>JACCIA010000009.1:2009582-3336664 GCA_018906985.1 Apocrypta bakeri | reverse complement strand
TGAACTCCATAATTATAAACATATATCCATGGTGACATTCTGTTGAACAGCAAATAGACAATCACAGCTTATAATGAAGTAGTCGTAACAAATAGATTGGCTCCTCGAATTTCACATCCCAAGTAGGCGTGTTTAAATTCTGTATACATGTATAAGATATCACCCTACGGCTTGGTATAAACAACTTTCTCAACATATCTAATGATATATATATAAGCGTACACGCCCGCAACTATATGAGCATACACACATACAAGCGTAAAATATAACTATATAGCGTCGAGACTTACATCGCCCGCAGGACAATTAAAAGATCGGAGAGGAAAGCAGGATAGCGACTGATCGATCACCAGTTATTACATCGCTGCCAATTACGCGCATACGAGCGAGTATCGCTTCGATATGAATTATTCGCGCAGAGGATGAAATCATGGGTTTCAATGTTTAACGCGCGTAGTGCGATCGATCGCTCGCTTTTTTCTTCGGCTTTCGTGCGATACTGTTTTATGTCTCGTTTTGGGCATCCCACCAATGGGTGAACGAGTATGTACACGTGTAAAAGATGTGTATCAACAGGAAAGCTATAGTATATAAATATAGTACGACGAGAATGCGATGCAATGAATGTGTCGACAGGCGAATATATATATGTTTGACGAGTCGAACAAGTTGACAAAAGCATTTAATTATATGATGTAGTCATTCGTGTAATGATTATTATACTTGTCATTCATGAATCATAATTTTAAATGTACGTAATATTATATAGTGTAATGACTTATGTTTGTGGATAGCATTTAATTTTTTATGGTCGATCATAATTTCTTCTTTCTTTAATATATACATACAAGTTATGTAATGTTTTATGTAAAAAAGAATTGTTTTTGAACTTGAATTTCGCCACGAAGTAATCATATCACATAGCAACGAGGTCATCCACGTAAGTGCATTTTTATTGCGACTATAACAAGGATGGCACATTCACACTTACAAAAAGCTTGCTGAAAAATAAAATGTAGAAAAGAAGTCAGAAGCTTTATGCCTTAGTTTTTACTGTTTCTTTAGTTCTATATTAATTGTTTTACCATAGTGCGTACAAGAAAAATTATGCGCATGTATTCCGACATTAATACAAAATGACAAAAATTAAGGAAATAAGTAATAAATCAAAAATGTTGCCGACGTAGGGGAACTTTTAACGACTGATTGATGAAATCAACATTTCTCGCCATCCTCTCTCACTATCTATCTCTCTCTCTCTCTCTTTCTCTCAATAAATCACCCTATAGATTAAAATATTCAGTAAGAAGCGTCGGATTCAGTTCATAAAATCGAATCCTCGCTTGAGAAACCACTATCATAGAATTCAAATGAAAGTTCAAGGCTTATCGCCAACTACCTCAAAGAAAACATATCTCCGAGCTTCTTTCCAACCGATTTATCCGCGCTTTACCACCTATTCCTTCTTTCATCTCCTTTAAAAGCGTTTCACTTCACCTCCTTCCTCACCTTCGCTCTCTTTAATCCTGCGAGTAAATCGACGAGTTAAGAAAAGTACAAAGAAGCGAATCGAGTAGCAGTCTGTCTGCATATTGTATAGATAGCACGACACAGCCGGTCCTTTCGAATCGACGTTTTTTTCTAGCGCAGCTGCACATAGTCTGGAAAAAACTTGGCTCACACGCGCGTTGAGTAGATGGAAAGCAAAAGAAGACTATGGAGAGAGAAAGGGAAAGAGAGAGAGAGAGAGAGAGAGAGAGAAAGGAAGAGAGTAAAGGCATAAGAACGAACGTCGCATCCGGCCTACACTTGCAGTCTCGACGCTTGGGCTGACAGTTCGCGCGCATGCCAGACGCATGCCAAGTCCTGTTACTTCGTCCCTCTCTGCTACCCTTTTATATGTGAACGTGTATGTGTATGTATGTGTGTCAACAGCACGTTTTATTCTCTACTAGCAAAGTCTGGGTCGCTGCTCTGCTACGACTCCTCTTTTCTTTCTGTGCCTCCATTTGCCGAAGCCAATTTCAAGCGTCGCGATCCTTTTTGCCCTCTCCCGCTAGCTTTCTTCCAGCGGACCTCCTCGTATTCTCCCGCCATCCTTTTCTTCTATTAGACGTTATTTTTCGCTCTATTTTTGTTTTCTCTGCATGCGCGCTACTCGAAGCATCTCTGCAGAGTGAAGAAATCGAAATCCGAGTAAAAAAATATCGCCTAACTAAAAACTTACTGGTAACTATCTTTTCTACCGCGTTATCATCAACGTTTAATGTGAAACAGTGAAAGAGTGAATTGACGATATCCAATTAAATTCAAAATTGTCTTGGATAAACGCTCTTTATATCTGCTACATCACGCAATGTTCCTGCTCTATAATTAATTCGCAGCCATATAGACACTTTGAAACGTCACAAAATATCTCGGGGCTTCCATACGTATTATATTGTCGGAGCTTCTCAATCGGACTAGGCCCCTGTGATCGACCATCATGTATTTTCATTCTAAATCTATATAAGTGTCTATATATTCTGTATTTGTAGGAACCCCTTCTAAAATCAATCACTGCTATTTAATAAACGAGCGTCGAAATGACAATATTTCCAATAAGTGTTTTTAGTTTAGTGTTTGCATACTCGATCAATAATATGCTATCGATGAGTTAATATCCTTTTATTGGAATTCAAGTAATATACGTATAGATAAGCAACTGTCCGCCCAACTTTCGAAATTTCGGACAACCCTCTCCTAGCTACGAGCCTCATATTATTCAGTGCTGGCGCCAGAATCTCTTTCCGACGAGGGTCATCGTCTTCGGAAACCTATAAGCTGCAGTCGACGCAGCAGCAGCTGCCTCTACGAGTATAAGATGCTAGGGGAAAGTTGAACGAGCGGGTGGAGGCGGGTATACTTAAGCTAAATTGCTCGTTATATATCCGACACGGTAACTTGCAAGACTTCTTCATTACCACGCGAAGACAGGGGTGCGTTTCTACCATCAGCTGTTAACGTACTCGTGCAAGCTCCCGTGTGAGCGCTCTGGAATGCGTTCAAGGTGGATATTATTTATAAGAGCAGTTGAGCAACGTTCAAATTATACCAAAAATATTCCACCGTTCTTTGTTTTACATACACGAAGACCGTAAAAAAACTGTAACCTACGAGTCGCAGAGGAGAGCTTTCGCAAAAAATTCTACCGCAACCCCTAGATCGACATCGCAATTCTGTTCTCGCGTGCCGTGCGATAGAGGCATTGGCTTTAAATCACATATAAATCGCACGCGCGAGTACAGCGTCATGAATCTCGAAGCTGGTTCCTCCATCGGCCCACCTTTACTATATATACTGTATATACAGAATATACGAGTAGTCTCGAACAATAAAACGCGCTCACGCTCGCGAAAGCTTGTTCGACTCGGAAAAGCTCCACTCGATCTTCCCAAAGTACCGTAGTGAGGTGGGGGGGGGGGAGTGGGGGGAGCTCAGCTGCTTGCACGTACATTTTTTGAAAACAATCGAGCATCAAGGCAAAGGGATATACGAGGACTGCTTCAGCACTATATATGGCAGCGTGTGTGCAGTCGGCCGGCCAATCGAACCCGGCAAATTCAATAAAGCGGAACCTCTCGATTATTGGTCCTACCTTACCTTTCTCTTTCTTCCATCGTCTCTCCTTTTACCGACTCTTACTCTCCCTCTCACGCTCTACTACTATAGGTAGTAGTTGTAATGCTTTTTCCATCCAACTCTACCAGGTCTGCTCGAAGAATTAAAGCGTCGTCCTCGATCAGCCAGTAATCGTACGGCTTTATAACGCGGATAAAGAGGGAGCAAAAGAGGGAGCAAAAGAGAATTTCGCGTCGAGAGATGACGTTGATTGCAAGCTTCAACTCAACGAAAACTTCTCGTTCGCTGCGATAAATGATACGTCCCGTTCACATGTACGTGTCTGTATGTACAGATGAACCGAAAAAATTGGTTAAAGTAAGTAGTTAAAGTGATAAGGTATAATAGAGTAATTAGACGCGACGTAGATAAATTAAATCATAGCGCTCACCGGTAGGGCAATGGTCATTACGAAGGTGTGTAAACAGAATCGTAGAATGTTGAGCTATATCGCACTTATACACGCGCACGAGCACGTGCTGCTTGTACAGACCAGTGAGAGTGCGAATGAAATAAACACTGAATACGTGAGCAATTACATCAACAACAGTTTTCTTTCACTTTGAACGTCACGCACAGGCTCTTGCGTTGCTAACTTCGCATTAAAGCTCGGTACACATTTTATCGCTCCCCTCACGAGTGAAATCGCACTAACGCAACGCGGAGTAACTAGCACAAGTGTGTCATTGATATAATAGAGTGAATTATGGCAGGAGAATTTCCGCGGCCGCGCGTGTTATATAAATCCACTATCGTCTTCGTTCGGTCCTAACCTCGTTATTTTACCAGTTTGCCCAGTTAATACCTCGACGTAATATTTACTTCGGGCACAGCTCTGCTGCCAAAGCGCAGCCATTGTTGACTCTATATAGACCATTCGTACATTTTCACTTGACAGACGGGTGTCTATCATTGCTATACGCATTTAACTTTAATTTTATTCTCGCTGCTGGTTAATTTAACCGAGAGCTATTTTTTGTTGCAGGATATTTTTGTTTGCCTCCTATTCTCTCGAGATATATTTTCACCAAAGCGCGCGAAATACAAAATTTATGTCCATCGTTCCAATTAAATTCTTAAATTACTGTCCTATAATAAACTTACGAATGAAAATGAACAGTCATTGCTTAATTTGTCAGATATCCCTCTTTTAATTGTATTTACGAGATGATATAACATTTTAACGATTCTACGTTTATTAAAGGAGAAGCACATTTAAGAGTGACACAGCGATATGGTATAGATTATTAATAACGCGCTCTAAAATCCTCGCGTCGATTATTATACTGATCTAAGCTTCTGACACGTGAGAGGATTTGTCGGAGCGAGAGAGGATTCGCGGGAAAAATTGATTCAACTTCTCGAGGATTTAATCCTCGAAGCTGATCGTAGCTCTTGATAGTGGAAGATAACCTTCGACCATTTCTCAACTGGTCTTACTAACTGCGTTCTATTGGAAATCTATAGCCCCATTTTATTTTTAACTCTTAGATAATAAGCTACTTCTTCCTTCAACCCGCGTGCTATTAGATTTTTTTTAACAAACACAAGCTGTGTTTGCGCAGCAACTTCTCTGTGGATTGATATTACGCGGATATGGAAGAAGTATTAGTATATTGTAGCAGGTCGAGCGGATGTTGGATCTCATTGATGCAAGAATATAAACAACTGGAAAGCAGAGAAAGAGATGCTACAATTCCGAAGCAGCGGCTCGCCCAGTGCTCTGGCGATTCATCACCGCAAATGCCCGAATTATTCACTCGGTTGATATTAAACTTCATTCTCTCTAGCGCAAACGTTTCATTAAAGTCGAAAAGCATTTTCATGCTAATATAAGTACCGCATCAATCTCGAAATTCTCCGTAGCTCCGGAGTCCCTTTGTTATGCGCTTTTTTTATGCGTCTCTCTCTCTCTCTCTTTCTCTCTCTCTCTCTCTCTCTCTCTCTCGCTCTCTCTCTATCTCTCTCATCACCCTTGTACATCGCTATACTGTCTAAGTGAATTAATTTCCTCGAACACTGCTGCTACTGCTGTTACAGCGCCGAAACTGCGAATATATGGAAAATTACGTCGCCGCGCCGAAACATCTTCAGCGCAGTGAAAAGCAGCTCAGTGTAAAGTGTACAGCGAAACTATTTCACGCTATACGGAATACATAAGCAAAAAGAGCTATGGTAAACATAATACTCAAGTAATAATTTCCTCGTTAAGTAAGAGGACTAAGCAATTACGGTGAATTTTGCAGGACATGGCTAAGAAACGCGTCCAGACTTCGATATGACACGGCTCTCGAGAAGCGTTAACCACTGCGCTCAGTGGAGCGGCTCAAAGTTCGGTCGGACGGGGAGTAGCTCTGCACGGGACAAGCCGTCGCTTACACGAGGAGTGAGAACGAGCGACCGTTGCTGCTGTTTCGAAAAACAAACTTTCGAAACTTGGGTGCACGCCTTGAAGCTGAGCAGATAGAAGGAGAAGAGGCAGAACTGTGTTGCGGCAAGCATGCGCAATATTTCTGTCGTATAATAATGATGTTGTTGCGACTTTTTGTGCGCTTGTCGCTGCAATTTTGCGCCAGAGCAGCGCTAAAACTTTACTCGACATCTGATCATTGTATCAATTTCTATGTAGCTCTATATAGCTTCTGCTGTAAATAGCTGTGTCGATGTAATATATATATTATGGTACTAAGAGTGCTCTATAATCAATACGCATCTGTATCGTGTTTTAAACAATATTTTGCGTTTTTTATGTTATGAGATCAACGACATTTCGAATCTTAAACGAAACGTATGCCCAATTTATCATGTTTCTTATTTATACTGCTATCACATGCGACAAGCTATTACAATAGTAGTATGACATTTTACGTTGTTATATTTTTAAACTAATAATGGATAATTTATTAGTATTTATCGCTACTGTGTGTATCTGCTAACTGTCTTTTTTAATTTTTACCACACATTTACTATGTGTGGTATTATTTGTTTTTATATTTATTTCATACTATTCTTATGAAATGTATATATTATATTTCCTACAATGTGACGCGACTTGCATTGCCTACATTAACTGTTCTTTAATAAGTATTCATTAACAACGGTGTTCGTTTAAAAAATGATTGGAAAACCCATGCCCAGCAATTATGCAACAGAGCTCGTTCTTTGATTTTGTATATTGCATTCCTATAGCTATCTATTCAGGCTTTACTATTTCTAATTATTGACTACTGCTTACACTTGTGTACTTACAAACGAACTAAATGAAAGACTACAGAAGGTTATGATGATCTTAGAAGGGATAAGCATATTACAACGTGCAGACGTGATTTTGGTTAGCAAACGTCCACTATTCGTCGCCCATACTTCATGGGGTGTCTCCTCTGTAAGACATTGAACAAACTGTATGCAACTTATTTATTGGCGTTCTTTTATGCTCGTTTGTCGACTCGTTCTGTTCTTGGAGTTACAACTCCCTTGGACATTTCATTCTACACGGACATCCTAAAAAGGAGTTTCCACATAAGTGGTGCAGAACTGTGAAATAAACTTCTTCAGGCGTGCACTCGTTCACAACCCCCCAGATTTTTAAATCTAGTCTTCTGCTCACCTTGTGCGCTTGGAGAACGACGATACAGTTGAATTCTAGCTTTTTATACCCAATAATCTCAACCCTCTCTCTTGTGCTTATCATTTATCATCTCATATTATACTCGCTCATTACTACTTTATAAAATTGTGCTTACTTCTAATAATGTTAATACTATTAACTATATTTGTGAAACATAATGTTCGACAATAAAAAATAATTAATTTAATCTAACCTAATCTCTCTTTTCTACTCAGCGGCGTTCCATGCATCGCGAATCTGACATAACTCAGCTAGTTGACGTTGTGTTGCCCTGTTGCAGTTCAAGCTGACATCGTAAATTACGGGTTTCCAATTTCCAGAAGCTCCTGCTCAAACACACACACAGACATACACACACATACTCAGATACAGGCCTATATATAAACTCGGCTCTTCTCTGTTTATACTCGCTCGTTGTGTTACGTGTTTGTTCTCGTTTTCCCTCTTCGTCCCTCTCGCTCTTTCGTATCCTTGTGTACATACACACACATATGTATATATAAATACAGAGAGGGGAAAAGCGCTGTACGTTGGCATATGTCGGTCATACGGGAAGCCTTTAATTATCCATGGGTTCGCGAAACCTTATACAGCTTCGAAGAGAGAGAGAGAGAGAGAGAGAGAGAGAGAGAGAGAGAGAGAGAGAGAGAGAGAGAGAGAGAGAGAGAGAGAGAGAGAGAGAGAGAGAGAAAGAGAGTCAGGCTGTCTCTCTTTGTCGAGGCCACAATCGGATTTCCGGTAGCTAGACGCCTGAAAATCCTGTTACAGTTTAATTGTTAATTTACCAGCCCACGCGCGGGACCAGGCTTCCAGCGCTTAGCGCGCACCGGTTTTCTCTTCTCCTCTCTTCGAACGAGGCAAGCTTCCAAGAGCGTCCTGTCGCCGGAAAACAATACCTCGCATCACAGTATTCCATGCGTAAACTTTCCCGCTTGCCTGTGCGCGCGCGCGCACAAAAGAGCGACAGAGTGTATAAGGGGATTCTCCTTGAACGTGGTATGTGCGGCGCTCGGAGGGATTAGTTTTCTTCGTCACCGCGAACTTTCCAAGAATGCAGTCGGCCTCAAGGCGGGATTTTTCAAAAATTCATTCGACCGAGCTTGTACGCGATAGCGAGTCGATTGCATCGGCCAAGAGGTTTAATCGATGAGCACGGCTTAATTGCTTCCACCATCCAGTCTGCCCTTATTCGCTCAACGAGAAAATTGTCATCTCTAATCTCGACGTTTTATAATACGTTGATTAATTTTATAAATTTTTAAGAATATCTTCATAGCTTACAGTAATTTGCTTATAATCGATATAGTACTGCATATACAAACTTTTCTCACCGAGGGCATATACTTGAAGGATCTATCTCTGCATTCGACGCTAGCAGCACCGAGATTCCCGGTAAACTTTTTAAAGCGCGATCGTTCGGGATCTTCAAAAGTAGGTAAAAGTCATGCAATTTCGACTAAAACGCGAGAGATTCCGCAATGAGTAGTGAGCCCTCCGCATAGACCACGGCTCGTTCCTTGTGCAGCTGCCTTTTTTCCCTAAACCTTTCGAGTAAAAACGAAAAAATAGAGAAAGCAAGAGAAAGAGAGAGAGAGAGAGAGAAAGAGCGAAGAAAAAGCACCAACGGAGTCCGCTGAATCGGGCCACCGATAAAAACGACGTCCGGGCAAACTTTTCTTTTCTCGCTCGGCCCTCCCTCTACTAACTCTCCCCTTCTCTAGTACCTATACCAATGCTTGCTTGCTTTTTATCGGTCAGAAAGTCAAGACATTTCAAACAACCGTCCGTTCGCGTTTTACGATCGTTCAAACTTTCCTCCCCCACCTCTTTCTAGAGCAGCTCACCGAAGAAATAACGCCGTGGCCCTACGTAGTACACATCTCTCACTTTCCCTGAACTTTAAGGCCAAAGTCCGCGAGCCGGATGCACTTTATGGATCGCCACTTCTCCCTAACACACAACACAACAGTGCTGTAGTCGCGCCGCAGCGTAAACCGAATGAAAGAAGGAAAAAAAACAAAGCAGAAAAAAGGGGCGATCGGAACCCAGGACAATATTTCCTTCCTCGTCGTACCTATTATTTTGCTCCTTGGTCATAGAGCAACGCCCAGGCGTGATATTCCTTTTTTCCTAGCTTGTAGTTGCTCCCGCGCTTTTCTCCTTTTCAGACTTTCGTTCCAACAGTTCTTCCCTCAATGCTACGGTTCCAGCTATTTTTCGCGAAGTTATTACTCACAGACAGAGAGAGAGAGAGAGAGAGAGAGAGCTGTGGCGACGCACCGGCATTCGATGTTTTATTTGCTGCTGCTGCTTGCGCTCTCGCTTTCTCTCTATCTATTTATCTATCCTTGCTTCGCGGCACAAAAGAAGCCCGTGCGGCAGCTTTCTTCCGGCGTTATTCTACGAAAGATTCTAGGAAAAGAACGAAGAAAGAGTTGCGATATCAAGTCGAAAGAACAATGCTAACGTATTTTTCCCGGACGCATTCAGCGGACAAATTGGTCGAATTAATTTCTCTCTGACGCGCCCGCGCTCGAGCCCGCCGTACGCTATTGGCCTGACAGTTGGGAAAATTTTGCAAAGAAACGAGACGCGCTACGTTCTTGCCGAGAAGAAAGGAACGCTCGAGAGGGAAAATTTATAAGGGTAATGGAAAAGCGGGAAATGACCGATTCAGGAAGACGGCCAATCTCCGAGTGATTAAATTCTGGCGCGAAAAAACGAATGGTCGTCGAGGAGTTACCATCATTTCACGAAAGCCCCGGTGTTCTGTACATTATTCTTCGTTTTCTTCTTCTTCTTCTCATTTTCTCGTCTTCCTTTCGCATTTTCTGAATACATGCTCGACGAGTCGATCAGAAATGAGAGGATTTTTAGTTCTTTTTTTCACCTGCCGTTACTGATCATAAAACATTTTATTTCGATGTCGCACAGAAAGTAAAGACATTTACTGTATTTTATCTACAAATGCGATCAAGCGATGAATTAAAAAGCCGCGTTGCTAACAAGAATAAAAGGTGAAAATAATTTATTTTGTTTGGATCGCATAAGAAGAAATGAATTTCATGCTAAACAACAAGTTTACCCTGAAATCGAAACGCGATGAAGTTCTCCGGAACTGATGGAAAGTTGAAAGAAGCACGGCTAAAGCTCATAAATTTACATAGGAAGCAGCTATGTATATGCAATGCGCGTCTGCTGCGATACATAGGCGTTTGTGCTATATGCGCGCCACCGCAATAGCTCTCTATGCGATGTACACGCAAAAATATAATTTCCATGTAAATTTATAAACTTAAACTGTAATTTTTTTTACTTCTCATACCTCGTCTCATGCCAATCAAGGAGGTCGAACTTTTGTTTGAAACGTTATACCTGTATTCATTTTTTTCCACCCCCCCCCCTCCTTCTTTTCCCTTTAGGGTTGGAAAATGCTGATGAAAAGGAAGCGCCTCGGGAAAGTTGTTGAATGGATCAAGTTGCTGCTCTGCCCGCGCCTATATGAATATTCACAGATATATATGCCACTAGGGAAATCTTATCGTTTGATATTATTATCTTCTATTAGCTGATTAAATTCCTTTGAATAATCGCTTTAGTTAACTTGGCTTAATCTTGAAATCTAGTCTAGTAAGTACATGCAATGCTTCTGGAGTTTGTTATTATTTTGTTTTCATTGTGTTAGCTAAATTCATAATTATGTATCAGTGACGAAGAAGTTTGATCATTCATAAGTCGTCAAATTACAATTTCGCCACACATGATAAATGTATAAGAATCTTTATACCCATATATACTTCCTGTACTCAAACGTGCTTCATCCTTAAATACAGTCGAACCCGTACGAAGGCTCATAATGGCAATGGAATGGCTATGCGCGAGATCTCCATCTCGCGAAAGCCAACTCCTTTCTCTCTCTTTTCCTTTTCTAATACACTTCTCGCTCGTAAAAGAGACAAAAGCGGACGAGGCTCTCGTATAAGGGTATCACACAATATATGTATATCCGTAGGAGAAAGAGTCGGTGATTATCCCTCGGCACGCGCCGCTGCTGCAACGCGTCACATTGTCTGCTCTGGCTAGAGCCTTATTCAATCGAAATTAATCATAGCGTCTTTCAACTCAGAAAGAACTTAAGGTTTTAGCTCTTGATAAACAGTCGGCGATATTGCTTTACAGCAAGCTTCCCGAAGGAATTTACGTTCGCTTCAGGTTTTTGTTCTTCATGGAAGGCGATTTTTCATAGTGCAAAAATTTCATACACTATAGCTGTGAAACTTATCTGATTCTTTTCTCCCCCCCCCCCCCCCGCCCTCGCTCTCTCTCTTTCTCTTCTTCGTATATATGTGTCAAGAGAATCGAGGTGTATTTAATATTATTGGTGCTGCTGTACACCATTTATACATAATACGAAACGCTACGTATAATGAATGTGCGATGAACGAGGTCTGAGAAAGAATGAAACTGCCAGTGCGAAAAGATGTGTATTCAAGAGCGAATCTCGAAATCGAACACGAATTTAGTTGCTCTCGAGTTATTCAGTTTTATATATTGCTAGATGAATTTTACTGTACGACACTTCTTGAATAATCGATAAATATCGAACTTTTCGAGATCAAATGCACAGTATAGAAATTTATTTGAATATAAATTATCTTATGGAATATTATTAATTTACAACAAACCTTTAGTACTCCAACTACAATTATATCCCCGTGCATGACGCATCAGAAAAGGTAAAAAGGATATTACGCTCATATCGCATGCAGCTCATTAATTTTAACGATATTATCTCCGGCAGAGCATTTACGATTTCAACGTTTACATTGCCAGGGCTAATTTGCTCCCTCGGATAATACATAGAATTGGAATACACGCTCGCACTGGCCAACTTCGTTATTTCAAAATTCGTCCGAGACTCAACTAGCCCGTAGCTGCAAAAAAAAAAATAAATAAAAAATTCCCATCGCAAAATCAGTATGAAGCAACCTCTCGGGGAAATTACCTCTCTTGCAAATCGGCCTGTAATGGGAAATTCTTTGCCTCACTCCCTCTGGCACGTGCATGCGTTTCAGCATTGTATAGAGACGATCGATCTCGTTCGCGATGCATTCAACGAAGCCGCAGAGGCACTGCTTTTGGCGTCGAACTTTTACGGGCTTTGAAGATCCCACGAGGAAATGACGAATCAACACGCGAGAGATGTAGCGTGCTCTCTCGGATATATGTGTGCTGTACATATAAGTCTTGGAAGAAACGGAGGGATTGATCGTTGCTTTAGCTCCGAACGGAGGAGAGAATAAGCGCTTTCGCACGAAGCGTAGTAGTACCTTCATTTCTATAACGGACGAGTGTGTTTATCTCGCCATCGAATAACCATCGAACAGAAACGATGAGTGAAAACTAATTTTACGAAATACTTTTTTCGCGATAGGGAGAGAGCGAGCCTTATTCGTTGCAAAACGTTATCAGTGCTGTTTTCATATAGTTGTGCGTGTTCGAACGAGAAAACAAAGCTTGTTGTTTTTTATATTCGCGTACTCATAGTACGGAGCCCGAGAATTGGAGCCATAACGAAAATATACTGAGTGTATTTTCATAAATTTTTACTCACAAGCTATTGTGCATCGCACACTGTATTATTCGTCATAGAACGCACTACACAAACAGTTGCTTTACTCAACGGTAACGTCGAATTCGCGACCAAACGTTCGCGTATTTTCTAAATACTTCTCGGCTACGTATACTTTTTACGCGCTTTCATTACGGCTTCGATATACACTCAGCAGTGTACACACATGTACTACGATGTTCTTTTCACATGTGAGCAAAGTCGGAAAAGCCATTGCCGAATCCTTCATGTTCAAGGTAAAGCGATGCGACACTTTGGCTGAGCAAATAAGAATCTTCCCCTACCAATATATCTATACAGTAATAGAAAAGAATGAGCCAGAATATCCGGAGGCTGCGTTGCGCAGCAATCTCGTCGATGCAGCCGATGGCAACAGTGTCGAGACGTTATCAGATGAGGTTCGACCTGACTTACGTACCAACCAGCCCGTATAGTGACTTGACGGAAAAGGAAAGAAAAAAGTGGTTACACTGTCTAGCTGTAACGGGATCATAGATATGGACTGGCTCACTTCCGGAGGGACGCGTCGTCGTGTTCGAAAGTTTGGGCATCCGCCTGGCAAAGACTCCGTGAGAAACGTGTGTTTTTCTATACCTGTATACGTATACACAGAGACCGCGGTGTCAAGAGAGTTATCAGAGATGACGCAGAGCTCCCTCGACGCTCCTTAACCATTTTCCAGAGGAGCCATCTGTGGTCGTGGTCGTTTGCGTGCCAGAGATTGGTCTTGTGTCTTTGGTTCAGAAAAGAGTCGCATTGAAACCGAGCGTTCCGGAGGGAGATCCGTTTGTGTATACTAAAAGTTGACGTGACCGATTTTAATTCGAGTGTATCATGTAAGCCCCGTTGATAGCTGTAATTAAAGTAAGGAATGGATAATTCATAATGAGAACGATTTAGAGACAACTGATAGATGGATTGAACTCAAACTTGCTAGTAATACTCTTTTTGCTTAATCCGTCACTTCCCTTGAGATCCAACGAATCAACACTAGCTATGATACAAAACCAATTATGAGAAAAGTTAGTGAATCTGTAAAATTTATTTTAATATACGTTTGTGTTCATAAGTTATATTAAAAAATGTTCAACAAATATTAAGGTGTCTGCAATTAACTGCTTTTCACAGTCATTTTGAAAATGTAACGCTCAGTTTGACAAGTAACTTTTGAAAGCAATGTATACACGAATTAAAAATCAATTTTATAAAGAAATCTAATCTTGTGTTCTTGCTTTCCTTAAAAGTTCCAAAATTGATACAAAAAAATTTAAAAGACAAATGAACAGTACTTTTATAAGTTTGTCAATATCTTCATTATAAACTTGTTTAGTGTTAAAGGTAAAAAACAGAAATCAGTTGTTTACGATTTATGTGTTTTTATCCTGTCAATTTAATTGCATAAATGTTGAAAGCCTTAACCTTAAAAACCAAACGTATAATCAAACGAATATCAGTTCCTGCGCACTGAAGAGATGAATGAAAGCAATGCGTCTTCGATAAAATTCAAAGCATATACAATGTCGGACTCTCCTTTCTGTTCATATGTACAAGCGAAGCTCGCGATGACTGCACCGTAAACTATAAATTTCGGTCTTATCAAATAAGTATATATTCCATTTATCAAGCATCGAGAAAAAAAATTATGAATTTCGCAAGTTCGCCTCATCGACGAATACGGTGCCGCAGGCCGTCGAGCGCGCAATTGATTGAAAACCGTTCTCCCGCTCTCTTGCTGCTCACGATCGTGGTCGCAATATAGCTACGATCGCACTCACACGAGCACAGACCGTCTATACACAGAAGCGCGGTTGTATCGTCGAGGTGCGCGCAAAGAAACCCGAGAGGCAACAAGAATCTCGCCTCCTCCCTGGCGCCAGTCGCGTAATCACGAATCATCGTTTTCTACGTTTTTTGGCCCAGCCATTTATCATTCTGACCGACAGGCACCGTTGCCGTACGACGACGAGGCATTTTATGTGCGAAAAAGATGCAGTAACGAGCCGCCGTGACGAGAGTTCTAATTATCGAACGATGCCACGCGAGGATGCCGCGAGACCGGCTGTATGTATAAAGAGAGAGCGAGATATTGACGGAAGTAAGTAGAGAATCTCCGTCGTCGAAAGTTGTCGCCCGCCTTGGAAAACTTCTTAAGCGTTCTTTATCTTATAGTTGTCGACGTCGCCAGGGCGAATAAAGTCCTAACTGATTCTGAGTGACCAGGGTTATTAAAGAGTCAAGCGCGCGTGACATATTTTCACGTACTTCGTTGCCTAAAAAAAATATCGAACTCCTATAGTTTATTGCAATTGATAATCTGTCTTATATTTGTCGATCGATGCGCGTAGGATACGCGAGAAAGAGTATCGATGACATTGCGAAGATTGGAAAAGTTAATCAACGAAGATAATCTTATGAAATAACGCCGCCTCCGGTGATCATCGTGTATTTGTATGTAACAGTGTAAGTTGGATATTCATTGCGTTACTTGAGAAGTAAAGGAAATTTAATTTACTCTTGAATTTATGAAAATAAAAGTACACTTCGACGACGAATAATTACGATGCTCTATATTATAAATCCACGTCTAGCCAGATAGAACTTTACTGATAAATCAGTTTAAATGGCAATTAATCTATACAGGGCTTGTTAAACTTCACAACATACTCACAAATACACTTTTAAATACAATTCTGTCGTTTATGTCCCTTATGCAATTCACTGCTTGTCATCAACTTCGTATAAAGAAGCCTCGGTTTTTAATACTCACCTGAAACAAACCAAACGAAAGATCATCGTTAAAAAATTGCACTCACCCGACACGTCAACTAAGTCAATCATCCTCAGCGAAAAATAAAAAAACACTTATCCCAATGCATACGCCGACGAGCTCGAAAATAAAAAGGCTTTTTGCACACACACGCGCATTCATAGTTGGCTTGCGTGGTATATTCAGAAAAAAATCCCAGTATATGCCCACATTATGCAACGTCAATAACGGTCGCTCGGCTAGCCGCAAAAAGCATCGAGAGAAAGAGCGAGTGCGATACATAGAGCGACTCGGCGGGTGGTACAATAGGCCACACAAAGTGAAATATCAAAAATCAGCTGCAACAGCGTGTGCGCGCGTGCATGGCTGTTTACGTTGTATATGTTGGACGTTATTGTGAGAAAGGGCGAGCGCGCGAAAACGAGAATAATGGCACGTCGATTTCACGCGGTCGCTGCGCGCGGCGTACATCAATTATTATACACACACACGCTAGAGCAGCGGAGCGGCTGGTATACAGCCGCCCCCGAGGTAGCGCAGTAAATTATATGCGAGAACGCGTAACGAGGACGCGGAGAAGAATAATTGGCCGGCACAATAAATACACGCGCGGCAGAACCGTCGAACTCTCAGCGCCTATGAATTTCTCGAAAATTTATTTCTCTCTTCCCCCTCTATCTCTTTCACTCTACTCCTACTGCGCTCTCTTCTGTTTTGCGCTCGAGTTTTTTTTATTTTCCATTGTCGGGATAAGAGGGCGTTTAGTGCAAAATTACGGATAGAATTTTTTGCCACTGCATTTCCGCACACACTTGAAAAGTACCGACAAACTTGTTGGGTGGAGAATGGTTGCACAGCTCGGTAAGGTATACGCGTGTATTCGCTTTACCGGAATCAACAAAAGTGGCGCGTTCATGACCACGGTTCCGTAGACTCTCAAATACGCATCGCTGCAGCTTCTGAAAGTATTTTAGCTTTCAGGTCGAACTGTTGTGTTTGTTTGTTCACTCTTTTTCCAAAGTATTAATTTCGAGCATTTCACATAATACCGAAGAAAGGACTACTGAACGTTCGAATGATTGCTTACAGACATTCTTCGAATTCATAAGAATGCTGCGTACGTGTATAAGGTTCATTATTTTGCAGATTGATCAGTCAATATATTGTTTCTCTTCAAAGTATTGTTAAATTGATCTTTAACACTGCCTCTATCTTCATGAACTTACTCACATCTTTTTCATGCTGGTTCTTTAACTTATAGGAAGTCAAAGTTGGCATTATTACCATTTTTCGTATTTTATGTCTATTTTCAAAAAATCTATATATAACTTCTCAGGGAAGTATTTCTTACTAAAAAGACAAAAAGGACTTTCGTTGTAAAATAAATTAAACTTTACAAATAAAATACTTTACAATGCTATACATATAAATCATAACAATCTCCTAAGTCACCAAAGTCTTCAAATTTAGTTTTGAAAAGTCCCTTTTGCGTTTTAAGTAAAAAATTCTACCCCAAGAAGTAAAACCTATATATAATTTAATACTATATGAAGCTCACGACTTTTTACTCAAGTTTACTATATTCGAAAGAATGAATGCATGAGTGAGGTTTAGGAGATTGTGACGTCTATATAATTCTGTATAGTTTACTTAATATGTTGCGTCTACAATTTATCGTATGTACATTTTTTAATCTTTTTTTAATTATAACCTTGCTCTTTTGAAATTATACTTTAACCAGCATTGGATCAGTAGAGGGTTATACCAAGGTTGGGCCAGTTTGGTCCAGTGGCAACTTGTACATATGATAACTGCCAGTAAAGAACAGCCAGTAATAGATCAATACTGGTCCGTTGTTGCAGCACCGGCAATGTTGACCATGAATATTGTGCGAAAAATAGTCAGAATTTTCTTATGAACGAGTGAAGATGAAAGATGAGGTCCAATACTTAGTCTCCCGACGTCGCTATACTTTAGAAAATTTCTTATACATTTTTGTGGGGTCTAAACCATCGTCGACATATTCGGACATGGTAACGTCGAAGTAACTCCAATAAAATCAAACGTTCTTAGAATTTTTTTTCTTTATCGTGGCATTCTTTGGGTCTTGGCAAGTCCTTACTTTAATGTATGCATTTACGCGAAAAAATACTAAATTTGTACATATATATACAATGGATATGTCAACTAGCAATTGCCCATTTCTTTTAATTCTTTGAGTTATTTATTTTAATTTAGTTATTATATGTTAGTCACTTATTAAAATTGAGATAAGAATAAAAAATATGTTTCGTGAACTCACATAATTGACACAGGCTGTAACTGTAGCTTGCATCGCTAACGCAGAGCTGAGTATGGTCGCGAATCGATATGAATATGCGACTTTGCATACGATACTGTATATGAAATATCTTATTTATGTACATAGTTTTCATCATTTTATTTTATTAGTCAGTTCTTACTTTACACGACAGAGCATGCACGCGCAATTGCAACTACAGTCCTCTACATAGACGAATGGAAAGTTATAACGCAATATCTGCCGGTGCCGAACTTGTAAGCTGCTTTTGCAGCTACTTTCCGCGCTTCTTCGTCTTCGCCAAAGCGAAAAGTCTCTTTCTCTATCTTTCTCCACCGGGAGTCTCACCAATTATTTATGGGTGGTTCGTGCTCGAAATAAATACGTGCGCGGCTCCATATGTATACAGTAGAGCAAAGTATTCGGTGCAGTCAGAGATTACGCCGAGTATACGAATACGTCGCCTTCCCGTATAGGATTCGGGCATTTTTTTCTTCAACATTGTGGTAAAAATTCGCGAAACACGTGCTGAACTCCTATCCATATTAAAATGACAATAATCACTAGAGGCAAGATTCCATGACATTCTGTGAGAATCATTTTATTTGACATGTCACGAAAATTATAAATTATGTTCAGACTCGTCATGAAATTGACATTACGCAATATCGACCTTACGCACACCATGAAGGTTGTAAGCATGAGAAATAAAGAGCGTCATGACTATTTTTTTTATTTTGCTTCAAAATTTGTCAATGTTTTTGTGTATACAAAAAATATAGCTGTGACTATTTATCGATATCGTTAACGAGTTTCCGATCAATTAAAAACACATCCATAGTACAGAAGAAGACAAAAAACACAATTTTTGTCGGATCACCAGTTAAAGTTTCGATTGCGCTAAGATAAGGTGTTCAATGTGTTTTCTCTTAATTCTACCGCGCTAAGCTGAGCAGCAATAAAGCTTTCGATTTTCAAGGATGAGGAAATTCCCAGTTGTCGTGATCCTTTTATGTATATCAAAGTTGAGTGACAAGTTATACCGTAGCGCTAAAACCGTTTTCACCTCTATTCTTTCCCAAGAAAGAGAAGAATAAGAAACAGAAAGACGAAAGCGGAGACGCCGAGGGAAAGGAGAGTGTGCAGACAGTTTGACAGCGATATAAAACACTTGGCACTTCGTTTAGTAGCACAGGAATATAGATAACCGCGACGTATCGTGTCGATATGCAAATGTTTCCACTTAACCTGCTAGCGAATGGATTTTAAAGCTTTCTTCCTTTCTCCCCCTTTCTCCCTCTATCTTCCTCTCTCCCTCAACAACAAAATTTATGGCTGTTACTTTAATGCATCATTTGCTACGCAAATATGTGGTCGGAAGGCCTTATTTTTCGTCCTCGAAAAACAATTGGCTTGCCGGGCATAAATCTTATCCGCTGCTGCCACTATGAATTATTATTATTATTTCACATGTTAGCGAGCTCCTTATATTTATATACATATTTCAGAGGTGAAGTGCAGTAGTCGTATACACGTCAAACCTTCTGACCATTAACTCTTGGATTCTCGTTTTTCGATTAGCGGCCAAGGAGGGGCCCCGCTCAGCTCAAGTGACGCCAAAGTATATAGCGACAAATTGATATTAAATCATCCAGGTGATCAATTTTATTTGCACCGGAATAATCAATGTTAATATGTCTTAGCTGGTACTGTACTAGAAGCATTTTACGAGCTTAATTTTTTACGACTTATTATACGTGGAAGAAAAGTTCTCCAACACATGACAATAATTTGTAGATTAATTTAGAGCTTATCGACTAATAACTTTTGATCAACATACGAACATTATATTCTCATCGTGTCATTTCCGGATTAGAGCAGAGATCCTACTGCGAATTAGCAGTACAATTATACGACATCGTATATACACATTTGCTTTCTCTCTCTTGCATACGCACACACGCATATGCTTTCCAACGCATTAATAACACAATGGCCGCAGTCCCACGACCTCTTGCCCGCCGCGTAATAATACGATAAATCACTCAGATGCTCACTCTCGTGCTTTCTCTCTCCCCCTGCGCGATTGCTGCGCTGAGTAAAACAAACATCGGGCGTAAGCGAAATTAATTCGCGGCCCGCACAAGTTTGAGCATAATGGCGCCAAGTGCAATTTACGCGAACCGCACGTTCTAGTCTTCGTCGACTTTCCAAGGAAAAGACGCAAACTGAGCGTGTACGTAGAGGGTACCATATATATTTCGAAAGAGAGAGAGAGAGAGAGAGAGAGAGAGAGAGAAGTTCGTGTGCGTATTAGGCTTATGCAGCAGGCCCAGATGTAGGTAGGGAGATGCGCATGTCCGCAACCGAGGTGTAAATCCGATTCGCACGGTGCGAGTTGCACGTTGGGATCGTGCATCATCTCTGGGTCTGGCATCCACGAGTCTCAGCTACTGGCGACGACTGCATTCATGGTCGTGTGAACATAGAGCTTGCAACCGCGCCTCGAGTAAAGTTCGAGAGCTACATAACCCACTGGTCGATTCGCGCGAATGAAGCCTCTTATCGGTTCTCACACTGTACCTCGTAGTGTTCGCTATGATGGCAGCGACTACGCCTTTCATCCCGGAAAAGTCTAGTAATTTATCTATGGCACTTTCTTTACCAACCGACGAGGGAAGATATACTAAAGCACATGCATGTGTATACAAATATATGCAAAATAAAGTAATTGACAATCATAGAGTATCGATACAGTTCGGTTTTCAAAGTTTACTACTTCCTTATAATGTTTCAGTATTTTTGTTAATTTGTTAATCATGTGAAATGTAGATGATTGTTTTATCGGCAGTGAATTGCAGTTTGCTTGGCTGTATTATTAAATCTAGTAGAAAAAGTTGAAGATATAACGTAAAATAAATGCACGAGCATTAGGAACAATTTTCATTCCATTGAAAAGTCACTTTCTGCAGAAAATCAATCCTGCGACTCCTCTATACAGAGAATAAGCGTTCATATATATCGAGAGCTGTCCAAAGCGATTACGCGACGCCCTAACTAGATCATAAATAACGGATCTTTCCCACATTAGCGAAAGACAAGCGAATAATGATCGGCTTTGTTCGCTCTAACCGCCGAGCATCGCCAAGCAATTAATTAGAATCCACGATTCAATAGACCGCTAAGACCAAAAGTAATAGTAACCACTCTGCTCGATTCCCGCAATTTTACATGAGTCCGATTCCCGTATAGAGACTCTATGTCTTCCCGCGTACCCCGATGTATCTCCTCTTCTATACTCGTGATTTTTCACCCGCACATATACCTCGTATTTATCGTCTCGTTCGATCTTCCTCTTTCTCTCTCACTCTTCGAAATACACGGGCAGAGGCGTTCGGTTGAAGGAAGAAATATGGACAGCACTGGATGCCAAGATTGCATTAATCACAGCTCGACGCAAAGAGAAACAAACAGATTACAGCCACAAAAACCTCGCTTTCCAATTACACGACTCTCGATGAAAAACTGCTAGTTCCTTACTCGACGAAAGCTTCTTTCAAAAGTTAAGTAGTCATCTTTCTTGCGGCTTTCTCTTTTCTCTCTGTCACTGCATTACGTGCATACTCTCGTACGGCTTACGCGCGAAACATCAGGGGCGCGACTTTTATGTAAGCTCAGTCCCTAAATCTAGACCCACTTTCTAGCCAATCCATCCTCATTATGCAAGCCCTTTTCTCCTCGGTTCTTTACGCTCCATCACCCTCAGCCTTTTTGCGCACGAGAACCCTTTCTCTGCTCTGGAGGGTCGTTACGTACACTGGCACCTTCTACTTTCATCAGTAACAAATATTAAGTATATTTCTCCCCGGTAACTCAATGTCCTCACACTCATCACATTATATTTTCTTTCTTATATAAACAAGTCGTGTAAAGCTCGTCTGTGAAAGAGAGTAAGTGTGAGTGTGTGTGAGAGAGAAAGAGAGAGAGACAGAGAGAGAGAGACGCGAACACCTAGTGCTTTTGACAAAAGGTCAAAAGCCACGTGGCTTGCACCTTGCACGCTTCCCTCCTTCACGAAGACTCGAGTGTCTATTTCAACGGCGCTTTAACTGCCTGAGTTTCAGCTTCTTGAAGGCTTAGTGGTGTTACGCAACGACCTCTTTCGGTTGGGAGCTTCTTGGGTTTTGCGCACGATCTGCCGTTACTGGTACTGCCCTTTCAAACGTGATAACCGCCTTTAAAGCTTGGTTTACTTTTTATCCAATTTCTTTATCGATATCGTGGAATGTGAATTTCGATGGTTGATGTGATTTTGTACGTAACCGATTTGAAGTCGTTGGGATTTTGTGCTCGAATTGACAGAATGGAGGTGGTAGAGGTGTTTTTGCCTTTAGAAAATCCCTTTACGTATTTGTTTTATCTGAAATCTTTGAGTAAATCAAAATTACTCGATGTCTTAATAAAATCGACAGGCTCCATCAAACCGAGTTACGCTTGAAAATAATACTACATTTTGAAAATATCGATCCGTACAATGTTGCAAGATAGAATAATATGCTTAATTTGTTTGATATCTTCCGACAATATATCCTCCAAAAGTATGCAATGAAAATCCAACGGCATGCAAGAGGAGAAATAAATTATTCATCACGGTCGTTTTGGAGGTTAGAAAAAATGTTTATTGAATAAGAAAAAGCTTACGCTCTTTGTGCTTGTTAATATTCGACTGAAAAATACTACTTTTTCTAGCATAACAACAGACAGCCCCATATAGATTATCAGGCAGGCTCGTCCTCGACTTTAAGCTTATATTGATGCTGCATAAGAGGTAGAACGCGATGGCTTTTGTTAAGCAACTCATACAGGCAGGGTTTTCATAAAAAGCCAATCTCTGCGGGAATCGAGAACTAAGGGAGAGATAGAACGTCAAGCGACCTTACAGTTTACTATTATTGGGTCGCGAGGCTTTTATTACAAAAATGGACCTGGCCCTTTTTTTACACGGGAAAGCGGAAAAAGTCGTCTGGGTATTTCATACCTCAATAAACAGCCTTCATAATGTTGAATTTTAAAATGTATAAGCGAATTTTATTCGTGCAATTTTACAGCTACGTTTATTGATTCGACAAATGTTAAGTACAACATATCGGCGTAGGGCCCTGTTTCGATTTTCCTGGAAAGAAAAGCCTTTGGAATCAGTATTCAAAGCGTAAAATAAAAGAATTATAAGAACAGCCTCAGCAGCAATCCGGAAGAAATAGAACGTGATTTCGCTATCGGCGTTCGCATCTGAGGTGGTGCGGGCGACAAGCGGGCGCTCACACATAGCTAGAAACAGCCCCCAAAATCCAGGCAGGCCGGCACGTAGCTACAGTATGTGGAAGAGATATCGCCTTTGGAAAATCGACGCCTGGCGCGAATCTTCCTCGAAAATCGAACTATCCGATCATCGTTGCAGCAGTGCTCGCGCTCTCTCGTATTTCCACTAGCGCGCGCTGCTAAGTTCTATAGTAGCTCAGTAAATTTCTTCCCCACTTAAACTCAACCCTCGGATGTGGCAACCCCCTCGATTTTACGATAAAACGCGCTTAATCGCTCGCAGCGCAATGCGGCTCTCTTTCTCTCTTACCCTCTTACTCTGTGTGTATACAACACGTCGAACAATGAAAAATACGCTTTGTCAACGAGAAAAAGCCAGATGTACTAATCCCACAGCATTGGCATGTTTCGTTAATTTTAATTCGTCATTTTTAATTAAAAAGAGCGCGTCGAGACCGATTTCACGCAGAGATTATCTTTTATAAAACGTTGAACTGTTTATACACGCTGGGAATAGCGTATCAACGCGTTATTCCATTATACACGAGTCTGCGCATGCGAAAACTTTACCTCACGAGTGGGAAATTCGCCCAATACTCGAAATGGGAAAATTGTAAATACAAATGAAATATAACGTTTCCCATGAAATTCGCAACGAGTGCTCAGCGATTCGTTTGCATTTTATTGTTTCGAATGCTCGACCAATTCGTGTACGGTTAGTGAATGAGAAAAATAAGAAAATTTCTTGGCGGTATCGTGCGACGCGCAATTTGATCGACGCGTGTATATTTTTATATAATTAATGATCATATATTTTACGGTAAATTTAATGAAGTAGAAATCGGTGTAGAATAAAATTATAGCACTGCGCTATAGACTTGTATATATGGTATGCGATTATACACATAGCGGCAGATGATAAGTTGAAAAGAACTTGATCTGGATTAAGTAGCAAACACAAATTCTTGCATGTTGAGCAGAAGCTATGATTATTCACCGTAAATATTTCTCAATTTACATGCATATGAATAATGTGATTATTTCACGAAAGTAATCGGTCTCGAAAATCACAAGTACTGTGGTCCATTTGCAAACGCAACCACCTATTGATAGAGACCAGATGCTGTTAATGCAATCTGTTAACGTATACCTGCAGTAATTGGTGTACGCCCCCTTCCGTTAATCGTGTTAATTACCAAGAAGCAAAGGTAATGTGCTGAAAATGTAATTTTATTGTAACTGGGCTGTACACTGTAGACCACTACAGATTTGAAATATATAAAAATCCATCAAGTTATCGAATATTCAGCAGAGCTTGCATTTTAAAACTCACATAGATACGTACATAGCTTATAGGGTCTATTAAGGTATTTAAGATTGATATAACAAAGTATGCATATGATAAAATGGGATATAGGGAAGATGAGGAGCAGATGCGAGGAATGGCGTGAAATCATCGAAAGGAACTATACACGAGGATAATTTCCGTATATGAGTAATTTAGCACAGGTATATGGTTCGCTTGCAACGATTAACGACTAATTAACTGTAGTTATGCGAACAAATTTGCAATTCCCATAGTTTGATTCGCGCAATGCTATAAACTGTCGAGCGTATCGTGATTCAGGTTAAACGCTTCGGACCCGAAGAACACGTATGTGTATATATTTATGAAAAGAACCAATAAAGCGAAGCGAGAACATTTTTGCCTATGACATCGTTGTATAACAATCCTTCGGCGATAGGAATATCAGCATTTTTTCAGTCTAAACGTGATTGATTTCCCGGGGCTTCGGAAATAGATTGTAATTCAAATGACATCAATCAGACATTTTTTTTATATTCGCGTAATTTGTTACATACGTCCCACGGTCGCGCACGCAAAGCGACAATTGAGTCAATCTGCCGTATCAGTATATGATCCATTAAAACCACCAACTCTCGACAGTATGGTAAAATGACAGATGCACAAGTATAATTTCCGTAGCGACCTATCTATTTTTTTTCATTCGTTCGCTTTTTATTTGGCGTCATCCGACTCCATCGTGCGACGTGATTTTTTTTCTCGCCAAAAAAAGTACCCGCCTCTGCGTATCGCATATACGAGTGTGTATACGCAATCGAACTCTCGAATAGTATAAATAACGAGAAAAAGGCTTAATCCAATAAGTCAATATCTCGAGCTTGCAGTGATTGATGTCCAATGCAATAATACCCTTACACCTTCGTCGAACCCCCACTTTTCCTCTCTTCGGTTCTTTCTGTGAGCGATCGTGGGAGGGGAGAAGAGAGAGGAGAGATCCGCTGAATTCCAATAAAAAAGTTTCAAGTTTGCGCGAACGAACGAATGCATTAATGCACTTGATCTACCTTTTCGGCGAAAATAGCAGCATACCCTATCGTTATGGTTCGCCTGATTTGCATCCTTCCTTCTTTTTTCATTTACTTACTTATAAAAAGGCGTGATCCAGGTGTATAATCAATGGCAACTTATCAATTAGTTCCTATTGAATCATTATTTTTTTAATAGAAAATGTATTGTCGGGAGTTTTTATAAATGTGACATGCCTTATTCAGTTGTGCGGATTACTCTTTCATCGATATGTCGATAGTAGAAATATTCTATAAGATTATTCACTAAAAGAAAATAAATACCTTGCTAAGCAAAAAAGTTCTTAATCTCTCGCTTTTCGCATTTTGTTTTACATCTCAACCCTTTGAAATACAGACAGGACAATTGATGTATTGTCTATCGATTCTCATTCTATCAGAATCCATCATCGACTAAAGAAATTGCTTCTCGTCTACTTACAATATACATACACACCTACAATCTACAGCTGACGTTTGACGAACACAAACAGTGTATAGCTTTTAACGAGGATCGATGTAGGAAATAATTATCCGATCTATTAAGCGATACGATATATCATCCTTTGACGATGACACCGAGCAAAGTGCTGGCTTCCAAATATTTGAGACACTACTGTGCGTTGGTTTCAAGCTTCAAACGATGTCACGATGAATTGCCGTCGATGAATTGCCGTCGATGAATTAAGTCGATAACACGCGAGTGACTACGACGCTTGGGTTGATCGAACAGAATGAATTTGTAATTACTCCGAGGCTAAACTATTGCTCCTCCACGAACGAATTCAAGTGCGTATAGACAGGATATTTCGATGAGATTTTATCGCTTGCGTGCTTTGCCGATCACATTTAATAACACAGTGTTTTACATTGATGTACAACGCCGCGACTTTCACTTCCGGGCTTTTTGCGGACGTTCATATATACGAGAATACAATTCGGCGCATGAATATATACAATTAAAAATTAGAAGGGTTCAGTAGGAAAATAAATAAACAACAAAATAATCTTCGACATATAATGGCTCAGAAAATATTTTCAATACAAAGTTCTTCATTATTGTAAAACAATACAATAGTCAACTAAGTCAGAAAGAAGGAATAAAAAACGAAATCTCGTGGTCTCATAAAAGGACTCGCTCATTCAGTCACCAAAAACCCTAATGGTTTCCATAAAGCTCATGAAGCGCTCACGACAGCGCTCTCTACGCCCAGTGCTCGTCGAGTATCGCGTAAACCCATGTCCTAGGTATATACCTCGTGCTTGCATATATACATAGCTATACAATTAAACATATATACATATTTAAATATATACGTGTATATGTGTAGGCCATCGCCACTGAAACCACTAGCGTTCACAGCATAAATAAACCGCCGTCGCCTCTCTCACTCTCTTTCCCTGTACACGCACACCAGGAGATAGACACAAACAAGCTCCGCAACTGCGCTGGCTCTGCTAGTGTACCAGAACTCAGGCCCAGCACAAGTAATTACCTATTAAGTCGCATGGGCGCGCGCACTTCTCTCGCAAAGCTGCAGCGGTGCGACGCGCTGATAGACGCTTTAGTACCATGCCCGAGCAAAATATATTCCAGCCCAGCTACCTCAGCCAAATTACACTGATGGTTCACCAAGCCTTCTCTCTCTCTCTCTCTCTCTCTCTCTCTGCTCTTGTCCCTGTTCCTACTGCTTTCTATACACTCACAAATGCATATGCATATACGAACGATATTATTTAACTCGTGAACTTAGCAAAATAATGTTACTCATTGATAAAGAAGAGCTGCAGAGAAGGAGAGTAAAGTCGCTGGATAAAGATCCAGGCTAAATTGACCGAGTGCGCTCGCTGAGGTGTATATACACGATTCCCTTAAAGAAAGAGAGTCCGCAAGAACGCCAAGAGGTAAGCTCCATTTACGTCGATTTATATCGACACTTATATCTATACATGCAGGTGAACGTGGTGGACGGTTTAAGAGTTTGCAAAGAAGGCGATTTCCGTAAGATGTTATTAAATTCTTAGAGATCGCTAAAGATATCTGTCTGCGTGTGGCTGAGTGCTAACGTATCATTTTAAGAATCATGATTGTCCTATACGACACTCATCTAGCCGATACATGCAATATAAGGTACTGGTCTTGAATTTGTATGCGTGAATTGTGCTAGGTAGATGAGCCGTGTCTATGCTATTAAATATAAATGTATGGAATCAGAGTAAACGCATATAAATAAATGTACACGTACGTGATCAATATATTGGCAGAGAGATTTGTTTCATTGTAGAATTGTCGTTGCGGCTTTACCAATCATTAGATCCACGTTACAACGACTATCATTAGGAGCTTTGTTCTAAAACCTAATAGGACAAATAATAATATGTATAAATTAACTCTTTAATTTGCCAAAAGGCTGATTCGAAGTCCTCTTTGACGGGTTATTCCGAACCAAAATAATCCCAGAAAACTGGCATACATATTCCGCTATCTAAAAGCTCGCTCTATTCGTGGCATTTAAAAGTTCATCAAATCAACATTTCCCATTAAAAAGTTAAAAAGAAAATTCGCAATATTTGCATAAATTTTTTTCGAAGTAATGTTTCATTGCTTTCAACTTTTTATATCTAACCATTATTTTTAAAGAAATGCCTCCGATGCCCAAACTTAACAAAAACATATCTTAAAACATTGAAGATTTTTTTAATCAAACGAAGAGATGATCGATACGAAAATATTTACTTTTAAATTTAAGATTTTAATTTCGAAAATATATACTATTATATATGCCTTTAAAAAAACATACAAAAGAACGAAAATATCTTAGAATTAATCAAAGAGCGTTTTTTGAGAAGGGCCCGTTTTTAGAATTTTTAATTTTTCAAAAATTCATAAATGTTAAATAAATGATAAAAGCATTAATGAGAAATGTATGTTATAATGTTAGTACTCGATGTATTCTAAATACTTTAAATTCGAAACTCTCGTATGCATTACAGTTAAAATGAAGTCTCCTTAGAGTTATATGAAATTTGCCCTTGTCCTCATACATAAATATTCTCGGTGGAATAATTAAAAAATAATGTGCCCTTACACAAAATACATAATGCTCGAACGTTTCCGTTACTCTCCAGTTATAAACTAGATTCGTCAAATGGTAGGAGAAATCAAGAATATAGTACAATGCATACACCTGCGAGAGGTGAAGTTGGAGCGATAAAAAACCATTAGCTCGATTAAAGCTCTTTTGTCACAAGCTAACGCGCATCGCGGTATCGTCCACGTGCTTGGCGCAATATCATCACTACCGCGCGCGCTCGACCGCGTCATAATGCCTCCAAAGCCCTTACACAAATTAAATTTCTCCTGAGCATGCTTGAAATTCATCGTGGGAATAGAAGCTACTTCTTATATACATAGCATTTTTGTCTATGTACATAGATACTTTTGCGTTCCTGCAACGTATTCGCACCTACTACACCTCGAGCAGCTCGCACTTACGCGAATTTGATCGTATAGGCGCCTCTAAAAATGGGAATTGAGCCAAGCCTCTTGATAAATTTTACATCAGCCCGCGTAAACCATTGCCACCGTACTATACTCGGGATTCCATTACCTCGTCCCAAGAAGAGCGAGATGACGGGCGGGGTGCGGGGTGGGGGGGGGGGGGGGGGTCTGCCACCGGTACTACTGCAGCAGCGCCTTTAAGCGATATTGCTTCCGAGATTATTTACGGCCAAGCTGAGAGAAGCTAGCTCTCCGGGCAATATCGCGCGTTTAGTCTCCAGCTTCACGACCTAGACCGCAACACTCAGCTATACTTGATTCTTTTATAGAGGTGCGGTAATAACGCGCACACGAATGCCATTGTTTTGTACACGATGACGAGCTTTGTAATCTCAATCGAATATTTTCCCACGAAATCCATTTCAATTTCTACAGTCGCTGTACTCTCGACGTGTACTGGGCGAAACCCTTTTCTTTATTTACTTTTCATTTCGTTCGGTTGGTGGGCACGCACTGTGTGCTCACTGCTGACGACTATATACCTACAGTCTTCAACACAGTTAATCTATACACCGGTACACACGTGTGTATAAAAGAAAGCCAGCGCGCTAACCAATCATCGCGCGGAGTAATAGAAGAAAGGAAAGAAAGGATAACACATCGAGAAGCAGGGAAGAGTGTTGGTGCTGACGATTCGCCTGATTGGACGCCGTAAATGAACTCTAACGAGCTGACCTTTCTCCTTCGATGTGTTTGGCACGCTCTGCTGCTTGCTTTACTCTCTTTCTCTCTCTTACTCCCTCTTCTTTAGACTCTGCCCTATCTGGATAGGTAAAAGCAAAGAAATAGACAGAGAAAGTGCGATAGAATTAATCGTCCTCTCACATATCACTTAAGATCTATCTAGTTGAGCAACAGAAAGGAAACGATTGGTTTGCTTAAAATCGCTACGTAAACATTTGTGTATACACGTACATATGCGACGTATCGCCCTATGTGTGCAGAGCTGTTCTACCTGTTTTTTTCCCACACTGGCGAGAACTTCATTTCAAGCCCGTAATTATATATCTGTAATATAAAGGCAAATCTTTGAGTCATGATCAAGTTTCATTACGTGCTTGCTGGATTAGCCTTTTCCCCCGCTGCGTTTATTTTCACGCCTATTCGCTTCCTTGTGGAATTCCAAGTAGATTTTTGCATTTTGCAGCGTAAAGGTAGTTTGCAAATGTACTTTGTTTTGCGATAAACGAGTTTGTCTTGGTTTACTTTTCACTCGTTATACTTGCTACTATTATCGATATCTATTATTAATCGACATCAATTTATTTATACATCAAGCGTAAATTTTTCTGGATAGGTTGGATTATTGTTATAAACTCAAAGTGAAAACAATTACGTATCAAGCATCTTTTTGCTATTGCAAATAAATTGTTCCTAGAATAAGACGTACGCAGTTCTCAATCGGCAATAAACTCCATCCGTTACTGGGCGTCATTATGAATTCCCGTAGTACTCCAAGAGATAGAGATAGAGATAGAACGAGCGAGATTCAAGACGTTGCAACCGAGGTAATGCCAGACTCAATTTCATGAGCGTGTATGCAGCGTATCCTTCTCCATTCTCCCGAATCAGTCTTCTCACTGACATTTAGGGACAGGCCGCAAAATCACGCTTAATCTTGTTCCCTGTGCTTAGGACTGATGGTTAGACGATATTATACAAGAAAATTCGATTTTATACTTATCGTTCTGGAAAGTATATTTTACAGTCATGTTAATTGTATCAATTGCACATGCGCGACTGCAAAATAAATAGACTTAGGTATACGAGGCATGTATTTTTTGTAACAACATGTGCGCTCGACTTTGCATATATATGAACCGTATATATGCAAACTGCATATGTCTTGGATGTTATATAAATATGTAGAAATCTGATTTAAAAAGGGAGAGGGAGAGGGAGAAAGAGAGAGAGAGAGAGAGAGAGAGAGAGAGAGAAAGCGATCATGCGAGGGGTGAGTACATGGTATCTAAATGTTAATTGATTTCACTCATTTACAGAATATCCATCAAGACTTTATTGTACATCTCATATGAATACGAACGCTTGAATCGTCAATATTTCTGATTAACCTACGCAGAGTATAGTATTCTCTATATGCTGCTTCCGTCGCGTGAGAAATGAGAGCATTTCCACGATCACTACAACAAAGGTGTCGTAATGTAATAGAAATCTCCCTTTTCTACGAGTTTCATCTATATCGAATTGATATTATTAATGAAATCAAGCAAACGCAAGTAATTACTGCATGGTTTATAACCTCGACTGCATTTTTATTCAGAAGGTGAAAAAATTCTGTTAAAGGACGGAATACATTGGCAAGATGAGAATGACAAGGTGCGCGCACGCTTCAGTTTTTGATAGCCCGCGGGCATGATATACCATCCTCTTTCGTACTTTTTTCTGCAGTCGCGTTACTTCTTCTCCATCGTATAACCTTTTCACGCAGCGCTAAAAGCAATGGAGAGAGAGAGAGAGAGTTGTGCGCGTCAGGTGTATAATTTCACATGCGAGACATTTCGAAGAAATCGTGTCTCGTTTAGATAAGCGATAGCCTCGCCGTTGGGTAAAAATAAGTCAAAGGATCGAGAGCGAGAAAAAAGAATTGCGAAGAGCTGAAAAAATATATATCGTATAGTATACACACACGCACGTAGAGACGACAAAAGCGCGGCAAACGGCGGGAGCTCGATCGAGCCGTTCGCGTCGAAGCCGCGTGTCAGGCGTTCGTTTTGGCTTTACGAGCGCTAAATCCGAATAATAAAACGCGATAGCTTATAGCCTCCCTCTCCTCTCTTCCCCATCATCATCCGACTATATTTGTTCGGCCACCTTCACGAGAGGGAGAGAGAGCAAGAGCGTCGCGCAATTATCGAAAATTGCCAGTTGTTTGTACTGCGAAGCGCCGGCGTTGCCGCTGCTGTGGCGGCAATTATGCGGGCATTCATCGTGATTTATGGACCGTTCACGCAAGCCTCGATATGTATATATTCTCGTATAATATATATGCGTTGTCTATATATGAAAACGTATTGGTCCTGCATACGTGCACGTGCATACACACTCGCGTTTAAGGGCACTGATATATTCTTCTTCTAACGAGAGGATTCTGCGTAACGTTCGTCGCTTGTTGCACTTTATACACCTGGCTACATGGTACAGATGTATAAATCGCGTACCGTATCAGTGGACGGGTATAACGATAGTTTTTAGGTCCGATACTCGTTTGGTGAATTGCGACTGAAGATATTGCGTATTGCTGAATTATTGCGATGCTGACGTATAATATAAGCGTGTATACGAACGGCATATGTGATATGGACAATAGCGATTGCGCGCGCGCATTGCCACCGAGAATGATTGCATTCGGTGACGAGTTTTTCACGAAACGAGAGTTTTATTATGAGTTTTTGTTTATACGGATGCTCAGAGTGGACGCACAACGCCTGCGCATACAACCGTGTGAAGTCGTTTTCTGGTGCAAAAAATGAAATCCCGTGAAAATTTATAGGCACAACGCTGTGCTTTTTCGGCGCCATTTTCTGACATGTCTCAGCGTAGAAAATGAATATATCGAGGCTCATTCAGATTTCGTGCGCGAGTAGCGTATGTAAATGCCAAATTTTTGCACTGGAATCAAATCGGCGATATCATATTCTTTTTCATTGTGCACAAATATTTTTCTGCAGCGTAATAGCCTGGTGCCCATTTACATTTCAACGGGGGTCTCTTTCTCTATTAATATATACCTTTTAATGCTAGCTTTCTATGTGCGCCAAAAAAATAAATGTATATGGGCGTGCCATTGTCCTCGTAGCGTACGATACCTTCGCTCGAGCATCCGCGTGTGTATGTATCACGTGTATACGAACGAGAAGAGTCAAAGCAAACGAATTAGCACTCCACAATTTATTATATCTGGCGTATAGACGCGATCAGCGGTAGTATAAAAAAATGAGCAAGGACTAGATCCTCTATATCTGAAAGTCAAATCGCGTAATTAGTAATCGATAGCTATCGATTACTCGTGAAGTAGAGAAAGATAGAGCGGGAAGATGGTCACTATACTCGATCGCCGTCGTTATAATAATCAAGCGAAAATAACGTACAAGAGCAAACGTGTTATACGGCCTTGTAAACGTGACTATAAGTATGTTACGACGTACAACGAGTATATAATATAACATGTACAAGTATATATAATATGTGTATGGCAAGGACTCGACGTTAATCGACCGACCGCCTTTTTCACACTCGCTACTGTTACTTCGTAGCTATTCATTTTTCCGCGCTTCTCGACGCCTCCCTCGCGATATTTACGCGTCTATGTAGACATGCTTCAACATAAATTGAACGAAGGTCCCTAAACTGTATACAGAGCAACGATGTCGTAGCTATTTCGCGAGCGTGCACTACAGCAGCATGCGCACGGCACTTGGCGCAGTCTGCTGCCAGGATGATGAATTGCTTCTCCAGCTCTTCGACTATACTTTCTTTCTCTTCTCTGCATCCCAACGCTCGAGGTCTGCTCTGCAACAACGAAGTCTACGCCTAGACTTTCGCGGAGATCGATTAATTTGTCTCTTGCTTATAGCAACTCGTATACGCGTAGCTTATGTCTCCTGAGTTTGAGAGGGAGGGCGGGATAGAGAGATAGAGAGATTGAAAGCATCGTCGCTAACTACGTAACAGAAGTGCAGCAGTTGGTTTACGCGCGCGACGAATCAGTATCGATCAGAAATGTCATTCATACTTGACCTCAGTTGACTTGCATCAAGACGCACGTATACGCATACTCTATGCTATACAAAGCGCGAAGCTGAAGCGAGATATTGAGACGGTGTGGATTATTGATGCGCGCGATGTGGCAGCAACGAATCGCGTTACCAGGAAAGTAAATACGCCGAGCAGGAAGCAAGAAGTTATTGTAGCTGCTCTCACGACGAATGCTGCGAAACGCATGACGTTGAAAAGGAGAAGCTTGTTTGCTGCTCTATATAGCTCCGTTACCATATAAAGCTATTACCAATTTGGCTTCGTTGAGTCGAGATTATTTGCGTAAATCAATTACATCCCAAATTACAATTATCAATGCTAAATTACGTGAAATTTCCGATTGAGAGAGTCTAATTGATGTCAATGAATTTACATGAAACGTATAAATAATATATCAAATTATCCAATTGAGGTGGTCAATAGAGAGTATCAAGTTTTTTTCATTTTTTATAGATGCATAAATTAAAAAACATATGTTCAAGTCTTGTTACTCCGGATGAAATCTACATTTGTTCGACGCACTAAATGCAAATATCCGTAATCAGTTTGGATCCCGTCGTCCACACAGATTTTACATTAATCTATTAATATCGAAATATATCAAAGGAATGTAACCAAAAATTGCAAGTAATTTTTCTTGATTTATGCAAAATCTGAACCTGATGATCTGAATCTGAAATTGACGTTATCGGATTCAGATTCAACATATGTCAAAGTGCGCGTAAATATCAGAAAGTATGCATGTGAAATATATCGAAACGAAAAGTTAATTAACGCTCGCAGAACTATCGATTATACCCGCAGAATAGCTTTAAATTGAATTATACGCTAGCCCTTAGTAATGATATTCCAAAATGATTCACGCACAATTACCGCCTTAAAGATATCAGCTGTGAGTATATATCATCGTGTACGCGTCAGTTTCTGCGGTATAAATGAATAAAATCAATCAATCTCCTTCCTCCGTTCCTTCCACCTATATGTATACAAATACACCGTTCAATAGTCCCTTTAAGTTAACTTCCTCTTTTCATCCACCGGTTTAATTCGCACAAAGGCTCCGGGCTACGGACTGGCGCGCGCGCGAACCCTTTGCTCGTAATCCCGGTGTATAATGAAATCACCCGCTGCGCTATAAGAAATGCTTGGAAGGAGAAGGGAAGGGATAAGAAGGCGAAGAAATGCTCAAACTTTTGCCCTACTACGTCAGCTCGTCAAAGGTTAACATTATCGCGAAAGACGGTCACGCTGAACTTACCCGACGTTATGTATACACGCACGTAATGCCAATCAACGCCAATAAAAGCCTAATAAAATACACCCTTGGCTCGGCTCGCGTTTCTGCGCGCTCGAGGCGATCGTCGAAAAGTAGCAGTCGATAAATTTATACGCGTCGGGAACAAGACGTGACGAGGTAGCCTCGCGACTCTCTACGATGCTACAGACTCCCAAGGGGCTCCACTTCCCTCTGGCAGGCGACCCTTTTCTCATGCTCTCGGTGTTATTCCGTTGCCATTGCTGCTTACGTTTTCATGTGGTCGACATGTACGCGTCCCGCTTACATAGTAAATACGAGACTAAGTCGCCTGCGTGAATTGGGGATCTCATAGAAGCGCACGCGAGCGAGAAGGAACTATAAATATAGTTTATGTACTTTCTATGGACCATTGTTGCCAGTATGATAAATGATTATTATGACGAGAGAAATTAAATGTTCAAAGTCACCCTTCTTGCATTAGTCTTATAACACCGCATACATACTCCGATAATTATAAGCTGTCCCCAGAGTTTCAAAGAGTTTCCAATCGATTGACATTTCTATTTGCATTATTCTTATTTGACTTTCTTTTCTTACTCCCGAGGATTAGCCCGAAAATACGTGCGCAACCTGCTAATAAGTCGTTTCGTGTTTTTTGGATTAGAGCACGGTTCAGTGAGCTTAAAATCTCGCAACCTCGGCTGAATTAGAGGGCGAAATTCGAATGTACAGGACAATGGAAAATTTAGAGAAAAATTTAAGAGATCTATTTATTCAACAATAATGTGGATCAGTGAAGTACGCGTAGTCTCTCGCTCTCGAAACTTATTCGTCGCTTTATACATATATAATTATATATATATATATATTAAAACAATACACAACGAGATCTCTAGAGCGCAGCAACTAATTGCATAAGTTCCGAGAGCTTAGGCGCAAGTTTACAAGCCAAACAACTGTAACAGCACTATTAATGCCCGGTTCTCTTGCAACTTTAATTGAATTTGCAGTTGCTCTGTGCCCTGCAGAGTCATTTCATTCATTCTTGTCTCTCGCGAATAAAGATGGTGACTGTTCGCCGGCAACTATTTCTTCGGACAAAAATTAACGTTCTCAATAGAGACTCCTCGCACGTACAGTGAACCGTCTACATTATCTCTCTCCCTCTCTCTTACGCTATATCCTAATGGCAACGCACAGAGCCTGGCGCTATTTCACGCGCTCGCGCGACACTGTCCTTCTCTCTATGAGCGGGAGATGTAATTTAGAACCACGTTTCGTTAATTAAGCATTCACGGTGCGGGGGTCTAAGGCCTGAGACAGAGAAACGTAGTCCTTGTGCTGTCGTCATTGTCGAGGAGGTTACGCGAGACACAGCGAGGGTTAAATGTGGAGATGCCAAACTACGGAGAGAGTGAGAGAGAAAGCCGGTAGCTAAACCGAACTTACGAGTCGTGCGACCGTATTTCACGGACTACGTATGTCACACTACTGCGAAGTGAACATTACTATATTCGCGCTTAATATGATGTAGTTTTATCTCTCTCTCTCTCTCTCTCTCTCTCTGTCAGGATTCAACGGACTCGCAATTATGTATACGGAGCCATTAATTCCATTTTTTCGAAGCTTAATATCGCTTTTTTTATCTTAGAATAATCAAGTCGATGCGACGAGCACAGGAATCGAATTACCGCAGCATCTGTATGTTTCCGTCGCTTAAATATCATAGCAATCTAAACTGATTGTTTTTGCTACGATGAGTTTATGAGTGAGTCAGAAAATTGTTGGTATAGGTCATGTTTGAGTATACCAACTAAACTGGAAATGCGAAGACTCTCGGGACTTATGGAAGTACACTTGCAGATCGTTCAGGAGTTCCGAAGCAATATTAAATCTGTAGTACACGCCGGAATATTAGTTTCGAACTAAAAAGAAAGAAATTCGCGCAACCTCTGTTGCGTATCATTGATAGGTACTGAAATACCTCGGTTTTTTCATCTCGATCTTTCGTATTATATAGTACATCTTTATAGATAGTGTCATAACATTGTGATATAGACAGTGTCTTCAGCCGCATATCTTGAAGGATATAAACCGAATCGGCGTAAATCAGAAGCAGTTGTTCGTCTCTCTTGAGAAGTACCGCCGTAAAAAAGGGGACGAACATCATTCACTCAAGTTGCTCTCGTCATTCGTCTCTTGAGCGCAGAACTCTCATCGTTCACTACCGGTTTCATCGAGGTGTCATCCTCCTCCGATCCCCTTCCTTAAATATATATATATATTTTTTTTTCCTCTCACGCTCTCGTCTTTCACGTTCTTTTTATTTTCAAAGACCCGATTCGTCAAGGTTTTTAAGCAGCGAGGCAACGCGACTCGAACCCCTCCCACTTATACGATCCGAGAGAGTTCCCATTAAATCCGATGACTGTCCACTGGATGCGTGCGATACTTACGTGTGCACTTCGAGATAGCGGAGCACATGTGGATGCGCCACCGCGTGGAATCTTAATAACGCCTAGTCGGTATAACGAGCCGAGTTACGCTGTACGTTTTTTAATGCTTTTTCAACGCCATAACAATTTTGCACTCATCGTATACGACTAGGAAACGAGTGCGAGAATTCCCCCGCCATTAGATCGCGCCCGTTAGCAATTAGTATTTGGGTCAGTGCGCTGTGTTGTAGCGGCTATGGAAACTACGCTATTTATGCGTATGATGATTTGGTTGCTGTTAGAATAATTTCTGCCGCGGAATCGTTCTGTTCCGAGAAGCAAAATTGATTAACCCGGTTATGCTGATTACAAATGACGCATATGATATGAGCAGACTTCCATCTCTGAAATTTTGATTGTTTGTAATGTGCACATGTGAGTAAATATAGAAATGTGTATGCTACGCATATATATATAATTGCTATGAATGATGCTTGATGATCCATATAAAAAATATCGTGCATATACTTTTTTATCAAAATAAGTGATGCTATTGTTCATTCTACATCATCAATCTGAACGAGAAAATCATATTTTCAATCTTACATAATATATCACATTCTTTTTGTTATTCCTCTTATATATACTACATCTGTGCAATCATAATTTCGGACCACAAAGCATTTTTATGCTTGGCTACTTGTATATTTTTAATTCTTTAAGTATATATTTAGAGGATCTTATACAGTGATTATCAGATTGAATATGAAAACGTCTTTACTCGCTAGTGCGTTTTGCATATTTCATGCTCGTTTGCAACAAAAAGTTTATTCTATGTTGCGTAATTGGAAGCTAATCTATTACATATGCTCAATATAAAAAAGATAGGATATATCTGCTTTCATACGAATTGACTCGCTTAATATTACTTGACTCGAGTTCATATACGGATAATTACCGTCATTATTGGAAGAGAAAAAGTACCGAGCAAATAATGCTTGCGAAATATTAACTATTATTTATCGTGTTTCAGAAAGTTTTTTTTCAAATCCTTTAATTGGGTCGATATATTCGCTGTACAGTGTTTCTGTAGCTCGTTAAATATTATTTCAAACAAATTCCTCACGCTACAGCCACTAGGTTTTTAGCTCCACCCCGTTAATGTATATCAGCTTTACAGTACCACTTGAGACGGAAACAGTGAAATCAGCCTCTCCCACTGTCATATCTGTTCTTCAAGAGACTTTTACAGTACTTCACAGAGGAAACTTTTCGTACGATTTTCTCGCATAATACAACGCCATCCGCGCTTATTATACACGTAAATGCCAATCAGAGCATCGGTGCAGCAGAGCCGAGAGTGAGAGAGAAAGAGAAACAGAGAAAGAGAAATAACGGTTGCCGAGGAGTGGGAAACAAAAGAGAAAATGAGAGCAAAGACGAAAGGGCGGATAATAGTACGCGGATAATGCTTGCGCGTCGATGAAAGCAGATACTGCGCCGTGTCTCGAGTGCTTGTTTTCGCCACTGCACAGTGAAATATTTTGTTACACTTTAGCTGCACTGTAATTTAGCCGATGATGCTATTGTTGATGGCTGGACTCTTATTTTAACTTATAATCCTCTGTATAAGTATTGAATTGAATTTTATAGTTAAATTACTTTTAGTTTTGGATTTGATGGCCCACTGACACATCGCAGAAATAGCAGTATTGATTGTTGTTCATAATTTTTATGAAAACGTCACTGTCAATATTTCTTACATAACATACTGCTTCAAAATTAATGATATCATCAACTTAATCTCTGTTAATAATTTACTGATTAAAATTGTTATTATTGAACTATAGGATAGATAAAATTTGGAAAAGTAATTGAAAGCACTGACTGCTGAACTGATTTGATTTTTTCTCGCTCACTAATAGATCTCAGACCACGTGCCGCTTGCTTTATTCGCAGACTATTATATTTTTTTCTGCTTTACTCCTTTGTTCGTCTAGCGTATCTTCCGTTATTTTCATCCCACTAGATACGCCAACGCTTCTCATCGAGAGTAATCCGGTGCCAGAGCAGCCTCTCAAAGCTCAGGACTTCAGAGGGAAAATCTAGAAGCATGTACATATGCTGCGCGCGTATGTCGGCGTGTGTACACACATAAGCCATCTTGCTTGGGCAGAGACCGCTCTCGGCTTGCTAATAGTTAGAAATAGAAGAGCCGAACTGTACGTCCCCTGTGGAAATACAGACGGTGTCGAGAGGGCCAAGTTTTCACGTTTCAAGATTGCTCTTTGAGAATGGAATTTCGAGTTTTGAACGCCAGAAGCGTAAATAAAACGCTATTGAGTTTGTTGAAGATATCGAGGGCGCGGCTCATATCTCTTTGAACGAGTTCCAAAAATTAAAAAATCTCAACCATACATACGCGAATATAATGTAAAGCTTTTTCCATTTATATGTTGCGGATCATTGGAAAAGGTTATTTTGATTAAAGGAAAGAAGAGGAGAGCATCGATTGAAATTTTATTTCACTTTATGGAGAGAAAGAGAGGAATAGGAAAATCCCGTGGAATTCATGACGGTCAATTCGCACGCGTTTCGTCAACATTTATCAGATATTTCTCTCTTCCTCTCTCTTTCTGCCTCTTTCTTTTTCTCCGTTTGTAGGGGCGCTCGCGTATAACTGTTAGCTGATCTCCGACGCGCACGAAAGGGGATTACGAGTAATCTGACCGTGAAGCAAGGCACGTAGGCTACCGCTGCCGCCAGTTGTTTTGGGATATTGTTTTACGATCGCGCTCATACTCTAACTATACTTACTACTGAAGCCCCAAGTGCAAACAATTCGAGTCGCGGATAAATGGGGAAAAAGAGAGAGAGCAGAGAGCCAAAAATAAACTAGCCAGTGTAGTATTTTGAGTAGTAGCATGCAACGCACCGGCAAATGCAATTTTCGAAATGGCTCAAATATTAATTAAGCGATACGAGAGAAGAGTTGTGAATACAACATTCTGACTGCAGTATACTTCTGCTGCATCGAGTTGCGACGGTGCTCAAGCTGTATAACGGTTTCAAATATTGGACTTTGAACTGTCAAAGTGGCATCAACGCAGCGCAACCTCCCGACTCATGTATATTCACACACAGATCGGAGGCAGAGGGCAAATTTAATTGGAAATCTCTATCTCTCCGCAGCAGGAAAACGAGCAAATAGAATAACGCCAAAAATATATAGTCGTGCTTTCGTAATCTAATTACAGCTATATATGTATATACATGTTGTAGAATGTATATATATAAATGCGCATACACAGAAGCAAGTACACCAGCAGCACAATATGCATATTCCCATATTTTCCTAGGGCGAAGACCCACTATAACACTTCGTCGTCATAATGCACCTGTGCGTCTACCTGTTATGCGCACTAACGCAACTTTCCCTCTCTCTCTCGCTCTATCTCTCTCCGGCTCGTTACGCAAATACAAATGGCAGGCAGACACAACTCACCCCCTTTATACTCGCAATAGCTCGAAGACACGAATTAACAGCAAGTAACCAGTTGTTCGAGCGACCGCGTATATACTCTCTAGTAGTCGATTGTAATAGAGCGAGGAGCTACGACTACATCGGCACTGACACTCTACTGCGCCGCAAAGCAGCCGAGCGACGAAAAGCGACTATCTTGTCGAACACGAGGATCTACCAGTCTTTACCAATATATACATACCACTTCTATGCTACAACCTTGTCCTCTCCTGTGCACGATATACGCGGTCTTGCATGTACAGAATGTAGATGAAGCATCTGTATGAATGTGCATGATCGCACGCGACGATAGAGTTACTCGGACTAAAGTCCCGATAGTATCCTTCGCAGGGGTCAGCTTTACGTGTCTGCAGCCTCCGTATTAATGTCTTTTAGAGATCCCTGTCGACGAATGTACGCAACAACCTTCGGATTTTTTTCAATAAATGTGTACGACATGATCACAGTTTAGAACTTGGTCGAGCAACTTTTTGTCTGCGGTGATTACGGAAAACCTCGGGATATTCCTTCAATATATATATATACGAAAAGGCAAAAAAAAATGACGAGAACTAAATTTCGAGCAATCGAACGCTACCCTTACTTTACCATCGGAGTTTCCAAACGCCCGTAAATACCGAGCACACCGCCTTACGAAACCCAGCAATTTCGCAAATCGACGGAGAGCGCGCGAGCGGAGTCCGCGCGATTTCCGGAAATCGTCGCTTACGGCGCAACTCTCCATCGAAGCCATATTTTCCAAAGACGGAGTTATGAAGTTTCACCGAACCGTCGACTACCCTCGTTCGTATTATATATATATATTGGAAGGGAAGCAACGTCGTCCGTGGTTTGCCGCGAAATTATTATTGTGGCCGTGCCGATAGACCGTTATATCCCAACGGTATAAGTGTGGAGCCACGAAAAGCTAATGGCCACTGCAACGTATGCAGGATAGAGCCTTTTTAATTGTGGGTTATGTGGGCGGTAAAGAGCGATTAGTAAACGCATTACACAATCGCAGCGTTTACGTTGGGTCATTTTATATATACAGACATGCATATTAAGCGGATTGAGGAAGTTGGATTAGACGCACAAATGAAATGAATTTTGTGACTCTGAAGGCAATCGTAGAAAGCCACCGGCAAAGCTTCGCATAATACAGTTCAACTATATGCTTCGATCTAGCTAAGTTTTAACATACCCCCATAGCTATGTAACTGCGCAAGTGCATCGAGTATGAGACGCGTGCTTGTGGCGAGTGATGTAATTCTGAGCGAATGTGAGAGTGAGAGAGATCTAACTAGAGGGAATGAGTCTGGATAATTCGCGAATAGCTTGTTTAGGTATTCCATTTTAATAAATATATAACAGTAATACGAATTTATTATATAAAATTAAAAATAACAATAAAGAATGACGTTGCAATAGACAAGTGAGTTTAATAATTGATGTACAGCAGTTTGACCGTGAGTGAAATCGATTTGGTCATTGCGGATGGCGATGAATTTTGAATAATCGTAATAAAAAGCCTCTGGACAATTAGAAGTTTGACACTTTGAGCGCGTTACGCGTTTAATGGGTGGAACGTGTGGTCGACTTAGCTATTAAAATTCATGTTTTATTAGGGTAATTCAATATTCCCGCGCAATGTCGAATCACTCGAAATTGCGTTTATTAGTTTTACAACGAGGAATGAAATAACTTTAGTTCGATCGAAGAGATAATCGCTGAAGTCGAACTCCGCGAGTGATAGTATGAAAGCATATTACATGAAAATCATGAAATTTCCTCTGGTAAATTTAATATTGATTTATTTACATATTGCAATAGAATGGTCGTTTTATTTGAATCTTGATAGTTTTTTATGATTGTTATCTTTAGAATATACATAAGTATTTGAAAAGCCATCTCTCAAAATTTTTTTATACGCACTAGATTAATTATTACTGGATTCAATATTATATTATAAAATTGATAATTCCAACGCTGTTAATCTTGTAAATTTCTGATAATATTTTAACAAATAAAATATAATAAAATTTTATCAGAATAATGCTTTGATATATATCCGCTTTATAATCATATAAATTTTATTACGAAAGAAAATCATTTGCAGTCCATGAAATGCAGTCATTTATTTGGCAATACAACTCACCTGACAGAATTATCGTTACGATGGTTATCATGGGTATGATAATAATAAAAAACGAAAGGAAATTTACTCACCCACTTGTTCGCTCGCCGAATAATCGAAAATCGAAAAGAGTCATAATCAAGTCCTTTCAGCGATTATACTTGCCAAAATGACAAACGAGACGGTCATTAGCTCAATTGGTCTATTCTGGAGCTTCTTCTAGCTCTTAGAGCAGTGAGCTTCTAGCTGAAATTGCGACGGCGCGTAGTTCCCAGTAAAAAGTTAATTATCATCGACTCTCCTATACCATATATAGTAGAATTGAGGCAGGGTGAAATTGTCGACGCCGAGTGAGTTCAACCGACTGCATTGGAACATCTCATTTCCCGCCTTTTATCCACCGTCTATGTGTACGTGTGCGAAGCTCGGCGGCAAACTCCGCAAAAAAGGTTAACTGGCCAAGATTAACTCCGCTGCGGTCGGAATGCCAACTTTGTTCTAGCTCGCTTTCTCTATATCCATCCCTCCTCCCATCGTGCTCGCTCCCGAACACTATGTATCCATGAGATTCATCGAGCCCGTTATGATCACAAAGATTTCAAATAAAGACTCTCCAAGAAGCGTTATATTGCGCGTGAAGACGACAAATTCTACGTACCGATGTCGATGTAGTATAAGCAATACGGCTGTGGCAGCACATCTTTTCTCGGTGCAATAAGGAAATACAACATCAAAAAAATGGGGCGGGTGAAGGGAGACGCGTATGTATTGCTCTGCTATATTCGTATACGAGAAAAGAGCTGGAAGCTACGCCTCGAATTGACAGCTTTCGGAAAATAAATTCCGGAATGATTTGCGGCATTCGCGTACAGTGCAAAAGGCATAAATCTAGAGAGAGAGAGAGAGAGAGAGAGAGAACGACCCACCGGAAAAATATATAGCGGGAGGAGTTGTTCGCATTGTGCGTGATACATAGCGTGTATAATTTTACCGAGGTTTCCGGGAAAAAAATAACTGCAACCGTTAATGAGCGGCGACGAATTTACACTTTTTCGTCGCTAAAGCACGTTGCACGTCTCTAATTTTTTGAAGTAAGGTTCGAGAAAAATATAACGACTGCTTCAATTATCGGTATATATGTACCGTTTCTCGTTCTTTTTTCTTTCAAGTTTCGGACGGTTACCTTTGTAATTTCTGAAATGACTAAGAAAAATGTAGATTTGTATGAAGTATCCAAAGATTGCACTATGAACTGTATATACATGGATGAATCATCAAGAAATGTTCCGCTTTTAAAAGATTTCCAATAAAAGTTATAAATGATATCGTAACACCCATCAAAACTCTATTAATCAATTATTTTCTTCGTCACTCTCGCGAATAGTGTGCTATAAATTGGATTCATAGAATTCTACTGCCAAAAAGAAATACTAGGACAAATGAAATTTCACCATGTCTATAAAAAATAGAGCAAAATTAAAAAAGAAAGCATCGTCACAGATAGATCTCTCTCTCTCTCATTGAACATTAGGAACAAAGATAATACGGTACATTCGAACAAAATGCTACGTGCTGTTGCAACAGTGATTCTGCTGATCCGATGTTAAAGCATGAATTCATTAGTGCTTGCAGTAGGCGATTACTCGGTACGAAGCTAAATGGTCGCATGCAATTTATACGAATCGACTTTTACGAGAAAACACGACTGATATCTTGTTTTGCCTCGTCGGAGGCAGTGCTATGGCTCGTCTTTTCTCTGCATAATCTACATCATGAAATATATTGGCTCTTGCGCATATACGGGTAACCAAGAGAAAGATAAGTTCTCATGATAAATTGCATCCACGATCGCTTATAACCTGTATGACCACACTTCGCCTCCGAAAAATATAATTTCAAGTTCGACTTTTTTACATCACGACGAACGACGTCGACGGCTATGCAATCGATCGCTGAGTGTTGCCTATATATAAACTCTCTTATAATACGCGCCTTCTTCGTCTGCTTATTGGCCTTTTTTCGCTCTACCTCTCTCTTTCTCTCTTTTCGCAGTGTGCAGCCATAAATTCCATTCGCGGATTAGCGCTCGGTAGTTTAATTAAACTGGTGAGGCCGACGTCGTCATGGGACGTTACGCCACGGTGGCGCGCGCGCGAGAGGGAAGAAAGAGAGATGAGGCTTCTTTGCGACGGAATCTAATCGATCGACAGCCGCTCCGGGCTATTTTTTACATTGATTCCCGTTCGCTGATGTGGCGTTATATAGTTTAGAGAATACCTACGCCTCAGTGTTCGCTGATGCGATTTCGAGACGCATCGTCGCTCTAGGAAAATTAATCGGTGGTCTGGAAATTTTTCTTCGTTGTAGCTTGCTTTGAGCTCCGGTTCTGTATATATATATATAGGTATATATATATTTCGTCGATGAAATATTTCGATTAGCATAAAGAAGGACTAATAATATTAATCGGCGGTAACGCGACTCAAAGAAAAAAAGTAATATATGACACTCCGCGCGTGTGCGACGATTAATTTCATTTCACGGAATCGAAATATGAGAGAGCCCTACGTATTACTGCGCGTTATAATGAGTCATTGATAGAAGACTATCTACTTTCATACACGTCGTCGCTCTGAAGAGAACATAAATTTTAATAAAGACAAAATAAACAAGTCACTTGCTACGGACGCCCGGTCGCATAAAGAATGACTGTTATTAAGAACAGAGTAGATTCCGTAAACTATCCGAGGCCTCTAATAATAGATTTACCCAGCGAATTGATAAATCTCTGTATATCTTTAAAAATCCAAAATCGAATGTTACAAATGATCAAGTGAGAGTGTATAGGCTACGGACGTGTTTGTATTTACACTGAGAAACTTGTCGTAGGAAAATTTACTAAAAACGTAGTAAAAATTACTATATTATATAGGGACGGAGGGCTATACTGCATATATAGGAAAAATTATTATTTTAAGTAGTAAAGTTTGCTACACAAGCTATGTATACATTTTACTATTTAAAAAAGTATTTTTTGTTCGGCGTCCGTAGCAAATTTTATTACTTACGTAAGTAACTTTTATAAAAAGTTAATAAATTTTCCTATAAGAGATATAGGTATATTAAAATGGATATTCAGACGCGTGTTCAGTGATTTTCAATATTTATCACTTTAACGTACCGATTGCAGATAATCGGAAACACCAATTAAATGTATTAACTTACTTAATCCTATATAATCTAGCCGTAACTAATAATTTATCGCATTACAATTTCTTCGTATAATCACACGCTCGCTTCGCTGAAAAATCCGATTAAAAATGTTTTTATATATAAAAAGGGAGCTAAAATTTTAGCATATTCATTGTTACAAAATGTGACGCAGCCTAGATGTAGTTTTGTTAACCCTTGAACGTGTCCTGTGAATGGAGGATATATAGGTATATATCCTCCAAGATGGATTTTATTATAAATAAAATAAAATGCACCCGAAATTGAGTATATCCCACTCTTACTACATAATATAGTAATTTTAACTACATTTTTAGTAAACTATCTTACGACAAGTTTTTCAGTATATACACACGATTAATTTTTTTCAAACCTGTGTCCGAATTCTATTTCTTGTTAGAAAAGTCTCAAAACTGCAGCTCGATACATTAGAGCATTTAATTAGAAATACATTGCGGATCTGGATTGCTTACACACATAATGTTAACGGAAAACGTAAAGAATTAAATGAGAAATCACAGAAACGCATACAAATATTTTACTTTTACGAACTTAATTAAACGAAAATTCATCGCTCGCTCTTTTCAAAAGTAGATCTGGCATAAAGTATTATAGCTAAAACTGCTCGCACAGTAGGCGGCGCATTAACAACTGCCAGAGAGAAAGCGTATATCACGCTTGCTAACGTCTTTCGTGTGGAAACTGAAAAAAAGAGCTAATTAAAACCGCCCATTTTAAGTTAAAAACGGCTCTAGAACCTTCGCCAAAAAGCCTGTATGAATTCGTTGGAGTTGTCTCTACTATATCTACATACATCGATCTTTAGACAGTATAGCATTCGGTGGGAGTAACTCGATTACAAAGAAAAAAGAGGAAAAAATAATCTCGAAGTTGGAAGTCGACTATAAACGAATACATTTCTTTATTCATTTTCAGCTAGCTAATCTGGAGTCAGTATCGCGATCCGAATCTTCGTAGTAGCAGCAGCAGCAACAGCAGCAGTAGCTCTCTCTCTCCCTCTCTTCTCTCTTTCTCTTGCGCGCGTGCTCCTAATCCTACCTTTTATATATACATACATATAAAAAGGTCGCTCGAGCAGCGCTCTCTTCCTATATCTCGAGGCGCAGAGTCGCCCGGAATCTCGAATCTCCAAAATACAAAAGTCACCTAAATCCACTCTTTTAACCCTGGCTTTATACGTGTGCGTTCGCGCGAGCGCGTCTGTGGATATGTCCATGTACTTATACAGGGGTTGTCGTATTATAGGATCTCATCAAAAACTGGAAATCAGATAATTCCTTAGGGAATTTATACGACAAGTAGACAATCTCTTGGATTCTTTTAATCCCACCCAGAGGGAGAGAGAGAGAGAGAGAGCGAGAAAGAGAGAGAGAGGAGTAAAATAATGTCCTCGAATCAATGTTAGCTTATCTATAGGGATCAGGAGATATATATCGCTACTCCTCTGGTATTACAAACGCGTAAAACTTGTCGAAAATCGAAATGTCAAGCATTACTCCTTTAGCATAGAAATTTTATTGCAAAGACACTTTAGTGTACTGAATGGAACTCACTTGGCTTATCTAGTTCGGATGCCTTGGTGGGTAAAAGATGAGCTTTGGTTCTCGTCAGCATCAAAACGATGATGACGTACGTGGCAGTAGCACTGCACCACGAGCACATTCGTAACCACCGCATTTTTACATCCCCTGTTATGTAGAGCCTCGTTCTTTCCGTTGTTATCGCCGCTGACATTGACGCACATGCGGTCATACACACACCGACACACACTGTCGCGCACGAGGTGTCCTCGGTCTACTGTATTACGTACATTCAGATCTCTGCAAACAAGGGATATCCACTAGGGACAAACCAGGGGATGTCGATCAATGCAACCGACGCTGTCCTCGTAATCCAGGGCTAATTGCCAACGGCAAGTCATCTCCGTGCAAACCGTCGTTGTTTGCGCGCATATAGGTATATATATATTGATAGATGTAGCAAATCATCTAACTACTGCGCTGAAGCAGCAGAAACAGCGATGTGTTTGCAGTCCGATAGTGTATCATATAGTGGTCGAGATCACTGTTCTGTGGAAGGGACGTCGATGATGATGCCATATCCGATACGGTCTTTCCGGCCCTTATGCTTTTTTCATCCCTCGACTCCTCCTGCTGCTGGTACTTAAACTGTAGACGTGGAGAGAAAATACGGTGGAAACGAAACCGAGCTCCTATATATATCTACATTCGACGTGCACGTGTACGCACCATAATATAGAGACCACCACCACTACTATTATATCGCATCACCACCACCGGCACTGCAACGCTTGCGGAAACGCAAGTGAAATATGAGGGCTGCACGGAAGAGCGTTGACTGAGCTGATTCGTGCTTTTATTATTCTTCTATGGGACCGACGTCGAGTAGACGCTTCCAACACTGTGTAAATTAATCGTTCGTTCGACAGTAGCGTATTTATGTATCTTCGATTTTATTTAGATAAATATTTATTCCTTTTGCACAGTCACGTGTCAAGCTCGAAGTCATCGATAAATAGCAATCACCTGCACCAGCGCGAATTTCACCACCTGCGCGTAGTAAGCTGCCGGCATCGTTTTTCCTCGATTATTTATTCACGAATGGCCGCGTACACGTGCATTGAGGAGATGTAAAAGACAAGCGCAAATTTATCTACGAGCACAATTGTCACTGTGCTTCCAAAGCTAAACAATAAGAAACACTAGGCTCACACTTTTCAACGGCGGAAATTTTCAAAACGGATAACGTTCGCGCGCTCACTTCGAGCTACAGATAGGCTAAGGCGGTGAAATAAACGAGGAGAACAGGACGAGATACTCGCATCACGGGGAGAACCGGCGTGTCGAGTCCTGGCCCGCAGCCGCTCGGTACTGAATATCCAACAGCGCGAAGCCATTGAGCAGAGCGCGCAGTCGAGTCGCTCGGCTGGCTCCGTTAACTTTCGGAACTTCTCGGCTTGTGTTGCTCCGCATAGTGCTATACAGTCGCTCCAGTCCGATGCTCTCTCTATAGACGATAATAGTACCTACACGCATGGCTTTTACACACGCCTGCGCGGTTCTCTCTACTCCTGCGGCAGTGCAGGAGCAGCTACGTGCATAGGTATAGCCACACGCGTGTCTCCGTTTACAGGAGACTACGGGAGATCGCTATGATTTATAGTGACGGCTAATGACTCGCCAACAATCGCCGCGCTGCAGGATGCAATGCTTCGAGCTCTATCTCTCGAAAGTATAGGTGCGTATATGCGTGCGGATGTGTTCTATCTATCGATGATTTTGATTCGTGCTCGCGTGTCGGGGATTAATGTTAAGTGGCCGCGTACGCGCGCTCTCTCTCTCTCTCTCAGTGCACGCGTTTTGGAGCAAACCATGATTTGAAAGCGGCGAAAATTGCCCGATGTCGGGGTTTATGAGACTGTTATTGACCATCTTGCCGCGATAAATGTCAGTCGAGCTACAGATGGACGGATGATGCAGATAGCAGCTTTGAGTCGGAAATTCGTTCATTGTTTTGTGATCCATCTAGGATGGATCGTGGCATGAAATAAATGATTCTTCCGAACGAACAAAATTAGCATAGATCTTTGGCATGTGACTTTTCAATCTGATCTATTACCATAACGCAGTCCTGAATGAAAAAGCAGTGTGAGATTTCTCACTGCGTTGGCAAGGATTATATATAGAACACACGATCAATTATGACTTTCTTATCCGTGAGAATTGATGAGGAGATCGTAGCACCGCAGTGGTACCATCCCAAAATTCGATCGATTCATTCTCGATGTATGTTTGGCACTCGGTGCACGTCGGAGATAACAGTAGAACGAGAGTGAGAGAGAGAGAGAAAGAGAGAGAGAGAGAGAGAGAGAGAGAGAGAGAGAGAAAAAGAGAGAAAGAGAGCCGCCACTAGCGCATCGTGAGAATACTCACAGCAGCAGTAGCAGAGGAGAAACGCTGCTGAATCGAGATGAATTTCGGCTTTAGAACTTAATCCGTTATCGGCCATTTCCTATACCGAGTAGACAACCCGCTTTCGTAATCCTTGCGCCGACACGTGCCAAATCATAAAGTCGGCCCAGCCCGGGTTATCTTGCACCAATGTGCGCCGCCTACACTATCGTAGCTTGGTAAAAAGCGCGGCTTGACTTAAAGCCAAAGACCACCGGGAGAATCAATTTATCCTTGCCTATATATATAGGTACAGATTTATAGATATATATACACGTAGCTCGAACACAAAAGCGTTATACCGTTCTTGCAAGAGTCACACTGATGACTCTGTTCGACGGAGATGAGGGACCAATTGCTTTTTTGTTCTTTTTGAACTGATTTTAATCTGTCAATAGGTTGTTCCACTACTGCATTGCATGATAACTCGACAGCGTATCTAGTTTCGACATTGATTGTACCGTAAAATGATTAACACCTTATTGCTAGATGAGGTCATGCATCTTATCTAAAAATATTCGTTACAGATGTTAGAAAGATGATATATAAATATGATTGTATGTATGGGTGTGTCTTTGAGGTGGTTGTTGTTTAGAAATGTTTTTGATAATACACGTAAGATGTGCAACGCATATTGTATATACTTACGGCACAACTATAATAAGTCTCTGTGATTACTGCTCACTTGTATGATAGATGGGAATACAGAGGAGAATTGCAGCAGACGTGATTACTTTCTGTAATAAACGCTAATTGGTAATGCTGGATCTCGCCAATGCCGAGTAGATTGCCGGATAAACGCGGAACTAGTTTGAATCAATTCTGAAACTTTTACGAGAATCAAGGTAAATACTATTCCTATCATATATAGAGTATAATCTGAATTTATACCCGAAAAAAATATATATATTAAATATAATTATTAATTCTTTAAAAAGATTCAAATAAAAATGTAAAGCAAAGGTCAAATCTTTTTTATTAATCACTTGGAATTATCTTATGTACGCTATACAATATTGAGTTTTAAAGAAATAGAAAGTTAAGTTTTTATATTCGACTTCTCTTCTATACTAAGCTCTATCTCCGACAAACTGATATATATCCCCGACTTGTTTGACGATTGTAATAGAAGGAGTGCACAGTTTCGAAGCACGCGAATTTCAATAAGTTTCCACGTGTTCCTATTATCTTCAATCTAGGCTCAAAATGTTCCTTCAAAGTAGTCCTCGAGATTCTCTCAATTACCTCTTTAAATTTTTTTTAAATTTTTTTCCAGGTTTTGCGAGATACATCTATAATGTAATAATAGCAATAATAGTAATCACATGAAATATTTTTAAAAAATCATCGAGAGAGTTCAAGCTACTACTCTAAAGAAAGATTTTACGCCTAGTTCGGAAAAATTAGATGACTTCGTGGCAACGAACTAAAAATACGAAAATCATAAACCTACAAGAGTGGTCAAATCATTCTCTGACAGATTGACCGAACACAAAAACATTTTTTTAAAACATTTTTAAACTATAGTTTGGTACTGCATCCTACCATCATGAATTTTTTAGATTTTTTTCATCAAGGTATTCAATGTTAAAGTATGTCAAAGTTGGCATTTTTACCGATTTTAGTATTTTAAGCCAATTTTTAACAAATTTTAACTTGAAAGAGAAGCATTTATAACTAAAAACACAAAAGGCACTTTTGTTATTAAATAAGTTAAATTTTACAAATAAAATACTTTCAATTGTATATACACAGATCATAATAATCTTCTAAGATGTGAAAGTCTTGAAATTCAGCTTTGAGAAGGTTCGATCATGAGTTTTATCATGAAAAAATTCATGAAGATGCCTTCGATAAATACATAAGTGTCCATGAAGATTCGAAGTTGGAAATCAAGCTCTATTTCTAGATAGAAATTAAGTTATCCAGAAATTCCCCTAATATTTACAATAAAATATGTGTTAACCTCATATTAATTCATAATTGTTGGTTGTTTACGTCATAAATGACTTAAACTGCAATAAATACACTAATAAGACTCTTGTGAGTTAGTCCATGATTTGTGACAGTATATTGATTATTAAGTTTGGTTGATGATAGAACCAAATTTAATAATCACTACACTATATCATAACAATAACACTAAGGTCCTTCGTTATTATAAATATTAGGAAAATTAAATACAGTGCCAAACTAAAGTTTAAAAATGTTTAAAAACAACCATTTTTTTCGTACAGTCAATCAGTCAGAGAATGACTCACATATAGTTGCATCACTACCGAATATGTACTGTATACACAATATATACTGTATACCCAATAACTGCACTCACTTAAACCTGTGCCCACAAACAAATCACTTCGAAATAGAACTTTCAAGGAGACATATACCTCCATCATAAATATAAGATTACAAAATCTACATTATAATACTGACATTCTGATATTTCAATCAAAAGTCGATTATGCGATCGGCGATTCATAAAGTTCCTTTGTACGGCGATTTTGAATTCCTCGTGGCCAAATTTAGAAAAGTTTGAAATTAAAATTAGCCCTTCTCAGTCTCTCTCTCTCTCTCTCTCTCTCTCTCTTTCTCCTTCACTCTTGAAGTGCAATAGCGCATCATCGAGCAATGCACGTATATTACAGCCGCGCGTGCCCGAAAGATATTTACGCGAGACGTGCCGCAAGAATAACGAAGAGAGTTCCGAAGCAGATTGAAATCCGACACCAGTTTGTCGCGCGTGCAGCCTGTGTTAACTTGAGTTCCGAAAGTCTTTCTCACTATATATACCATAGGTATATAGGTATATATCTAAAACTAATATCTATCTACCTTTCTCTCTTTAACGCTGCAATACTGGATTCTGCTGTAGTACAAATCTCTCGCAATGCGCGTTACTGCTGTCGAGTAATAGACTCTCGAAAATACTTTTGACATCCGGATGATTCGCAAAATCCCCGAGAGACGACTATTAAGAGTCGACTAGTTTTTTCCATTAAAATTTTTATTTAAAATTTTTTTTCTCTATTTTTTTGTTTCTGAATCTTTTTTCGTAACATCTAACTCTAAATAATTGCTCTTTTTATATTCACAGTACAAGCGAGTACTATCCTATTGAACAGTTAGATTATTATAACTGAGCAGAATTTTATTAATACAAAGGTTGTAGGCACAACTTCGTTATAAAAACGTTCTATTTGAAAATGAGTTTTTGTACCATCGTACAAGAAATAATGAAACGAATTACGACTTTCGAATGCTGAGTGATAATTAACTTGATGGTTATAGTGTTTGATGTAGTAAAAAGTGGTTTCCACAAAAAACTTTTCACACGTCATCTAAGTATTCAATATTTAATTGAAAGAACATTTTCTAAATTAGACAGCTTCTATTTAATTTATCCTCTAATTATATTTGAAAATCGAATGTTCAAATTTGTCTATTAAAACAAACGAGTTGAATTATTCCGAGGACTATTTAAAAGTTATTTCGAGATAAACATCCTCTCATTATGTCAGGTTATTTTTGATTTCTTTAGAAATTTTCGTTTACATTACATATTATATACCTTGAGGATTTAGTTTTCTTCTTTCGAAAGATGCTTCACCACTTACTGTAACGTTTGTCGCAAAAAACAAAAGAAATAAATAGACCCAATACGACAGACTTTCTACAAGCCATGTTGAGTATCGACCAGTAACAAGAGTACTAGTATCACTGCTAGGGGGAAATCCCGTTTATTTGCTTGCTGTAAGGTAACGAGGAAGACGTAGTCGTCGCCGTCGTCGTCATCAGCGGTAAGGTAATACGATGGGAAGCACCGAACGTAACCGTTGTTCTACTGAGGCTCCCGTTGAGAGGAAGTCGTAACGTTAAAGAAGCGAGGGCTGGCTGTTCGGAAATTTACGTCAGTGTTTACGCCGAGTGGACCAACATGAGGGAAGAGATAGAAAGGGAGAGAGACGGAGAGAAAATGCGCTCTGACAGAAGAACAGGGGAAAGAATACTTACAGCGATTACGACGACTGAGAATAGAGGGTAATCTCGTTTTTTGCTCCGAGCAAGAACGAATTATATGGAGAAGCTATGGCTAAAGCTCAACTTTTGTTACTCCTATCATCGAATCGTATTTTATCGCAGAGTATTTTATGCAAAGTGAAATTAAGCCGCAAACCGATTGAAAGAAAAATGATATTCCAAAAATTTGTAATAATTGTTTTTTACTTATTAATTTAGCACTGGTTCATCTTCGCCCCTTCTTACCTTCAATACATAATAAAGAGCTTTTATTATCCTGTATGTAAATATTAATATTCTCGAAGTTCGGATTATTTGACAACTGATAATAATGCCGAGAGTTAATTAAACTTTTATAAGCAGCACTTGCAATCTGATTATTAAAGTCTAGTACATTTAGACACAAATTCACCAAATACCATTTTCTTAAAAAATTTTAAAAAGTTACTGTACTCTAATAATAAATGTTTGGAGCAATAAATGTTGTTATTCGTTTTTTCTACGTAAATATAATGAAAATGGTTTGAATATTAATTTTTGTTCTGCAAAAAGCACAGTTTTGTGTTGCTTTATACACATATAACGTAGAATTGTAACTAGTTATAAGCACACATACCAATGCTTTGTGCGCAGAGGCAAAAGATGAAAGCTATGTGTCGCATAGCATTGACAAGAGTGATATTTCTCCTGTCACTTACATAACGTTTCTTCGCATAAGCGCTGCTCACGGGAAGATTCAATGTTGGAACTCCGAAAAGCATACATAGGCAAGCATCGACTAGAGCTAAAGAGCATCGAAAATAGAGAAAAATATACGCTGCCCTTTTATTCGTGTCCGAAAGAAAGGGAGTGAGAGAGAGAGAGAAAGAGACAGAGAGAATGAGAGAAGAAACATTTGACGACATAGAATACAGATCTGATGTCCGTGTGCTCCAATATTTCTTCGAAGACACTCATCCCTTTCATGCAACGCTCGTTTTCTAGTCTTGGTCTTTTTCTTGTTCAATGACTTTCTTACACAACGCGACGAACAGTAACGTTTTAAAACGGCTGTTCTACAAAAAACACCTCAAGATTGAAGATTTTCTTTTCTTTTTTTCTCAACAACGAAGCCGAATTGTTATGTAATAGCAATACAATAGTTCTCATTCGTTGTTCACCATACTTGGATAAGAATACAGCAATGCGATTGAATGTATAATCCTATTGTTACAGGAATTCATCGACAATGTAAAAAGCAAATTTTTTTTACACTACGTTTAGAACGTACATAACCGCTCACAAGTATCCCCAAAGCGCTTTTCCGAATCACTTTAACTGGTAGGTCTCGTGTACAATGCAGACTGCACACTAATTTAAAAACCTGTGGTACAAAACTCACGCGACAGCTCTACTTCTCGTTTAACGTTATGCCACGATGGAACAGAATAAGCACAGAAATAAAGATAGGGAGTCTGTGATATCCTCTGCGGCTGTAGTGAACTGTTCTGGGGGCGACGTAGGTACGTCACATACACGCACATACACTCAGACACGAGAAAAGATGGACAGACGAGAAATGAAGAACGCGTGTTAGTGAATAAACAGACGTGTTCTGAAGAAATGGAGAGAGTTATATACCGTAGGAGGGAACACATTAGTGAACTACTCGAGAGATCTAAAGCTACTACGACGTATACTATATATAGCTGATTAGTTATTCTTTAACTTGTTTCCGCACCCTTTTCGCTTTTTATAAACAAGTTATGCATTTATAGGACAGAGAATGAACAAATGCGGTTTATTCTACATAATACCTTGTAATACGCGACGTATATGTACTTTTAGTTGTCGCAAGAAAAGGAGAGGAGAGGGGCGCGACTGACGAGACGAATGATTAACAGGAAATCGCTCAGGGAGATAATGAGTGATGCGTAGACATCTCTGCTTGTATTTGTAAGATGATAGTCATCTACATTAACTGAACCGAGGGAATAATTCTTAACGGATTCGTCGAAATAGTACGGACCATGTAATGTATGTGTGTATTTGTGTATCTCGATTTTCTCTTCTCTATTTTCTCTTCTCTATTTTCAACGAAATTACATGACTAAGGTATCTCGACGTCTACTACTATGTGCGTATATGGTATATATACTTGCTGGCTAATCGATTATTTAAAGAACTTGGCGGTTATAAGATTTCTTCCAATCACACGGCGGTGCATAAGGCTGGTTAGACACGCGAAGTACGGTCCGCGGATAAAATAATTATAAAGTAGTGTATATATGGGTACAATCTGTGTTATATAGGTATATACATATATATCAATCGTTAGAAGCGAGCACGTGTGCAAAAAGGCCAATGAGGCAGGCCGTAAATCACCCTCCTTTCGTTATTTTCGCAAATTTAATTGCGAGTAATTGGTCATAAATCACGGTACATACAAGAACGAGCGAAAGACAGAGCGAAAGAGAGAAAGAAAGAGAAAGAGAGAGACAGAGGAAGAGAGAGAGAGAGAGAGAGAGAGAGAGAGAGAGAGAGAAAAGAGTCGGGCGTGTATTATGTAGTCGGTCTTTCTCTTCAGAAGCGTGCGAGCAATAAAATCGCTGGCGCAGAAAACGCTCGCGGAAGGAAGGAAAAAACGGAAGTGGAAGATAGAGCGAGAGAGAGACCCGTTTAAAAGCACACTGGGTCGATCACGTATCGCCGTTCCGCGCGGTCTTAAAACATTATTACGCTATGCATCAGATAAAAGCGTAATTAAAGCCTTCGCGCGTCTATACATATACACAATGTACACTGGCACCGTGTTCAGCTCACTTCTACGTATAGAATACGTAGACCCAAACATACACATATAAAGATAGAGAGAATTTACACGCAAATATGCGAAAATGGGTGGATGCCACGTACTACATACAGACACATACAGACACATACAGGCGCATACAGTCACATATATAAAACACAGGACGAGCCTACTACTGGCCTCAGCAACGAGGCAAATTGTAAAACGTAACGCAGATTACGCGTGCAGTAGCGGTGGTGCGCGTAATAATAAATTATCATCGACGAACGATGTTTAACACGGAGAGCTCGGCGGTTGCAGCCCTCGAAATTCATCGCGCGTACTAAACAAGCCTCCACAAGCTTTCGCGCTGCTGCGACATAAAACACCGCACTGCAAATAGGCGAAACGTATACGCCCCCGTTGTGCGCTCCGTTATGGTATATATCCAATGTGCACACTCATACCTGTATACTTAAACGTATACGTGCATACACACATACAAATGTATACCTAAATCTCTCTTTTGCAGAAATCCAACGGCAGTTGTTGCATAAGATTCCCTTCTGCTCATGCTTGTACATGTATACGCGACGGTAATCGCTTGTTATTTTACGGCCTTTAGAATCTACAGCTCTCTCTCTCTCTCTCTCTCTCTCTTTTCTCTTTCTCTCTTCGATTCATGATGTTCTTTTTCGGTGCTTTGGCTGTTGCATATACCTATACTGCTTATGCCGCTACTGCTTTTGCTGTGGTTGTCGTTGTACCGCTGTGTATTTGACTTTTCGAGAGTGACGTTCGAGTGCGCTTTTAGAGCGGCGGAGAATATTTAGTGGTAGGTTGGGGGCTTGAATTTTAGTCGTTTGTTAGATTATGATTGATAATTAGGTGGCTCGAGGTTTGCGTGTTTCACTGCCATAGACTTTCTCAAGCCGTCACTGTTGCGCGTGCGGGGAAATTCGAAAATTACGCGGATGGAATGTCAATTCTGACGCTGAGGATTATTAAGTCTTGACGAGCTATATATATTGAACTCGATTAAAACATTGATAAATTTGAAAAATGTCAAATGTACCGCAATCGACTATAAAGTTAACATAAGTATATAGTATATAGAATTCTGACGCGATTCGTGTGGTACCGCTTTTAATCCCCCTATATTCTGGATGCATAATGATGAATACTGACAATAGGGCTTATTTTTAATCAGCTTACTTCATTCGAATATTATGCCAACACGATGCAGCGGAATTAATACTCGCCGATATCCTAAATTCATATTGATTTATACCAACAACAATACAGAGGGATTCACTCTCTCTCACTCTCACTCTCGAGGTAATTAATCAAAGAAACACGCACCAGGACGGCAAAATTTTTTCGAAAACATGCGTGATCGTTGAACTAACAGTCCCCGCCTCAGCAGCACATATAACAAGAGAAGCATCTAGATAAACTCGGAATATCAATTTACAAAAACGCAAATCCCCAGCCAATAACCTCTACTGCAATCCCTTAACACCGAATAAGCGTTAGCGCAGCTTTTGTGTATACACGCGAAGTCATTTTAAACCGAGTGAGGGAGACCGAGATTCGCTTGCCAAGCTGTTATTGTTCAGGGAGATTCTCTGTTTTGTGTTTGCGACTCGACATTCGTCATGTAATTATGGTGTGTAATTAGCGAAATGCCACCTGGACGGTTAACAGCTTGAAATCGGCGCTGTTGGGCTGTCGTCGTCGGGGGAGATGCATAATTCGGAACAGCTTGACATCCTCGGGGCTTTGTTTCGACCTTTTTGTACAATACGTCCACCGAGGCAAGCGAGGGAGAGAGAGCGCAGGTCTTTGTGCGTCGCGCACACGCCACTTACTCGCAGCTGGCAATTCACGCGCGTAAAACAATCGCTTACGTCGTGTTGTTGTGTTATTTGTCGGGAAAATATCTTTGCCGCGGGCGAGCGAGCTAAGCAGAAAAGGAACGATTTTTCCTGTTTTTTTTTCTTTTTTTAACCGATGCTGTGAAATACGGTCGGTTCGTTCGGAGTATTGTACGTCCGCTCTGCTTTTTTTACGTGATGGAAACGGAGAAATCAGAACTTATTCACCGCAGAATATAAAAGCCTCTACGATTTCCCCGAGGTTATAAACTCGAATAAAAAAATATTGTAACTTCGCACCGCAATGCTCAGATAGTTTTATGGTTTCTTATTCTTATCGATGCTCGTTACTTTTAATATTGTGGATTTAATTAAAAACAATTCTATGTGACGACGATTTTCCATTAAGTAAAAATTGATTGTAGAACGAAAAAGAGTCTTGTTACATAACGTTCGCAGGTTCGCTACCGCTAATTACTTCAAGAGAGGATCGGCGAGGGAGAGAGAGCGGGGGGTGAGAAGATATCATCCCCTAACAGAAATAGACGTTAACGGTAATTTTTTATCGTTTCGCTCTCGAATTTCATTCTCGCACTCATCGCGTGTGCAAGTATTAATCAACTCGGGAGATGCAACTGAGTGAGAGGAAGAGCGAGACAATCGCGCTTCGATCGATCTCGACGCTAATTCCCCCGTCACTTTTCATTAGAACAAGGAGATAATTCCTATTTAATAACTGCGGGTTGAATTAACGAGCGTCGGAATGTCCATCATGTGGCGATTGGATGGGAGTACGAAACATTCGTGTACATCGAGCTCTGGTGTTATTGCATTATAATGTCACTTCCCCCCGAGAGCGATTAACTTTGCGGTATAGCTACATGATCTAAACCAGTATATTATGCAATTCTGTCATACAGTATAGATACAGGAGCACTGAGACATTGATTAACTTGGCAATGACGAGGTATAGACAACATTCAAAACATACTAGGCACTCGCGATCATAATTACTTTTCACGATATGCAGTCGAGATTGTTAACGCAATCATCTTGAAAGACTCGTATCTTTGATCTTCAATATAATGAAGTTTATCGCTAATCCTCGAACAATGCAGGCGACTCTTCCGCGGGCGGGGACTTGGGTCGACTATATATATATATATCAAACGACGTTATATGGAGTGGTTCGATGTTATCGCCTCCGACCGAACGACAACGAACAGCAAGTGATAAATAAAACTAGCTCCGCGTGTACACATCGACGCATCTTGATTGAGAGTCGCGATAAAGAGTGTTCGGGGCTTGGTCTACCGCACGTAGTTCTATTATTTTCCTATTAAGATAATCTTTTTATGTACTTAAAGTTTCATTTTTATACCATATAAAAGCAATGTTAAACACTGTATATATAGCAAATGTATTTACAGAATATCAACGCACGTGTATACGTTTGAACGAAATCTGGCGAGAGGATGAACTATTTATAAGTAACCAAATCGATAATAAGTAAAGCCGTAACGTTTTATGTCCGAATTAATACCTCGTCATGTTGTATTCGCGTATGTCGACATAGAGAGATCTCTCTGTGCGTGTGTGTCACTTTTCGTCGAATAATTAATGACAATTAAAATGAAATTTTGGAAATGCGAGCAAATTCAAAAGCGAATAAATTTTAACATACGTGTATTCAGTTGAATTAAATATAACCGCTCTTAAACTAAATAAAATTTAATCAATTCGACGTGAGAAATTTCGATGTGACCGAATTCAAAAAGTCTATCTCTCTCTCTCTCTCTCTCTTGTGTTGGATAATTTAATAAAATGACTACATGAAACGTGCAAAAAATCGAACAATGGAGAGATCACGCGAACGCGTTTTTCCGTCATCATCCGCGCGGTTTGCACACAGCGCGAAAGAAGAGATATCACGAACCTTTATATATATAATAATAGGGATTTATACACGGACTGCTTTCGTCGCTGTAGCCGCTGCAGACACGAGTCATTCCCGCGGTGAGCTCAGCAGAAAAGCGTGCTTCGAGTCGCGATATTACGTGCACGCGCGCACGCCTGCGCACGCCCGCGTTCTCCTGAATTAATGAGCTTTTTCCGCGGTGAGATTATTATTTCACATGCTCATCAGTTAGTCTTTGATTACGTCGGCACGAGCTTCCTTACGGCCAGCCTGCCTGATTTATACCGAATCCCATGGGTGGCCAAGCAGAAAATGAATTCCCGCTCCTCTCCCTAATGTCCTGACTTTCGTCGATTTCTTACATGAATCGCGAATACTACATTGCTCGTGTATCTAGTTTCCATTGGATCTAATACCTGAATACACAACACATATTCACATTCGTCCGGCTAACGTTAAAGTATATAAATTTCGATTCTCGTTTTATCCCGCAGAGCCACTGTTGTAGTAGAGGGGCTTCTTCTGAAGTTGAAAGATTAGGTTGGTGTACAAAGTCTCTTGCCTACTGTCGTCGATCGATCATCCACTTTTTTATATGTATATTATGAGCGCATGTGGGACTTTGTTACGGAATTTCGGCCGTTGAGAGAATTAGGTTCCCTTAATTTTTCTTCCTTTTTTCATTCATTCTCTATCTCTCGGCTGAGCCGCCGGTGTGATTTCCTAATGAAGACTTCTCATGCTAAAAAAGGACCGACACCGAATGTCTTCTGACGTGATAGGTCTTAATTTTGTTTGGATATTGGACGGTCAGTGTGTCGGCATTTGAGAGTATTTTGAGAAGGTTATTTAATGAATTAATGCGCTCACCGGTGACTATATATATAGAATATGGGTTATTCTCTGGTCAGAGATATTAAGACAGCGATATTATCTTTGTCACATTATAATCTTTAATGCGCTGTATTTGCATTTGGTAATTTCAAATTATATTATACAAACTCAATTGAAATAGTGAAGAATACATATATCAAGGAAATTGCTTTATTCAGTAGTCAAACATGGGGTTGGATTCTTTGTGAAATATTATTTTGTATTTTTCAGATTAAGAGGGCAAGACAAATTACGAAATTAAAAATTTTAAATATTTATAACAATGTAATAATAATTTACACTCATTATAATAATAGAAGCCAGTTTTGCCTTTAATTTGAAAGGTTTTGCTCTTTTACAAATCCTTTCGATAGCTAGTTGGATAGCTACAAGTCCTTTCGATAACTAGAAAATTCACTCACCGTAGGATTCAAAGTCAACCGATGGATAACAATCCATCCTCAATAGCTCAAATCGCAAGTTAAACTCTTTGTTGCGGTAGGCCCTTGATCTTTTCTATGTACAGGCACCAGCTTAGAAAAGGACGCTTGCTCTGCCCTTCGAGTTAGTCGCGTTCGACAAACGCTTACTATTAGACATCTATATTATAATATATCTACTATTTTTGATCATGTGAGACTGCGTATTTATTAGTCGTGAAAGCGCTTATTTCACTCCCTACATCCTTCTTGACATTCTTAGCAATATTTGATATCCAAAATTTAACTCATATTACGCCAAAAGTCTTTCTTTTGGTTTTAGTGAAAAATGTTTCCATGAGAAGTTAAACATTTTGTTAAATATTCATAAAATGCAAAAATTGGGAAAATGCCAACGTTGACTACCTGTAGTTTGAAAACCTTTCATGAACAAAATCTAAGAAAATTCATGAAGGTAAATTTCGATACAGTGCCAAAGAACAGTTAAAAAATATTTGTGAGGAAAAACATGTTTTGGCTGGTCAATCTGTCAGAGATAAACCCGTTTTTGTATTACATATATATGACCGTGATTATTCGGATATTATTCAGCTTTAGCCCTTTCATGCAATCATAGACTATTAATTGGACCTGATTGAAATTTCAAAATAAATCGAGTCGTTGGATTGTTTATGAGTAAAAGGGAGAGTGCATAAAAAGGAAAGTCGTTGAATTTCCAAGGAAAAACGTTTTCTCATATACTTTTTTAACGGAAACTCTCAAAATACTACACGGCAAGTTTATTCTCGTATATAACCGAACCATTAAAAATCCCGACACTCTCTCTCTCTCTCTCTCTCTCTCTCTCTCTCTCGCTCTCTCTCGCCAACTCTCGAGTGACTTCTGACCTCGTAAAACGAGCGCGTGTTGCAAGGCAATAAAAAAATTATACTCCGTTCACCTTTGCGTGCCTAATATTCTTCGTTATACGTCTTCAAGTATCCATAAAACTAATTCCTAATTAATGTTACAGGCTTGAATCGACGTTGATTTTTGGAGATATCAAAGGATTGCGGAATACTAAGAAAATCTCTGAATAATACTTAATTGACATCTGGTTCTCTGATACTACACATCCGCGCTTATGCATATCTTCAGCGTTTGAAAGCATACTTAACGATACACGTTTCATATATCTATAGTCAAGCCATTAAATCATATTTTTTTCTTGCACGACCAGTGCAGTCAGACCAAATGATTTCGGTCTTGTTTACACGACATCCTCGTATTATGGAATTTATGCCTAGTATACCTTTCACCATCTCTCGGTTTATCTGCATAATTTTTGTGGCGAGTATACATACATGCAGAAGAAAAAGAAGTATATTATGATCACCTAACGCAGCTCTGTATCTAGGCCAGAAGAATTAGATTTCGTACTGGATGTTACATGACTAAATATGTCCAAGTTCACTGACGAAGTGGTAAAATCGGAGGGGGGGGGGGATTCATCCCGAGATTCATCTTGGAATTCGAAATCGCGTTCCAAATCGTCACGCTCGATTCATCCATCAATATCTCGGCTTCTAGGACAAATATTTTGATCATTTTTTTAAAATCAATATGGCACAAGTTATTTTCTATCTTGTAGAGAATTTATTAGTGAACAATTTTAGCAGTACTCACAGTTTTTCTCTAAGTCGCGTATTTACAAAACTGTTAAGGAAAATCTCTGAAAAAATTCACGATTTTTTCGAGTTTTTTTAGTTTTTGATTTTTCCCGAAAGTAGCACAGGGTTTTGACCTGGCGGGAAGTCAAGTTCTTATTCTAAATAACATTTTCGACCATAATCCACAAAAAAATAATTCTTTTCAAGCAACATCCAAGAACAGTCCATTTCAGGTCTAATTCACCTGGCAAAATCGACTATTTTCGTTTTTCGATTATTCCGCTATAACTATGAGTTACATAACTAAGCGTGATGATCGATTTACAAATAAATTCAGTCAGTCATGCTCACTTCTCTTGTTTTTCGAATCGAGTAGCCGTCTTGAGTCCATATGTCTGCGCCTGTATAATTAACATACTGCCGATGACATACAGTACCTGAGCAATATTCATCCGGAGGCTGAATGCCTACATTTTTTGTCTCCTCTTCCGTATATTTATTTTTTCTTACAGAGTGATCGGTGTTTTCGTAAGTTGTTAACGTCTCTGACGACGCGCGATAAAACGGAAATAGTCTCCGTCGTGCGAGAACGCTTGTTGTTTTTTCTTTCGTTCGAGTACTTCGCCCGTATTTCGTTATACGGAAAGCCAAGAATAAAATAACGTGACTAAAATATATACTTGAAACTCATGCAAGTTTGAAGAAATGCATATCATGCACCAGTAGGTTTATTATAAAATGTACTGGTGAATGTATTCATAGTACGTTTAGTAATCACGAATAGGGTGGGGGTATATGTAGTAAAATGGATCTCGCCTTAAGACTGAATAAATGATTAATGTCAATTCACAATTGACGAGTTGTATAAGAAAATAACTGTAGTTGCCACGTGCACCGGTAGATGCGATCGTTAAACGTGATATACCGTAGTATGCCGTGTATGCGGTAGGTAGTCAACCATATGCATCTATACGTGTACATAAACATGTAAGTATATGAGCTACATCGTTTACTTATTTTTCAAATGGACACCTAAGTATATGTCATTTCTATCGAACTCTTTATGCATATGCGCGAGGCACATTTCGAAATCCGCATGGCTTGGAATTCCGATTTGCGAATGGCTGCAACGCGTCTTTTACGATACCTTGGGAATTTATGAATTGATTAATGACTTAATTATACTTATATTAACGTATACATCTTTCTCACAGCATGTCGCAACCACTAATTAATCGACCAATAACCAACTCTCTCTGCGAATTATACTGTGAAATAAAAAATGAACGAATAATGAGTATAATCGAGTATAGGCGCGTGCATTGATTCTCCCTATAAATATGGATTTATAATTTTTGCTTACGTTGCATCAACGGTACACACTCGCATATACCTGAGAGCAGCCCTTGCCTCTCGAGTGAAAAAGAGGTCCTTAAGAGCATCGCGCTGCGAGCGTCAAGTAGGTTTCTGACCTCCTAATTAGTAAAGAGAACAACGAGTATGTGCAACGGCAGCAACAGCAGTAGTAGCAGCTACTCTAGGCGTCGAGAAACTGTCGTCTGCGCGCGCTCGTTAACCGTGCGCGTCGGGCTCTTGTTTACACGCGTCCGGATAACCGAAGAGAAGTAGGAGAACAAGAGTCGAGAAGTATTAGGACGAGTTGCTGAGGTCACTGTACTTATGGTCGGAGATGCGAGTGCTCTGAACGGGCATTTTTATCTGCTTCTCACACATGCAGGAGCTTTTCTCTCTTGCGAAACTGGAGAGAGAAAAAGACTGGAAACGAACCGAGCGATATAGCCGAGCTACAAACGACAGTTGTATTTTTCATCAGCGCTTAATTTTTCCTCTGCTATAGAATGAAAAGGCAATCCGGAAAATCTCATCGTTCCGTTTCTCGCGTTGTAATTTAACTTGGCGTGTTTTTATTTTATTTTCGCGCGCAAAATATATTTTTTCTCTCCGCATTACGTTTGATCGCTATTTTTTTGCTTTTTCATCCAAACGTTACAGAAAAAAGCTCTTCGTGCGTGCAGCGCGTACCTGTTTCTCCTATTTTCTTCTCCATGCCATTGTGTCGGCATTTTTCGTTACTTCATTTACTGCTTGATCTCGCTATCTGTTTTTCCCGCCACAGCAGTCATTAATACTCTATATCTTTTTTCTCAAACGAAGCAGAGAAATACTATTGGATTACACGATTTCGATTAGGAGTACACATCAACTTATAAGCATGGCTGTATACTACATCGAAAGCGAGAGATTCACGAGGAGAATATTTTCTTCGTTTTTCAACAACAATTTGCCAAAGCTTATGCGGCACACGTCTGCGACTTTTTACACATATGTATGTGTATAACGTCTCCATTCAGTCGTTGCGCTGCCGTGTCCGAAGACTACGTGTCTCAAACACGTTTGCTGCGTCACGGGAAAACGCGCGAGCGAGAGAGCGAGCGAGAGAGAGAGAGAGCATCTCTGTAAAGATGCCCACAAGAATATTACGAGGATGAAGCTGTTTCAACTGCCGACATTCTCTCTTCCACCCTTTTCTTCTTTTTTCGCGCGCAATCAGCTTACAACCAAGTGTAGAGAGAAGCTAAACTACCGAGTAAACAGAAGTCCGACATGCAAATTGTTATACTTGATAAAATTCGCAAAACCTGTCGACGCTACTTGAATTCCTCGCTTGCCTTATTACGTTTACACGTCGTGTTCAGTGGTCGGAAAGAAAAAAAAATTTAATGGTATGTATACGTATTCTGGGGATCTTGGTTTACTCACGTTCCCTATTCTGTATACATCGAAAGCAAATAATTAGCGAATAACACGAATCTGATGTTTTTCACATTCGTTTATGAAATATCGACTGCGGAAAATTAAGAGTTTTTTCCGATTTTTGTTATACACACATATGCGAGAGTAAAATAATAAATAAGTTTGAAAAAGAATCTTAAATTTAAAGCAATAACAAACCCATCGGCCCCTCGGAGCAAAAGTGTAAACTTTCACGAAAAGAAAGAACGAAGACCTCCATGGTCGAGTATATTGTAAAATAAAGGATACGGTCCACACTTAAAACCTTCTCTCTCTCTCTCTCTCTGTCTCCCTCTCACGTATAATTAAGCTCTCGACTGTAGTGACGCCGCCGCTGCTATTCGAAGGCGTAACATTAAGCACCAGTATACACGAAAGAGAAAAAGCGACGCAGGAACAGAGTTAAAGATCGAAAGTAAAAAAGCAGCGGTGCAGTTCTACTGGAGGTAAAAAAGTAAGAGAGAGAGAGGAAGAAGCGCAGGAAAAAGTGGCGACTGCAGCACGCTCAGTGTCACCAGTGAAGAACAAGATAAATCCCCGTTTTTTGCACGCGCGCTCGCGTCTCAAACGATGACAAACAGCCGTCGCGCGCACTCTCAAACTGGACGACTTTGCATGCGCGAGCTGTCCACGCGAGAGAGGGAATACGAAATATAAAGAGAACATCTATGCATACCCTATATGCCGTCACTCGACAAGTACTGTAACGTCTGTATTTTTAATTTTCCGAGGATACACTCGACGCTGGTTTGTTTTTTCTTCTACACCACACAGCTGTTGAGAGTTTGTTTGCGTGTAAATGAAGAAAGAAGCGAATGGAGACTCGACCGCTCATTTACATAACGGCCTATTTCTAACTTCAATCCGCACCGGGAGAGACTTATAATATATATCAGATATAAGTGAGACCGATAAACCTGCATCAATACGAATTAGATTTTTTCTCTCTTCTTTTCGCCAGAGTATAGATGTTAGCTTTCGATCTTCGCGGAAGCAATATGCCGATCGCCATTTCCGCAAACACTCTAAAAAAAAAAAGAAAAAAAAAAAGAAAATAAATCAATAATCGCGACCCACTTTTCGATCTGCCACGCCCGATTACGTTGAATGTAAACAGACATCTGTACATTTACAGACACGCACACAGTAGCGTCGCTTTCTCTGAATCGAAAAGATGCGTTTCGCGTGTGTTATCTCAGCTGACGCATTCGCGCTCGTGCGTGTGCGTGTATAATATATATAGCTACGCTTTTAGAAACAAAGAGGGGACTTGACTCGAGCTCGGGCAGGGGCAACAAACTATAGTGCAGCCAGTACACAAAGCGTCGTTTCAATCAGGTGGCGATTTGTCTCGCGGCAGCTTTTATTGCTCTTATAAACCATACGGTAAGCACGAGCACTGCGGTGGTCTCGTAAATGGCGAGTCTCTACTTCATATAACGATCGTAGTCAAAACAATCGGCGCCGCCGCGCCGCGACCGTCGCTGATTTTCTCTTTTGTCTCTTGAGTCGGATTTAGATTGTATTATTATGAAAAGCGGAAGAAGGAGCGAGTGACTTTTTTATATCTTTGGGTTTGATGTAGACGTATAAATTTATCGCAGATGATATTTGACGCAAATTACGGCACGCAACTTTACCGCGTCAATGAAAGAATCAGTACTATTTTCATGAATATAGGTTATACGACTTTATATATCACGATACGACGGTGCATGGGTCCAAATTGGCTCGTGACAGGAAGCTGGCTCTTAACGGGGGCGAGCGAAAATTCGAATTCTACGCATAGATCACACTCGTTTTGCTTGATTATATTTAAGACTGTGTGGCATATCGCGTGGCATAAAGGTATCATACGCGAATTATGCCACGTCGAATCGAACATCGTGATCTATCCTTTATATTCAACGCGTAAAATGGTCAAAGCTATCGCTTACAATTGAGACGTCTATATGCAGCAAGTAATCAACACCCGTGCATCAGCAAAACCGGTCTGCAAATGATCTTGTCGATCGCTCGCGCGAAACGCGTATGAAAAAAATACGGGCTGCATATCTATATCTCTTTATATATAACTCGAGAAATGTCGGATTCGTTTACGGTATCGAAAGCTTGCTCCCACGGCAGCCTTTCGAGATTTGATTTCCGACTCGTTTTACCAACGTTAAAAAAAGCGATGCTGTCAAAGAAACCGGGAATTTTTTTATGCTCGAGTGTTTATTAAGAATTTTCAAATTGATTTTACAGCGATCGGAGAAGTTGATGGCAATTAATAAAAAATGATTCACATCGTGTGTGATGTGACGACCCGATGTGTGGAAAATGAAGACAATTTTTTAAACCGTTTCAATTTCGATTTGGATGAGAGAAAAACAATAAAGTTCTATTAATGAACTGATTAACTATTAAATTCTCGCATCGCTGCGATTATAGAAACTTATCGAATCACAAGCAAGTATAATATGTATATGAAATTTGTATGCAAAAGCTAAATATGCATGGTATAATATAAGCTTATTCCTTAATAAGATTATTCGTGAAAATGCATAGCTACTGGTGTATTAATGACTCACGTATCACACACATGGTGTATGTGCATAATAATTACCTCGTAGACACATTACCGCTTACTTCTACCGACGTATATAATTATGCTAAACTTAAAAATCGGGAAGGTGTTGATAACTGGCCTTTGTGAGTGACAGAACATTTTTATTAGGAGATATATTTATGCATTACATCTTGCTTTCTTAAAAAATTATCGCGTGCGGTAATTTATCGTCTCGTTCTACATCCGAGTATAGATAATGGCAATATTAATTTACTTCGAGAGAAAGGGAGAGAGAGTGAGTTCAGACTGTTGCTGTAGCACGGACGCGCGCACAAGGTTTTCATTGTGTCATGTCAATTAAAAAAAGCGATTTAGCCGTAACCCGTAAATTATCAGTGTCATGAGTGGAGCCATAAAATTTTATTAACGTTAACTCAGCAATGTTCAAACATCGAGAAATATCACGGACTTCGATGCAAACGAGTCACTTTCTTAAGCCGACCCGGTCATCGTATTATTGCGACTTCAATTTACAAAAGCGTGAAACACGCACGCTCGGTACGATTAAAATCCATTTCGCGGGAGGTCCCGTACGTTAAAAACTCAATGAGGTAATGCAAATTTAATATATCCCTGATTACGAACTCCGCGCGTCCGAGAGTTTTTCCTGCTTCAACGGACTTAATGTGTGCATTTTTTCATGCTGACAAGACGCAAAAAATTATAAATGACGAGATAAATTATACTTGATGAAGCTGGGTTTTCTTTTTACAGAAGTATTCACGCTTGAGGCGTGTGTAATCGAATGAGACTTCTCAAGAGTGATTTTTAATCGATGACTGATTGGCTTAAAGGAGCCACATTGCTTCGTCGTTATCATTTAAATAGAACGCATTATGCTCGAGGGATGTAATGATGGCCTAAACTCAATTGTGCATATATCGATACGAGAGTCTGTAGCAACATCAGGCCGATGTTCTCAAATGACTTGTTTCTATAATTCGACTATCAGCCCACTTGAGCAACGAACAAATCTAACAGAAAATACTAATGTGACAAGCGACGTATAACCCATAAATTTCTCGACTATTTGATACAGATATTACCAATATAATGATATACTAAATATTCAGAAAGCTAATGAGTCGGTGGTTTGCTACGTATAAGTACAGAGTATTTGTCGTTAACAAGATCCCAAATAAACGTCGTAAGTCGAAGCCTTAAGACTATATTTCCAATAGCTTTTTTCTTGATAGCGCAAAGTAGGTAAATTAGCGTAATATACGAGGAGCTGTTTTTTCTACTAGAGGGAAGCCACTTTGCCGTAAAATGAGAAGAGAATCTTTTATAGGAACGCAACAGCAGCCATCAACAGTCACCGCGACGAGAGATAAGGCAAGTACAAGAGGATAAAGAGTGAGAAAGAGTGAGAGAGAGAGAAGTAGTATAAAGGCGCGAAATTACAGAGGAAAGTCGCGTGCAATTTTTACCCTCCTCTGCCTCTGAATCTAATTATTTTAACAACATGCCAGGCGATACGGCAGCATGGCAACACGTAATGATCGTCGGGCCCGAGCAATACAGCGCACTCGCGATTCTCTTTCTCTCTCTTTCTCTCTCTCTCTCTCTCTCTCTGTCTCTCTGCAGTTGCAATACAGAGTGGGCAATAATATCTGCAGCTCGAGTGGCTTTCTTAGAGACTTGGAAAGTTGTTGGGTAAAAGCGCGCGCGTGTGCAAAGGAGCCCCGTCGAAACATCGTAATTACATATCTGATGTTTCTGGCAGAACTCAGTTTCTTGTCTCATTAACGCAAGCGTACTCGCGCATCGCGAACTGGTAGCTGTAGAAAAAATAAAAGTGTATGTTTGAATATTGCACTGAAGAATATATCACGCTATGGAGAAAAACGCGGCGGAAATGTTTTCGAGCTTTTTTCGAGTGGACTCTATTCTACTACTATAAAACATGATGCGTAATTGCCTATATATAAATACCAGGTATTTTTGTATACCTATATCCGCATAAATATTCTTGGCGCAACTGGTAAATTTATAAGCATTAAACTGAGATGAAAATATGAGAACAGTCTAGTACTTCTTATCGATAAGCAGAAAAATCGAAGGCATGGAAAATTACTTCCTCGTAAAACTTTTCGTAACGTTATGTGCTAAAATAAAGAAATTAAACCCCTATTCGTGCAAATGAAAAGTCGATTTATAATCTGGCTTAAATATTTATAAAATCGATGTGTACAACGTATAGTGAAAACTGAAGTGCGCTTTATAACGCAGGTGCAAGGAACCTGACTTAGAGTAGCGCATATGTATCGAGGTGGACAAGCGAACCGCTATACGAAGGTGGAATGTAATCCGAAAGCGCAGCTAAAAGTCGCGTACCTCGTCGTCATTGAGTTTCATCGTTAAGCCAACTAATCAGCTAGGTGCGCACGGTTCGTTCTATCTTATATTTTTATTCGTATGTACACAAGTCGTTTCGAAGACAATTCGTACACGCGAATGCATTTCTCACGCGGGTGTGAGTAGCCGAACATTTTCAACTTGTCTTTTATTTAAAGTAATTCGTCGCATCTGTGCACATCCATGCTAGACACTTGCGTTATCAAAGTAAAAACAAAAAAATTTTAAAAAACTTCGTGCGAATTTTCAGAAAGCAGAGGTATTTTAGTAGCGCGGCCTGATTTCTCTCAGTCGACAATCGATAATACGCACGTCGCCATCAACACAGCGTGTCTCTACGTGTACATGTGCAAGGATTCGGGAACACGTAATAAAAAACTGGACGCGCAGAATCGGACCATACGTGCTCGGATTTCTGCATGCGTCCGAGGGAATATTGAATAGGACGACGATGACAACGATCGGATGAGCAAAAAAAAGAACACCGGCTTTTCCAAACTGTGATTGCTTCGCGAAAGTAATAAGCGCAGCGAAATTGGTCGGTGTGTATACGAAGCAGGAAATTATCGTATCAAAGTTTTAAGCGCGCGCGCCTTTTTTTAGCCGAGTTTGCTTCGCGTGTACATAAGAGCTCGATGGAAATAACTGCCGCAGCTCGGACATCGTATTAATGCTGATGGAGGCTGGTCGTGGCTCTCGTCCGGCAGTGTATAGTCGATTAATGGAGATGTCCATGCGGACATCGGGCGAAATTGGTGTTCTGATCGACGATGAATATTGTAGAGGCAATGTTAAAGAGCAGCAGCTCAAAAACCATCAAATTATTCGCTTTCACGATGCGGCTTGAATACGACATAAGAAATAACAAATTTTACTTTTTTAATACGCAAGAGACCTGACCTGCGCATGTATAAGGAACCGTACGTATGACCTTATGTAATGAGAAAGGTCGTGAATTGGTATTTGTTGAGTGTTATCTATACTATCTAAAACTAAAGCAGTAACATTTCACTGTTTCGCAGCGTATTTCCACTAATTCAAACTGTTAATACTCACGGATTCAGAAAGGGGCTATTCACTGTTTCGTAAGTGATTATTTTCATTTTTTCAGAAAAGTGTAAGTACACTGATTCCAATTGTTAATATTCACTAATTGATAATGTGACAATATTTATTAATATTACTTATGAAGATTAATATATAAAATATTCTTATCAATATAAATAGTCTCCCTTTTCTTCAATTTACTGGCTTCTTGACACCACCTTATCTGCTGCATGGTTAATAAAATACTCGATGCCTTCTTACTCCTAAAAAAAAAAAAAATAATTGACATTATCAGGTAGAAATAAAACTACTAATTTTAATTATTTTGTTATTTTTTCTTGAGGTTTATAAAGTTATTTGTTTATATTCGTAGGACCAAGCCGGAGGCAGCTAAATATTACGTTTTATCACAACAGTGTATATATTACATATATATACTGTTGTTTAGCACTGACATTTAGGTTCAGTTTTAGAGAGTAAACGCTATGCGTGAATTTTTATAAGTTTCGGGTTAGGTAGATTGATCGAGATGTTTGGTATAACTGATGAATGTTTTGAATGAATGCGATTGTACATAAAAGCGTGGATTTTCAGCGCGGAATGTTTTTAAAACAACTATTCGCACTGTGCTTGTTTGTTCAATAAATAGTCGATGCTTACTAGAAGTTTTAAAGGACATCGATACTATAATTTGTTATTACCTAACGGTAGGTATATCTCTCTAACCATTAGAACCTTATTAGATTTTAGCGACTCACGTTTTGCGGAGAGTACAATTGGCCGCTTAATCTCTTCTGCAGTTAGTATATAATAATGAAGATTTCTTCATAACTAGGCTTATCTATCATTATTACATGCTGCATTATGAAATACGTTAATGATGCTTGAAAAAAAGGTGTTGCTATTTCAATAGCAGTCGACACTTAGAAAGACCAAACACATTTCTTATTCAGATATACACGTATTTAGAAAATAATTCATTTTTAAAATATTAAACCAACGTCTATTATATCGGCAGATTTAAAGAATAAAAATGCCTCCAGTAATACAAAATAAATCGCATTGTACTATCAAGGAATGTTAGTTACGAAAGCATCAGAGTTATATGAATATCTACTTTGTACAGTCTCAACTCAATAAGTGCATTAAGTCATGCAAACTACCCATCTTTGGCTGTTTCGTTATACATCTCCTACTTATTGTCGCTTGTATAGCTACAGGGAAACCAATAACCATATATATCTGGCAAAAAACGAGCTAGCGAATAAAAACAGCGCCAACAGAGCAGCATAAAAACAGCAGTAGTGTAGCAATCGAAATCGATTCAGAGTTCGCTTTACTTCCTTATTGCTTTGTTTTCTCAAGCCTCGCGGACAAGTCTCATACCGTAGCAGCCACCGACTTCTTTCCTCTCGCTCTTTCTTTTTCTCTTCGTTGTTACGTTTGTAAAACATATTTTCATATTTCAGAAAAGCGAACTATACCCTCCTAGATACTGTGAGGAGAAAATAGAGCTGGAGGAAAATCATTCGATTTGCGAAAATCGAGAACCCAAGATATAACGAAAGACTGTCACTCCAGACGCCGTAGTTGAAAGTGCAGTATATAGCTATATATCTATATATACGTATACCTATACATGTAAGAATAGAGCTGAAAAAAGAGAAAGACTGCTTCGCCGGAGGGCCTCGTGTTCAAACAAGATGGGGCTGCAAGGCATCGTGTCCTCCCTCTTCGAATTCGCATTTTTCGCTGTTTACCTCCACCCCATTCTTCTTCTTGTTCCTCTTCTCTCACTCTCTAGGTACTACTCCTCCTCCTAGCACTTTACCGCCAAAGCCGCGCGCTAGCACTTTGCCCGCTGCGGCGGCGTTCTTTATTTAACAGCCGAGGTCGCGCTTGGCGGTTTGACACCTATTTGTAGGAAAGTTTTACGACAGTTGGTCTGGCCGAAGAGCTGCTTCGAGACCCAATCGAGCACGTGGAACCTCTTAAAAATCACCGCTACTCCTACGCTGGTCCTACTACTCCCTTTTACACGCCACGCCCACCTGTTTTCTTTTCCGTGTGGAATAAAAGAAACAGCTCGCGTTCTCGTGTCGTGTCCCGCGGGACGATCTTACAACTTTTGTAATTTTAGAAATACGTGCCAGAGTGAGTGAGAGATAGAGAGAGAGAGAGCGAGAGAGAGAAAGAGAGAGATAGAGAGAGAAAGAGTAAAAGAGACGGAGCGAAAGAAAGGTTTTAAATTGAGATTTTTATGAGCAGCATTGCGGCGTTTTGTTTTTTTTCGGAGAAAAGAGGGAATTCAATGGAGTTCCTCTTTATTTGCATGGCACAGATTTTCCATTCGAAGGTTTCGGAAATATGGTTATTGAGTTGACGGTGTATTATACGAGGTTGTAAATATTTTATTACAAACTCGATGTATTTAATTTTGAAAGTCTGGCGCGTTAAATAACATGCATTGGATTCAAATGAATTTTTCTCGAATTCCATATTTTCAAGAGAGCATGCCAAACAAAGCTCATAAATCCTATAATTATATCGCAATTTTCGTAATTTGAAGAGTATTTTTTTGTCTTTGTATAATTCATTCCGTATAATGTTTCTGCAATGCTGGAATATTTTGAAGACATTAATATATCAACCAAACGTTAATTACAAATTAACAATTGTCTTGATTATTCGTATATACAATAAGAACAAATTTAAACTTTTTCCCTTCGTCTCTATGTCCCCTGCGCTGTGACAAAATTTTAATTAAATTTATAATATCCTCGTTTACACTGTGTTGCTCGTGGAACTCGTTTTATTGCATTTGCACTCTATCCTCTGGCATGTATATACAACAAGTCCTACGAATACACCTGTATTATGTGTTTCCTGTGTGGATACACATATACCCACCACATATGCATGGGTCAATTTCTGATTTATTGACCAGTCACAAAGGCTATAGCGAAATAAGCATGTAAAAACTGCCCTAACCTGAATCTTAATTTGAATCTAGCTATTCAAAAGGACGCACTTAAAGACCTCTTGAGCCAAATTTTCAGATCTCTACGTTTAAATCTAACGTCTCTAGACTTAAACACGCGTCTGTTTGAAAAACATTTTTTCTGTTTGACGGTTGGCCTGAAATTAGTTAAATTTTACAAATTTTTCAATATAGTTTTACAAATTTTACAAATAGTTTGATTCTTAAGTTGGGACCTTTATAGATACTTTTGTCATTACAAATCGTCATTACGGAAGGCTACTTGAAGAATGATTTTTATGATAACTTTGAAGATGATTATAGTATACATGTCTATAGATTTTAAAGTATTTTGTTTGTAAAGTGTATTTATAACGATTTTTTTTAAAATGTGCATAAAATTTCGACAGTGGAAAAATTACAACTTTGACAGTCTGTCAAAGAATGACGCATGTATATGTGATGCGATTTTCAAGGGGTGAGCCCCAAGGATTCGGGGCAGCAATGCGAAATCTACTCACTTCATCTACAGTTTCGGCAAATCAAACCAAAGCTCTTCCGTTAGACCATTGTGTCCTAATAGCATAATAATCTCTATATATCCCACGATATGGTTTCCAATTTCAAGCGTTGAGGGTTCCTGCCACTGTTGTGACATCCAGAATTTCCGGGAATTATAATTTTCGTACTTGCTACTGCAATTGAGAATTGCAACAATACTTTACTTGACTTTTTTCATTATCAATATTAAATCGCAAAGCAAAAAAGTCGATTACATAATAAGTGTGATACACGTGGGAAGTAATAATAAATAAGCGCCTTTTTGGAAGCACACAATTTTTAAACATATTTTTATAGCTTCGTTGGAGGCTAGCTGCTCATGATTTAAATAAGGTTTATCTTATGGGTATGTGCTTTGTAATAAAATTAAAGAATAAATGAGAGCTCTAGAAAAGTTACACGCTCTTTTATTTTGTATTTATTTTGTCCTGCTTGGCGAAATTAAAAGTTTTCTGGAGCATGCTCGCGCTCACTTTTTTACTCGTGGAAAATACGGACGCAAAAGTGAAAAGGAAACGATGAAATGACATTTTTTTCTACTTCCGTATTTTTGCAGTTTATTAAAATAATGTTTAATTTTAAATTACGTCTGAACTTTTTGCAATCTCACTTAGGCATGCGTTTCGATAATTTTCTCATCCGGAAAAATTGAAAAAGCAAGAGTAATTTTACGTTTCCAAGTGTTTTTATATATAATATTTCAGCGAAAATCGTACGTTTGCATATTCTTTTTCATTAGCCTATAAATTAAGTAACCATTAAACCAGCCAAAAGCAAGAACTACTAACTCGTGGATTGTATATTGAAAACCTATGATTGTAAGATATATCGATAAATATAAGATACAAAGAGTAACCTTCTCCGAATTCCAAATCTAAGCCATAAAATAAGTAACATTTACCACGGCCCATCCATAGCTTTTTTCCGAGTAAAATTGATGACTCTCTCGGTAGTAATAACAATCGCGAATCTTACCAAGTATACACATGTGGCGATATATACATCACAGGCTCTCTCTTTCCCTCTTATTTCTCGTTCCGAGATTCGTTTTAGGTCATGTCGGAGCTAAAGAATCTTCGTACACCTTCGTTCGTATAGAAATACGCGCTCGCTAATGGCTATCTGATCTTTATACCGACCACGTGAGAGAGTCTGAGTTTGAAGCGGCGCTCGCATTATTCCAACCACGTCATCGCTCCCCCGCGTATCATTCGAGAGGAGAAAAAGAAGAGATCCACTGCTGCGTTTCCCTTGTCGAATCTCTTTTCGGCACTTACACCTGCAGCGGTTCAATCGCTTACGGGAAACACTACAGTTCTATTATGTAGCGATGCGCCTAGAGGCTATCTCCCTCTTATTCATACAACTCCACGCTCGTGCGTTTATAATCGATATAAATTCTTCCGTGACTTGCATTGCTTTCATGTATTTAAAAATCTACTTTGATTTTGAATTTCAAACTAGAATATATTGATTCTGTCAGTGATGGATTGTGCACTCGCTGTGAAAATGTAAAAATGTCGAATGTAAAAATAATCTATAATTTAACAATTTGGTCATGGCTAGTTGCCACAGTCCATAAATATTCAATAACGTCTTTCGATTTTCGATTATAATTATGATTATTACAATTCTACATGTGCAAAATTCACTTGAATACTGATCAAAATGTCAGTGAGCATTGCGATCATAAAATTTCATAATAAATGATTGGCAGTGCACACGCTGCTGTTTCTAAAATTATCCTCCTCGATTGAGCAGTGCATCGTGATCATCAGTATTAGACGACCGTCAATAAAAGAACTGTCTATCTACCGACTATGGATTGAAAATCTTCGTATCTCGAATCAAATTTTGTCGCAATAAATTTTTTAGTCGATCGTGCGGTTTCGTAATGCAGCAATTTTCCAAAGACAACGCTTGCTCTCTACGTAAAAGTTGCATATTTTAAAATTGCTCAATATACCAGCTATCGAACAAAATTTTATTATAACAAAAACTCATTAGAGATACGAATTTTTTAAAGCTTCGACTCGGAGGTAGAACGTTCTCGAAGGCTCCGTTAGGAGGGGCTGTATGTACATTCGACTGGTATATATACCAGTGTGGTTCCTTTACATACTTATGCATTAAAGCGAGAGATCAGTAGCAGCCGCCCGTTCGTTTGATCCATAATGCAGAGAGTGGCGATGTTATCTGTCAGTTTCATTTTCCCGGTATTATATATGCACATGCCTTACAAGCCTTATACACAAAACTCTCCAGTTGCAGCAGCGCAGCAGCAGCAAGCGGTATCAAGCTTATTTTCGTGTCCAAAGCCGCTAACCCGTACCACTTCCCCCATCTCCCTCACCTCCTTCTCTCCCTCTCCTTCTCTCCCTCTCCTTCAGCCTCTTCTACATATCCATGCACTGCACTCACCCGCTCTTTGTCCACATGCTTTCTTACTCTATATAACTGAACAGCATAATCTGGTGTGCGGCTTGGTCAAAGTGTCGAAAGGCATCTGCCGATAAATAATTACCAGCCGTAAATAGTGGTCCACTCTCTTTGTTCTGCTGAAAGCACGCAGGAAAGCTCTTACACGCGAGAGAAGACCTGAATTCCCAGCTGATTCCCGATATAGTACGGTACGACCTGCATCGTGCACAGAGGGTAAGGAGACACAGAGAAAGTTACAAAGACGCACTTAAGTCCGTAGTACCTGTTATGGCATAATTTCGATAAGCTGGCGTGCTGTAAATGCGAGCGCAATAGCAGACCGAATTCTCACAATGGAGGCATAAAGAGCCATCCTAGTCATACATATGCAAAAGCTTGAAAACCAATGAAGAAAGCCTGAGAAGTATCTCGTCAACATGTTATGACGAATAACTATATTATGAAATCGCACTTTGATGAAATCGTATATGATTGTACATGAGGGAACAGGTACGAGTTTTTTGTATGCGCTTATACACACGATATACCTGTCGTTGTGGTTTTAGATTATATTCCTCTACGAATTGTATGAAAAAACAAGGATAATATATATAATTACACATGCGAGTCATTACCTATGCAGAAATATGCGAGAGTAAGAGCAGGTTGTATATTTCTTTGACAAATCCCACAGCATACGGTATTTTATAAATATGTAATAAGCAAATACTTGTTACAGATTGTGATGATGATGATGACGTAAAGTGTTGAGAGATAGGACAAAAAAATTATATACGACCGGATGTAATGTGCGTAACCGTTTTCTTTTCGCAAATCTAAACTCGTCGGCTGCCTCGCTTATATTTAAATGCGATCAAATCAAAATGTATTTTTTCATCTATCATTGAAAACTATTGGGATAACAAGTTATTATTATTACAAAAATCAAATCTTGAACGGCGTATATGTATAAAACAGAAGTTTTAGAGAAAGGTTCTTTTTTTTTACTTTTATTACTTTGCGATAGTGGACCTTTCAATTTTGCTGCGGTGCGTGATGCGACACATCGCTTCAGCGTTGTGTTCATATTAAGTAACTGTTCAGCTTAAGTATCTGCAGTACACATGTTCTTATAGTATAAAAGTAATCATTATTTCTTACTTAGAATATGCATTATATTCTACTTGAAAATTTTCATGCTAACCCTCAGTTCTCTACAAATCTTTCTAGAGTGGAGCCGTGCCCTTTTATATTCTCAGCTCAGAATAAATTCTTCAATTTGAAATATTCTGAGTTCTTGTTTTATTCAATATACCCGTTCTCAATAAAAACGAAATGCCGATCAATTTGAAACATAGATAATTGATTTAAAAACTGTCTCGCCCAGTCCTATTTATATAATCTAGATTCATATATTGATCGTTGGATTTTGTTGACATATCAGTCATTCTCTGACAGATTGACCGAACAAAATAATTGTTATTAAACATTTTTAAACTATAGTTTAATGACGTTGCGTTCGATGAATGCAAAAATGTCCATGATATTTAGAATTTGGGAATCAAAGTCTATTTCTAGCCAGTAGGAGTTTTAGTTAGAAATAAGCTTATTTAGCATCATAACAATTGAGACTAGTGATCGAACCTTCTCAAAACTGAATTTAAAGACTTTGATGACTTAGAAGATTGTTATGATCTATATCTACAGGTTTAGTATTTTTTAGTAAAGTTTAACTACATTTACAACGATTTTTTTCAAAACAGGCAGAACATTCCAAAAGTGGAAAAATTACAACTTTGACAGACTGTAACTTAAAGAACCTTGATGCAAAAAATCTGAAAAAATCAAGAAGGTAGATGCAGTGCTAAATGACAGAAATAAATCTGTAACACCTCGATGTTCATATCTCGAAAGGAAGAATAAACACGTATAGAAATACTGCTGCGTAATGCAAGCTTATATATATAAACACGAGACTCTTCACTATAATAGAAGATTGTTCTTCTGCTCTCTTGTGGCGTTCGTGATCGAAGTTCTACTGGGCAAAGAAAACGATCGGGTCACGCCATCGTGCGGCACCTAATGGTGCAGTTATTACGCGCATACGTACACGCCACCGCGAGTTGAGAATTAGCGCTCGTTCATTTTTTTTCTCTCTCTTCCTCTCTACTATATAGGTATATGCATTCGGCTCGACGACCTCCCGCGACTGTAATAGCTGCATCGCGCGCCCGCGCTTATAATCGGCTTTCGATCGACTGCGCCGTTTGGATTTAGTCATTCGTGTGGTTCATAGTACTTTTTATGTAATGCATTTTACTACCTCCCTCCTATACTCTCTCTTTCTTTAATGCGCAAACCCTTGAGGTGTTAGCGGAACAACGAGTCGCGCGTGTTGAGCCGTAATTTTCCGATGTCGTATGCAGCGTGACTTTTCCCCTTTATCAGCGACAAAGTCTCTAGAATACGACGGTGCAATTTAGTCCGTGCAATGTGGAGCATTATTTCGGTACATGAACGCTATGTAGCTACTGCTGCTGTTGTTGAATCAAGATTTCAACAGATCTCTTATATATACCTTTGAAAATTTGATGTCAATAACACGTATGTACAGTCCGCAGTTTCGTGAATCAGGGACTTAGGGAAACGTATACGAAAATAGAAATAATTTTATACATATATAGTTAGCCGATGATGCATCGCACCTTATATTTAATACGGCGGTAGCGGCAACAGTCCATCATTAGTCTTGGGATTCTACACCGAGCGCGCGGCATAACATTAACAATAATTGCTGGTTATGCGCTTCGCTAATCATTCCCCTACGCTGCATGTAGTGAGCCGAACGACGTAAGTAGGCGTGTACACCGCAGTGCTCTACAGTCGATAGTCAGTCGTTGTTATACGCTACTCGCGAGACTGGTTAAATCGAGTCCCGCAAGAGGCTAAACGTTATTAAACATTGGAGGAAAATGCTCAGACGATAAGCCATATTTAGGATAGTTAAACATATAAATTACATAACTACTATTGGCATTCCACTGTCTTTATATAAAACTGTCACTTTAAGGATTTCCATTTTCACTTTCAACCTATGCGATGGGCCGAACGCTCATTTGGCTTATGGGACTTTATAACCTACAGTATATTTTTAGCTACCGATATATTATATTATAAAAAATTTTTCCAAGCGATAATATGCTTTTTTACATTTATTTATTAGAGTCTTAAACGATTATCGATATTCAATATCTCATATCTGATCTTACTATAGATAAATTATTTTTATAAACAATAATATAAACCTTTAAGCGAGGCTACCGAAACTTAAAATTTTGAATCAATCTTTTAATTATTGCATTCTTTCGATATTTCATATCGAAATCGTAGATATGTAAGACTGTAACTTGAGCTTTGTTTCAGAATTCTAAGTCCGTTCGTTGACTACGTATTATAGAGCTGCAAATTGGAATAAATACACCTTGATACATCTCTTATCTTTATAAGCATAAATGTAGGAACTTTCAATCGAATGAGCAGAAACAATTTTACGTAATGATATCTGCAAAGATTTTTTAAGAAATAGTTATAAAGTCAGTTTTTGATTTTTAATAATTTTACTATTCCTATATTATATGTGTTTTACATTTAGCTAGACGCACTTAAATCTGTGATATCCCTTTAATAAAATATAACTAATTAAATACTATTCCAATTTATTCCGCATTAACACATTTTTATCTGAATTATATAATTCTATTGATAAATATGGCATACCTAGACTAGTATTTGTTATCATGTGAAAAAGTACGGCAATCGATAGAGATTATTTAACATATATTACGATATAATTTTTTAATATCTTTAATAACTATTTTCAGATTCACATTATTTCGAATTACATTTTGTAACTAAATTAGAAGTATCTAATTTTGTTCTATGAAAACCGTCTGTTCAATTGATTTGTAATATATTGTAATTTCAGTTTTCATTGACGTAATGCATTTTCTTGAACTCTCATTACAGTTAACTGATTTCCAATTGTGTTGTCCATTGCAAAAGGACTGATTTGTATTAAGCATTTCCTCTTGAGCTTTCTCTTTTTTCGATATATTAATTGGAGCTGTGATCATCATTTTAACTTGTATATTGAGCATTATCTCGTCAGTGATTGGCACTAAGTCTGGCTTTGAAGTGATTTGATTATATTTTTAGGATTTAATAAAGTCGTTGTGATATGAATTTTTATTCTGTCACTCTGAAGAAGAGTACTTGCCAAATAATATGCAATTTTATACTCTTAACAAAATTATTACGTTCTTGATAAGACCATCCGAAATGCAAATGCATTGCGCCATCTGAGTCATCCTCCTTTAGATTCTCACGGTTGGTTATCTTATCCTTGCGAAACCTGTCCAACTTGAAACATTTACGCGAAGCAGTCATGTAAACAATGCGCTGCACACTCATCTCTATACGTATCGGTATAAAAATCTGAAAGATTCTTTTCGCCACGTCCGCGGAAATAGTAACAGTGGTCAAATTTTCAAACATCTCGATGGTTTGAATTTGTATTTTTCTCGTTAAAAATAACACGATTCGGGAATTGTTAACTAACAAGAACGGTATGCACGCGATCAAAGTTAGCAAAGAGAAATTCTTGACTTTAACAGGAAGCCGAGTGTGTGCTCGACGTAGTGGAGCGCGCCATTTTTAATTGGAACTCGATGTGTTCGACAGAGCGCAGTACTAGCAGAGGAACGGGACTAGTGACGTTCGAATTCGAGCTCGAAAATTTAACGTCATTCGAGTGCAAACGCCATTTCTGCTATTACAGACAACAAACTACGAGCTCTCAAAATTCTTCCGTATCCTGTTTGTCGATAGTTCGTTGACTGTATGCAGCTTAAAGCTGCAGCGACATTCACTATTTACAATAACAGACGGTGTACTGCAGTAATGAGTTTCGAACAAACATTATTTCGTTACGCACTCGACGATCGGATTCCGATGAAAATACTTGCGAATTGATCAATGCTTTTTATTAGATAAAACATTCAAATATATATTATCGAATCTCCAGAATATCGGCATATAATCGTACAGAAATTTCGGCGCTACATAAAAATTTACTTTTCGTAAAACCTGCATTTATAACATCAATTGACCAAAATCAATGGTTTGAACTGCTACAAAATATTTGGTTATTTAATGTGTCATCTTTTATATACGTCGTTTATATAGATGGTCAAGTGCTTCCAATAAAGTTGAGCGTCTTTAAGGAAGCTGAAACACGCCATAATTTTCCAGATACTTTCGATAAAAGTCGCGAAGGAGTGCATATTCCGGCCACAGGCAATATGTAATATAAGCGCGATCAGAAACACCATCCGATCATTATTAGCTCTTCCTCGCGTATTCATAATTTTTTGAATTGGGCCGCAAGAACTTTTTACTTAATCAATTTCGGTCAATCGTCCCCTTGTGTAATGCAACGGTCATCGCGCGTTCGGAAGATGATAATAACAGGAGAGAAGTCAGCCTCTCGCGGTATCTTATATCTTCGTCGTAGCGCGTATTCTGCGGCCTGTAATTAGTCTCGCCACCTCGTGAGTGCGCATCTACATGTATACCGCAAGTAACCGATACTCGGCTGCTTCAAGCAACGCGTATCGCTGTCCACGGTCGCGCGTGCGAAAAGAAGCCGATCGAATGAAAGACGAGAAGGGGCGTAGAGAGGAGAAGTTACGTGCGCTTATAACAGGTTTTCTGACGAGAGATCCCTTGCGAAAACTCCCTGAAGGCTCAATGTAAGGACGTCTCGAGCTAGTGTGCGTGAGCGAGTCTATATTATATCCGAGTTTTGGGCGATCGTAAATCAAGCTCTATATACGTGCCGCAGAAATTTATCAGCTCGCGCGCTTCGACAACTGCGAACGCGCGTCATCGCTCATATCTCCTTTTCTCCCTATCAGTTCTAACTCTCTCTCTCTCTCTCTCTCTCTCACTTCCGTCTTGCAATGCAACCAAATCAATCAAACGACAAGCGCTGAGTGTGCAGCAGTTTGGTGCATTTCGTCAGGTGCGCCCGTGCTAGCGTTAGCGACAAATCGATCGGGGCTATATAGATACTCTAGTCCCGATGAATTTTCCAAGGCTCGAGCTATTATGTATACGGTGGTTCACGCACGTGTATACTTACGAACATACACACACGTAAAAGTTCACTCCGTTGTAGGCTCTCGTAACACGCAAGATCTAGATCGCGTTGAGATTTTCCAAGCGATAAATTGCGGTTGCAGCTTGTATATAGAACGAAACTCAAGTTGCTGTACGAGAAAGAGAGGAAGAGAGAGAGAGAGAGAGAGTGGTGTGGGAGAGAAGGTAGAAGGCAGGCTGTGCAGCGACGTGCAAATGCGCAGCAATCGCTCATCTACTCGACGCTGTTTTTTTTTCATTTGTCACTTTCTCTTTCTCTCGCTCTCGTTAGCCTTCTCCTTGGCAGAAGAGAAGAAGAAGGAGGAGCTAAACCAATGGTTTGTTGGCAGTTAGAGCAGCTGCCTCGTCAATTAATGCGCTCATTAAACTGGCGATCAATGCAAGCGAATTCAAGTCGACGGTGCACCTAGACTCCGTGCATATTGTTATAGGTATATATATATAGGTATACGAGACATCGGTTAAGAAAAAGAAGAGACTGCTGCTATTGCTGCTTCTGCTGTAATTATGCTGCTGAGTTGTGAGAGAGGAAAAACGGAGATTATTACTATTGGAATTAATTTTAAAATGTGCGCATTTTATCTATACGCTTTAACTCTTCGCGATTAATTGATTTCCGTTTATGGAAAATCTTGACTTCCTTTTTAAATACCTCGTGGTTATGGTGGTTATATTTGTTCTCAAATTCAAAAGAGGAGGCGTCTAAAGTTTACGCAAATTTCGGTACGGAGATGGAACAGCCTGCTGTAAATGAACGAGCTTGAATATCGTTCAGTCTCATCGACAGACGGAAATCGAGCATTTAACTTGAAAACGGTGTTTCGACTACTCTTGCTCCCTCTCTTCCTCTCTCTCTCTCTCTCTTTCTCTCTTTCTCTCAATGTAATCAAGGAGCTATTGCAATACAAGCGAACTTTCTCGAAATTAACTGGTTCATACGTGTCCCGCTATATATTTTACAAACATTTCCGAATCGACTTGAGTATGCCAATAGGAGAAATTTTGAAACTTTATGGTGTAAATTTAAATAGTTAATTTAAACAGTTTAACACAGTCAATGTTTGGTCACTTTCATCGTGTAATTATATATATTTATTCGGAAAGAATTAATTCAATGAAATATTTGCAATCACTTGGACTATTTATAGATTAATAAAGTTCTTTTTGCTTCAAAACTTATGGGCGAATAGTTCCAAGGTGTATATTGCTGAAATGGTTATTGCGATACGTCTATATACAGCTACGTTCATCTGTATCTATATACAGACATACATACAGCAACAACACGTAGTTTCCTCTCTTTGGGATGAACGTATAGGTATATTTATCGGTACAGCAGAGGCGTATGAAAGCACCACTTTGGGAACTAAAACGGAGCGTACGAGCGGTTCGGTAACAGGTTAAAGCTATCGCGGATGACTTCGCCTTGCTGCTATGTTTCGGGTTTCGCTGCGCGTTAGTTCAGCTGCAAGCTTAAACTCTTAGCTCCTGTGAGAATAGAAGAGAGAGAGAGAGAGAGAGAGAGAGAGAGAGAGAATTGAGGAGCCGTGACACTACGCCCGTGCTCACTATCTCTCTTTCTCTCTATCCTCCTCCTTTCTCTCAGGGTCGACCCGAAGAAACGGATATACACTTGGAATAACAAATTCCGTAGCGAGAAATGGGGTTGGGCGTGCGGCTCGCCACTTTGCGCGTGAGGCTGCTGAAACTCGAACTGCTTATACAAAGGCTGCGGCGCCATTAGCTTCTCGTATATAGATAGGAAACCGCCGCAGCCGGGGAAATGAATCCTATCGAGGTGCACAGAGATCCTCTCCGTATTGCACCACTACAGAATACTGTGCTGCTACAACATGGCTAGAAGCTTGTCAGGCTTCCATTATTCTAAATAGTTTTACTTCTTCCCGGAGAGCTATGCCGTTGCTACTTTTCTCTTTTTCCTTCTTTCAGTTGTAAGTATCGGAATGTATATTCTCGGCCTATTTTACTCCCAGCTCTCGGGCGAAAACATTCCAAATACTTTAACCGATTAGCCTAGACAGCTCTGTATTTTTACCTAATCGTACAGAGTCTTAATTGGGATCTTAAAAATTAATGGGGGTTAATTAAAATACCACGAGCACCGTCTGCGTATACATATTGAACGATCCATCGCGACTATGAATTTTGGATGACATAACAATGTACGAAGGTGCAAGAATCCTCTTATTTACCGTGTAGTCGTGCAAGTTCACAATACACCGATATACAGTAGGTGAAGTACTGAAGATCGAGTGTAGCTCATATATCGCATCCTCACTAAGAGCTAAAGATTCCGCAGGCTGCGCAATCCGTGAGACATATTGAGAGAGAGAGAGAGAGAGAGAGAGAGAGAGAGAGAGGGATAATGGTAGCCTCTGCTACACGGAGATACGAGCTGGCGCTTGAAATACAGGCTTTGTATAACTAAACAAGCCCCGGAACTTGTCTTATCGATCCTCTTGAACACCACATACGACAACAAGCGGCATATCATTGAATGCGTGACGATATACTATTGAGCACTGCAGTGTGGCATGCTTTTGATTTTTTATGAAATTCTATGTAACTGCAAGTAATTATATTTACTCGTAAACGTTTTTTATCCTCTATTTATTTGTAGAAATAAATAAAGTCTTTTATTTTTAATAACTTTCATTTTAATAGAGCAATTGGACTTTTTGCCGGTATAGATGTGCGCATGCACCTCTCTCTCTCTCTCTCTCTCTCTCGCGCGCGCGCGCGCGCACACACATGTATTACATATGGTCATAATGGGCAATTAATATGTAGAGTCGAGCGCGAGCTTTTTTTTGCTGCCCGTTTTTACCGAGATATAGCCATGTACCTTGGTAGAGCTTTTTGCAGTGAATTCAACTGTTAGTTTCTCCACTCGGATGTATACATATACCCATATACAAGACACTAGTTTTCAATAGCGCATGTCTCACTACACTGAATGGATATGTAGACATATACATAGTCGAGTACAAACGTAAGATTCTCCGTACCCACTGATTTCGAACTTGATTACTGTATACGACGAAATGCCTCGCGAGCTTTTTGCAAGCTCGCAATCAATTATCATCAGCACGGAGAAGACTCTCTCTTCGTACATATCCGTCAGTTAAACAAACGTTTGTGCGCGAGTTGTCACTCACACAATTTCCGATCCGCTCACTCATCGCTTCACTCGTCGATTCGATCGTACTACTCCCGCACAGCTGTCTTGCGCGCACGTACGAGCTTTCGCGAAGGGGAAAGAGACAGAGAGCTACATTTGCGAAGCCCGTGAATCGCACGTGCGCGCCGTGAAACCTAGAGTCTGCGAACGAGCAAACACTCGCGAAAGCTCTTCGCGAGTGAGTATTTTTGCGTGCATAGCGTGACGAGCGAATGAACGAGCCTTGAATAAAGCAGCTCATCGTCGAAATTATCGTTTGGTCTATGCTCGACGAAGACCCGTCCCAACGACGCATTTAGGAAATCGACGCTGTATAAGGCTATGAGAAAGTTTCTTCGGCTGCGTTCTCTGGTTTCTTTTGTACATTACACTATAAAGTAAATACCGGGAGATGCGTTATTTGCAATATGTATATCTTGAAAGGTTATTATGCAATGGTGTCACAGTGAATGTTCAGCACTTTCATCATGCTGTCGATGACAATCAACAAGTGCCAAATTTTTGCAATATGACTAATCATAATTCAACTTTATAAAAGTTGAGCGATGATAATACTGTACTTGAATACGTATATCGAAAATCAACCGTAACTGTCACTTTCGTGTTTTTCTTTTTTCTGTCACTCGTGTCAAAAAAAAACGTTTTGGTTCTGTCAAAGTTTCCGAGTATAAAATAGATTTCTCAATTTCTCGCATAGCGAACCTCCTTTCGTGTATCGAGTTAAATGAGCGAATCCATGATATATTGGAAAAACCCGGTACTTAAAAATACAAAAATTATTCGCGAGCTTATGTCAACCCGACATTTTTTTAATGGTTTCATTCACTTGTTATGCCCGAAAAAGTATAAAACATTTTTTAATATTTTTACTTATTGTATATATATTTAAGAGGTGAATTTTAAAAGGGCATCTATTAAGAAAAATATTTGTATTACCATTAAAGAAAATATAGAACTAATAAATGTAAATATGTATTTATACTTAATAAATGTACGAATGCAGATTATATATATATATATAATCTGCATTCGTACCTTCATTATATGAGTCATTCTCCGATAGATTCACCCATGAAACAAATTATTTTTTTATTATTATTTATATATTTAATTTGGCACTGTGTTTACCTTCGTGGAATTTTTTACATTTTTTCCATCAAGGTTCTCTAAGTTACAGTATTTCAAAGTTAACATTCTATACCAATTTTCAAAAATTGTAATTTCTGTAAGTCTAAAATAGACTTTTCTTATTAATTAAATTAAACTCCACAAGTAAAATGCTTTCAAACATGTTGATACAGTTGCTAACAATCTCCTAAGTAATCAACGTCTTGTTATTCAGTTTGAGAAGCTTCGATTATGAGTTTTAACATGACGAAATTGACGAAGATGTTTTGCAGTATTATAAAAGTGTGTATGAAGGTCGTAACTTCGAAATTTAACACGATTCCCAACTTTAAACCTTCATTAACACTTTTGTATCGATAAAAGGCATCTTCATCAATTTTAAACTCAAATGGGAATTTCATGAACACATTTTTACAGTGGCGGTTCGGCAGAGAATTGCTTATATGTACATGGTGTATATCCGAAACTATTAATTCCTACAAGTTCCCCTCGTCCGAAACGAATAGTCGTTGGGATAACAAATAAATGTTATTGACAAAAGAGAATAATATGCAACTACTGTGCGTGAGTTTCATTACAGCTGGAAAATCATTTGTAATGAGGCTGGACAATGAAATCGAGTAATTTAAAATTGAGAAGACTAGGTTGTATTCGCCGACGATACGTTTAATTAACATCGCGATAAATGACCAAGAAAATTGGCTTGTTACGCAATTTATTGGTCTACTCGTTATGCACTTAGAGCTATGTCATGTAAATTACCTGAGTTGTCGTCACGACTGACAAGGAGGAGAGAAAGTGTCGAAGCCAAGTAGGTCTGGTAAGATACTGTTCTACTCTCTCTCTCTCTCGCGCATCGTCTCCAAAAAAGCTTGAAAAGAAGAGGAACTATCTCTTATCCCCTTTACGTTCGTAACATGTAAAATTTGTTTTCCAGGCAGTACCTTTAGTCGCGCGTTTCTTTTTATCGCGTCATGAGGGGATATATTCGATGAAAAAGAGTTTATTCGGTTTATGCGTCGTAAATATTTCTTAAAAACGAAAATCAATTCTAATAATTTATGAAAAATATATACATGGGTCAGTTTCTCATAAATTGAACAGTAAAAAACTTTTTTTCTTCAAATTATTTTTAAACTGTTCTTTGTCGCCGTACCCACCTTTATGAATTGTTTTAGATTTTTTCCTGAAGGTTCTCTAAGTTACAAGTTCTTAAAAAAGATTTTTCTTGTAGCGTAAGAATCTTCTACAAAGTCATCAAAGTCTTCAGATTCAGGTTTGAGAAGATTCGATCATCATTTTTAACGTGAAAAAATTTATGAAGATCCTTACGATGAATACAAAAGTATCAAAGGTGGTCAAAAATCATCAGAGAATCATCAGGCTCTATTGCTAACTAGAAATAAAGTTATCTAACAATTTCTCTAATATTTGTAATAAAATTTGTTCACCTAACACGTATAATAACGTAAACTGCTCTAGTCTACAGTCCTTAGTTGAAAGTCATCCAAGTCTTCAAATAGTTTTACAAAGATTCGATTAATGGTAACAACGTGAAAAGAGTTCATGAAGATTCTTTGCAACATTATACAAGTGTGTACAGAGGTCTCAATTTTGAAATCAAGTTGTATTTCTAACGAGAAATCTGGACCAATTGTGAGAATCTCATATTTTATGATACGATAACTTATACAATTGAGATCTTTATAGATACTTTTGTAATGATACAAAGCATCTTTATGAATTTTTTTATGTTACCACTCATGATCGAATGTTCTGACATATCAACGTCTTTATTTACTCAATACATTAAAATGTCCTTCCTTTTTATAAATGCAAGAAAAGGACATTATAATGTGTCGTATAATCTTGACTATAAAGTAACACTACATCAATACGTTAAAGAAGGCAATTAAAATGAAAAATCAATAACGATTCCGCGATTCCGCTTGAATCAAAATATCGGTTAAACATCGGAAGTGAGTGGAATTCTCTTTCATAATCATTTGCCCACGATCGAATTAGTTTGAACTCGAGTTATATATATAGTGTAATGCATACGAGTGCGATTATTATCGTACTATTGGCTTGGAAAAGACTAATTGTTAAATGCGAACTGCTTAGCACCTAGCATCGCGAAGCGTTTTGCATTTAAGGCAAGGCCATCGACGCTCGCTTGTTACGATTAAGCTCGGGCTTCGCACTAACATACCACATATTTATTAACATTTAAACAAATATTATGGCTGATAACAACAAATGCACAGATGAAGTATATATCAATAATTTAAAAAATAAACATTTCTGGTATTTCGGCACAGTAAAATTTTGTTCGCATTTTTGTAAAGAAAAACCCTATTATTTAATACAAATATTCCATTCAGTAGTAATAATTAAAAAAACATCAGTTTTTTGTCTCATCAAAGGTTAAGATAAGCGACAACAACGAAAACTATACAATGTATTATCTATTTTTTATTCAAGTGTCAAAGGCAATATGTATTTAGAGCAGTTTTAAATTAAAAAATTCATGAACGTAGATACATTTCTCAAGAACAGTTTAAACGTTTTCTACCCGGTCGATTTATCAGAGATTACGATTGTAGATTGTAGGTTTTCAATGTACTGGGTTAATTACAAATAATAAACATTAGATAGCGCTGTTGAATCGAATTTTAAAAAGTTTTCATACAAAAAATTATATTTTATGATTTATGTTAATTTGTGATAAATATATATGTAAGTACCTTACGTACTATATTTATACGTACACTAAGTAAATTATATTAGAAACATATTTGTAATTTAAGACATTTTTTAATGTCATAACAAATCTGTTGCATACACCGAGCCCGTTCGTTTTTTGTTCGACTCTTTGATACGATTCGATTGTATCTACTAAAAATTTTTTTTGTATTGGCCATAATCGCAATGAGTTATTCTGGTTAAAACTATTTTTTTATGCTAAAAATTCTTAAAAATGTGTTAAAAGGAGGAAAAGATTTGTAATTAATAGATGTACAACTTTTACGTTGATTATTTTTATGTAAAGCGTAAAATTGTTAAGGTTTTGTATAAAAATCAGATTTTTTGTAGCTATTTGTAAGATTAACGTTTTTTTCTAAGCATTTTTTGTAATACATGTAAATGAAAAAAAAGTTGTATTTTTTAATCATCTACAACTTTTCTACTTAACATATTTATGTAGAATGCTTAAAAATTAATTCATCATAAAAATTCGTTTTTAGCGAGTTTTCAATAAAATCGCTTTTCGTTTCTATATGTACTATATCGGGCTGAATTTCAATAGGTTATACTGTTAAGGTGAGGGGAAAGTACAATACAAATTTTTTACGATCGGTTATAGTCTCAGTGAGTTATTTTGACTACAACGAGTTTATTATGATAAAGAATTTGTTTTTCAGTATAAAGTTTGGGAGTACAAATTTGAATATTCAACATAGGAAAAAAGTGAAAAATTGCTCCCATTTTTGAAGTTAAAAAATATTAAAAAACAAAAAAAGGAGTTTTTTGTGTTTACAAAAGACACATCTGCAAAAATTCAGCACGATTCATTAATAATTGTAGAAGATATTGAAAACGTGATTATGCGATGATAAAACTATAAGGAACTCTGGTATGACGGTCGTACCTAAAAATTCCCATGTCCCTTATTAGAGAGTTCAAATATTAGGAAAAAAAAATCGTACTGTATTGTTAGAACAAAATTACAAAACTGAAAAAGTTGGTTTTCTATGAGAATGATATTTTGGAATTCGCTTTAAACTATTTTTATTATTTGATTTTGGCAAACATTGAACATAATATCGAAATGCAGAATCAATACAATTTTTCTTCTATTCTTTAAGCTTCACAGAGCAACATAAAGAGGTTCTACTCATTAAAAATAGATTTTTTATAATAGTTAAGTTTCCCATTCGTATATTAAGTTTTTCTCGTTTAGGCCGACAAATGCCTGCAAACGCACAAAGAATCTTAGTTGAAGAGCCCATACGCGGTGCAGTAGGCTTTGTTGACTGCAGAGAGCTATTATTATACGTAAACACACATATGCAAGCACAAGCATACGTTAATACTTAAGTAATATATACCTATACATCTTGGCGCATAGTGAACACGTTGGAATAAATGAAGCTGGATCTGAAACGCTGGAAAAATAAGACTAAGTGCGCAGTTGGAGAATTGACGGAAGAGCGAAGAAAGGTATACGCTGCAGTGTAGCGACGACATAAGTTTCGGTATGCGGCAAGAATAATATTACCGTTGCAAGAGAGGAAGAGAGAGAGAGAGAGAGAGAGAGAGAGAGAGAGAGAGAGAGAGAGAGAAGAGAAGCGTCGGAAAAGATAACACGATCGTGAAGCATTTGTGCTCAGAGAATGTACGTTAAGGTGCCGGAGGCCTCTCTCTTGCTCTCTCTCTCGTTGCTCTTTGCCAAAAAAAGGAAGAAACGCGGACAAAAACTTAATATTCAGCGGAAGGTGGCGAACAGGGACTGAAGAGAAGCTCTGCGCGTTTCGGGGCGAACGAAAGAAAATATACGTATTATAGTTGCGACCAACCATCTGTGCTGCTCGTTGATGCATGCTCCGCGCCGTTGTTCTTTCACCTAATTATGGATGGCTATGGGAGCGCAATTATAATTGCAAACCTGGCAATGGGCGGCCATCACGCGAGACCAGTAGGGAAAATTCGATAAATTTAAAAAATAGAAAATTACAATTTTAAATTTCACGCGTTATAATGTAAATATATTGAGAGCTTTCGTACAGTATAGTTGATACAGTTTCGTATACCTTATAGAAGCTCTCTTATAATACTGTACATATAATACTGTACATTTTTCATCAGAGCGCGCATTAGCTTAATTGCACAGAAAATAGTAATTTGCAAAACTCGAGTCATTCTAGAGTTTTCAACCATGCACTGATCTGACTCCCTATGCGAGCAATGTTAAATTAGTATAAAAGTTACTTTTATTTTTGGAATAAAGTGCTGGAAATCAATCGGTGATTTTTCTCTTATATTTTCTTGTTGTCAGATGCTTGTCTGCGTTATCTTACTGTAAATTAGATCTGCCGCGAGAGACAAAGCGAGACAGGTAAATTGTTCTAGGATTTTACTTCGTTAAATGGATTATATGAGCTAAGATTTGTGCATAAAAAACTGAAAACAAAGGATAGTCGAAGACACGACTACAAAGTCAATGGGACAAAGACGCGGAGAAGCGCTTCAGTACGGAAGCTCACCTATTCGTGCACACGAGAACCAGTTCGAACTCCATTTCACTTTATTGTAATTCCATTTTTACCGTCTGCAAATAAATGCTCCACTGGCCACGTCTATCGCGTTACCCCTTCTTCTCTCGCATACACCGCGAAGAAGCGAAGAGAGGGACGGAAAGACCCAGAGAGTAAGAGAGTGAGTTCTCGCTCCAACGAGAGTAAATAGCAATCTCTCACTTCCACTTCGTCTCTTCTTTCTTCCTTTTCCTCTCTCTCTCTCTCTCTCTCTCTCTCTCTCTCTCTCTCTTTCGGTCTCTCGGTCTCTCGGTCTCTCGCTCTCTCGTCCTAGTCATTGTCGTCATAGTTCGATCCTCAGCAGTTCACTAGAGCGCACTCGCCATTATTCTCATTCTCTTAGCTCTTCCGATATCCCGAACTTGAGCTGGGGTCTAGGGCCGCGGATTAATAATAAATTGCGCCGCGCCCGGTGCGATAAGGTTATGTAGACAGTTATGCTGGCTCTACAGCTAAGATTGAATGTGACAAAGGTAGGCCAGTGCAACATCTTCAAATTTATTAAGACATTTTATTGAAACACTTAGAATATGTACTTATTCAAAGCATGATTAATCGCAACGATACAAGATCAGATCGGAATCCACAGCTTTTGGATAAAAGCGCGGTCCGTTTCGAAAATCAGCATTCGTTGGTGCAGTTATATATCCCACCGGTATTTAGGAATACGACCCACTCTTCCGCTCTTTAATCATTGCCTTGTAAAGGACATAAATGAGCAAACTTAGTAATTATAACAGTAGGGTCCCTTCAAAAACTTTCAACGAACGCCTGGCTAACTCCTGACACGCGTACACACACATACTCGAAAAGTCATACAATGCCTAATTTCGATTAAACTCCCTCCCGTGAGCTTCGCTGCTGTGCAAACAGAATCTCGAGAGAAATTAAACGGTCCCTAGGAGCTGACACACGGACATTACACGGACACATGTACGGGAAAACTGGCCTCACGTCGTCGCGTGTTTTTCTACGTCCTCTTTTCCGGAGCAGCACTATAAACTGAAGTATGTATGAGTGTGCGTATGTGTGCGTATATGTATTTGTACTGTGGCCGCGACGAAACTTTCCACTTGATATCGAGCGTCTATATACCTTGCTAAACGCGAGGACGCAACACCGTTTTCTTTAACAGCGAGACACATAGCCCCTAGCGCAAACTAATGTACCTATACCGCGTGTCCACGGTGAAACACGGTGAAGTAACTCATACTGAGGATCGAGACATAAAGAATTCTCCGAATTTCACCGTTCAAATTCTGTTAATATTAATGTTGTTTAAGGAAAAATATATATCTAAAATGAATTTTTCGTAGATTTTAGCACAGTTATTATTTATTTAGATATTTATCTATTTTGCAATTATTTTAATAACATGTTCGTAACATATTTTTTTACATTGCTAAGAGATATGATTTTTTCTGTAGGTCTAAACCCTCATTATAAGTTCGAAAATTTTTTCATAATGATTTTCCACAGCCAAAATTTTGTCTAACCATGGACACGCGGTATATGAGTCATTCTCTGACATATTGACCGAACAATAAACTGAAGTATGCGTGAATGTATATCATAAATATAAATATATTTATTTAATAATAACCTTGGAATATTTTTATGGTTTAATTTTTTCATTTTACATTTTCCTATGCCACGCAGACATTGGGCCACACGGTATATCTAGATACATAAGGATACACATCATGTATAGCATACAGCGAGGACGAAGACGACGACGATGACTACGACAACGATGGAGACGACAAAGACGGGCTTCTTAAAAATCTAAATATTTGCCTTGCGCCACCGCGTGTTTTCGAAGAAAGCGAAGAGATATACAACGTCTTCCTAGTGTAGTCCTTGTAAATGGTGTTATCCAGATACGATTTTCAAATATTTACCCTAGTCCGCTCGTGCGGAAAGACACGTAAAGAGCGCGATATAGCAAGGAACAAGGATTTTTCCTTCTCGTCTTTAGTCGAGCTCTTATTATGTGTTGTATAGTCGAAGTGATAGTATATACACAGAGTGGAGATGGAGGCGATGCTCTGGGAAAGGCTGTTAGAGAAGAAGAAGAGTGGGAGATAAGTGAAGGACCAGAAGCCGAAGGTCATATACGTGTGTATACTGGCGTTAGCAGCACAATGTCCATTTCTCCGTTATTCTGCGATGCTATATTCTCGGATGCAAACAATTAAATCCTCTCTCTAGAGTAATAATTCTCCTGGTTCGGTCATTTCTCTCTTCTCTCTCTCTCTCTCTCTCTCTCTCTCTTTACTCTCCCATTTGCTACTCTCACTATCGGCGATTCAGTCGTATTGTATTCCAACATTTTTATCCATATTATACTCTCGATGTCACGTAGACAATGAATACTAGAGCACTTATAAGTACCACAATTAAAGTGTTCCAAATTTATAGATTTTCAAGGAATCGAAGTAGTAGCGTATACAAAATTATCAGTACTATAGAGGATACAATAATTATTATCGAATAGTTAGGGATAGAGAAGGAGAGAAGAACCACGAGAGAATAGCCAGAAAATTACTTTTCAGAAAAGGTACATCGTATCTTAGATATGAGATTTTAACCGTTCAAAGGGTTTGTCGCAGATGCGGATGCTCAGTCTCGCGAGTTATTAGAGTGTGCGACTTCTGGCAATATTGCAGTAACTCTCTCTCTCTCTCTCTCTCTCTCTCACTCTCATGCTCTGTCGGGGTGGCGACAGAGTTCGCTTGATAAATTATTCACGAAGCTCTGCCTCGCGTATCGCCGTCGGCCAGATGTACCAGCTACTTTATTATTAAACGGCCTACCTCCGAGTGGCGGCATCAGACCCGACGATAATTGAACGCCATAACGATATACGGACTATGCGGTGGCGGACCGATGTCATAGTTATAACCCAAGCGGTTTCAATCTACGCCTATACGTCGGCACGAAACTCGTTAATCTTAGCCCGTGCTAGTCTCTCGTGGTCTCTCTTTTTCTCCCTCTCTCTCTCTCTAACTCTAAACCGCCTACGCGAGAGCGCATAATGGATATTCCGCGAAGCTTCGAGCATTCCTTCTCTAGCTAGTAATGATTCGTCAATGTATATAGCTTTGCCGGCGAAGAAGATCAAAGTGATTTTGCAGACTGTTTTACGATCGACGCTGATAACCAAGTTCGCGGAAGAGAGTGTGCGTTACACATAAACGAGGCCGGCGAGCTTTATATACAACTCATTTGCCTCGGTCTATACATGGTTTTATATATTACGAATGCAGCACGCGATGCATAAGTAAAAAGTGAACGCAGCGAGGCGCAACGATGAGGACGGCGCCACCGATTACAATGACTCGTTAAGGCGTTAACGCGCGCGAGCTATAAATCACGCTGATCGAATCGCGGAGGTCTGAAAGCCCGGGCGAAATGCCAGAGTGATATTGGATCGCGAGCGCTCACGAATAATTTTCTCGTGCAGCTTTTTACCCCTTTCTAATGTCTCTTGGACGCGCTTTGTGTCGGCTTTTTCGCATGAGTAATCATGTAAATATATATATATATTCACGAGTTTACTCAAGATTTCAAAGCTGAATGATATTTGATGGAAGGTTGCGGTTGCTGTCTGCGCGTGAGCGCATGTGTGTAAAGTTTGCGTGAGATTGCGTCAATGATTAGAGGAACGCTGCGCTACGACGTTGTGAAGCAGTAGATGAAGTTTTCGGATTGGCTTGTGGCTTGATGGAGGTTGGAAAACTAGCCAAAAGTAAGCGAAGAATCGTTACGAGCAAAGTTTCAGACCGATTTTTGAATCGGAGATAAAGGAAGCTGAGCCTCGCGTTGGCGCTGAGGGGGCTCCTTTTTGAAAAATTGCCTTTTGTTTGACGATTATATACTCTCGCTCTTAGCTCATTTTGTCTTTCGTTTATTTTTGTTGGAAACAGTCACTGATTCGTTTGCAAGGCTTCTGATTTTGTATATTTTTAATGCTTGTCAAAAAATCTATTACGCAGAACAGAAAATTAAATTTAAGATTGAAAAGCCAACGACCTCTTTCTAGAGGGAGTGGATGTCACGCTAATAACCGAGACATGAATAACAATTTGCAAGACGCGCTCGTATCTTGGTGACTGGAAACTCCCACGAACATTTAAACATCCAAGAGATTGCATAGCCAGAATTAAAGGGCTGCAAAGATTACAATGAAACTTTCGAATCCTGCCGGCAAATTCCTGCTCTCGGACTACTCTTAAAAGTGGAAGAAGAATCGGTATCTCTCTCTCTCTCTCGCGCGCGCTCTCTGTCCCATGGAGGTTATCCTTTCACAGTGGAACTTGCAGGAATAATGCTGGTAAAAGCGATGAAAAAAAAAATTCACGAGAAAAAGAGGATTTCATTCGGTCCGTACGACTCCCAGCCACGAAATCGCATCAAAGTTACTCTCCGAAAGCTCTTAGAGCGTGGCACAAAAAAGTCACAATGACCCTCTCATTTATCTCGTTTGTTCTCTCTCTCTCTCTCTCTCTATCTCTCTCTGATAGTATCAGTCGCGTGTGTGCGGGTGTAATATAGTTTTGCTAAGAAAAGGAACCCGTGCCCGAATTTTTCAACGAATGCGCGCGACTCTCGCAGAAATTTGATAAAGCGCGCGCTATTACCGTACGTGCATTCCGCACAACTCATAAAGCGTAGCGGGGATAACTTTTCTTCGTGGCAAAATTTGATCTACATTTATTATACGCCGCAAGATGAGAGCAATAAAAACGCGTGTATTGCGATGCCGATTGTCTCCTGTCCTTTATTAGCTCATATATTTAAGCGCAGAGACGAAGGATTTATTTCGTTCTTCTTTTTTCCATCACCTCTGTTATTGTAGACGTGCGAATGAGCATGAATGATGTCATTTCCAAGTTGTGATTTTTTGTCATTGCAAATACTCGGAAGTCGCGAATTTCTTCGGGAACGAAAACCGTATTATGAATGGAAGAAAAAAGTCAGTTCTATTAGAATAGAACTGATTTTTTTTCTTTTCAGAAGTAGACTTCTGGAGAAGTACTTCGGCTCTTCAGACAAAATGCTCGATTACGTCGACGACTATCAAATGGGCGCATCTGCGAACAATTTCATCATCGTCGCTCTCGGCGTGCAGCGGCAGCAGTAGCAGCGGCAATCGAGTAAATCAAACATTTATGCTCGGCGCTTTTCTGACCCTCGCATATCTCGCTCCCAACTCGAGTTCTTCAAACGCTCAACGAAGCTCTGACCACTCCACTTCCATATATAAACACAAGTGCCATCGGGTTACTCTCTCTCTCTCTCTCTCTCTCTCTCTCTGCCTTTATACTACAGTGTACCGTGTACACTGCTCCTAGCGCACATCAGGAGTCATTTACGCCGACATATTGCTTTCTTTCTCTTAACTCGTGAAAATATACCTATAGTATGTATATATTGTATATGGTACTACTTACAATCATACTGCACACTTGTGGGAACAATCGCACGCGCGGACGAGCCGATAATACGATGACGTGCTTATGCGCATAGCAGCGGGATGCGCATATAACGGGGCGCAAAAGTCGCCCAATATTGCAGCGCACATACAATACAATTTCGGCCTTTGTCGGATGACAGCATTCATGCGAAATCGTCATTATGCGCGGTGCGATGCACGTGAACGCGCGCTACAGCATCATTGAATTTTGAAAAGAAGGGGAGACAGACGTCGCACCACATGACGCTACTGCAGTACGCTACTACTGAGTATACATACAGTTAAATATATATATATGTTTATAGAATCAAACGGTGAAAGTACTTACAAGAATATATTTATTGACGAGAAAGTATTAATGACGAAAATACGTTAAAGACACGTCGTCATTGTAGAGATAATAATCGTTTGTGAAAAAAGTTAAAACTTTGTTGCAAACTCGTGAGAGCAAAATAAATTTATCGTAAATCACTTGAACGACCCCCATTTCTTTGGTATACAACGAAACAACATTTCTTCTATCTCAAGAGATATTATTTAATCAAAGTCGAAATTCGGAATTCTCTCGTAAGAATATGCCTGACACGAGAATAAAATATTTGCGAGGATTTTTATAAATGTAAACCGTTCTAAAAGAACACTCGAGTTCTGCGTAAAGAGTTATAACTTTTTGAAAATTTCGTCACTCAAAACCTGGCGAACTCGAAATACTGTAAGAAACGTGAAATTGCAGCTCACATGGAAAGAGCCGTGAATCCTACAACAGTAAACTCTTCCCCTTAAACTTTTTCACTGGGGAAAATATGTTTTTACAGCTCGCGACTTGAAAATTTCATTCTCAAATCCTGTTTACGGCGAGCACAGTGCTCTCGTATCATCTCTGTTTATAAGCATTAACTAGTTAATCACCGCAGCGTACGCATTTTTGAAAGGGCAGGAAGAGCTGCTTACCCTTCAGTTTGTTTATACGAGAACCACAGGGGTGGAGCGAGTTTGCTTTAAGGGTCGTCGTCGTTTCAGTCGTCGTTTCAGTCGTCGTTTCAGTCGCCGTGCACAGCCGAGAGCTCAGAATCATACGCACACAAAGACTCAAAAAAGAGATGGATTTTATTTGATTTGAATTGATTGATTTCATTGTGCATCAAGTTATACAGTGTTTTAAGAATAGTATTATAATAATTTGCTTAAAACTAATGAACAAGATGTAGGCGAGAGATGAGAATTTTAAATGGTTGTGATTGATACATTGTTTTGAATGCTTTTTCTTTTATTTCTCGTATAAATAAATGATAGACAGGAGAAAACACATCATTGTCTTTGCCATTGAGGTTAGTTTGCGTACTTCCGGTTCATATTCTGCAACTTTTCTTCTACGTATTACTTTTTTCTTTAATTATTTCATTTATATTTTCTTTTCTTCTTGACTCTTCACACGCTATATGACTATGACTTTGAGATTATCGGCCTTTCGAATTTATCACTTCACGCACCTCTTGATGTGTCTGTTCGTTATTCCAATACTTTTTTGCAGCCCAGATTTACAACTCTCCTTTTTCTCGCCGAATTAATTCTAAAATTTATATATATATACATACATATATATATATATATGAGTCATTTTCTGAAAGATTGGCCGAACAAATAAATTTTTTTTAACATTTTTAAACTATTTGGCACTGTATCTACGTTGATGATTTTTTTTAGATTATTTTCACGAATGTTTTCTAAGATGCAGTATGTCAAAGTTAGCATTTTATGCCAATCTTCAAAAAATTCTAAGTTCTCATGGAAGCATTTGTCACTTAAAACATAAAAGATACTTTCGTTGAAAGATAAGTTAAATTTTACAAATAATATACTTTCTTATGTAAAGATATAAATAATAATAATCTTCTAAGTTATGAAAGTCTTGAAATTCAGTTTTGAGAAGGTTTCTACCAATTTACCTAATATTCATAATAAAATATATGTTCACCTGATACGTCTAGTTACATAAACTGTAGTAAATACTATAAGTACTAACGAAACACTAATCGTAATGTAGTACTAGTAAGAGTCTTATGAACGATTACATCAAATTTTTTTGTTTGAAAATGCTTTGCATTATTATAAAAGTGTGTACGAAGTCCTTAACTTGGGAATGACGTTGTATTTTTAATTAAAAATGAAGCTATAGTATAAAGCTATCATGTCAAATAATATGAGTTTGTCAACATTTCTCTAGATTTCCAGTTAGAAATATAACTCGATTCCCGACTTTGGATCTTTGTAGATACTTTTGTATTGATAAAAGGCATTTTCATAAATTTTGTATATGTATATCTTATCCAATATATGTATAGAGTTATATATAGAGTTTGGACTAGTCTTAATTTGACTAGTCTTCATAGCGGAGTAAATAAGTCACATACATTTCGCTTTTTCTGTCCATGTTGTAATTTACAATTCCCACAGGTAAATCTCTCTATGAATTAACTTAATTGAGCTTTGGTGCTAAAGTTAACACGACGATCAAAGAGCACTGCATGTATACACGGCGCTGCATACATCGTCCGATAAAAGAAGTTCGCAGAATATACCGAGGAAATTCTATCGCGTTCCGCTTGCTCACGCACAGGGAAATGACAGCTAAAGGGATTGTTACAGTTAGTGGTGGCGTGAGGCTCAATGAAGGGACGTCAGTTTTCCAGGAGGGTGACACTATCCACGAGGGAACGGGAAATCGCGTGGAAGTCCCGTATACAGTATCTCTCATTCTCTCTCTCTCTCTTTCTCGCAGACCGCCGAGTGGGAACCGCTCGTTAGAAAGTAATTACCGAGTTGGTATAATGGCTAATTAGGTCGGTGCAAATCCGGTGTGGACCCGTGTAATCGACTGATGGTATATGCTTACTGTCCCTTATTAATATATCTATATCAGCGTATATTTTATATGTACATAAATATATAATATATATGCAGTTTACCTATTGGGGATTTTTATAGAAAACAATATATTCAATATATGTTAATATAGTACAGTTGTTAGTTAATATATTGACGAAAGATATCGTACAATAGATTGGAAATAACTTGTTTTATTGGTTTATTGATTATTAATAACTATATTTAACAAACACAATCTACAATGCATCTTAAAAAATTTGCTTGCACAAGTATAACATACTAAAATTAGACTGGATTAGTGTTTCGTTAGTGCGAAAAAATAAATAATTAATGAATTAATAATAAATAATATAGCTAAAACGTCAAACAAAATATAATACGACGTCGATCTATGTGTTTGAATCGATTTTTACGTGTATCAGACTATGTAGAAGCGATTCTATAGGCGCACATTACGTATATTCAGTTAATTTGGAAATAACACTTATGTCAAACCACTCATCTTAGAAAAATCTTTGGAATAATAAAAATACTATGATGCTGATCGATGTTTTTATTAAGGAATACACAACCGACAATAAGTGCATTTAGTATTCATGGTTGCCTTCTCTGATTAAATCATATAGCTACAACTTAGAACTCTCGTTCAAAAAATTTCTATTAAATAATGATACATACTTTGTTTTTATCTGAATATATTTGTATTTATTTATATATTTCTTACATTACATTAATTAGGTTGTAAGGGACCCAGGCCTTAGAGAAGTATTCTTCGGCCATGGTTATTTGTACAGATCGCCATCGTCTATAAAAGGAGCCGTATTGGTAACATTTAGCCAGTTACGAGTCGCCTGACCGCTCCTTTGGATTAGACATAGAATAAAGATTCATTACTAAAAGTATATTACATGTAATTATTCGGAGCGTGCAACAGTATAAGTTTGAGACTTAGATTGATACAAAATATCAGGCGACAAGTCGAGAGGCGCAGCTGGCATCAATAAAAGCAGATCATGACGATCCCAATTCGAAGAGCTTCATCAAGAAAGACAACTGGATCAAGAAAATTTGATCAGCTGCCTAGCTTAGTACATAGATATAATTATATTGTATCATAAGGTGGTGATTGTGATGGGGAAAAGATAAAACATATCGATATACGACTATTTAAAATCTCAATAGATTTCATGATTACCATCATTTATACCCACTCAATATACATATCAATCTATCAGTATAAAAGAATCGTCAAAAGGTACACTTTGAGAACTTAAAAAATTATCATTATTTTATTCATTTATCTATTAATGTTTGGTATGCATTGCACATCAAGCGCGTACTCTTCACCTTCAATTATTTTTTCTACTAATATTTGGATTTTTAATTGATTTATGTGGTATAAACAAGGTAATAGTATATTTTTCGCAGTATTGAGTTACTGATGGAGTAATTTTGCTTTTTTGACATTTGCATAAATTATATTTGGTATTCTGTTTTGTTTCATCTCAGATTTTTATTATTCCATTTTCATTCCATTTCCTTTATTATTTTTTTCAAGATTTTTTGTTTCATACAGAATAAGTGATCAACTGTCCGCAATGTTATTACCTAGAAATAGTTGTGAATATTCTGTAATATGTTTTGATAATTCTTCACCAATGATTGGTTCTGTATTTAAGAGACTTAAATTTAAGCAATTCAGTACGAGAATGTTAGATTCTAGAAGACGTTTGGTCACTTAACTTACACTTTAGATCGATCAGTCTAATCTCTTTAATACTGAAGACAGTAGAAAGGATGATAAACAGATATACACGGGACCTCATACAGGAATTTCGAAGACTCCGCAAGGAGCAACACATCTATAGATCAGGTAGATCAACAAAAACAACCCTACGATCGGAGAATAACTAAGGGCAAAAGGCTTCGCAGTAAAAGCACTACGGAATATCGAAGGAGCTTTTAACTACACAGCGAGAAAGATTATTGAATTTGCCATGCACAGACAGACCTAACGTAAGGTCCACCACCTACGTCACCAGTCAGGGACGCAGGTTACGTTGGGAAATCGAAACTTGATACGCAGTAAATGCAGCACAACACTCTATCACAATGAAGTCAGGATGCCTCCACGGAGGCTAAAAGATACAAATAGAAAAGGGAAACTAAGCTAACCTTGGGAAAACTAGTGTTAGACCTAGGTCAAATATTTAGGCGTAATTCTGGAAAGTAAGCTATCCTGGAAAAAATAACTAAAAATAAAACACCTACAATACATCAATGGCATAGTCACAGCTAAGCTATATCAACTCAGAAAAGCCATAGGGAAAAATTGGGACTTACCGGAAACCATAAAATGGACGTACAACGTTGTGTCAAACCCAGACTGACATATGGATCGTTAGTATGGTGGTCCTTGTGGGAATGGAGGAACGGTAGACTCTTAGAATGAATCCAGACTCCATTATCGTATGCTTCATATTTGAAAAAAAATATAATGTAAAAATTTCAATGCGTGAAGCATGGGATGCGAAATAGTACCCAAACCTCCAATGATAGTCACATTTGGTACACGGATGGATCTAAGAAAGGCGAGGGATCAGGAGCTGAAGTGTACTATAGATAGAAAATCAGAGGGATAACCCTGTCACTGCGTAGACACACCACAGTGAAACAAGCTTAGCTGATGACTTTATACTGGGTGGTGGTGAATGCATGTGATGCATCACCCACCGCGAGAATGTATATTTGTTCAGACTGCAAAAACGAACTACAGGCGCTGAGCGGATTTAGTATGAAATCGAGGATAGTTTGGGACTGACTGCTATCTAGCTTTAAAAATGGTTAGCAGACAAAACGCGGCTCATCCCACTATAGGTATCGAGGTATCGCTGTATCAAAGGGAACATGATAGCGGACGACTTAGCAGGACTTGGAAAAGATAACGAACTAGTCGGCCCAGAATAGTCAGAACTAGGAATAGAACTTGACCGGAGCCTAGTCAAAGGAGCTTTTAGAGGGATCGGATATGGGAAGAAATCATACCAAAAAGTTTATGTCGACAAGTATTGCGAGTGAGTGGTCCAAATGCATTATTGGGTCAAGCAAAGCAAAGATCAAAGTACTGGTTGGAAAACTTACAGACTTCGACAATCTGAAGGCACACATCGATATTTGCATAATATCGATAAAAATAAAATATAGCGTCATAAGTCTTTTGAGGATTAATCATCAAAAACAAGTCTTCGTAATGATAGATTTTGAGGGTCAATCTTCAGATAGCTAAAAACAAAAGATTGGCTAATTTTTGAAGCCCCTTTCTGAGCTGGCTGGTTCTTCAAAACTTCTTTTGAATTGGCGGATTTTTCGACCAAGGCATTGATATTATAAGTATAATTAGAGAAATTAAGGCACACCCCGATAGATTCCATGTATATATAAAGCGGTGTAAAACTCTATTAAAATGTATTAAAAAAAACTCTAGCACATATCGAGAACAGAATTATGAACAAAAATAATATCTCTTTTCAAAAGATTATCTAGTCAGTCTTAAATCATAAGGCTTACCAAACTTACCCCGCATCACACAGCTGAACTAGCGCCGTGCACATTACTGAAGCCATACGTATCACGCAAATTCTCATTCTCTTTGCTCGCGCTCGCACACATTTCCCTACTGTGACTCTACTATCCACGAGTTTGTCTGTTCATCCGTAGTTCCTTTTTTCCTTCTTACTTCGAGTCCTTTCACGGTTTTCCGCGGAAGCCTGACCCATTTGTAATCCTACAATTTATTTTGCACGCCCCAGAACATTTGAGAGAACGAGTGAATGCGCAGCGTTCTCAACATTCCTTCTTTTCGTTCTACTGAAACTGCACGCGCTCTTTAGATGCTTTCTTTCGCTGTAAATAATATCGATAAACGCACAGTTCTCACAACAGCCGAATTGAGTCTGCAGGAAAGTCGAGGACTAATTAGTAGGACAATAGTTCTCGAGAAAAAAATGATTAAAAATATGCTATTTTTCGTGTGTTCACATAGGAATGTCCCCTTAAAACTACACTTTTTTTCAACAATATATTATTTTAACAATTGATATGCTCTATCTTGGATTATAGTACACGGTCAATGCTTTTGTTAATATGAGTACAAGTAGTTATTGATAGGGACGTGGAAAGTACAATACGGCTAACGAGCATTCGCAGAGTCCAACATGTATCGTGACACCTATGAGACAACAACTTTGTAGATTAATGGTTACAATAAATAAATAAATAATACCAACAATTGATATTCATTTACCGCCGTTTATAACCTCCCTCCATCCTTAATATTTTAAATAAGTTAGGTAATTTTGATAAATATAAAGTTACGTTACATAAAGATACGCAACGGATAACGTCATATATATGTATATTGTATATACATGAAACTTACATATATAGTAATGAAGTTTGCGCTTACAATGCGCGTTCATTTGTCTAAAATATATATAGATTGACCAGTTGTCTGGAATTTGCTGATATATCCCTGGATATCGGAAGCATCAGTTGCTACCAAATAATATGGGACAGAGCTTGAGAAACCGACCATAACAATTAGTTTAATTTTTATGAGGGCTGTACGATTATAATTTGGCGTTGATTAATTATAGTTCTTTAAGGTCAATTGCATCTTTATTCACCTATACTTTCCTAGTGTGAAAAACAAAACTCTTTTTCAGTTATATTGCCAAAAGAATTAAGAGTAACTTTTTTATTTTATAGGGGAACCTAGTTAAATAAGTTGTCATCAAATTTTGCGTAAAAATCAAGTTCAGTTATCACTAGAAATACCCCACTATAAAATTACTCTGTTACATTTCTATAATATTTAGACGATCGACGATTTAAAAATTTTGCTGCAAATATTTCGCTCATAATATTACATCTGTATTATTTAAATGTGAACAAGTGCACACAGGAAGACGTTAAAATGTTACGTGAACGTAAATGGACCGCTGTCAAATGCAAATCAATATCGTGTGCCATACGAGACAATATGATGTCACATGCAGCATCGCATGCTGGTGTGTATAATGCCTTTTATTTTTACAAGCGAGAGGTAGGCTATATTGAAATTTGACGAATAAAATTAACGTTAAAATCCATAGTTGACTATGGAGCCAACTTCAATATCGAAGAGGTACTGCGATTAAAACATCATGCGCTATTAAATACGTATGAACCGAGTTTTTCTTTCTGTTTTGCATATTATGTCAAAAAATGATTTTCAAAACATTAATCTACTGGATTTACTTGATTTCAGCGAATCACTATTAACAAACTATAAATGCCTTTAGTGAATGACGATTAACGTAAAAAGGGACATCTTAATAACGTTTCTTGATCCTTCGCCGAGTTAGTAGCCAAACTATCTCGATGATTAATTGAAGCGTTAATCTGCTTTCTCGCGAGCTTTATCTCTCTTATTCCTTCTTACTTGCTTATTTTCTTCACTTATACATTAACACCCTGTATCAGATCTTGCGACGTGCTTTGAAAGTATATATGTTATAGAACAAAGTCTGAAGAGCAGTACCGACGATCCCCTTTTCGATAAACACTTTGACATAATAATGATAAATATTTTATGCAGAACGTTTTCTGATTTTACCCTATAATTTTCATTTTTCAATGACAAATACTGTTATAAAATATCATAAGTCTCGCAGAGACTCGATTCAATAAATTGTGAACTGAAAATGGTATAACGAAATTTCTTTAAGTAAAAATTTATTTATTTTACGGTTAGTAAATTTTATCTTTTACATTAATGAATCCGAATATAGTTGAGAATATTAGTTCTCGTCCTTCGCTCTAGGAACTTTTCACTACTTTCTTTTCCAACTATTCACTAGCTACATTGATATTTTATCTTTAAAGAGGAATATAGATATGATAGAAGAAGCGTCCGTAGCTCGGGCGAAGAAAAAGCAACAGCGCTTCCCTCTTGCTGCTTTTGTGGAGTCTAATAAGATATCTATAAATTTGCCCAAGAAATCTGTCACTAGAGCAAGAGAGAGTCGGACAGAAAGAGAGAGGGAAAAGATAGAGTTGAAGAATATTGAGTCAATGTGGCGCGATGCTGCGCGCTTTGGATACTTTGGTGCCGTCGGCATCAGAAAAGCGAAGAGGAAGGAAAAAGCGGTGAAGAAGTGTAGTGAACGTAGGAAAGTTGCCATGCCGCGAAAGTTCCCTCTGTCAGTGGTAATATCCATTACGATAATATTACACGCGAAAGAGGAAATTTCTTGTCGGTGCTATATTATGTTGTAACGTTACATGATGTAGATCTCCACTCCGCCGAGTTTCACATTTATACATTTCAAATAAAATGTACGGCTTTTTATGCGCGCAGCTATATATGATTGACTTTATTGGTTCGATTCAAATGAGAAATTTTTTTACGATGGTGATGGTGTGTGGGGTGTGTGGGTGTGTGTGTGTGTGTCTATGTGTACATTTTTCAATATCACGACGCACTACTCTTACCTCCCTTTCAGCGTAATCTGCATTTCAGCAAGCTCTAAGAGCTATAATTTATCAGTGATCGATGTTCAATTCACCATACTACTGCTCCTATATGTTTCCATCGAGTACTAGCATTAATTACTGTTCATTGAATGCTCGGCATATAAATATTCTCCGTCAATGCGAATCTCAAATATATCCGAACTCGTCTGTCAAAAGTCAAGAAACCAGAGGCAGAATAGCTTACTGGCAACAGTTAACAGCGAATATATAATATACCTATACTATATAGTATACATGCATACCTACAACGTCTACAGCAACAGCAGTAGTAGCAGTAGCAGCAGCCGCGTTGTTGCGCGAACGAGGCTGCAAAACGAGCGCGCGCGCAGCCAGCCAGCCGAGTGCTAACGTCTGCGGATAAATTATTAGTCGATATTTCAGGCGTGACGTCACTTCCGGCAATGTGCCGGCTGGCTTCCGCCGAATGATGGATGATCCACCCTCTCGCGCAGCGACGGGCCGCCTACACCTCATACCCTCCATCGCTCTCCTTTCCTCTTCTCGTTATACTCTACCGCTAGATTTTCTTCCCTCGTATCTCCTGCTGCTGCGGACACTCTTCCATCTACCTGACGGAATCATCTACCGAGCGCGTCTGCAAGCTACGTATTCATGTATATATACATCAGGTGAAGTGATGCTGGCTGGAGCTTCTGTGATGCGAGAGTCTGAGTACTCGAAGTTACTCAATTCAGTTGGTTTCTTTTGCACGGTGTTCGGACACGAGAGATTAGTTTAGCTTTTCGGCTAGATCGATGATAATTGGGGAAAGATTTCGTTTATACAGAGAATGACTTTATTGCGTCAGTAAGGCAAAGCTTGAATATCATGTATAAATAATAGCGTATCTGCCGTAAGCTTGTGTACACACTCGCGTGCTTTGCATTAATAATGAGTGTGTAAGGCGCTGCAGACATTGAAGTTTCAAACTGTAATTGATTTAAAGGGAATGTATTCGATGGAGGAATATTAGTACTATCTAAAATCTTGGCTTTTCGCATTAATTTCGGATTCTTCGAAAAAGAACGAACGAATTTTTCTGCGTTTAAATTATCTCTGTGCACGCTAGATAATTTTTTTAAATACGCGCATTTCCCTGGTCTTTTAGCATGCATGAAAAAGGGTCTACGACGTCCTTGACTACCACTTTGGCGCAAACATCATCCTCCCTATAGAAAAAGCCAATTTTCCTCTCCATAGTTGCACAATGTACTATTATCTCGACGTGTATGAAAAAATGTTGTTTGCTTCACCTCCGGCTTTAGGTTATTCTAATATGTTTTCTTCATTTTCTTGCACTTGCGAAGTTTCGCTTTTGTACTTTCGAACTACTTTCTAGAACTAAAGTTTTAATTACAATTACACTGTACAGACTCCAATTAGATTCACCCATCTTACGCAAGTTCGGTCGAACTTTTGATTCTTTTTCTATTTCATACAATATCGGAAATTACTTAGATGAAACTAAACTCGCACGATAACCCGGCTTTCTTACCCTTCTTCGAGTTGAAATATTTCTGTAACTTCGTCGAATTCGAACCGGAGACTTATTGAACCCACTTTTCCGTCGAAAGAGTCCTGAATTTTTTTTAATCACCCGTACATCATCGGTCGTCTTTTCTCTCGTTATTACAAGAGAAATCAAATCCGTCGAGCAGTCTTGTCCCGCGCGAGACATTAAAAAGTAAATACCCATAAATAGTTGAAAGCTTCCGTACGAAAATAAAATTGCCCTCCGAGTGAAATTTTTGAACTTCAGGAGAAACGTTCTACGAGTGGTATATAGTAAGTTACGGGCTCAGCACAATAAATTTTATGATTGAATCTAGCAGCGACTCTTTGCGATATCTCTCCGCGGCCTGGAATCCGATTTATCACCGAGGTTCTTTCTCTTTCTGCGCTCTATGCCAGAGGTATAGAAATGTGGATGTGGGGGCAAACAGTAGTCGAAAGGAGGAGGGTCGCTCTCGCGTCGTAAAAAAAGGGGCAAACGTCACGGGCGAATCCGGCAATGTAGACGTTTCCGCGTTCGGACTCTGCACCCTGTGTCATTGTAGGTGTGTTTCTCTGAGTACGTCTGTGTGACACCGCTGAGCCCCGCGTTTATAGGCTGACTAGTCCGACCGGTCTTTTCATCGGATCTATATATAACATCGGCCACGACAGCAACGACAGCAACGACGTGACGATTCGTCAATGCCGGAGTTTTGAATGGTCGATAAATAATCGTGATATAGCCGAATTCATATCGTTCTATTTCTGAGTATGATCCATTCCGCCTCTCGTCAAAGAAGAAGATTGTCTTTTACGCTACGTTCACTGCAATTTTCAGTTCCCGAGTCGACGACTGTAAACGTTAGTCTATGAATTTCAAAAATATATACTGACGCTGACGATCGACAGGATTAGTCAGCCGGTTTTCCACTTGATACAATCTTAAAATGATTCGTTTTTTTTATAAAAATATGTTTATAGCTTTTAAAAATTTATAGAATTGCGTATATTGAAATTTCAACAGATATATTCATATCTTATGTACATATATGGGAGACGAACTGATATTTTCTAAACATACGTGATTTGATCTCCAAATACGCTTTTAGAATATTTATAACAAAACTGATGGAAGAAATAAAAATAAATAAATAAAGATGAAAATTGATAATTTCTTTCCTACGCATACTCTGATACTAAAACCATTTATAGCTTCTTCACAATTTTTACAAAAAAGTTATGCCTCTTTATCGATCTATATATATTTATATAAAACATCGAGTACTAAAACGATAAATAAAATTTCAATCGATCTCTTTTGCCTCATATACGAGAGGCATCTTTCGTGTGTGTGTGTGCGCGCGCGATAAAAAAGAATAAGAGTCTGCAGCAGGATGAAAAATAAAAAAATTTCGGTAAGATGGTGTGGCGAGATGAAGCAGGAGAACGGTCGGAAGAAGAGAAAGGGTGAGAGAGAAGACGAAAGAATACACGAGGTGCTCAGAGAACGGACCAACCCTTGCATCTACGAGCTGCTTTCTTGGCTTGCGTCCCGATGCATGACACGTAGTATTTCCTTGATAAGTGCGGAAACGTGCCCAGCCTTTTTTCTCCAGAGGAAGAAAAGAAGAGGGAGGGGATAGGGTCGAGCCGTTGTCGAATGATGCGCGCCCCGAATGTGAAAAGTGCCTGTCCGATTACAGTGCACTGTCTTTTCCTCTCGGGCCAAATAAAGTAATTTAGCAACTTTTCCATGTATGCTAGTATATATAACAGAATACAGAGAGAAGGTCAATGTTGATGTTTAAATAGTAATTAATAAGCAATGGAGATGATAACTCTATGAGTATTTTAATTAACGCACAAATAATACAATGTATCTTATTTTTGTTCCCTCACTCTAAAAAAATAGAAAATTAATCAGTTAAGTATTATCTCTACACCTACGCCTATTTATTGCGTAGTTATGCACTGCTCAAGTGTTTTATCACTCCCTATTTGTAAGCTGTAAACCATTGAACGAAGAAAGTCACAAACTTAATTTGTACGATATAAAAGCTACAAAAAACATGTACATAAACATACTCTATTTATAATACTAAATTGGTTTAATTAATAACAAACAACGAGTAACTCTTTTTAGCTAAGCCTAAATTATCCAGTATTAATAAAATAAAAAATTCCGCAAAAAAAAACAAAAAAATGAGAACATCGTCAAAACGTGTTTCTACAAAGTTTCGGCGCAAGTTAAAACTGTGTTGAAGCTGCCTTGTCATGGAAGGAATGTCTCTCGCATCTAATCTGAAATAATTGATATTTTCATTAATTTTGTAAATAACTAAAATAACAATTAAAATTAATAATTCACATTTTTCTATAGAACTTTACGCAGACCGTATTTTTTAAATTTGTTTTCTTGTCCCAAAGGAGGTAAAAATTTTTTTTTTTAAATCTATGAAAAACTCTATCTGAAACGATGATTTGCGTATAAATGCGTATGGGCAAACAGAAGCTCTTTGACTTTTATTACGAGAACAATTTTTGTCGATGAAAACAATTTTCTTCAACGACTTGAATTATAACTGTGCTACTACTCCTATAGTAGAATGCCTCGTCTATAGAATTGTTCAAAGCTTTCGAGAATTTTCAAGCTCTACGAAATTCCCATTGAAATGCAGCCAGTAACAAAAGGAATGGGCGAAGGAAAGGCATTCGTGATTAGAGGGATTCGAATCAATGAGCGGAACAAAGTTTTCGCTTCTACTACCGAATCCAGTATATGCAGATGATTAGGTGAATTTCAAAAAGAATTTTTATCGAGTTATAGTATACATAGAAATCCATTCCAATTTGTCAACTCAAAGGATTACAGATAGATTTTTAACCTCTTTTAAAATGTTCGTGAGATCCTACAATCTATAAAGTTAGTGTGACACTGTTACTTTATGTACAGACTTATTTCCCACAAAAAGAAAGCAGAAGGTAATAGTAATATTTTAAGTTTTGGTTAAAACAAATGTATACATATACGCACACCATTGATTCTCGGAAGAAGAATTGTGTCTCATTTGACCGACGATTAAAGTATAATAATTTGAATAATATAAACTGTTACGAGTTTTGAAACATTATTAATAATCTTAATATTTTATCTTTCAACGATATTTAACTACAGATTGGTTTTGACGAAACTATGTATCAGTTACTTTTCTTGCAATTTTTTTTTATATTGCTACTATCTGTCATTGAATACCAAACTGTTTATGAGTTCATTGAAATAGTTATTTGAAAGAATAAATATATGGATTTAAGGGGGTAAAATACCTTTAAGCGATAGTACCTAAAATGAAAAACTTTAATTACTTATATTAATTGCATTGTTTTTTATACTTACTACTTACGTCATAAATGCGTATAACTTTATTCTGTGCTTTATTTGACATCTATAAGTCCCTTCGTTGATCATTTACTGTAGGTTGTTGAAAACTCTTTTTCCACATAATTCAAATAGAAATTCTCAATCAAATAAGTAGTTTGAAATTTGCATGGTGGAATGTACAAAGATTGTTGAAAAATAGCTTTAAAGGCAGCTGTTAATTTTTAATAATTTTTCTGCTGATTCGAATGGTAATTGGGGTACAGTAGTTAACTACTACATATTTAACTACGATCCAAAACGGGCACGCCAGCTTTGGTTCATTATAACATTATTATAACTTTAGTTCATTTTTATAATTCCGATATCGTACCAAGGTTAGGCCAGCATCGCCAATTCTTACCAGGGAATATATTAACGTCTATGTGACCGGTATAGCTTGATTGTTAATCTAACAAATGTTGCTGTATATGGCTCACGCCAAACTATTACTGTTGAGGTATTTATAATGCAGCGTCGCCTTTCTGATCTATGAAATTACAGTACGTTTTTAACTGTTGTACGATGAAGTTTTTCTCTTTTCTGTCACTTTCATTCCCTTTGAGTCGTTTTTTACGCGAACTTGGTTATTTTACAATTCTACTTTACCTTCTTTTATCCGACTGTTTCTTTCATTTTTTATGCATCCGTTTTTTACTGGTCTTCCGTTTGCGAAATTTCATTTTGTTCCACTTGCCCGTTGATTTTGCACATCTATATATTACGTAACACACATATATCCGTGTATATAGAGAAGTTTGGCTTTCAGCTTTTCTCCCTCGTATAGACTCGCAAATTGCAATCAAGCTTTTTTCACTGCTACTATATAGAGCGATATTCAGCGAAGAGTTTTGCTGCAGCTAGTTCATGTTTTTCAATCATACGATATTAGCATTTCTTCTGTGTTTGTATGCACTGATACGTGAATAGTGCAAATAAATATAAATATAATGCCTACATCGACGAAAATTTCTTTTATATATGTACATCGAAAGCATTTTGAAAATTATGTTTTTTAGCCGAGTAATCCTTTCATAAGCTCCAGTAAGCTGTAGTAAAACTCGTCTGAGCTTTAGTATAAAACATAAACTGAAAACTGTTAGGGCAACGTTTTCACGGTATACGTGCTGGAGTATTTTTTAAAAGATTTACGCTCCAAATTAATTTGTTGGATAATTTGTCGGATATTTTGTCTCAGCTTTAGATCTAGTCAAGCCTATATATCTGAATTGTTCAGCTTTCAACTTCGCTGACGTTATGAGGTCAAATCCGATTTTTTCTTGTTGAGTATTCGCAAATCGAAGAATCGAAAAAGGAGTAGACACAGCCGCAGGTTAAATAAATACAGAAAGACCCGATACTATCAAAAAGAAACTGAAGGCGATTCGAGCTGAGCTGTCGAAAGTGGAAAGTCGATGACGGAAAGCCGAAAAATTTGCAATGCAAACCATGAAATTGAAATTCTTTCGTAATCAAGAGAGAAAAAGTATCCGGGTACGTTTATTTGAACGTGCACGTGAATAAAAAAAGGGATTGTATACACCCTAGTAGGTATTGTTCGTACTGGAACAACAGGCCAATATACTGGTTGCCAGTACTGGTCTTGATTCGAGTTAAAATTGTAGCGGTTGAACAATGTATGCTAATAATGATACAGTAGTGGTACAATATTGGCAAAGTACTGATTTTATAATATTTCCAGATCTTATCACTCCAGGAACAGGAATATTCTTTACGAGTGACTTGTTCGTACTGTATTTTCATCGTAATAAGCAAAACGACTTTGGTACTTTGATCAACATTTTCTATGACATCAGTTTTTGAAATCTAGACGTAAATGTACGTACTAGTTGAGTTACTCTTTTGATAGTGCGTGCCTATTGAACACACAAAAAAATATGAAAATAGCGGCTCTCATTTCGGAAACCTCGTACAGTCAAGTAGGTAATATAATGCAAAGAATAACATATGCTTTGAGGCTAAGGGTGGGCGCGCGCGCACTTGCAACCCTCTCTCATGCATTTTTCATGTCACCACCAACTGGAGATTTAACCCTATCACGTGTCGCAGGACCGTTACTCGGTCTAATTCGTTCTCGTAATTCACTCTCTCGATTCGCGCGTGCGTATTATGTGCACGTACATGTGTGTGTGTATGTGTGTGTATGTGTGTGTGTGAGCAACCGATGTAATCGCGTTCACGCGGACTCTCATGAGAAGCACGCAGTCATAAGTCACGCGCCATCTCTCTCTCTCTCTCTCTCTCTCTCTCTCTCTCGTGGAATATAGCGCAGCATACGGAGCTGCTAAGTACAACGAATAGGGTGTATATAGCTGAGAGGTGGTCTACTCTAACTACTATCTGCTGTGCGCTCGCCGAGCGCGACGACGCCTACAGCTTCTCGCTGTGCGCAAAGGGATTATAACCCATACTGCTGCCGTGAGATGCTAATTATTTATGCCTTGCGTATGCAGTTTATCAACGCACCGTTGACGTTTATTATCTCGATATTCTATAATGTATCGTCGTCGTCGACAATCCTATAGTTTCAAGGACCACAGACGTTTCCATTCCTATTGATGCCCTGTAGAACGATCGCACCCGTATACATAAGCTTTATGTCTGATTGACGAAGTGGTTGAAAGAAACTGTACGCAAAGTCAGCGAGTATTGCTGACTTTTCAAGCTTTAGCCTATAAAATTCACGAGGGTGTCTGTATGTATAAGTCAGCGCGTAGGGTGAATTCCCAAGAACGCTTGCTGTCGTAAAAGTAAGCCTCCGTTGCATTGAGACTGAACGTCCTCTAAAGACGAGGAGCAGTTTCTATGGAAAGAAGTTATCGACGTTGTTACAAGATTCTGTTTCTCCTCTGTTGCAAACTTAACCAATGGCATCCTGTTCTCTCGTACGAAAGCTGTAATAAGTATATGCTATGTATGGGCTGTATGCGCCGATGGTGTACACAGCCCACAGAGAGAGAAAGAGAGGCGTGTTTAGACCCCAAATTGCATAGGGACTAGTTGAAACTCAGTCTGAAACTCAGAACAACTCGAGAAATAAGTTGCATACAATTTGCTATTCGTACAACGATGTCGTCGGAAATGAAACAAGTAACAGTAGCGGTTGATCCGTAAAAATCAAGCTTCAGAAATAGAAAGATTGAGCGAGAGAGAGAGAGAGAGAGAGAGAGAGTGAAATCAACGGCAATGAAATTCCACTCACGGCACAACGCTCGCGTTGTCTGGGCCGACGTTTGCAACGAATTTCCCTGTAGCGTATACGCACGTGCCCAGATGGCTGCTCTTCACTATACTGTATACTACTCGTGCATCCACACTTATACATGAGCACGCACGTTTCGGCCTTCGGCACTTGGACCTACGCTACGCGAACCGGTGCGGTGTCCGCGTGTGTTTATGCTCGACGATTATGGCTGCTTCGTGGCAAGACTACCGATGTTCTTCTCTTTCTCTTGTGCTCGGTTTCTTCTTGGGCTCCGGGCTTCTTTCCGCAATAGTCGAGCTCTTAATTTACCATTGTTCGCTGTACCGAAGCTTTTGCAAGCGCTCGGCGGAAGCAGTTTTGCATAAACGCACGTGCGACCGCATATTAAACCAGCCGAGTATAAGATTTCAAGTGTAACATTTTTCTTTCAAGCATCTCGTTTTTTTCTACATATTTACTGTACCATCAAGATTGTCATTTGACGTCGCAATATAAATATATAACGGAGGTTTATTGCGCTTGTTCGCGTTTGAAAAGCACCATGCATTTTTAACATGGAATGGTTTCCAAATTTTATTAGCACGTTGGATCACGTAAAATAGCTCGTCGCGATCACAGACGAAGCGATTGATCGGTACATTTTCGATTGTACCTTTACGAAAGCTTTCGCGTAGCCTATTACTTCTCGCTCGTTCACAGAGAACTTGCATACGTGAATCATAAGAAAATAAATCCGATGACGAGGTTAAAATGATAGTGTTATTATTATACTGGTTCGATACTGGGTCAGTACTGGTCAGTACTGGTCCAATGGTCAATTCCTGCTAGGGTACAAGTAAATGCGCAGATGGATCTCATGAATATACATTTCCAACGATACTAACTGGCATTAATGTCGATGAAAAACTCCACTTGAACTCTTAAACATTATCAACCCCTAAATAAGGATGGAAAAAGAGTTGGGGCACTCACAATACTCTGTATAGACAGCGATTTACTCCTTCGACGCGGGTCTGGCGGACGCGACGACGTTTTGTATCGTCCAAATTGCTTATCTAGCCTGAAAACGTCAAGTCACCCTGCGATCCTTCTATCTTGTCCACCTGGTTCTTTCTTTTCTTTCTCGCTACATCGCAACAACTTGCACATGCACACACATACATGCAAAGAATATCGGTTGTTCGAGGAAAGCATGAGACACAGACGCTTTAATCGAAACTAGTTCTCGAATCTCAATTGAATTTTATTAAAATTCTTTTACTTTAATAATCCAGAAACACTCAGCATATAAGAAACGAAATAAAAGCTTGAGTCGGCTACACCGAGTGCTCTTCACGGCCTCGCGTTCGCGCGCGAGATCTTTTCAATTTTCCACGACACGTACGGCAGAGTAGTGCCGACTCATCGGCTCTCTTTTATCCTAAGGCTTTCTCTTTCAAGGCGATAGCCCCGCTGGATTTCCAAGCTTTTTCTGTAGTGTATATACTATACTGGCGTAGAACCGGAAGCTATTCGCTGCTGCAACTATTCAGCATCTGTATAACGTATAACGGCTGTGGGAATTCTTTTGGCAAACCCCCGACACTGAATACTCGAATCTCACCAATTTATGCGCCAGAGAAGAACAAAATTGGAGCCTGATATTAGATAATTTCACTAATAGTAATATTCAAAAGTCTATTTCTCTCGTACGTTTTGGCTTCGATTCCACTAAATAAAATCTGGTTAGAAATCAAGCTTGATTCCCAAGTTGAGACCTTCCTAGGTACTTTTGTAATGATACAAGGTATGTTTTTAAATTTTTTTATATTCTGTTCGGGTGTTTTTTACATTTCATATTTATCTCAGTATAAGAGCACGTTCGGGGGGAAAATATTAACAGCATGCAAACCATACGATTTTGGAGAAAACACTGTTTCACTCTGCCCGCCAGCCACGTGGGGTGCAGCGAAGGCTTACCAGCGAAGCGTGACGCCGCGAGAAAAAGATCTGTCTTGGTGGTGTTCTTGGTGCCCTCTACCTGTAGGATTCTAGTCAATCTGAATTTCTCGTGTAGCTAAATTAAGATCTCTGAGACTGTGTTCTCTCTAAAACTGAAACAGTGAAATTTCACTGATTCGCAGTGTATTATCACTATTTCAAAAAGTGTAAATACACTTATTCAAAATGTTAATGTTCACTGATATTCAAGCGATAAATGGATTGGATAGTAAAAAATCTTCTACCTGGAATATTTATTAATATTATTTATTAATATTAATATATAAAATATTCTTATCAATATAAATGTTCTCCCTCTTCTTCAATTTTCTAACTTCTTGAGACTAAACCAGATCTACTGCTTGACTAATAAAATCCTCGATACCTGCTTACTCCTAAGAAAAAAATTATCTACATTGACAGATTGAAATAAAAGTAATATTTTTAATTATTTTATTATTTTTTCTTGAGGTTTATAAAGTAATTTGTTTATATTTGTAAGGCCAAGCCCGAGGGCAGCTAAATATTGCGTTGTATCACAACAGTATATATATTATATATACTGTTATTTAGCACTGGCATTTTAGGATTGTTTTCAAAAAATTGTAGCTCCTCAGGGGTAGCGTTTCTCGCTAAAAGTATAAAAAGGGCTCTTATATAAAATCGGTTTATGAGTTTTTTTATTTTCAGATTCATGATTGAACCTTCTTAAAATTTAATTTGAATACTCAGATGTCTCTGGAGATTATTATGATATACAATATCTACAAACTTAAAAGTATTTTATTTGTAAAGTTCGCGAAGATAGATACAGAGGCAAAGTGCAGTTAAACAAATTTCTAAAAGAAAACATCATTTTTGATCAGTCAATATTTCAGAGACTAAAAATTAAAAATGAATACCTGTTAGACAAATATTTATGATACATACATTTAAAAATATAAATTCATATATTCATATGATATCGTAAAAATGTTTTAGCGTATATACGAAGTGCACTATGTCAATATATTTATTATTGATATTAATATATTCGTAATTGTATGAAATATATATAAATATATATGAGTCATTTTCTAACAGATTGACTGAAAATACAATTTTTTTAAACCTTTTTTAAAATTTAATTTGGCACTGTATCTATCTTCGTGAATTTTTTTAGATCCTTTTTCATCAAGGTTTTCTAAGTTATAGCATGTTAAAGTTGACATTTTTACCAATTTTCGCATTTTAAGCCAATTTTCAAAAAATTCTAACTTCAAGAGAAGCATTTATCATTAAAAACGCAACTGACATTGTTGTTGTAAAATAAGTCAAATTTTACAAATAAAATACTTTAAAATCTGTAGATATAGATCATAATATTAACCTAAGTTATGAAAGTCAAATACATAAGTGCGCATGAAGATTGGAAGATGGGAATCAATCTCTTTTTCTATGTTGAAATAAAGTTATCTAGCAATTTCCCCAATATTTATAATAAAATGTTTGTTCACCTCACATTAACTATACACGTGTAAGTTATTCCAAGTTGACGATGAACCAAACTTATCATGTTATGTTTCTAACTGGAACTCTGGACCAATGTTGAGAAACTCATGTTATATGACGTGATAGCTCATGCGATAGCTTCATTTCTAATTAGGAATACAACTACATTCCCAAGTTTAGACCTTAATAGACACTTTTATAATAGTGTAAGGCATCGTCACTAATTTTTTCAAAACTGATCTAGAACGCCCAAATGACTTTCAACGATGAACTTTGGTGTTATTGTTATGAAATAGTGTAGTGATTGATGTGTTTCAAATGCTTCCCTTTCAAGTTAGAAACTTTTTATAAATTGGCTTAAAATGCCCAAATTGGTAAAAATGCCAACTTTGAAAATTCATGAAAGTAGATACAGTGCCAAACTGAAATTAAACATTTTTTTTTCATTTATATGCAAGAGATTTTTCAAATCGGAATTAAAGGGTGAGACTTGTTATTAAAACTTGACGAATCTCGAGTATGCCTTCAAGTGTTTATATTTAAAAGGCCACGTGATAAAGCTGCGAAACAGTCACGTAGTTGGTGAACAAAGTTACGATATTAAACATGCTGTAGGTTATTTGACACCGCGTCTCACCGCTTGGAGAGAGTAAGGCAGAGAGAAAGACAGTCGAAGTTTCTCTTGGTTGAGGGAAAAGCGGTACTCAAGTGAATGAGAAACTTTGCGTGTTTGGATGTAATCGTAAAGTGACACGTGGATTCTCTCTTTTTTTGTTATTGCTTCTTCTCCGCTGTTGATTTTCAGAAGCACCAAAGAAAAATAACCTTCTTATACTTAGCGAATCGAGCGATTTTTGTCCCGTACTCTGAGCAACGGACCTACAATACTCGATCCGCTTTCATCAATTGGAACTGCATACATAGCCCGAGCTCCAATTTCTTGTCTCTCTAGTCTTTCGATGACGGGGGCAGTTCATTTCGAAGCGGAAAATCGGGGCCACTCTACGAGAGCCAGGCAAAGTTCGCAGCTCATTTTCGAACTACGTGGTCCCCGAAATCCCGTATTACGTGACCGAGATACTGCTCTCCAATCTTGCTCAGGCGAGCTCCTCTATCTTTGTCTGTAGCCTTACGTTAACCGACTCCATTGCTACAGCTGGTCGACGTCGTCGCTATTTAAGTTTATTCCTTCGTTACGTGGAAAGCCAATTAAGCCTTCCGTCAGCAAGCTACACCTGCTCGCTGTCTGTATATATATGAGTATAGATACTTTGTCCGAGCGCTGTATTTGCTGTAGACAGACAGCATAGAAATATTTTCTGAGACTAACGTTAATTCTGCTTTGGATTCCACAAAACTAAACTCTCTTGAAAATTATTAACCATCATTTCATATTCATCTTACTTATAGGTTGAAGATGCAGTTGCGACCAATACTATACACGTATATACCTATTTATGCGCAATGCTTGTGATTCAAGTCGGCGTCGTTCTCAAATCCACAGTCGCAATCTCTTCCTGGAGCCTTTATTCGCAGGGAGAGAAAAGAGAGAGAGAGAGAGAGAGAGAGAGAGAGAAGCATAAGAAACAGTAGAGCAACGGTGATGTAAAATTCAAAGCTCGCGTTGAGGCTCTCAGTCGCTGCGCAAAACTTGAAGCACCTAATGCATCTCCGACATACAGACCTAATGGGCAAACAAAAGGCCTGACGCACGCGTTGCATTCAAGAGTGACAATATAAATATGTTTACTGTCCCAAGGCTTGGCGAAATCGAGTTTCAACGTCATCGGACTATATAACTCAGTCTGTGGACTTGGCTTTGTTTATAGAAGCTGCACCGCGAATGCACACAGTTCACTCGCGGGAAAGTGTCGTTGTGGGGGTGGGAAAGGTATCGACCCATCGATCTTTCCTCCTATATCTCTTTGTAGCCTGGGTACACACTTATGCGTTTCCCAGTAACTCGCGGCTAGAGATGCGCAGCTCGTATACGGTCCGCTTATCTGTTGGCTCACTGCTCGCGCTTCGCGCAGTTGCTATTTATCTACGAGTTTGCAGCTTGACGATTGGATACAGCTAAAGGATGCTTTGTCGCTTTATGGTTATCCTCGCCAACCTATTTTAGTACATAGAATTCGTTCATTCCTTATATAATCTTCTTATACAGTCTTCTTAATATTAATCTTCAATGCAAATCTATCGATCGAAAACTCCATAAAAAAAGAAACCTCGAAAATAACACCTTTCATCATCATTAATTTACGGGATCAATCAGGACGAGACTCGAGCGCTTGGCTTCGCATTCTTGAAGCTTGCAAGACGAGCTCGCGCAAGCTCTCTCTTCTGCAGGTGTCGTAACGACAACAGTGGCAGCGTCCTAACTTAATTTGTCCGGGAAGAAGTTAACGGCGCTTTCAAAGTAATAAAAGCCTGTCTACGCTATCGTCCTCAAAATCCCATCGACGGAACGGTCCTTGGCGACGGCAATGACCTTCTCACCTTCTACCTCCACCCTCCTACTCTTACGAGGAATCGTAACCTGAGAAGATGCTACACACCAGCGGTCTCATTATCGCGAGACTGAAATATGACGTTGCGTAAGCTCAGCAATACAGCTATAGCCTATAAGAGGACTACCTATAAAGGCTCATCGTCGTCACTACGAAATACACGCACGCGCGCGCGCGTACATACAACTTTGTGTAATACTCGAGCACGTGTGGTAAGGTGATAAATATTTGGCCTTATTAGGCAGTAAAGCAAATATTAACCTCCACTTCCTATCTCTCTTCCAAGTATAAAGCGGCACTCGTCTTTGTCTTTAAGCCGCAAAATGGCGCGTCTCTGCGTGCTTTCGCCTCCCAGCGGCTTTGCGAAAGTGTGACTAGAGAGTTCGAGCTTAGAGTTTACATGACCTTTCGCATTATTACCGGATTAATCAGTGTTATTGTGCGGTATTTCCCAACCGCATTAGCTTTAGTTACCAATTTAAGCAGTTCTTTCGTGTATTATGTATAAAACTCAATTACAGGTGTTGGGTAATAAGAGGGTAAAAAATCTTTAATTATATTCCCCGATAAATGCTCACTCTTTATAAAACGAATGAGGGTTTGACAAAGAAATTTTAAATTATCGACAATGATTGGTTTCAGAAATATTACAACACAGCAATAAAAAGGCTGCGGGGTCGGACTACGATGCATTGCACCGAAATGAATCGCGCGTTCAAGACACGTTCTCGCGACTTTGTCTCTTTAATCATCTATCCGTAACGCTATTATTTACAATACTTTTATTATAAAGATTACCAACTCTACACATACACATATAGCTTAGTGTAATATTAATTTTCTCTAACGTCTCGTTTAATTGGATTCGGCAAAGAGTGAATCGATAATTTCGTACGTTGCATCGGCACAAAGCACTCGGGCTTAGTCCTTTATAGTGCTTTTGCACGAGAATCATCCTTTGTCGCTAATCTTCCATAACTGTAAACTGTCAACTATTTAATCCCGAAGAACTGCATTACGAGAAGGTTTCATTATCAATGTAATCATCTCGTGTAAAATGTAATCACATCATGGATAAAACAACTTTCTGGCGCCGAGGGAGAGAGGGAATACATGCACGCACATGCATATACTGTGTGTTCTGGTAACGCGTATGCATTATTTATTCACCCCTATTCCTACCTCTACCGCCAAGGCCATGCGATTAGGCAAGTCTAAGAAAGCCTTCTACATCGAATCTCTCGCGGACCGAGAGTTTTTGGGAATGTGCACGGAGAAAAACTGTATGCAGCAGAAAAGAACAGAGAAAGAAAGAGAGAGAGAGAGAGAGAGAGAGAGAGAGAGAGAGAGTGCGAAAGAGAGAGACACCCTTGAGTTATCCCGCGAAAAAAATTACGTTGCATTTGACAATCATTGGTCTCGTTCGTTTCAGTGTTTTCATTCGAATTTTCTTTCAAGCTAACCGTTTCGAAGCATATCATACATATAAGCTTTAATTTTCTGTATATCAACCATTTCATTTCACTCGCTTCGTTTTTTCTCTTGCGGCTGCTATAGCAGTGGCGCGCGTGCCTGAATTTTTCAATGTGGCACACGTAAATTCAGTCAAATAGTTGGGATTTTTCCATCGCAACTCGTCGCCTTGTCACTCTATCTTTTCCTTTTTCTCTTCTCTATCCTTTTCCTCTTAGTTCTCCTTTTCTTCAGATTCTTTTCTCTTTTTGACTAGCTTCCTCTCCGTCACTCACCTTACTGTATATATATATATATATATATATATATATATATACATGTACATATATATATACAGACATACGCATGAATACCGAGGCACGAGGTGGGCAAAATGTTCCGACCATTATTATTCATTAGGCAGCTTCCGACAATGCGTCTTGCTTAAGTCATTCTTCTTTACTCTTTCGTTATTCCGCGAACACGACTGCAAGGCTATCGTCTCTTATTGGATTAAATTCCGGACAGCGGAGCAGTCAGCGCTAAGAGAAATTCCGCGCTGTCTTAATCGTTAATTAATTTAATTACTACTTTTTTATCCACGGGACACCATCAAGTCCGATTGACAAAGTTAATTTGTTCGCACGCGCGCTCTAATAGTAAAAAAGAAAGATTTCTCCCGTGATAGCTGTGACGAAAATTTACAAGTCACTAGAAGATTATCGAAGACGGGTCGTTTTTGAGATTCTGTTTTTGATCAATAGTTTTTATCAATGAACCTATACCATTACTCAGTTTTTCAAAAATCGCTCCATCAGAATCAATTTTCGCCGAGTGTGAATATACATATATAAAGAGAAAAAGGGATAGAGAAGGAGAGAGAGAGAGAGAGAGAGAGAGAGAGAGAGGGTGGAGAAAGAAATACCGGGAGAGAGGGAGTTTTTCCGAACTGAAAATCACGAGAAGAGATAAAGTGAGGAGGATATATAAGACTGACGAATCGACCAATCAGTCGCTTCCATGAAGTCCTCCTCCTTATCTCATCCTCTTACTTCTCCTCCCACCGTCTTGAAATCTCTTTGTGGGTGGACGAAAAACTGTTGAGAAAAAGCTCGAAAGTTTTGGGACAATCTCTTTTAAAAATTATTCAGTCGATTAGCTCACGTTGGGTCGCGGCGTCGATGCAATATCGGTGCGTTGAGAAAGACATTTACCTAAGTAATCGGCAAATGCATATACAGCTGCAGATGAATATCCGTGGAAGGTTGTACAGGTACGTGGCTGCTGTTCGAACTAGTCGGGCACGAAAGAGAAAGATTGAAGAAAAGAAGAGAAACTTCGCGGAAAGTCTTGTCGGGGACAGAAGCGAAGGATTACCTCGAGCTCTAGCCAGCTTACCTCCTACCCTTTTGGACTGTCTGTCTCTCTCACTCATTCACTCTGCCTCTATCCTCTCGTTTTCCTCGTCCAGCTGCAGTAGCACACTCCTTCTTTATCATACTTGTAAGAGACTTCTGCTCTTTCCCTTTCTCTCGCTTTCTCCGAAGTGCTATCGCGTTATGTGTGCCTTCTCTCTTTCTTACTCTGCGACGATTTCTCTTTGACGCAGCACGTGCACGGCGCGGCTCTTACTTTTCGTTTGGCACGTTGAGAGCTTCGAGGATATTAATTTTCAGCCCCTTGAGCGGTCAGGTGAGCGTGCAAAGGGAGCGAGAGAAAGAAATTCTCTATCCGACCGCGCGCGTGCGCACTTCTACTGGAAACCGATTTAGCCTGGGAACCGTTTCAAAGGTACTTGGAGAAATTTTGTCTCTGAACTTTTAAAGGAATGTCTGCGTATGTATGGGAAATTAAACCAACTAGTTTTAATTTATCGATAATCTTGTGCGCCAAACTCATATGCTTATTTTAATTTTGCGTTCATCCAAGCTCGCGTCTTTTTAGCTACGAAGTAAACTCGCGAGAATGAAATTACGATAGTTGGAAAATAACTATAATAGTTCATTATTTTATCACTGTCTAGAGTTATACTATATCAGGATGTAGATCATATTCTGTAAGTCAAGCCAAATCACTGTTTGAGAAAGCGATTGACTTCGCGGTGCAATACGAGTAGTAACAGAAGCAGTAGTTACGCCAACAATCGTCGATATACGTTACAGCATCTATTGATTTCTCATTTATTACAATGTAGATTTTTTCATCTTTTTCAATCGATAAATTACGTTTGAGTGTTCGTTATTATTCATAAATATACGAAAAAGTGAAAAATCGATAGACCTGTCAAAACAGTTTTTAACAAGAGAGGTTTCCGACTAAATAATAGTTGCCGACTAAAATAAACCAGTGCGCCGCATTGAACCGCGTGGAATGTAGAGTAAGTAAAATAAACTTAACATTCCATAAATGCCGACTATTTGCAGAATAATCTTCATACCTAGAAACTCTAATAGACCACACTTAACTTATAGCTCGCTACTGTACTCTTATATGCTTTCTCGACATTTGACTAGTCTTGGCGAATCAATTTTCCATAGTTGTCCTAGACTATTTTATTAACATAGATTTTATCCAGAAACGTACGTAATTAACATATTATAACTTATACACTCAAGTATAATCAATGAAAATAATAAAATTCTTTATGCATGAGATGCATTTTAAGAACTATAGTGTAGTTTTTCTCGACAATAAAGACTAAAGCATAAGAAAAAGAAATATAAGAAAGCAAACAAAAAAAATAGCGAGAAGACACTCTGCAGGCAAATGGTTTTAAATAACCCGCTTCGTCTCTTCGTCTCAAGCTCGGTGTGACTTTTTTAAAGATTTTATGAAGCAGTAAATAGAGCGAGGCTTTCGTGCTAAGCTCAGCGTCGTTGTCGTCATATATACAAAACGCCCACCCCATCCACTGAGACTATCTTCAACTTTTAATAGAGCGACTCGATGAGAAGGTATTTCTCACACGGACGACCTGAAAGAGTTTGTGGCAATAGTCCGAAACGAGGTCCGAGCTTTCTATTCGCTTCGGTAGAACGGTAGATTCTCCGCCACACCCTGGCCAACCTCCTCCAGCCCGGCCTACTCTTTTTTTCCTGCATAAACAGCAGGTTATTAACTGGCACTATAGTAGCTGCTGACTTTTATCTTGTCTCTTATCAGCTCGTGCGCGACGTTTTGCCTCTGTCCAAGCTCTTTCTCTTGCACTTTCTCTCTAGGCCAAAAGCTTTTCGGCACCACGCTCTAAATGTGTCCCTCGTAGCCCTTTTCATATCTATATATATAATTCAATTGTTTTCCAATATTCATCTCGCGATACAATAACTGCAAGAATTATATAGAATCAGCTCATAAACAAATAACTTAACTATTAAGGATTTATGCTAATCTTACCATTCCAGTAATCGAACACACGATGCTTTAGCTGATTATATACTGTTATCGATATATTCCATTAACTTTTAATTTGAGCGTTCGTAATATTTTTATTTTTAAACGTAATTTATTCGTATACGCAAGATTAGGGAATTTTTAGTTGTGAAACACTAGATGGATATGAGTAAATCCATAAAATATAAGAAATAAGTAAGTACCTGCAAATAGAAAAACGATTCATGAGAGCACAGTGACCGACACTTCGCTTAAGCTTGCTACTCTGTTTTCATGTTCGAATTTTCGACCATGAAATCTTTTTTAATGACGCTTTCTGCAAATGAAAGCTTTTGGAGGCTCCAAATAGTCACTTATATTTCCTGATTAACTATATATGTATTCCAATATAATGAAAAAACCATTTTTGTTGATAAGGTAATTGATATATATATAGTTAATAATCCTTTTGAATGCTAAGAATATTTATTTAAATAGAAATAGGCTTGAAAAATAGTATCAAATAAATTCATCAAGGAAGACCTACTGGTTGAAAAGATATGAACATTTGAATAATAATAATGTCTAAAGGCACGCAATATTTAACAAAGTCTTTTTTCAATACTCGAAATAGTGCACTGACATAATTTTTCGCGTAGCAGATTTTTTATTAAATGAAAGCTCTATACTTACATTTTAATTCCATATATTTTACAATTAGATATCGTTTTAAGGTCGCCAATATATATAAAAAAAACTTTTTTTATTTGAAAGTGTATATTTAGATAACTTAATAATGAAATTAGACAGTTAATAGAACATAATAAATTTAAACACTTTAGCTTTCCTCTAAAAAATGAGCAAAAAGCTAATCAAGAAAAAAGTTACAATAGTTTAAGCAAAAAAAAATAACATCCGAGAAGTAAAAAAGTCACGTGAGCTGTTTTATTTTATTATATCGAGTAATTGTTTAAATACTGAGTGGTAATTTAGAGCACATACGTGTTTTTTAAAATCTGTATGATTTTCCAATGAATATATTATAAAACGGAAATAACATTTTTTCGTGCTTCCAATCCGGAGGATATTTTCAATTCTTTTTTTAACCGAGAGCCAAGCTGAAACGAAGCAGGAATCGAGAAAAATTAATACGGTTAGTGTGCAATCGTACATAATTTTTTATTTTTAAGTACCAAATTCTTTTCTAAATTTTGTGGATTTACACGTAATCAAGTATATATTTTTTACGAAATTTTCTATCAAAATTATGTATAACAACTAATCCTTAAAATAAACATATAAAATAGGTAATCAATAAATAAAATTATTATCATTAAGTAAAATAGTAATTACAAAACGGTATACGAATAAATATTAACATAATTTCACGAACCTTAACAAAGGAATATTTATAGACTACAATTTAGAAAATTTACTTTTTAATAATTTACACAAAAATTTACGCGTGATCAAAATATACTACACGAAACAATTATAAGAAATTAATTTTTATGCCACTGGTATCTCCGTCACTCGGGATTCGTTACTGATTGCGTACAGTAATTAGTCGTTATTTATATTACATTCCAAACAGAACAAGGGCTTATTTCTAAAATTAAGGAATCATTACAATCGACTATTAAACGGAATTATACGTACACAACAGTACGTCAATTTTATAGCATTTAATTCGAGTGTGAATAAAAGATCTTTCGTGCATCGCTACTAATAGTTCAGGTAATCGTCGTAGGCATTGCATGCATAAGATGTCGAAACGATTAAAAAGTCAGAATGAATAAGTTGAGTAAAAAATGTAATCGTTAAAAACGATCGCTTTATCCATTTGATGCAACCGAATGCACGTATGCGTATAGAAATTACTCGCAACAGATGCTATTCTATATACTCTTACTCGTATAAGATAGAACAAAACAAGACCGTGTGCGCGTGCGCAAGACAGAGAGAGAGAGAGAGAGAGAGAGAGCAGCGCGCGAACGATCCTGCGGTGGTGCTTAAACTCCCGCCCACCCTATCGTAAATATTATAGCATATTCTTCCCAGGGACTTTTAGATATTATTGCTCGCGTAAAACAGCGCGTTTCGGGACTACGCGCCGTTGCTTTTTCCCGACTTTTATCTTCACGCAAAATTATTACGCGCAAGCACCACACATGTATAGTATATACATCGGTCCTGTTGGACGTTTTCGTCGCGATGAATCTTGCCCGCGAGAGGAAATATCGTGCAAGAGACCGGCGAAAATTTCCGAGCGCAATTTCGAGTACATGCGACGCGCGCTCTTACTCGTCTCGGAAAGCGACCAAGTTAGAGAGAGAGTGAGAGAGAGAGAGAGAGAGAGAGAGAGAGAGAGAGAGAAAGAATATAAAAGTGATCGCGGTAGCGGTAATAACTGCAAGCTCTCGTGTGCAACGCAGTTTTATCCCGTCACGACATTTTTAGCCCCTTAATACCGGGAAAAACTCGACTATCAACCTCGGGATATTTCCGCGTGAGAACAGATTTTTCATAGGAGTGCGCGCAAGCCTCGTAATCAGACGCGACGATGCTATGTATATTCGAGAGTGCACGATTCAATTTCGCGCGGCGTCGTTCATGATCGCGTGATGGAAGTGCTGAATGATTGAGATGTATATTTCAACGACGTCTCCGTGCGATTATGCGCGCCCGCGCTCGCTGGTATTCATTTTTTCTTGATGGATCGTATCTCTCCCTCTCTCTTCTCTCTCGCTCTTTTTCTGCGTTTATCGGATGCATTATGCACTCGCATATTAGAGCAAAGTCGAGTTTCAGCTTTGTAAGAATATGTATATATATATATACATACATATATATATATATATATAATATATTCGATCGAACTTTTTATATATACCTTTAGTGGCATCTACTATATACCTACATAATAGCTTATTCGTAATGTAAAGAATGTGGTATAGTAGGCGCTTACTCTAAATAATTGAATTATGAACGTTGTTCGAAGCTAGTCGACGTGCAGCAGCAAATTTGCATAGATAATAAGGCTTGAATACGATAATCATAATCGAGGGGGGGGGGGGAATTCCCACGTATTTCTATCTGCTCAATGGCTCCATCCACTACTCTTGTCCAAGTAATGCTATATATATATGTACATAAAGAGAGCACCGATGAAAAAGATGCATTTGCGGAAGCATAAAAAAGTCAAGCGAATAATCGAAAGCACGAGAAGGAGATTTCGAATCTTAGCATTCAATTGAAGCCACTTACACACTCTCTTTCCCTTCTATTCACCGCATTTATTGTCGATAAAAAGACGCTAAGAAATAGCCTCCTCGGGTCTCTTGGCTTATGTATGGAAAAGACAGAAGAGAGCAGAGATTTCCGAATAATGCGCTTTATATATTTTAGTTTGCACCTAATTTATTCCATCTTAGAACGACTAACGGTATTCTCCTTCTCTAATACATGTATAGTGCGCACACGCGCGCGCGCGTCAGTCTGGCACTCGGCCCGCAGTCTATTTGAGTCCCATCTACATGTAAATTTAATATACAGCCCGCAAACTCGCGCATGACTTATCTATATGTATATATGTATATATACGCTAAGCAAAGAGGAGCCGCATCTTCTCGACTGCGCCTTATCTCCGCAAGAGAGAAACTGGAAGATTGAGAGAAGATGCGACGACGGCTTCTATTTGCCGACGCAATTGTCAATGAGAGTAAAATCGTGTCAGATCCAATCGGATATCTGTATATATCTGGGAGAGCTGCTGTTACTGTTTAGATATATTGATGAACCCTGTGTTAGGAATCAGCCAACTTATCCAGAAGTTCGAGCATCATTCTACACAGACACTGGTCATACAACCACTAGAGATCGTCAAGAGGAAGCGCATTCTTCGCTTAACTTATAGTAATCGTAATAGAATCGAGAACTACAATTTATTAGATTAGATGATAGATTATATTTATAGCGATATTTATTCGTTGATATACTTTCGTTGAGCCTTCATTACTAATAAAAATTACTAGACTTTGTGCCCATGTCAACGATTGCGATCTACACAATAACCATAACTCTTTTCACAATAATATATATTTTTCGTTCTTATTTTATTAGCATGCGCATGAAAAAAGAGCTGTGGCTCATCAAAAATATCAGGATTTACTCTCTCGATGCATAAACAACACTAAAATAAATGCAGTGGACACGAGAAACTCGATTTATTTATCAAGCTCATCTGCGATTCAAGAATTCGGCGGCTCTCGCTCTCACATTCGCGAGTTCAAGGGCTTCCTTAATTCTCAAAGATTATACGATGCAAATTTTTTCAGACAACCAGAGAAGCCATCTGCATAAGGTTCTTTACATAGATAATTTTTGCCGCTTACTCGCTACTACCCACCCTACTTTTAACAGAACTTTTCCATTAGTATACAATAAGCGATATTTGTTAAATATTAATTGTCTGACCATTGATAATTCCGTTATCCCGCGACGCTCCCTTATTACCTATTACTCTTTTCTGCGAGAAGTAGCAAAAACGAAAGAGTCCGTTCGTCGAGCTAAGAGAAAGCAAGAATACGCACGAATCAGTAGAATTCAGAGGTCACTCTTCTTTTTGCCTCTCTCGCTTGTTTTCATTTCCGTTCTTCACCTTGTGGCACTTGTCGACCTTGCGGAAGTCTTTTAAAGTCGCTTGCTCACAGCAGAGGCCTCCGCTGCGTGCATTTCAAGACACCAACCTCGCATAGAGTGAGTATGAAAGTTCTTGATGCGACAGCTATCGATGTACGTTTATAAGAATCTTAAACGATGCGCATAAGCTGTTAAAATTGCATTACCGATTGTCGATAGCTGCATCGGATTCTCCTGTTTATACTATAAATGTAGACACCAATTCATCAATAAATAAGCTATTTTAGATTTGAACTTGGTCGGCGATGGATTATAGCGCTCTATCTTGTTTTTTCTTCTATTCCCCAGGGTGAATTTCTCGATTTCGAATCAAAGAATGTCAGCCGATGACGACCTATTTTAGCATTACGCTGAGTGAACCTATTTTGTCAGCTTTAAATCTCATCTGAATTGACTGCGAAGTTCTATCAGATTTTACAAATGTGAATCTCCAGTCGAATCTTCTATTCCTGTCGCCTTTTATTGAGAGTCGCTTTCAATTGTTGGACAAGAATTTCTCACGAGACGAGAACTCTCTAGGTCATCGCGTTTTCTGCAAAGAGAGCTGCATAATTCCTTCTTCATAATATACAAATCTATCGAAATAAATTGTCTTGGTTTTTTGATTTATGGTATTTTTGCAAAAGTTCCGTTTGTTAGTTAAGAACATTTTTTCATTTTATTACAATCGAAAATCAAAGATACTAACATATGCTAAGTTTTAACAGTATGCATTGTTACAGCTCACTGTTATTCGCTCGTTGCTTCTATTATTAGGAAAAAAATAATCATAAATTGAATTTAAAAAATACGATCGTTCTCAGATCAAGAAAAAAATTGTCGAGATTTTAACTACATTTGATTGCTCGTTAGAATCGATGAATGCTTAAACAGTATAGAAACGTAGGAAGAGATTTTACATTTGTTTTTGATAGCTTACTTGCTGAAAGAGAGAGAGAGAGAAAGAGAGAGAGAGAGAGTCGGACAGAGAAAACACGCGCACGCGGTGAGTATGAAAAAATTAGCTCTTGATGAAATTAGCATTTTACGTGGCGCACTTGCGTATTTCCTCCCCCGCAGCGCTCGTTAACAGCGACTTTTCTTACCAGGCAATTATTTCGAAAGGCTTTTTAATTCGCTTACCAGTATTTTTTTCTTCTCTCGCTGCCGTTGCTGCTGCCTCAAACAATTGCGGTTATTTATGTTAATGCAATGGGGTGACTGAGAGAAAAAGAGAACCGCGGAGATCCGTAGAAATTTCGGAATGTAAAGTATGATTGCAAAACGCCTGGAAAAATCATTGCGTTTTCAAGCAGTTTATATATGTATAGGGAGAATAAAAATGACGCGTGAAACGATGGTTATTTTAATGAAACAATGGAGAATTCTAGCATACAGCGTTTATGTACAGTCATAATGTAAATTTTTCGTTTTTACTACGCAAGCTTCGAGTGATTCTGACACCTAGTGTAAAAATTATGAGCACAGTTATAGGTTCTGCGTGGAATACGCTAGTCAAATTTGCATAAATGCACAGTTAACTTGAAGTCTTTATCGAGAAATTTTTATATTGCATATTTTGTACAAAAATTATACATGTAGCAAAATTTTTCGGTCACGAATGAAATGCCATCGAATTGCATTGCGGACGAGTTAAAGCGAAATAGAGAGAGGGAGAGCGAACGAGACAGACGAATAGATATGTGATTTTGCAAACGTATTAAATCGTAAATAAAAATGTTTATCTGATGTGATATAAACGAACTTATCCGATTAAAAAATCGGCTACATGCATTCTGCGAATAATTGTGAAAGCATCTCGCTTTATTATGCAGTTTTGATCCAATTATTATTGTGGCCTTCGTTGCGCGGTAAATGCATACTAGTCCGCGAAACTGTTACTGTTAAATTTTGCATAAATTCGACTGTAAATCACTGCTCCCGCAATTTTGCCGAAAAATGTGCAATTGAACTTCTCTGCAGAGTAAATTTTAAATTCCAAATATAAACATAATACACGCTGAAAAAGAGGTCCATAAGCGCTTCTGCCAGATTGAGAAGAATATTCTGCTATAAGTGAAATCGTTAAATCAGTCAACAGTTTTTGATTGTACAATTTTCAATATCTCGCTTTCCTCTCGATCAAGCATTGCACATACGCTCAGTGCTCTTTCACGCACTGCCCAAGCAAGTAAATAAATATCTACAGCCACATAGTCGAGAACGCAAGTGGGAGGAGGAGCGAAGATGCGAGGTAAGGTAAGAAAGCAGAGGCACAGCTTCGACGACGTTATAAAACGACGTGTTCTATATATCGGGAGTAGAAAGTTAGCTTGGCGCACAAGCGGCCGCGGATATCTATAAAAGCGCTGTAAGAAGACGTTCAGGAGATCATCCGGTTTTTAATGGTTGCGTCGGCCTCCAGCGTACGGAGAGGGCGTTAACGCTTTACGGCGCCGTATAAAAACTCTCGAGGAGGATATGAGTGCAAGAGCACCGTGAGGCTATTTTTGGCCCCAAGCTCGCGCGTGCCGCTTATGAGCCCCGACCAACCACCGAAGTCTCAAACGCTCTATGGTCCTCTCTCGCTCTTCTTCCTCTCGAGGGGATGTGCTACTGTCGAGAAAGGATCGACGCGGCGTTATCGGAAAAACTGGTATTAAAGAGCGGACGAGGAAGTATTACCGCGAGTGTGTGTGAGACACAGAGACAGACGCAGAGATAAAGAGCAAAGGAAGATAATAGATTTTGGCTGCGCTGCAGTGCGCGTTCGCGCGACTCTTGAGAATTACAACCGCGCGATTGCGAGAGAGGGGCTGACGTGCTACTTGCCAGATCGAAACGTTCATGCGGGGGAGGGTTTTAGTACTGCAGCCAGTGCTAGTCTGCTTTTTACGCCTGCGATGCTTTTATGTGGATAGAAAGCACTTCGTCCTTGAGATTTTCTGCTGTCTGTTGTAAGTATTTTGAAAATTTATTGACGACAGCCTAAAGGTGTATCTCCCTCTGTATTATTTTCACTGACTACAAGCTTCTCTTTACAGGAATAGTCAATCCGATTTTTCGTTTTTTTCGTTTTGAAAACTAAACAGAATATTACTTTTGTTACCGCCTTGTCTCTAATTCAACTTCACACAATACTAATTTTTTCTCGTAAAACGACTACAAAAAGTTCTCCTTACGCACTGAAATCCTCGTCGTAACGCCTAATGAAATTTATCTTCGCGACTTCTATATAAAAAAATCGAGTTAGAGCGTGCACTTCCATTCGACCAAACCTTAGTTACGCAATAACACCGTAAACATGTTCACGTCCCTCTTTCTCTCTCTCTCTCTTTCTTTCTCTCTCTTTCTCTTTTCGCGCAAAAAATGAACGCCTTTCCTATGCATCTCGTATCTGTATATATGTATCAACCGATCATTTTTCAGTCGCTAAGCAATATATAAGCATTTGCTCTCCTGCTCTCTCCTGTGCGCAAGTAGAAAGTACTTACGTGCACACGCCTATATGCATAAGAGAGAGAGAGAGAGAGAGAGAGAGAAGGAGCTTCCGGAGTATTAGCGCACACATCAGGAGAGAGTACGAGCGTCAGCTAGGCGGAATGATGAATGCGAGAGAAGCGCCATTTCGCATTCGTACGTCTCACCGTCACTTACACAACCTTGCACGGGATTCGAGATTCTCTCGCATATATGACGCCAATATCATCCTTGTCGCCGTCTGACGCACAAAGAAGTGGAAAATTTCGACGAGAAATATTTTCCACACCGATCGTTGCAGAGAGAGTTATCAATTTTTTCTAAAGTGCGAGTCAGACTGTGAGGGAACTTTCTAGCGAGCTTTCTTCCGTAAACAATCATATACTAGGTCATGCGCATTTTTATTTGGGGAATTTTCTTAAAAATCACTTTTGCATGCGAATACAATCGACTATTTCATATAATACGCAAGCTACAAGTGATTTATAGCGATAATACGGGTGGCCATAGAAATCATTGTAATCGAGCTTAATGGACATCTTAAAAAAAAATGTATTTTCCAAAGTCGCGTATCACTTTTGACTAATCGTCGTCCTCACCCGTTATATAAATAGAAAAAAAACAAAGAGGTTGAATGCAGTAATTGTCGAAGATTATCGAATTTCGATAAACACATTTGATATTTCCGAAAGATCCAAACGCGGCCATTTTACCCCTGCAAACTTCGGAAAAACGGTCGATATTTTTTCCTACAAAGCTATGTAATGTTCGCCTGTACTAGGGGACTAGAAGGAATAGCCGTATTTGAATCTCACAGAAGCGGACCAAGTCGTGTAGCGAAATCGGCGGCCATTCATCGGGTGCTCGTCGTGAATGTACCGCCAATCAGTCCAAAGAGCTTTTGCGCACTACGGATTTTACATGAGCCATGCGCTGTTAACTTGAAAAAAATTCCTCTCGCTGAGAGAGAAAGAGAAGGCAAAAGAGAGGAGTGAGCTGCGTTGTGCCAAATAATTGCAGCTGTGTAAGAAGAGTTCTATCTCTGGTATACGCGAGAGTCGTTCAGTTACGGAATGTTGCTTTAAAAAAGAAATCAGGCTACATAAACTGTATACAGACGTAGTCCATTTCTTGATATAGTAATTCGAATTCTTGCATTCTCGAAATACACTTCGTTTTATTATATATAAGCAAGGCAGCCGTGATAGCTTCGGAAACAATGAACTCCTCAACTTGGCCGTTAATTAAGTCCGCGCGGTTCTGTTTGTATATACGTGAAACCCTAGAATAATGTCCCGTCGAAACGAAGCAACCGTGTACGATTCTAATTTAAGCTCGGTAATTGAGAAGTGTGCACTTAGACCCTCGCCTTGCTAAGTAGCCGAAAGCATTATCCCATGAGAACGTGTGTACGGATTAAAGAAGCACGCGCACACGCGCGTACTCTCGTTCTACGATAACCAACATATTAATACCTGAAGCGAGGTCCTACACCCCTCGTATCAAGTAGCCCACTCGCCAACTGGAATTACTTCATCGGAGTTTATTTGCAGGGTCGGAGCAGTAGCTGCAGCAGAAGCAGCAGCAGAGCCCTCGTCGCTTATATGTACCCGACTCACGTACGCGAACGCTCGCGGGCAAAACCAACGAGAGAGAGAGAGAGAGAGAGAGAGAGAGAGAGAGAGAGAGAGAGAGAGAGAGAGAGAGGTATTGAAGTACGTAATGCGAGAGTCGCACGCGCGCAGGGAAATTTGCACGAACAGCGGAAGTGATCTGCATATTGCAAATTCACCAAGCCTCCGCGTGGTGAGACTTCAATTCGTTCCCCTCCATACTGCGCTACCTTACCCTCCCCCGTAGCCAAACTGAGACAATGATCACTACCGGGACCTACGAACGAACGATTTATGGAGTAGACTTGCCTCGGACACTCACGCGACTACAAAGCCAACTACTGCATGGTTTTTCAATTTTTTTAATACATTGCACCAACAGGATTTCATGTTTTATACACCATCAAAGTTACTTATGTAACCAATTATGGAAAAAACCTTACACAATCAAATCATGTTCCCGTGAATAAAACAATTCCTTTTCAACTTGTTTTCAAGTAGATATATGTTGACTAACTAAACGTAGTTGCAGAGACGCTGAGCCATCCGTGATAGATAGATAGAGTCCAGGCAATTGACGCAGCATAACCGAGAATGTGACACTGCCGTCGCGGTATTAGCTGCGGTCCCGACTGACGTGAATTTATTACCTTCAGCAAGATCCCGAAGCCGCCGACGACGGATTAAGCCGATTATCCCAATTAAGAGCCTTAACGCTGCCGAAGTCCCCGCCTTGTTCTCCTCCTGGTAAGCCTTGAGAGGAGGGAGTCCAGAGAACTGTGTGCCGTGTCCCTTTGGCATCGAGGACAAACTCGTTAACATCGCATTGACAATGTAAAATGAACAGATCGAATGCTTATCTATGAACTTACGTCTGCTTTAAATTGCAGTGCTTTATAGTGTAATCTTTTTTATTGGTTAAAGTGATTTGTTTCAATATATTTCAATACATTTTATTACACATTATTTTGTATCAGGATCCTGAAATTAAAAATATCGTATAAAATTCGATTAGTGTGATAACGAGACTTGAATTATATCTATATTTTATTAATTAGAATAATAGTTCACGATGATGAGCGCGAACATAATTAGATAATGATATAATAGCTATTCGAATGACATTTTCAGTTCAAACAGACTGAATAGGCGATTTAAAATGAGGAATAGATATTATATTGCATAGATGGGATGGTGTCTGTTTCACCGATAAGATAATGCGACATGAAATGAAGTTCTCAAAATTTCTGACGTGAATGGAAGTATGCTCAGTAGCTTTACATCAGTAGCTAACATGACTGGTGCGTGCAAATCAAAATTACGCAAATAGTTATGGGGTTTAGCAGTATTAAATAACTTCATCGGAAACAAGCTGCAAGATCACTATGCCGACCCGTGGTGGTAAGTCAATAGGGATCCTTGTTCAGTACTTACAACTCAATAGGTATAATACCTGTATTGAATATCGTGACGCTTTCATTGCGATCTAATTTTCTTGTTAATCTAGTTGTAATTAATAAACCCAAACTGGTGTGTAGGATATTCATACAGATAAAGTAGAATATTACACAATTGAAATAATCGTTACGCAAATATAATAATTCGAAAGAAAAATCCATTCTAATGAATGCAAATGAATATTTAAGCAGACTAGAAAGTCTAATGCTTGCAGCAGTTCATCAAACTATGACCTTTAAGTATGCATTATAAAAACTAGTCATTTAAGTATAAAAAGAGAGCTTAAAGGATTCATTTTTAAAATACATACTGGCCTACTAGTATACATATTAGATCACCGACTAGGCCACCAACTCTTTTCCAAATAAATTAGCAATCGAAAGTGGACGATTTCGCCAGGAGAAAGAGTCAAACACTACGCATCCTAACGCGGCCTAGTTCAAAGCAAAACGGCTCTTTTGATTTTCGATCCCCAAAGGAATTTCTTAATACAACGTTGAAGGTACTACAGCCAGGAGCCGCAGCAGCAGTTCAATCGGTTCATTTGATTAAATTTTCTTACCCGTAAGAGCCGCCGTCGTCGTCGCTATGGACGACTAGCTATTGGAGCAGGATAACATTGGTGGCCTCTCAATGTGCTGGCTAGATTTTAGAGTTACCCTAGCACCGCGACCACCTCAGCCGATCGCTTCGTTTTCAATAGATATGCAAGTCGCCTAAAGTTCAATTGGTCCTAAACTGCACTCCAGGAAGTTTCTCCCACCATTGGAAAGCACTCTGCAACTATTATTGGTCTGGTTCAATAGTGCAATTACGCCTGCCTTACTCTTATTCGCCTTCTCCTTAAGTGAGAGAGATATTGTATATTCCCTTTGTAAGCCAGATTGTTAAATACTATACTATATTTATTAGAGTCTTGATTTATTATGATGGCAGTATGCTACTTTCGTATAAGTTTAGGCATCTATATTTTATTCTTTATTGTATGTTCTGCCTTTTATCAACACCGTATTATGTTCTTCGAAGACGCCTTGATAAAATTCTTGTCTTTTATTAATGGTCTTTTCATCAATGAGAACGTGATAATAGTTAGTTGATCGTTTTAGTATATTTATTTTATCTATTCGTATAACGCTGCGATACGTTTGGTACAACTTAATATTAGACCGCAGTCGAGACTGTTCGCACTGCGAATGTCTTCTCGTCTTTATATCAACGTCTTTTAAGCAATACGACTCGCAAACAAATACATGTGAGGTCTGTACACCCTTAGATGTGATGCATATATAATCACGAGGAAAATCGGTTAAGAAACTTCGGTGTCTATTAGTATAATATCATATCTCCTGAGCCCAGTAAGTACACGTCATCACTCAAATGACCACCTGAGTCATAAAAAATATGTACAAACGAATAGAAAAATATGTGCGACGAAAGGAAAAAAATTCTTGAACGGGCACAAAAAATCGTATACGACATTTGCATAGTCAAAAAAGCACTTGTAAAAAGAAGAAAAAGATACAAGAACTCCCGGGAATGTCTCTCTATCTCTCTCTCTCTTTTCGACGCTTGCGTCAAGTGCTGCTCGCGAAACTATCGTGCCAGCCGTTGAAAATGGAGAAGAGAAAAAAATTCCCAGCGCGCGCTCGTAAATTTATCAGCTGCGTGCTGTTTGATTGACAACTTTCCGAAGCGGAAAAATTCGTGTGCTACCGAGCGATTCGTAAACATAAAAAGAGGCTCTATTTTATTTTTTCAGAGTTTCTTTTAAAAACCCGAAACCGATGTGAAGTAACATCATGAATCCACATGTATATATTTCCAAGGTAAACTCAGCGCTGGAGTTTCTCTGCCTCCGCGTATTTGATTCTCACAAGCACAAGCTCTGTACATACACGACGGTTTCTAACAAAATTTTACTGGCAATGGTAATTCACATTTCCTCAGAATGTCGCAACTATAATTTATATGCAAAAATGGCTGTTGAAATTCATAAAATGTTTTCTATTCGTTATATTTAAGATTTTGTACGTGCTGTCACATTATTGCATGAAACATAAATCTCTTAGGACCAACACTTTATCTTAAGTATTAAATGAGATTTGCAGGATTAATCTCCATTGTCGCACTGCTTCTCTGCACATCTATAGACTTGTATATTTTTTGCAGTGCCTGCTAGAAATTAAATTTTGTTCTCGAACAATGAAAGGAGAATAAGAGGGAGAGAAAGCGAGAATTATTTGGAATTGAACGTTGGCGCGGAGAGAGTAGCCGCAAGCGAATCGTCCGAATATCGGAAAGTGGACTTTCAATTAATGATTTTCTGTCCCATTAAGGGCTACAAACTTTGCTTCTAACGAATGAAAAAATTGCCGTTTTTACTTGGATCTTTAAGAATAAAAAGTTGTATTTAGAAGTATAGTATAAGCAATGAATGCAGATGTCGATACGACATATCGATATAGGTATAAAAACAACTGCATTCATTGTGCGCCAACGTCTGGCAGCAAAACAAAAGCCGCGACCATCTTATCTTCACGAGGTTAATGTATAGAATAACAAATCCGCATAAAATATTGCATAAGCTATCGTATTACTTTTTAAATAGTGCATACACATAGAAAACCAACCGAAAATGTGCAACATACCAAAACCCAGGATGAGAGGATTCCACGTAGAGAGCGTGCGACGCGCCGTGATTATTTCCTTTACCGCAGCCTGCCTCAATGGCTTGGCTTACAAAATCTTCGTCATCGACAGAAGACTTAAAAAATATGCAGACTACTATCTGTGAGACAAACAAAAAATTAGATAATCTGTACTAGTTAAATATAATAATAAGATCCATCACCGACTGACATCTCTATCTACCCTTGCAGAAATTTTGATCCGGAAGTGAGCTTCGAACACATGCGGAAGCATATGCAATCGACAGGCGCCTGGAAAAATGGAAAATAAATTTCTCCATCTTTGCCGTAATCGACGCAATCAAACTATTGAAATTTGTTTTACAGTCATTTCAAGTATCCTCTACAGAACTACGTCGATTTACTCAAGCCAAGACTATTTTATCATAAAGCTATGTATAAAGGAAAGATGAAATGAGTTCTCGGCATTAGAATTCATAAAAGTATTCTTCAAATGCATACAATTTTAGGTTTACGCGGCATAAAACGCACCCGTCATGTTGCGGATGTATCGATGCTCGTAAACGTGTCGCGCAAGCGTACACGCCTTGCAGCTTGCACATGTCACGTAAAATACTTCGGCTTTTTGACGTTGGAAAGTATCGTCGAGTTAATCCAGAAGGGCGACGGTCGGTACATCAGCATTTTCTATTCTTTCATCCATTCTCTCTCTCTCTCTCTTTCTGCCTTTCTCCCTCCCCCTCTTCCACCTTTCCGCCCTCTCTTAATTTCTCCTCGTCTCGACGAAATAAAATTCCGAATGATTACGACACGCGATTGTAAAGACTTAATATTATAAAAAAAACTAGGGAACAAAGTTCTTTCTCTTGGCGCTCTCGTTAGCTTTTCAATAGGTTGCTTTTTTACAGCGTCGATATTGTCGCTTTTACGGCTCGCCGTATTTTTCTCTGCGCTCAATTTTTCCTTCGAACACGATATAAGAAAGTTTGTACATTCGCACAGCTATAATGTACACTCGCTTCGAACCCTTCTGTAAACAATTGGCGTTTAACGATAATAAATTTATTTTAAAAAATAAAAAAAGCTTGTATTTCTATTCAATGATATAATCGATGTTAAATCATGAGCATCACCTTCGCGCTACAAACAATACCAGTCAGCAGCTTGGTTTTGTTCGAACAGAGCGTACACGCAAATATTTATTGTTTATTCAACAAATGCAGTAATAATAGCTCTCAAAAGAACATACTCAATCGTTCGTGGTGATAATCCATTCAGTTATTAATGCGAATAATAACCTTGCAAATGGCTTCATTTTTTCCGAAAGCAGAAGCCTGCATTCAATCAAGAGGGAACTTTTGTACAATCAACTAACTTAATCAAGTAGTAGAATGAAAGAGGCTACAACGAGGTTTAAGTATGCATACACACACACGAACATATAGGTGTATATATATATATATATAATTACGACCGGTCGTATACAAGCGCGTAAAAAGAAGAAAGAGGAGAAAGGAAAGGAAAAAGGCAAATAAGAAAATGCTCCAAGCGCGCTCCTCGTTTGAAAGACGAAATCAGAGGCAGTGCGGCATGTATATGAGATTTGAAGCGTACATCTCTTTATATATACACATCTATAACTTCATTTCCCACCCCTGCGCTCAAGTCGATATAAAAAGTACAGTTAAGCGTGGTGCAAAGGAATGGAGAAAAAGAGTAACGCGGCAAAGTGTCTTAGCCTCAAAAGAAGGTGTGCGAATGAAAGTGAAGAAAGTGTACATTAGCTTGACTAAATTTCACTCAGTTCCGCCCATTTTGACTTATCCAACTAATCTAACCAGGACGGACAATCACGATAATCTAAACAATGTATTAGATTGATTTTGTATCTAATGTTATTTTTTATTAACCTTTTATTAACCTACAAATAAGAATCAGCTAATAACAAATACGAACAAACGTGAATTGTTTGCGAAAAAAGTTTGGAATATTTAAGAGCAAGCATCTGTTCTCATACAATTGTCTGCTTACATTAAATTTAAATATAAACTTTCTCAGTTTATATACAACCGACGATGAAATATTAAAAATTAAGTAAATAAAAATAATAAAATATAATACTATACGGTTACAATGCAGAAAGGTCTCCACCCTAGTACTCCTACTAACTCGTCATGTGATATGTCCTACAGTTTGTTTCAATCTCATAAATTATGCTTAATTTTCTACCGGGCTTTTAATCAGGTTTAAGAAATTAGAAGAAAAGCTCAACTACGGGCATTGTTACTTCAGCTCGCAGCGTTCTATTTCTCTGGCTGCTTTATCAGTGCGCCTGCTCACAGATGCAGGGGCAGGAGACGAACAAACGTCTTTCTTTGGTGCGTTGCGCGCGACTTGATAATTCGCAAATGGAAAAGTTGACGCTAGAGTCAAGAGAGTGAAATTCGAAATGCGAAAGTGCTCACCGCGAAGAATGGCGAAAGTGGAATCAAGTGTCTAAAACATTTCAGATTAACTTGGAGGGGCTAAAATGAGTTAATGGGGACCGTTAGTACAATGCCTCCGGCTGCAGCACCGTAAATGAGATTTGTTTTAGTTCTCGAACTTGGAGACTGAGCTACGTATCGAAATTAAGACTCGCGGAAGAGTATCGAGAAGACGAGGTGAGAAAGCTTAGTGAGGAAAGGTAGAAAAATCTCGGCTTTGGCAGTATGCAGAGACGACCGTGCGAAGCTGCCTTGTCGCCGATGTCCCTCGGGTACTAGGGGTAGAAGACTAGATAGAGTAGTTTAGCTTTAATGCGATCCTAGCGGTAATTTTACGCTTCGTGAAGTCGAGGAAATAGAGAGACCCATGGGTTTTCGGCAATCTTGGTCGCAAATGCTATTCGGACTGGCCCACTCCGATGACTATATATATATATACGCCTGTAATCTACGTTCATTTCCATGATTCCGTTCAATTCTGCAATTCATCCAACGTAACATCTATAAACGGACTCGATGAAACGGAACGGTTCAGACTTCACGACGATAGGAGTTCAGTGCGAGGAAAATTTATAATTATTGTATCGCGCGTAACAAATAAACCTATATGAAGGCACGTTAACGAGTGACGCAATTAGCATCTGGATATACATATGTACGTTAAGCTGTATAACGCATGCGGTGTAGGAAAATATGCGAACGGTAGTCTGTATAGGTATACATGGACTCGGTATCAGCCGTCAGGGTTACGCGAATAGCAATTAAATGCTAATTTCAATCGCCGACTATACTCAGTATTGGTTCTTCCTTTGTCGATTTGAGTGGCAAGGGGGCCAATCATAATATCCTCGGAAAGTAGTTTCACTCGGATGTAATTGCTCGCCTTATTTCGAGCATCAGTTTACAAGGTCGTTGAACTTTTTTAGATGAACGATACTACTGTTAATTGAATGCGATAGAGAAAAAAAAAGAGATATGAAATAGTCTTATGTACGTAAAACACTGAATATCATTGCTTAATTTTAGCGAGGAATAATTGCAATCGGTTGTATTGAATACAAAAAAACGAATTTGTCGGTTCTGACTGCTTTCGGTAAGTCTTGAATTTGTGGAAATTTGTTCGTTCACTCTCTCTATCTCTCTCTCTTTCTCCATGAGAAATTAAGACTGCAAATTAATTTCTTGAGGGAGCTGCGATTCGCACAGGGATAACGCCGCCGCGGAAATCTAGATTAAAACTTAATCCAACCGAAACAAGCTGCGTTCTCTATCTCTCTCTCTCTCTCACTCTTACTCATATTTCTGTTTGTTATTTTTAAATTTTCCTTCCCGCCTCAACCGACGCGCATTTATTACCTTTTTACAATTTCCCCTCTTGAGCTAGAGCAGTACAATTTGCATACGGCTACTTGCTCTCTTTTCCTTGCCGTCAACGCTGCGTCTTTCGTAGTTTTTTTTCTGCTCTATACTTATTATTTTCTTTCACTCTCTTTCTCTCTTTCAGCCTCATCTTTCATCCTCTTACCTTCTCTCAGTCGTATTCAACTTGGATTCTCTGGTTACTAATCATACTAAATGCATCGCGCGTCTCGGAATCAGCATTGTTCCTCGTTCTTTGTCAATTACGTAGTTCTGAGTCTTTTATTCTCTAGACCTCGATACTCTGCAGTTTTCTCTCTTTTTCTATGCCACTGTCTTTGTCATCTTTCGCTTTTTCTATTTCCTTCTCTCTGGGACTTCCCTTCGCGGTTGGGAGATTTTCATAGCAGAATCGCATGGTCGGGCGCAAAAAACCAAGTCTACGATATTAAACGCAAGTCGACGGTTTTTAGCAACCTTCTCCCTACAGCAAGTATTACTCTCTCTCGCACTGTCTCTCTCTCTCTCTCTCTCTCTTCCTTCGACCTCTCTAATATTACCTTGATGAGATTCGAATAAATGTCCGCCAGTAAAATTTAATGAAATTTTCCAAAAAGCTATGCGCGCCTTAGCTGACATCGACTCAAATATACCTCTATACTTTTCAAAACTTCGTTCCATGAATTCGCTCAAAAACTTCACCGTGAGAAATGACGATGGCGAACTTATATACGATCGCATAAATCGGATTCATGATTCTCGCGTAAAAGCCGATATAAAAATTCCTCTCTGTACCAATAAACTCGTAACGCAATTTCAAAGAGCCACAGGAGAACCCAAAATTACGGTTAAAAATCCTGGGCTAAGATGTATATATATATATATATATATATATATATATATATATATACCGGAGGTACATACCTATACTACACCTGATCGTTTCACCGTATACTCGAGCAAAGTTAATTAAATGTTCAGAAGACACCCCTGTGTGTTACATACTCCCTCTCACACAATGTCGTAAAGGAGAAAAACTGGCCAATAGTCATGATAATTGTCGCCACTACCATCTGAACAATCAAAACTAAAGACGACTGAAGGTATTGGTCTCTCTCTCCCTCCTTCTCTCTCTCGTTCTCTCACAGAAACATCACATCAGACTCCATTTTCCAAACTAGGCCATTCACTTATTTGTACGAGAAATAAAAAACAAACAGTTAATAACAATGTATCATCTACAATCACTCAACATTCGCATCTCTCATCTACACTCTTGATTATTTCATTTTAAGTAAACTATTGTAATGCTATTCTAAAAAAATTTACAAGTAATTGTACAGTCAAATAAATTATTTCAAATCAAATCTCTCTCCCTACCTGCTGAACAACTCATGAAAAAATTTCGTTTAAGACTCATATTTACATAGAATTCCGCTAAAGAGTCAGCTACATCACGCACGCCTGCTACGTTTCGAGAAGAAAGGAAGGAAAACTTCGACTAGACATCACATTGCTCGTATGACACGGTTCAGATCTTGGAATAACTTCCCATTACAGCTATAGAAATATTTGCAATTATACAAGTTATAGTGAAGCATCTCCTTAAGTGATCCTTAGTTCAAATACTCGGTGTAAACCTATACGTGTCCGAATCTGCGAGTGTCTCTGGTTTCAAAGTTGTTACGACGTGGCGTTGAAATTTCTAGTGAGCGTTATATTCGTTGTTTTAACTGCCTATTTTCTACAGTTTCTTAGATTTGTTTATATCTAGCGCAAATTTCTCTTGTTTTATTTTATTATCTAAAATTGATTCTAGTTAGAATCCGGTATATAATTGTGAGTTATTTTCTTGCATTTAAATTAAATAGTAGCAGAAGGATAACTACAAAAGTCAAAATCACGATTACCAAAATGTTTTTCATGGAAAGAATTTTTCTGAACTCATCTAACGCAGATAAGCATGATTGACTGAAACGAAAAAGATTCCAAAAGGATCTTCATCCAAAAGGACTTCGTAAACGCTTCGCGTTCACAAAAAAAGAATAAGAATAACGAAAATGAGAAATTTGGGAAAATAAGGCGCACCACGTGCGAAAGAGCTACTGACAAAAGTATAGAGAAGAGGAAAACCGGGAGCCTAATAATGCCCAACGTCGGCCATTCAAAGCACAAAGCCCTTTTGCACGAATTTACCACGTCCAGCACACGCACGAGGTCGCCAGACTTACTTTTTATCCACAACTGTACTGCTACTGCAATTACCCTCATATTTTTCAAGAGTTTAAGAGGCAGTGCACGGCCACGCTGGGACACATAAGTTCGCGACGTAGTTCTCTATAGCGAAAAACAATATAAGGCTAAACCAATGGCCATTTATTAAAAATCATAAAAATAAGATGAAAATCGTAAAGAAACTATTTTAACTATAAATTCAACACCATATTTAAATGAACGATTTGAACTCAATATCTATTGTGTAATTATATTTATTGCCATTCACATTAATGAATGAATTCATGAAACATCAGATTAATGAAGTCATAAATACGCCAAAATTTTATAGGCACGCAGATACAGATATTTTTCTTAAGTCTGAACACGTGCTATTTTTCAGTTTAATACAAGAAATTTCAAGAATCTCAAATGGAAGTCTTCAATGAAACATTTTAAATAAATGTCAAATCTACGTTTTATACACAAAGGGATAATGAAGATACATGAATATATTCTAAGAACTCTTAGTTCATATTTGCAGAACTTAATGTAGCAAGTATACAACTCGTAGTTTTTACATATACACACCAATATTATTTTCATTATCATTATTAAAAAAAACAATACTCATATACAAAAAGTTAATTTGCATATTTTCCTGTAATTATAATTAACTTTTTGAAATAATACAAATTTTTTTTTATCCTTTCTGTTCACAGTTCTATACACGGATAGACTCGTTTATTACTAGCAGTAATTGCAATTAGTTGCGATTTTTTGATTTCTGTTTTTCTACAATATTCGTATACGGAAATGTCTACGCGTTCCTTTAGTAGAATAGTATGCAGTGGGGTCCGCAGACACGAATTGAACCACCAATATAACGAGAGAAAGAGAGAGAGAGAGAGAGAGAGAGTAAGGGAGGGGATGAAGTAGAGAGAAAATGCCAGAGATTCTTCCCAACATTTTATTACACGAGAAAGTACTCACGAAAATTCTTTTAATGCCAGAAGAGTGAGAGAGAAAAGTGAATGCACTTATTCGCAGACGCGAACCTTAGGTCGACTCGCGGTCGACATTTATTTGTATGGTAAATGGAATTTAAATAGGGTTCGTGTAGCTGCTTTCGTGCTAAACTACCGTTGAACTACGATATTTGAAGTCTTTAAGTCGCGATTAAGCTCCACGAACTACCCTCCAGACAATGTTACCGGTTAATTCATTTAGGAGTTAAATTAAATTTACATTCATTCGTTACAATTTAAAAATATATATTCATGAATGAAATATTACCACTAGGATGCTGATTAAAAATAATGAAATAAAAAGGAATGCATTTTGTTACATACTATGCATATGAAATATCATTATATCGGAATTCTCATTATTTCGAGCCAATTGAAAAAACTGCATTAAATTTAGTGTTGAATTAAATAAAAAAAGAAATGCGCATAGCGTTTAGCCTCAGTGACTATTTACCGAAACATATATGCTATTACGCGACTTCGATTCTCATTCATCGTCGTTCCAGCAAAACTTCGCTAGTGCCACAAAGTGAAGGGTTTTCGGTTCGCATGCGATAACCATAATCACTGCGATGCCTATCTCTTAATGAAGTCTTGGCAATATAGTATTGGCACTGTGCGCAGTAATATATTAATTAGAAAAGAATTCAGTATACAAGTATCTCTTCGCGCTCAATGCGTAACGAGTCTTGCAGTAGAAATGCATATATGTGCGAATAAAAGTGGTAAATAAAGCTCAATAAGAATTAGTGGAGTTTGGAGCAAGCCAAAAAGGCCCTTTAATAGGCTTACGTAATGTCGGCTTTTCGCGTGTTGTGCCATAGTTTTCGCTCCTCTACTGGGACCTGTAACCACTTCGCTTACACGTAGTTCTTCTCTCTTTTTTTACAGACTTTATAGGCACGCGTGTTAAGGGAAAGCAGCTTCAGACACGCGTATTTGTATTGAGCATGCATGCACACGTTTGCGGAATTAACGCTGTCAACTTTTCTATCTCCCTTAACCCCTTTCTTTGGAGCAACTTTTTACTCCCGTTAAATTTTTTTCTCTTTGTACCTTTTTAGAGCTGCTTAACAGACAGACAGAAAGAGAGGCAAAGAGAGAGAGAGAGAGAGGGAGCTGAAATTATTTCAAGCAAGCTGTTAAATCCGCTTCTAGCGCGATTAACCTCTTATGTACTGTAAAAGTAGACAAACTTTTTATCAAGCAATTAATTGAACCAATTAGAAATATAAGACTGTGGTAGATGTCTATGTGAATTCTTTTTGTTAATTAATTCCTTTTCAAAATGAGAACCTTACTTATGGGAACTAAAGTTGACGCTCTTTTTTGCATATTTTTGTTCGCGAGATGAGTAATATGAAGTAATAATAAAGAAAAAAATATCTCTAGTTTATGTTCGTGCTTCCGCCCCGCAATTGCATTTTCCAAATAATGGCAAGTCCGGGAGTTTACTGTGATGTTTTTTCTCCGAGTATGCAGTCGTATAGAGATACTTCAATGCACTTACGAATATATCTATAAAGAAAGACGCATAACGAAAGCGTGAAAGAAGAAATGAACGCGTCAGTTAATTATTCTTGACGACCTGACTCCATAATCCGTCGCCGTCTTTAGCTCTCTTTTTGATTTTCCCTATTGTCTGGAGCTCATCAACTTCCGAATAACAGTTTCTCTTTTGACTTGATCTCATTTCTTTGTACAGCCATTCAAGTGACAGGTTAACGAGAGGTGTCACTACACTTCTTGAAATATACCCAGAGTTCAGTCGATACTATTCCCAAATATATATATATATATATACATACATACATATATATACATGTATGGATCTCTGTTCCAAACTCTCCCAGTGGAGAAGTATATATTCGTGAAGCCTCGATAGAAAGTGATTAATCAATTCCGCGTCGTCTGCGGACTCGAGAGGATGTAATGGTGTCGGTTGCATCGCACGAGGGACTCTTATTTAACGATACTTGACGATTCTACATGATCACTTGCCTTGCTCGAGTAGATCTCGGCAAAAGTCGACTGAGAACACTGGCATCGTATCGGTTCATACTTGTACAACTGAGAAAATTCAAAGCATCTTTATTGAGTAGACAACGTTAATTACATATCATTCCTATATTTTTCATCGTTATTTATGTACATATGAGTAAATTTATAATATACTAAGAGACAATCAGGTTATAAACACCTTTCCTAGTTTTTGATGGATACATTTAAAAATAGAAAAGCGTGGATCGCACAGATTATAACTCTAAAAACTTTTTTAATACGTCTTGGTGTGCAGTAAAAAAAATATTTCAAATTTGTCACCAAATATCCCCCACGACGGATTGTGACCTTGCTGTTGTTCCCATTCGCAAAATGGGCCAGTGTGGGGCTCATCTGGCGGTTCGGGGGCTGTATCAGTTTCGGACTTGGAGGTGGGAACCTTGAAACTGGGGAGGTGCGCGAACAGCCTGATGGACCGTTCAGTCGCTAGGAGCAATCCTTCAACCATAAAGAGATGGTTCTACTGATTGGACACACAAAAACGCTACGTACACAATATTCCTCATACCCAACACACTATACCTCACAACACATGACATGAGCCATCCCTTATAGCTAGATGATGTTAGTCATCGTGTCTAGCAGCTCTCTTAGCACCCAGGATAAGACAGTATCGTTATTGATACCTTGAGGATCCTTGGCGCCACACAGTGGTTACGATTGAAAATAAAACGGAAACAATAATGGTTTCCCTCGAGTTTTTCACCGATTTGAATGAATCGAAATCGCGAATGATCCTCTGGGACCAAGCTATAAGAATCCGTTTCTCTCACAATCATAATTAACAGCTTACTTGGATAGAAAATTCGTCAAATTAGGCCATCAAAAAAATGAAATTAATTTTACCTTATAATTTAATGGGCAAGATTTGTCAAGGAGGTACAAGGTGTTTTCATGAAAGTCAGCACTTTGAATTCCAATATGACTCATCTTTTTACAAAATTATATATATATATATATATATATATATATATATGAACAATGTTTTGTGGTAAAAGCAACCAAAATTACCTAAAAATCAAACAATATGATATTAATTTTTATCAAAGAACCAACAAAAGTTTGTTCGAACAAAAAACAAAATCTTGTTCATCAGAAACTATACAGCAAAATTGATTTCATTTTTTTGAACTGGACAATTTTGATGAATTTTAAGGCTAAGTAAGCTTTTAATTAATTAATTATCATTGTGTGAGACACGGGTCCTTATGGCTTAGTAAGAGAGAAACATATGCTTTTTTTTAATCGGAACCATTGTGCGTCCTCCCTCGTATATATTATCATGTCATACAGACGTAAGGCTAGATATAGCCTTCCGTCTATATCTAGCCTTACGTCTGTATGAGGCTCTGCGGCGGCGAACCGTATACTTCCTCATTACTCGTGAGACCACATATGGACTAGTACATGGTAGCGTCAGGCTACTTCCCCTACGATTCCGAGGATGAACTCCCACCAAGGGAGGTTCAGGAACTCGCGAAGCGCTGTCAAGTGGCAAACACTCCCATTATCGTGCGACGCGAATGTGCATCACACGATCTGGGGAAGAACACATATATAAATAGTAGAGGTGAATTATTTCTATACTATTTGGTAACTACGAACCTATGCATTCTAAACAGAGGTAATGAAGCAACTTTCTTCATCTCTGTCAAAACTGAAATCATTAACATGACTCTGTGCTTGGAGTCTATAGTCAACTGGGTTGGGAATTGGAAGGTTTCAGTAGAACCTTCACTCTCAAACCAGACATATCTGTTTTAAGTGGATGATGAAGGGGTCAGAGAGGGGCGTTTGTGGCAACCCATGGAAGACTGATTGAGTTCTGTAGATAGAACCTCAAGAACAAACTAACGAGAGGAAGACTGGATTTATCAGCCTGACTTCTTTTTTCAAGACACTGGGAAGACTAGTAGATAGGTAGATATAAGATGAGATTTTGACAAACATAACCTTACATCCTAACCAACATGCATATAGAGCGGGATAATCCACAGAAACCGCTCTGTACTCGCCGGTCCAGCAGATTGAGGAATAGTTGTATAGGAAGGAGTACTGGATATTGAAGGTAATTTAATGCAGCTAGGAAAAGGTGTGTGGCTTGATGGGACTCTCAGTTAATCCGAGCAAGATCGAGCTGGTCATCTTTATACGAAAGTACAAAATACTATAAGGCTCCGAAACTCCAGGGCAAGACACTGGAAGTGATGGACTCAGCTAAATATCTAGTGGTGACCCTAGATAAGAAATTTTACTGGAAGGCACACCTTACAATCCAATGAAGTAAGGCCATAATAGCCTTTTGGACATGTACAAAGACCTTACGTGGCTTTCATGGCCCAGGGTGAGGCAGGTCGGGCGGGAAAGGCACCGGAAAGGCTTAGAAGATCTTATTATTATTATCGAAGCAGCGAAGATGGCCTTCAGATTGAATGCACAGGACAAATAGAGGCTAGGTACGTGGCTTACTCTACCTAGCGAGCTAAGATCTGATCCCAAGAATCATTTTGGCAGGAAAAACGCTATAGAATTGAACACAAATGGGATACCAAACAGGGAATGGAGATTTTGCTTGAATATTGGCAACAGGAAAAATTTCAGATGCCTGTCCCAGATCGTCACAGGATATAAGCGCCTTAATTACTTTGGCGCAAAAACGGGTAAAGAAGACTTGACCATATGCAGGTTGTGTCGACAGGGGGGTAAAAATCCCATCCACATTATGACACAATTTCCGAGGTTCGGTACTCAAGAAGTCAATATCTAGGTAATTTAATCATATACGCAGTCGAAAAAATGGTTTGTTAATTTGAGCTCTGTTCTATCACTTTGGGAAATGCGGGATACCCGAATAGATAAACGGCTTCAGGGAATGGTACAATGAGTACATAACCTAAGTCCCGGAGATAAAATACCCCTCCACCATACGATAATAATAATAATACTACCAAATGTAACTTATCAGATTCGTATGCTGAACCACGTTTAGAGTTACAAAATAAATGTAAATATAAATTAATAAGCTGAAAAATGCAAAAAATTGAAAACAAGAAAAACTATTACGATTTTCAAAATAACGAAATTTGATTATACTTTGAGTTTTTGAATGGGAACTTATTATCTAATAATCGGATTTGAACACATTTTTATGAAACTGAAACTCTTTTTCTTTTGTGGTAATATAATTCTTTTAATTTTGTAGATAATTGAATTTAATATCCTAGGCTAAGCAATCTAATAGGAATTGCCGATACTGGAACAACGGTATACTGTGAACAGTATATTGAGCATCAATACTGGTCCAATCTTGGTTCCATATCATGATTAACCAAAAATAAGGATCAAATTCACGAAATTTAATGCGAAATTCCATGTGTAATTGATGCACATAAGAATCAAAAAAGAGGTTAGAATTAGTGTGTCTTCGCGATAAATTTTTAATTTCCAGGAACCAAGGTGTTTAAAGTGCCTCGTGGACTTGCTCGCATTTGATTGGTCGATTAAATCTTTCATCTGGCATTGAATTTTAACGAAACCATAATTTTTTATTTCGTGATCTCTTAGCCTGAAAAGCCCTGTTGGCTGTATATAAATCACGCTTGAGAATCTTCCTCTGAAGCATTGGCTTGAATAAAAATCAAACTCCTTCGTATACATATCAAAGCGACGGTTGACGCATGAAGGAAGGCAGAAAGAGAGAAAGGCAAGCCGGCAATAAAGCCTATCTTCCTTCATCCACGAATATCTCGCTAGTGTAGTTCGGATATCGGAACCGCCCGTACGAATACGTGAGCGGACAGGCGTTTCCTCTTTTAGCAGTAAAAGTCCGTCTAGCTTTACTGCAGTAGCAGCAGTCGCACAGATGCAGCGCATCGTATTCACCTGATTCTATTCCCCCTTTCTCTAGCGAAAGGCTAGGTAATAAATTTCACTCAATTGCATTACTTCAAGAGCGTAGTTGCGTCGAACGGCTTACAGCAGAACTCCGGCAAGTGGTAGAGATGTACGTACGACGCCTCTGAGCAGAACGTGTCGCCACTCATCGCATTCCGACATTTTTTTATTTTAACGTATACGTTGGGCAGCGAAAAGGAGTTTACCGCCGGTATAGTGTATTCTTACGCTTTCAAGCGGCCCACGTAAATTTAGTACGCGTTGAAGTTTCGAACGCTATTACTCAACTGCTGCTACCTTTTCAGTGTTGTCCGTTTTTTCCGTGCGCACGTCTACTTTCCGTATAGGATTTCACTTTCGAGCCTCGTGAACTTTTATCTTTCGAGTAAAAGTCTTTTACGGTCATTTCGAACTTCACAATCCCGACTGGAAATTTGGAATTCATTAGCCCGCTTTTAAAATGAAGTTTAACTTTCGACCGCCAAGCCGTTTTCGCCATTGTGAAGTTCGTTCTCGCAACTTTTGCCTCGCGCTCCGCCTCTTTATCCAGCGAAGCAGCATCCGTAACGGGTTAGAGGGTGAAAAAAAGTCCGATGCGTCCATTACTCGTTTTCGCGAGCGAAGGTGCAGCTGGATTGAAAGAGCCGCTGTAGTGCCTTATCCGAAGTGGCTTTACTGCACAACTTCTATGCGCACAACTGAATCTAGTGAGTATGCTATACTTAAATGACACCCTATAGTAGTGTGTGTATATATACACTTGCTTCGTTTTCTCTCTTTCAAATACTATCCAATGGATTCACGATAAGTGCTAGCGATACTGGCTTTTCCCAGAGAAGGATAATGTACCACGGGATTGGAATCTAGGCGAGTACGTAAAATTACAAATTCTCCAATGATTTTTCTATATTTCTATAAAAAGATAAGTGTCTCGTCACGTACCTCTTACCCCCCCCCCCCATCTCTCTCTCTCTCTCTCTTTCTTCGTGTCTACGAATGCATGTATCTATGAAAAACTTTTCTTGTTAAATTTGTTCGAAAAACATACTTAAAGAATTTGTTATCCTATATTAATTAGATAATACAAAATGACACTTTTATTAAAAATATTTACTTCAAGACTATATAGAGTCTGAAATTCTCAACCTATAATAAAAAATCACTCGCTCACTCACTCGCCCTCTTAGGTACAATGTCGAGCGTAAACAGAAACTGGAGTTCTGCCAATCAAAGTTTCCTTGATTCGTTTCCTCTCTCGCACACGTAAAAGCGAGTAAATCACGTGGCAAGGGCGCGCCGCGTGTTGCCACAACAACAGTTTAGTAATTTGCGTCCGTCCGATACACGCACGGTTGCACCGAGTGCGTCTGTGGAGGATCCACCTACAGCTTTCTCCAGACTGAACTTTAAGCTAAATGTCTTCAGCACGAATTGTAGGGGTGCGAGAAAAGTCAAGTATGTACGTAAGCGCAGTCTGATATTCCTAGCAGGAGTTGTAGCTGAAGATCGCGTCACAATCCGAGGGTGAACTTGTGATTCATAGCGTCAGTATGCGACAAGTTTTTTCTTCTCATGGATGAGACGATGAAAAACAAGTATAAGCGAATATTCACGAGATGAGCACTGCAAAATAATTATATTTATAATTCATGTAAATATTTCATACTGTAATGCTCGTACATTATTCGTTAATTTTCAATTCTCAACTTAACGCACAAATCACGTAAGAACCGATAATTTAAAATCTTTTTCGAAAAGCTATCTCAAATCGCTGTGGACGGACAGATGCTCGGAAGAATCCTCACTGCTGAGCTTTGGTTTCGACGCGATGAAGGGAAAAGAGGAACTGAGAATATAGTCTGAACGAAGTCGAGGGTTGTAGAACAATGAAACTCTGAGAGCAGATGGAGGTAGAGATAAGCAAAAAGAGCGCAATATTTCTAAGTTAAACTATTAGCTTGAGGATATTCTGGGCGGGTAGGTCGACGAGCGATCATTGTTTCCCTCGTGATCATTGCAATTACATATATATTATACGTGCGGATATTCATTGATTTCTAGTTGCTGTAATACCTACGCACATTACGGATACTGCTGACGTGAATTAGATTTGTTTTTCCCTATTGTTATCCTCTCGGCTTGCAGATGTTGAAACGAAAGAATGAAGCTTTCATTGGAGCTTTGTAATTTGTTTTCCAAGCGCGGACGATCATTTGGGCTTGGAGCGAGTCAAAGCGAAAAAGGGGCGGAAACGATAAAAAGAAAAGGAAATAAAATAAAACACTATGCGCTGGACTCGGCCCTCAAAGAACAGTTGATCTCAATCAAGTCTATCTTTTTCGATGTAACTTCATTTCGCGAAGTATACATACCGACGATTCATACTTGAAGTTTTCTTTTCTTTCCATTAACATTTTTTTGCGATCAGACCATCAAGGATATTAAACATTTCATTCGGAGTAGGACAAGATTTTCAACAGTGTAGTTTCGAAAGATGCAAGACTTTTTTCGAGGTTTATTTACAGTATGCTTTTGCGTTTTCATCTTTCAGTATATTCGAAATGAAGTTCATCTACCCACGCCTTTGTTAATTACACAATTTATAAAGTTTGCATAGAGTCTTTCGCAATCATCCTTTGTTCGAATAAAAAAGTGAGAGCATTTTAAATACGTGCTTTTTCAGAAGAATTCGAAACCATTTAATAGATTCACAAGGATTCGAAACAATGAAGAGATAGTTTAGAAAATTTTAATCTTATAGGCGTTGCAAGTCAATCAATTTGAATGAATTTTACGTACGCTCAAAACCTTGTTTGTTATATAATAGTATCTATGTTATATAGTCAGACTATTTAATAGACTATAGAAACTAATAGAGGAAAATACGCGAAAAATGTATGCATGAACATTAAGCAATACCGGTAAACTTTGTTTGGAATAAAGTGGCCCCGGAAGTCGAAATTCCCAAATTTAAAAGCCACTCACGCATAGGAAATTCGACGGCGAGTATAACTATTATCTGGCATGCAATATCTTTCCCTTCACTACCATGTATATGTGTATTGCAAGCTTAACCCATTTTTGCGAAATAGTTATGAGCATTGGTGAGTTCATTCGTGGGTTATGTAGACGTCGATTGTAAAGCGTGTAGTTGAGATTCAATTCTTCTTTCTTAGAAATTGCTACTGTTCTAAATTAAAAAACTTCTTGACGATTGCTAAGAGATTCGCGAAGTCAGCTTTTGATCGACGCACTCTATGTAACTACTACAATGTAGTTTGGCTCAATATTGAAATAACTTGAGCCAATGGTACACTGGAACCGTCGCTAATGCTCTAATAGTGTAATTTGACAGCTTGAAAACTAGATTACTGTAATAATGACCATTTAGAAAAATTGATGCAAAACCGATAATTGTTTCAATAATTTCTCGTTAATCAATTCTGATTTTATTTTTAATCTATTCTCAATACGATTAGACAAAATGTTATAACTATTGAGCCGTCATCGAAAATAATTAACGTTATGTTTAGTTTGATTGTTCTAAAGAATAAAACGGCGTTTGAATTATTTTTGTGTATTATCACGAATTGCGAAAACATAGAATGAACGCAATGGAAGGACAAAGCTGGTAAAAGCGCAGAGGTATATCATCTACATATAGTGAGTTATTCGTGACAACATATATCCTCTGAGACGAAGTTTATTTACGTTATACAGGATAGCTTCTATACAGGAGCTTCAATGGATCTACGTCAGTTCATCAAATCAAATGATTTGATGAACCCCATATACACGCAGCCTTTATTTAGTGGTAGCCATCGAGCATTTCGCTTCATTAAATACACGTCAGACCAAGCACCAAACGAATTTCGATTTGCGAATCTACATTGACCACAGTATTGCAATGAACGAACGAAAAGTAATAGACTGGATAATAAATAAAGACTTGTCTAGCCCAACTCGGAGCATGTCTACTTATATTTTAAGGCTTTACTGTGTACCACGACGAATTTTTTAATCAGCTTAAACGCATCTAAAACAAAAAAGCATTCCTTTCCCAATAATATTGACAGAAGAAAAGTAGTCAAAAGAAGCCTTCAAATCATTAACGAAATTAACAAAAATAGCTATTCAACTTTGAATGCATACCGTACTCGAGCAACGAATTATCAAATTCACACAAAATAGAAATTATTTCTCGACTCGAGCTTAAAGCGGAGACCATATTATATACACAAAGCTGCGATGCACTCTCTCTCTCTCTCTCTCTCTTTCTCTCTTTTTCTTTGCTTGCTGTTTTATGCACGAGTTGATGTGGTGCGCATCAACCTCATAAGCAGGTATTGTTTAGGATGGTGTTATCTTGCACTTTATAATGAAATCGCTTGTTTTGAGGTTAAGTCAGTAAATCACCAGACTCATAGTAAACTCTCTAGAGCGTTAGTGTTTTCGATGAATAAATATATGGACTCAAAGACTATAATGAATGCATAGGTATCATGTACTTCTTTTGCTTTATCTCAACTCGCTCAAGCTTTAATGAGAAGGATTTAGTAAAAATTTTAAATTGGAACTTGTTCAAAAGGATGTTGTCATTATATCTAGTATACACTTGCGACGATGCGCATTTTATTGCAATATCGTGAAGTGCATCAGTGCTAGTTTCCTTCTTGAATATAAATATTAAATAACTCTCAATTGTATAATTGTATTAAAAATGTACTAAAAGATCGTTATTTTATTAAAAGGCTTATCATTTGTCAAAGATGTACGCATCTGCAGCACTCGCAGAATCGTGCATTCGAAACGAGTTAGCGTCCATAACAGACTACCGAAGTCGTATGACGACGCATTGCACTGAAATGCGGTGCCTTCGCGTATAACTTTTTCGCTTCCGACTCCATCTCCTTTAATTACCCATAACATTTGTCATCCCGTTTGTGGAAGATCGCTGGTTTAGAACCCAACTCAAATTGGACTCTCGTGTGAACGAATTCTCTAAACAGATTTCCACCTTACCTCGCCTTCCAATATTGTTCCACAAATCACACCCCACGATCTGTGCGATAATTTTGATTTCAAAATTACAGAATAACACATTATCGGTGTAGCCGTTTCATGAATTCTAGACCGGTTTCGTCTCATCGGTGGAAGGTGCCCGTATGAGCAGTAGAAAAAGAATGTAAGCAGAAGAGTAATAATAAAAAAAGAAAATTGCCTTGTCGACATAGCCAATTCTTGAAGTCGAAGATGGATTCTCGTATAAGAAGAAAGTTGTACAGATGCACAGGTCTGCATTGGTCGCGCACTTGAACATTTGGGACGAGTCATCGGTAAAAGGCCGCCAAAGTCGCATGACGATGCATTGCTATTATAGTTCATACGGACACATCTTTTGGTAAAAATGGTCGAGCCAATGCCAGTGTTATCATCCGTAGATATGACCGCACGAATAGTTATACCTAATTCGCACTGTTTTATAAAAATAATATTAATAAAAAAATTGAAAAAAATCTGAAAATGTACTCTTCAGTTTTAATAAAACCGAGTACTGTTCTACCTCTTTTATAACGGAATGTTCGCGTACAAAAAGCTTCAATGCTTGAATAATGAAAAGGTTCATTTTTGTACGCGGTAAAAGAGCTGTATATAACTCAACAATGCTAGGGGGTAAAATCGGCTTACGCACATTGTCGTCGTCCGAGTCCTTTTCTTTTCTCTCTATCCGCACTGTCTCGCATACAAGATGAAATGCGCTAACACACGGCAAAGGGACTTTCCTCGGGCACACACTTTCATATCGCCCGGAAAACGCGATGAGAAGTCGTCGTCTTGCTTCTTTCTCTACACTCTACCGCCCATATTTCTACCTCCGAAAAGTCTCTTTTTCTCTCTAAATAAATCTTCTCTCCATCCACCTGCCCTGCCTCTTTCCTCCTCGTATTCTCAACGCTCTGTCCTCCCCTATCCCTTCCTCTCTCTCTCCTTCTTCGCGACGCGTCACCTTTTTCACTTCCATCCCTGTGACCAGAAAGGAAACTAAGGGGGACATTCGCGGTGGTGGTTTTCAACACTGCGACGTCGGATTTTCACGCTTCGTTGAGCCTAGTTTCGAGGCCGCTAAACTTCGCCAGCGATGCTCACGTTAACCCTTGTTGCCGGAAGATAAAGGAACAGAAGTTTTGATGCCTCGCAGGCTTACAGTATGTGGTGGTCGAATCGCAGTCGGCCGTCTGGCGTCTGGCGCGTTCTCTCACGGTCTGCACCTGCGGCTAAGAATAGAATAAGCTCAAGCTCAAAAAGGACCCGATTACGAAGCGAACCTGTAATTCTGTGTCGGATGCGTCATTAAAATCTATAGATTATGTTGTACGTTTATCATTAGAATATTCCATATATTTTTCTCGTTTTTTTCACATTTCGGCAGAATCAAAAAGTAAGATTATGATTTCCAGATCGCTACAATGTGAACAACATAAATCCAAAGTATACTCATACATAGACAAGAACATATACAGTACACTCACATAATCAAATGTAGCCTATAGTAAACTGGTGGTGCAGTAGAAAATTAACTTGATTTTAATTACGCTCGGTCATTACGGTAATAACGATTTACATGCGTGGAGTTCGCTTGTGTTATTAATTTCTGGTGGTGCCGGGTTGAAGGGAAAAGCCAGCACTGCACGAAAAAGGGACACGTAGCGCGTATATTTACAACTGTAGCTGTATTCAACAGTACGCGGCTTCGTTCGGATATTAAAGGCTGGAAAATTGAAAACAAAACGGCCTTCCACGCGCGTTCATGTATTAAGCGTCCGAATAACAAAGAGAGAGAGAGAGAGAGAGAGAGAGAGAGAGAGAGAGAGATAGATAGAGAGTACAAAGAGAGATAGAGACAGAAAGTGAGACCAAGACTTTATGATGTCGTATTTTTTCGACTTTCTTTCTGGTACTTGACCACGCGATCATACACGTAAAATAGAACGATATATCTCATCAAAGATAAAAAAAAGAGTTAAATATCTTCTTACTAGCACATTTAATAAATTGAATATTTCTTTTAACTATCGTAACATCATAATTTTTTATTTTTGTTCGTAAAAACTAAGGTGTAAGCTATGTGATATCCACGCTTTTTACTTGAAATTTATCCGGGAACCAGTAAATTGAGGCTGCGATGCATGTCTCCAAAACAATTGTTCGGTTTTTGGTACCGAGTTTATTTTAGTATTATACGCATTTGATCACATACTTGTATATAAATATACTTATTGTGTATCTGCTGATGCATTTATTTTTTATTCTATACAGTATACATACCAAGCTCTACTAGCGATATCCACACCCATCAATATTTAGAAATACTTTGTTTTATACTTTTGGAACGCGATTATTCTTATGAATGAAAACAGGCAGAACATCAAATACGATCAAGATATATTGTGCTTTTAAGAACGCCATTCAAGGATTTCTACCTTGCGTTTGATATCTTCTGTTTACGCTAGCATATTCATTGAAGATATAATATGGCTTTCGAAGAAATAGAGGAAATGATAGTTGCGTGAAAAAAAAACGAAAAAAGAAGTGCATGCGCGAAGTTTTTTGTCGAGCAAAGCTTAAAAAATTCTTTTTTCATCCTGCTTTAGAAATAATTTGAGTAGGATCCTAAAGCATTACCACAATTGGTTCTAAAAGTTAATCTCCAACAGTCGAGATCCGAAACGTAGACTTTAGAGTCCATGTTCAATATTTTAGCCGTTCAATTTTCTTTTACTTATTTCCATGTATTATTGACTCTTTATTATGTCAGGAAAAGTCACAAGAAGATTTGACATTTATATTATTTATATAAATATATTTTTTATTAAATTTACATAACAAACTACTGAAGACCCGAACGAATACGTATAGAGCTCAATTAGTGATTTTCGTTCTACTTCAAATTGAATAAAAATAACCATATACAATAAAAAAAGAAAATTCGATGTCGTGTATATCAAGGTTTTATAAATAATATTCAAAGTAAATAGAAAAATAAAGTTAGGATTGGAAAGGTTAATATTGTTGCGTATATTTTTCGCAAGGAAAAACGATACAAAATAAATCTGCGCTCGTCTGTCAATACAACTAGCGAGAAAATCGGTCCCGGCCTACGTTACTCTTTGCAGGTCACAAAGAAGAAGCGAATCGAATAACAGAAGCTTCGTGCGCTGATCCGTTGACGCCCTTTTCAGCAGAGTGGAGAAAAATTCGTATAGCTGAGCGACAAATTGCCATAGAATTGGGCGTTCAATCGCGTTTATTCTGCGGCGCGTGAAAAGAGGCGCGAAATCCGCTTAACCCAAGAGACGAGAGAGGAGCAGACATCTCTTCCACAGAAAATCAATAGATCGATTTCGCGGCGCACAGATTTTCCCCTGTTATCACTTTGACAATTGTGCACTCGCACAGTTCCTGTACTGGAAAATGTAGCGAGTATTAATAGTGAAACTTAGCGTTTTGGGCTTTGCCCGCGCTTTTGATTTGTAAGCTTTTTTCGCTCTCTGTCTTTTTTCAAAAGAGACACGCTCTTCATCTGACGCAGATTACATATCCCAAATCTTTAGTTTCAGTATACAGTCCTGCTTGGATAACCACCGCGGTGCGGCTGAAGTTTTCACGAAGGTTATATGCGTATCGATCGGTCGAGTAATGGCAGCCTTTGTGTGGATATTATATACCGGAAGCTGTACGCGGCCGCGCTTGAAAATAGACGGGGCTACCGCACACTCATTCTCTTTTTCTCTTTTTCTCTTTTTCTCTTTTTCTCTTTTTCTCTTTTTTCACGCCGTTTTGGACTTGTTGGTATCCGTTTATTTGCTCGCGTCGTAAAAAAGCAACCTGCGCGAGACTACTTCTCTTCACTTTTTTGTTGTCGACTCGAAAGCACCTTTTTCGTCCTGGTCAAGTCCTGAGGAATCAATGGGATCGTACTTTGTGAATACCCCGGGATTATTAATAACAGTTTTAATATTAAAATTCATCCGTACAGAGGACACGATGATGGCGAAATCGAATGCATTTTATTGTCATCCGAGATGCGCGCTATAAAACCTCATCGAAATGGCAAGGAAATGAAAGCGCGCACGAGCGTTTCCTCTCCGTTATATTCAGCATCGAACATTTATTGCAAACCAAGAGTGAAGAGAAGACGATGACGCTTGCACAGACCATTGTTCAGACGTCGACTGTCCTGTCGAAGCGGACAATGAGTCAGTGCGCGCGCTTGCGTTTGTTGGCCACGCGTTACGCGTACGAAATCATCAATAATATTATCACCGATATATTGACGAGGACTGAATTGAGATAGAGAGAGTGAAAGTGAGGGGAGGGGCGGAAGAATCGATCGATCGGTCAGGACACAAGGATACTGATGTCGCGTGGTCGAGTAGAGCAGGCGCAACTCAAACAGTCGGCCTAATGATAATATTGCTTGCCGTACTGAACTACGCTAATGGATGTACATTGATGTGTTAATTATTTGAACTAGAATCCTCTGATGCGATAGACTGTCATAATATTTAGACAGGCCTAATAACGATAATTATTAGACGGTTGATCAAAAGCATTTCTTACTGCATCATCAAGTCCGGATTGACTATAGTGGATGTGGTCGAAATTAAATCTATCCAATTTCGTGTAGTAATGCGAACCATACGTAATGATACTTAAACACTAGATATCGCGACCATTAATAAAATGTATTGTGGTAGTAAAAAAGAGAGAATTTGCATTGAAAAACAATATTCAAGATACAGTACTATAACGCAACATATTATAGCGTTGCCGCAGACACAAATTTCTTATTTACCAGATTTCGAGACTGAGAGGTATGGAGCATGACACCATTTGTCTCTCGTACTGCGCAGGTGTATGTGTGGCAACATCAAAAACTCTTCCAGTGTCATCACTCGTAGTGTACTCGTACTCTTATGTAGAATTTGTCGCAGCAACAAACTTCAAACCTCTATATATGCGACATATTTATCTGTAATATAAGAACTTTCTCTCTGTCTATCTCTCACTATTGTTTTTTTTTTTAATTAGACGAGAGCATTTGAATGATCCTCGTGCAGCACAATCGAAATTGCATGAAATCCGATTTCAAAGCAGAGGATCGATTCGAAACAAATCGAATAAGTCAAAGTACAAACTTGCACTTCAACTCGATAAACCATTCCGTGCGAAAATTCCAATTTCGAATTCGGAACGGCGACAACCCCAAATGCGAAATTCTCTGTGTCCTTGTCGTTTTCCTTCTCTCTCTCTCTCTCTCTCTCTCCTCTCTTTCTCGCTTTCTGTCTCTCTTTCTACACTGCGTACACGTTTCTACTCTATAACGGAAGCACTTGCTACGCTACTACGTCACTATCTTTCTTGTTCGCACATAACCTCCAGAAACGGGACCAAACCGCATAGCCTCTCCCGCTCGCTCGTTCATCTTGCTAAGTGTGTATTGCTCGCAAGGAGTGTGCGAGAGAGAGAGAGAGAGAGAGAGAGAGAGAGAGAGCGGGAGAGAGGAGGCTTACGCGCGAAACAATTACGAAGTTTCTATTGGCAATTCGAAACAGCATATTTATAAGTATATATATATAGACATGAAGAGAGTCTGAAATAATGCTGTTCAGTTAAGAAAATACGACTTGAAGAGGAACAAGCCGTCAATTTGACTTCTTTAAAGTACTTATCGCAGGATGACACACAACTTAATTACTATCATAAAACAGTCTTTTCAACGAGTCTTCTATTTCTTAGTCTTTTCCATTTATGATTATATGCGACGAAAGACCGAAAGGTTGACGACTTTAGTTTTTCAATAGGTATTTGTGGACCGCTGTTACTATTGATTTCGATCGATTTCGCCTAATCAAGGAAACACATTGATCAGGTTTACTAATGTGTAATAACATATTAGTGAGATTGTATCATCACACCATAAATAAGCTTTGGGAACTAACTAAAAACCAAATCGAATGCTGCAAAGACATAGAAAACTCTCGAGAATTCAAACAATTTGGACAATGTAAACAATATTAATCCAACTCCCAAATTAAATTTCCGATATTATCGAACTTCCCTCGTTCTCCTCACCACGGCCTGTCGAATATACGCATTAATGACCTTTCTGAAACTATAACGAAGTTTTCCTATCCATTAACACCTTATGTATGCGTATAACTACACACTCAGCATCGCTTTATAAATAACCCTCTGGACATACATAATTTCCTATTTCGAGCATCACGCATTTGCCCTCACGTGTCGCGACGACACTTACATGTTACACGCGGTTGACATGCTTGAATACGTGCATGTGTATGTATGCACATGCACACCTCTTTCAATCCACCCACGCACAGTGACATAGCGAAATTCGTGGGGCATTGATTGGCCCTCTGTTGAGCGACGCTTGTTTGAGGTTCCGGAGAGAGAGAGAGAGAGAGAGCGATGTGCAGAGGAGAGGGGTGGCTACGGAAAGGCGATGTACCGATTCGACTCGATGTGCAACGTCAATCACTGCAATTGGCATTATTGCCAATAAACGAGCAAACGAGAGGGAAAGAGAGAGGGAGAAAGAGAGAGAGAAAACACGATGAAGTTCCACGGCAGAATGTCATGCCCATATATACACGCATGTGGGTTCGTGCGTCGAAGAGAGAAATATTTTTCCATAACTGTACCTATATATGAAGAAATTCCAATTATTCATGTAGGTATGTGATTATTCTCATATTTACAATATTCATACATATTCATGAATCCTATGTCTCGAAGATGCAGATTTTATATCGCTTCCAATCAACTAGAGGAAGCTAAAAAGTTTTGTTTACACTTAGAAACAGTCAAAATGATCATAAATATCTTGTATTTCCATACAATTAATGTTAATTATGAGTTTTCTCTTGTAACAATTTACATTATTTTAATTCATATTTTGTCGCATACGTGATGGACTGTTCATTATTAAATTCAACGTATTTATTAAATTTAGCGGCATCGAACATAATGAAAAATAATAAGCTGTAGATCGTATATAGTAACGTAATGGTCTGAAAACTACGTATCCTGTTCAACATAATGACATATTTCTCAATTAAAGGGATTTCGATAAACGATACGGGGATCGGGAGGGGAGGGGGTGTTAGTGCATCGCATCGAGTGCACAGGACAAAGCGCCATATTAATTACTAAACTTATCAGTAATACTACCGATTTTCCATATCGAGCCTGAATCAAAAATATTTCAACCAAGGTAAATTGGCATACCGAATAATATTAATATTATTAAATATCGTTTGAAGCTAAACAAATTTCTAGAACCAATACATTGAATTTTCAATCTTGAATCCATATGCCATTCTAAATAATCAAGGAATAACTTTGCCCAGATGCAAGTGTGTTCGGAAATGAATTCTCTCCGGTTCGCGTACATGGGTGTCACGTCTGCACAGGTGCCTAGTTACACTATAATCTAGAGCTCGTTGAGTATATTCGATCTTACGGAGCCAAGCTTATCGCGTTCGACCGGGACTAGACCTCCTAATTAGAGTAGGCGCGTTCTAGTTTCTTTCCGACGAAGAGATGCGTATATCTATATGCATACACGTAAGATTTACAGATGCTGTTTAACGCATTTGAGGTACTTTTCCAAGCATTTGCATGCATATGAATGTCCGATTCGAATATTATTTTTAAGATATACGATTGTATAATATTCGTCATTTATTAGGTGTGTACCTCGGTGCTTAACAAAGTCCGTTTTTACGTCAGTTAATAAGCTGCATTACATGCGATTAAAATTTTAATTAATTTGTATTGCACGTTATTTGCCAAATTTAACAAGGCGCATACGCGTACCCGTATGAATCTCATGCATAAATTCAATTTTGTTTGATTGCATTTGAAATTAAACCCGAAGGCTGAGCTCGCTGCAATAATGTATACACAATTTGTTCCTTTAGACATATTATACAATATATATTGAGTCTTTACGACGTATCTAGCCGCTATTATACGGCTTTTAATAATGGGAAAGCCATTACATTTCACGCTGAAAATTCGAGATGCAATTTATAACGAGTATGTATTGCCGGAGGCAAAGTTCGAGGTGTGTTTAATAGAAAGTTTGAACAAAATACAGTTAAAACTAATTTCTTCCCAGCGTTCGTACCTTTGAAATGCCTAAGAAATTACGCTCATACTAGACTAATATTATAGACTCGCCGCACTTAATTAAAAGTTTCAAATCTTATATTGTTTTGAAAATTTAACTTGAAAAGAGAGTTCGACGTTAAAATTGCGAGGCGTTTCAAACTGATAGACGTTTTAGCGAAAAAAAGATATATTATATATACATAGATTCGCATATATAAATTGGAAATAGAGAAACGTCTCATTCCACTTCGTGGAGAAGAGGGAGGAAAAGAGGGAGGAGAAGAGGGAGAATAAGGCTAGACTAAAGAAAGAATAAAAAACTAGCTAGACCAAGCTCTCCCATCTATTTGGTATTAAAACCCACCGAGAGGGAGAAACTCGTCGTTTGGCCCGCAGCTCCGTGCGTACATACATATACCTATAAAACCGACCTATATAACAGCCCTATATAACAAACCTATATAATAGAGCTACGCGCAGCAGTATGGCTATAGGTGGATTTCACGATTGTCTTAAATTTAAATAATCACGGAAAAATGTTAATGTCCCGCGAAGGCGTAATTCAACGGCGAAGCGCACGGACGGCGAAATATAGCAGCAGTAACGAACACGGCTGCAGCTACGGGTTAAGAAGCTTCCCAACAGAGAAAGAGAAGAAGAAGTAAAAAAAATCTTCCACGACTGGACCAGACGGGTAGAAAACAATGGTACGGAGCGCGTTCAAAAAAAAGGAGGCCGAATTGAATTAATGCGCACGCCTCCCCGGGTTCAAGAAAAACATTAAGTCGTCGTCTCTGCTCCCGCGAGTAGCTGGATTTACAGATGCCGCGAAGGAGGAAAAAGTAGCAACGTCGACGACTCTTGCCCCAGACGATGCCGCGCTGCTGCTTCCGAACGCAAATTTTCCACTCGCGCGCGTTCGCGCCACGGAAACCGATTGAACTCCCACTGCCACTTCCGTATTCTTCGAGGGATGTCGACGTCGTCAGTCTTTCCGTCTCACCCTCTCTCTGTCTCTCTCTCTCTCTCTCTCTCTCTCTCTCTCTCTCTCTCTCTATGTCTTTCTCTCTGATGTTCTTTCTCCGCATACTTGCTCGAATCATCTTGATACTACTTGCTAATGTAGTCAGCGACCGCCAGATTCAGCGGAACCGCGCAAGACGAGTTTTTATACGATGTTGCGTGCCGAGCTTCCTTATATACTACTTTCGAAAGAAAATTTTACTCCCATTCTCTCTCTTTATACTTTATTCTACTGCACGCGGCTACTGCTGCTGCATGTTTTTTCTGATGGGCTTGGTTTTGCAATGCGATTCTATTTTATACCGCCTGCTATTCGCTAATTTTCCTTTCTGCTCTAAGCTTTGTGGCTCTGCCGTTTCGCTTCGTTACGACCAATATCAAATTCATTTTTCGCGTTGGGAGCGAGGAAAGGCTCATAATTAATTCAGTATTATAAAGTCGAGAATACCCAAATGGATTTCATATAGCACATATTGATCCATAAATAACTAAATACGTTGACAAATATCCCGTAAAATTAAAGCGAATATTGCACTTCGACAGTTTATTTGCACAATCAAAGTCAAGCGAACCAAAAATCGAGTAAACTGGAAAAGTTTTAAGCATCTTGATACGCAGATATTCACAGCGTAACAGATGCGTCGATGTAAACAGAAAAGGTACACAACTCGTCGAGAGTGAGAGAGAGTCGTGAAATCGGGGCTTTTTTCGTTATGTATACATACGCATACGCTGTACAAACTTTGACCTCTGCCGAGCTGCTTCAATATTTAACGCACTTTTTTGTGCTTTTCGCCCCTTATCCATATAGACCTACCAATTTAACATGACGCCACCTGCATCCGAGTCCATGAAGGACCATTTCGTCCCTTGAAACGAACGAGAGTCGCACTTCAACAAATGCTTTATAACGGCCCCGGCTTTATGCGATGTACGAGAGTAACTATATATCGTTACATCGACATATACGATGTGCTAGAAATGATCGTAGCATCGTGGAATGCCCCATATTACATTCGCTGCGAGGTTTTTGATGAAAATTCACGAACCTTCGGCGGATACCACGTGACGTCAGTTGTATTGCTTGATGAAGAGTAAGCTTATATTTATATAAATAACTACATATATATGTGTGTGCATATGAGTGTGTTTATATAATCGAAACATCCCATCAGATTGATTCGATTGCTCGTCGGAGTATATCTGCTCTAACGAATTATTTTTTATTCAATAAAACGTATAATTTATCAGTTGGCTGGCGGGAGATATAGACTTTTGTTGCAGTTTTTTCGATGCGCTTTCATCGGCGTTCCGATAGAAGCGTTCATTCGCCTATTCGTAATAAGATTTAATTACAATCTACACGCGTTTAACGTGATAAAAAGCACGCTCTCATTATCGTCATCTCGGAGACAATGTTTACGACGAGATAAAGATCGCGCGGTATGCGAACTCGATGTATAAGGAAATCGCGACAACAGCGAGCAATAAAATTGTGACGACGTCTCGAAGATTTAAAGTAAACATTTAGCTTTCCCGTTTGCTCGCCATCAATATGGACGCACACGGGCTTCGCACGGTCTCTTATATATAGAAAAGCCGCCAATAACATCGGCTTAGACGAGCTTTTATGAGTCGAGCTTTTGTCCAAGCGAGCGGTGCACGTGCCGCCCGAAAGCATCTGAACTCGTAAAATAGGCTCCTTTGAATTTTATATTTCCACTTGAAAAGTTTACGATGCCGCGGCTATATTCGCGATTATAATCGAAGAGACGCACAGCCTATATCCACCTTTATTATACATAATGCGCCCGTCAATATCGGCCTATCTGACGATTTTCGCCGATAAAGCCAAAACGAAATACACAGCATTTCGCAACATTGAGAAAATTCATCTCCTCACCGATAGTAGCTTATAAACTTATATTAGCTAGATTATATATAGTGGTTAACTCGATGATTGGTCGGACCGAGAACTTTCTCAACGCAGCTGTACACCGAATAGGCGTAGAAGATAAGCAGCGACATCGCTGCAGACAGAAACGGCGGAACATTAATCCGCGGCTGTACGGCTGGTTAACCGGTAAACTGACACGTTCACAGCTGCGCGAGGCACAATTTCTTCTCGAAACATTGTCGCCAACTGCAATTGTTATACATATAGTTTACTCGTTTGTCTACTAAATTAAGATTCGAACGTTTTTTCAGCAATATCGTAATACAAAAACTAACAACGTAAATGGCGTCCCGATGAAATAAAGCACGTTTATAATCGAATATTAACCCGTTCCATAAATAGAGATCGAAAAAATAGCTACCAGGTAAATAAAACAATATTGCAATTTACAGATTAAAAATTCATGATCGAGTATCATTCGTGGATAATACACAACAAAATGAAATTTCAATGGAAAATATCGCGTTTATCAAATCTGAATCTTCCTCATATCCGACCAACCATTTATACAGTCTAAAAGCTAGTTTTGACCAATATTTACCATATTCAAATGTCATTTGAAAGAGTATTTTTCAGTCAATTTATGTCAATTCAATAAAACTTTTCTATTTTGTTATAATTATTAAGGAAAAATTTTTATTTTATGAGTGACAATTTTTTTTTCACTAGCCTCTGGTTTTGAAAGGTCTATCCGAGTAGTAAAAATTAAGGGACAAACTAATACAAGCACTATAATTGATCCAAAATATGCTCAAATATGTTAGGGGCGTCAATTAATGTACATGATTACCCTATTGCGTAATATACTCTAATATAAAAAACTAATGTTTCATTTTTAATTGCAACGCCTGACTTTTCTGATCTGCCACGGAAATCCGACAAAAGAGCATTGATTAAACGTCACCAATGTATATATATATGCGGCGCGATGAATGAAGGAAATCAGTAGAAAGCGGATAAGGGGATTGTGAATAACGTCGCAACAAGAGAGAGTGTGTGAGAGAGAGAGAGAGAGAAAAAGAAAGAAAGAGAGAGAGCGAGAGAGAAAGTAACCAATGCGGTCGCCGGCGGTTTAATTTTAAACTGCAGTGCGGCAATCGCGTCGGAGTCGAACAACAGCCGTTGTAAAGCGCCGCCACTTCATGACGAATGGAATGGAGTGTTTTTATGGTCTTCGTTAATATGCGTCGAAATAGGTCCAATGTTTTATAATTACGCATTGGTAGCCATTTCCCCCTTAACTCTTGTATAATTTGAACGACAAATTCCGAATTACATTTTAGCCTGTGCATCTGTGTATGATCTCGCCGATGCGAACAAATAGAAAGCCAGCTTTGGCGATATTGTTTAATTAAAGTGTAGCGTTAACAACGTGCAGTGCTACGGCAGCAAGATAAAACGAGAACGTCGCGCGTACGTTTGCAGATATTCTATATGTTCTATACATATGACACTGAATTCTTTTCATTTGCGAGTAGCGCGCGATATACCAATGACATAAATCATCATAACGGAGAATGTAGATATTAATGAAAATTTCTTTTTCGCCGTTTGCTTAAATACACGCTATATATACCGCGACAGCTTGGTAGGAAACCGCAGAGAATTCACACTCGGTTGGTTGCTCGCAACGCGGCTAATTCTCCGCATTCTAGATACCAAGAGAGAACATCGTCTTGCTCCTCTCTCGACTGCGGAGAGGCACAATTTTCCAAAAGTAAATTCCAGCTCGTCGGGCGCTGGTTATATTATTGCGTCGCTGCTTCAGCCACCGACAAATATATAACACCTGACTGCGCAAAACATTTACGATGCCCAGCTATTTGCTGGGGCCTTCAAACCATATCTTTTGTTCTCCATGTCCGTATATTATATTGAATGGGGCGGCAATGACTAATCAGTGGTCAGAGCGGTGCATTTAGATAATTATATCTGTATTCGGTTTCGCGTATACAATATTTCATTGAGGAAAAGACATTGAATTAAACGTTAATAGACGGGAAGATATACATACATACACACACACACATACATATATAATAAATTATACTCGACGAGCGAGAATGATAAAGATGAACTACAAACAAATTCACATGAAAATGAAAGGGATGGAGGAAAGAACTACACGCTCATGCTCATTGCTCCATATTCATAAGTATGTTATTTTTCAATGTTTTCGCTTTTCTGCATTAAGAAAGTTCTTCTTGCACATTCATGCGTGAACTATATTTGTATATCGTACGTATATCGTATATATATATATAAGTCGCGATCAAGCGGAGGTCTTATAACTTTTTTACGCGGGTCACAAAACGATTGCAGCGGTAATATTTGCGCATAATCGCGAGTAGCGCTCATTAGTGGGAGACTGTAATTTTCCAGCAAGACACTAATTCTGGGAAAATTCTCGCGACGGCAAGGTATTACACAAAAATTCATGAGAGTAGAAAGAAAAGCCAAAAGAAGCTCAGGGAAAATCCCGTCAAGCTTGCGGCTACAGTCAAAAGTAAAACGAGGATAAAAGCGAGAAATGAATGAAACAAACACACACGGATGTACAACAGACTGAGCGACTTTAATAAACCATAGAACGAGCGCGACGACAACGCCGCCGGCCGTAAAAACACGATTCAGCACAACTGAAACAACTTTTTCCCTAGCGAATCTAATAAGAATCGTGCACGCGCGGAAGAAAAAGTTTGGAGTAGCCGTGAATTTGCAACAACGCTCGTTTATAATCCCGATCGAGCCGTGATTATTATCGTTTGCTTTCGGAGGTAGTTTTTTTATATTTCATAACGGAGTAATTGAGCTTTCCAAGTCTTACACAATAAGGAAAAGATTGTTTAAAACTTATAATACCGTCTCCTAGAAAGTAAAAATTACTGCATAAACAAATCTTTGTCGTATATGAAATTCTGAAAAGATCAAAATTATAATTAGGTTCTAGAATTATAAAACTTCTTATTAATCGCTGTATGTAATCATAATTTTTCTACCGTTTCTAGTTATATTTGTAAATGTAATTAAATGAAAATTAGCGATTATTAGAACTTCCAGATGATGTCATAGTGCTAAGGGGTAAACATCAGGTTGTATTTCTTGTTAAAAATGAAGTTAATAATGAATTGAATGAATGAATATTATAAGCTACCATGTCATAAAATCAGACTTTTTCAATATTCCTCTAGATTTCCAGTTAGAATCAAAACTTCATTCCCAAGTTGAGATCTTCGTTAACTGGTCTAGATCACTTAAATTGCTTTCGAACAAGAATAGCGTCAAGTGATTGATTAATTTGTATCGGCGTTAATCTGAACAAACCTATAAGTATCTTGCTAATGTATTTATTGCGGTTTAAGTCATTACATATGTGGTGAATATATAATTTCATTATGAATATTTGGAAAATTGCTGGATGACTTTATTCCTAGCTAGAAATAGAGCTTGATTCCCAACTTCGAATCTTTATGGACACTTATGTATTCATCGAAGGCGTCTTCGTAAATTTTTTCACGTTAAAGCTCATGATCGAACCTTCTCAGAACTGAATTTCAAGACTTTCATACTTAGGAAATAGTTATGAGCTATATCTATAGATTTGAAAGTATTTTCATTGTAAAGTTTAGCTCATTTTACAACAAAAGTCTCTTTTGTGTTTTTAGTATAAGAAATGATTCCCTGAGAAATTAGTATTTTTTGAAAATTGGCATAAAATGCGAAACTTGGAGAGAGAACCTTAATGAAAAATATGTAAAAAAAATCTTGAAAGTAAATACTGTGCCAAACAAAAGATTAAAAATATTTTAAACAAGAAAAAATTTTTGATCGGTCGGTCTGACTGATAATGACTCATATATGATATATAAAGTACACGATATATAAATAAACTCAACATATTTGCAAAAAGTTTATTTTTTCACAGAAAATATGAGTCTCGATTTTACAGGACCTATAACTAATTTTACTCAACCTAATGTCTTTACACTTGGATTGGACGTGTACAGCTTGCACTTTTTTTCTTCCCTTCGTCACCAAAGCCCGAAAAGAAAGAAAATTTGATTGCAGCTTTTTTATATGTACTAGACACACTCAATAAGGTCAACCAAAAGAACCGTACCTCTTTAGATCTGGCATCTCTCACGATGAACAGTCTGATCGTGACTGGTCTTCAACGAATCAAAATTCTAATCGGACCCTCTCATCTGTCTCGCGCGATCTCGTTTCCATGGCCTATATAGTAACGGCACAGTAAAGCTCTCGAATGAAAACAAATTTGCTTAATTAAAGACCGAACGAATCGGGCACTGCGAGCACGGCTCAGCTAAAACGTAGTTGGAAGTACCTTCCTTTCGCGCCACTACTACTCTACTTAAGAGACGAGATAGAAGGGGTCCGATATAGAGCGGATAGTCTTCTCTCCTTTAAGCGCTGGTAATCTCCCGCGACTTAAGTAATGGATACTCCGCGGGCGATAAAGTCGCGCGCAAGCTTACACCTGAGGCGTGTCTATGTGTGTACGTGTGTACGTGTGTCTGTAACCGGGCTATACATGGGCGCTCGGCCAAATTATACACGACTAAATGATGGATTGCCTCGCGTGTGCAGTCGGTAGTAGTGGTATAGGTGCTGGCCGATTCAATTTCTCATTTCGGAGCCCCATGGACATATTATTGCGAGAGAGAGAGAGAGAGAGAGAGAGAGAGAGAGAGAGAGAGAGGATAAGACGTTGACGAGGATATGAGAAAGCCGAGGAAGAAGTAAATGGATCTTTCCTCTTTGCGTTCTAAATGTATATATATATGTGCGAATCGCGCAATCAATTTCTACTTTGGCGAACGATCGTCGGAAATTGAAAATCGAGCCGTGACTTTTATAATTCGCTTCCTTCATGGTCCTTTCGGCTTTTTCCATTTTCACGCCGAGATATCAAGGTCTCTTTTTTTCTTGAACTTTTACGAAGACTTCGACTCATTTCTAAGTAGCTGATACATGCTTTTATACTTCTTGATCCATAGAGGGAGAGAGAGAGAGAGAGACAGTGAGAGAAAAAACGTATTCTCAGCTGGAAAGCACTTCCGTTGGCGGCATGTACATAGGAACACCTTTATCTAGACGAAAGTATACTGTTCTACTCAAATGTCTCCGGAGTATAAGTCATCGATAATTTTGCATTAGCCGGAAACAGGACGGTGGACAAGTATAATGCTAATTAAGTCGCTTCCACTTAGCCAGTTAATTTACAAACAGGAAATTGAAATATAGAAGTAGCCGCGCGTTTGTGTGCGAGCGCGGCGCATTCAAGACTGGATACATTTTTATGACTCTCCGAGCGAAGCTTTAGCTTTGGCTTATTTCTAAAACACACGCAAATCCCTAAATTGAATTTTCCGAGAAACATTACGTAAACAGCTCCACGGCAGCCATTAGTTGCCAATGTTTATAAATAATACAATGTATTAAAATAATGCTAGCCGTCATCATGATGTCCAGTCTAGTAAGCCGGTTCCACTTATTGAATTATATATATATATATATATAATATACACAACTTTAAACACAATTATATATATGCAAATTCGTTGTAACAAAGTGCAAGACAGTGCGGTTGAGAAAGATAAAACGTTGGTATTTTGCCAACTACGTGTCTATGTGGCCTTAAATCCTACCTATGCGAACTCGCCGTGCACGAAATAGAGTTAATTCCTTAAGCTACGTGGACGCACACAATCACTGGTGTCGTGTATTCACGCATCGCATATTTCCTTCCCCCCTTCTCTCTCTCTCTCTCTCTCTCTCTCTCTCTCTCTCTTTCTCTCTCCCTCTCTCTCGTACATGAGTCTCAAAAGCGGCGAATTAACATTGCCTTGACGTTTACACCACAATAGGATTTATTCCGACTTTCATTTAGGACACCATGTGCCTAACAATTTTGTCTGGTGAAAGGATCTCGAACAGACTTTTATGCAAGATTTCAGATCATTTAAGAGTAATTACATATTGAGAGTTACACATATTGTGACTGCAGCTGAATGATGGTTACTTGTATAGCATTTTTATAGTAATTTTTTATAGTAGTTTTGTATAGCTTGATAGTATTTTTCGATACATGCAGAATACATTTATTTTGAGTGCGCGGTGCAGAATAAAAAAAGTCTAATTTAATACGGTGATTTTTTGTTGATTTGTAGCTTAAACGACTATACAAAAGTTATACTAGTAAGTAGTAAGTTCTATTGACGAATGAACATAATACTTTAATAAAAAAGTGATCTTGCAATAAAAAAGTATTGATAAATATCCTCGTTAGCGTGTACCATTTCAGAGACGGTTAGTAGAACTATCACTTTTTTTGTCACCGAACGAAATGATAAATAATCACAATGGAACTGTTCTTTTGAAACTAATTTGAATCAGATATGAGTATATATATATATATAGTATACATAGGGTCAAAATCGACACATACGTGTGCTGTAAAATATAAAACCATAGCGCATAGAATATGAGCATCACTTTTAAACAAAACAAATTTCAGTAAGCTTTAATTAAAAGGGTAAAAATGATAAACATTTTTAAGCCAGTTCTGCAATGACTGCAGTATAGCGACTTCGAATATTGAGTAGACAAAGCTATACCTCGGTGATATTTTACAAATTAAAAAATGAAAAAGTATCGGATTCTGTGAAAAATACATTAACACAACTGCGAATGGACAAATCAGACTGTCAATTCAGCGATAAGACATGAAAGGAAGTCTTAAAAAAAGATAGGAACGACCTCGTTATAGACGGATCACATTGAGTACTTATTGGAACCAAGTTCTACGACGACACTCTCTCTCTCTCTCTCTTCCCTCGCAATGGCGCCATAATTCAGTTTCAACAATGATTTACTACTCTTTGTATCACATGGACAGGAGAAGTAAAGAAAACGCGCGAATTCGCTGTAAAAAAGAGGATAGAATGTACAATATGTAAAAAACAATCGAAATGTTAGACACGTTAGGTACATTCGGCGCAAAAAGAACAGGCGAGAACATCGCACCATCGCCTTCGGCAAGTAGCACAGTTCGATTATTTACGAGGGTAATACGCGTACTTTTCTGCCTGTACTGGTGTGTAATATACGCGCAAGCCTAGCAAGCCTTTGACGTAGCTCGCGTAGAGGGAAAAAAAGAAGAAAAGGAGGAGCACAGCAAAAGAGGGTTCGCAGCCAGCGAAAGTGATTACCTTCGTATATACGGTGAAATGGTGCGTTTCCTCGGCTCTGGAACGACGGTTGAATATAAAACGTGTAAAACGCTAGCGAGAGAGAGGAAAACAGCGTGTATTTGTGTGTGTGAGCGGGAGTGACAAGAGTATAGAGAACACATTGGCTTTGCGGGAAAAATTTACGAGACTCTATATAATTACGAGGCTAGCGTAGTTCTGATGTATTTATCACCGCAAAAGCATGGGGAGCCATTGAATTTATTGAGCTTACAGTGTGCGACGTCCTTTGCAATGCGTATCGAAGCATACGAGTACTTGGAGTTTTATCATTAAATTTCGCCGTATATATACTTTCCGCGTGTCTGTATGTTTGATTATCGTGCGAAAGAAAATTAATAATTATACTCAAATTTTTATTGAAATACCCATATTTTTATCCAAAATTTTGGTTACTTATCATACACAGACATAGGATAACGAAGATTCCCCTCAAAGGAAAAAGTGTAGTGATTTACGTTCAAAAATAATTGGAAAGCAACAATGCATAACAACTTGCCAAACTGCAATTACGAGTTCGGCACATTTTCTGTATTAATTCCGGAAAATATTTCAACTCGGGCATTGTATATTAAAAGTTCAGAATCATTGCTACTTCACGCTTATTATAAAGTATCTCGCTATAATTACTCGGAAACTGACCGCTCAATTTCAGGTGACTAACAAACTTCATTTACAAAAGCGAGTAATAATGCGCGCAAGGTAGTTTTCATTATTTAAAAAAATGATCCCTTCATCCCACGCATCGAAGCACGCGCACTCCCCACTTCTATAAATAAAAATCGCCTCGTATCTGGTTACCGTCTAAAAACCAACGTTTAAATTATATCGCGACATAACGCACACTTCCATATGTACGTATACGAGCACTCGATGCAACGATTTAATAATATACACGGGGTCGCACGCCGATGACTCGATCACCTGATCGATAGCCGACCCGTACATGCGGTAAAAAAGCCCTTTTACGGAGTATAATATAGTAATATAGTAATCGTGCTCGCAGTCCCACGCGTCAATGGACCGCAAGTGGTCTCGGTTATTCATACACAGGGATATATGCAAGCTCGAACTCACCCCCAACGACAAGTTTCATATTACACTAAAGTGCGTCGACAAGCGATGTTTTCCAATAAAGTGGATGAAATCCAGTGTGTTTAATTATTGCGCGGAGTATATGGGAGGAAGTTCGCTCGAGAGTTTGCGTCGATTAGCGTGGTCAGACCGGAAATCGAAGCGTTTCCTATGCTGGAGAGCTTATTTGAGAGCTTATTGGAAAGCTTGAAGCGACGTTCGATAGATTCCTTTGTCGATTTGGAAAAAGGTAATCGCTCGCGTATACGCGAATAGTAGATAAAGACGCAGTGTGATCTTAGACATCTATCAGAAATGGATTAAGAGTTTATTAGCAAATTCTGCGTTTATTCTGTAATAGCCTCCATAAATCTTTTAGAATCCACATCGAATGCGCTCTCTTTTACTCCACGAAAGACGAGACTTTGTACATACACTGAAAAACATAAGTATAAATCTGCGTCATATCTGATCCAAACCGTTCTTTTGATGATCTGCAACGGGGACGAGTGAATGGAGTTTCTTAGTCGCTATTTATTGTCTTTAACTACCAGTAGCTTTCGTCATTGCCGCTCGCTTCCTTTAACTCGATATCAACTGTTCTTAACTTCCTTGCCAGGATGAAAGCCACATATCCCCATATGTCATACACACCTATCTTATTACTAGGAAAAATGTGAGTGTATAGAATATGTATGATATGTACATTTGTAAAGCTACGTTTTGCACGTATGTATATTTCAAGTATCGAATATCATTTAGAGCCCATGTGCGTATCCTATAAGGCTTGACCTTATTCTTGCCGATACGCTGAAATTGTTCGCAGCACTCTTCAGCAAGCTTCACTGATTTGTTGATAATGATTGATCGTGCTGACATAACGAAGATTCCGACGTATGATTCATACATAATATCTACATTGGGACAAAATGAAAACGAAGTTATTGAGAGAGAGAGAGAGAGAGAGAGAGAGAGAGAGAAATAGTATAAGAAAGAGAAAGAATAAAAAAAATCTATTTTAATACGGAAAAGAAAGCGTAATGAAATTGTCCCTGGTGACCAAGCGTGGTACCCCGGTAAATCAGAGTAACGGTTTGTTTTTCTTCCTCCACCCCGATGCGTAACGGGGCTCAATAACTCAGAGACATGAGGGGCGGAGGAAGAGCAAAATTTCTGTAAAGCAGCGAACCTTGAATTTTTAATATACATACGACAAGAAAGTGGAAGGGGATAGGGAAGTTCCATAAAAATTTCGTACCTACACGCGCTCCGGCCCCGTATAAATTTCACGTCATCTTCCACCGGTGGTTCCACCCCCTGCCTCACGACCGATATGCTTTATATAATGCCTTGACTATCTGCATATCATAGTAGCCGGGTGCGCGAGCTATATGTGCATACAAGTTGCATATTTATTGTAAGCACATTAGCCCCTAATAAAATGGAAGAGCGAGAGCGATTGCCTACTCTTTTTTTACGACGACCTCCTTTGTAGAAATTTACAACGCTAGCAAAGCTAGGATTTTTCGATAAAGGTTTTGAAAACAATGCCAGACACGGTTGGTATATATATACAAACAATATACGTACACGCCGCTCAAGCAGGATTTGCATTTAATGAATTGATAAAACTTTTTTTCGGGTCGATATTGGAGTGAAACTTTTGCTTTTCAGCGTGTTTTTTATGTAGGTGATACAATTTATTCCGCACCATAAGATTGTTCTATTCACCTGGGCGCTCATTTTTTAAAAATATAGGATCATTGTAAAATTTTGATTATATAGGCATTGAAAGTAGTAACTTTTAATAGCTGATTATTCGACTAAGAGGAATATCATTGGTTTCATCATGTATATCTTTGCTGTTCTCTCTCTCTCTCTCTCTCTCTCTCTCTCTCTCACACACACACACATACACACGCACATTTATTCTATCTTGGTTTCTCTTGTTTTAATTAAATTCTCTGCTCTGCTAGAATTTCATTAATGTTTCCATTAGCTTTCTATCCAATATCCATTGGCTTTAGTTATAGAAATAGCGAAAAATATATAGTCAATACGACAAAAGACTTAAGTAACCACAGAAAATAATACGTGGAAAATAACTAATAAAACTTATCTAGTGAATTCAAGTAAATGTTCACTGACTAAGACACTGTATGCAAACAATACGAAGAACAATTGAAGTTGACGAGTTCAAAAATTCGACAAATCATCTCTTACGCATGTATCTCTCCTTATCTCTCTTCTTCTCTCTTTATTTCAACCGAAACGAAGAAAAACTTATTTCTTTACAAGGAAGGACAGCCGACTAGAGGGTAAATTGCAACATTATTTTTTCTCCCCTTTTTCAACTTTATTGGGTACAAGTTTAGTTTAATTGGCTGCGCATTTATACTTATAATGAGAAAAGTTTCACAGCATGAGGCACTTGAAAAGTCATCTCGTCGTCGAAAATACATCTGCTGCAACGCGTCGGATTGTATTTTCGTTCCCGAGAGTAGAGGTAACAGTGTAGATTTTCTCTTTCTTTCGTATCAGCTAGTTATATTGGCATCTTCTCGTGACACGTCGTCCTTTTTTCCTCCACCTCTACTCGTCCTCAACTTCTCAATAAAGATACAATCAGAGGGCGAAGCCCAGTAAATTTTCCTTTACGCCATCAGAGCGGGATCCTCGTTATTCAAGAAATAAATGACAAGCAAAACAAGAACGACGACGGGAAAGAGACACTGTGTGATACACCGCTGTAAAATGAATTGGCTGCAAAAGGTAGAAGCCAGTCTAAGATACGAGCTTTGATGAATCAAAGAGGAGGGAAGTCGGTACACTATACGGTTGAGGAAGGGAGTAGGGGATCTGTCGGGATGGCTTATTAGCAAATTACTTCTGTAAACGAATGGGCAGAAAATTTGGTTAATTATACGATTTATATCTACGTTATTAATAACGTAGATATAAATGAAAGTGCGTAAACATAAGTAAAACTATTATATTATATATTAACTATGCCAACCTCAATAATAAATGTCATTGTTATGTAATTATAATTTTCAAAAACATATAATATCACATTATACATTCAGCATCATCTACCTTTTCCAGAACGACTTTGTTTAACAAGTTTATTGTAATAATATTATACAGAAATATTATTTTCCATTGTAATATTTAAATGATCATTTGAATAGTACGCGAAATTCAAAGCCGACCAGTTCTTCACTGTTACACTAACAATATTCCGCAAAAGTAAAAGTATACCACACCAAAGCGTAAGTTTACCGCAAAAAAGAAAAAACTTGACAATCGTATAGTCCAGCTCTCGCCCTTCGATTAAGCTTACCGCAGACGTACACCAAAGGCACCTTGCCAAAAGGCACCGGAGGCGTTGGACCACCGCACTACCGGACACTAAGAATATTACGTCTTATTAGCCTGAATTATACCAGCGATTACATTAGTCTCACTCTCCCCCTCTCTCTCACTACCGTACTCGCGTATACAGGCGAGTGTCTATGCATGTATATAATGTAAAGTATCCACAGGGTAGTATCTCGCGAGAGCAAGGGAAAGGTCGCAGCTAAGCGTGAATCTGCCAGGGTGAATTCTAAAGTATATAGCGGCTGTTTGCAATCCCCGCGTCTCGACTATAAAGTAAGAAAAAACGAAATATATAAGGAGGAAATATTTCAAAGAGCTGGAGCGCAAAGAACACTGACTATACCTTCGTGGAAAGGCATTCCCTTGGAATGTGTCACCTGAATTATATTATATATCGCGTTTACGAAGCCGCGGCTACAAAGTCTCGAAGTCAAGAGAAAAGGAACTTTTTCACTTGCTTCATCACGCTTGATAAATATCTCCTATATCGAATAGTTTCTCACTGGTGTATATCAAGTCTCGGCGAGCCAATGCCTATATGCAACATGCGGACGCTCATCTTTTGCTTATCAGTGCCACTTTAGATTGTAACGTTTTTGCTATACACGAATTACAGTTAGAACACGAGCTATACTGCGAATGCATGAACAAAAAAAGTGCGGAAAGGGAAGTTACAAGTTTGTGAAATAAAGGAACTAGGAAAAAATAAGAGCAAGTTAAGATGTAGAGAAATGACAAGGCAAAGAGGAAAATGGAGGACACAACAAGAGAGAGAGAGAGAGAGAGAGAGAGAGAGAAGTGCCCAAGAAGAGCGTGGGGCGGATAAAATAGGTAGCTTTCCGGGGCCGAATATTACCGACAAGACGAATGCCCGCAATAAAGTAAACTGCACAATACCTCTGACTTTCTCCTTCTTCACTCTCTCTCTCTCTCTCTCTCTCTCTCTCTCTCTATATATATATATATATATATATATATATATATATATATATATAAGCACATAGACTGCTGGCCCGGGCGCCAACTACCTTGGAAACTCCCATTGCATTATATATAAAGGGCAAGTAGTAGAAGAGAGAGAGGGAGAGAGAGAGAGAGAGACAGAGAAGCAGATAAGGAGGCTGAGCAACTTCAAGTGATGTTCCGGAGCCCAAGAGAAGCTCTTTCCATTTCGGGCCTCGCAGCGATCGCATCGATGCTGATGTATAATACATTGTACCTATATATGTACGTGTTTTGTCCTGGATACATTATTGAAGAAAATTTTGTCATTTTAATCGGCATTTGTGATTTTCTATTAACTACTAGAAAACGGCAGAATTATTATACACTATCTTTTTCTGTAAAAACGTATTTAGTTTAGGGCGTTAAAACCCTGAAAAAAGTTAATATGATGCGCGCAGAGATTTTTTAGTCTTAGGCGTTATTTCTTAATAACACGAACAATAAACTAAATACCAACGAAAGCCGTTTTAAACCGATCAAAAAAGCTTCAGTGGTAGTCAGTTGAGCAATGTGAACTAAAGCTATTGAGTGAATCTATGGTTTACCTTTTGTTTCAATAATTTGCAATCTCGCAAAGTACAGTACGAACGGTTGAGTTAATACTTTTTTTACATTTATTTTACACACAACCATACAACGCAACTTTCGACAGAATGAAAAGAGTTTTTTGTTGTACCTAGTCTGCAGAAAAGAAGTTGGTATTTTATTAAAAGAAGAAATGCTTATTGCCAAACTACGAACTATGAACAAGTATGTAAAGAATTTTTAAAAGATTAAAAATATAATATGTCATAAATTGCACGAACAACGCAATATACTCGCACTTCAAATACACACTTGCACGATCTCTTTTTTGTCTCTCTTTCATATTACATTTTAGTCCAGTGGCTTATTTTTCTCTTTTTTTCAGTTGTAAAATTTTCATTTCCATTCGTAAATCAATTGTACTCGACGCGTCGCAAATAAACATCCACATCCATACAAAACCCAGACAGTTTCCTCTCTCGCATCTCTCTCTTGGCCAAAACAATTGACAATTATTCCGCCGAAAAATTATATTTCATTTTTTACACGATTAAAACGTTAGAGAGAATTTACAGTGGCCAGCCAGACTAAGCACGATCACAACTTCTAATGGCTTAATACTGGCGAAAATAACATCGTAAATCCGTCAGCGCACATTACATGCTCGGCGAACTGTTGCAACCGTTGCCGTTGTACATATATGATGAATGAACAAAAAGAGAGGGGATATGGCGCTTGGTTTGTCGCACACGACTGTGCTCATTTCAACTACCCACACGTGCACATGTGCAGTCAAATACGAGTATATCTCTGTATACGTACGTGGATAAGGCTAAAACATTAGTGGCGGATGCAATAGAGATAACGAATGCCTATTTGCGAATGTAATACGACATTTTTTATAGCCGTCCGAAGAAGAGAAAAGATAGAATAGAGATATCGCGCGAAGTTCTTTTTCACAATTTTTCCAGCAACTTTTTTGTTTATGCGAGTAGAGAAGCTTGTTTTTAGAGTAGACATCACGAAAATAGACGTGGCGTGTGTACTCCTCTGCGTGCTAAAAGCTAAAGAGAAAAGCTACACATAATCCGATCGCTATCGCTGTATTACGGCTAATGGAAAATCCAAAAATAATGTTTAGCTCGCGCGGGAACGTTTATTTCCTTTCAGAACCTGCAAAAGTATAAGAACACCTTTTTCTCAAATGTCCGTCAAGACTGTGTATAGTCACGATATACGAAAAAACACCTGTATACGTCTAACCGATAAGCTATCGCCGTCGCGCGACTTGCTTTACCGGTAAACAGAAATTAAAGAAAACATATGTACGCATATATATAGCATATATATCGTACAGCTATGTAGCATATATGTGGAGAGCCGAAAGGCTCATATGCGCTGGAAAAATCCATCATAGTCATCGTAATCGCGATCTTCCATCGATTCGCGCACAATAAAGCCAAACTCTCGCGCGCTTTTTTGAAAAGGGATGGCGCAAGGTGTATCCCTTTCCGCGATATCGTTTATGATTACGAGAATTTTAAGACATCGAATTTTAATACTCCTCTTCATTCGTTGTTGAGATGTTGTTAAATCCACAACTACGTAAGATAAGCTTGAAGTTAGTTGGAAGTTAAACTCTCGTTCAAATATCACGCCAGCATTGGGCCAGTAGAGTTTTACAATTCTGGCTCGATCTTATCATCCCGATACCGAAGCAACACTGGCCCACTGTTCCAGTATCGGCAATTCCTACTGGGTATAGTCATAACAACTTATGGTTATCGTTTAAATACGAAACTTTCGTACGCTTATTTACAGGCTTAGTTAGACATAGGTTGCACATAAAAATAGATAATGAAGCGTGTTGACAATGTGATTTTTAAGGAGTTTTCTTTCAAGGAGCCCTACAATATACTCTGACTGTACCTGGTATACATGAATCTAGTGAAGCGCGCAATGAAGCTCACCGCGTTAATCCTTAAGAACAATTAATAATCAGCAGGAGGAGAGATCGAGGCTGTTTCGCGAGTGCTTACTGAACTTTCGCTTCCATTTCTATAATATCCATATAGCCACTTCCTCTGAAGCTAAGAAAGAGCAGGGCTAGCGAGGAAGGAGGTTAAACCCTCTCGGCTGCACTAAGTAAACGCAGCTATCTTAGAGATAAGGAACTGTCGAAGATTTTTAAAGTTATTACGCTGAGAACGCGCTCGCTTGAACCAATTTCATCCTTTCCCCGTAGCAGGGCTCCCCCGAGTTTCTCATTATTCTTCGAAAAAGCACCCTCCTACCTCTTTTTCTTCACTGGAGCAGCAGAGAGCAGTGTACGTGCATGCTGCAACCTAGCGAGAGAACCAGAGGAAGGGTACAGGAGCTGATATCGCAGGATGAGAACTTTTACTTTGGCTACTTCTGGCCTGCACCGGAACACGCTCACCTCCTCGTCTTATCTCCTCTCTGCTTACCTCTTATTTTTCCGCTTCTCATCCCTCATCGCGCGTCGCACTTATATATATATATATACATATCTTGATTCTTGTGTTTTTAACGCTAATGTACTGCTTCGCGCATAGTTGCCCACGAATTTCAACGTAAAAATATTAGCTCGATTTTCCAGTGCAACTTTACATTGTACGAGGGACTCGCGTATTTTTACTCGAAGCAAAACACTCGGGTAAATCCGAAGAGATTAGACCAAAAAGATAAGAGTAGCACTGTTTAGAACCCGATGTACCAGACAAATATGCATATATATTATATTGTATACGCAACCGTGGCAAATGCGAAATATTATATTAGCTATAAGTATCTCAAAGATGTACGGATTGGGTTGTAAGTTATGCGCCAAACGAAAATCAGAGTTCTCTTTCGAATGGAAAATCAGCGTTAAGTTTGGCACTGCAAGTGAATCATCGTGTGTATAAACGCTTGCGGGTCGCGCGATCAAGTTTTCCTCATCGATTTTCCCCAAGCTGCTGTTGCTGTTGCTGTTTCTGTTACTGTTTCTGTTGCTGTTTCCGTTGCTGTTTCTGTTGCTGTGTGTGCAGTAGTTTGTGGTATATATTTTATCAGTGGCAGTGGGGCTGTACGCGACAGTGTTTACGAGCGGATTGCTATGTGTTATCGGATTGTAACATTTCATTTGGTTTGTTATTTCAATGCTGCACTAATTGATACTTGCCTAGAATTTAGCATTTTTTATCTTTTACATTTACTTCCTCATTAAATGATTGGTGCAATATCTGGTAATGACTTACAATTGTAATGAATTATTAAGTAGACCGTTGAATTGAACAAATAATGTATATTCTTAGCTGCTTATTCTTAGCTGGTAACTGGAATAGCCGCGACAAAGTTTACGTGGTTATAATAAAATATCATTTTTATTGTTCGGTTCATAAAATATTTATTAAAACTTCATTCGTCCATTAGCCTCAAAAAAAATATTGATGATATATAATATTAACGATACTTTGCTTAATATTACCGTACTTTGAATAACATCTCTCTATTACATTAGCAAAATATATAAAAAAATGTTTAATGGAATACGCTTAAGTACTACATCATCATAAACGTTTGGATGAAAATAAATCCTTAACATGCGACTTGGTAAGGTTACGCCTTTTGCTTATACGTTTATTATACTCTCACCTTTCCAAATATTTGTCCGTTCCGGAAGCGTTAACACAGTGTATAGCGTTGCTCGGAAGACGATATTCAGAAAGGGATGTATATTAAAGCAACGGCGCAGCAGCAAATTCTCCACGAACTTTCTGATCTAAGAAGTGCATGTCTATGTAGTTTGTATATAGATCTATATTCGGGTAAATGTGTATAATACAGGGCAAACGCAGAGCAACAGTCGTGCACGCTGAAAACTGGAATATTTTCGCGAGAAATTCTTGCGGTGACGCAGATTCCTTTGATGTCGTGTTTATTGTCGAGTGTCGTTTCCTCTTGTGATTTTCATGATTCTACGGTGCTTCCTTAATCGCATCACAATCTGACCTGATTATTTCGATCTAATACGGATGCACAAAGAACTTTGAGTTTAAATTGTTATGAAAATCCTGAGAATTGCTTAATTACATCATAATTCGTTGATTATTTTGAGATCTGTGGCTTGGAGCTAATAACATGTGCATGAAGAAAAAAGTTTAATTCTATAATTCTAATAAATAAATAAAAAATCATTTTCACCGAATGCAAAAAGCTAGAAAAAGAGTCAGAGAAAGAGAGCTTTTTCAATCTCAGCCAATCGTTTCTTTTTGCTTGATGAATAATTCAGTACTGAAAATAGTACATGGGCTTGCACTGTCTATCCGAGTCGACGTGTGTACCTAATAGTTAATTCACACGAATCGAATAGAAAAGAGCTGCTCTCGCCGTGGAGTAATCACCGATATCCAAAAGTGCGCGTCTAAATTTTCTACGAGATTGGCTCAATAATCGCTCAGCCCTCTCTCTCTCTCTCTCTCTCTCTCTCTCTCTATTGCTTTTACTCCGATATTAATTGAGCTCTATAATAAATTTTCCTTTAAAACCATTTAATTCCTGGAAATAACGTGCCGAACATTAATTAGCTCCTCAGTCTTTGCTGCTACTCGATAATTAAAAATGGTTAATGCACGCGATTCCAATTCTCATACATACATGCATACATATACAATACATGGTATCAAATATAGAAACAGCCAATGTAAAATTGATCGTCTCCGAACGATCTCGAGTCACGTTTCTACTGTGGTCTTCGTCGACGCTCATTCGAAGCCGCAGTAATTTCCCGTACTTTCGTCCGAACAACCTGTCGGTCCTAAATCTCTAGGATGAGTTGCATAAATCTCGCGACGGCCGGTTGGACACTGCTGTATCATACTCTAAGAGGTAGTTCCGCCTTATTTCGACGTTTATCTACGCTGCAAAACAGTAAATGCTTATGTATATATATTACACATTTGTATGTTTTAGATAATATTTATCTATTATACAATTGCATGCATCTGAGCCAGAAGCATTAAATTAATCAAGTAATCCTTTTCAGCAATTTGTGCTTAGTAGATATATACAATTGTATACGCAGTCTATGAATGCTCAGTTGCCGCACACATGCATTCAGACGATTGATGAATATCGCATTGATTTTGCAAAACATTTTTTTTTTTCAATTTTCCCGCGAGTTTACTCGTTGTACCGGAAACTTTCAATGGCTGAATCCCTCATCTCGTTCAGATAAATGCTTTTTCAACTAATTGAAAAACTCGAACGTATAATGATTACGCAACCCAGCGCATGGAAGTGGATAATCATGGTAGACAACGTACGGCTTCTTTACATACGTAAATCAACGTGGTTATTGTAGTTATGTACACTCTATAAAATACATAGCAATGAAAAGAAATAGAGAGTCGGAGGTCAGTCGCTTTGCTCTATTTTTGACAAAGTGCCGTTAGACATTAATCCTTTGGGAGTATGGGCACATAAACGCAGATAGCAGCAACCGTGATGGAGTTTTATGTGCTGAGTGTACGTGAGTGTGTATAAAAATATACGGGTAAATGAGTATCTTCGCAATCATAGCGTCAGTCAAATTCTTAATATCTATTAAAAACAAACGCATCTTTCAAATAATACTAAGTGTCAATTTAAAACAATATTTAATATGATATAAAGTCAAACGAAGTATCAATTGAGTTGAAATATGAACTGAAATTTACTTGGATTCCTCATTTACACAACACAAATGCAGAAATAACATTTTGAATTTATACGATAATTATTGAGCATCGCAACATTTTTTTTTAATTAATTGTTCAAAAACTAGAAAATATTTTATAATACAATAAATTTTCGAGGTTTCATTTGAAATTTCTACATTCTTGTAATGAGTAATGTACGAAGAATGCATTAAAATTTAACGCTTAAAAAACTTAATACATTATATTATCGCTGGTGCACGAAATGCGATACCGCTTTGGAACTTCGTGGAAGACAGGGAGAAGGCGTGTGATTTACCAAATGACGGTAGAGAGTGAGAATCAATACTTATGCACGATTAACAAAAAACGATGACTTTAAAAATAAACTCATGGTACTTTAGCTTTTCTCGCTTACAACAGCTCGGACAAAACGTTAGAGATACCTTCGCAAGAATTTTGAAAACACAAGATACAATTAGATTTAGCGTAATATAGCAAATACAGTTAATACTAGCCTGACTAAATATCAATATGTTCTAAGTGTATATTACATTTCAATAACAAAGTTTAATTTGATGACGGAATCACCTGTAGCAAAATATTTTGTATACTATCCCTGACTCTCCCTTACTTCAAGACGGCTCTCTCCGGTTTTCCAATGACAATCTGATCAATAGCGATCGATAGAACAGTAATAGTAGCTAACATAAATTATTAAATCACACGCCTAGATAAACGGCATGACGTATCATATTGCTAGTCGGTAATAACTATTTTAATAAATCATTGTCGAAGATTTGTAAGAAAAATTTGGTTCTTCAAAAATTCGATTAGATTACATACATTGTTAAGGACGTACACGAGATGAGTCGGCAATAAAAGGCTCCAGAATCGGACTACGATACATCGCACCAAAATGCATTGCAACTAAATGTATTGTAGACGTTATAGCTGCATGCCTAGAGCACTTGAGTCACTTTTTTTTCGCTCGACTCTGTCTCTGTATTCAATACTCTGTACGAACATATATATTTTAACAAAATGGAAAGTTTCATAGTCAGAAAGTACTCCATGATTAAAAAGTTCGAAAACTCACGAAGAAATTCGAGAAAACTGAAAGCAATTCGAGGTATAAGCGTATTTTATCACTGCGCGATTGCGTACGGATTTGATCTCTAGCAATCAGACGTAATGTAACATTAGCTTCAGTAGAATAATGCCATTATTTAATATGCGAAGCGTTATTCAACTATTAATTAAACAGACAACCAATACCGGTGCACGTTGTATGCAGCACGCATTAAATTTGCATCCCTATATAACTTTTTTAAAATGTAGTCTTCAAAATTTCGTCGATTTTCTTGAGAAATGGGTGAAAAATGCGTATTCAAAATTCGGAAAATAAAATTACGTAGGAAAATAGTTAGTTTGAAAAGAGCGCACAAGATGTGTAACGGAACAGCGGCAGCTCGTAAAATTCATTAGACTTTTTTCAGTGCTTTATTCTTCTTTTTACCTCGTATTTCCGCTCGGCGAGCTCTCAGATAATAACGTTTTGCACGTCTAGCGTAGGTAAAAGCCTTTCGCGCGCTCTTCCAGAAAAAGAGGGAAGAGGACTAGGAGAAGGGGAAACTTGCAGACCGCGCGCATTATGTGTGCAATGTAAGAAGGGCATTGTAGTGCCTACGTTGCCTCGTACTTCCGGAACAAAACTCTTTCTCTCTTTGCCATTCTTTCTTTTTCTCTTTGCTGCAACTCCTCCCGTTTCTCCTTTGTGGGGCCATTCACAATGTCAACAGAAACGCGTCATAACGAATAGGAAAATGTCATTGTTACGGGCTTTCTTCCGCGAGTCAAGCCTTGCATCTCTTTCACGATGCTCGCACACTTAACACAACCAGATTGCCGTAAGCTATTTTTTTCATTCAGACTGGCTGTACGATTCCGCCAATTGTCAATTCTTGTTGCTCACTTCGATTTGTCACTGCTATTTAATTTCGCCTATTAAATAAGTTTCTGTTTGTAGGAATGGGGTACACTATGAATTTGCAGAGTTACAGTACAAGGGCAGAGGCAGAGGCAGAGGATGAGGAGGGAAGAAAGAGTAAATAAATGACACGTCAAGGAGGTAAGCTTAAATTTCTCGGTGTAAAGTGTCTGCCGCAAGCGCACCTTCACCGACCTATCTCATTCCGTAAAGCTAACTCCGGCGCGTATACTACGAACACCAGGACAGAAGCTGGTCTCTGCGAATGTTGGGAGAGAGATGAACCCATACCTTCCAGCTCGGAGCACACACGGCACGTGCCTGAGAAAGCTGCAATGGCCTTCTTGAGCCTTCTTCAGTCTAGGTATATACATCCTTCTTATTTGACTTTTTCTTCTCACTTTACACTGGTCTTAGGTTCTTATTTTTCACTTTCGTCACCGCGTTGTCAATTAAAATTGCAGGCTCAACATATTGTTATATTCATGTTTGCGGATTGCAAATGCAATGACAACAAATAGAATATACTTCTGAAAATGTTGCGACTAACGGTATAATACCGCTAAATTTGAACCAAAGCATTATTAACGTGTCAAGCTTGAGTTACGTGTGAAATGTAATAGAAAACAACTCATTGATCTCAGAATAAAGTCAATCTAATCTAGAACTAACTTCTTACACTTATAGTTAATTCATTTATAAGTTCCATATGTCCGTTTATCCGATAAAGCGTTTTAATTGTGACTCAGTAAAAATGCCTACTCTCCACTTTTGCCCTTAGACTTTTTCTATCAATCAACCGTGCGAAACAACCGCCTTATATATTACATTCTACCGGTACTCAGATCTCGCACACATTGACTTTCTCACTTGAAATCTATTATACATTTATAATGCGTTCCTATTATCTCTTAGTGCACTGTGGCAAACAATATTTTAAATGCAAGAAGACAAGTTATTTGATTCCAAACGACTGCTTTACGGAATTTCGAAACTAAGTGATGAAGAATCAAAGTGTCAAAGTATTTTTCGCTCTTGCGTGATGCAGCGAACGTGGAAAAAGTAAGGAAAACAACCCAATATACTATGTGATCCATAGCAACTTGTTTGATTCGTAACTTCGTTTAAATAGCAAATGCGTGTAAGGAAAAGTCGTAGTGACGGCTATGCGGCGGTTCGCCAAAGGGTATTTTTTCCAATTCGCACGCACGCATGTATGCACGCTAGGCTACAAAGGTCAGGAGGAAGCCGCCAGCGAGTCAGCTACTCTGCCTTCGTTTAATTGAAATTCCGGCCTCGCGCCCGGTTAACTTTCTGCCATTCAATCTGTAACCCACGTGCGCAAGCGCAAACCCAGCCTCAAGACAAATAAGCCAGTATGCTCGATTTCTCGCGTGTCGAATTCATTTCGGGACCCTTTCTGTATTTGTGACTGGGTGTGTATGTGTCATGTACCTGTCATATATGTGTTTGTACATTGTTCGAAGCTTTTCGATATGATAAAAGCTTTTTGCTATTTTCTCACAGTACATCCACTGTGTATATATGTGTGTCAACATTCGCAAACTGTTGACACACATATAATGTTGTTCCTAAAAGAACTGCTTCATCCACATTTACCTGCCAAACTTTATCGGTGTGTACAAATTAGCATTTTATAGTTTATTTTACACCTTCAACTAATTTACTTATTTTTTATATTTTGTTATAACTGTTTAGAATTTAAAGTTAGTATATAGTAAATACGTAGAATATATTGTCAATGTCAATTCCAAACGCCAATACCGTATATACTTATTAATAAATTGAAATATTCTCTTAAGATGCCTGTTATATTCAAATATATAATTTACAATTCTGCTGTTAAGCAATATTTGTTTATATGTAATCTGGCTCAAATAAATATAAATTGTCGATGGAATACTGAGTTACTAATACCTAATGCAAATGAAGGGTATTAAAACGATTCTTGCAAATTCAGCATATATTCTGTATATGTATAAGCTGTATTTAAAAATGTCAAATTAAATTTATATTAATTAATAAATATCCGCAATTATATTAACAATATTTGAACAAGCTTATTGAATAATATTAAACTGAATAATTGAATGCAAACATTTAGCACGTGTATACGTGAAAAAATTTAATTAATCAAGCTTCCCAGTAAAAAATTTCGCATAAGTTGAATTGAAAAATAAATTTTACGCTCAATATCTCCGTAACCATATAATTTTTGTATACCTTTTTCTCATACATTTCGAATGTAGGTCTATTGGGTTAATTAAACATTGAACCATCAACAAAGAAAAAAAATTTATCACCAAATTTACAATAACATAAATGGTATGTTAATTATAATATATACAATGCTACATAATCCAAACACAATATAATATAGTTATTAAAATATACAGTACAAATTTAGATTAACCCTTTTAAAATAAAATACGCCAAACCTGAAGCCATCTTTCATTAACACGGGAAAAAATTTTCAAAATTCCACGCAAATCATCTCCACCTTTTCTGTAAAGTCGAATAAGAGTCAGATATATATATATATATATATATCTAGCCACGGCATAGAAGAGCGATAGCCACGTATAAACGCACGCAGACGACCATTACTTTCGAAACGCGAGACGAATCGACGCAGCGAGTCGACCGCCCACGAAAAATATCGCGGCGTCTTCCATCTCGTCGAAAAAAAAATATATATAGAGAGAGAGAGAAACGCTCGATCCTTTCTTCATTCATTCTCGCAGTCGAATTTACGCGAACTGTGTGAGTTCTCACGGGACTTTTTACGGGTTTTCGAGGAAAGACGAGTCGTTCTTTTTTCTCTCTTCTTACCGACTGCCGAGCGGTACGCGCGATAAAGCCTGATGTTTATCGCTAGTTAACGTTGTCTAATTCAAGATATTTTTCTGGCTGCTCGATATTTTCGCATAAGTCAAATAATAATTTCTATCAATTGTAATGGATAGATGATTAACGAGACAGAGTCGCGCAGAGTCATGAAATATGAGTTGTTCAATATTCCTCCAGATTTCCAGTTAGAAACGAAATTTCATTCCCAAACTGAGATCTTCATAGACACTTTTGTATTGATATAAGGCATCTTCATGAATGTTAACATCTTGATACCAATGACCGAATGTTTGCACAACTGGTCTAGATCACTTAAATTACTCTCAAACGAGAGTAGTGCACGATGCAGCAATATATATTCACCTCATTACATTTGAGGTGAATATATATTTTATTATAAATATTAGGGAAATAGCTAGATAACTTTATTTCTAGTCAGAAATAGACTTAATTCTCAACTTTTGACCTTCACAGATACGTTTATACTCATCGAAGGCACCTTCATGAATATTTTCATGTAATCACTTATGGTCGAACCTTCTCAAAACTGAATTTCAAGACTTTCATGACTTAGGAGATTGTTATAATCTATATCTACAGATTTGAAAGTATTTTCATTGTAAAGTTTAACTTACTTTACAACAAAAGTCTCTTTTGTGTTTTGAGTATAAGAAATGATTCCCTGAGAAATTAGTATTTGTTGAAAATTGGCATAAAATGTCAAAATTGGTAATAATGCAGACTTTGACATTGATACTGTAACTTTAAGAACCTTGATGAAAAATATGTAAGAAATTCGATGAAGGTACACAAAGCGTAACAAGAGATTTAAAAAATCTTAAAGAAGAAAATATTTTTGACCGGTCAATTTGTCAGAGAATGACTGATATATAAATTTACAACTCGTACAGCTATCTCGTTTCTAGCAAGTTGGCATGGCCATGGCTAACAATCGTTGATAAGCTCGGTTATCGTGTCGAAAAATCATATCCATTTTGGCATAAAAATCATCTGATTTTTGCCGTAGCGGCTAAATGAATTTTCGGTGAATGAAGTCATAAATGCTGCGCTCGTTCAGTGATATACATTCCCGCTAAATTTCGAGTTATTGTACTGTACCTCAACTGACCTTAGAATGCAAATTTACAGAATCAATAATGTCGAGTATGAAAGTTCTTTTTGACGTGAAGAAAATTTGATTATTGATCAAATAAATTGATTGTAGAAGTTTGTGTATGAACGAAAGTCTTTCGTTTTTCAGCATATAATTATCACGATCGATCAACTTAAGCTTACCGTAACTTACTAGTTCAATTCTATTTGGTCCATACTCGTCGTATATGTATATTATATGTAACTCAATAAATGTAACGCTTTTTGTAGGTTGACTTTACTTTTTCTATTAGATTTAATTTAAAATCGTTATCTTATAGTTTTCATTTCATTATTTCAGTAACGAATCACGGCTTTCAAGTCGAGTCCATTTCTCTTAGTTCATCTACAAATATTTATGTCTTGAATGCAACTTTCATTACAGGTCTATGATATTAATAACATACATATTTCTCGTATTATAAATTTCTATTCATTCGGCGTCTAAATTCGCTGCTGTATGAAGCTGAGTATCTAACTTGCTTTCTAATGAATGTAAGAACTCCGATGTAACAGTGTTATCCATCGGTCTTACATCATTAGCCCTGATAAACAGATGTCGTCAGTACTGTACTTTTAGCCAACTTTAAGTTTATTAACATGGCCTTCGGGACCAAAACTGCGATTAAACATGTATAATTCACAAAGAAATATTAAAATATATTAATCTTGAATATTCGTAGATAAATAATCGTTGTTTTTACGTTTATCACATTAACAATGCAATTACTGTACGTAATGTTCAAAGTTAGATTTGCGATATTTATAATATAGCTAAAGCTGAAAGTGAATGACGGTCCGTCCTTTTATTTCTCTCATTGAATTGAAGATCACAGCTAGGCAGAACTAAGGTCATATTATTTAAATAAACGTCCTAATCGCGTTGTCGTGCGTAATGAAAACTAATTGCAAAGTCGTGAAGCAGTCATCCAGGTACACGTATTGTCAGCGGCACCTCTCCTGAAGCACCAAAGTGTATACACATATACGTACTTTTGAAGCCACACACAGGTTATTAATTCAGAAGCCCAGCTAGTAGTGCACGATGGTGGGGGCGGGGGCAAGCGCTTCTCTCGCGCACTAGACACGCTCGCGAGCTTTTCACGAGAATTATTATGCATTGCCATGCAAATGGGCATTTAATGGAGAGCCGCGCTACTGGAGCTGCACCTCGACTTTACTCGTAATGTGACGAGCTCTGCGCGTACCGACACGTATAGTCATACACATACGTGTGAATATGCGCTTAACCGAGACTGACCGGCCGACCAGCGTAATATCGGGAATTCGCTGCGTTCTTGCGTGTGTCGCTAGCGGAGGTAGATTCTCTTTACTATACGGATACCCTCGGCACACACTATTGCACACCAAGCTATATCATTATGCATGCATATAGGTATACGGTATAGTTATCACGTAACCAGGATAAAAGTAGTAGGTGCTCCAGGTGTGAAAGCTAGCACCCTGATGAAATACTCTTCAAGACATTTCGGATTACGAATTCGAATTTTTCTCAAAGATTTCGACGCACTCGCCTTGCGAAACAGAAATAAGCGCGAGCGTTATTCGAATTCGCGCCACTCTCTGGCCACGTACTTGTACAGTCTTCAAGTTTTCAATCGTCCCTGGTCGTATAGTATCAAACATTATGAAGCGCACACTCAACGAGGATATATTTAGTTTTAGCGGATTACGGTCACACGTGTGCTCAGCTAAAATGCGCGTATACCATCGTATGGATTTCTATGGACCTTGTGGCTGAATTTATCACATATATACGCATTTCGGTCCGAATTCCATCTGATTTTGTTCGCTTTCACTTCATGCACGCGCATTCGCATGCAAATTACTAGCGGACCGCCGTTTAATCTGCATTTATGAGCAAATTTAAATATTAGAATTTTAAAGACCGACTCCCACGCCCAATGTTTGCTGGAAAATCATCGTTTATTTATCCGTTTTAACGCAGCGTAAATAAGCATTGGGAAACAATTCTATACATAACAAACCTTTCTATACATAATCGTTACAAAAATGTGCCTTCATAAGTAACAATAGTCGTTACACAGACGATTATCTTTTTCTATTGTATGCGTGTAACGATTATTTCATAAGCCTCATAAAGCGATACGATTTGCAGTCGGTGTAGAGACAGATTCATCGACTTTATTGATTTCTCTCGATTAATCTCACCCCTCCTTCCGTTCTCTGGACAACTAATAAACATGCCCGAGCGCATTAAATACTCCGCCATGTAGTAAAAACGCGGACAACAATCGGAAATTCAGCGGTGTGTGCCTCTTCGTTGATCGGATAATTATTTTCGATTTATGCCGGTCGTGATTTCGCGTTCTCCGGAATCGTACGTACCTCTGTTTACTCGTACGATTTAAAGCGAAAACAATCGACGACATTGCGATATTATTTTCCGCCACGCTGGTGCTGCTGACTTCACACGCGTAAATGGATCATGAACGCCGATAACAAAGCCTTCAGAAATTACGCAGAAATTAAATCTTTCTCTTGTATCCGAATCGCGAAAATTCCGTAAGAAAATTGTTGCCGACGATTATAGATATTCCGATGTGTGTACCTGTATCGAAGCTTCGGGCCTGTAAGACGACCAAACGATGAAATTCGTTTTAAATGATTCATTTAATTATATTTTACTCTTATTCTGAATGATTAAAAAGTAACTGTTCTGACAAACGCAATAACCGTGGGTAAAGATTTATTTTCAACTGCAATGTACTCTCTAAAAAAATTATAGTGAAAAGTTAAGTTTTGCGGTACTATTAAAGAAAAAGAGAAAAACAATTATTCAGTTATATTTCATTAAAACAGCGACAACAGTAATTGTGAAGAGAAAACTCGAAACTTTGCAGATTCTAAAAACAATACAGTGTCCCTCATAAATACCACGAGAACGCGTTTATTCAACAAAACTTCGGTCTGAGCATTATTCTTGGCTCCTCCAACCACAATGAGCAATGAGTCCGTTCTATAGAAAAGCCAGTAACGCAGGTACAGTGCCAAAATCGATAAATAAGATAAAGAGAAACGGATAATGAATCGCGCGCACCGTTCTAGACTAGCAAGTTTTTTTAATTATTGTTTTCTCTTCAGTTTGATTTGTTTCCACGAAGTATAAAATTATAGTTTCTGAATATTCGGATTGATCTAAAAGCCATTGAAGGAAATAGTTTAATAAACAATGTAATGCAAGTAAAAATAATTCAATACTGCACGAATACAATATTGTAATATTGGAACTTTTCTTATGAATTCTATTATATTCTTTTTATTTCGGTTTATTATACTCGACTACTTTAAATCTAGAAAACATTAATATTACCAGTCATTAACTTCTCATGTTCAATATTTTTATCACAATGCCATATTCGTGATATTCTGTTAATAGACTTATACAGAATGAGATTATACTTTTGATATTAAATATAAATGTGAGTATGGTTGATTAAATGTAAATAACGTGATTTTGGAAAGAAAAAGCATTACGTATTCCGAGTGAAATCGCATTCGTTTATATTTAAAAAGTGCTCGAATGAAAGATTAATTCGATATCAATGGAACCGCTCAAATCATCACGATTACTAAATTCATCGATCAATTATGTTTTCACAGAATTCTACTATTTAATGTACAATGTCATATTATCTTGTTGCGGAATCTATGAGTATTTGTATGGATTTCCATAGCGGTTATCAGTATACAAAATAATTGACTATCCCGGTGATACCGATAACAAAAGCTTTCGCAATATTGCACGCGAATACGGCTGATGCAATGTGAATTCAGCGATGTTTAATCGACGAAACAATGAAGAAAAGTTCGAATTAATGCAGAAGAAGTACGCAATGCAGAGCTTCAGTACGAACGGAAAAACTCGGCGAGTACAGCAATCAAATATAGCCAAGAGAATTTACGAGGCTCGAATAGCTATTCCTTGTCCCAGCTCATAAATTGCCGTCGTCGTCGTCATCGCCGCCGCCGCCGCCGCTGCCGCCGCCGGAGACAAACACGAGGAGGCCATCTCGACGAAGAGGCGAACCACGAAAAGAGCCAAGGAAGACACAGTAGAGCACATGCGGCCGATAAAGTGAATCGGATAGGAAGTAGTTTGATCGGTCCCTCGTAAAACTCAGAATATTTTCCTGGCCTGAGGGATCAACCGGTTGCGCACAGCGTCCTTGTCTATCTAGTGCGCTCTTTTTCTCCCAGTCTCGCACAGCCGTGCCGACCGATAAAACCCTTTGCCAAGGAAAATTCTACTGCCTCTTCTTCTCGCTCTTAGCGCGCTTTCGTTTTCATTCTACGGACTCGCGAGCGCCAAGGCTATCTCTACGCGGCAATCTATCCCTCCATCTGCGAGCATCTATCCGTTCTCTGTTCTCTCTCAGAGACGAATCACACCCCTACGCGCGTCCGCCTTACAATACCGAACTGTCTATCGGGGCTACTTGGCTGCGTAGTCGCATTTCTTTTCAGTCGCTATAAATTGCGCTGTCTCGTATGTTTTAATCTTGAAGCTTATCCTCTCAGCCCTCTCTCTATAAGCAGCTGCGCGCATCGCTGGGCTACAGATCTATCGGTGTATACTGCTGAAAATAAGAGAAAAGGTTCGAAAGATAAGCTGCTGGATGGTGTCGATTCATCGGCACTTTGCTCCAGCTATCTTAATGCTTTGTTTCCAATGTATTGATGGCTCCTCGCATGCGCTCGACTTCCTTTACGACGCTATCACTCCTCTGAATTATTGTTTTTCTCTCTTTCACACAGTCACTCATTCTCTTGCTGTCTCGATTTTTATCCTTCAATCATGGTGTGCGCTTTCCATGTGTATCGACTGGCCGCTCGTATATTTTCAAGCAAAAAATTCACGGACGAAAAGACGAGCGAGGAATCTTTTTATCGAGCATTTATCTTAACGCCTATGGAGAATTCACGAGAGTTGTTTTTCATCGGAAAGCATCAGTTCCGATTCCGAATACCGTTCTTTTACGTGTCTTAAATATGCAGGAGCGCAGTACTACTGACATCAAAAGAATCGGAAAGATCAAATCCCGCGATACAGCACGAGATGTGTATATATAAATTTTTGCCGGCGCCGTGCGTTCGTGTAAAAATAACTAGAAGCTTGCAAATTGAATTCTCTGAGTTCCACCCTTTAGGGATGCACACATACGACATACACTCGCTTCTTTTTCCCCATCTATCCTTCTCAGAGGAATACATTTTCTTGACAATTTTTCGTAGTAAACAGCGGAAAGAACGAGAATCAAAAAACTACGGCAGATTATGCATACTTCTGTGTAGCGGGCTATTGCCTTACGTATTATATGTGTAAACAATTATACATATATATTTATTTATTTATTTGTTTGTTTATTTGATTATTTATTTATTTCAAGCGTTTCCTGCTACATGAAAAAGAATGCATCCATCCGTTTGAATCCCAGGTAAAAGCGTGACTATTTCGCGTACTTAAATATTTATGCGAGCATATACACCTCCGAAGCTTTATTATTCGCTTCGTTTAGCGAAATGGACAAATCTTAAACTTCCCGTTCGTAGCCGTGGTTAACCACGTGGAATGTGGCGCAAAGAAAAAATTTGAATCTTCGCGCTCGATTTCTATTTGAGGTATGTGACCGCGTGGAAAGTAGTGGCACCGTTCGTCTCTCCCTGTTTCTCTCTTTTTCTTTGTACACTCGACTGCACGAAATATGCGGAGACGGTAGCTTATATTTCCCCGAGAAAAAGGTAGAATCATCCTCGTGTGCAGGTTTTATTGCCTATTGGAAATAAAGAAGAAACGGCAGTATTCGACTCCTTGGAGAGATCGAGAGAGCTGCAACGCCGCGATCACCGGCCATTTATTTCTACAGAAGGGGCACCATTGCAAAAATCGATCGCGTCAGGCCTTAACGCTGCGCGAGCGCGTTCTCTCGCGCGTGATTTATCGTTATTGTCAAGTCGTTATCGCGCCCAGGCCGTTTCGTTCTTACGTAGAAAAACACGTGCTACGCTATGCTGCTAGAGATACAACCGGGCTACTGTGATTTCTCGCGCGAGCGAACAAGTCCTTTATCTAACGCCAAATCGAATCTCGCGCTGATCCTGCGCTAATCCGCTGCAGTTCGGAGACTCAAGAAGTGCTACACTCGTTAGTTCGATGCTTGATCGATCACCTCGCGTCTGTTTGTTAACTTTTTTAACGACTCAATTATCATTATTATTATTGTTTTTTTTCCTTTAAACATTTTTCTTCGCTAATACGTAACAAATGCCCATTCTCGAAATTATAATGCTGTACTTTAATACGCTCGACTACTACTGCTTTATTTAATCAATTTGTTTTGCATGTTTTATCAACTGAACTATGATGTAAACCAGCTACCGCATCTTGTGTCAGCTTGTTGGAATTTCAATAAATTCTGGTAAACTTACCTGCATGAAGTACTTACGTACTCCTTAAAATTCTGGGTTGTAAGAAAATGAAAATCTTAAAAGAATAATACGAATAAATCAACGCAGCTACGTATAGAAGTTTCTTAACAACAAGATATCATTTATTGTCTATATGTACAAACACCGATAATAATCGTCTTTTTCTCATTCTCACACATTAGTAATATCATTTTTCTGTCATCTTTCATCTCTCACTCTTTCATCTGTCACTCTTTCTCTCTTGGCTCTTGCATCAAGGGGAATTAATAATAAAGATAAAAATTGTCTTAAAAGTCTAATCTGTCAGTTATATACAACTCTCCTGCACCCTGAGGCTTCTCGTATAGATGTCGTGGCTTCGATGTACCGGCAATGTACTCGGTCTTGTGGTAGGACTACCAGCCTCTTGTATCTGGCAATTTGCGCCGTTTTGTCTCAGCCAGTTGTCCTTCTCTAACTGCTCAAGCGTTTCGGGAGACAAATCCTCGTCCTGCAGATGACGTCGAAATTCTTTGATGCGCTCAGGTTTGGGCGCGTAATTCGGTTCGGAGATATCGGGCCGTCTTTCAGCTTTCGTCGACGGAATCACGTCTGGGTCTTCCTCCACAGCCTGCTCGTGCATCGACATCGTCGTCGCGTCATTCAAAGCCATCGTAGAGGCTTTCGCCGGGCGTGAAAGCGTTGCCGCCCGGGCGTAGACGTCCAGCAATTGCTGTTGCGAACCCATCGAAATTTCACTACGACACGCATGCAGTTCGTATTCCTGGCCGTTCTGCTGCTGAAAAGATTGGTATGGAAATATTTCCTGATTTATTGCAGTTGTCCTTATGCATTATACTTACTATAGCTATTTTATGTCCGATATAATGATTTTATGCGTTGCACGTAATCAAAGCGTTTGTTGCTATGCGTGTCTGTTTGGTAATTTGTCAAATTATTTAAACGTACATAATTTGAATGTAATTTTCATAGTAAAAAAATTAATTGTTTTTCAAATTTAGAGAAGCTTCAAATTATTTTTTTATTTTTAAAGGACTAATAACAGGCAGCACCAAATAATTATATATTTTTGCATTAAAATGCATTATAAACAAATGTTGCTAATATTCGTAAAAACCCTTCCTTGTAAAAGAAAAGCAAATGTTTTATTAGATTGTTGCCAAGAAACTAAGGTAAGTTTTGATGAATTTCTGTTAACCTATTCCCAAGGAGTAAAGAAAAAATAATAATAAAAGTTTTAATTATTGAGAGAATTGCTTGCACTTATTTTCTCAGCTTAACGTCAATAGATTCAGAATAAGCATTTGTACAAAAATTTATTGAATTATTTATAAAATTATTATACACAAAAACAGCGTCATCTACATAATTATTACTACAATTAGAGTATACGTGTAATGTTATCACTACGGTTACAGATACTTGAATGTGTATTTAAACAATGCTGAATTATAAATTTTAACTATTTATAACAATGCAATTATAATTTGCCCTTATTCTAATAATGGAAGGTAGTTTAACCTTCAATTATAAAAGTCTTGCTCTTCTATAAGTCTCTTCGATAGCTAGTTACAACAGAAAGTAGAAAATTCACTCGCCGTAGAATTCAAATCATCTAATGGATAGATTGAGCTCAAACTTGGTAGTAATACTCTTTGATACAGTCCTTTCAATTTAAAAATCCCTACATTCATATTGAAAGGACTGCGACAAAGAGTTTAATATCCAATTTTGAGCTCAGTACTGTTACAGAAGTGGGTTAATAAAAGAGAGCAATTATATAATGAACTAAAATTTCTATTTATTATATTGTACAATACACGTCTTGCTTGCTCGATGGTCTCGCACTAACTATAACTAACAGAATGCCGGCGCTGACCGTCGGGAAGGCACTTCACGCCAAAAACAAAAAGTGGCTTTATATTCCGAAAAAAGAGCAAATATTGAAAACATACAGGTTCCATTAGTTGACTTTACATTCTACGGTGAGTGAATTTTCATCTTTCTATTGCAACAAGCTATTGAAGGGACTTATAGAAGAGCTAGACCTTTCAAATTGAAGGTAAAACTATCTTCTCGAATTAAAGTAAGAGTAGATTTTAACTGCATTGGTAAAATATTTATAACTTTTAATTTAGTAATTTGCATGTCTAAGTGTCTTGTCGCTTAAGTAGAACACGTCGAGTATAGTCGGCCATAAACTTGTAACACTATTGGCATCGTTATACGCATTCAATTTATGAAATAAGCAAGCGGACGACAAATTTATTGCCGATTCTACAAAACTAGAGAGCAAACCAAGAAAAACAAATCAGAGAAAAAAATATGACTATACACTCACCACATGCTGCGCCAGATGCATATGCCGCTGTTGACCAGCGAGTTCTCGAGCGTCTGCGAGTAGCGCGTCGGCAGCCGTTGCTGGAGCTACGTTACTAGCGCTGGCATAGTGTACAACCAGTGTCTGAGTCTTGCTTGGCTGAAGTGGGTGGTTACGCCTGTAAAGAGTGAGTGTGACACCAACCACGAGGATGCAGATGGCCGTGATGCCGCCGGCGAAACACGCCACTAAGAGACTGTAGTCTGTGCCGTTATCGCTCGAGTCACGACCTACGTCAGCAATGCAACATATCGCGTATTTTATTAGTATACACATTTACGAGTAATTTTCATCTTGCAATATCTGGCGATCGATATTAGACGATCGATATCTGTCTATTTTTGTGAAATTTATAATTGTGATATATATATACGTACCCTGCGCTTTTCATATTATTTCAAATTTATTTTTAAATCTATTATGTGTAAGTAACTGTAGCACTGAATGAGGAGGCTTGTAGAATTTATTATTGGAGCCATAGATTGCGGTCGATTATTGGTCTAAATGAAAAATGTCCGAACTAACTTAAGGATAAATGATTTATTGAATAATTAATTCAATGACATTACGAAAATAGAATATTTCTATCACGTATACACAGGAGCTTTTTAACTCCAAGATAAATTGTACTAAGAGATACATCTCTTCCAAATTCGTGGAACGAAAAATGTCTGTACACGCACGAAGGAGCCGCGGATAAAGAATACGGTAGCCGCATTGCCGGAGGGTTTGTACGTGGCCTCAATAAGCGGATACATGAATACTTGGACGTGCTCACGCGTCTAGTAGTAAACAGTAAATTACTCGATTGGAAACAGAAATCGTGCAATATAAGGAACAAAGAAAAACTAAAAAACTTCAGTGACGATAATTATACTGTTGTTCAATCTACTATTTAACCTCGCGCATAGAAATATATCTTCAACAATGTCATGTCTATCAATAGTTTCCGGCGGTATGATAATATAACAATAACAATAATTATAAGAAAAACGAAAAATAGTGCTCAACAATACAGCGTATACGTATTACGTAAGACGTCACCGGCAACAACCTGTCCGGTGAGCTGGTTTCGTATTTCCGTGTGTACGTCTGGAAAGCAAAGATTAAGCGAAGTCATCTCTTCCCCCATCACTCTCTCTCTCTCTCTCTCTCTCTCTCTTCCTCCCTCCTGAACGTCAGTGGGGAAAAAGAAATATAGAGAGGAGCAAGGGACACGCGCAGTATCATCGGCCACTTTAGGATTCAGAGAACGCGCGGGTTCGTTAGCCGGGTGTACACCGGTTGATGTATATCCTTGGTGAGAAGGCTATGCGACCGACCACGATCTATCCTAAGAAAAGCAAGCGTAAGAGAAAGGGTTTGACGCTCCGACGCCTTCATCACGCTCCTTCGTTTTTTGACAGAGAACCACTTTTTATTAGACAAGCTAGCGCTCAATCTTTAGTACAAACTAACGGGAAATCGCTATAAATCTATAAGTATGCTGTGTATTATATATAAACTGTGATGGATTTTCATCCGAACAAACTCGATTTTAAGTACTATTATGAGTTACGTTTGCATCATATAAAATCAGAGCAGTTAGAGCCGCAAAAGCGTATGCAAAAATCCACAGCTATAGAAACTGCGCGTGTTCTGCTCTTATGTATACGTATAACATTTCGCTGGGCTCGCGCGGAGGATAACGTAAACTGACCGTACAGTGCAGAACGCAAGTATATACAGGAGACGAGATGCGCTAGTAAGCGAGTGCGCAGTTGAATATATAGCGAGCTAGTCTCGTATAAAGTAGGGGGGAGAGAGGAAAAGAGAGAGAGAGAGAGAGAGAGAGAGAGAGTTGGCAGTCGCATGAATAACCCATGAGGATGGAAATTAAAGACGATAAATGTGCTTTGAATGAGACAGCTACGGTCTCTCGCTCTTGGAAAGGGACTCTCGGTGCAGCACGCTGTTTTATGGGATTTTAATTCAGGGCTACCCGCGAGAGCCGGGCCTTTTTAGAAAATCTTGAAAATAACCCGGATCGCTTCTCTGTGGCTCCAAAGAAAGGTACCAAGCATAACGCCCCCTTATGAAATCACTCACCCGTAGTATACATCGCCACACCCTTGAGCGTAACAGGCTCAAGGACAACCGGTTCGCTTCGACCCTTAGCGTTGACGGCGTAGAGCAGCAGTCGGTAATTCCGTCCAGGCTCCAAACCCGGTACGTCGAAGATCGGACCAAATGCAGAGGCGCCGTTCGCCGCGACTAACGTTGCTGCCGCCGAGGACGCAGCAGCTGGCAGCGCCTTATCGGTGTGATTTATGTAAATCGTGTTGACGTGATAAACGTTCTCGTCACTGTAAACCTCGAGCTCGAAACTCGTGATGGGCAGGCCACCGTCGAAGCCCTCGCTGCAACGAACTATCAGCCAGTCGGCATCCCGAGCGTCTGTCGCTTTGAAATCCTCTTGACCTGCTCGACCGACAGAACAAAAATAGAAACTAGAAGTATTACTGGGTTATACTAGCGGCGGTACTGCTTTCCACAGGTTTTACGTAGTAGGTGTGAGTTAAGAAGCCCCTTAACGAGAAAAATGAAGGTTAAATGAAGCTTTCTTGCTCGTGCACACCGGATTCTTTCACCGACCATCTACGTTTATCCGCAGATAAGGGATCAAATTATTTTCGTGATCCTCAAGGCGATAATACTACTAGAAGAGACAGCTAATTATGAGCCAAGAAGCTCGAAAGCTTCTCCATCGGTATTTCGGAGCTTGTTGCTACGAGATGTATATACATTCTACACGCTTTATGTATAAGAGGGAACAGTAGCGAGTCTCTCGAAATAATGTGGGGAGAAATGAATTTTCCGCGGCTACAGGTTTAATACGGAGGTCTCGAGATAAATCAAGAAGCGCTTGGCGAAATAAACTTTACTGCAGCTTTAGCTTAGACCGCTCATAGCCTTTTTCAGTTCATTAGGAATATATATATTCGTTCTTAATGGCGATCCATTTCATATATCACGAGGAAAAGAAAGAAGAAAGCTCACCCATGCGATAAGCGTAAGGACCGGTCGACTGTACAGCCGAGCAGTTTTGAAGTGGATAGGGCTTGCCAGCTACGATTATCTGGAAAAGACAGGGCACCTTCTGCAATCCTACGGCATTCCGAGCCGAACAGGCAACGGTCCCGTAATCCATGTCGCTAACCGGTGTGTAATTCATCCTCGATCCATGCCAGTGTGTAGTAACCAGTTGCTGTGGCCGCACCTGTGCGTAGCGATTCGATGGAACGCTCATCAGCTCGCCCGAGTTATTGAACGTCCATTGAAAGCTCGACGGCGGTGGCTTTGATTGAACCCCGCATACCAGTGAAATCGTCTCGTGCTTTAACGCGCCTACCACCTGCGTTGTCGTGCCGTCTTTGCAGACTGGAGCATCTGTAAGCATAGATTTCATTTCTTCGTTGCAGGCAATTGTAACATAAACGAGGGAGAAACATTAGGTACAATTAAGTTATTCATTCATTTTCCACTGAAACTTTCATCTTTGTAATACAATCGATACTGCGTTTCAATGTTACTTTTTTATATTAAGCAACCGATAGATCATTAATTTGAAACTCTATGCCACAACTTTATAATTATCGAAGTTATACGGTAAAAATGAATATTGTCTATTCGAAATGCAATTATGGAAAAATGATCATAGTTCGCATAAAACTATGAAGAAATGTGTTGTTATTAGAAAATCTTTGACTCATCACTACCTTTCATTAATTTTATCATCAACATAAGTTTTTATTTAATTATACATTATAAACTATTTCTTCAACAGGCTGTCGCGTAGATAGATCGATGAATTTCGTATCAGTATTATAAAAAAGTGATTAATTTCAATTCTTCCCATATACTCACACATGACGTCGAGAGTGACGGGTTTACTCATGGACTTGCCCTCGTAGTTAGCAGCCATGCAGGAGTAGTCACCGGCGGATGCACGGTTCACGCTCTGTAGGACGAGGGAGTTTCCGCCCGGCAAGATGACGTTAGCAGCTGGGTTGTGATGCAGTTCCCGACCGTCCTTGAACCAACCGAGCTTGTACGCTTTAGGATTGGCTTTGACCTCGCACTCGAAGTATACGTCGTCTCCCTCGTTGATGTCCGTTGCTCGAAGACTCGAGCCCAACTTAATCGTGACGATCGGTACGTCTGAAGGAGAGGATCAGGTTGAATTTACAGCAGTATCAGAGAGGTTTAGCTCGTCATCAAGGAGCAAGGAAGCACAGTAATTTACGCGAAGGTGTTACTCACAGTGTACGACCAGATGCCACTTGTCCTCGAGTGCGCTGTTCAGGACCACAGGATTCTCTGCTCTGCAGGTGAGAAACTTGCCATCGTCCTCGATCGTCGGTACGTAGCTCATCACGCTCCTAGTCATGTTGGGACCCTCTGCGAACTGTAATTAAGTAATAAGATTTATGAGCAGCGGACGCGAGTCTTCGCGATACGGAAAGTTTCACTCGTCATACTTACATTCCTCGCCATGTGCTTGATCTGATGCATTCCCTTCCACCAGGTTATCACAGCCTCCGGCCTCGATCCCGAGCTCACGCACTCGATCTCGTAAGACATGACGGCAGAGAGATGTGGAGTTTTGTTCGTTATATTAACTAGTAACGGTTTGACTGTGCAGTTAAAACAAGAACATGTCTACGATTATTTTACGCTTTTATATTTAAAATTAATAAAACGGTACCATTAAACTTACGATTAACGTCGAGGATAATCTCAGCACTGGTCGGCGGTACGAGGCGTGTATTACTCGCGTTACAGACAAGCTGAGCACTGAGTAGGTCTCGGGTGACGCGAGTCAAGTCTAGCTGGTTCACGGTGAGATCGTCCTGGTTGTACACGTAAGTGGAATCGATAAGCTTACCATCGCGATGCCAGGTGACGCGCGGTGGCGGTGAGCCGCCTGTGACCTCGCAAACGAGCACCAGATTGCTGTCCTCGTCGAAAGGCTGCAGATTCTTTGCGAGAGTGCGGTCACTAGTATAGATTACCGGTGACTGTGCTGGGACTGTCGTGAACATGATTATTTTATAATTTTCCTCGTAATCATGATTGAAAATATTCTAAATAATTATCGTAGTCGTTGTAATCAAGTAACATAAGAGTCTCATTTATCATTAGGATTAGAGTGAGAGCTTGCGGTATACTGACTGGTTCTAAGGTTATTATAAATGTAAATTTAGTCTGTCTATAATGACCTCGCGTCTGTTATCGATAACTCAGTGGCTATTGTCGAATTTTAAATTGATTTATCTGTCCAATTATCATTCGATATATAATTTGCAGCATAAATTTTTTATTTGAACTTTTGACCTGCATATTATCAAGTCTATTGAAAAATTTTATTTTCTCAAAAATTTTCAGAAAATATTTCTTATAATTTGTGAGATTCTCTGATAATTCGAATAAGAAAATTCATAAATGAAAGTTTAAAATAAATACTTGATTCTCTAATTTAAATATAATTAGTACTGAATATAGAAAAGACAGATTTAATACAAAAACCTAGAAGGGGTGCATTAGTCGTGCAAATATTCTTAGCTTCAGTAGCATAATTGAGTGCGGGAAAGTCAAATTAATTTATTATTATATTTATAATCGCGAATACTTGTAATGGTAATTAAGTGAAGCAAGTCAGTGGAAAGAAAGAACAGCGCATAAAATATTCATTCTCATATGAATATCGATATTTATGACAACAATGGTGTCCAATTCCAGTCGTAAGCCTAATTTTTAAATTAATCTTATAATTGAAATAATTTGTAGAAATATGTAATTTAAAGCAGTATAACAAATTAATGAACTACAGCATATTAAAAATAGTTTATCCCGCAGAAAAAGAAACAATAAAGCGACCTACCTATAATCGTAAGATTGACCTTCCGACTCTTAGTGGGATTATTTCGAAAGTCAATCCTGCAACGATAGAGACCTGCATCTTCGGGCATGAGTCTAGTGATTTGAAGCTCGGCACGTTGATTGAAAAACCAAACTCGTGCTCTATCACCCAATGCCTTCGGATTCGACCACTGTTTACCCTGGGACAATGGCTTCGAGCGGCCGTCTACGCTGTAAATAGGTGCACCCTCGTGCTCGTTCCGATACCAGAACAGCATAAACGGCTCCTCGCCTCGAGGTCCTGGTGACAGGTCGCAGGGAAGTCGGGCCGAGTAGCCTGTCACAGCCGACACCTCAGCCATAGGTACTGTGAAAAACAAAAAATGTACCCTTTGAAATAATGTATTTTAGTTGTTAGTCAGTTCATGATCGCCAAACATACAGTTTAAATAATAAAACCTATTGATCCTATTGGACACGACATTAAAGTTGCGTGTTATTTATGTAAGAATAAGTATTTCATCGTCGGTATAGATCTAGAGCACGTCTTCTAGCGATTTTAAATGCTTGAATTCCAGTTGGGAAAATCCAAAGACAATTACGCGAATAGATTCTATCGTTATTTGGGCTTGATGAAGAATTGTCTTCATCTGCGGAGGGGATTGCTTAACAAACATTTGAAGTATTCGACCCTTACGCAACTCATTTTCTAAAACCATGGCAATCTAGTGTGTAAACGCATTATCAGAATAGTCATATAAATTGCGATCTCTTCCAGTCGAAAAAGATCCACAATAGCTGTAAAGCAGAAATAACGACGTCTTTATTTTTTTACACCCATAAAATCTCATGGCGTTTCTCGAGCTCTTCGCAAGAGCAGCTTTCGTATATTTACTGCCGATAGGGTCTTGAAAAATAAAGAAAGTTGCACGTGCTAACGACTGCAGCTCCTTGCGTGAAAGCGCAGAAAAATATTGCGGACCGAGAATAAGTAGAGAAGAAAGAAAAGAGCCGCAACCGACTTATTAATCAGTCGGTTGGCCAATTTATACGTCTGTATAGACGGTTAATCGTTACAATCTTCTTACAATATATTAAATGCACAAACGGCCAGGTGTATAATATAATATATATTATAATATATAATATAACCAAGTTTTTCGCGTTAAGGATCGATATTTATTAATTAAATCCTTTGTCACGGCAAACATCATTAAGCTGTCTTGTATTGTCATAGAAAAGACTGCAGGGGGATACGCAATTAAGAGGATATATTCTCAAGATAATTACGTGTGTTCATCAGTTTCGTGTTTAATACAATACGTGAATTTGATAATGTTTGAGCGTATTTGCTTGGCTTTCGAAAAACTCTATGTATTTGTTAAACCGTTACTTCGTTTAAAACTACTGCAATAATATCTATCTTCATGTAGACGTACATACTTTAACAGGCGGATATGTCTGCAACGATTGCGCATGTTAAAGATTTAATTTTTTATTATCTAGAAAATAGGAACATTTTCAATTACGAGTCTTTGATATATATAAGTGTATTATAAGCTGTGGTAAAAATAAAGTAAAATTTAATTATATCATCTCGCCATCAATTTAAATTTCTTTATCCATTACTGTAATCATTACGGAAAGATCACTCTTACTTTTACTAAGTTTCATATTATTGGGAAAATATCATTTATATTTCTAAGTAACTCATGAACTCGGTACTATTTTACATTTCGACAAAGACTCGATCTATTAACTAAAGTCAAATTCTCTATAATTTATATTTAATTAATTTGTTGACTTTCTTTTTTCGGTTATATACGAATATTTGCATATTCATTGTATGTATTAATGAAGTATATAGTATTAAGAAACAGAAATGAAAACTGACTAACGGATATATTTAGGTTGTCTAATTGCACGATTAAAGTTTAACATATTTTGCGCGTTATGAATAACATCCGTTAAATTGATAATTTATTGTGCATTATTTTAGTATTTATTATATTACAGTATTTTATTAGCATTATCGGGACCAGATACTTTTCCATTGACAATTTTAAAGACGAAGAATCATATTTTAAAGCGAAAATTACTTTCCGTATTTAATACATTGAAATGGTGAAACTAATGAATTTTTAATTAATTGAATTCATAATGTTAAAGTAAAATGTTAATAATTCTCGCCTGATAAAATGTGATCTTGTTTTTACAAATAAAGATTATCGAATATCCATATACCGAAAAGCAGCATAAAAACTATTAATAGAAATAGTTTTGCTTAAAAGCTTAAAATCTTTTGAAGCCCGTGAACTCGACTAATTGTTCCGAAAAAAGCTCTCCAGTCACTGTAATGCATTCTCTGCTATTACTTTATCCAAACAGAACCCAAGAGTATATCTACCGAAAGATACACATCGACTGCGTACAAGGATATGTACTTTTCTTGCGCTTCGTTGAACAAGACTGACCGTGCGGAAGCGAAAATGCGACCGATTTCCGGCTCGTTTCTCACGAAAAATAACACTGGGCATACAAACCAGTATTTTCCATCACGTTTTGTCGTCTCAACCATCGAAATACACACTCATTGCTGCTAAGTTATACTTCATCAATCTCACTGTATATGCCAATAACGTGCACAGTGTGTACATGATACACTGTGCATGAATACGTTCTCGGATCGTAATAAAAGTAGTAAAAAGTACGAAAATCATATAAATCCGATATAGCTCGCAAGCTAATGCTTAATATTGGAGAGATGAAAGATCAGGAATGATACGCGTTCTCCGCACGTTTACTGCCAACCTTGTGATTTGTCACTCAGAATCTGAAGGATGGATAAAAAAATCATAGGATTTACATAGGAAATGTCATCGCTAAGCGATTAATGCTTAAAAACCTTTCCACCGATTCCCTGAAAAATCCTAAAAATCCTCTTTCGGTGCGTTTTTTGCAACTCTTCCTTTTCTATATAAAAGTATATATTCCTCGAAGAATCCTCGCTGAATCTGGAAAAGCGGCGATAGGATAACAAGCTTACCATGAGCCATTGACTCGGCTGCCGCTTCAAAGCGCCGCCGTCGATTCAAAGCGAGAGATCTGTGAGAATACACCTATACATACGTATAACGGTTTCAAAGTAATCTCCATCTCGCTCACGCAAACAACTCTGTCTGCTCCAACTCTGTCTACCTGTCTGTCTGTCTGTCTTTCACTCTCTCGCAAACAATTTGAATGTCCCCCTTGCAGGAAGTAGCTGCATATACATAGCAATAATAGACAGAGTCGTCCGCCGAGTTAATTAATTATTATCTCACCACGACGAAGCCACTCGTGCAGTAAATTCGACGTTAGAATTCAAGCGTCGAATCTCCAATTCCATATGTATAGTATGCAACATCTTAATGCCCCCTTTGTATTATTATTCCGACATATTAATGTACTCCCGGGGGAGGTACAATATAATATTTAGACAACGGCGTATTTGCACATTGTTCGAACCCTATTTTTCAGTACTAAATAAAGGACAGTGTATGAATTCGATGCTGTACGTGACTAGAACATCAATTTTAACGTACTTTTTAATAATATATACGCTATATTCTGGTCTACGTTCTAATAAGATACCCAAGCGAAATGATTTATTTGAATTAATTAATTCGTGAATAAAAAACTGTGCGGAGGAGGGGGGGGGGCACGACCAGGGTTATCGTAGTTTTTCATTGTTGTAGTTTAAAACGCAAAAGATTTAACTCTTAATGAAAAGAAACTGCACATGCACATATGAGCACGTGGAAAAATTGGATGAAAACCCCGGGCACAAATGGAATACGGCATAGGTACTCCAAGATCACACGAAGAGAAGTAGTAGCACACGGTGTAATTGTAGGGAGGAAGCAGGAAGAGAAAATAATCTCATTAAAGTTTAACAATTCCTAGTTACCCTGGGTGCTGCGGCGTACCGTCCTTTTCGCGCGCGAAAAAGAGAGAGAGAAACTCTTTCTCACGAAACCACTAGTCGGACTACTTGTCGTGCCGACCAGACGGAAAAAACTCTTCTTCCTTCTCTTTTCCACTCACTTCTCATGCAAAAAATGCTGGCGTAGCGCGGAAGATTACCCGTTAATTGGAGTGCTTATTTCCCAAGAATACGTAAGTCATAATTTTCAGCAATTTCAAGCTAATGCTTAAAATCTTCAATGCAAGCGAGCGAACCGTGCGTCTTTCTTCTTCGTATTCTCCGTTCGACTTTCTTTCGTTTCGCCATCGTTGACCTTGCGATAAAAGCTTTCGTTCTACTTGGTACTTGTGTTGCAAATTTCAGCATAAATATTTTATGCATATCCGATCTAAGATTTATATATCCCTCTGAACGAACGTTCAAATCACACGATTACATTAAAACTTTAATTGCTATGTGTACCAGGAACGACATTCGGCAAAAGCCATTACATCAATAAATACTTGTAATCAACCTGATCGATTCTCCTCTAATCTCGCGAATCTTGAGGTCGTATTGTAAATAAAAAACGACGGTAGAAACTCAAGGAAACTGTTCCTATCAACGGAAAGGCCAAGACTTAAGATACGTTGTTTTATACACATAGACACACAAACCCACACATTGAGAGAAAAGATCCTCCTGACGAGGATAATTGTTTCGATAGATCTCGTGTGCGATTCAATAGAGTTACTACTAGGAATCGACACGGTGCCCAGTATACAGACCGTTGCACACGCGACTTTTTATCTTCGTTTCTTCCAATCGATCATGGGACAAGGCTCACTCGGAATTAGGCGAACAGATCCGCACAACTATAAAGAACTCTCCGACTAAAGTTTGTTAACTAAAAAATGTAAAAGAAAGACTTGCTACTTACTTTGCTCCTTAAGACTAATATTTAGGCGGTCTTAACTTTTGCCAACGTCGATTTTTAATCCAGGATATAAATGGAAGCTCGTGGAAATATGTTTTCTTTCTTTCGCTCGATTTAATGATCGTTTTGCAATCAATAAGCTAAGAGAGGCACAGTTCCGTTGATAATATTCATGGATGAAAAAAAAATGGAGATTCGATGGTCCAAAGTACATAAGAAGCTAAATTGTTAAGTTGGGAAATGGGTTACGACTAAAAGCATGACGAGACTTGATGCCGCTTTGTTCGATGAATTTTTCAAACTGAAAGTTTTGATTGTTCAGCTGTGCATAGTGCCGACAGATATACCGTAGTGCAAAACAACGACTCGACAAGAAATCAGTAGCAGTTTCTGTTCTATGTATAGACTATAAGAGTCACTAACTTTCGAAGAGTTCATGCTCAATTATTTATTAAATGTCAGAGATAATTAAAGGAGACGGAGTCGAAAGCGAAAAGAACCGAAAACCTGTGCTCTTACCGCGGAATAGACATTTAGGATGCAAATCACTGCAATGTTCAGCTTTTTAATTTCACTATTATTCTACTACTGCTTATGTGCTTGTACACGTTATTTTAGATCGAAAATTGTGCTACAATTTTTTATCCTTTAATGAACAATATAAGTGCGAATAGTATATAATTTTCCAAACGAAAATATCCACTTGACTAGACCACGCCTTTTTTTTAAATAAACAAATAATCAACTCGACTATAATTTTGATCTGGAAAATCGAATACAATCAAGTCTTTTTTAAACTAGCAACGAACTGAAACTCGCTAGTGCTTCTGCACACACACCTCGTTCACGCATATCCACGCGTATAGACACAATTAATACACAAGTCGTAAGTTTCGAAACATCTGAAGAAACGTAGAAAAAGCCATTGCTGCAAGGGAAATGGAAAAATAATCAAATAAAGAAAAGAGCAGCTGCTACTGATCCGCGTGAGAAGAAGTAACGCCGGAGAAGTGGAAAATCAAAGAAAGAGAGAAAAAAGCGGTATAGAGAAAAGGAGGCGACCGAGCCTTGATCCAACGTAGCTTAATCAATGGGGAATTCGCGCGAGCTTTTACCGATGGAAGCTATACATATTGCATTGCTCGATACACGAACCCTATCGCAGCTCTCTTCTTCTCTAGCTCTCACCTTTCTCTCTTTTCATCTCTTTCGCGTCCCCGAAGTAGAAACAGCAACAACTCTCCTTGCGTGACCTTAATTTCTTCGACCTTATAAGAAGGAAGCTGCTGATGCTGCTATTCCGGCGCATCAAACGATGGGACTGGCAAGCTCGTTACGTGCATTGGCGCCTCTTTCTCTCTTTCGTCGAAGAAAGAGAGATATATAGAGATCTTCCCGGCGTTCAATCAGCGCGGATGTTTTCATTTACGGACTGATTCGACCCTCGGTGGGAGAGGGGTCTGGGATGGCGGATGGAATTAGGAGGAAAAAACCGCGCTCTCGAAATTGCTCGTTATTTTCGTTCATTAGCCAAGTGCGCAGGGCTCTTTTTTCCGCCCATTTTTACTTTATTTTTTTCTTTAATTATGATTAATTCACCCGCTACCTTAATCGCAAACTGGACTTATTGATTTTTCTTAAACAATACACAATACTGCAGCTGCTGCGAATAGTAAGCAAAATGTTAACGGGAAAGAAATATCGTTTTTCTTGAAAACATCCTTGAAACAATTTCATCACATAAGCACGTGCATCCGTCGGTAGGGAATAACAAGTCGCTAATGCGCGCAGATGACAGTGGCGCGCGAGTAGATTCTACGACGTATAAGACTGGAAAATACAGTAAAAATATGATGAGAGAAAGAAAAAGCGAGCTGAATAAAATCCACCCCTTCAGGTATCTCAAAGACCAATGCACTCCAATCATCATGGCGTGTATATATTATATTTATCCCATACGTATACGAGCTCGTTACTTTTGTCTGTTAGTCGAAACATTCTCGCGTATTATAAAAAAGTGCATACTATTTTCCAAGTAATAGGAACTTTATCGGCGAAAAAACGAGATCATACAAGAGGTATTTATCGATGTAAATAGCGTCTCGTTTGCGCTCACCTAACGTCACGAACAGTCTGTATATGATTGTATACGCATCATTCTCTGACAGATTGACCGGTCAAAGCTTTTTTCTTCTAAATATTTCGAAACTGTTCTTTGGTACTGTCTTTATAAATAATCTATCTTTATAAATTTTTTTAGATTTTGTTCTCGAACATTTTTCAATTGTGGTATTTTATCCGCTCTTATAATATTAATTAGATCGACGCGTACTAAGCGAGTGATTTCCAAGAGAGTTGAGTCATTCGGCTCGTAAATCTGTCGGTTTGACGAGTATAAGGCATCATCGTTCGATATTAATAAAGCGTTCCACACATATCATAGCATTAGGCAAGGGGCTCGCTTTGTCCACGCTCGCGCTCCAGAACGTTATTTATTACACAATCCGTTATTAACCCAACATATATACACTCACACATAACAGTTATCTTCTGACTGAATCGTCGGCTGAATTTATGCTCGTTACAAATCATATATTTCGCTATAGTTTCACAAACAAATCGTTCGTTAAGGTGACTAATGGATCCTTTGTTCAGCCGGTCTGCACGCAGTACGACCGTTTTTCGCTAATGCGCGCTCGCGCGGTAGACGCGGTAGACGCGGTAGACGTGTCTCCGATACGCGCTGTGTATAAATAATACAAGTCAGCGGGGCGCGCAATACGTGTGCGTGACAGATATTTCACTTATGCTTATATTAGCCGGTTCAAGCTTATTGCGGTACGCGTCACGGACAATTAGTGTAGTATAGTTTCGAGCTTCTTTTTCCGATTTCACGCGCCTGCCAATCATATTTTTATCCGATATTTTAAATCACTCGATACTCAGTTTTCTCTAGATCAACAATTACATTTCTGTATCAATTGTCATGATTCGTGAATAAATTCGCCGCTCTGAATTCAGAGAGCGCACAGGCGAACTATCACTTTTTTCCAAAATTTTGTTTCTCAATATGTTTTCGGGAGAGAGATTTTCGCGATTATCACAGAAAAAGCTTTATTTTTCTCGAGTATACATTCGACATTAAATAAATAATAATACGCCACGTTCACTCTGGTAGTAATTATGAATTAACAATATATACGAGTCGTATAAAATATTGCCATGGAAAAAGAGCATCTCAAAAGCTGACAGTGCATGGGGCTCACACAAACGAGTAAAGCGAAGAGGAGAAGGCACAAGCGCATAACCGCCATTAGTTAGAAGCGAAAGCAGCGAGACGGTCGAGAATTTTTCACCATTCCGAAAAGTTTGACCAACGAGGAGCCATTCGTTAGCGTCACTAGAATAGAGGAAATGCTGGCTGTAGGCGAGTGCTGCTTCTTCCGGATGTGATACTGTATGGCTTTTTTACGAAATCCGCTGAAGGGAGAGAGAGACAAAGTTGCGTTGACCGAGGGGTGATGCATTAGAGTTGCAGAGTACGAGACCAAAAATGCGACTACAGCAGTATCCCGATCGCGCTTTTCACGAAAAAGCTTGTGTACGACGGTAAGCTTACAGATAATAATTTGTTTTCTACTCTTCAATTTTCAATAAGATAGCGCGCCTACTCTAGGCACGAGAAATATTTTTAAATTGCCTTTCACTCATCCGACGTAAATTGAAGAAAATTCTAATCATTTTTTTTTGTTTCGTGTAACGCATACACCTATATTGATATAGAGGAGGAAGCATCAAAAAGTGCTGCTCTCTTATACTCAAGAATGATTCTTGAGTATACGAGAGAATTCAAGATTTCTCGCAGGCGAAAAAGTTTTTTTTTTCATGCGAGGCGAGTTTATTGTAAGGAAGTCGCGCACTCGCGATAATTGTGTCTTGCGTCGTCCGTCTGTTATATGCGAGCTCGCGCGCAGCTAAAAAGCTTCCTTGAAAATGTTCACTCTCTACCGTCGCGCAGTTCTTACAGCCTTGGGTTATTCTTTGTGAGCTTCTGCGTCATTCCTTCGACGGTGCAGTGGTTCGCTTGCCGCTACTTTCTACTTCGCTACTTTCTTTTCATTCTCTCTTATTCTATCTTTCATCGTGACGAGCGCGTGTTTGCGCACGGTAAACGCATTTTTCCTCTTATATGTACGTTCCGCCGCAGCGCGATAATGTTTGTCACGAGATGAATTTGTCCGCGCGCTTTTTTTTGTCCGACTTTCATCTTTTCTTTTACTTCTCCTCCTTCTCCCATGCCACTTCGATTTCTCTCTGTCCCTGTTTTCAAGACTTTGTTTACCCAGGCCCTCGCGGCCGGATATCGAGCGAATCACCAGGGCGCACAAAACGCGAAAAAAATGTCTTTTATTGAGCCGATCAGAAAATATTTGTCTTTGCCCTTATAATGGACTGGGAATTTTGTATAAAACCGTTGCTTTTTATGGTTAAAGGTCATGGCGTGTTTATACACGCTCGGCAACAAATTTAACGCAACACCTAATTCCAACTAAAATGTGTCTTGAAACATTAATATCTCGGGTAAAAAACACTTTATGCTCAGGTTCGAATGCTATTTCTTAGTTGATTGTTATATTATCAAATCAAAATGAAAAATTCGTATCCAAGCGAAAGAAAAATGAACCGTCGACTTTAACGTTACCCAAGAACAGAAAACAATGAATAGAAAACAATTACCATTCGTTACATATTGATTCCTGAAATCAGTAATGTGAAAAAAAATGTTCATTTAGGTGTTGCGTTAATTTCGTTGATGAGTGTATTATTTCTGTTGTATATGGGCACACATATATATAGAGCAGCGTGTTTTCTTGAAATATTCGAAGATCGTCGTCTTGCGCAAGGGAAGAATTGCCTCCACCCGCTTCGAATCCCGACATTCTCCTGTTTTTCATTTGGTCGAGAGTTATCCGCTCGACGACGAGTCGTAAACACATTTTTCTCGTCGGCCCTGTGGGATGTCAAAATATTCGGTGCTCTGTAAATCATCCTCTGAATTTTGCTATTCTTTCGTTTTCTCCTACTTCCTCTTGTGTTATATACTTTATTTTTACACTGTTTTTAAAGGCTCGTCCAATAGACCATAATAATCGTAAAAATCCGGATAATAAATATATTACTACGTACAACAGCAAACAAATATAATATGCAATGCAACAAAATCAATATATTGGTTAAGGACTTATGCAAATTAATATACTGGCTCGTAATAAGCTATTACAGTTATTATATCGATGTGCACACACGGATTCTTGTAATGAAAATATATTTAAATCTCACTGCTACAGCTCACACAACAAATTATTCATTCACGCTATACAATGTATATTCAACCAGCTAAAATTATCAAAGAGAATATTTCCTTCTTCAATGTAGTTACGCTACAATTAATCGTTTCACTGAATTACATTATACACGCGTACATCGTGTTACCGAAACAAAATCACGAGCTTCTGTTGTGTAACTGCGGTCAACATTCGTTACAGTATAACTTCGTACTGTCTCTTCGACAAGCTAAAATTTCCTCCGCGCATATCCGTACAGGGTATGAAATTTCTCTGCAAATATGCATTCTAAAATTTAGATACCAATAGCAAACTAATAGCCGCTCTCCTGCCCTCGCGAAATCTCCCGTGGAAAATGAAAATCAACTATTGATTTTACACGCGATGATGAGAATGATCGATCTTCACTTCGGGCGTAGCCCTCCTTTCCTTTAAATATATGTGCTTATACAGATGCACATAAATTCTTGCACTCTCTCGTATTGAGCGCATCATCGAACATTACATAGTACACGTAGGCCTATACCTGCTTTCACGTCAGGTGCTCGTTATATACCGAGCCTAGCGAAACGTCTCCGATCGCTTGAATAGCTTATCACCGTCGTCGTCGGCGCGACGATGATTGTTATTGGTATACAGAGCTGCAGCTCTCGCGTGCGTACGTCGCAACATAAATATATATGAGTCTTTCCCCACACACCGTGAGAAAGAGGAAGGTGTGCATCATAACGTATATTTATAGAGAGTCACAAAATATACAAATAACTCTATGTATATAGGATGAAACTGAGTGAGAGAGAGAGAGAAAGCAGCACCGCGATGTATATGTATGCATGCGAATTAGTCAAGTTCGTTGTTCAAGCGCGCCTCCATGCTAATCCCTCGCATTCGTGCGGCTGCAGTGCCGAAGCTGCAGCGTTAAACCGAAAATGGGATACTCCCTGAGAGTTAAAGCTCTTGCACACGTTTGTGTGATATGCGCGTACATACACACGCGCATATTCACAGACACATACGCAGCAGAGCGTCATCTCTGGGTCATCATTGCTGGGTCAAACAAATTTCTTGATCATTCATAAATATAATACGGACGCTAGGAATAATCTCGATTACATTGTCGAGAAAATTATCAAGCTGACAAAACATATACATATATATTATATACCTATACTAACAGATATGCGGTCTCGTATCTGTTCGTATTTGTGCATGCATACATCTGCGCCGAGCAACGGTATACACTTTGAAATAATAATTTTTCGCCCGAAAGGAAAAAAACTGATTTTTAAAGTTGTGCTCGCCGTTGCTCAAAGGAATACCACAAGAGAGCGGTCGCTGCTCTTTCTCGTAGGCGAGTGGCCGCGAAACGAATCGATACAATATGTCCAGTGGCCGGCAACCTGCTCTAAAAGCTCTCGTAGTGCGTCTTCGGCCTGTGGGAATTTGAAAGCTCGATCGGACGATCAACGCGAATTCTATCTGGGTGGCTCTATCGTTCCCTCTTTGTCTTCTATGTAATACCTTGCATTTTGGAAGTCTCGTCGTTGTTGATATTTTGGCCGAACTTTTTGCGTTGACTCGCTGCGCGAATTCTGATAATTAGGATATACGTGAATTATCGACAAACCGGTCATGCGAAAAGTATTATCGATCAAAAATTTCAACTGCAACGGACAGGTTGATTTCTATACCGCGATGATACATTATATCGAGCATGCCGTTAGACATTTGCGGGCGCGCGCGTTATAACGAGCTCGAGAAATTCCTTTCGCTTAGAATGAGAATGAATTGTCATCGGCTGAAATTCACACTAGCGAAAGATGCAATACATTCAATTGTACAGTATAGAAATGAAAAGCGCTATTTGCACATACTGACTGTAATTGAGATTTCCTCTCGACATATTTATAAAGTATATTCGAGTGGATAGAAAGCTCTGACTAACTCTCATTAACTCTTTGCATAACGAGGTTATCTTCTTCGGGCGTAGAAATGATAGAGACATGTAGCGAAAACGTAAGAAGGCCTCGCTCGTCTAGCTACTTCGATATCTAGTGTTTCTAGTTTCGCCTCTACGTGCATGTATGCGAGTGAACATTCCAATGGCGCATATATAGAGCATATGTATGTAGGAAAGGACGACTGCTTCGATCGTGGGCGGCACTGAGGCAATTTTCGTCCTGCAGCGAAACTCCGAAAGCGAACATTACGAGACTATATCCGTTTATCTCATTTTGCGAATCGCAACTTCTGGCCTGGCGTGCAGTCTCTCTCCCTCCTACCCTTACTCTCTGTATACCGGAGAGAGTCTTTCGCCCCGAAAAGTTCGACGCGTCGCTACTACTACTGCTGCAAGCTCTTCTGCTCTATTTGTCGGTGATTCCCTCTACAGAATTAAAGAGAGCATGCGCACACCGGTTGACCCTTTTTTCTCACGGATAATAATGTTGCGCATCTTGCTTCTCTTCGTGTATTTCTTTTATTCTAGAAGTCGCAGCTATGCTCTTTTTCATCGTATTCCAATTGACTATTCAGTTGATCTTCTCTCAAAATTCCACGTAATATTTTCAAACTTTGTATTTATTTTATTATATTTTCTTTAATATAGAAAATCCGTATTGCAGTATTAGATATCTAATGAATTGTATTGAAACATTTTTACCTTCTATAGAATAGATAAATCCTACATCAATATTTTTCTGGTTAAATTAATAAATTTATTCCATCGTTTGCATTGTTATACGGAATTATTTGACTGAAATTTCTTAGCTCATGGAACGCAGAATGTCCCATATTTAAATATAATTAATTTAGTGATAGGCTATAGAGAACGCAGATATCGCCCCATATACTCTAATAATAATGATTCTTATTAATTTAATTGATAAAAATTGAATCCTAGTGTTTTTAATGGCGATGATCAAATTATTTAATAATCCTTATCTGCTGTTAACAAATGAAGCGAAGAAACTAAGTAACTTTGTTAGGTTTATGTTGGTAATTGAATGAAGAACGTCGAAAGCTTAATTGAAACTGGAAATGGACGCAACTACAATTATCCGTGTAAGTTTCATTAAAATGATTAAATGACACCCTATTTTGGGTACTTAAATCAATCAAATATCTATGTCCTGCAGTAAATAATTACTTTAATAATGGAATCTATATTCACGCTCAACGTCTAACTTGATCTCAAGACAATTAGTGAAGAATAAAAGATCGAACCATCAAAATGACATATCTTCATTTTTGAAAGCCCAAATATTTCATACAGCCACATTAATATACTCAAAGTACACTATTACGTGAGCTGCGCATTTAAAACACTCGACTTATTAGGAAAAGTGTTTTCTACAGACACGGTCGCGGCTTTACTAAAAGGACATGACTCTCTCTCTCTCTCTCTCTCTCTCTCTCTCTCTCTCTCTCTCTTTCTCTCTCTCTCGCGCGAGCGTAGTACCCTTAACTTGAAACATCCCAGGCGTACTTGGTTTTTCCGCGTGCAAGCTTGCGCTCTGCACAGTTATTTCAAAACACGATGTCTACATGTATGTACATGTATATACACCGCCGAGAATAAGAAAGAAAACACCCAGACTGAAAATCCAATTGCAATTAAGTGACGGCAACGAAAGTGAAGCATTAAGTCGCTGCAGACGAATATATCCGTACAATAAAAAATAAACATCAATTCGAAAACATAATTACACTATTCAAGTGCACGATAACGCACTCTATATAAATGTGCGACGAAATAACAGCGCAAATTTAACTCTCGAGTATTGAATTTATAAAGAAGAGCCCCCATATATGTCGTATTATCCATTTGTTCTGTGTAAGCGTGCGATGTAAAATTTTACACATAATTCTGCTATGTGCTCGCGGAACTTCAAACAATTTTCACTCTGTGTACAAAGAGGGGGGAGGGGAGGGAAAACCATATGGCGCGAAGAGGCCGTAAGACCGAGGGAAAGAGCTCATAACTCGGCCATTGAAGTACTCAGCAGCATTACTCCCTGTTGTATACCTATGTGTATCTCTCCAACGACGCACGTGCGAGCGTTTTAACTCCGCAGTAGGACCGAGTGTACAGGAGTAATACGCTCTTGGACTGGGGCTTTTCAGCTACGCGAAACGTTGACAGACTGCTAGCAGAGCTCGATTTGTATAAATACGGACGAGAAACTTTATGGCTGTTTGAGGAATGGTACATTTAAAATTTAATAAGAATTATATGTTGGTAATCCGTTCTTCCACTCGCTATATAAATCTGTACAAATAAAGGATGGAACGTCGTGTAATTTATTGAATTAATTTAATGAATAATTGGAATTTCGGTGTATGTCTAGTGTAGAAGGGAAAAAATTCGATTTCGCTTATTAATCCTGAGCTTAAACGTGAAATTTTTCTTAAACGGCTCAGCGATTGATCGTGTACTTTTTAAACAGTTATACGTCTTTGCACTGTTAAATCTAATTGCCTCTTGAGGATTAGCCGCTATAAAGACTGTGATCGATGGCGACGGAAAATGTAAGTTCATAAATTATGTTTTAAGCTTTTATTCCGCTACTGCGCTGCAACGACACGCTCGAGAGAGAAAAGCTTCTCTACCGCGCAACAAACTGCTTCCCCGTAAAAATCGTTTTCGAAACAGCCCTCCAGTCTAATATTACTGCGAAAAAATCGAGCATTAACAAATTTCGCTGCGTTCCGTGTTATCGCATTAAATTATGAGACTCTCTGAAATCACATTAAATTTTCGTCAATAATTTCTCGGGGAAAAAATTGAAACAGCAAATCCCCGGCACAAGTGCCTGAATCCATTTCTGCTAAATTTTTGGCCGACGTTCTAAAAATAACATAAAAGTAACTTTAATATTCACTCCGTAAAACTAACTAGCGCGCCACACACGACCCAAGGCCCGCGGTGGCTTACCGCCTTGCATAGCGAAGCGTTTTTTTTTGCATTTACGGCACGACCGTCGACGCTCGTATACCACATGTTTATTAATGTTTAAAAAAATATTAAGATAGATAACACACAACAATACATACACAGATGAATTATATATTAATAATTTAAAAAATAAATATTTCCGGTATTTCAGCTCTGTAAAATTTGTTTGCTATTTCTATAAAAAAAGACATTTTTTAATATAAAGAACAATTGAAAAGTTTTGTAATCGCTCGATCGATTGTAGATTGTAGATTTTCAATCTACAGGGTTTGTTACAAATAATAAACCTTAAATGGCGCGGTTTAATCAAATTTCAAACATTTTTCGTATTTGAAGATAATTTCATACTTTACCATATGAAATAGTATAATATTTACGAGTGTAAACATAATAAGTGCAGTGTATACAAAGGATTTAACCTATAAGTGCAACTTATAGTTAAGAGACAAGGAAAATCTGCATAATTTGTTCATCTATGAAGTACAAACAGATAAAGAGGACTATATTAAATCAAGTGAATTAGGAAACAAAGATTGCAATCTTATACTAACAGCTTGTTTTATAGTGTATTCAACAATAGATCGACAACTTGGAGAAATGTATGTGTTATTTATAACTATTCTATTTTCTATTTATTTACTAAGTTAAATAAAATATATGCAAAAATACATGCCAATATATTTTTAGGTTCTTTACTTATTTGCATAGAACTTAACATAGATAATTTTTGGCAATGACATAGAGAAGGTGTGATTGTTTATGTATGATTAGATGTCTTGAAATTTAACATGAATTTGAAGATACACTTTATCATGTAACAATATATTTATATGTTTCATAGATCTTTTGTCTTTGTGATGAAGACTTCAATAAGATTTCAATAAGAGATATTTTTAGTATAATTTGCGTTAAAAAATTGTTAACAAATGTATTATTAGGAGGAAAAGATTTGTAATTAATAGATGTACAACTTTTCTATTGAACATTTTAAAATAAATCGTTTATTTGCTAAAATTTTGTATAAAAATCAGATTTTTTTATTGTCAAAATTCGTTTTTGTAAGGATAACTATTTTTAAGAATTTTTTGTAATACATGTGTAAATGAAAAAAAGTTGTATTTTTTAATGATCTACAACTTCTAATCTTTTTATGTAAAATGATTATGATTTGATATATAATAACCAAATCGTTTTTAGATCGATGTATTTGATCGAGATAATCCTCATTGAGATAATCCTGGTACAAAAAAATTGAAAATTTAACATGATGAAAACGTGAAAAATTGCTCCCATTTTTAAGGTTAAAAAATATAAAAAAACAGAAAAGGTACTTTTTGTATTTTCAAAAGTCACGTGTGTGCAAAATTTCAGCTTGATTCATTGATAATTGTAGAAGATACAGCATACGTGGTTTTGCGATGACAAAACTATAAGACACTTCCGTATGACGGTCGTGCCTAAAAACGCAGTTGAGGGTATCAGATAAGGCTTATTATAAGAAAGACAATCAAAACAAATGATGTTAATATAATTGACGCGATATAGAATCAAAATTACCCATAGCCAGAGAATAGTTTAGATAAGCGATCGTTGCGAAGAACTAATAATGAGCAGTTAATCAATTCTCCGCAAAAACTTATTGTCGATATAATGTCGATCATAATAGGTAATTTTCGATTAACATAATAATCTCACGAGTTACCACGTTCAAATTCTGTTGGTAAATTATGAAGTTGAATATTACTATATAATTGACCCTATAACAAAGATAGCACCGCGCAAAGTATGAAAAAATATATTCTCTAGCTTCCCCGCTTCTACTACGAGCTCACGTTTCTGTGCCTCGATTCCCTTGTGTATAGAGTCCTTATATCTTTTCGATGACCCATTGAATAAGCTCTCCTATACAATACAGTTGATCGATTTAATATAACGTAGTATACAAATATAAAGTGTATCAACTGCAATTAATTGTATAACCTTAATTCACAATAAATCTTAATTAGTTATCAGTGCCGCATGTAGATTATCAATCAAAAGAATTTAAATAGGGGTTAAATAAAATTCATCTATACTATAACCAAACCCTTCTACACATTTTATGCATATACGTTATTTTGCTCCTAAAACATTAACTTTATGAGCATCGATTTTTATTATTTTTAATTCCTCTTTTATTTTTATGATAAAAGTCAAAAGTTGAAAAACACTATTTCACCTCGCACGAGAAAATAAAAAGTCAATGTCATTTCATGAATTTGACACAGCAATGTAAAAGTGAAATGGCTTAAAAATAAAGTAACGTTGTTAAATAATGCATTCACATTTTTATTCTTATATCTCGAAATTAAAGATTAATACACAGTTTTCAGAAGGATCGAACAGTTTTCGAAAAATACGTCTATGCGAGCTATAAATCACGTTGAAAGATAAAAAGCAAGCAGCGCTATCGATCGATTGGAAATAAAATTCCAAGCGTACATAACTTCTTACGCGAATCCAAAGCTCTGTCACAGAGAGAAAGAAAGAAAAACTTCTCGTTCGCGCAATAGAAAAGTCATTTTTGTCAACCCTATCCACCTTCCTCCCTTTCGATCGTTCGGAAAATTATATTTAAGCCATCGGAAACATTCGATTTCTGTGGGATATTCTGTAAAAGCAAGTTTGCATTTGAAAAAATCACAATATGAAAGCTCTAAAATGCTTGGCAGAAAGAAAATCTATATCGTGCACATACCATCTAACACAAACCGCGCGCATCACTGTCGCGTCAGCGCTCGACTGCAGCCACTTATGGAATCGACTATTCACTAATATACGTCTATTCCACGACTCGAAATTTCGATATCAACGCCTACACGCGTATATATATTGCACGAATATGCTATGTATTACACAGTTCCATTTAGCACACTGCGATTACATGCATATTTTCGCAGGATAAAACAGGATGGTTGATACAGACAGAGTAAGACTGTCGCCGTTACTTCTCAAGACCGAAAGAGGAATATTTATTGCTTTGAAATGAGAAAAAGGCTGAGGAAAGAGTGAGACTGATCAGTGCTACTGGGAACGTAGTCGTCGGGTTATAGGGATAGAGGCCGAGGTGATAAAGCTGAGGATTTACGAGAAAGACGTTGATAGGTGCCGCTTTTCCTTCGCGAAGCCCAGAGGTGAAAAGCTTCGGCTTTCTGTGTATGTACGGTGTAAAAAAGATTGTTATTATTTTTTCTAGGTATATCAAGTCGATTAACTTCGCAATATAAATGTAATAACCTAATATAAGGGTATCTATAAAGAGGTTGCGTTAATTACATTTTCGAATAATTTATTCGAAGTTGAATCGCGGTACTTAGTAAGCCCTTACGATGACTGTTCGAATAGCTCGAAATTGCCTACCTATACATTGTAAGGGAGGTAAAGGAGAAATCAATGAACCTGGCTGAATTTTAAACACTTTAAATACTTTTGACGCCCGTGAAATAGCGCGCTAATTAATACTTCGAGGATTAACGTTTAACCCCGATTGAAAAATTAACGCGAGATAATTTTTTGATATACAACGTACTAAAATGAAAAAATTTATGCGGCGCTGAAGAATTTTCAATTACTTCGGGATTTTAATCGAAATGAAAATCGACAAGCGCCGATTCATCAAATGAATTTTTTCTTTTTACATTTCTCTCCCTTTTTCTATCTCTCGTTTTGAAATAAACATCGCAGTAGTAGCCTCATTAACAAGACATGCCTCAGCGCATGACGAATGAGTTTTCCCTTTGAAATACCTACCTACCATCCACCACTACTCGATCAATCGAACTCATTACATTTGTCTCTGTTTTCTCGTTAAAAAAATTCACAACTCCGTGATGTGACCGATATTTATACGCATTACGTATTCATGAATATGTGCATATGCACATTATAAATAAGCTCCGGAGCGTCAGATCATCCGCTTAATTAAACAAATAATACGCTCGAATCTTCGATATAGTGTCGAAATTGTTTTTACTGCCGATGACTGGCAGAGTTTAATCGGTTGTGCACGCGATGACTCGTTGCAAGCATGATGCATACAGATATACTTATAAGCCATTTTCCGACAGATTGACAGGCCAAAAAACATCTTTTTTTTCAAAATATTTTTAAACTTTAGATTTTTTTGACCGGTCAATCTGTTCGAGAATGACTGATCTATACATGGCATACCAGATTGTCAGTTTGATATAAATAATTATAGTATATGTGTGTTGATGAATTGTTTGCGGAATAATTGTTACGCAATAGGATATAATGAGGAAGATACCTTTTTCTTTCGCAGAACAAATTGCCAGGTATAGACAAATTGTCTGCGTAGCCGTGCTATATTTGTGCAGATAGTTATTACATTTTTCATGACGTCAGACGGTTTTGCACCCATAAAGATGATACGTTGAGCGAAGGATGTCGATATTTTTACGTCGCTGTGAGAAAAAGATATATTGAATGGAGTTTTTATTTAGCTGCTTATAAATAAATCTCGCCAACTAAACTGATACGTGATAAAATATTTTTATACTAATGTTATTCCGCATATTTTAACGTTTACGAGCCTTGACTTATATCGAAAAATTGCCGTATTTCTTGTAATATATAAATCGCCCAAAACAACAGCGAATAAGAATCTATACGAAGGCGATAAAAAAAGTTTGACCTCTCTTATAAAATTTTGAGTTTCCCACGAGTCTATCAATTTTCGACAAGCGCAACGTATACTCTTCTCATTGTATATAGATGACTGAACGCGGATAATAATACAGCTACGGACATATAATAATCATCTTTCTCGTCGAATCCGGATCGCAATATATGTATGCACGCTTGTATTGTATATGTCGGTGCAACAAAACACTGAGTTTATAGTTACCACCTAAACAGCATAAACGAGCAAAGCCTAAGCCAAAAATCGATCCCAACCAAGCTTACGGCGTTTCAAGCCTTTCCAAGCGTTAACCCGAATTTCATCCGCAGTGTAGCTCGCAGCGATGCGTCGACGCGACGTGCGTAATACGTTACAAGACGCCTTTAATGAACGACCCACCTTAGACGCAGTCTATGTATACATCCATAATTACATATACGTATAAATGTATTGAATACATGTATATTATATGTATATGTATATATACACACGCGTTTGTGTGTGTGTGTGCGTGTGCGTGTGTGTGTGCGTCTGTGTGCGTCTGTGTGGGTGTGTGGGTGTGTGTGTGTGTGTGGATGTGTGGGTGTGTGCATAGCTGGCACGCGCATAGATTTCACCGAGAAAAGGTGAACTGCTGCTGTACACTTGCACCGCTAAACAAGTATTGACAGAAGAATTTTCCTCCTGTCGTACGTGCGTTCGTTTCGCCAAACTCGTGTCCACACGTAGCGACGATTTTCAACGTCGTAGATTCCACAAATGTTCTCTTTTTCTTATTCGAAAGAACGCTTTTTCTGCATTAAAGATGGTACGTATGTATCATTTTATATACACATTCTCGATTATTTTCTTTGCATTCACATGAACGCATTACGTATATCGTTACGTTTTTCCTATATGTATATAATGTTCAATGATCCAATACTCTTTTCACTCGACGAGACGGTTTGCTTATCTTTCGAATATCTTTCAAGCTTCTCCCCTAGTCAACGAATTCCTCCTTTTCCTTCTATATACTCAGCGAATTGCTTTTAATTCAACCATCTCTTATTGATGAATGTATATTAGGCTGCACGCTTTTGGCTTATAACATGATTTTTCGATCGAATCGGTGAAAGCCAATCGTACTATTTGTTTAAACAGCTCAAAATAGATGAGACTATATGTTATTGAACAAAAGGATTGTGGAACTATTCAATTATTATAAACATTAAAAGTTCATTTAGACACGATCTTTTGTGATTTTTTTGCAATTTTGAACGGTTTTTACATCGCATAACCTTTTTATTTTACTACCTTGGCAAAAACTAATTCACTATTCGATTCAGCGGCTCAAAATACATAGCAATATGTATGTCGGAAGTTTAAATTTCAAAATTTCCACCGATTTTCTAAATGATAAAAGTTTTGACTCATTTTTTACGCGTAAAAGCCATAAGAAACTTCGGGTGCTTTGAGGCAGGAGAAAAATCAATGCTATATGTTCTGAGCTTACATACGCATAATTTTTTAGGTAGTTACAAGCCATTTTTATCCAGCTCGAATGAAAAAACAAAATAAAAAAAATTAACGTCCAGCCTAATGTTTATATTCACACCGACAATGAGAATCTGCGCGCAAGCGTACGTGCATTATCGTAAGAACGTTTTACGATCCATTGCCTCCGACGTCCTTGCAGAAGAAATCAAAAAGAACTCCTGTACTCCAGCGTAATTACTTTTAATTTCCAATTTATCGAACTTGGCTAATGAGAAAATTCAATTTGTCCGACGCGAGCACAGAGCTTAATCATATTTGCATCGGTATCATATACCTCGTTCTATGCATGCCTCCGCGGTATTGGTTTTCTTTTAAGGCGTTTTATAATTATTCCATTACAATACTGAATTCTCAATAGGTGATACTCAATTGCAGTCGCCCAATCGATACTTATTATCTCACTTTGTTTTCGCTGAATCTTATAGTGATGCATAAAAATGGTTGAACGAACTAAAATATCACATGAGATGGAATAAAAAACTTTTCTTACAATTCCTCGGGCGCCTACACACACAGAATGAACGATTTCCGATACAAAGCGTGCATAGGTTTGATTGAACGTAGCACTTTGAGAGATCCAGGTTTAATTAAACGGCTGCAGCGCGCAGCATGCGAAAATATTTGTCCTACTTCAAAGGATATATTTTCGTTTATTTGCTCAGTCGACAATGAACGAATATATGTACACATTTTGTCTGTGCGTTTATCCGTACGGGCATGGAAAAACCATTAAAATAAGGGAAAAGTACATAACAGCGGAACTTCTAACGAAGTCCGGTCCTTTGCGCGTATCTCCGCATCTCGCAAGCTCCTCTCATTTGATAACACAATACCCGTGCAACGCGTTACTACGTTGGCACAATTTTCATAGCGCGCACGTATCAAAGACTCGTTTACCACGACTATATACTCCTGCGCTGCAACCTTATCGCCTCGGCATGTATAGCGCGGTCTATGCGCTTTATTTGTATAAACAGCCAAGTAAAAACAACGTTTCTGAGGGCGTATATAGGTGGGAGGCGTACAGCTGTACTAGGAAAGGAAGGGAACGAGGAAAAAGAATTTCCTTGTATACGCCAAGGCAAATTACTGTTTGCCCACTTGTCGCATATACATGTGTTTAACTACGTGGCTATACACATCGCATAAACGAGCGCCTAATAATGTACTAATATTGGAACGTTACCGCCTTTTTCATTACAGCCTCTCCCTCTCACTCTCAATGCCGTGTGAGCTTCGAAGCCTCTCTAGACTATTTATGCGTATTATTCTTATATTTGTCGATAGAGTAAATGCGTGCGACAGTAATGCAGTAGCACGGGCAAACAGACATTTTCAACATACAGACTGAATTGAGCGACGTGATAATGACTTATATCGATGCGGCGCACGCGAGTTGTTTGCACTTGCGGGTGGGGGAGGGCGCAGGTGACTTATTTATCTGTCGTCGCTTCCGTACAATTTCTTCGTGATTATTGTTTTGCCTCAATATACATAGATCTCGTTGGTAATACATACATTATTATATATTTACATATCTTCGTTGGTATTACTTCGATGAAACAAAACTCAATGACAGAAGGTTATGTTTACACAACGCTACGGGCTTGGTACAATCATAAACTCGCTCTGCAGCTATTATGTCCCGAAGAGCGAGAAAAATAATCAGAATAGACGAAGCACTGCCTTCTTTAAATAGACTTCTTTTCTATTTGCTGTTATCTATTGAACATTTAATTTTGTCCATTATATACAATAATAGTATTTTATTAATTAGTTTGTCGTAGCTTGATTGAATAGCTATTCAATTAAAAGGAATCGGCTGAATTAAAGAATTAAAGAAATAATCACCTACTCAAAATGGTTGCGCTCTTTAACGGTATTTATAAACATTCGCGAAGCAATGAGTGAACATACATTGTTTATTCTTCGTTGCATTTAGCATCTAAATGCTGCGCCATAAAGGTATAACTTTCCTTAAAAAAAAGTACGAGCCCAGGTCAATCAGAGCAGCGCAAGCGCTCTCGTCCCGACCTAAAATTATGAAAAATACTTGGAAAGAAATCGTGTATATTCAAATCAATAACATTTTTCCGTATTTAAAATTGAGTATTTCAATGATTTTGGGTTAAGAGTTTTTTTCATTTACGTTCGGCAACAGGTAGTCTATAAACGCTCGGTGTCTGCGAACGAGCTTGATTCTTTTTTACGCCAAAGACGCAGATCGTTAGCTTTTTTTGCTCGTTCTCATCCCTCTTCGGGCGATTTTCTCGATGTGAAAAAAAAGGAAAAAGGAACTAAAAACAAATCGATTGACCCATGATAGGGAGTTGAAAAGGGCAGTGTCTAGGTGCTTTAAAGGCCGACGGGCGCTCCATCGCGTGAAATCGGTATAGAGTCGAGTTCACGGGCTCGTTCAATAATTACCCATCCAGTCCACTTGCGCAAATAACTACAAGAGACTAGGGAATTGAGGAAAAGTTTACTCACTCGGTTCATCAACCTTCTGCAGCTGTCCGCTCAACATGAACTCCGAGTTGACGAGGCACATCATCGTCAGCAGTGGAAGTGACCGCATCTTGCGCTCTCCTCGTCTGTACAAGAAACTTACGAATAATCTGAAAAATTGTTGGAGCACTTTCACGATCCCCTTGGCACAGACAACGATGATCATCGGCGTAGAATCGTTTTTGTCTTCCACACCTTACGTGGGCTCACTGTACCGCAGAAGTTCATCTGAACGATAGGGTATTAGCCGTTTCCTTTTCCTCTATAGTATACTTCGAGAAAGTAGAGAGAGAGAGAGAGAGAGAGAGAGAGAGAGAGAGAGAGCGAGATACGATCACAGTTCGCCAAATCGTTGATTCGACCACCGAAAGCACTTGTTTCCTCGCCGACTATCCGTCGCACTGATCACTGCGATAGTAATCCTGGACATACGAGTCATCATAGCTCTTTCGCGCACACGCGCACGTACGCGCTGCGGTATGCATGTGTAGGTTAGCAGTATATCGCGGCTGACCCGAGGCCGAGCCTCGTCACTCAACAGAAGAAGAGAGCGAGAGAAACGCGCGTGCTCACTGCTGCGTCGCGACCGACCAACTGAATCGCTACAGCGAGCTCTCGCCCTGACTCGGCTCGATTCGGTCTTTTTCGTCGTGACTCGTATACACGGCTACCCCCTCCGTTTAAGGCATTTTCTCGGCCACTATTCATCCACCCCCGCTACCGACGTGCTCTATCTCACGCGCGCGCAAACTCCCTCTCTCACTCCGCCCCAACTTCGAGCAAGATCTTCTTCGTTTTCCATATATATACATACATGCTACGTACACAGGAGAATCTGCGAGACCTGCGCCTGTGCGCGAGCTGGTGCTGCCACAGGGTAGAGCTGAAATCTCGCTCGTCGGGAGCTCGTTCACTCTCTGCCTGACTCTCTTATTTATCGCTCTCCTCATCTGCCTTTTGTCCCCCTTTTCTCTCTGGTACATACACTCGCGCGCATACACGCACACACGGCGACGAGCACGTACCCTTTCCTGGTTTACACCGCCGCGAAGCTTTGCGTGCAGCTTTTTAATTCGGCCGGATCCATATGCGAACGCATGATTGATTTGCTTGACTGCGCGTGCGAGAACGACTTTTTTCTGCGAACTATGCCTCGTTTTAATTAATATTCGAACGTAATTAGTTGAGGGCGAGCTAAGAGAATAATTGAATAGGGACTACCGTAGATAGAGGTAAGCGAGGAAAAACCCGTGACGCCGCGGGAGATCAATTAAATTAAAAGTATAGTGACTAAAATATTCTCATTCTCTCCCTTTTATTACTGTAAAAAAGATATTCGTGGATGAATCGATGACGAGTTGAGGTCGTAAGTGTCTTTTATTCAATTTCCTTTAGATTCTTCAACTATTGATTGCCTTTATAAATTGATGAACGCAATTACCGTACAAAAAAAAGTTCCAAAACCAGAATGCCAAGGAGGTTATGAATACTTGGTAAGTAAGTTAAAAGTGACTGACAATCGTGGAGATACAACATTTGGAAGCCCCTTAGTAAAGTTTCGACTAGAGTCGTTTTACCATAAGTTTTTGAATACATAAAATCTTGCAAATTTGCAAAGACCTCCTTGGGCTGAATTTACAAGCACTTTTTCATAGTAGCTTTGCATACACTAACAAAACTGTTCTGACTTAAGACTCAAAGCATTTGTTTCATTCAAACAGCCCCATCGTGTGTACCGATTTGAATATCGGTCTGACCGTTTTTATGCATTACTACTTGATCGAGTATTCAAGCATGTTTATCTGTTCGCACGATTAGAATTTACTTTTTTGTAGCATTAAAATTGTTTATAATATGCGCGAAATTCTGCAAGTAGACTGTAACATAATCCGAAAGAAATAAATATAGCTCGTAAATAGCCATGGCTGAAGCAAGTGAAATTACGAGCTCAGATATATCATACCGTTTCTCCAATCTATCCTCATAGCAGGTCACAGCTCGCTCACAACCGTAAAGTAGTTACGGCGCATACGTTCAGCTGTATATATAAGTATAACCGTTTACTTATTACTTTCTTTCCTTTTTTATTCTCTCCTTTTCAACATCACCACGTCAATTGTAAGAAAACATTCATTCGAGAGCATATTCACGCCAAAGTGTACATGTACGGCAGCTATTCTACGTCTCGCAAATACATACATATCGTTATAAAAGCGACGCCCTTCGTTTCATTCGTCAGCATCGGCTGACGAATGAAACGAAGAAGAAGGAGAACATATGAAGTGCTCCTTTTTTCATCTATACAAAGCTTTATTTCCAGTCAAGCGTCTGAAAGTCCAAGTCCCTTTGAAAAATATAATATAAATAAAATGATGAAAAAGCATCGTTGAAAAGATAGCCCAAGAATTTGTTAAAAAGTTTTAATTGAAAAAAACAATCTTTCATTTAATGATGCAGTCTTACATCGTATAGAAAGGAAATATGCTGCAATTTTCGTAAAATAAAGTAGTAATACGTAATTAAGACATTTGATTGAAATAACATTAAACTCTCGGTTAGTTAACAGTAACTAGTGATAATATAAATATAATTATATATTTCTATATATCGTCTCATAGGCAATTTTAACTTTAAACTAAAAAGGTATTTTATTTTTCATGAAAGCAGAAAAAAAAGCTGAAAATCTTTTTCGAAATTTTGCGTTACCTTGACTCACTCGAATTTCGGATATCCGAATAAGCACAAAGAACTCTTATCCGGAGATGACTACCCATACCTATATACGTATTCTGGCATATTTAGCACGACAAAAGAAAGCGCGGCCTAAGCATAATAAGGTAGCGGGATCGGTGGCTGTTGCAATTTCCGTGTTCGGTCTTTCCAAACAAAAGCTACACAGAGGGGAGGGAAAAACAAAATCGCTCGCGCACAAAGAACAGTATCACCGAGCTTATTTGGGCCGCAAAAACGAAACGCTAATCCTAGGAAGAGAGGGCGAGAATGACGCTGATGAATGTAATGCGAAAAATGCAAGATATTTCGTAATTGAAATTAAAATCAAAAAAAGAGTATAGAGTTTTCACTGTGAAATTTCATCGAGAGAGAAAGATATATGTGTATATTCACGGGAGCCAACGTTTCTAGTTCGCTCTTAATTATTTTTCAAAAAAGCGCGACCTGGCCGATAGCCTCTGCGAAGAATTTCAACGATATATAAGCTCGCACGCGCGCGTATACATATGCCCAGCAGCGGCGGTTAACATTGGCATTCGCCCAGTTTGGCCGCAAAACCGACCGCGCTGCACATAACGTGACCTGTTTTCATTATTACCGAGCTGCTTCTCTTCTCCGCTTCTGTGTTTCTACCTTTGCATATTTGCGCATCGCGTACTTTCGTATTATGCGCGAAGAGTTCGAGAGGTAGAGAGTGAGGACGATCATAAAACTTACCGTTATAGCGCTCGATATTCCATTTTAGGTGCTTCGGGACTTAAACTGCGCTGCTTCGACGTACTAAACGTGCGCGCTAATGCGTACAGTGCGTACGATATCATCTCGATAATTTAAATCTGATTCGACTGAATTAGTATTCGCAATGTACGAACATGTGCTCGATTTTTCTTCTCCTCCAAAAACTTCGACCTTCTTCGATACACGCCTGACCATACTCGACTGGTTTCACTGTCCAATCACGGGTATATCTTGCACGAATTCGCAGAGACATCTAATATACGCTTTTCTGTCGCTTGCTCATCAGAAATCACTCATAATTAATAGGAACTAATTACTCTTGTGTATACATATGGAATTAGTTTGTTGTCGTGAGACAAATGACCCACACTTTCTTGGCGATCAATCATCTGTAGAGAAAATTGTTTTTTTCGACCCTTCTGACCTTGCGATGTGAGGATGTCTTAAGACGCTGCGTTTCGTGATTTAATCGTGAATCGTGTGAGTTATGATCGATCATTGTTGTGTCCGAATGACCAGAAAAAAACATGCAAAATATATATATATCTAACTTAACTTTATTGACGTGCTCATTGTTGTAATGAATTTAAGACATTGTATTTGCCGTGTAATTAACGAAAAATACATTTTAATATTCTGCTCGATTCATTAAATCTCAATAATGAATCTACTTTACAAAAATCACCTAAATCCTTTTTCAAATAGACTTATAAGTTCAAATAATTCGGACCATCATTGTAAGTGCCGACATAATCAACATTCCCAACTTAACGCAAAATCGTTAAAAAACGCGGAACGGTAAATCTTGTTGACATACGTCGTTCCAATGTTAATTCCTTGCATTCCCCATAGAGTCGTTCTCAGGTATAAACAATGTATATAACAATATATTCGAGAAAAACGCGACCGACTCGCACGTAGAATTCGAGCGAAACGACCCCAACGGCAATAATCTCACCTCCCGAAGCAAGACGTTTCCCCTTTACATCCACGTATCTATATAATAGCTGACGCACACAGAACGTTTGCGTAATTCCCACGAAATCCGTGACCCAAATCATTGCGCGCACGCAAACAAAAAGAAAAGTCCGCACGGCACAATGAAGCCGCAGCCCGTCGACGCGTCTATACAAATGGAAATGTGAAAATAGTCTCGCGTAAAGCCGCTTGGCTTAATCAAGATTAATCCGGAAAGCTGTCGCGATGACTCAACACTAAGGGAGGTTTTCTCTTCCCTTTGGTTTACCCAGCGAGAGAGAAAGAGAGAAAGAGAGAAAGAGAGAAAGAGAGGGAGCGTTATCTCATCGGAGAAAACGCATTTGCAAACGTAATCAATGGTCGCTCGACGCCTACCTCGTCCTCGGTGTAAGGTACGCAAAGAGTGAGATATAAAGAACCATTTCGTGAAATAATAATAAAGAGTACTCTAGAGATATTATTATTATTTCTATTATTATTGTAGTTGCTTCTATTGAATTGTTTCTCAATGCTAGTTAAATGTAGTTTGAACTCATTTAAAAGACAAAAAAGCGAGTTTCTTATTCGATTATATTTATTATTCAATCGGAATCCGAATAACATCGCCCAACAAACTATCCAAAATCAAACAAGAATGAAAAGCGCGTAGAAGGTAAGAACAATTTCCGAGCCTGCTGAGTATCATTCGTGCGGAATTCCATAGTTATCCTCTTTATTTAAAAACAACTTCAACAAGCTCGCGAGGAAATTGACTATAATGAAAACATAGAAAAACAAAATTTTGATTAATGATCGTTCGGACCAACTACTACGGCCTCGGCGAATAGCCAATTATTCGATAGAAGACTTCGCGATAAACTACGTTGAGCAGCAACAGCAGCCGCAGCTCATTTCCGTCGGGCAGAGGTTGGATCAAAGTCGCCGGCACAACCGACTCGAGCGCAATCATCCCGGGTACAGCACATCGTCGCTTCCGGCGTTGAGCGTTTCTCCTGCGACCTGTGAATTTCATAAGAAATAATCCCCTTTTCAGAGACTGTACGCATTGATGCAACGCTTTATCGACGCATAAACGCTGATGCGACGTATACGTTGATTCTTCGATGAATAAATTACGGCAGCTCTCGAAAGCTGAATTTCCGCCAAACGGAATGAGCGAGCAACTGAAACGCACTGACGGTACACTGGCGAACGGCAGCCTTTCGATGTACGTGTATGTGTTAACTACGAGGCTCGAAACCTCTGTATATATTATATAATGGATGGCGAAGTTCAAGTGCGTTTGTCGCGTGAAAATGAAGCGAACGACGAGCGCTTTGACATCGATGAATATCCGCTCAATAGTTTTTGTTCCACGAACTTGACGTCATATTAATGTATTGACCCATACTTATATATTTACGTAATATTTACATAATGTATATAGCTAAAAATCGGTGCAATCGAAAGTAATTGTTTCTGCTCATTAAATAATTAATCAAACCGTTTGATTGATACTGATTTAAGATCATTAATCTGTAATATTAACAAAGATTAACCTGGCTGCTAAACTGAGTTCACGCTCACGGTTCATCTCGTTGGATATTCTCATGAGATGGGCCTGTTCTCGCATCAAGGCCAGATTCATTGCGTCGGCTCGCATCGCAGCTTCTTGTTGTTTCTCTCCGATTTGGCGCTGTAACGCTGCCACACGAGTGTTCAACAAATCGCGTCTAGCGACGTCCTCGCCATCGTCATCGCCTTGAATCATGTGCGATGTCAACAGACAGATGCGATCGTGAAGCTCCGCTAGTTCGGTCAGCGTCAAAGACTAGGACATTGTTTTTTGTAGGCGAGTATAATGGGACGTATAATATACATGAATAGTTTTATCTCACTTGCAGCCATGCGTTTGCGTCAAAATCGTGGTCCATCAATATTTCCTGTAGAAAAGAAATAGCAAAGAATAAGGAATAAAACTTTGGCGCATGGTTATGCAAGTAAAGATTACCGAAATTTGGTCATCTGAATTATCGTTGATGTTTCCATGTGTCTGATTCTGCGAACCAGTTATCTGGGAGCGATTATCTGGTTTCACAGAGCTAGATTCTTTGTTAAGTCTTTGAATCTCGGCCTCGGCATTGAAGATTGTTTCGGACAATTTGTACGAGCTGTCAAAAAGATCGTTGAATTGCGAAGACGATTGATATTCTCTCTTATCCTTTCGAGGAGGTTCCGTTGCCATTTTTGGCTTTACTGAAGCTTTTCCCTCTACGTAACTTATGAATTTACGAACTCTGTTCACGGCTATAAGAATATACGTATTATTATTTGTTTCATTCGTTGGCTTTTAATTCGCATACAAGAAAAAGAAATAAAAATCAGCAAATTAAGTTATCTATTATTTTTAATATTATAATAAACGTATTTTTTTGTTATATTCATAATACTGGAACGTTCAAAATATTATCTACTTCTAATATTGATTTGTTCTAAGTATGAAAATTCTCTGAATTCCATATCGGAACCGCGCTTTATTTATTGATTTCATATTCCTCAATTCAGTTTCATACAAACTGCAAACGTTTTTCACATTTCATAAGCAACCTAAATTCAATTTGTTGATAAGCGGTTCTATAATCTTAACTTAGTTTTATTAGCGATTTCGGTTCCAGTATGTAAATGCGTAAAATCTTTAAAACAATGATACTTTTCTGATTAAAATAATTAAATTTAAAAAAATCTCAATGATCATTTATCCCCTCCCAACAAGTATACTCCTTTTGTAATTTAATCGAAACCAATACAAATATCAGTATTATCAGCATCTAGGCAGATTACAAAATTGTAATACAACAAATAGCATAATTTTCCTTAATTCAGTTATCAAGCACAAAACATAGTATCTTCAACGTTCATACCTTCCATTTGCAACCGTATCTCGTTCGTAAGTGCCTCGATTGGCTTGGTAAAGGTGTCCGTGAAGCTCCTATCTGCCGAAAGTGGCTTAATTCGAGATCTCCTTTGGTCATCCTTCCTCGGTTTCAAATCTTCCTTTGGTTTGAATTCTTTCTGGGGTTTAGGTTCCTGCTTCGGTGTTAACTCTTTCTTTGGTTTTGACTCCTCGGTAATCAATGGACGACTAGCTGAGTGCACCCTTATATTTTGTACTTTGGGCGATACGATGGAGACAGACTCCTTGCGTATTGTCTCCAAAGAGGCCTTCGGTTTATCGACGACGGCTTTAACTTCGTCATCAACACCAAGAATTACGGACTTATTGCTCAAATTGATTGCTGCTTCTGCAAGAGTCTGACCCTTTTCAAACTCGGCTATCATAGTTTTCAACCTGCATGAACGTCGATTCATTATTTCTATTTAGACTACATTGGGAAGTTTCAATAATTATAATTATAGACTATAGTCATGGAAATGAGGATTTCATAATTTGAATCTTCATGAGAAACAAACAAATCAATAACTGTCTAAGTTCATACAAATCGAAATTTTCATTTCATTTTCTCCACTCATATGATTGAGTTGAAAAAAAATAATTTAATTGTACAAGAATAATTATTAGACTTAATAGAGAAATCTCCCTTTCTTCTACAATAGTTCAGTGAAACACCTCACAAACCTTTCGATTTCGGCATTGGCCAACTCCAATTGCTTTTCATTATTACTCATCAAAGCCGACTCATTGTCCCGATCCTTGCGCAACTTTTCAACTTGCCACTTGAGATCACCGAGTTCTCGCTCTAATTTGTCTTTGTCCGTAGCGGTGCTCGTAAAAGCAGTCTGTAGCTCAGCAAGCAGTCTTTCCTTCATCTCGAGCTCATCGCTGAGATTCGCGCGTTCGAGTTTAAACCGATCGCGCTCAGCTACTACATTACCGATCTCCACCTTCAGAGTTTCCATCTCGGTACGCAGATTGTTGACAAGAGTTTCCGAGGTATCGAGCGCTGACTTCAATTCGTTTCGCTCTTTCCTACAGGTCGGGAAAGAAACATTGAGATCGTTAACCGTAACGGGTATAAATCCGTAGTGTTACAGAAGAAGTGTTACCTCAGCTCGTCGATTTCAGCCTTATTCTTCTCCAGCTGTTGTCTCGACACCTCTAGCTGTTTTTTGTTTGCGTCGTCGTCGACCTTTGCTTGGAACATTTCTTCGTTCGCCTTCTCCAAAGCTTCCTGCGCTTCATTCACCCGTTTTGTCATTTCTTCAAGCTTGATTTGCTTGGTTTCGTTTTCTTTGCTCAACTCAACCAGTTTCTGCTGCACCTCTTCGAAGCTTTTCTCTAGAGCATCTTTGTCTTCCTTCAACTTTTTCAATTCAACTTCGCAATTCTTCAGTGCTGACGATAGGTTTCGATTCTCTTGATCGAGCTTCGCAAGATCGAGCTTCCTTTCATCCAAATCTTTATTCGACTCGACCAATTTTTTTTCAACTTCTTTAAGATTCCCCTCTAGGGCATCCCTCTCTTCTATCAGCATTTTCGAATTATTATCACATGTCATTAGAAGTGTCGACAGCTCCCGTTTCTCTTGGTCAAGTTTTGCAATATCACCGTTGGTCGTCTCCAACTCCATTCTTAACGCGGCTATCATATCCTCGAACTCTTTGAGCCTGTGATGCAGAGCGTCCCTTTCTTCCGTAAGCGTTTGCAAATTATTCTCGCAATTCTTGAGGGCCGAAGAGAGCTGTTGGTTTTCTTGGTCAAGCCTAGTAATGTTAGCTTTTCTCTTTTCCAACTCATTTTGAAACTCTTCCAGCTGCTTCTTACTCGCTTCGTCACTGACCTTCGCTTCGAGCAACTCCTCATTCCTTTTCTCCAAAGCCTCCGTTGCCTCATTCGCTCGTTTCGCCATTTCCTCGAATTCTTTCTGTTTCGCTTCGTTATCGTGCATTGTTTCAGACAATGTCTTCTCTAACTCTTTAAGACTTATCTCTGAAGCATTTCGTTCATCCTTCAATTTCTTACATTCATCTTCGCAATTTTTTAACGTTGTTGACAACTCGTAATTGTCTTGGTCCAACTTCGCGATTTTCGCTTTGTTTTTTTCTATCGAATCTAGCAAATTCTCAATTTCCCGCTTTGATACCGTTGTCTTCGACTCAAATTCTTCCTGCAACTCATTCAGACGCGCGTTCAACTGATCCATATCAATATCGACTTTTTTTAGTTTATCAAGCAGACCGGTATTCTCGATCTTCAAGTTTTCATTTTCCAGTGTCGATGTGGACAGTTCGTGTTGCAGATTGTTAATTTCATTTTGATGACGTTGCTGTTAAAAAAGGATATAAAAAATCAGCATGTTGAACATTATCCTATTAGAATTGAGAGAAGTCAAATCTATATTTTACAAATTTGCTTATCAGGTTTATACTGAATGCAACGTACCATTACAGCTTCAAGCTGAGCTTTGAGCTCTTTTCTTTGTCTATCTCGTTCCTCCAAAAGCTGAATTATCTGATCATTTCGCGCAGACAATTCGTGTCTTGTCTGAGACAATTCGTCCAGCATTTCGTCGCGTTGAGTTTCCAGCTCTCGTAATTCCGGACGAAGTTGCTCGAGTTCGGTCTCAAGATTGCTAAGACCTTGTGCGGATACAACCGACTGACGCAATTCACGCAATAATTTCGATACCTGATCATGGATAATTTAAGAATAAATCTCTTGCATTATATTGAGGGTATTTAATTTTAAAGGAGATCGTTTTATTCGCAGAGACATAATGTCTAGATGATTTAGAATAATATCAGTCTATTGAAAAAATTCTCTCATTGATTGCTGGCACACGAAGACCTCCAAATTTTTAATATCAAGCGCGTTATAATGTGCCTCATCTATTCTTGACTTATTTGCTCGGCATTTAAAAAGAATTATTTTTATTATCAGAGTGTTATTTTTAACTAAATTAAAATATCTCGAATTATCTTGGAATATAGCAATTACTTTTTCAATACAAACTGACGATAAAGATGACAATACCACCTATCTCAATTTTACGCAATATAAAGTACAAGACTCTATACAGAGAAGAAGCATTTGAACGTTTAGCAGATTACCTTTTTATCCTTTTCAGTGAGCTCGGCTTTCATCGCGTCAATCTCTGAGGACAGAGCGCGCTTACTGACGAGCATTTGGTCGAGATCGTGCTCGAGCTGCTGCGAATTACGTCTCTCGGCGAAGAGTTTCCTCTGCAGATCATTAATGATCTCGTCCTTCTCAGCCAACTGAAGTCGTAGCTGGGTGACGGTCTCTTCGCAGCTTCGCACGCGTTTCGTAAGCTCGTTCAATTCGGCCGAATTCACCTCGAAATTTGTCACCTCGAACTTTTCGGCTTTGATCTCCTTCCTCAGAGAATAAACAAATTATTCGATCGTAACGGGGTTGCGTATAAGATGTGCTTACTTGAGACTCTCGACTTCAGCGAGGAGACGCTCGTTCTCGCGCTTGAGTTCTTCGCAACTCGTCGTCAAATCCGACATCGTTTCTAGGGATTTCTCAAGGGCTAATGCCGGCAGTTTGACTAACTGCTGCTCGATACCAGCCGTACTTTTCCTTTCGCAAATGAGCTCGCGCAGTTTAGCGCGCAATCGATTGAGAGCGGAGCAAGAGCCATTCTCCTGTTCCTCCTCCAATTTTCGACGGAGTTCACATATGGTCTTTCGAAGCCTGATATTTGTGCGTAGAAAAACTAGTATTCGTTGAGGAAGCAATAATTTAGGCGAACATCAATGCGTAAACGGAAGACGGATGTCTAAGATGAAGAATGAATAAAAAATGAGCATTTGCTTGGTACAATCAGCAAATTAAGATCGAGGCACGTTACACGTTGAAACCTATCTAGGTATATACAGTATATAGCTCATATACAGATATTTTCATCGTTAAGTTAACTGTTTGTTCATTCTTTTGAAAATTCTTTTGAAAGCTCTTTTGAAATCTCTTTTGAAAATTCATTAATGCAAAAGTTTAATAATTACTTTTTTTTTTCAGTGAGCGCACGTAGTCTGATCGACAAGATTTTTTCCCTTGCATCGGCGACGATATCGCAAGGTTGCGTCTCGCAACAGTCGCGTTCGGCCAGGGTTTCGCGCAGATCACGATTCTCATCCTCGAGATCGTCTCTTCGTCGCTCGAGACGCCGATTCTCCGCGCGATAATGCAATATCAATGGATCGGCCTTCGCGAGCACCTCCTGCCCATCGACACCTAATGCGATTGAAAAGCGTGCGTATAACTGATCTGAATATTATTTTCAGAGAGAAAATAATGGTTAAGAAATACTGATGTTTCTAAAATAAGCATGCATAATTGTTCTGCTTTTAAACGACCTCATTACTTCAATTAGAACGAAGTCATCGCCCCGCACAGTTTCTTCGGACGAGGACACTTTCATATGGTAATAAAAGGTTTCTCCTTTAAGATTTCTACAGTAATTTCAGAAGTAATTTTATGAATAATTAATTAAATGAGCGGAAAAAAGTGACTAAATAATAGAAAAAACAACTAGTAAATAATATGAGCATTTGAAACCATGATAATTGACCTGGTTCCCATGGCTGGAGATATTAATAATTTTTCGATTCTCTATCACATGTACACATGCTTACACGCTTATAATGTATACTCAAACTGCTTTCACTAATTTCCTCATTATTATTTTATATTCGACTTTATGCTGTGCATATATTTAAATTTAAGTATTAATATTAATTCCATTATTTCTCATTAAGGGGTAAAATACGCGAATTAAATACTGAAAATAATACGAAAGCATTGATTAGTCATATATAAAAGGCCTACAGAGGGTGTCTATGGAAATGATGAAAAAATCCTAAACTCATCGGTCGAAGTTAAAATCAATGCATCCACACCTCGCTGCTGCAAGGCCAGACTCAACGATCTGGCCTGACTCTCGATCTGCAAACGTTCCACCCGCCATTTCCTCATTTGGCACTTCATCACTTCCAGTTTCCTAAGAGCGAAACTTGGATCTCTAATACGTGGGTCGTCCTCCCGCTGCTGTTGCTCCTCCTCCTCTTCGAATGGATCGTAACGACAACAACAGCAGGAGCAGCTCTGGCTATGCGGCTGTTCTTGATCGCAGGGAAGCTCATCTTCGTAGCAGGAACCAGTACAGACACGCACCTCCTCCTCCTCATCATCATCATCCTCATCCCCGTCCATGATATTCGTGATTGTAGATGCACGTGCAGTAGAGGCTACTTCGACAGGTTATACCCTGGAGGATTTAGACGCGACGTTTACGGCTTACGTCGAACGACGTAGGCCGGCTGCTCATCTTCGACTTCAGTTCTATTGGAGGAATCAGAATACCGCGGGTGCGATTGTTGCCTCAAGCGCTATTCACTGGGAAATGGATTCTCGTGCTCAAGAGGAACTTGAAATTTAACTGAGGCGCGTTCGCGAATTCAATTGTCAAGTGTCGGTTGATCGGACGCACTGAAGTTGCTGCGATTCTCCGAGTGCGATTGAATTGCTTTGACTTCAGCTTCATTATCTTACATTGTATGCTAAACATCGAACGCTGTGATTCCAAGTATTCCCTTACTTCTGTAATCAGCCTCGAGGAGAAGGCTTCGCGTCTCGCGATTTAAATGAATTTCCTTGCTCTTTTGAAAAATTAATATGGTATATATATGTCAATAGTATGTCTATTGGTTGCCTCTAAATTGCTAAAAATCAATAGCGTAAATACTCTATTAAGTATTTACGCTTTGAATAACCTCGCGCTCTCCTAATCGATGCGGTATACGTAGAATGCTCCTCCGCAGATCTGTTCCACTTTACACTGTACGTGTACGTACACAGCCACTGAGAAAGTATCCTCGTCGTTTGAGGATTTGAAGAAGCGCCGCAAAGGTATTATCCCGGATCACCATGCGCTACATGCACAATTGCGATTCGTCAAACATTTCTGTGGCGGATGTACGAGAGGGAGCGCATGTACAATAGAATACACATATTACACATAGAACTCGTCTGCGCCGAGGCAGTCGACTTCTTAATACTCGCTCTCCCTCTATCTCTCGTCAATCTCGATATCAGCCCCTACGACCGATCCGTTTGCTAACCGTATAGGTACGAGGCTAGGGCGCGTGTTTGCGGTGTTGTGGGCCACCCACAGCTTATTGTCGCGATCGAGTACTCGCTTCGCGCCCGTGTTTATATACTTGTACGCGTTGGCCAGTAGCGCCCACTCTTCATTTTTAACATCGAGTAAAACTAAAAAAAAATTCCACCCTTTTATTCCCTTATCACGGATTGCTAGAGTAGTATCTGAATTATGCATCGGTGACGCGTCTCGTCGTCATAAATCGTGTATGCTATCTCGAAAGATCCTCTCTCGCATTGCCGTTAAATATTCCAAGCAAGCTTGTGTCGCGAGCACGCGTATAATCATTATCGTCATTTCCTTTTCCATCGAAGGGAGAAAAAAAAGAGACATGTATTCTTTTTCTTTTCTTTACCGCTCGATGTCCCTGTGCTGTACGTACGCACGATCTACCGCACATAGATGCACACAGAGAGGTAGATAAAAGGTCGAAGGTAAAGCACACTTCTGATGAATTAATCACGCTTGTGAGAAGAGAAGCCATTATCGCGTTTTAAGCAGCGACCGCTAAAATTCCTGAGCAAGATTATTTCAGCAAAAAGCTCGAGAGCATAGTTCCTCAGGCTCATCTATCATTTCACGCGCACGCGCTCAAGAGAGAGACAGACTCTCTATCTCTCTCTCTCACTCTCTCTCACATTCTCTTTCGCTCTGATTCAGGTACAACAGAGAAGAGCCTCGGAGAAGAGGGTCGAGAGCATCGTCGTGTTTCATTATGGCCGACAATCGTTCCTCGTTAACAGAGGATTATTGCACAGTTGATTGATGTTTTTTTTAAATCTATTATTGACAAATTTGTAACGTCCATATGATGGCATTTGATTATTTAAATGAATACAACTCGCAATCGAGGATTTTTGCCAGCGAACGGTTATCTACAACCGTTATATATAAATACATTTATAACTTAAACTTGTATTATTATTCGCATTTCATTGTAGTATATAGCTCAGAAGAGATTATTACAAATCTGTAATTATTTCTTTCGAGATGGGTTTCACGCGGCAAATTACACTTGGCGTGAAACTCGCTACGTACGTAAGAGTAGACGTAATAAATACCAGATTTACCGAGGGAATAAATCGTATTTCGCAAAAAAATACTCGGTAGACCGCGAGCTGTAAAAATACGTGCACCCAGTGGTTTTTCAAATTAGCTGCGCGTTGCGAATAATATTAGAAAATTCCACATTCAGGCGCGCATTCGTCAAAAGCTCCCTCGGTCTAAGCCGACGCAAATACTCGAAAAATAACACCAACGTGGAATAACAAAGTAAAGCGTTGAACTTATCGAACCGATGAGATCGAGAAGAAGGTGATCGCATACTAAAAGCGCCCGTCCTATAGTGGAAGGTCGCCTACTCTAGGCTAATGAGCTATTTTCTCAGGATCAAAGTAGCCTGCAAGCTCAACAAGCACGTATATATCTATAAAGGCAGAGCAAGTGTTATTCTTAGAAGTCGTCTGGCCAGGAAATTTTTTCTAGACAAATTTCGTCGAATAAACACTATTCGAATTTCTCCGATACTCGTTTAATTTGCTTAGTCGAGAGAGAGAGAGAGAGAGAGAGAGAGAGAGAGAGAGAGAGAGAGAGAGCTTGCGGCAAAGTTCGGGCACACTCCGAAGTATAAACATCAGAGGTAGGTGCATTTGATAAAATGCTTGGTGACTGTTTCCAAGGGCTTTGTCTTGCTGCGTAGACGTAAGCGAGAACAGAATAAATAGTTCTAGCCCAGCAAAGCTTTCGAGCTTGGATGATCGAAGATCTGGGACTGACGTTGAACGGAAACTTGCGCTGTTTACTCAGAGAATATTGTGCTGCATTGTGAGCTATGCTGATGCAGTTAGGTTCGCAATAATTATACGAGCGGTGTTGATCTTCGTTAATGATTTGAGTAATGATTGTTTCGTATATGTAAATAATGTAATCTCTTAAAGTATTAAAGTTATTGATTTGATTGTTCGCGTAGATGCAGACAGGAAGAGGCAATCAATAAGAGCAAAGATAGACACGCTGAATTCTATGTATTATTTACCTTATGCTTTTACAATATAAGTCTAACGGACTTGTTAGCAGAGACCGTTTGAAAATAGAATTATTTTCTTACCGGACGGGATTAATATGTTTTCGGCTTTTAAATAGTAACCTTGCCCGCTTACTAGTACACACTTGACTACAAGACTCATCTTTTGTTTTGACTCAACTATTTGTCACAAATATATCCATACGATATTTATTCCTTTAAAATGTATTAGAAACAATTATGTAATTATGTAATCGCGTAGAGATAAATATTCGTTTAATATTCTGGCAGTAACGTTGCGGGAACTACTACGTTTGTATTAATCCGGAAGCTAAATCGAAAGAATATTAAATTATACACATACAAACATCGATCGACAGAAATAGTTTGTATGAATGAAATTTCAAAGAGAAATCCAGCAACGACAAAGTTTGTCTCAAATACATCTCCAAATATTTGATCAACGGGCAGAGGCTACATTAATATTCGTATAGCATATATATAGAATAGTACGAGTACTCACTCAAGATTGCATTTACTTGGGTCAGCTGCGATTGCCTTCATAAACGATACCAAGATGATATGTGTGATATGTGTGCTCCTTTACGTTCGTAAAGCATAACATTTAACAAATTAAAAAGCATATAAATTAAATAGCATATATATATATATATAGCTTTGGCGGGATCTGTAATGTTGATTCGATCTTTTTATTTCAACATCATTGTCAAAACAGCATTTTCTCCTATATGTTCAGTAAATTATGAAACTCAATATTAAAAATAAAATAAAAAAAATGTGACTCTTACCTGAATTCACTTGAGACTAGTTAATAGAAAGGCAGCGATGAAATAATCAATACCTTTGCCGTATTCCGCAGCAACAATCACTTTGAAATTACAAGTCGATTACAAGTAATAGAGAAGCAGACTCGATGCGAATTGAATTGTACTTTTCGAAATGATTGAACATTGCAATTTTTTGAAATACTTCGCACTTCTATAATATACACTTCTATATAGATTATATCACAGACAATGTACACACATGCATATACAGTTGGAGGTCTTTAAAGATCGGGCGGTCCTCTCTTATATACGTTTTGCCTCGTGAAAATATAAGAAGCCTCGCGATGGACCAATTCGCATGCGAAAATTTTATAAACTCGCGCGTGCGCTTCTGCTTTATCGATATGAGCTTTTCCTTCGAGGAAGGTTATTTCCGTGCTTCTATATGTTGGGCTGTATATACTGTCCCTAGCGATCCGCTTGCTTATTATGCGAATACTATATACTATATACTGTTTTCCGCATGCAGCTACAGTTATATATACACATATATAGAGGGAGACGAAATCGAACGTTCAGAATAAGCGCGTCAATCAGTTCAGAATTTAATTGTGTCAGAGAAACAGAGCGAGGAAAAAACGAAATACTCGTACAAATGTCTAATTAACAATGGCCATTTCCTCGTTATATTCGCAATGCAGCGCTCGTTCCGTAATTTTCTCGGACCCTTCTTTTATGCTTCCCTCCGCACAATCGCTCTTGTCTCACTTCGCTAATGAGACAACGAGGAGGAGGAGGAAGAAGAAGAGGAGATGGAGGAGACGGAGGAGAAGGAAGGAAAGGAGAGAGCGTCTGACCCGAGTTAGCCCCGTATATAGATACTCGTCGACGTAGAGAAGTAAACAGCCCACTAATTAGCGAGTTTTGATAGTCACGCGGACTTGCTACGTTCGCAAGCTCCCTTTGGGCGTACACAGCTTCGGCTGCTCCATATGCGCAACACCACCCCGACAGACATACGTCATTACTCGCCCCCTCGCACAACGTAGCTCGCTTTGTGCACGACGATGCTGTGAAGCGTGCGAAAGACGAGGAAAGCTCTTGAAAGTATAGCTGTATATACGTATTAGAGCCAGAAATGCTTCGCGGTTCCAATGAAGAGAGGCCAATGAGGGACACCTGCCGTGAAATCGCATCCGTGAATCGATACGTTATACGTCGATTGTCGCTCTGTATAGCTGGCACGAAGCGCGGCTTGCTCTTTTTACCGGGAGTAGTTTCATTTTCAAACGAAATTTCCCACCTAATAAACACTCGATCGGCTATGCGAAAGAGACGCTGTTCTATCAGGCGGCACAGAACTTAACCACAGTAAAGCCACACAGTACAGTGGAAAGAGTCCAGAGGAGTTCGTATTCTACTTTTACCATAAATATTTCCAAGAGTCAGCGAAATTCTGCCTTTTTTTGTTTGCCTCCGTTGTATTGCAATCGACTTGCGTCCAAGCATAACACTACGCGCTGGAATAACTATACCTATGCCGTATCGACGTAGAAAAGATAGTACGATTGAACTGTGCGATCCGCATAGTATATATGCACTAACGATCAACCAAACCGCGGTCGTGGAATCTTGTGCAAAGATCAATAAAGCCCATGGTTTGAACGATCTTCCAACCGCGCCTCTCTCTCTCTCTCTCTCTCTCTCTCTCTCTCTCTCTCTCTCACTCACTCTCTGCGTCTCTCTACGCGTGTGACGGATAAACTACATGTACATAGATATATGCTCTTCTAACTCTCTAGTGAGTGCAAAAAACGGGGCACAATGAGCCGGCGGCGGCAGCTCGTGCTTAATGACTCGGGAGATAGAGAGGCTCGGAGACGGAGAAACGAGCCGTAAGAGAGCTAAAGAATCAAGATGGATGAGGATGTAAGCAGCCGTAAACAAAAGCCGGAAGAGTAAAGAATTGCACGCGGAAAAGAGACCGAGTAGGCCAAGGGATCACACCGAGCGTGTCCGGCCGTGTTAGAAACTTTTAGGCCGCGAGTGTCTTACTCGGCGAAAAATCGGAGACAAGAGCGCAGGTGTTGTCCAAAAGAAACGGGGAATGAATTCGGATTCGTAAACATATAAAGCCTCTACGATCGTTTTTTCAACAATCTAAACCTGCCTTTTCACTGAAAAATGAAAATGTTGCTACTATATGCGCTCTTATTCGCATGCTATATTGAAATTTTCATTGAAAAACATCCGTATAATATATAGCGATATAACACATTTTTTCATCGTACATCCGAACGCAATAGGCCCTTTTTCATGCATCTAAAGTGAACGCTACGAATTTCTCGTTTCAAGCGCAAGTAAAATTTGAATTTTCTAAGTAAGTGGTCCGCGACTCAAAACTTACAATTTGCCCTATATGAATAAATAAGGACTTTTACATTCACTTGTCAAATAAAGTATGGCATGTAACGAGGGGAGCAGAAATTTCCAGAAAGTATGAGATGATTTTAGCAGAAGCAGATATAAAAGTGTAGTCAATGGAGCCGAAGAAGATGGTCACATAAATTTTTCAGAACAAATAATAAAAGGAGATCTCTCTCTCTCTCTCTCTCTCTCTCTATGCTTTCTATGCTACTGCTACTAATCATATAATACTATTAATCAACGCAAATCTTAGACGTCAACATTACGTAAAGCTTGTGGAAATATTTGAAGTACCCGTGCGTTGCCCGCCGTGATATAGTACGAACATAACCGTAATATACGATTTTAATGTTATTTTTTTAATGGTATTACCCGAATATAAAAATATATCGTGTTGAAAAAATGGTTTTTTATCTCTGTACGAGAAATTTGTCGATTTGTTCGTTTAAAGTAATTTCCATTGAAAAATGCTATTCATTGTATTTATATTTACTCTATATATCCACAATAGAATAATATAAGCTTGAGCAGTTTTTTCTAAACGTTCGCTACCCATATGCGTTTCATAACTCCTCGTTTAAATTTCATCTCGGAAAACATTGTCGACTTCGTACTAGAAACTAAAAACAATTACGAAAGCAAAGAGTCCAAGCATCAAAACATTGCACGAGCGCAAATTTCCCGTTTAATCCCGCACTATAGCGCAGACACACACAATGCAAAGCGCGCTTTGCATTCGCTCATTTTTTTTCGACCTACCCCTCTGACTAAACGGAAAATAAGCATACCATCTCACCCTTTCCCGAGCCAGCGGCACCTGCGACGTCTGCAGCTGCATCCGCGGAGAAAGATAAAATGAAAGAAAAAAAACACGGGGCAAAATACAAGCCCTCCTGAAATCTCTCCTCTCGACACGCGAGGCGTGACATTAAGCTCGCGCAAGCTGCGCGCAAGCTGCGCGCGCAAAAGGGCCAAACGTCCCGACAAGCTTTTCGTACAACACGCGCACACAGCACCGAGAGATATCTACGCGTTGGTCTCGCATGCTCGTGCAGAACGTTCCGTCGCGTCGCTATAAAAACTAATAAAAGACCAGGCTGTCCAACAGCGGCGACGACGACAGTCTGGTGCTCTTTCGTCCCCCGCTGTCGAATGTGCACGACTGCTGCTTTGCAAGGCGAACCACGTACGTCTATATACATCAGCAGGAAAGACGACTAACCAGACTTTAATTGCGAGGATCGCGAGCAATTAGCGCTGCTCCGCGGAGTCTTTTCCGAAACTCGTACCTACTGCTACCGGGACATTTATCGGATGAAGGAAAAAAGACAATGACGCAGACGACGACTACTACTACGCGGATACGCCCCCTTCAACGACGCTATTCTCTTCGAATGGAGAGAAAAACAGCTTTTTGGGGGAAAGGACGCTGCTGCCGCTGTTATATCAATTTTATTCGCCACAGCTGCGCAACAATGAATCGAGAAATTAAATTTTAGTTCATTAATTTTAAATTGAAAAGTACCTTTCACCTTAACAGAGATCTCAAGTATTACCATTACTTCACTTAGTTTTCAGAAATTCTAGTTCAAATCAAATCCATTCTTCTGCTTTTTATGAAATAGTGGTAACTTTTTTATTACTTGGTAAGACGCGACATAATATTATTGCTCTAGTATTGAACTATGGCAGCTGGAAAAACAATATATATCCGTCAGTTCATATATTTATAATTATTGCATTATATAAATTCATGGATTCTCGAATTTAAGCGAACTTTCTAGTTCAGAGTATGAAACAAGAATAAATGTCAATATTGTATAAAGAATGTATATGTGCAATGAGTAGGGCGTTTAGTTAGAATTTGGTAAAGGTAATTTTTTCATCGAGAAAATATTCATTCTACATTTTGAGAAAAATAATTTGACACGGAACGTTTCGCTCATATACATATACATAAGCTCGCGCATATAGATAAACAAGGCGTCAAGCTGTCCGAGACTGTAATCCACGTGGGAAAAGTTGGATGGAAATTGTTATCCGTACCGCGTCCTACTACTCAGATGATAAGTTGACGATGGAATTTTTGTAGCATTGTGCAGTAGAGTAGAGTCGAGTTTTTGAGGGAAAAAACGAGATCACGTTCTATAAAATCGCATTTAAAAAAGTACCATCCACTGCTTGTATAAAAGAGAAACGTATAATCAAATATCATCTTATTAAAAATAAGCGAGAGAGCTTGCGAAATAGAAATACTTTGAAATTAGTTTTACCGAGATGGTACAAACAGACGCATTGCTACACCGCACATAGTAAGAATTAATTGGAAAAGTTAAATATGTAGCGAAGTTAATAAAAAATGTTAAATAATTTCACTTGGCTTGTGCGTATTTTAAAGCAGAAATAATTCAAACGCTGAACTTCTGCGGATACGTCGTAGAATCGTAGGTATCCTTTGAATCGTTAGAAAGTTTATTTTCGAAATATCGATAGTAAGTTCGTAACGAGAGTACAGGGAAAAAATCCAGCTGACGTACCCGGTATCCGGTACCCCCGTGCGCGCGCACGAGCGAACGTACAGGGGCTAGTCTGCGATGCGACACAAGTCGTTGCAAGTCGTTGAGCCGAGTATAAATTTAATTAAAACTTCATTCCTGACAGGAAAACGGCCAGTGAACGCTTTACCGTCACCCCTAGCTTTCGAATAGTTTTACGGGTCACAGTCGTTAATTGACAAACGCTCGAGAACGAAACGAGTTCGTGACTTGTAATCAGACTTTGCCGGCCCGCTGACGAACTATCTACGATCCGCTACTGCACTTTTACGACTCCTCGCTGTACATTTTTTTACTGAGCAATTCATTTCCAAAAACAAGCGTGTCATTTTCCATTTCATAATATAAATTACCCAAGCCCGAGACAACGAAATTCATTCTCGAAATTCTAGTCAATGTTTAAAATAACAGTCGGGTGTTTTAATTCGAGTAAAGCGACGAGACAATTCTTTCCTAATAAAAAATACAACATTTATTATTTCGTTTTGACATTCTTAAATTGTAAATATATTACAACGTGAGATGCTACATTAGCGTGTACACAATTATTATTATACAATTGTACAATTAATAATAATATTTAGAGATTGATATTTAATTAGAAACCGATTTTTTTCGTTCTTTTTGTCTATTAGCTTTCAATTTTTCTATCCTTTCCTTATATTCTAATGATGCCTCTGCAGAAATATCTGGTATTTGTTTCTGTAGTTTCTCTAGAGGTATCTCACAGTTACCATCTAACCAAATGTCTTTTAATCTGTTAAGCACTTCTCCTATTACTTTATTATTCTCTACAAAGGGTTTAACCATACCACCATTCACTGGAAATCGTGAATCCCACTTTTCAAACTGTTCCAATAAATCTAGAGCTCCTTTGTATCTCAACAATTCGCATACAAACTCTCTTGCCTCTGATACCTTACCAATGGTCTTAAGCACTATCCTTTGATAAGGCTTTAAAGGATTTTCGCAAATTTTTTCTTCTCTATGTTGTATTATAAAAAGGGCCAAGTTTCGGTCATAATTCGGAAAACGAAGTCTCATGAAGACTTTTATTAGTTCTTCTTCAGTATTCAATAGAGCTGCTACTAGAGAAACAGGTCGTAATTTAATATTATTTTTTTGAGCATTCAGACAGACTTTGTTGAAATTTTCCAAATTGGGATTGCCAGGTAAATCCATATACTTAGAACATCCACATTCTATTAATTTCAATGTTAACTCTCTATGAAAGTTTCCTGATAAAATCTTACTCCATTCCATCCAAATTCTTTCTCCAGAAATTATTTCTAAACCTTTGACGTTTTCTTTAATAGCAGTTATTGTTCTTTCATCATGATTATCTGGAACATCCGATATTCTTCCATAAAACCTGAAGTACCTAAAAATAATAATAAATTAACCTATTATAATAGATACTAGATGATAAATAATTTACCTTAAGATTCTTAAAAAATCTTCGCATATCCTCTGTGCAGGTTCTCCTACAAATGCCACTCTTTTTTTCATAAGATCATCATAACCATAAAAATAGTCATATACGTTTCCATCTAAATCCAAAAACAGCGAGTTAATCGTCAAATCTCTTCTGCTTGCATCTAATAACCAATCTGTAGTAAACATAACATCTGCATGTCGCCCATTTGTTGCAACATCTACTCTAAGAGTAGTGACTTCAAAATTTTCTTTGTCATTAATCCTAGATGTAACCGTTCCATGTTTTTCACCATTAGTATTGAGCATTCTAATTTCTTCCTTTGTAAACATTTCTTTCATTTGATCAGGAGTAGCTGTTGTTGCAAAATCTAAATCTTTAGGGGTTTTACCCATTAGTATATCTCGCACAGCACCACCAGCTACTCTTAACTCATAATTATGTCTTTTAAATATTTCAGTCAATGTATTTAGTTCTGGCGTAAAAATAGACTTAAATTCTGGCGAATCTAATGTATTAATAATCGGATTGCTCCGATAAGATGGAAGTTTTTCATTAGGCATCTTACGTTTTATCCACTGATTTTCTCCTAACAAACGTTTAATAATCTGTAAAAGGTTGAGCTTTTATTTAAATATATGAATAATAACTGATAATTTTTTCTTATTATTTCACAGTAAATAAAAACCTATGTAAAAGTTAACCTCTAATTGTCTACAATATTTGAAAGTATACATACACTAATATGTTTAGGATTGCAAATGCATCTAAATTTTTTCGTGACACTATTAGATATCAACATAACTAGTACTTCTTTATTTGGTTTAATTTCATTAATTGATCGAGTGGTATGCGTGCATTCTAATCGTCAAATTTGTTCTTGATTGTGTTGTGCCGTTGCGTGTGTAACATGTAACTGAAAGACTGTAACATAAACATACGAGGTAAGACAATATATCGAAAATCCAATAAAAAAAGTAGAATAGAATTTACAATTCTACATGAGTACGTGTACACAAACACGCTTATAATATAAATTTACAATCACAAAGTGTAAGTATTGACCATATTATACTGTCGTATTAATATAATGATTGAATTCGTGAAAGAAGCTCTTACGGTAAGACGTAAGAATCTTACCAATAACATACGAACTCTTACCAAGAGCAGTCGAAGGTCCGAGGACAACGAGCTCCGAGCCGTCCGAGCGTCCGAGATTTAAGATCAGTTTTCATGAAAACGGTAAGTTCTCTAAAGTCCGACTGAACTACTGAACTGAACCCCGAAGTCCCTGAACGTCGAACGGTGAACGTCTGATTCGCCCATTAGCCTGTAGCTGCCCGTAGCTACAGTGTAGCCTCTGATTCATGCTCTGACTTTGACGTCTGACCGGTCTGTCTATTATAATAAAATTATAAATATATTCGAGCCGCCGTATATACCTCTGAATCCGAATTCCGAATTTTGCAAACTGCGTGGCGCGCGCAGTCCATGCGCGACGAAATTTGACGAATGGACAACCGAGAACCGAGAACCAAGAATCGAAACCGACGAGTAACGAGTCTCTACTCTACTAGTAGCTGCTATACTGCTACACACAGGCAGCATATAAGCAATCCTTATACGGAAAAATATAGCTGTTTTTATTAAAAATAATCAAGAAAAGGAGTTCAAAAGATGCTATAAATGTTCGTGAAAACTTTCATTCCGCGCTTTTTAGTCTTCAAAGCAGTCGTAATATATAATTATACTCTTTTGGGAACTAAGAAAATAAGAAGAAAGGTAAACACTATTATGTTATGCTAATTTATTTCTAGCTTGAGATTAGTAATTGGCTCTTCCTCTGACAATATTTATTAGAACTTTAAAAAGTAAATAACAATAATAGCAAAAAGTAATTTTAATAATTTTCTGCTTTTAAGTGTTTATAAACAAACAACAACATTCATTACTATTATTAATAACTAATTTTGTTTTTTCTTCAATAGGTTCCCAGTATCGTGAATAAAAATTCACTAGTACATAGCCATTTATAAAATTATTAATATTCCAAGCAGCTAGATGGCTCTATTATTCACAAGTATGTGGGACTCAACAAATTTCCTGAATACATTAACGCCAAAATTTTATGTTGCTCTTACGGGAACATCAACACTCATATCAGGCTTAATTTTAATATTCGAGTGGTGGTACTTTAGAAAATATGGCACATCGTTCATTGAACAGATATCTTTAAATCATATTTCTCCATGGATTGGTGGTACAGATAATGGTTCAGAAAATAATAGCTCAAATGTAAGCAATACTAATTCTTCTAACCAACAAAATGTGCCAGAGTGTAAAGTATGGCGGAACCCAATAAACTTATTTAGAGGAGCAGAATATCAAAGGTTTTACTGGGCCACCAATAAAGAGCCCTTGACTTATTACGATATGAATTTATCAGCTCAAGATCATCAAACGTTTTTTACGTGCGAAGGTGATACAGGAAAAGCTGAATATGAAATCATGCAAACTGCTTGGAGAGAACGCAATCCTGTAGTTCGTATAAAAGCAGCTCACAGTGCTTTGGAGCGCAATCCAGACTGTGCACCAGCTTATATTTTACTTGCTGAAGAAGAAGCTACTACTATTCTAGAAGCTGAAAAGATTTTCAAGCAAGCTCTCAAAGTTGCAGAGAACAATTACAGAAAATCTCAAAATACTCAGCATCAAGGATCTATTGCAGAAGCGATTCATAGAAGGGATACGAATGTACTGATTTATGTGAAGAGAAGACTCGCCATGTGTGCCAGAAAATTAGGTAAATTGAAAGAAGCTGTCAAAATGTTTAGGGACTTGACAAAAGAAGTACCTCCCATTATGAATGTTTTGAATATTCATGAGAATCTCATAGAGGCACTGTTGGAAATGCAGGCATATGCAGATGTGCAAGCAGTATTAGCCAAATACGATGACATAAGTTTACCCAAGTCAGCAACGATATGTTATACGGCTGCACTACTCAAAGCAAGACTAGTAGCGGATAAATTTTCTCCAGACATTGCTAGCAAAAGAGGTCTCACAACAGCTGAAATGTCAGCAGTTGAAGCCATTCACAGGGCTGTTGAGTTCAATCCACACGTACCCAAGTATCTATTGGAAATGAAGCCTCTTATACTTCCACCAGAACATGTACTAAAAAGAGGAGACTCAGAGGCAATAGCTTATGCCTTCTTCCATTTGCCTCACTGGAAGCAGATGGAGGGTGCATTGAATCTACTGCACTGCACATGGGAAGGTACATTCAGAATGTTACCTTATCCATTAGAGAGAGGTCATCTCTTCTATCCGTACCCCACCTGCACAGAATGTGCAGACCGGGAGCTTCTTCCATCTTTCCATGACGTTAGTGTATACCCAAAAAAGGAATTGCCTTTTTTCATTCTGTTTACGACTGGATTGTTCTCGTTTTCAGCTTTAGTAACACTTCTTACTCATCATTATCCTGAAACTATGGGATTTGTAACGCGGGCTATGCTTGCTTGGTTTTCCTTGCCATTTCACTATGTAATGGAGAAGCTGGTAGCTGTGCTACCTTCAAATCTCTTACAGCAGCCTTCTAAAATGTAAGATAAGACAGTTTTTTGTGACAAAGGTGACCTGGTGAAAATACTTTTGTGTTAAAACATCATTTCTTATAAAACACTTTTTTAATCTTCTAGATAATAACTATTTAAAGTAATAACATTACTATTTTAACTAATTCGGCATTAGCTTTTTTAAAAAAAATGTCAGATTATTTTGTTTTAATTCCTTTTTACCGTACAATTTAAGAATTCTACGAGATCGTGCATTTAATGAACTGCATTTTTAAACACTTTATACACAGCAGTAAGCCAAATACTAACTCATAATGACTTTTTTTTAAGACTTATTACTAATTTCTATATGAAATTATTTGTACAAGTTTTGCACTACACTATCGTCAATAATCGTGGGAATTTTATCAAAAAACATGAATTTTAATCTTATAATCTTGTAATTACACCTGCTAATGGAAAAATATTTTCACCAGGTATCTCTGTGAACCCAAGGATCTAATGTGATATTTCAGATACTTAACAATTTTTTGTTCCTCATCTTTAACACTCGTGCATGAAACTTACATGTATACATGGCAATGTAACCATCACTTTCTTGTTCCGACTTACTGAAAAAGAATAAAGCTCTAGAGAATTGACTCAGTTGCTTAAAAGAATAAGCAAAGAATAAGCATTATATGCATTCTTTTTAAATTTATTAGCATAAAAATATATATATTTCATACAGTAACAGTTACTTTTCAGCAAGGCGGAACTGTACTCTAAGGACTGATAATCTAACATATTTATAAAATTGTTTGATCACTTAATTATTTAAGTCAATTAAAAGTATTTTACATTACCAAACTCAATGTACAAACAAAATTATCATATGCAAGTAATTTGAACTAAAGTAATTGTCTGCAGAAAACTATTCCCCTAGGGAAAAGGATTTTCATCTTGTAAACTATGAACACTTGTCAATTCTGCAATGTGCTCATATTCCACATGAATGATTTTTAGTAGTGTGAACAAGTAAAAGGTTTTACTTCTATTATTGATTGCTTTCTTTTACAAATATTTTTATACGTGTGTAGAATTGACATAATTTTTCAATCAAAAACAGATTAAAATAATGCAGGATTGATAAACATGTGAGAATAATAAAAGAAATTGAAAAACTTATTTGTGATTCATATTTATTCGTATTTAATGTCATTAATAGCTTGTAATGAGGCAAAAGAACGAGGCAGACCAGAAACATAACAAAGAGACAAAATTCGCGCTACGAGAAGACTTCTCAATCCACAAAAAATAGGAACATGTCTCTCTTTTTTTGCTTAAAGACCTGTACATGCTTGTCGTTACAAGAACACCGCTGGCCTGTCCGTTGACTGATGAGACACTAAAGATAGAAGAAAAAGGAGATAAGACACTTCGAAGTCACGGAGGCATTATAAAACATCTCGACAAGATAAGCTTGGACTTGTCCTCCCGTGGCTTTTAATTAAGCTTTGCACATTCATCTGCAATTACATTCTAAACAATGAGTTTCGATTATTTATTTACAATAAGTTTCTTTTTTGTGATAGCATAATTTAACCGCTCGAACATATACACAAGAATGCTGGAATGCATTCTTACACTTTCGCTTTTTTATGAATAATCAGCTTTCTTGAACTAAGATGCATCTTGGCGTTTTTGATGATTTTACGACTATGAAATTATGTATTAAGAACATATAAAAACTTACGATTGCAAATTTAAAAAGTTCATTGCAGTTAATGGCTGTTACCTCTGCTGGAATTACACTTTTGTCATAAGTAGCAGCATTAACACCTTCGTATTTATACATATATAAAGTAGGAAATATTTTGAGTATTCGCCTCCCGTCGATTGTTTTTACTACCCTCGATTCAGGGTTAATCAACCGCCCTCGTACGTACAGTCATCGAGTCATTTGTCATCGAATTATAACTACATACTGATCATTTTGTTATTTTTTAATTTACGAATATTTACAAATTGCAGATTGTCCTCTTTACAACGATGATCAATTCAATACACTGCACTGTATTTTTTTTACTTTATTTTCTTAACCCTCGTCGCTCTTATTTATTTTGTTATCTACTTGTAAGGCACCTTCAACAAATTACTCTGACAACAGCAGTTTGCGACTACAATGCTACAGATGTACGTACTTGTAACATACTGTATAACGTGTCAGTCAAAATTCATACATACCGAAATCTATGTAACAAAACGGACACTTTCACAAACCACCGTCAACCATATTCTTTTTATCAATAGTTTTCGTACCAAGAGCTTGCTTTAATCTTCCTGGAATCTTTGCAATACTTGCGTTTGATTTACCGATGATGACGACTATACTTTTATTTTTTCATCAGAAGTGTCAATTTTCAATATACGTATTCACGAATTATTATTATTTATTTTTCTTTTACAATGCTAAAATCGCGACACATGAAATACTAAATATTTTCAGTCTTCGCCCATTGTTGAATACTCGTCGATATATAGCTTTTGCTTCTGGAATGATGTGAAGTGTTTTTTTGAGATTACGAAGAAGCGTCTATTAAATTTCGATTAATTACACACACCGGTATTTTGGCTTTTATTTATTAATAATTTTTCACGTAAATCGATTACTTCTTTGAACGTTCATATTTAACGTGTTAACAAAGACAAATAAAAGCTAAAATTCCGATAGCTTCTATCGCTGTCGTTTTGTTCGACTCAAAACTAACTGTAGGACTTCTTTAGAAACAAAGGTCTTCCGCATCCTTCGAGTTTTTCATAAACTTGCACTCCCGCAAATTTTTTTTATGGGTCTGATATTATAGATAAGTCGATGAATGTCAAATTAAAAGATAATTTTTATATAAACATTTGCGCTTAAAGCGTGCCATTCGCAAAATATTGGTATCGATCGTAAAGTTTCGTGGACCATGAGTGGAGACTTCCTTCAACTAGATCATCAACGTGTTTGCGTAGTTGATCCTCGGTCAAGGTAAGATGAAACCTATTTTTCAATCCTTGAACTGATGAAGCACCACCGTTGCGGAAACATGGCAATTGGCAACCTGTGACGAAGCAACAATTTCAAATTAGACTTACAGAGTAATGATTTGATTCTTATCATTTGATGCTTGTAAACAAAGCTTAACCTGATATCATGATTTCCACGAGATTCACTATTTTATCCATATGTTTTCTTGCAGCAATTAATCCTTGCAGAATCAGCGACTTGAAATTTTCAAACATCTTCGATTGTTTACCACCCATTACTTCGACGAATTCCGGCGTCAATTTGAATGGGCTAGTTTCAAAGCCGAGATTTCGCGGCGATGTTGACAAAATAAAACCAAAATCAATATGTATGAGGTGACCATCACTGTGAAGTAAAATGTTGCCATTGTGGCGATCTTTAACTTGAATCAGATAGCTAACAAGACAATAAGCAGCACAGCTTTGGACGAAATTATTTTGTGCGATAAGAAAAGCTTGCGATTCTGCGGGACCGAATTCCCGTTCGAAGTATTGCAATAGAGTTAGTTGACAATGTTTTTTCACTTGATGTAATGATACTGTATTTAAGATAGGCTCGATAAGTCCACTATCATTTGAAAGACACAAAATCCTGAAAAAAGAATTGCCATTAGGTGCAAAATACTATTTTTATTCTATATTGTACTTGTAACAAGTTGCTTGTAGCACTTTATTAAGATTTTACTAACTTATATGGTCTCAACCAGAGAGGCAACTGTTCTTCTTGCCAAACTTTCTGGAGCATCATTAACAATTGTGAAGCAAGAAGTTCCTGTCGAAGATCGTCGCCACACTTGACAATAACCGCAAGCAGTTTCCAAGAAGCCAAATGACCGTAAGGACTTGATATCCTGATGCGTTGTTGTTTTTGTTCCCATGGCTCTTTTAAGACAGCGGCAGATGGATCTTCAGGATCGTGATTGAAAGTAGCCTTTGGCGCTGATGCCATTTCGTTTAGACGTCTTTTAATATCACCCGGAATAAAAACTGGCTCACGGCTGTCAGAAGAGTCCTGACTCACTTGTGATATCGTGTCTCTGTCTTTTGCTTTCCGTAGTTGCAGATACTATTTTATAAAATATTCATTTTTAATTTCCATTTCGTTGAAATGACGGAAATTACTTTTACTTTACTTTGAGAGAAACTATTTAATTGGAAATATTTTTTATAAATTTATATTCACCTGTTGCGTGATCTCGTCGTCTTCTTGACTCCAACAATCATTGGGATCATCATCGATAAAGTTAAACGACATTTCTGGATTCCTTGAATAGCCTGCTCTGACCGGGGTTTGTCTTGCAGCTGGCAATGATTGTTGAGTGTTTTCAGTTGGCACATTAGTTTGTCCGGATTGCTCAACGCCTGTCAAATTTTCTTCGGATTTCGTATGTCTTAATGAACTTCCCATTATTTTAGTTGGCACTGGCGATGTGTACAAATCATCGACTTCGAGAACTTCTACATATATAATGTATGGTGCCTGTAAATACGGTTCATTTAAAAAAAATTCTGCGCATGATTGGAACGTAGAATGTCATTAAACCCTTAACTGCATTCAAAATTGATTTCACTTACTTTATCTTTACTGTTAAGCACTGCTGCATACTGAGGTGGAACTCTAACGATATGATGTGGTACAGCAGAGTGCAACGGAAGCCAGACTCTGGCTGGGAGATTCAGATTTAGAGTATTGAGCTCTGCAACCAGTTGAACCGTTTTGCCTTCTTTTGTAGGAATTGTTCCAAGTAACTTTCCAATTGTTATGAGTGCCCGAATGAACTCTAACTCAGGTGCGAGTCGAGGTGCCTGATGGAATAAGCGATGTAGTTATTGACTATTTTATTGCAATACGACATGCGTTCATGTGAATGTAAACAAAATGTAGACACACTTACATTGCAAACACAGTCAGTCTTTTGGCCCCGTAAATCATTCACCACTCCTTGGCAGGAATCAAAGCAGGTACATCCATTGTCAAACGCTCGACCAGAACTGAGGTCTCCAAGGCTCACTTTATTTATTAAACCAGAATGGCTTCGACGCAGACTTTGAAAAAGTCCAGTGGCATCAGATTGAGATCTTTGGTGGGTTTTTTTATTAGGAGATGCTACAGATTGAGCAATAGGTAGAGGAGGTGCGAATGGGGCTTGTAATCCAGATGAGCGTTGTTTTCCCTTTGGTCTAGAATTAAAAAAATTAATTTTACCCACGTATTCTATTCTAAATACTCAAATTCGTATAGTTCCTTAAGGTATAACGATCCTTACCTGAGTTCATCTGAGAGTATTAAATTTTTCAGCTTGGTCCCATGGGATTTTTTTTTTGATGGCAAGTGAGCATCTGAACTATACGCGTCTAATAACCAAGCGCATTTTAAAGAAAAATCTACCGAATGCCTACATCTGAAAATTCACAAAAACATGAAGAAGAAAAGTAAATAATTAAAAAAAGTTCATAAAGTTATTTACATAATTCAATTTCAATCTTACTGACGTACCTATGAACAAGATATGGATAAAGAACTTCCGTGACGTCGTGCAGTTGTATATACATTAAAACCAACTGTGGTAAATAGAAATCCACATCACTGTCGAGAAAACTAAACAATTTGTTGCCTACAATCGTAAAGTATGAGTATAATTAATTTTCTTTTTGAAAAATTATAATTTCGTATGAATGATGCTTATATATTACCAAGATAGCTTTGTACTCCAGGCTCCTTGGAATTAAATAAATAAGATATAGCCATGGACATATCGAAGACTTGACTTTCGAATAACCTAAGTAGACAACCTTCGGTGGGTTTTGGCTGTGCAGTCTCTTGCCTCTGAACGGTCGGCTGTCTCTTAACGGTTTCCGTCTCCGGCTGACCGGTACCACAACAAAGCGTCATCGCAGCACCCGCCAAATCTCGAGGCGGTACCGCGATTTCTAGTGTGCTCTGGAAGTCCACCGTATCAGACTGTGTCTCACACAGTTCTTTAGCTCCATAGTCACAGGTGTTTCGCAACTCTTTGGAGACGCACTGCTCACTATGTTTTCTCTGCTCGGAATCGTTTGATACTGCACTATCACGTTGATCGTCATCAATAGCAGAGTCGCCAATCCCCGTTTGGACAGGGGATATCGACAGGTTGCACATATCTCCGTCAACGGCATCGACGTCCATGTCTCGTTCTTGCGATAACGAAGAGTCTAAGCTCTCTCTACTGTGCAGATGATCTACGCTTGATTCCCTGTGAAAAGGTTTTTATAGAAAATTTTACATTAATGTTCAATATTGTTGTCAATCAGAATGTGCAGCTATCTAGCTATTAAATTATGCATTACCTTGTTGTGATATTTGCATTATCACTAGAGCCACTATCAGAACCACATAGTATTCCAGAATCATCGGAACCTAGACTAGCAAGATCATCTCTTTCTCTACTACGGCTCTTATTAGTTGGTACAGATTTCGTTGTTGGGGTTGGATTTGTTTCACATTCTGGACTTGGAGTAACATCAACTTCAGGTATCCGTTGCAAAGCAGAATCTAAGCTTCGATTTCTATGATGTAATGTCAGAGTAGTTACTGTTGCTTGAGGGACTGGTGGTAATAAAATTCCCATTGATCTATTTGAATAGAAAATATAGTAAATTTCATTAATATCATTAATATAATTAACATTGTTTAAAAAATTTCATGCTAATAATCATAATCAGAACCTAGTTGCAAAAAATCTGTTTACCTGAAGTCAAGACTGTGATTTCTCTGATGTGTTGTTAATTTATTGCGTACATTGACTGATGGATTTGATCTGCCATGAACAAGTGGAACATTGCAACCACTTAATTTTTGTTTTTTCAAGAGTTTGATATTCTCTTGGCAAGTTGGCCCATTGCTGGACAGTGACATGCCAAATATGTCGCTCATGGTAAGGCCAAATGAGCGCTTACTTTGCTAACAGTCATCTGAGAAACATATTGAGTTATCTGAAACAATTAGAAAGCAAAAATAATTAGAAAAACTGTGCAGTCGTATTTTTTTATTAAGATAGTATAATAACAAATTTCAAAGATAAATTCAAAGCTAATATAATCCAAACTAGCAAAACATTATATATTGCATAATAGGTTGGAAAAATACTATTCAAACTTGTTTGAACAGTTGAATTCTATTTCTATGCTTACGTACATAGTTTTCAAAGATTAGCTTTAACAAGGAAAAAAGTTCTACTTAATATATCTAATGCTTGTTAAATACAATTAACTTTATCCATAACTTATTAAATTCAATTAACTATATCTATGGCTTATAAAATTTCTTAAAAACTTATTTGCGAATATTAATACATAAAAATACAACAAATTATAAAAAATCAATGAAACTATAATGTTTTCTCTGGATATTATAATCAAAACATTTGTTCATTGTTTAGGAATCTTTTATAACGTATAATCGTATACGTTATGAATCTTTTGATGAGTGAAAGCATTGACATCTTTCTATTTTTTAACAATAATAAACAGCCAAAATATTTATTTTTTTTTAAAATTACAATAATTTTTGACTAATTGAAATTTTCGACAGGAAGATTTGACTTTGTTGAAATAATTTTCAGAAATATAAAATTACATACATATATTGAGTAATTTCATAAAAATATTCTTGTTAACTAATAACTCGAAAAATACGTAACGCTAGTAAAGAATTATGCAACATATTTACCTTATTATTTATATATATATATATATATATATAGAGAGAGAGAGAGAGAGAGAGAGAGAGAGAATTACCTAATAAGTATGGAATGTACGCAAGAATAAACATTAAAAGTAGACTTAACATATTCAATTACCGTCGATAAGGTATGAAATTATAGCGAACTCTAAAAATAACAATCTAAATAACTTTAAAATAAGTTTGATTGACGTTTTTTTGAATTTTCACTCGCATCTGAATACAAGATCTGCTATTTCGATGTATAGGAGAAGAAAAGAGAAAAGACTGACTAGTTACAAGTTATCCTAATGCGCGTTAAAAAAAGGGAAAATATCGATTGACGCTCACAGAAGAGTATATCGGAATGATTCATCAATAGTAGAAACTCAAACAACAAAAGGTGTATTCCCTTTAAAAAAGGAAGTGACATTTCAAACCGACAGCGAATAACAACGTGCCGCATCAATCCGACTCTCTTTCCTGAACGGCGCAGTTCATTGCTCCGGAATGAAGCGCTCCAATTTGCAAAGTTCTTCTCGAGCTTTTTCTTTACGAGAGGAAGTCGGAGGCAATTTCTTTAAAGCAAACAACACAATTATCAAGGCTTACAATCCGCGAGTCTGCCTATGCAGCGTAATTACAGAAAAAATCAACCACGAGAGAGTCGACAACAATGAAAAATAATCCAGAGCAAAGAAAGTACTTTCGACGAGCACAGGGTGTCATCAGGCAACTTTCGAGAAAAGTTCCGATGACTCTCGCTCGGTCGACTCTTCTTTTCGGAAAAGAGCCTGAGCTCGAGATGGATAATGTAATCCCGTACCCTTTGACCCCAATAGAACATTAGGAATGATCGTTGCGACGAGGAAAGAATGAGTTTTGTGCAGCCGCAGCAACTCGTTCTTCCTCGCGGGAAATTATTATTCCCAGCTAGAGATGAATCCTCTCAAATCTTTCATACGACTCTCATGTACGACTTATGCATTGAATGAGCGGACCTAATGCGATAGCACAGTTCTACGCTTTCTTTCTTCCGTCTTTCAACTGAAAAGCACTTTCCGTTAGAAGAGAATTTGGGAATTCAATTAGCGAACTAATAGGAGAGTCATAAATATTGTAGCACGGGACGTAACGCAGTTCTTAATGAACTTAACGCTCTGATTTCACCGACGATTTCGTGGATTTTGTCCTTTAATCACAACTGACAATGATTCTAATTTAATCGATGAGTATTTTGAGAAAATTCTCGAGGATTGCTCATGTTCGGTGAATCATGGACGCACGACAGTAATGTCAACTTGATTGAAAATGTAGTCAACAATAAATATGTATAATCTCGGTCATGAATTTTAGAATCAGCGAATTGAACGGAAGAAAGAAGTAATCGTTTCAATTATTTAACTTCGAAGCCAGATTTTAAAGCAAGCTTACGGCAGTTCGTAAGTCTCGATTAACGAATACTATAGAATTCAAAATTCATTCCCGGTGAACTTTCACACGCAATCAATTGGAGACGTCAAGCCCGGCGTGCGAAAAAGCCTACGATGAATACAAGCAGTAGCTCTCTTAGTAGCACTCTTCGCGAACGAGGCTAACGTCTCTCTTCTCTCTCTGGTCGAGTCAGTCAAAGCAGGACACGAGCTCTCGACTCTGCACAAAGCCAATGGAGCCTCTGCCTCTCTCGTCTCACGCACACATACACACATACGCACACAAAGAATAAAAAACTCTCTTCAACTCCCGACTCGGCAAGAATATCCGCGCGAAATCGCTTTACAAGTGCGACTACGTTCGTACGTACCTATGGAGCGTGAACCGCACACACATATGCACATTCATATGTACGTTTTATCTGTCTCTCTCTCTCTCTCTCTCTCTCTCTCTCTCTCTCTCTCTCTCTTACTCTCGAGTGTACGTACACGAGAGGAGACCGGACGACGTGAAAGTCCGCTCGTTATACACACCTATGAACTCGCTCTTTCTCTCCCCCTCTCGCTCGTGAGGGAATCTAGGCTACACAGCGGCTGCATTCCACTCTCCCGCTGTGGCTGTGAGATGTATTTTTCTCCTCGCGTTGCACGACTGCTGTATCGCACGTTTATATTTAATTGCATAGCCGATCGTCATCCCCCGTCAATGGATTCAAAGAAGAGACGCGAGGAGTGCGTAACTGTAAGGCGCCCCGCCTACGCGCCTTACAGTTTCCGTGCCAGAGTAAGGCAAAAAACAATCGAAGTCGTTGGCCACCTCCGACAACTTTTTCCTCGCCGAGCGAATCGAGCTCGAAACTGCGCTCACTTTTTTTTAGGGGACAAGTCTCTCTTGTGGTATCGGTGCAAGCGAGCCCAGCACTACTGCTATACTACTAGTCTAGTTCTACCTGCTCATTGAAGACGCACAATGCACAACCCAGGTAGCAGTAAGCACGGGAATCGCTGCAGCAACTCGGCAAACGGAAAAGGCATTGTGTATACTTAAAGAGAGGGAAGTATCCTGTATGTCGTTCGTTACGCTGCAGACCCCCTTGAGCGTGTATACGACGGCGGTGGCGGCGGCGGTGGCGGCGGCGGCACACCCATCGGCGCTGCTTGCCGACGAATCGACTACTGTATGGCGACTACACGACTGAATGTTTGTTGACACTCGGAGTTTAAAGCATTTTACCCCGCGCGTATAAAAGCACTTAAAGATGCTGTGCTCGTAACGGTGAAGAATGTTTTCGTTGACGGCGACTCGGCAAAGTCAATCTCGCGCGTCAAAGACTGCCGCGTACGGGGAATCCGCGCCCACGACGCCCCTTTCAATTCCGACGCAGGCACGCTATCTTGCACACGCATGTACAGAAAGAGAAAGAGAGAGAAAGACACACACATGAACGAACAGCGGTGCATGTGCAAGCAGAAGCGTGCGCGAGTACATCGACGCCGATATCTGTATACGCTTTCCACATACACATGCACACGTGAAACCGAGAGAGTCCGTCAAAAAAAAGGCAAGATAAAGAAAGGAGAGGAGGCGATCCCTTCGGGTGATACGCGTTTAGCAAGAATGCTGTCGCAGCAGCAGTGCTCTCTCGTACACACTCACCTTGCTAGTTTGGTACGTCGGAGACTCACGCGTCGTGCGCGCGGGAATAGCTGCTGATCACGGCTATTATTCACCGAGAGGAGGAAACTACGGATAGAACGGGCTCCGGGATCCGTATCAAAGAGCCATGTTCATCTGCTTCCTGCGTCTCGAGCTCCGATAGTATGCCGCGGCGCAAATGGCTGCTGCTGCTGCTGCTGCTGCTTGCTCCCTCCTTCTCGCACTTCTACACAGCGGGGCTGCTGTTCGAGTATATACGTGCGCAAACCTGTCGTCTTCTCTCGTCGCACTTTCTTTTTAGCAGCCGCGATGCCCCTCGCTGCTAACCTTGTCGTCCTCGACAAACGGACTAAGCACCTGGTCCGATGTCTACAGGACCCGTATATATACCCCTATATATCTATATATATATATCTATGTATTTATAGAAAAAGCACTGGCATATACACACAGACACGTAGCTACTACGAGCGATGCACAGACGGAGAGATATAGATAGAATAACTGCGAACTTCTGCGATTCACACTGCCTCGCACTTTCGTTGAAATGTAGATCTTCTAGCTATCGCGAGGTTCGATGGACGCGCGGAGCACTAGGTGTATGCTGCAGCTCCTCTTGGCTATTATTAACACACGAGAACCAAGCGCGCTCTCCGATGCACACTCACGCACCAACTGACGGCGGTGGCCTGCCAAAGAGCCCAAGAGGCTTCGAGAGCGTATGCCCCCGAACCCGGAGAGCGAGAGAGAAAGAGAGCGTCCGAGCAGTTCTGCCAACTCGACGCGACGAAAGTTATTCAAGGCGGCTTGACTCGTCTCGACTCGGCTCGTCTCGACTCGGCTCGGCTCGGCTGGACTCGGCTCGGCTCGACTCGACTCGGCTGTGCGACCACTATGTATTATACATAATATATACGCACGATACTACGGGCCACTACTGTACGCCACACACCAGGGACGTACTTCTAGATTCGAGGCGCCCAGCCCCACGAAGAACTGACTCGAGGAAATGACTCGAGGAAATGACTCGAGGTAATGACTCGAGGAAACCCCCTGTTCGCAAATATGATCTAATACATATCGCTCATCTGCTTTAAGTTTCTGCCAAGATCTATTCATCCATGGCTCGCATTCTTTCGTCTTTACTCACCGATTGACATTATACTGCTATATGCTGCTGTAGTCCCCTTTTTTACGCGATATTGAACGCTCTATTGTTCCGAATTATAGGAATTTCAAGTTTATGACTTCGAAATTTTCAGATGCTTTAAAATGCGCTTCGAAGTGTTATTCGAAAGCGATTTATTCGTAGAATCGTAAACTTTTGGTTATTTTAATAAAGACTTAAATGCAAAGCTGCACTTGAACTAACAATTACGCGCGATTAGCTCTGCAAATACATGTAATTAACTGAAATTTCGTTTCTAAAACAAGAAATTCAAAATGTCAATAACAAAGGCTCGTTATAAAACGAGGATCGTTACGTCTGGTTCGGTGAAAAATATCTCACCACAAGAATACACCAAGTTCGCTTCTATTCGAAATATTCGAATGGAATCGAGTGATGACATTCGAAGTAATCCACAAAGTAATACACAAAGTAATACACGAAGTAGTAAACGAATATAAGGCTTAAGAAAGAAACGTAATCCAGGACTAAATAGTAAATACACACGTATGATTCTCATAAGTATAACCAACAGTCCACCTTCACTTGTTTCGGTGTACTGACAAGCCTTTTACAATATTTTACGACCAAAGGAGAACGGTTGCTTTTTCTACAAAAATTACGTATGCCATTACATACATTATGAGGATTTGTGTAACTTTGTTGTTTAATACACGTCAACTATTCCGAAAGTTGATTCGTCGAATATTCGAGTTGAAAAAAATCGACATTATCTGGACTTGCGCGATATATATAATAGCCAGCGAAAATTTAAAAGTGAAAGGAGTGAAAGTCGCTCGGAAATATATACAAGCGCGCATATCATATATTCTGACAAAAAATGTTTTTTCCACCAATCTTCACCAAACAAACAATCGCGAAATATTAAATGCAGTCTGAAAAACTGCATGAAAATCGACTTCGGTTGATCCATAGACGCAGATATTAACTTGAATGATATCGCTGACGACTCGTAAAACCGACCTTTTATAACATAACCCATAGTTTGAGATTCAAAGTAGCGAGCAGCGATGAAACGCGACTACAAATTTGCTGAATTTCAGTATCTGCCTACTGCACGTGCGTAGATCGGTATTGGAAATCGAAACGAACGAGCGAACCAACCGGCCTCGATCGCAATCGATTTCGAGAGGCGGAAAACGCCAGCAGCGACCGAGCGTATCTCTCTCGCTCTCTTTCTCTCTCGCGGCCGTCACGACTCTCGTTCAAGGTCGTTTACTCGTTGCCACGAGTTTACCGATAGACATACTATACGGGCAGCGCGTCAAATCGGCGGGGATTTAAAAAAATCGGAACCACTGACCTACACCTTGAGCATCGGGCGCAGGCGTTAGGTATGATGGATTAATGTATACCGAATACGAAAACTCACTCTAAGTGAGCATTTCGTCGTTTCGAAATTCATTCTTATGCTATAATTAACATGCCGAGGTCGTCCGATCTCGTCGATTTTTCACAGACTCGAACATAATTGTCTATACCGAGATACCATTCTTTTCGATACGATTCGTGCGCAAACAGCTGATTGACGCACTTTTACGACGACAGCTTGACCCAACAATGTTATCAAAATGTCAATCGAATCAGGTTGGCGTTGACTTTTTCCTACTCGACCGAAAAGAATATTACGCGCATCACTCACAGCCTTTTATCAAGGCTGTGAGTGATACGCCTTTCGGCCTTACATGACAGAAAACAACAGCTGACTGTTGTATATGTATGTATATAGGATACGCAGTCGGATATCCGTCCAGAATTATTTCTAGCGATGACGCTGACTTATTTTGATTTAGAGCCAAGTTGTGTGGAGAAAATCCCGAAATCTCTCCCTGGCTTTCCCCTATCGCATACTGCATGCGGTGTGAACATTAATAAGGTACACAACGATTTCTCTTGTCACGGCAGTGCTCAACACTTTGCCAGTTTTTTACTCTCTCGCGCGCGATTATAGCAGTCGAAGCAAGCATTAACTTTTTACCAACCGATTTTTCCACTATTTTGTAAATACGGGTACACGAACCTCTCGACCTTGGCGTCTCGAGCAAATCGTCAATAAAGAGCCTTTAAGTTCATCACCCTCGGATTTAAATAAAAAATCCTGAAATCCCGAGCGACAACCACGACTGTCTATGCAATCTGAAATTTATAATTATACATGACGAAAGCATTTGACGAAGCAGACTTGTAAGCGATATCATTTATATATGATAACTGATAAATGTTCTATGATGTATATGATGAAGTAAACGATGACGGCGCATGTCGCGCTAAGCAATTTCTCACTTATTTCAGAGCGAATTAAATATAGATAGCGTTATTCGAGTGGAAGATCATCTCAGTTGTACATCAGTGTTGCTACAAGATGTAACGGACCGGTTGTCTGGGCGTTGATTTTTTACTCTGAATACCCGAGTGTTATTATGTAAGATTGCGTATTTAAATGTCGATCGTCTATACATGTATAGTATTCCCTATATTGTACGTGGACATAATGTGTATAATGTGTATTTTTAAGGTACAATAAACTGAATAACAAAGTGCTTATATTTTTTAGGATCGCTATTGGCGTTAGAATAATCAGAGTATTTGTTTTCTGCAAAGGTGATCGATTGTTTAGTAATTGTGCGAAAAATTGTCTTTATTCACATTCATTTAATATTCTCATGAATATTAAAGAGATCCATCATGAAAAGGAAAATACAGAGCGCATTATTGCTTTTAAGTGTCATTTTTATTCACGCTGAAGAAGCGAAGCTGCATCAAATCAATGTGGTATACTTATACTCACTAACTTATCCTACAATCCAAAACCTTTAGAGCCTTTTATGCAAAACATTTAATTCATAACTGTCGTTTCAGATATTCCGACATGGCGATCGCACTCCGGAGACTTTTCCCATGCGTATTCCCAACGATCCACACATGTATGAGTCCTTCCATCCCACAGGGCCTGGCAACTTGACTAATGTAAACATATTAATCTACATTATATACTCGCTTTGCATTACGTTATGAGCAGACTTGTACCATTTAAGTACCGGTGTGTAGGAAGGCAAACTCAGAGTTTACCGTTTAGGTGAAATACTACGCAACAGGTATCGGGACTTCCTAGGGTCATCAGGAAAAGATCAGCGCGATAGTCTCTTTGCCATTAGCTCCGACATCACGCGGGCCAAGATATCGCTACAATTGATGTTGGCCGGACTTTTACCCCCGAGTCTGGACAGTAAATGGAACGAAAGACTCGAGTGGCAACCGATTCCGACTCATTATTACAAGTTTGCAGAGGACAAATTCTTTAATCAGGACAAATGTCAAATGTAAGTAATTGGCTTGTTAAGGATATTGTGTTATTCCTGATGTAGTACTGTAATGATATATCGAGATGCGAGAACAATGCTTAGGTATCTCGATGAATTAGCTTCGGTGAAAAAATTGCCAGAAGTACAGGAGAAAATCGGGAAATTCGATGGCTATTTAGAAGATTTAAACCAAATGGTTGGCAAGAAATCAAAATTGAATTTAAACGATATTCTCATTCTGCACAATAATCTGAGTATTGAGAAGAAAATGAACATGACGATGTTACCGTGGATGAATAACGCCTTGGCCGACACGCGATTGGTCGAACTGCGAAGACTTTTTTACGAACTTCATAATTACAACGACCGGCTTCAGAGACTACAAGTTGGTATGTAAGAATTGAAAATTGTTTTAAATTGTTGGTTTAATGTGAATAAGTTATTAACGCCTACTAAACAGGACCCATGATCCGTAAGATAAATGAAGATATGTTGGAAGCAAGTACTAATTCGAATTTTTCTCGAAAAGTAATAATCTACAGTGGACATGATAAGAATATAATAGGTTTGCTACAGGCTTTCAAATTATATGACGGTCACTTTCCTGAATTCACCAGCGCTTTAATTTTCGAACTTTGGTCTCGTGATAACCAGTACCATGTGAAAGTACGTAAATCGCAAACGTGTACCGCAAACAGCTACCCAATGATTAAATTCATAATAGGGCCTTAATGAGTATTACATGAGTATTTCTTTTATAGATTCTATATTACTTAGGAATACCAGAAGAAATAAAGGAATTGACGCTATCAGGATGCCGAAATTCTTGTCCTTTAGAGGAGTATTTACGATTGACGAAAAATTCTGAAATCAGAGACGATGAATCGAACTGCAAGATAAACGGCCCTTCTTACTTTTTAGAAAAAGACTAAAAATTGTAATTAAAGATCAATGCTGTCCTCTCGTCTAAATAGAAATGTCTAAATGTCTTCATAAAGAGTAAAAATTTGTATGTTCCTGAATTTGGATCGAGTGGAAATACAAAATGAATTGTCCTAAAATATGTTTAATTGATATAAATCCCCCTGAGATAGCATTCGATTCGAAAACGTTAAACTGCAAATTCTTCGTGTTCGCACGTCCATGTACGACCGGTTTTACAGGCAAGTACACCTGCACCGACATTAGAGTCTATCTATTATAACGCGTATAGCCACTGCTGCCAACAATAGACGCCGACTCTCGCGTGTATACCTATATATATGCAATACATATAATTGTATAGAGCACTTTACGCTTGTCGTCATAGTTGCTCAATACGCAGAGTTCTCGAACCGAGACAATCTCTCTCGCAGCGAAAATCCTAGTACCGCTTAATGCTGCAACTGGTATCCAGACTCACGATGATATATATCTATCTATATATAAACAGCCGACATTCCGCAGTCTCATCTCTTAACATTCCGCCAACACATGATCTCTCTCTCTCTCTCTCTCTCTAGCTCGTTCGTAGCACGTGAATCACGCTGATTTATATACACGCATATACCCACACAAGTGGATACTATAACATAAGCATGCATCAAATCAGCAAATACAAGGGGGCGGGAAAGTAATTGACGCGTACTAATTACGATCTCTCTTCAATGACTGCGGTGCTCTCTCTCTCCCTCACTCTCTCTGTCTCTGGCTTTGGGGAAGTTGTATGAATGGACGTAATTCACATTGTGTACGCGTGAGAGAGAAAGAGAGAGCTACGCAAACAGACAGGCAGACAGATATTTATGATTTCAAAGAACGAAAGAGGACCCTCGATAGTACTCAACAATTGAAAACAGTACTTAGTCGTCGTTATCGGTCTGCAGCTTTTAAGGACTTGCGCGCGATGTGTTATTGCGGGCTTTATTAACGAGGGCTTCGCACTGCGCGTCTCGTTATTATGCACGCGGAGGCGGTATATCGACGATCTCTAATCTAGCGTAGCTTTCTATGCTGGTACGGCGCAGCACTGTGTACGCGTTGTATCCGTCGTACTCGTCATTACTATATATATCGTTTCGAGCAGCGATGCAAGCTTTTAAAGACAGTCAGTACTGCGAAGGGCGACAAAAATGAATCGCTTCATCCGAGCCTTCGAAGGCTTTGGAGTACGCATAGGTCTCTGAATGTGACTAATTTTGGCGATTTTATAATGGTGTCATTGATCGATCTACAATAATAAAACGGATACGCTGATAAATCGAAGTTTGTTAATTCATCAAAGGGATTATTACTAAAATTCATTGGATCGCTGGATATTTGATATCGCCACAAACAGACGCGCAAGCGCGCGACTTATGAGGGATTTCGTGCAGCGATTCGTGTAAAATAATATTCAAAAATACAGACGACGCGTGAACTCCGTTGAAAAACATATCAAAGTTATTTTGAGATCGCAAGTGCAACTGTGCGCACTTAGTCGTGTTAAAGCCTAACTGACACAGAACCCTATATATTTTCCCATCTGTTTTCCGAGCTTGTCAACACTATACAAGAACGTGCTCTTATTCTCATCATTGTCGGCTCGTGATTTTTCTCCCGCTCTCTCTCTCTCTCTCTCTGTGTATTTTTTTCTATGCACGCAAGTATATGGTAGAATATATATAGAACAGTGAAATTTACACTGACATCGTGAATCCTAGTCGTTCTTTCGAAGAGGAGCATAAAACGCGTATATATACAACTCCCCTCTCCCATCGATGTTCCTATCTAAAAACAAAAGGGGTTTTGGGTGCGGTCTGGAGAGGATACGATAGGGAATTCAGCTCACGCCTTGTATTTGTACTGCGCGAGTTAGGGCTCGACCTGTACCTATACCGCACTGTGCTTAGAAGCTCTCTTCCTCTTAAGCGCGCGTGTATTATACGTATATACTCGCATTTTCTATTTTTACACTCTAGCCTCAATAAATTTCTCGGGGGTAACGCTGTGCCGTTGCGAACGATAAAAGCTGCAAGGAGGATTGCTTGGGAGAATATGACTCAGTTTGGAGAGCGATTTCACCAAAAAGTGATTAATAAAGACGTTCGCGTCTTTCAAGACGGATGCACGCGACATACTAGTAAACTTTTCGGTATTTATCCTTGAAATTCTTATCGCATATCGTGTATTTGGAATAAAAATGTTCAACGAACGTGTTCCATTCGTTAGATACTTTGAAGAATAAGCTTACGATAAGATGGCAGTTTTTCATACGGTATCGGTATCTTATTAGATTTAATTTAAAACAATCGAGTTACAAAAATGTTATTACATAAAGGCACTACGTCGTTAATTAGTCATAGTAAATGACAGCCTGATTAAAGCCGTTTATAAACCGAAAAAAAAAATTCCAAAGATGAAACGTGAAAAAACGCCATATTAAAATCAACATTTTTTTATAACGCACGTATCATTTATACATTACTCCACGCGGTATCGCTGTCGTTTGCGTTGATGCACTCAAAGACGATTCGATCTGCGGTATATTATACATGTATATTATATCCATATTTACTATTCGTAGTAATACTCGTAGTAATACTCGTAGTAATACACCTACAGGCTTTCGAGACTAAATTATAATGACAGGTTTTCGGAGGACACCAAAAATACAAATGCTCAACAATGTATTCGTAATCACCGAAAATATTCCGCAGGCTTACGTACCTACACCGCAGGAATTCGTTTCGGCTTGGTGTTCTCACGAAGCAGTCGAGTGCTCGAGTCTGTTTTAAAGCGGTTCTTCAATAAACGATCTGCGCACCGTAGCCTCGGTTCTGGCTCGCACGATTTCGAAGAATGACCGATTGATTGCAAACATTTTTAAGCGTACGCGCATTTTCTATAAAAGAATCGTAAATATTGAATATTTCTGAACTTTTTTCATTGTCTGTATAGCAAATAATATTTCTTCATAAATTGATCCCTCATTTATATATATATGTATATATATATATAAGTAATCGAATGCGGAAAATGTTATGTACGAAGATAGTTTTAACAGTTATGGCAAACTGCTACAAACAACGGTGTCCGTATATAATTTCAGAGTTTATGATTATACCCTTGAAAAAATACACATTCTTGAACGAGCACTCTATAATGAGAATTTCAAATGTGCTTCTTTTGTACACGAAGCTGACTAGATTTTTTCTCCTTCTTTTTAGATTTCTTGAAAACGTTATAAACTTCAAATATACACATTCTTCTTTGTTTTCTGATTAGTCGCAGAATCGCAGCGGTGAATATCGACAATCTTCGGAGTCAAATTTTACAGTTATTCTGATTTACAGCAGTGATTGCAATCGAGCATAAAATGGAATATCGTATAACGTACTGTTGCATCGATGCGCAAGTATCGGTTGCTTATCTCTCGAAATAACCGTTACTTTAAATCGGAAAAATAATAATATTTCTCGGTGATATTTCTCTTACGATGTACTCATCAAATCCATATAGCGCAGACTGTGAAGGCCAATCGAGGCTAAAAGGAGCAGCTTGTGTCGAAGGGGAAGTCAAGACGGTATACGACGAGACACTTGTATAGCTTACACGCGTGCTCGATCTGATCGCCATATACCTATACCTATATATCGTCTTGTGGGACGTGCACGAAATATTAGGGTTTGCCACCTGGTGAACATTACACGGGATCAATAGTCTCTCAGTGTGTATAAATCGCATAAAGTTGCCACTGAAGAATATTATTTTTCCTCATTTTATTCTCTTCACTTTCATCACTTTCATCACTTTCATCGTGTCAATGCAAGGAGCGTTTTTGTGCAACGCGCTTAATGAAGAATTCGTGAAAACGTAATTGTTTAACCTGTAAAGTCTAAAATCCGCACATACAAACGAAGATAAATTCACGTCGAAACCTCCCCACAGAACTGTAGAAAGGTCGAGGCAATGACGGTAGGCATGTAATACATTATCACAGGTTCGCCCATATTCGTAGCTGCGAAACCTCCCCTAAAATCGAAAGTTCTCGTTAAAACGAAAGAACGCGCGTGTCCGATACATATTCTCCAATCGGCCTAATTGAATTCGCTCTATATGACTCTATCTGATATCTACCCGTATAATATGTATATTGTACATGTATTACGCATAGAGGGTCGGCGAAACACTATACGACTATACGAGGCAATTAACGAATGACTTTTTCAACAGAGTTTCTACACTCGCCTGCTCCTTCGTTCCAGCGAATCAAGTGTGATGAATGTTAAGCGTGCGTTATAGCATGCGTATGGTACAGTCCACGTATGTTATATATCTATATTACACCTTTAAAGGGTGCGCGCATATCGGAAACCCGCATTAAGGCGGTGTCTATTTAAGCGACACGAATTTCCGATTTTCTATACATGCGGGAAAAGCACAGCTTATCATTGATGGAAAATTAATGAGGATAAAGGTATACGAGCCGAAGATGACGAAAATACATATATATATATTTTTTTCTCATATTCACGATTCTTCCAGTCACATACATATATAATATGTACATATATATACGATTACGAGGGTCGTTGTTACAGACATCTAGGATCATTACAATAGTTTTCAAAGTGACAGCCCTTTGACTTGTACTTGTTAGTACATCTATAGTTAGCATCATTTCTGAAAGTTAATTTCATTTACACGATCGTCGCTCTACATGTTAATACCGACTTCAATTGGGCATCGCTATAATAACGCGTTTATCATTGTTAAATCATTGTTAATTTATTTAAGAAACGCACTCTTGAAAGGAACAGATTCAATTACAATGGAATATAGCCACGCACGTGAGAGGCAGCTGTTATTCTCTCCTTCGAAGAGCGCGAGTGTGTACACGCGTATACACGCACCGTATTGCTGCCGCTATTTTCGATGCCAAGCGCGGGTGGCCACATAGACCTTTGTATACACACACACACACACGCACACATGCATAGGTATATGTAATTTCGTATACGGAACAGCAGTAACATCGTATAGTCGGGAGCGCAGTTAGGCGGGAGAAATCGAAAGCAAAGAGAACTTCTGAAACAAGCTTCGCAAGCGCGACTATACTCACTGCTTTGTTTACACGCGCTTAAATTAAAATGCGAACGAGATCTGAGTAGCACCGCCCAAAACAATAATATCCTTGCGTGGAAAAAATTTGCCGAATGTTATAATTCTTAAATGGAATATTCATGCTCATGACATTTACTATGAAAATCACAATTCTGCCCCAGTTACCCTTATCAGCCAGTGCCAGATTTGAATCAGAATTATAACTGTAGCGATTGTCAACATTAGTCAGTCTAATGTTCGCGAATACTGGCACAGTACTGCTTTTAAAATATGGCCCGATCACATTACTCAAATAACGATCCAATTCTTAACCGGTACTGGCTTACAGTACTGTTGGCCGGATATCAGTACTGGCCCAGTACTGGGCCATTTCTGCCAGGAAGTGTCCTACTAGGGTAATATCTTTATAGGAGCTGAAAGTATCATCGTTATTTTAAAATCGTATACAGGTATAATAGGATGCACGTGCTCTTGAACACAAGTCGCACTATAACAATTTCGAATTTTGCACATTCTCTTTTAAGTGACAAGGTTTCAATTCACAAGGGTTAGAGAGATACGTTTTTTGTTAATCGGATCATTTGCAAGATTTTTGCAAGAAAAATGCATATAATTGACCGATGTTTAATAATAAATGATTATGCGATAATAGCGTTAAAAGCAGCTTCGCGATTACCACGCACATCTGCCTTTCTTTTTCCAGTAAAGTCACGTAATTCGCTCCGATTTGGATTTCGATTGTGCTTCGCACTACAAACTTTGCACCCAAACATGTACACATACGAGATCGCATATTTATATACGCATGGAAGCCTTTCGCAAGATCGTGCTGTTGGAAAATTCGCGTTTTATTGGAGTCATTTGTTTATGTCATCGAAAATACGATAAGACATATATGCCTTTGTATCCATTTAAGCTGATTACGTGATCAAGAGTTTGGAAAATAAGGATAGGCTGTAGACGTTCATCCACGTAGTAGGTCGATGTTTACCTACTATTAACACTTCGGATATCGACTTCGGATATTCATCGATTTTAGTCCAGTCAACTCCAAGTTATTTTAAACGCGAGTAATAAAAATACCAAGAACTAAACAAATATCAGGTCAACGTATAATACATCAGTATATAATATACTTACACGAAAACCTGTCGTACAAAGCAGCGCGATAACTGTCGGCTTATACGCAAATTCTTCAAGATAACGCCCAAAGAAGAAGTCTATCTCTCTCTCTCTCTCTCTCTCTCTCTCTTTCGCTTTGATTTTTCAGCTGTTGGTAACAGCTTGAGTGCATATTATATCCACATGTATAGCTATATAAGAAATTCACCAAGCGCGACGAAGTAGCGCACACCTGCGGGTCTTCTCGGTTACGCGTTCGTGACGACGCGGCATGTGTAGAACAGCGGAATATCCTGTATATTATAATACATTAATTTGCCCACGCACTCGGCTGCAACCTTCGGCTCTTTTATCCGAAGTTGAGTTGCGCATACGTACATGCTATATGCTAGGAAACTGCTGACATTGCTGTAAAAAAATAAATCGAAGAAGACGCGAGTTGTAATGCGGAGATAGTACGTTCGAAATGACGCAGCGTAAAATTTTGCACGACGGTATTGTGTGCAGGTATTCCGAGTATACAGTGTGGGGTAACGCGAGACGACTGATTTCTCGAAGCGTATACTACGCTCGATTCCCATTGAAAGATCGCGTTGCGATGTTATTATACGAACGCGCGTTCGAAAATTCGAGTAGACGAATGATCCGTACGATGCTGTAAAAATATATTTCAAAAAATAGCCAACGGATGCGACTCTGAATCCCACGCGACTGTGGGTCACTGCTTTATACGTATATTGCGAATCCAGAGAGAAAGAGAGAATAGAAATTCATCGCGTACATACTCTTTATTGAGGTATAACGCGCGAGTGTACACCTGCATATATTGCACATTTACACCGGCGGCGAACGACTTCAGCGAACCAAGTTTTTGCGCGTTCCTGACAGCGAAAAGAAAGATAGAGAGAGAAAAGCAGAAGGAGAGGAAGAAGCCTTCGGAACGTACTTAAAATCTCTGCGCGCACGAGTTTGCCGTGGCACATTCTTCAACTCCGCCGCCTTTCTTGCAGCCTTCCGACGCTCCCACTCTTGACGCCGCATTTTTTCGAACCTTCTTCTTTTTCTACATATACATTACCGAGATATACTCGAGTATGCCTCATTCTCATTCTCATTCTCATTCTCATTCTCTTTCGCGAAATCGAGCGTACGGAGATGCGGCAAATCTCCGCGCGATTTCATTTTCAACGCGATATACCAATAATTCAATGTGCACACTCGCAACTGCTCTTCATTTATCCACACGAGTTTACTTTGTCTAAGAAATAACGCAAATATGCGGTACTCGCACGCGGTATTCTATTTACACGCGTAGAACGCGCTAAGCGTCTGTGCGCATCTACCGCCATTTGAACCGAATTACTCATCGGAACGTCGATCGTCGCGTGATCTTATGAATCTACCATGATTACGTTTGTTTCTTGCCGATAGGCGGTGACTTGTACTCCAGAATACTTTGTTTACATTTTTTCAATCAAGAGAAATGCACTGTACACTGCACGTACACAGTATAGGTGATCGAGCACACGAGACTGTGTAGCCTAATTCTTTCCGATGAGCGCTTGCGAGTCGATTGGAAAGTTTTGCAAGGAGGAAACCCGTGTTTTTCGCTTTATTTTTAGCGTCTTTAAGAGAGAAGAACTTTGTCTAGAGAGGTTTTGCACGAGAGAGAAAATAGCCATGATCTTGAAGATAAAGAGAGAGCAGTTTCGACGATCGAATAAGCTCTTCGATCTATTGAATATTGCATTGGATAATTCTCTGCTGCGCCAGAGCTAATGACTGATTTCGCATTAGCTCTTGATCATTACTCGAATAATTCATAGTTTCTTTGTATGTGTCTGTGTCTCAGTACATATACATATACGTGTAGATAGAAGAAAAAAATGTCTAGCTCAAGAACAAGTAACAACAGTAATTAGAGCGTCGTACAGCGACATACAAAATAAATATCGCGACGACGTTATAGATCGATTTATATTTATCCTGGCAAATATTATGTATATGTATGTGCCGCTGTTGTATAGTACGAGAATCCCTCACACGAATATCACTCGAATTTTACGACGATTTTTTATCATTCGTATACGTATACGCGCGAGCGATTATCATCATCCCAGTTTTATAAAGCTTCTCGCTGCACAGCTCGTATCTCTGTCATATATCTCGACTGGAAAATTTTCCCAAGCGGTATGTACGCACGCGGCTGCAACGAGCCTCTCGCTCGATTATAAAATACATTGGAAGCGCGCGTGCGCATCGTTCATTAATCTTTAAATCTTCCATTGCGAAATATACATCCTCTCCCCATTGCACTCGCGCTACAAACGTGCGTAGCGATTTTCAAAAAAAGGTCTCTCGATCGGCTCGATTCTTACGAAACCGTTCTGCCGTAGCTAAATCGTCGATCAAACCTCCCAAGAAGCTCGAGAATGCTGTAGAGCAATTGCACGGACTGCTGCGCACGCGAAGATGCCAAGTAGTGCATTGCGCTCGATGCAAGCCTCTCTCTCTCTCTCTCTCGATGAAACGAGAGCAAGAGCAACCGCTTCTCGAGATTCTTATCCAATCATGCAGTGACTTATACGGTAGCAACCGCGCTTCTTTCATTAAAAATCACTACATACCAGTCTGCGGATACGCAGATGGAAGGATATGTATACATTAGTATATATACACCGGGAACGTTATTCGAATGCCGACAAGCTCGCGGCGTCAAAAACTCATGCACAATGCGAGCTTTCAAAGATACGCGCAGACAGACGAGCATCAGACGGCTGCTTTACAACCTTATTTACTTCTTCCTTTTTTATTTCATCTTTCGTGGTTTCGCTGCGTTTCTGTTCTTCGTCTGTGCGAATTTGCAATGCGCGACACAGGAGTCTATATGCAAAAACATAAATAGATAAGTTCAATGCATATGTATCCCTACACATATACACCTACACATATTATATAAAGGGATAAAAAAGGAATAAGAAAACGGATTGATAGAGATACGACATCTTAATAGGCTTATCTATCGTGGTCTTCCAGGAAGAAGCAGCCGTACAATTATGTATATTTTATTCTACACGAGTGGAAAATACGTTAATGCATATGATCGCTTATTACATAAAGTATGTCGTACACGAGTTCACGGAAAACTTTTCTCGAGGAAAGCACGTGATTTGAAATGCTTAACCGACCTGTCTGCCCTTGTAATTATTCTTAAGGAATTCGTATTAGACTAAGCTCGATTCAAATTTTCAGAAAACATATGAGCTCGATCGAATCGAGAACACGACAATTGCTAGAATAATTATGCAGAACGCACGCCGGAATTCCAACATTATCCACAACACAGCTGGCACATACCTTGAATTCCTTCTGATACCGATATACTTGCTCGTTTGTAACTTGTTATTGTTTATTTTTAAGCGCCAAAACAAAAGTATTCGCAATTTTGAAAAAAAAAAAAAACGTAATCTTGCATAATACGATGTATTGATTAAAAATATAATCCGAGATATTGAAGTACTATGAATAGCTGAGAAAGTATAAGAGGTAAGACTGTACTAAAAGCAAGCGATAACCGGTCCAAATTAGACGCACGGGAAAACGGCGATGTAGAACTTTTAGGTGAAGAACAGACATTTATTTGCGTCGCAATAAAAAAAGTGGTAATTCTCAAAAAAAGATACGAGTTTAAAAAAGTGCGACGAATAATGGAGTGCGTTTTCTACATGGCAGGCTTCAAAAACCTTCATCAAATAGAAAAGATGGTATAGGTGTATGCCATTATGGAAAATTTGTCCACTATGGAAACTGACCTATTTTTAGTCGAACATATACTGCATACCTATAATCAGAAAGTGTTATTTTAGTCGGTATGAGTATTTGTTGAAGGTATCTTGCGGCGAGTGTAATGTGACTAACGCGGGTATGTACATTTACAATAATTTGAAATTTGATTTCTTATTGTGATGTTTTCTGATGATAGCCTTGCTTACGCACATTCTTTTCGATCATTGCTTTATTTGTAGGAATTATTATTAAATTATATATATATAGTGGTTAAACAGATACGCTGTGAGCGGTAAACTGAAAATGACTTAACAACGATAACAACTGATAACTGCATACATTCGGAAAATGCACTGATATTCATCTTTAGTTTCTTTTATAATATCCTCGTGCAATCGATTTAAACGGAAAAAAAAATCGCGAGTAAATTATTGCGCGAACGATTGGTTTAAACAACAAATGAGTTTTGTTGAAATTTTTTTTCGTATCACATTGCGATATCAGTCGATATCATCTGTACGTATACGTGTACCTATTATCGACAAGAACAATATGAAAATATACAATAGCAGACCATGCAAATAATACAAAATTTGTTTAACGACATCTCTAACTTACGATCGATCGATAGACTACACCTATAAAACTGTCGTATTTAACCTTCTCCACTACCAAGACACCACAACATCAAATACGTCCTTAAATGAACTTATCTCGTGATGACACCGGTTGCGTAATTCCGTGACGTTGCAACGGCGTCGGACTATACAGATATATACTCTGGTGCCTATCGCAATTCATGCAATGAGCCATCGACCACGTTCGCGGTGCAAATTTTAGCCTCGTTCGTCGACGATTCGCTTTTAGATTCTCTGAAAAATTTCTAGAATTATTAATTTTATCTAGATGTATAGTGTATATATATATATATATCTTTTTAGCATTAGATTAAGAAACTGTATGCGATGTGTAAGACGCAGACAAGATTTATATACAGTTTAAATAAATACATAATAATATATTTATTTTACTTCATACTGCATAGGAAAACTGTTTTCTATACCGTCGGCGGTTACTGGAGATCTATTTTTTAAAGTAGGAAGTAATATAATAAATGCTATAATTTATTCGCTGAACGTTGACGTTTACGAGTTTATTACCGATTTACGTATGCAACAGCTTGAACGATAACGGAAAAAAATTATCGGACGTTTTCATTTGCAGCCGCAACTGACTACATTCATTGCGCAACTCGACAATAATAGGCAAAAACTATATAATTTTGTCGATAATCTATACTGACGCGTATATCCGGTACTGTATGTATGTATACATTAACCGTCGAAAAAATAGTCGATACAGCAGTCCAGGGGCGTATCGTGACTCACTGCGATTCTGAACATCAGGAGAAGACATCAGTTCCAGCAGCTGCAACGACGACAATTCGAAATAAGAGAGAAATATATTGTTGTCGACACGCGGACATTGTTATCGCAGTTCTCCGGCGATTGTCGCTTTCTGTGAAGTGATATGCTGTTGCAGCTGTGTATCACCTTCGTCTTTAAGCGATTGATTTTCGAGAACAAATTCTTGTTACTTTTTTTCCTCTAGTTGCAGTTTATGCTTAGTAATGAGTAATGGCTTTGTTCACTAATAAAGTGTTTATACGTATACATCGCGATCGAGTCTCGATTACGTTTCTGCCAGCTTCATCTCGACCTCGAGATCGACTCCTTCGAAGAGGAAAACAATAGCTGCGACAGCGGAATGTCGTAACTACATAAACATAGATGCTGGCTATTATCAATTGGATAATAGCCACCTTAGATAACATACACCTTTCCTTTCGATATTAATTATCAACATTATACATAAGATCGTATACCCGTACGTATACGTATACGGGCCCATTGTCATATTTCAATCCATCGACTTTGTGCATTGCCTTTTTTCTGTATCGCCTTCGCGTTCTCGTTTGTCATCGAAGACAGCTGATATACCTTCTAAAATACGACTAGTGCGACTAATTTGCGCCGTGTCGATTAAATATCTCCAAGTGTCGAATTGCGTATTTTTCAATCTGTCGTTTCCTATTAACACGATCGTCTCTCAAAAAATAAAAAAAGTACCTACGTTTGGTCGGATTTTACGAGCACGAGAAAAGCCAGATCACCGAGCCAAAGCAGAGAAATCGACGTTGCAAGTAAGTACAAAGATCCTTTTTTCTGCCCCATAGTCGCGCAAAGAAAAGTCATCGCCGATGCTCCTTGATTACGGAAATTAACGCGTCTATAGATATAGACGTTTCGTGGATAATAGGTAAATAGCGCGCGGTTATATAGTTCCGAGTCTATAGGTATTGGCAAAAGAAAGAGAAGATTCGCTCGAGATCACTTGGCTGGCGTGAGGTTCTATTGTTGCGCCGCTGCCAGCAGCGAATGTCGAAATAATTGCCGGCGCTCGCTACGCGAAGTCTAGAACAGAGAGTGAAAAACGAAAAGTGAGAATCGCGCTTGTGTATAGGAGAAGCGGCGCTACTTCTTCGGATATATACCTGCACATGTAATCGAGACGGCCGCGCGAGCGCGGCAATGAAAAAAAGATGTATATGTATAGGCTCGTTTTTATACAAGATTATCAAGTGGATTGCGTAGATTAGATTTTTTTCATTCATCCGGTCTGACAATGTTTCAAACAAGCTTTCTCGCGGTTATCTTTTTAGAGCGACCGACTCGCCGAAGCGGCATAATTTACGATTGTTATTAGTACAAAAGATTCCCATATTTATAATACGCGCGTGACATGTATTCTGTATGTCGCGTGCGATTGTTTAATTTTCACGAAGTTACGAGGGATTGGAAGGAAATTCGTGATTTACGCTTGAGAAACTGCACATTCTCGATTGTTTTTAATTTTATCATAGCACAGCGCTCTATGCGACGAGAAAAAAAAGTGATTTTTTTTAATGGTACACGACACGAGTCGTTATCTGTCGAACGATTCGCAGCTCTATAACTGCGTGATTCGGACAGCTGTGTTTGCGCATATCGTTGTCTCGCAATACCCCGAAGTCATTCGCGTGTTTGAACTTTAATAAAAACGCCGCCGCCGTTGACGTCGGTTCGTCATTTCGCGCAGCAGTACAAAAGTAGATCCTCTTTTTTCCGTGTGTCGAAACACTCTCTCGTCTCTATTTTTCAGCGAGTCCAAGGCTATATGCAGCTGAGAAAAGATAGTCGCTCTCCAGTCGTCGCTGGATTTCTAATTTTGGAGCGTGACTAACGCTTTCGTCGTGCTACGCGCGGCTCGTCTCCACTTTTGTAAAGTATATATATACCTACTCTCGTTAAATTATTGTCTTATGAATGCGCACAGCGGTGGTTCGTATAATTCGAATTTGAAACATTGCGCGAGTGTTAAACGTGCAGTCTCCAATGGCTACTGCGCGCGATATGCAATGCCGACAAGCATATACCGGGTAGTCATTGACGCATCGAGGACTGCTGCGATACGAGGGCTGCTCCAGACACACGGACTATAAATCTAAATTTGAAAGTCTCAACGCACAAAACCCACGCACAGATGCTTGTACGCGTGCGCGAGATAAGAATTTATGTATCGGTATTATGAAGTGGCTGATTTTGTATTTAATATTACAGTAAGTCCCGGTATCTCGCACGTTTCCGGTCTTTTCTTCACCACCCGAATCGCCTTTGGAATCGACATTGTAATATATTGTGAAACGCGCTCACGTCTAGACCCTTCGTTTTCCCGACGCGAAAGCAGTCGACGCGGCGTCGACTTATCGATGCAACGTTTTACATCGCGTGTCCTGTTGCGCTAAGCTTACGCACGTCTCTGTGGAAATCGATACTGTGCAATGCACGCGTTATACGTTTGGACATACCCGTAGCGTTGACTAGCAGACGACTACCGCAACATTGACGAATGAGTGAGCAAGAGAAAGGGGGTGGAAGCTAAATGAGCACCTTTTATTATTTCAGGCTAAAAATGACTCATCGCGCTCGCCCGCGCTCGCCCGCGCCCGCCCGCGCCTTCTCCAAGACTTCGTATAAATATTATTGTATTGAGAAAATTTATCGGTTTTCGTTATTGGAATTTGGCGTTCTACTCTCCGTGCTGTAATAAGCCGATGCTGAGAAGTTGATGAAGAGAGTAATTAAGCACGGACTTTTTTATACGGTTTCCGCGAGCGAACGATAGATCGACTGTCTCTCTCTTTCTCTTGGCCAAGAGTATTTTCACTGGCCGATAAGAAGAAGAAGAAGGAGGATAACAAAATTGACGCGATATACGCGCGGTTCGCGATGAAGTTTCACGCGTTCAAAGAAGTCGTTAAGTTTTTAGATCCACGGCCTCTACGCCACGCGATGAATAATTCGATTATTCATACACAGCTGGCGCGTAGTCGCTTTTAACGCTCTTTCGGTCGAATATTCAATAGGTGCAAGATTATCCGTGTACGCTCCTCGGTACGAGAATTGACCAGCAGAAACATCGTATAGCATCGATGACGGTACCGTCGAGAAATCTCACTGTGCGTGATTCAACCGGGGACACATAGCGCGCATTCCTCGTGGGAGTTCATTGCAATTACGGACAATCAACTTTTCGCGCCGGGATGTGCGCGACTGACACGTGCGTATACATCGCATGGATATACACTATACACGGCATAGGGTATACCGCGTATGCGTATATCGTTGACGCGTTGACTCGGGGTGCGGAACTGACCGAACGCGTACTTCAGCGATAAAAAAATAATATTTTTACTCGCGCGAGTTCCTTTATCTGGAATTTGTTCAACGGTGAATAATGTGATGAAAGCTAGAAACCGGGGACAAAAAGATTTTCCAACAAACCGGACGTATATATCTGCGCGTGAATTCGTAATCTGGCTTGACTTTTTGCGCGGTGACGAGCTCGCTTCTTGCAATTTTTCATGATTTGTTCGAGCGCGTATATTGCAATTGACTTTAATACGCGAAATTTCAATTGGATTTAATCTTCATCGACGTAACATATTTCCAATCCTCGTGAGCGTTGGGATTGATTGCGATCGAAATTTGTTCAAATCACGCCCGTGGTCTGTACTGTCCTCTAGTGCATGGCTATCCAATGCATGGGCTCTTTGTGTTTTCTCTCGATTCACGCGGAAAGTCATTAACATTCCTGCGATAATTATGTTTCAAATACTCATAGAGCGCGTGATAAATCCGTCATAGTACAGCAATGTATTATCCTCGTGAAATAATTATTTCCCTTTGTAAGATAGGCTTCGAATTTTCCGAGGAAAAAAACATTGAATCTGAGTATCTGTTGTATATACCACAGATATCTGTGGCCTTCGAATTTCCGTTAATTAGGCCTGAATCGACTCGTAAAATTGAACTCGCTTGTACGTCTACTGGACTTGCAGGCATCAACTATACGAGTATACGCGCATAATATGAACGAAAGGAAAAAATCAGCAGCGCAAATAGCATAAAATTCTTTGGAGGTGCGGGGCGCAAGTATACGTATATTTATACGTATAAATTAATAGTGGCAAGTGCCCTCGGTATGTGTACTGTTAATTGCATTCAGAATGCAGCGCGTGCATTTTAATTGTGCATCCGCATTGCTCGTCGCTTTGCATATTATGTGCGTCTACGCAGTATCCCTAAGGGAGGGATAGAGAGAAAGTATTATACGGCAAAGTCTAAAGCGCGTATAATATGCATAACCGAGTATGTATGTTGTGTTCCTCGCGACATCGGACTCGCGTATAGTACGAGGCTTTTGTACAGTTAGAGCAACTAGCAGTGACGCTGCGACAACATACTGGAGAAATTCAAGCCGATTCATTAGCCGTCTTGTCTTGATTTATCTCCATGCGCCAGGTATGCGCGCATCTTTTTCCCGATATTTTCACGAGAAATCGCGTATTCTTCGAGTGCGTTATTTTCAATGAGGTTTTCATGTCGTTTACACTATTAATAGCCTACCTTTAACGATAGCTTATTAGAGTACGATCGAATGAGAGTGTCGTATTGAGGCGCATAATGTGTACAATAAACTATAGATATTTTACTGAAAGTTCGACGCGTGAAAAACAACTTGTTCGTATTTTATTGGTAGACGTATACACGCGTCAAGACGTTCTCCCTCGGATACACGCAGTATATTTTATAAATCCATGTAACCTAGACGGAAAGGAAGGACAAGCCGGCAACTTTCCGGTCTGATGAATAAAGCGCGTGCGCGCCTCGCGGGGTCATCAGCATCGTATAGTTTCAAGGGCGTGGGATAGCACCGATGCAGCCGGATGATGATAAAAAGGAAAGGGGATCCGCCTCCCTAAGTAACGAAATTTTCGTGTGCGTCGTTGCGACGAATGTATAAGTCTGCATACAACGTGTGTTATGTACACATCGAGGGAGTAGACACGTTTATTGGATTGATCCGGACTAGTGCGTCAGTTACTTTGTTCTTATTATCTTCTCACGTATATGTATATATATTATATATACATGCATATACAATTATACATATTATGCTTGTTTTAAACGTCTATGTTAATTTCGTGCTGTTTACAAAACGTTTGTTGTTTATGCAGATTATCTCGATAAGAATATGGCGCAAGTATTTGACGGATTTAAGAGATATATCACAATCTTTTCAATGTAAACGAAACTGAGGAATTTTTTTCTTTCGGTCCTTTCTGATCGTCAATAATGGGCGAATGGACATCTCTTTCTCTCTCTATCTAGCAAGGCGTTTGACACGGTATGTCACGCCAAGCTCCTTAAGAAGCTTATATACGTTCTCCGGCCTCTCTAAGCGGGTCAGCCGCTGCTTTGGCTCTTATCTTTCTGGTAGGAGGCAGGCTGTTGCTGACGATAAGGGAAACCGGATCCGTTCTAGGACCTCTGTTTTTTCCCTTTACTCGGTGACGTACAGTTTTGCTTCAACCCTGACACATCACGCATCATCTATGCGGATGATCTGCAACGCTATATTCAATGCCACCAACAAGAGCTTGACAATGCATAGACTAAATTACTTCAGAAACAGTGCATCAGGGACTGCGCAAACACTTGATCTCTGCGCTGCTTTTTCCATTCATAGACTACTGCTAATTAGCATACTTGGACATTGATAATGGACAAAACACTAGACTACAACGACTTATAGACTGTGGTATACGTTACAGATAGATGTATATTGCTACAGTGCTAGCAGGGATGATCCCATCACACCCCTCAGGCGTGAGTTAAACCGGCTTACAATCGCTGAACGACGCACATTCTTTGCGGCATGTTTTCGAACAAGTCTATTCAATACTGCAGATCTAGCCATATCATGGCGTATTATGATGCCTTGAGAGAGGTGAGGTGAGGACCCTGGTCATCCCACTTGTATAACTACTGAGGAATTGAAAAATTCTTTCCACATTTCATCACTACCATCATCTCTCAGAAATATCACTTCGCACTCCATTTTCAAGACTCAACTATTATTATTCACTTACCTATTTAAGGAAGAACAAGAGGCCAGCAGCTAAAACTTAATGAATTCACCCATCACCATCTTTCATTCTCCTCAACTCTCAACTACATCATGCTCATTAGTTTTAAGCACAATATGCTATTTCTTGTTTCAATTTTACAATACTGTAGAACTCGATGTACAATAAATATTTTTTTTCAAGTCAATTCAAAATCAAATTTCTCTTTCTCTCTCTCTCTCTCTCTCTCACTATATATTCATCTATATATTTTTATATGCACGTGAGACTTGCACGACAAACCGCGTTGTATGTTGCAGTGGTCATTGCACCGCCCTCGCGTATACGTGAACTCCTCTGCATACACGCGCGCTCGGCGTCATGACACAGTATGTGTACGTATATACGTATTAGTGTCGAGCCCGTTTAATCCAGCCGGTAATAAAGATGAACAGTGACGCGAAGCGAAGGAAGCCGCGAGTTGCCGCGTCAAAGGAAACACGCTCGAACCTATACAGCCAACACTTTATCGCGATTGCATTGTTGTAGCCTCGCCCGCATCTATTGCGTGTATCTGTTCGTATATGTGTATTACTGTCTGTGCGTGTGTTTGCGTGTGTTTGCGTGTGTGAATGTGTAGTATAAATAAAGGTGCATCGGTGCATGTGGAAACGAACCTAGCGGCTCGAGGTGAAGTAATGTATCGCCAGGATCTCGAAGTTACTTTTCGTTTTTGTTTTTCACGATCACACATTAAATGTTAAATGTGCAGAATGTACAACAACAAAATCGGAAAAAAACGACGGAATAACGAAGCTCTCGCTTCGCATGCATATGTATATTACAGATTCATCGCGGAAAATACGACGTTTTGAAAAAAAGACTGATTTATATACAGTAAAAAATATAAAATGTATTCGTGGAATGTAATGGAATATATATGTATGCAAAGCTATTCTCTGATTCGACGTAATCGCTCACTAAGCTTCAAACCTCGAATTCTACTCCTACAATGAAGTCCCATTCCCGGTCGATCCAAATCATTCCTATTCAAATCGAGCTATTGACATATATAGCTATTGTATACCATCATAGATATAGATAGGTATTAGGTACGTTAATGTACATTGCATAAATATATAACTCATGCAATTCATTCTCATTTCACTGGTCGCGCGTATGAATTTTCCTGACGATTAGGTATCACAACACAAGTCATCGCATGTACGTACGAACTTGCGCGCGTATTATACATCTAAAAGCACGAATCTCGTCGCATTACGGAAACTGGATCACGGCCAACGATTAGGTTTCCGAGTCGAATCGAATCGTTCGTTTTGAATATTTTTTTTCGCCCACTCTTTCCCGATTAAAAAAAGCATCCCAATCCTAAAAGCGCACGTTATATAGTGGGCTACACCCATACGTCGTCGATCCACCTACGATTTGTCGCGAAATAAGGTACACACGCATGTACATTAATAAGCGCGGTCTCGTAGCAGGTAGTCCGTCGTGTTCCAGCTTCGTCGATTACGTCACGGCTCCTTTCACTCCTTTTAAACCCACCTATAGATATACACATACGTGTATATCTATAGATCGCTGAGAGTTGAGCCGTTGAGCGAGCGTCGCGTAAATAAATATATGCTATCGTACGGAGCACTTGCCTTGGCGATCGTATGCTTACAGGTGTGGATGCGCGTGAGTGTATACGTCTATCAATAATACGTTATATGTGTATTAAGCATTAGAATTGCGGCATTCTGCGACGCAATTATGACACTGGCTCGCGAGGATCGCGTATAGGAATGCGTCGTTCGTTATATGAATGTGGATCAAAGCCACGACGATGACCACGACTACGAGATGGAATGTGAGTAAATGTATAATTACTAAATGTCAATTACGGTTAATTGTTGTGTTCTTTTTTGCAGAAACTGCCAGAGCCAGGAATAGAGTGCGACCCATGCAAGATAATGATCTTCCTCTCTGGAGGCTTGGATTCTGCTATTTTCGAAACTGTTTATGCGCGTGTAATACATTTGTGTTCGAACAATTTAAAGGATTGTTTCTCTTCTTATACGAGCAAAGAAATTTAAGTTTAACGCAATTTTAAAATACATATCTGTATATATATAACACTCCTTTTTCGCGAGTTTCGCTTGATTTATTGAGAAATAAATTTATCAACGGATGCTGCATTAGCATTCTCAGTCTCAGCTGTTACGTAAATGAGTTGTTGCGAATGAAATCAACATTTTTTCGATGCAGAAGAAATTCGGTGCCGATTACGTCATTAGCCAGACATTACAATGTATGTACATATAGTACAAAGTCCTGGCATCAACTAAGGATCGATATACGGATATATGCGTGAGTCTAATAGGCAATGAAAATACACAGGCCAAAGCAAATTTCTATTTGCATTCCAAATACTCGTCGATGCAATTTCGGGCTTCGCAAGTTAAAAATCTTGGAACAAACATTCGCGACGCTAACGATAGGCTTCTTATTAGAATGAACGTCAGTTTCCCTCCGATTTTCACGAGTTCTTCGCGATGAGACCGACGATGAACGTTTCGAGATCTTAGTTTTGCAATACTAATACGTAACGGATCATTACCGAAAAGTCTATAGCAAAAAATTGATTCAATCTGTTGGGGTATCGCGCTGATTTTTCCGAAGCCACAAAAGCCACTCGCTACACATGTTTTTTCATAATTATTTTGCTCTGAATTACGATTCACCATCAGATCCATAATTATAAGCGATGATCGTTTATTAAGCTTGCTTTCACGAAAACCATAAACATTTTTTTCATCCAGCAAACTTGTTTTGATAGACTTTCTAAGTCGAGGGTCAATGGCAACTTGCGAGCTCTCTACTGCGTATACTCGCTGCTGTACTGCAGTGGGAAAACGCTCGAACGATATATGATAAAATTCACGATGAATGTACTGCTTATAAATAGACATTTTTTCCGTAAGATCATTAGCTCTTATCGAGCTTCGGTTTATTTTCCTTGCCATAGAGATTCGCGTTCTACGATTTTCACTATATTAATGAAAAAGCGTTGATTTCATTATATTGTACAGCCAGTATTTAATAAATCAAGTTTCAAAGAAATAACTTCGAGATTAATGGTGATATCATAAAATTCTACTATTATTAATAAAAAGCTATGTGAACTGCACATTTATTATATTCGAAACTTCCGTTGCGCATTAATTATTATTACATAGGCATTGATGTATAGTGCGTATACCTCGACCCGTATTTAACATACCACCGACGGTGCATTCCACTATTAGATTTTGCTGTACGTAGATGTGTAAACGTGCAACAAATACGTTGCGAATAAATGCATACAAATCCATTATATTTTTTCCCTCCCTACCGCATATGAATCCTCATATTTTCTCTATTTACGTGTACAAATGTTCGGTAATATAGTGAAAGTCGCGATTTACAAACTTGCTGTAATTATACACGCTTGTACTTTTCGCTCTTCGAAACATCTTTGCGGACAATGACGTTGTGTCTTTTAAACGCGCAATATATTATTCGTGCTTGAACGCCTGCGTTACGCAGCTTCGTCGAAAGAGAAAATTCGAACATTAAGAATTTTCTAATTTTCCGCTGTATTACTACGTCGTCGTTTCGCCTCGTGTGATTCGTAGTATTTTCAAGAACTCGATGAGCGGGGGATCTAATGTTCTTCTTTTAATGCTTTTAATTCAAATTGAAAATAGCTTCGAACAATCGATAATGCAGATCGATAATAATCATCGCGCGGAAACTTTTCCTACTAGTGGTGTCAAATCTGATCTAACATCAGAACACGATTAATAATATATTATAGTCCTTTTCTGATGAATTATATGACTAACGTGTAGAATAAAAGAGTTTTCCATAAAAATAAACAGTCGACAGCAAATATACTAGGTATTGTTTTAACGTTTTTCTACATATCTTATCTGAAATGATGTAAACTAATGATGGTCCGTACGTACATATACGTATAGGATAAACCAATCATTCTTCGCATAACTTAATAGCACGACACCATAATACTTGTGTGGACATTAGTTATTTAAATTTGCACTCTACAACATCTCGTCAATGTCGGCTTCCTCCGAATTATCTAAATTGCCCGTAAGATCTTGGCATATTAAGTTTTATTTATGACAGATTTATAAAGACTACAGCTGCGTATGCTGTTTCGCGAACGACTCTAGTGAAATTGAATCTCGACAAAAACAGAAAATAATCTGTCTTGAAATAAAGAAAAAATGAAGCTGGCCTTGAAACAGTAGAAATACATGGAATAAAAGAAGCAGAGAGGCGAAGACAGTCGAGGATTTTCCGCGAACGTTCATGTGTGCGCAGGTATACTCAACAATAAGTACATACAGGCAGCGCTCTGAGGTAATATAACGCGGAAAGTATAAATCAGCCTCAGTTCTGAAATCAGAAAGCGAAATAACATTTCCTCGTGAAAACGAACCTACGCGCGCGCGTGTGTGTGTGTGTGTGTGTGTAGAGAGAGAGAGACCACACCAGTGAACCAGTCCCGTGAAAGCGCCTCTCTGTACACTCGAATGTTTCCATTTAATACGAGATTTCCAGCTTTTTTCCTTCGTTTCGTCGTCTACGCGTACACTTTATTTACCTACATACGTATAGACGATTCGCTGCAAACTGTCGTAACGAAATTCGCAGCGCTCAAGGCCATTCAAAAGGAGAACGTCGAGTAATAGTGCTCGCGGCGCAGCACGGATTTCCGTCTGTCTGTAATAGACGAAACGAGAGTCTCTTACAGACTCGCGAGAGACTGGAAATGTTTGGAGTGCTTGGAATGTACACGCCGGGAGTTTCGGGGATTCGCGAACGCGCGAATAAACGCTAAAAATAGATGCGCTCAAGGGGGTTTTAAGTTCCCGCGGAGGAAAGTTATATTGTTTTTACGAGAAGCTTTTATGACCGCCGAGGTTCACGCGCAAACGCGAATTTCCAGCGCCGTTGAACCAGCGATTGATGCTGAAAAGTACTTATTAATAAAGCTTGCGAAGGCCAACGATCGCTTCGGAATTCATAAAGGTATGTTTTTATTTGGAAATCCTGAGGAAAAGGAGAAGAGGGAAAGAGAGCGTGCGTCGTGCTTTTCCACAAGGTACATCGTGTATTCCAATCGGATCGCCTATAAATCACACACCTGCATCCGCTAGACCGAAAATCATATAGGCAAAACCTCGTCCTTGGGCGCACCCCGCCGTCGGCCTATGCCTATAAGAGATATTGGCGAGCATATGGAAAGCGAAAGAGAAACAAAGGAGAGAGGAGAAACACTCGACAGTGCATTATCGCGAAGGCGAGGCTTCTTTCCCGCATCATCTGGCTTCCGAAAGACGGACTGCCGAGAACGAGCATTAGTGCCAAATATTATATGGGCCGAACGGTAAATCGATCAATTAGTTAGCATATAAGTAGTAGCAAATAAAATCTATGAACAACAACTAATGTGCAACTAATTGCATATGCGACGGCAAGCCCTACAACTTTTTCGTCTCGTATTTTCATTCTGTGACGTGTGCAATAGGCGTCCACAGGCTTTGAAAATAAAGCGCTTCTTTTTGAATACGTCACTCAAGTTACAGTTTACTTAAATTAAGCTACTTTTGCTCTCTAATGGATTGGACTTTGAAGACCCCGCTTGCACTGGGCTACGAAATTTATGGCTTGCTTAGGCTTATGGCATTCTCTTTCTCTTTCCTCGGAGTCCTCCTGGCAGTCGCACCGAGAAGAATTGAAATTCGTTGCATTAGACCCGCCCGCGAGAGGAGGTCCTATAGGTCCTATAGGGACTTAATAGATCGTTCAAGTCGAAAACCCTTGTCATAGGATTAAGGTGACGCCAGTTAAGAGGTATGCTCTACTAACCCGACTGCTATCTCTTTTTTCGTCTTGTAAACATCGGCAATGCTCATGACAAGGCTTATGCAGAGGAATCGATCGCTTCACGAGAACGGTAAAAATTTTATTAAGGGCTCTCTAAGCCTTCGGAAATAGACTCCGCCAATGAACTAAGCCAAGTTTTGCCTCGTTTGCTGCAAACATTTGCACCGAGGACACCTTACAAAAAAGCCTTTCCGTTAGTATAATCACAGTATAGATTGAAATAACTCAAAGGGAATACACTTACTAATTGCGAAATAACTGCCAATCAGCTTTATTGACTTAACTTGGTAGCTTGAGAGATCGGTATTTAAAACCAAATTCTCGGAATAAAAGTTTTCCATTCTTCCAAATGAACGTTCTTCTAAATCCAAGCGCCGTTGAAAAGAAATTCCTTCCGCTGGATCACTGTATAATCAGACGTCTCTTTGACGAGAACAAGGGCGAAATCCCGCGCGAAAGCACTTTGCATGTGTGTAGAAGTGTAGATATACAAAAGCGACGCGTAAATCTCAAGCTTGTGCCATAAGGTAGCAGTCGCGCAGCGCTGCGCTCTATATACGTATACAGATCTATTACGTAATTCGCGGTTAACTCTTCGGACGTCGCTCCGGCCTTGAGAACGCAGTGTGAGAAAAACCGGTCCCTTTTCGAAGCAACAAATAATAATACACAGAATGTGCGAAGCACCTATTCACATCGTCTGATTATTTTTATTATAACTTCATAACGAAAATTACCTTATTATAATATTACAATAATTCGTATCCTATACAAATGTACCTTTAAAAATGTATTGCACATTTTTAAGGGAATGCGCGATGCAATTGGTTAGAAAATTCAACGTTTGCCTTTCTTGCCCTTTCCACCGCCACCACCTCCGCGACTACCGCCGCGACTGCCACTACGACCGCCCTTCTTCTTACGGCCATTCCTTGCTTTTCTCCTTTCCAGAGCTTCGCGTGCCTTAAGAATCTGTTCTGGTGTCTTGAGTTCGTTCTTTGCTCTGACCTTCTCTTGTAACTTCTGATTGTGCCTGGCCCAATGCGTATTGGCTGATGTTTGTACTGAACATGTCAACAAATTATAAATATAAAAATCCACAACTATAACAATTTTCAATTTATCTAATAAATATATGCTCATTTTAATTAAAAGCAAATAATTGACGTTCTTCATCGTCATTATCGGCACACATTGTGACTCAATTAAACTGAAATATGAGATGCAATAGAACACGCTAACTTTTACATTCAAATAATTCTGGAATTCGCTTCAATTTATGGGCATTTAAATTACCGAGCATAACATTCAATGAGAGCGCACTATTCATTGGTCAGCTGTAAATTAGGCTATGATCTCTTCTTTTTGAAAAGATTAAGTAACCGTGTAACCGTTAAACCTTAGCGCAAAATTATCAAAAGAAATTAATCAGATTAATACTACCACGCATGGAACGTATACTTTGCTTGAAGAAAAGCATTTGGACAATGATGAATCCATCTACTGATAGATCAATGACTCTCTTCCTGCGCTTAACTAGTGGATCGTGCTTTACTCAAACCAATTCACAGTTAGTGCCGTTAACGCGTAAGGATAAAAATAAACTCTGTTCTTATTAGCCGAATAAACCAATTAGCCGATCGTCTACCAAGGCAATGAACATTATCGCGTGTACTTTCATTTTTCTTCTAGTTGGATTATTTTCATAATTCGCGTAGATTTACCTCTCTCGATCGAGCTGTTCATTTGAGAATTAAAACAGAAAATATCTCGGTAAAGGTGCTATTTTCTAATTCGATTTTTTCGTACTAAATATAATTATGTAGCTTCAAAATTTCATTTACCAACTATTAAAGATACTGAGACTAAAAAAATTGTTTGAAAATGTCAATTTCCAAATTAAACTCACGTTTTTGCATTTGAGGAGATAAACCTTCATCATCATCATCGTCGAGTCTATTAGAATTGATTTTATTTTTCTCTTTCCACTGCGAGTATCTTTTCGTTTTGTACGTTGCAGGAATCCATACTCCAGATTCTGTGCGGATTTTTCCTGCTTTGGAATTCTGAAATAAGAACGTAAATAAGTAATTTGAAAAGCTGCTTGTTTCATTAAATAGAATAAAATTGATTTAAGAAAATTGTGTACATTATTTATTGTGATCATCTTCTTCTTCTTTCTGTCCCATTTCTTTATTTGAGTTTGAAGTCGCCTTGATTCCTCATTATCTGCGGTGAATTCTAATTGTGCTTTTTCCACTTCTGTTGCGAATGTATTTACAGCCAAACTATCAAATTAAAAATTTTAAATTTATACATTCATTAATGGAAACGCGAAAAGAAAAAAAAGTAATAATTATTGAATTACCCTGCTTCAGTATGTGAATCTACAGCTGCATATGGTATATAAAATTCATCGTCCTTAAGTACTTTTTGTTTCTTTTTCTTTTCGTTTTTATACAAATCGTCCATTTTTCTTTTCTTAGGTGCTATAACTTCACTAAAAGCCGCATTTATTTCATTAGCACTACTGGCTTGAAGTTTTGATGGCAAAGGTGCACCTGAAATATCAAACAATCTGTAATGTTTTTGTATTTTTCGAAAAGAAAATAATAAAGAATTATTTTTTACATGCGGCAGTTCGTATTTCTCTTTCTTCAACTTTCTTATAATGGTTCATAATATTCTCTCTATGAAACGCTCTCTTTTCTTTCATTACTTTATAATCAACTGAAGATGGTTTTGCAACTATTTCAAATATCGTCTGTAATATACATAATAAAAAAGACGTTATTTTCAGCAGTGTATATGTGAAACAATTATATGATCTAACAAATTTAATGTGTGTACCCCGCGTGGCCTATAACTTTTCATTTTTGCCAATAAATTAGTAGCCTCATCTGAAGTATCTCGAAATTCTGGTAATACTCCAGCTCGATTAATAGCAAGCTCTTTTATTCGTTTGTTACTCTCTGCAGATGCAGGAGGTCTGGATCTACAGTATTGCTGATATGCATTATTGCATACATTTTGCATGTTTGACTAAAAATAGATGATGAAATTAATTAAAAAATATCATTTTATAGTTCTAAATAAACTTATCTTCTTACTATGTCAGTGATATTTTCATGCCATGCTATTAGTTCTGAAAGCTCTTCTTCAACCATTGATTGTGGCATTTTCCCAATTGATCCTTCTGGTATGTTTTCAGTCTCAGATACTGGTGCTATGTTAAACGATCGACCAAGGAACAGATGTAAATCCAAAAGATAAGCATATTCATCTGGAGCTACAATATTGTATGCAGTTCCACTTCTTCCAGCTCGAGCACACCTACCTAATTATTACAAAACAGTGATACATGCAGCTGTTCTTTAAATTGTACAAATGATATAAATGTATGTATTAACAAAATAGTACTGACCTACTCTGTGTATAAACAATTTACTTTTTGCTGGAAAATTAAAATTTATAACGTTATCCAAGTGTGGAATATCAATTCCTCTTGCAGCAACATCTGTTACAACAAGAACTTTGACTTTTCCATTTTGAAACTTGGCAGCATTTATTTTACGTGCTGATGGATCCAAGTTAGAGTATATAAATGTATTCAATATTCCTGCTTGATCCAAAATCTATAGACAAAATTATATTTACTACATTTAATACAGAGATGTTTTTGAAAAGAAAATCTTTAAAATTACAGAGAAATACCTGGTGAATATATTCAACATGATGCATTGTAGCAGCAAATATTACAGTTTGTGATTCAGATTTAATAACTTGCTTCAACAAACACATTAATACAGCCAACTTTTCTTCAGGTCTGCAAGTTATAAAACAAAGCTTCAATTCATCTGGTAATTTGCTCTCAACATCAAGACGTACAAGAACAGGATTTCTAAGACCTGCAGTTGTAAATTCTACCAATACTTTTGGTAATGTAGCTGAGAATAAAAGAGTTTGTCTATTCTTTGGCAATCTATTACTGATCTCATGAATTTGTTCACCAAAGCCCATTTCAAATAATCTAAAAGTTTTCAAACATTTATTTAACTTTCTAATAATAGAATACGCAAAAAACAATCATTACAAACCTGTCAGCCTCATCAAATATTACAAATTCAATACTTTTCAAATTCATATCCATTTCAATACATATATGAAGAAATCTACCAGGAGTTGCAACAATGATATCCGGATTACCATGTATAGCTGAAAATTGGTTATCCATACTATCACCACCCAAAATAACAGATGACTTCAATCCTGTAAATCGTCCTATTTCTTTTATGAACTTTTGTGTTTGCAGAGCCAATTCTCTAGTTGGAGAAAGAATTAAAGCACGTGCACCTGACTTTGCTTGTCTTGTCTTTAACTTCTCAAACATTGGTATCAAAAAACATGCAGTTTTACCGCTTCCTGTACGAGCCATTGCAACAACATCCCTTGCAGCAAGAGCTATTGGAATAGTCTTCACAAATAGGAATTTATCAGCATTATTGATGAAAAGCATAGACAAAAAATACTTTATTATTTAACTTACCTTCCTTTGGATAGGTGTTGGTATTTTATAACCACGTTTTAAAATACCTTTTATTACTGGCTGACTAAGACCCATAGATTGGAATCCACCAGATTTGTTCGATTTCTTTCCAGCTTTCTTATTTTCGTTAATAATATCATTTTCTTCTTCGTCGTCGTTTTCTGAATTTTTTGAATCGTTAATGACTTGATTATCCATTGTTATGAAGGTCTATTCAAACAATGTAACTATTTATTTTTCAATGGAACGTTACGCGCACGTGGAAAATCAGTTTGAACACCGTGGGATAAACACAAGACTGAGAGGATGAAAGAGAACCTAACCTATTCAAAAATCATTTTTCACATATCTCATGTGTATGACCAGGTATGACCAGTATAACCGAATCACAATCACCGAATAATATGACCAGAATGATGACGGAATGAGTTCGTAACAACACGTCAGAAACATCAAGACAGTACGGTCAATTTTTCCAATTCTGATTTTCTGATTCGAATGTATCAAAGATCAAATAGAAAAAAATTCTATTATTTGTATTTTTAAATATTATGTTATTGAAATGTTCAATAGTTACTCATCCAAAGTTTCCAAACGAATGTTATAAAAAGTATGTAACAACGAGAATCATATTTAAAAATATGGCGCGCTTACCGGTAGTTGAGAAAGAGGGCTCCACAGCGCGATCGAGACGCCTCTAGCGTATGCGAATGGAACTTCTTGTACATGGGAAACATATTTTCGATATACTATTTCGAAATACGTTCACATAATTATTATATACCCCATAAACATTATGTTACCAAAATGAAAGCATTTATATTTGCAACCTATACAAATTTAATAATTTTTATTTAAATTTGTTTTGACATATAACATTGGAATTAATCAAGATTAAAATTTGACTTCAAAAATTTAAATAGGCAAAATGATACATCTTAATAATCACGGAAAATGGAACGACCGGCTTTGACATTTTACGCTAACAATTAAACATTAATAATAATATTCTAGAGCATATTTGTTGTATATATAACTCATATATTGAAATGCATAACGATATATATATATACACACATATATAACAAACTAGACGCTACATAAAATATAAGCAAATGTAGTAGTAGAAAAATATTTGTTTCAATTTTGTGTATTTTTATATTTGCTGGCTGGAACCGGGGGGGGGGGGGTCTAAAACAACTGTAAACAATAAACTTTGAATTGGTCTACAAGTAGGAAAAGTCCGTTATTGTGGATCTCAATTTTGTAATACAGTGCACGCTCGATTGCTTGCCTTTACATTGCTTGCAAGATGAGCCTATTACTCCCACACACCGACGACTTATAAATTTCACCAGAGTTACCAAAAGCAGTCTTGTGTCAGACTGCAGTTGATGATATCCGGACTGATCTTGGAAAAAGTCATTTTATGTAAATTTACGGCATAATACGCGCCATATTGGGGTTTCGCCACTTGTATACATATATTTAGTAGGTGGCAAAACTCACTTAAGTTGAAAATGACGGCGTATTTCAAAATAGTAAATTGCAGCTGAACGACAATTCCGATCTTAATTATTATATGCTATAAGCATCGGTAAAAAGAACTGAAAATTAGTACCGACCTCTTTCCTAGATGGTGTTAGCATTGACAACCAGTAACATCTATCATATTGATAACATAAAGAACCCCGCGTAACTTTTACATCACCTATTTTGAATTTGAATAATTGTATATTGCAAAGAGCATTTATAAAACTTGTTAAAATTATATCGAGCAAACTTGAATGAAAAAAATCGGATTATTTTAACGACTATGTATCTGCGGTAATAGAGATTTACGACAGTTTGGCGTATAAGCGCTCAATTGGGCTGCTTTCACTTAAAAATTTCGCTTTATCACAAGATATAGATTGCAGTCAATAATTTTAATAAATTAATAGCATTAGAAAATAATAACTAGCGATTTTCAATGACAAAAAGAATGTTTAAATGAGAAAAAATTAAAATGCCTACACATTATTTTACATACATAGAAAATTGTATAAAGTTTTTTCCATTAATTAACATTAATCGTGAAGTAATCTAACGTAATGCATGATGAAAATCAATTTTGTTAAAAATTATTTTTTAAACTGACAGTCTTGTTATTACTGTCGTTTACAAGTGTATTATTCGCATTGGAAAATGTTTACGGTAAAATTCAAATACTAGAGGGTTGTTTAAACAACGGTAATGTGTATAAATCAAGCTGCATACTGTTAAAACAATGAACATTTCAGAAATACTTATAGATATTTCTATTACAGATAGTGCGACGATCGATACATGGCATGCGCCTAGTACCAGGCTATCGCTAGACGAGTTGCTTTTTTTCTTTTTGTACTCATTGTTGAAGACGGTCACCTTTTATGTTTTAGTCTATTAGTAGGCGCCTTGGACAATGCAGCGCACCTGGACACTAACATTCCATAACGAATCGGCCTCGGAGGCGAGCTCTATCCGACGGTTTGCCGCAAAATCGATGCGAAACAATGAAGAATAAATGTAAATTCGTCTTTACGTCCCTTTTTTTGGAACTTGAGCCGCCTTCCTTTACCACCTCGCAACAAGCACGTAAAGAGCCAGTCTTATTCTTCTTCAAACTGTCGGATAATCCCCTTCTATCATCATACATCGCGTGTTGGACCGGTGCATAATTACAGGAATGTCTCCAACGAGTACGAGAGTTCGACGTGAGTAAACAAAAAATTTCGTGTTCAACATAGATCTCCAGGATTAGTTAGTTTAGCCGAAACTGGGTAGAGAATAATTCACATTATTCTCTTTTGATCTCGCGTAACATTTCCTGTTTTTACTTGATGATTACACCGTAAAAATACAAAGGACAGATTCCCTTTACCCTAGATATCTGGTATAGCCAGAAGTACTTAGGTTGGTTTGTCATTCACTTGAGAACGCCTATAAACGTTACTATAAACGTTACTAACTCACCACTCACTTTTTATTACGGTTTTGTATGTTGTATCTTCGGGAAGTATGTCTTGCAGCCCCTAGTGCAGGATATTGAGGGCGCGATTTCGTTCTCGCGTTAAAGATCGTGTTTTCAATAAGGCTGTCGCGTACGTGCATCCATTATAGACTTTTTATGCATGTCGCGCCATGGTTCCAATAAACATCAGAGATCCATTAACTGCAAACTGTCATAAACCCTTGAGTGTTCGAATCGTACGCACAATTTACGGTTGTTGAGGTACGATAATACATTACTGGTCTATGTCATTATTCGTCTCTATTTTCTCCCTGCGTTTCAAATCTATCTTTTCAGGTGCTAACATCCTCGATACTCGTGAGGTCTACGAAGGCGTTTTACTTTCGCATCTTATAATAAAGGCTTGCTACGTACGCTTTAATAATCTTTTCTCTTGTGTTATATGTTATTTGATCCATCTACCTTTACTCCACTATTCCAAGTCTCTGCCCACTGTCCTTTGATGACGCATTTATATTCCATAAAATATAAATAACGTCACAAAGAAATAATCAGATCTCATAATAGATAAATATTTAGAAAGATCAATTCAGTAGTTTATTATTGGAAATGGGTATATTAAATAAAACAAGAACTCAGAATATTTCAATTAAAGAATTTATTCTGAGCAGAGAGCAAGAAAGGACACGTCAGAGTACTAGAAAGATCAGGCAAGAACTAAGGGCTAGAAAGAATATTGTAAAGCAGAAAATACATCGGAATGTATTTTCTACATAAGAAACAATGATTCCTTTCATACTACAAGTACATGCGTACTGCAGATGTTTAGGCTGTTCGTAAACACAATGCTCAAGCAAAGCGTCACATCGCATACCATAGCGAACCCGAGCCGTCCACTATCTTAAAGTAATAACTATTCAGAGAAAGAATCTTTTTCTAAACCTCCAGGTCAATACGGTATACCATGGTATACATCTGTTCAAGATTTAGTTTTTGAAATAATAATCACTTAATAATAAAGATACTCGAAATTTTTATAATTACTTATGCTTGTAAAAGATTTTATTTACTTTATGTGTATTATTGACTTAACAAACAACTAATACATAATCGAAAAATGTATACACATTTTTCTATTATGTATTTTCTTGACTTCAATATTGTAATATTATTTATTAATTGTGCTTATGGATATGTGCCTTATTCAACTCAATAATGATTACTAATTTTATCTTTGAAATGTATGTTCTTTCATTGTTTATAGATAACAGAAATGTGCAAAACATTATGTGTTTGAAGATATGTTGAAGAGAGAGTAGATATTTTCCTGTTGATCTCTAAGTCGTATTTTTAGATGATAACTTAATATTATTATTAAATAATATTTAGTTATCTATTTTTCGCACTGCACACATCTAAATAATAAACAGATTAATAAGCAGAATGACAATTAAAAATATTAATATAACAATGTTTTAGCTAAAGCAACTAAGACTATCACTTATTTAAAAAAAAATTATAATAAATGTATTAATAAATTGTTAATTTTAGCTTACCTATCTTTCTTAGGCTTATATAATCCACAATTATTATATATTCATAATTGAATAGTGTGCCCAAAAACATTTCTTTGCTGACGGTAATCCTACGTCCGTCTGCAGCAGGTAGTGTAGAAACGTCGAAAAATCTGTCTTTTTCGTCATCGGAATCCTCTTCAAATGAAGTGTCACTGTCCTTTTCTGCATTATTTTGAGTGCTCATCCAGGGTTCAGACAAATCCATTGTTTCGTGTGGTCTGTTAAGGCCCAAAACTGTTTATAAGCCGACAATCTCTCGTCAAATCTAATTTTATTCTAGCATTTCGTTTGACACTTGGAAGAACAACCTTCTTTTATTTATAAGTCCTTTTCGACCAATCCCTTCGATACCAGCATTACGGTCTTCCTTAGCCTTAACATCAATCGAATTATGTTTATAATTTTTCTTTTCCTAGTTTTAGTTCCAACTTTTATTGATTTTCTAGTTTTTTCCAGATTTAGAGGTACTATTACATTTTATATTGTCACTAGCATCATCGCCATTTTCATCTATTAAGCCTAATAACAAAAAATAATTTGAATTCGTAAATATTAACGTAATTAGTATTATTTTCATTAAAATAAAATTAATATATTATAAAATTTTGAATCTTTCGGCATTTCTGTACAGACAAATGATATAACCCGTTTATCTCCTTTCAAGCAATTCCCAAATTTACTACATTTTGCAGGCCTAATACTTGACAGGCTTAATCATTTCTGCATAGTAATTTTCGTAACTTTGATCCGACAAACTGGAACTAAAACTATCATCACTAGCGAACGATGCACTTAAAACACTTGAATTCAATTCAAATCCGGAAGCCATTTTTACTAAATTGGATTACACTTGCTGAAAAAAAATCGTAACTTTTTAAAATGAGTAGCCGTATTATTCAAAGAATAAGCTTGATTTCTACCAAGTGACTTTCTACCACTTGCTCGGTGTCAAAAATAAAACTAATTTCAAAAATGTCAAAACGGAAAAGCTAATATTTCCCCACTTTTTCATTTAAATATAAGTAATTTATTATCATATCCAGTATAAAAGTTTGTGAGTTAAAGTAATTAAAGATAATTTACATTTGTTTGTAAATTTAGACTACTATGTACAAAAGTTGTATTTTGATCAGCACAGAGAAATCTTTTTTATAGTATAGACACCATCGGAAATTCGCTGCAAGACCTCCGTGTAGTTATAATACTAAAAGTCGTTAATTGATATAAAAAATTAAGTTAAACAAGTAAAACAAGCAAAAAGAACGAGTTATTCAACAGCGTTTGCCTATTAAGAAATACTCTTTTTTCGATCTCAATGATTTTTGAATGTAAATACAAGGCTAATTTAGTATAATGAATAAATTTCATCCTATTTTTACCATTCACGTTTCATTTTAAACAATACTTGTATTGGAATTGATATTAATTGAATAATTGTGAATTATTTCATTTTGTCATAAATATTAGGCAAACATTTTTATTTTATGAGTGGCCGTAATTTTTTTGTCTATCGTTCTCTAACCCCCTGATCACTTTTTTTATTGTTCTCAAAGGGCGGGTCGAGTAATAAAATCTAAGTGACGGTCCTTTGGTTTTTTCTACACGTACTTCTAGTCAAAGGTTCTCATTCAAATTAAATTCGTGTGCTAGTTTTCGTTCGAAGCTTACTGAAATGTGCTATTCTTCGATTTAAAGTCGTTTTTTGTGATGGTTTTCGGTGTAGTATCACGTTTTATGCTAGTTCTCCTTAAGGTCGCCGAAGCCCGTGCTCGTTTTCGTTCAGGGCGTTGATTTATTCACTAAAAAAGAAGCCTTGTAGACCTTGTAGACTTGAAAGCCCAACCGATGCTATGTTCTGTTAGAGGTTTCGATAAATACGATGCTCACGTCGAAACGTTCGAATCTGCTTGTATGCTTCAAAACAAACTTGCCCATGAAAAATCGCTGGGAAGCAACGGGCGTTTTCTTCGATTTTGTGCTTGTACTGGGAGTCCGGTCTATGACAATATTTTCTACCATTCTAATTTCGACTTTCCTAGTAGATTTAAAAATAAATAATAAGTTATAAAAAACGCAATCATGAAAAGATCGATATTTTTCACAATATTTAAAAAGAATTTCTTTTATGACATCTCACTTAAACCCAATAGCGTAGCTTTTATCAGCACCTGGACATCGTAAACAGCCGGACCCTACAACAGACGTGCAGCAGAACCTTGAGGAAAGTTCACTAGTAGTAATTGTTTAGTAAATAATATGTGAAAAAATAATAAATTTTTATCAACATGATTGTTCTTTAAGGAAGGTGTAAACAACAAATTTTCAATGGTGAGAAAACGGACTATTTTTCGTTACTTAAATAAAAAACAATCCGCAACACAATTATCAAAGTATTACAACATTTATCAAAATTTAGCCGATTTTTCTTTAGCAAATTCTGCAGGACTAGAATGTTTTTGGAAAAAATCATAATTTACAATCAATGTTAAGTTTTTAAAATAACACGAACAGATATCTTTTACTACCACTTGGCGCTACGCGAACATTGTAAATGTTACTGCTATAGTATGGGTGTGGAAAACTGTTCATATTTTATGCTGCATGTTTTCATTACATTAAATATTATACATAAAATATTCTAATATATTTTTTAAGCAATTTTCTTCCAAATAAAAATGTACTTGATAAGCATAATAATAAATTTTCTTTTAAATAATCAAAATATATGTATAATATCAATTTTTATTTTATATTTTGAAAAACAAATTATTTTATAAATAAAATAATAATTCCTTGAAATAATGAAATAGAATGAATTTGGTTAAATCGGGTAAAAAAATGTATCTCCTAGTGGGATTTGAACCAGTATCCTTAATAAGTATACGAAGCGACTTCCCCTCCGTTGGGCCGCTGGGCCGCTGGGCCGCTGGGCCGGCTGGGCGTGCTTGTTATAAGTTGTGGTAGGGAGCAGAGAGTCGAATTGACGGAGAAGTTCGGGCACGTTGGTAGATGCGCATAGTTCGGCTGTCTACCGCACGGCGGTGTCATGATTCAATCCATAACGCATTTTGAACGTTGCATCGGCGATCTCTCTCCTCATTTCTGGTTCTAGTAGCTGGTTCTGGTTCTGACTTTTGGACTTCTGACTGCTGAGTTTATTTGTTGCTATTGTTGAATTGAATTTTCAAAGTGATATAACCATTGTAGAAGAATTATTCTTATTATTCTTATCGGTAAATTATTTTAATTATTTACAATGATGCTTCGTGAGAAAGATTTATAAATTAAAAAATCTAAGCAATGATTCTAGTTTAATCACTCTAATAATACGTAGCATAATAAACCTCCTGAGTAATTTCCATTTCTGAAATGAATAATAATATAAAATTGAAATTTCACGCGCTCAATACTATAGCCAGTACCTCGGCGGCCCGACCGGTACAATCTGTATAGAATTGCCGGACAGATAAGTATACCGACGTGATACGGTAAATGTACGGTATTGGCAACGAAGATAGTGCGTATCTATCTAAGTTGGTGTAGGCTACATCGTGTTATCGTGTAGCTCATCGTTCAACTCCAAACGCCATAGACGTCTACTTGCTGGCAGCGGCGATTCTTTACAAATTTGAAGCGCAAGATACGATGGACAAAAGCCGATTATTATGTCTTCAAATGTAACTGAAATATTTTAAAGAAAGCTTTCATAATGAATGGCGAATGGTCCAAAATATGCAAAGCCCTTAAAAGACTTTTAGAGATCCTAATCTGCTCAAAATGGTACGATAATATTTTTTATCTCATTCCTCAGTATAACTTGTGACATTTCAATATTAATACAGTATGAATAATTATGAATAACGCGTTTTTTTTCTATTTTTTAGCCATAATTATTTATACGATCCGCATCAATTTTTAATTTGTGGACACTTCTTATGCCTACCCTGTACAAATAACAACAGTGCCTCGTGCAATGAATGTCAAATACCCAGAAACAATGAAGTTATTTGGAAAGATATTCATCGAATAGCAGAAGTCTGCAATATTATTGAGAACGAAACTGGTTATAAGTAAGCTATAAAACTTTTGAAAATCCAAATTACTTATTAACATTTTATCATTTATTATTTATAGGGATAAAGCAGAAACTTTAAATAATAAATCACAAATACCTTCAACTGATGATACAGAAAATAGTAATGATTCAACTATTGATAAAACACCAAAGCTGCAACAAAGTGAACAAAATAAGCGCAAAGGTAAAGGATATTTAGTTAATAATCGTTCCAAAAAATTGAAGCAGGAAAAACCTTCTTCAGCTTTTCGCATACCAAAAAACATTAACAAAAGAGATCATCACGGAGAAACAAAATTACAACTTGAATGCCGAAAGCAAAAATTCAGTTTAAATAATATAGAAGATTTACTAAAAGCAGGAGCAGACCCAAATGTTACCTGTAATGCAGGCTGGACACCATTGGTGAATTTTTAATATTTTATAAACAGAATTTTCTGTTATGTACATTATTATATCCATATTTTACATTTTCCAGCAAGAAAGTTCATTCTTTAAACACTACAAAATAGTTGAAATGCTTTTGAATTATAAAGCAGATGTTAATAAACCTGGAAATAAAGGTAGGACAGCTTTGCACGAAGCAGTTGAAAAAAAAAGCAAAGAAATTGTTAAGCTACTGTTACAGCATGGAGCAAGATTAGATGTAGAAGATGAAAAGAAGTGTAAACCAATGTAAGTTCTTTTAATTAATATTTTATATACGCATTTGTATATATTGTACTATAATCTTAAATGTAATTAAACCTTACAGAGATTATTGCGAATCAGAAGAAATAAAAAATTTGTTAGAGTCCACTGAGAATGAAAAGATTGATACAATTGAATCGAATCCGAAATTAATTAAAAACGAAAACGGGCTAAAAAATAGGGAACATACAATAAATCAAGTACGTTCAGTGGGCATCACCAATGGATCAAGAAGGCTTACAGATCATAGCGTATCTGAAAGGTATTTGGGAAAAAATTCAAAACAGAAATTTATTAAAGATTATTTTTCAAGTCTTGACCAACCAAGTACTTCTAAAGAACTTAAGTATAACGAGCTTCCTGAAAGTTGTGAAATAATATTAACAAATAAGAATATAGTAGATTTATCAAAAACCAATTCTTGTAAAACTTTGAACAGTGAGCAAAATAATTCTCCTAAAAAGATTTTAAAAGAATCATCTGTAAATGATAATACTGTAGAAAATAAAAAAATGATTCTCCAAGAAAGCTCTTCTAAAATTTCAATCAATAAGGATCTGAATAATCATAAAAATTGTACAAAAAATAAAATTATATCTAAATCCAACATTGAAATTTGTGCAAGCAATAAGTCTGAAGTAACTCTAAAAGATAATGATTCTGATGACAGTGACATTGAATTAACTTTTGAAGCCATACATATACCAATAAAACAAGGTAGTCAAGTGAAACAAGAAGATGATAGTTCCCAAGAGACCATAGGTGCTGTGAATATGGATTTTTATATAGATACAGAAGATGCAGTTATAGACATAGAAAACTAAATGTATTACTTATAGACTATATAAATAATTAAAAATCTTAGTTAATATATTTTTGTATACATATGTAGATATATTATTTTTTTATACCGAATTATATATGTAAGGCATTAAACTAACTTTTAACTTTAGAGATAAGTGCAATCAATGAAAATTAAATTTTAAGAAATAAATATATAAAGTTTGCCTTTTTTATATATGATACACGACTTCTTTATTTTAACATTATCTAAATCTATATCTTTATCTAAATCTCTCTTTATTAAAGTTTTAAATGTTTTTTCTCTATATTTATAGAATATAGTGGAATTCATGATTCATTAAAGCTAATTAGACAGAGTTTATGCTAAAACTACCAAATTTTTCATACAATATTTTCTAAGATATACATTATATATATAAAATACATGATATTCACTGCTGTACATGTATCATCTCTCATATTATGTACACACATTTTATTGGAGCGATGATCGTTGAATTGATGAATGAAGCGCGGGAAACGTGCTTTGTTTACACAACGTATCACAACAGCTAGCAAGTTTGAGCACATAGTAAAACGACAAGGTGACATTTTTTGACATTATCAAGAATAGACAAAATCGTATATAGCCAGTATTCATTTAACGATTAATATTCATTAAATATGTCTAACGATTCGATTTGGAACAAAACTCACGATGCTCTTAACGGGTTTTTTGAAATACTAACCTGTAAAAAATGGTATGCTCATAATATTATTATTTTAGTATATAATAAACAAATACTTGTTTTTTAGTATTATTTTTTTAGCAATAACCAACTATGCAATCCTAAGCAATTTTTGAATTGTGGACATTTTGCTTGTGCCGAATGTATTGGTAAGAATACTAATTGTGTAAATTGCAATATACCAGGAAAAGCATCAGACATTTATTCGGATTCTGAATTAAAAGAATTACTGATCAATTTAAACATTATTTCTGAAACAGTAGGATTAGTGTACGTTTCTTTTAAATAAGTGACTATATGATTATATGATCTGAGAGTGCAATGTTTCTAAAAAATAAAAAACTTTTATCTACAGAAGACCATCATCTTCCAGCATCTGTAAAAGTGAATTAATTTCCAATACAATTAACCAATCATTAATGAGAAGCAATAACGTTTTAAAAAAGAAATTGGAAAACCCACGATTTCAACAAGAAAATAAAAAGATAGTTCAATATCATGCAGATGTTGATGAAACGTTAAATAGTTCTATATGTGAATCTACTGTAAGCAAAAGTTCTGGTAGAAAAAAAGCTAACGAAATAATACCAAAGAATCTTAACAAAAAAAATAGAAAAGGAGAGACTGCTTTACATACTGCGTGCAAAAATGTATGCATTTGTATTTGTATAAAATTATTAAAAAATTTATAAATACTTTATAATATTATATCATCATTTTGACTGTAATTTATGATGTAGAATAATATTGAACGTGTCAAAATACTTTTGAAAGCTGGGGCAAATCCAAATACTAAAGATAATGCAGGATGGACTCCGTTGGTAAATCAAAATTTGTACTTCCTTTTTTTGTTCTATTAGTATTTACTAATGGTCAATGACAATATTTGCAGCAAGAAGCAGCTAATTATGATTTTTATGAAGTTTGTAAACTTCTTTTGAACGCTGGAGCATTACCAGATATGCCAGCATACGATAATAAAACAGCATTACATGAAGCTGTTATAATTGATGATTGTAATTTAGCATCTTTACTTTTGAATTTCAATTGCAGCCAAAAAGTTTTTGATAACATGGGAAAAAAACCATTGCAAGTTTTAAATTATAAATATATTTATTATTATAAATTATTTTATTATTATTATATTATTATAAATTATATATTATTCAATTATAAATATTATACTTTCTGAATAAGTTCTTTAATAATTCATTTTATAGAGATTATTGCAAGTCACAGAGGATGGCCAACTTATTTAAAACCTTGCAAAATATTGAAGAAAATAAGTATGAAGCAAATTCTGATTCAATTAATATGCAAGATTTTGATAAATCAATCAATCTCACAGTTGATGAAAATCAAATCATTTTGTACGGATCAAATTTAGAGCCGAAGAAACGTAAATTACTTGCATATATAGGTCATGAGAAAAAAGCAAAAATTGCTAATAAATTTAGGTAATATTTTGTTAATAATTTAATGAGTGCAATTTTTAATTAAATGTTTTGTATTTCAGTCGTTCAGTAAGTCACGTGGTATTTGATACAGATGCAACTGGTAATTTCAGATTGAGTTATGATGTATTGCTAAGTTTAATTTATGGGAAATGGTTACTGAACAGTGATTGTAAGTTTTTGTTGGTATTAAATGACGATGGATCAAAAGGAAATAATTTGTGACTAATGAAATGGTAATATTTATAGGTTTATCTGTTCTATCAGATAGTACTAAAATTGAAGGAAATGATTTAAAAATGTTTGAATTGAATCCTCCTCAATTAATAAATGGTCCTATTCGAGCAAGAGAAAACGTTGAAAAGCAGGTAAAATTCAAATTTGTTTTACGTTTTTATCAAGTGTATTTTATTATTTTAATTTCAGAATCCGGGACTTTTTCACAATTGCCATTTTTATTTTGTAATGAAAATTCACGAATCAATCTTGTATGACGATTTGAACATTACGAAAGAACAGTTAATGAAACTTGCCTCAGCAGGAGATGGAGTCATATTGACGCGCGAACCTAAACCAGAAGATATACAAGGCTCCTTAAGTCCTTTTCACGTTGCACATGATTCTCAGCATTCTTTGCATAAATGCACTCATTATATTATTTATAATCCTGAAAATTTAAATTCTTCTGTTAAAATCACATACAATATGCCTATTGTAAAATCATTACCATTAATGTGGTTCATAGAGTCTATACTTACATTCAAATTGATAGATCCAGTTCATTTGGGCATTTCGTCTAAATAGTTATTATACTGATGCGTGATAAATTATTGTATATAGTAAAATAAGATTTATAAAATAAAATTCCGTAAATAATTTTGGTATTGATATAGATTTGTTTCTTGAAGGTCAGAATATTTGCAAGATTCCAGATTAGTTTTATGAAGTCTCCATTGCTAATAGCGAAAAATTTATGTTAGTCCATGTCACTATTTTACGGTGTTTCAGCGCCGCTCAAATGCGAGAAGAGATAATATTAATATATATATATATTGAAGGCCAGCTATCGTATTCATTCTTTTCGACTGTATATACACATATTACATACAGAGTATCCGACGGCAGTTTTAGCCGGCGAAGTACCGCTAATCCAATATATGTATATATATATATATACTCGTACACCTCTACGAAGGCATGAGCGCATCGAAATTCGAACATGCCCGCACACGACGAACCCAAACGGAAAAGAGGTAGGCGATTTATTTTGGACCTGTTGGTAATTTACCACTTTTTCACATTTACGAAGCATTTTCGTTACATCACGGCAGATCCTTTTGTCCCTAGCCGAAATGAAACCAAGCTGATTGGCTCGTCAATAAGTTTAAGAGCTTGCAATCGCTGCTTGATTTAATAACGGTGTAATTTATTGTCAGTTGATCAAAAATATCAATATCCGACAAGATCGAATCCCAATCGACAATATGAGGAATAATTAAATAGGTTGTGAACGAACGGTATTGCAGGATTTCATGTAAAAAATTGCCGATACTTTTGGGAATTCCCGTAGTATAATATAATTTAGCGAAATTTACACGAGACATTTTCCCGATGTGTATTTGTTATACATCATAAGGTTAACCCACTTATCGATAAGACATTTATGTCGCGCACCGATAAATAAATAATTCGCCGATGTTTATCATCTAAAGTTTCTTATTTCCTCGCAGGAACAGTTCTTCTCGTTAACTAACCATTCGCCCTTATTGTATCTCAATTTCTCGAGTTTCGCCCCCATCTTGTGGAAACGCACATAGGCTTGCTCGCATAGGAGGATAAGAGAAAAAAGAAAAGAAGATTTCCGAGTCTTCCGCTCTTCCTCTCTCTTCTTGTTCGTGCGTATATAGAGATTTGGATCGACGTCGCTGTCGTTGCAAAAGGAGAAAAAGGGAGAGGAATAAAGCTGGAAAACGAAGATCCGTGTCTCGGATAAGCCTGGCGAAGAAATGAAAGGAAAGGAGAAACGCGTATATATATAGAAAGAGAAGAGGGGAAAACGGCGAAGGAAGCTGTGTACAACATAGCAGCAGCAGCAGCAGCAGCAGCAGCAGAAGAGAGAGAGAGAGAGAGAGAGAGAGAGAGAGAGAGAGAGAGAGAGGGAAAGAGAGAGCCAAAGATACATGTACACTAGAAAGAGAGAGCAGAGAAAGAGGGAGGGCAGAGCAGATCGGTGTGAACGCCTCCCACCCCGGCTCTCACCTTGAGCCGCCGCTGCCGCACACCCTGACCCACAACTTGGGGGACCGCTCGTCTGACCGCCGTGGGGGACCTGAGTTACCTACCTGTTCCCGCCAGCTCGTCAGTAAGGCGATGAGACCGGAACGCGCGCGCGATTAGGGTTGTCGAGACGAACTCTCGCAACTTGCATATCCATCAGCTCTTCCCGACTAACTATTTACGCGTTTCTTTCAACGTTCTTTCGTCCTCCTATACGGAATAATAAAACTCGTGCGCGAGTCCCTCGTCTCCTCTCCACCCGAGGAAGCTTTTCGTCGGCGGACCAAGAGACCAGAGGCGTTTGCAGAGGCGACCATGCAGCGAGGAGGGCTGCTATTGTTGAGCCTGTTGCTGCTGCTCAACGACTTTGCCATCGGCCAGGACGATGACTCCCTAGCCGGCAGCTTTCTTTCGGGTAAGAGATCACAGGGAGAAAGAGAGAATCGAACCGGGAATGCAGCTCCCTCGACTTTTTATGCGCGATCGCCCGTAGGAGCGCGGAAAAAGAGGCTTCCTGGCTTTTAACGAGGTCAGTGTCGCCGAGCCGGCAAGTGCTTATTTAGAAGTACCGGGCATTGCTACTACTGCATATTTAGGTATATAGATAACTTCTTACGAAGGCGGATAGACTTAATGTTTGGATCGGTCGAATATAACTTTGCTTTGGAATTCGAGTTTGTCTCGAAGAAATTATTTGCATGATAATGGCTCTTTCGTCTCTCTCTCTCTCTCTCTCTCCTCTCCGCCCTCTCTCTTTTTCTACTCGCACTGCAGTATTTCATACTTTACGATTGCCGTCTCGTGTCTCGATACTTCTACGGGTCGATGAACTCCGCACTAGAACTTTTTATCGATTCATTTACATGTTTCGACGCGAGACTCGAATACGCGCCGATGAGTACAGAATAGTACAGAATTTTTACCGAGCGAAAATTTGACTTTTTTGGTAGAGTGACAAAACGCGATAAACTCTCACCCTCGGAGTATTCGCCGAGGCACTTTCGTTGAAGTTACCAGTGTTATTATCGCACTCGCAGTCCGTGTCGCTTCACGCCACGATCGTCGCGAAAGAGAAATCCTTTTTCAATCGACGAATGCCAAAATTAATCGACTCGGATAATAAAAGCAGCTGATAATTGCGTAACACAATTCAGTCTTCGTCGTCGCAAAGGTTCCGCTCGCGCCGAAACTTTCTTTCGAGTGCATAAGTTTCGCCGAAGAAAAAATCGTCTCATTCCATAATTGATACGTCGCGATCGCGTAACTAGTTTTGCGCGCATGCCTCCCGATCGAGCAACCAGTTCCGCAAGTAGCTTCGCCGAAAGTGTGTTACAAACGCAACAACCTTGATCCAGGTAGCTCTTTAAAGAGCAAAAAAATACTCGGAGCAGAAAAATCTCAGGTATTCGTAAGTGCATGTGTAGGACGCAAACGAATACGGTCGTGCGAAATTTCGGTCGCGATTACGGAAAAATGCGGCTGTCGTCGCCGAGGAAGAAGTCGCCGCCGAAGACTCGAGAAAAAAATGCGGAAGCCACCTTCGAGAAATAGAAATTCGCGCCGTTGCTGCTGATGGCTTACGGCACAGTTATATCTCGAAGGATGCGACTGGCCCACTTATCGGAGCTGCCAGAAGCGAGAGGAGGAGCGCGCTTGATTCTCCCCGTATACATGTACGTACGTACGTGCACGTATGTACGTATATGTGTATGTGCATATATACCTGGTTGCGCTATACGCATTCTACCGGTGCTCGCGAAAGAAGGCCGCGCGCGCGTCGACACGCGGCCGCTCAAAGCTATATACGCAACGGTATATATCTAGGCGAGAGAGAGAGAGAGAGAGAGAGAGAGAGAGAGAGACTGCGGGCAAAACAAAACGGAAACATCGCCTGGAATTTCTTCTTCCGCCTCGCCGTTAATCTTCTCTCGGAGATGACTTTCTTTTTTCCCTTCAACGTATTTGACGACGTGTTTGACGTTGTTGAAGATTTCTCGGACCACGGGGTGGGCACTTCCCTCCTAGCAGCGACTTCGATTATTCGCTCAAGATGCGTAAAGTTTCACTTTTAAATCGTTTCCTATATGAAATCGCCAGGCTCATCGAATTTCTTTTCTCAATCAATCACCGAGCGAGGAAGCGCTTATTCTTTCGAACGCGAGTGCCTCGCGCGACGGCAAGTTTTTAAAGCTGATAATTGCAGTCCGATCACACTTTTGAACTTTAATCAACAAATTTGATTGGTTATCGGGTGTACAGTTATGTTTGTTTAAAAAAAGTGTTACAGCTGATTCACGCGCGCGAACTCGCGTCGTATATGTTTCGTTCTCTTCCTTATCGAAGCGAATCCGAATGAACTGGAGCAGAGTGAGAGAGAGAGAGAGAGAGAGAGAGATGAAAAGAAGAAAAAAAAACATTCTCTGCCATCCACCGTAGAATTTGCAAAATCTAACGCGAAAATAAGTGGCGTCGTTCTCAAGCCGATGAAATCTCAAGCTGAAAGTGTGGAAACTCGCAAGCTTGATAAAAAGCTCGAGGTACGACGAGTGCAAGTTTCGCACTCTAATGCAGTACTATGCATTAGAGTGCGAAATTAGTACTGCATTAAACTATTAAAACCGTATTCGCTGTATACAGCTCTTGGCGCTGATTAACAACCGTTACGTTTGTTTGAGGCCGTTATGCGTATGGTTGGCTATCGTCGAGAGAACCGCGTGTAATCCGCGCGAATTCTCTCCTGACGTACGTGACGTACCCGATGCGACATTCCTATACTTCTATAACTATGCTAACTTTCGACGAGACGAACGAATTCGTAAACGTGGAAAAGTATATTCGGTCTTTTTTATTCCGATCGGGTATTCGTTATTATACAAAGGAGTGCGAGATTTGCGCGAAGCACGCAACGTTTCGGGGCTTCGTGTACATCGCGGTCAAGTTACGTAAAAAGCCTCGTAAGTACAATGTATATATATTTATTACGTAGTCGTCGATTTCAAACGCAACGGTAAATCAGAATTATGAACCAAGAGAGCGAGAGAAGAGAGGGAGAAAAAGAAAGAAAGAGGATGGACGAGAGAATAAAAATCCATCGGAATGAGGCTCGGGCATCGATAAGTCACTCTGTTTACGTTGTATTTAGCATTTTCTTTTTTACGAAACTAACGGCGCTTTCCTCGTTGGCGCGTGTGTAATCTCGCAGCGTTGCAGCACTTGCAGCAGGACTATATACACATACATAAATATTTATTTAAATATATATATGAATGTGCGCGTGTGCGTATCTACATACACGGCGTCCTCGTATGAACGCGTTCGTACGCGAGGACGAGAGACATGAATGACGGATCGAAACACGCGGCACTCGCTGCGGGTAGAATGAATTTATTATGCGTCGTTTAATGATAGTGTCCATGATGTAACTGTAAAAATCAGACTCCTCGATGAGATTTCTCATTTACGTATAGGCACGAGGGTTGATGTAACCGTCTTACGATCGCTTGAGCAATGTACATAAGAGTCCCTTAAATCACAATGCTGAGTCTGATGAGCTTTAGCATACAGATTTTTTGTCGTTATCCCTTTGAAGGTCTTTATTTATGCCTGTATTTATGCCTGTATTTATGTCTTTATTTATGCGGTTGCGGCGACGATTGGATTACGTATGCAGGAATTCCTATCTTTCGGTGTATCCCCCACCTGATCCGGCTGTGTGTATAGTTATATACAGTTATGCTGTCCGCGAGTTCTCGCCCGCATGGGAGTGGTTTCCCATCATCGCGCCAACCGAACCGTTCTCTGTGTCTTCCATGTAAAATATGCTCTACGGTACATAATATGCCTTGGCTCCGACGACGATCTGCCGTCCGATCATTGTCTTCTCTTCACTGAGATTTCGATCGGTATTTGACGATCGGTATTTGACGATCGTTAGAAATTATATTCGAGACAACGGTTATATAACTGTATATGCTCTCCTCAAGGTCTTGCGTGAGACAGGTTCAAGGTTCTTTTTTCTCTTGCGCGTCGCATCCTTTGCTTCTTAATACCCAAATTGGTATTTTCTCCACGAAAATTAATCATTTTCAAATCAATTACTCTTTTGTCATTTCATTCGCTTGTTTACTTTCGCTTGAAACTTTTCTTAGAAAATAGAAGACTATCTCGACAGTCGATTGCAGAAGGATTAGTTATTGATAAATTTTAAACCAGTAAAAAGACTAAGTTTAAAAGTCTCCTCAATAATAGTCCTGCGCGTCAACTCGCAATTTATCTTTTTTCTCATTCGGTGTTCGATTACTTGGCGTAACTGCTTATACAATTATACATAAGGAAATTTGAAGCCAACTCAGCCGACAAATGATTAGCAAAAAAATATCACGACAAACTTGTCATATTAATGCGTAGCTATCGGGTCGTTATAATGCTTAGAACGCGCTCGCGTAGTCCGAGCATATGAGCAGAGTCAGGCAATGCATTTCACACAATACATTAAACTAAATGCATCATACACGTTAGCTCCGTGGTTAGAGCGCTTGCTATGATCCAGTATGTCCCGGGTTCGAAACTCATCTACCGGGTCATCTACCTTTTTCTCGCGACTCAAGTTAAAGTTCAAGTTTCAATCCCATAATAAAAAGAATGAAGTTGTAAATGTCGAATGTAGTTGTACTCATAAGATTGAGGAAACTAAACATTGTGTACCGTTGATTGGCGTTTTAGGTCTGCTGGATTCGATTACGAGCACTGCAAACACCGAGGACTGTCCAGGAGTCTGCGTGCACACCTTTGCCTCATTCATATGTTACGAAGTCCTCGAGGACATACAATGTCCACAGTCGAGCATGCACTGTTGCATCGACTCGCCTATCAATGGCACCTCGTCCAGTGCCAGCTCCAATGAAATCGCCAGCGACTACGAAAGCAACTCCAGCAGTAGCAGTAGCAAACCAATGGAGCACAACAAAGACTCTCAGTCGCATCAGACAACTTCACCGCCTAGCACCATAATCACCAGTGTAGTTAGCTCAGTGCCGAGTACTACTCAAAGGACGACCGTCAGCACTACTCAGCCAACTACTACGACTACTCCGGATGCTAAACCACCGACGGTTGGTATTGACAAATAAATGTATTTGAATGTCTAGAAAAATGATCGAAGAGAAAATTCCTTCACGACCGTGTGTATGCTTACACTACGGTGGTTTTTATTCCGAGAACATACCTAGATTTATCATCGGTCAGTTGCCGCAGTCGGGACGATAGTCGGGCAATCATCTTACACCTCATGACATTTTCTGTTGCTCTGATCTACATTGCGCGCTCTGATTCGAAAGAAATACACGAGCCGGATTGTAACATGAATCGCAAGGTGAATTGAATTATTAAACGATGCATTGTTTCAGGAGGAGAAACGGGTCGAGGCAGAGAAATCCGCTCGTGAGTAAAACATGCATTTTACCATTTCGCACAGATTCGAAGTATAGCTTTCGTCTATAAAGTCGAACCCTCGTCTAAACCTTCCAGCGAAAAACTGTTCCGGCATCTGTATGGCTGAGCGCATCGCGGCCTACTGCGATGCGTGGCTGAACATCGACAGCCTCTGCAAAACTGGCTACCGTTGCTGCGTTTCTCGAGATCTCTTCGGCGATTCTCCGCCGCCGGAGCTTCTCGTGATCGATCGTACCAAGTCCAATCTGACACGCGTCGAAGAAACGAGCACCGCAGCGCACCCGTCAACCTGGCCGTCCACGAGTGTGACGATGCTAAGCGCCAGACCAGCCGCTACGATCGGTAGCAGTTCCACGTCGGTGGCGATCGGTACACCAACAACGCCAAAACCCAGGATAACGACAACCGAGGCTCCCAGACGACCTTGCAAGGGTGAATGCGTCAGCGCGCTTTTTATGCTCATCTGCGAGAATGTGGATACCACTGCGTATTGTGACGAAGGATTTTGCTGTGTCAGAGAGCCCGTGGACAAGCAGGTAGGAGTCGGATTTTTAATTACGCCGTTACTTTTTATCCACCTATATTTTTCAATCACCTATGTTTTTGTCATTTCAATTAGCATTATAAGAGATTTAGTCATTGTATTCGCATTTTCCACAGGAACCAACAACGACATTGCGACCAACGACAAAAGCCCCACCCAAATTACCACCTTGTCCGGGTTTCTGCCTCGTAAACATTATGTTAGCTTTCTGCGAAAAACCAAGCACCGTCATTTATCGTACATCCACCTGTACCGCAGGACAGTTTTGCTGTGATAATACCAAAACCCCACCAGTACGTAATTATCTCTTATTCAAAGACCATATCCATTTAGAACTGCTTTATGCACATTTATTCTTTTATTATATTATATATCGACTTGTTTGCGTTTCGTTGACTTAAATTTGACCAGAAGTTATCCTCGTTAAAATATTCTTGTTCCTCAGACAAGAAGACCTAAGCCAAGGCCGACGACACCTAGACCACAAACAACAACCATCGCGCTTCCGCCAGACCCACGACCCGAGTGCCGCGGATCCTGTATCGTTTCCTACTTATCTTTTACTTGCTTTAGTAAGTTTATTACAAGTGTAATTTACTGCAGCTGCATAAACAACGTGCCTCTAGCCGACGCTCGTAAATTGCCGATGCGTTTATCGTAGCGGTTTGAACCGTTATAAAATCTTCGTTTTTTTCTATATTTTTTATCTAGACAACGCTGAATTAACAAATATCTTCAAGTGTAAAAAACCTGGCCATCAGTGCTGCGCTGCAAAATCAGTGATTCGCGAATTCCAAGGAATCCAGGGCGATAACACTACTGATAATATGCCATTGAGTAATAGAAATGACACAATATTCGCAATTACACCTCATCCTTCGTTCACGACACCGCAATCAACTCTTCTTTGTAAGTATAATACCTAATAGCTGCACGATTAGCCGAATGATCGGTCAATGTTATTCTGAATTTCATGCGTTTCCTTAACCAGTCGACACGACGCCGATAACCACTACGACGACGACGACCGCAAAGAGTCCAGTATACAGTAAGTACGTGTGTGGCGTTAAAGGTACTTCGCGTGCCCCTCTTCAGGCACGTAACTTTGATCGAGGTGCAAGAGTTGTGGGAGGCGAGGATGCCGATGCTAACGAGTGGTGCTGGCAAGTAGCACTTATCAACTCGCTGAACCAGTATCTGTGCGGCGGAGCACTTATAGGTACACAATGGGTACTTACTGCAGCACACTGCGTTACTAAGTAAGTCTTTTTCGTTTCATCGTATTATTTCTTATTAATTTGACTAACGAAAATTTTAATAATCTTTCATTGTCTTTCTTTTTCTCTGCTTTTGTATTGCAGCATTGTCAGATCAGGCGATGCTATCTACGTGCGAGTTGGTGACGTTGACCTGACGCGGAAATACGGTAGTCCAGGCGCTCAGACATTGCGCGTCGCTACGACCTACATACACCACAATCACAACAGTCAGACTCTCGACAATGACATCGCCTTGTTGAAACTTCACGGCCAAGCCGAACTTAAGGACGGCGTTTGCCTTGTCTGTTTACCGGCTAGGGGCGTTAGTCACACTGCCGGCAAGAGGTGCACCGTTACCGGTTATGGATATATGGGTGAAGGTTAGCTTTACAATTTCCCTTACTTATTACTCGTTGACTATTAAGAAATTTACATCACTCGAAGTGAAAACATTTTTCATAAAACAATTTAATGTTTTTTTAAATAGCTGGCCCGATTCCGCTAAGAGTACGCGAGGCAGAGATTCCAATAGTGAGCGATGCGGAGTGCATTAGAAAAGTTAATGCTGTAACGGAAAAGATTTTCATTTTACCGGCGAGCAGCTTTTGCGCCGGGGGCGAACAAGGCAACGACGCGTGTCAGGTAAACAAATAAATTTCATCTCTCTTACACTTTTCTTTTTTTTTCTTTTTTTAAATTATTTTCTATTTTAAAAGACCGCATATATACCTACCTTGCAATAAATTATTCAACACACAGTTGGAGAAAATGTTATTATAGTAGTTTGAGATAATTCAAAGCATAATTGTAATTTATAAAACTGACGTATGACTGATTGTACAGGGCGACGGCGGTGGTCCTCTTGTGTGCCAAGATGATGGCTTCTTTGAGTTGGCTGGACTAGTCTCGTGGGGATTCGGCTGCGGTCGAGTAGACGTTCCCGGAGTCTACGTTAAAGTTTCGGCTTTCATCGGCTGGATCAACCAAATCATCTCGGTGAACAATCTGTAGCGCGTGAATCCGACCAAGTTCAACAATATTCACAACCACTCGCACACGCTCGTACATACACACACTTTATTAGATTCTCATCATTGGTCGCATCGTACAACGAACATTGTTGTGTCTTGACGATTGTTATTCGAGAATAAAGCTGACGGATTTTAATTCTTAAATATTAGAAGAATTTTCTAAGAGATTTGTGGTAATTTAAATCTTTGCGTCTATTCTATTACTGTGATATTTCGCTGAGGTTCTTAAGTGTAATTAATGTTTGATTGAGGCATTATTGTAAAGGTTCAGAGAAGTAAAAATATACTATTCGAAGAAATGAAAAATTGTCAAGATGCGTCAAGGTTTTGTTACAAATACTCGCGGAGCTCTTGTTATAACGAAGTCTGCCACTTATTGGATGCTGTATAAGTTAAATTATCAGTTCCGCTTTTCGGCGAGTCGAATATACAGTGCTTGTATGGGCTTACTGAAAAACGGCCATATTAATTAAGTTAACGCTACTTAATTCGAAGAAAAAGTAAGAAAATGGAAAGCCCTTAGGCTTGTTAGGCTTTCATTATTTTTTGTGCTGAGCGACCGTTTATAATAGATTTTGTAAATATTAAACGTAAATATTTCGTTATCTATGCGGGTTCATTAAAATTTTATAGATAAAAATATCCCAATTAAAGGAATCGACTGTATTTTGCTTTGTAAATGAACGCATTAACTTTCAGTATAGAATTTATTTTATATAATGTTACAAAACAAAAACGAAAGTGCCTTTATAATTCATAGATGAAGTTTATTTCGAACAATATTCAATATATTGCGTAGACAGTAAGACTTGACAAAATATCGCGTAATCCTATCATGTTATTAATGTACAAAAAATAATTTCACATTACATTTTATATATATGTTTTATATTTATAATATTTATATAAGTAATAAGTAAAATAAAAAATTACAAATTAATAAAAAATTTTCTTGTAAGAGCATGAATTCCTCTCTATAACAATAGGTGAAAGTTTGGGTCAAGAAAATTAATTTATTATTTTTTGTTCACAAATACTTCACTGATTTGTATACAAAAATCATTACGTTTATTTCACATTATGCCCTTAAAATAGTCGTCTACAAACTTATATAAAATTAAAAATGTATGGAACAACGTTCATTCTTAAAGGATTATAACATCATATATACCATATATGTTATAAATTAAAAGCTCCCATGGATACATATAAATATATATACATATATCAAATTTAAGATATCGATAGACAATTATAACAAATTATTCTACTCAAGGATTAAAAATAAATTTTGATCAAGTACGAACGCAAACTTATTAACGCTTATTCTTTATAGTTCCAACAACATTTCAGAAGCATTTTTGGAATTGAATTCATATGATAATTGACGCAAGGATAACAATGCGTCCAAAATGTTCATTGTCTACATATAATTAAATATACGTGTTTTAGAGTACGAATTTCCTCATGAGATAGTATTTTTTTATTCTTTAAAAAGAACCTCACGCTTATAATATAAAATATGTATCATTGTATTATGTACAGTGTACAATGTAGTCTACTTTTGTTGAACTCGTAATTCATTAAAAACTTTTAAGAATACTAATTGTGAGATACACATTATCTAAAAAAACAAAAGACAGCCAAAAATTACTATTTTCAAACTTTCTCCTTTACCTAAAGTTTTCAAAACGTTTTCAATTACAAGATCCAAGAACTCTTCTGTTGACATTTTTAGCCTTTGAAAATCGTTTTGGCTTTAGTTTTTCAGGTTTCACAAAGCCTTCCTCATCATTCTCCTTATTATTTCGACCCTAAAAGTTTAAAATAATTTATCACATACATTATTGCATTAATATCTTTTCCATAAAACATTAATTGAATAATTTTAATACCTTTACAACCTCTGATTCAGACATAGTTGTTGAATCAAGTTGAGCTTTTGTGGCGAGAGGGAGATCTGAAGTTGAAGCAGATTTAATCAGACTATAACTAGTATTTCGTATAACAGGGATTCTTAGTTTGGAATCACTAGTGGGTGTAGACGTTACATGATTAGTGTTGGTGATTAGTGGAGATGACAAACTAATGTTATCTCTACCGTTGATACTTGAAGACATCATATCGATTAATGTATTTTCACTCTGAAAAAATAAGTCCTAGTTTTATATATGAAATTCAATATAAAAGGCTATTGTCAATAATGAAATACGAACTTCATCATCTGATGACTCAACATTTTTCCGAAGTTCTCGGAATTTTTTAATAATACGTTCATGTGGAGATGTAGTAGATAAGTGCCGAGGATAGTTGAAATCTCGTCTAGCAGGAGTGGTGCCTAATAGATAATATAAAGTAGATAATGTAATAAATAATGTATAATGATAATGTAAATCAGTGGTAACAAATAGTCGTATAAATAAAAAACCATTATATATAAATGCGTGTGTGTACCTGTTGGAATATCACGACGTAAGTCGTCTGCAACAAATTTATTAACCTTCTCGTGCGTTAAATGCAGTTGCGATTTAAGACTTCCATCTCGTTCGGTACATGACACCGTTTGACTCTCTAATTTGAAATTCATTTCACTATAATTATTATGAACAGCTGCACGATGTTCCTCCATGAAATGAATATGAGCTAGGCTTGTATCCGCGACCATTTTGTGATATTCCTAAAATGAAAAATTTAATTAACAATATTGAAAATAACCATATGTATGAAAGTGTATTTTATGACTTACTTGAACATTAGATAGTATTGCTTCTTTCTGTTTTTCAGTTTTATATTGAAATTCCGTAGCATTTGCTTCAACCAAATCATTATAAGTCTGCAAAGCAAACTTTGTAGTATTCAGATCTCCTTCCAATAAATTAACTACATTAACACCTTGCGTAATTGCTTTGTCAGCTATATTCCAATTCTACAATTAAAAATATGAATCAGTGTTTGACATTAAAAATAATTTTTCTTTAAATAAAAAGTATATATAGTAAATACCTCTTCTAAAGTTGACGAAACTTCGTCTTTAATATTTTCAACATATTTTTCAATTTGAGTTTCAATTGCTTTTTGTTGTTGTAAATTATTATTGAGATTAGACGAATTCCGTTCATTGATATAGTTGGCTGTAGCATGAACTTCGTTCAACTGATTAGAAATAATAGAATGGCTTTGCTTGTTTTCCTCTGTGAAATTTTCATATTGTTTCCATGTACTTTCAAATTGATTTTTTAAGTCAGCAAAAATCTATAAGTTTTATTTTCATTATTTTTACGTAAAAATTATAGTTTAATATTTTACAATATTACAAACCTTTGCAAACGATTGTTCATTTTTTTTTATTTGATTATGTTTTTCAAGAGAAGCATCTACAATTTTTTTTATATCATCTACTCGTTTGGTAATGTTATCTCTATCAGCCAGTAAAGCATTGCAAAAGTCATTCATTGATTTTTTCATGGTATTTGTGAGATTTATAAGTTTCAAAGAGGTTTCGTTGTGTAAAGCTCTTAAATTTTCTGAAATTTTATTTTCAACAAGTTCATGAATTTTTGGGGAAATTTTTGCCGAAATATTTTCAAGCGCTTGACGTTCATGTCCGCTCATATCTGATGCTTTTTCTATTTGTGTTAGTATCCAAGAATGGTATTCATCATGCTAAAATCGAAGATTTACATTATTTTTTAAAATTATATATCTGCACTTATATCTAAAAAATATAATAATTTTATTCTGGGTTTTACACGGTATAACTTACAATATAATTTGCGTTATCTGACAAATTTTTTGAGATGGTTATTTCTTTATCAACAAGATCGTTTGATATGTATTTGATTGCCGTATCAATGCCATTACTTTGATAAGCAGCAGCAGAACTTATTTGATCCTTAAGAGCAGAACAAAACTTAATAAGTTCCTGTGAGTATAATCCGACATCTTCTTCCAGATGTTGAAAGTGATGCAACATTTCGTTTTGGAATTGTTGACCTAAACTTTCATTTTCTTCTTCTACTTTTCTGAAAAAAAATCCTTCTTAGAGGTTTGTGGACAGAGAGTTGTATTAAACACTTACTGTTTACGACTTATTTTTTCGTGCAACTTTTGAGTATCTGTTGTCGCTGTTTCAGCGACACTCAATAACGTTTTGGCCTGATTCAAAAGAACACGTTCTGTATTAACATGCTTATCTACTAAATGCTTTTGTAAATCTCTATCATAAACAGTTTCGTTCAATTGATTCTTTGTAGTCATTAAAACATTGTTCGTTGATTCTAATTTTTCCTTTGTTTGATGCAAAGCATTTGTAGTACATTCAAATTCCGCTTTCAGGTCTGAAAAAAGTTTCTGAAAAAATATTATAATTATTAAAAACACTTTTTTAAAATAATTAAAAAATTAATATAAATAAATATGCTACCTCCTTATTTTGCATAGTTTCTTCTAATACTTTGATATAATTAATTTTTTCTTCGATTTCCTTAGTTTGAACTTCTATTATTGATTGCATATCATTATAACTTTCTTGTGCTAAATAAACACCATTTCGTTCTCGCGTTGCCAAAAGATCTCGTCGCAATCTTTCAATTTCTTCAGTGTACTCTTTGAGTAAAGCTTTCTTGGATAGCTTTTGATTAATTTCTGGTCTATTTGTGATATTTTTTGCGCGATGGGCATAATCTAAAGTAGATAGAGTTTCTTCTATATTCATATTGGCAGGTGAAATAGTAGCAATAATTGAAGTTTTCGTCCTTCCACCAAGTGATTCTTGAAGCAACCTCGTCAATTTTGATTCACTGAAATTTAAAAAAAATAAAAATTATTATAATATTTATTGAATAAAGAGAAAACTTTTTATAATTAAATGTTTCATACCGGTACGGTATATGGGGTGCTCTCTCTACCAATGATGTAATAACTCTTCCAAGAGTTAATAACGACTGGTTAATGTTGCCTGCTTCTCTTGCCCTTCTATCAACTGCACCTGATCTCCCCACATTCTCACTACCAGCTAAATCAACTAAGTTTAGTTTACCTGTTTTTAACAACTCTTCTCCATCGACTGTGTTTTCTTTTATGTGCACAGTTACAGAAAATACTGTGTGAGATCGACTGTAAAAATAGTGTATTATAGGATTATGTTAATGTATTCGATTTAGTAATATAAAATTGATCTAATATAATTTATACCTGGAATGTGCATTCATTAATGTAGCTGCAGTTTGTCTTTTTTCCGAACCCTTTTCAAGAATTTTGTATACTTCACTTTTATTATGAACTGTAACTTCCTCTAATCCATGAATAATAATGGCACCTTTCCTGGATGTATCCTCATAGATTCTAAAAAAGGATTATTTTTAATATTGAATATGTAGAAAGTAATAATTAAAATAAAATTTATTAAATAAATTACCTAATTTTGGATACATCATCGTTGGGTGATAAAAGATCAAAAAGTTCTTCATTATATAGTTCAAGAAAACTAACGCGGACAGAAAATTCTTGAGCACCTAAAGTCCTCAGTTCGTCAAATAAGTGACTCAGGGCTCTGGGAATAATTCCAGCTGGTGAGTCCTAATAAGTAAAATTTAATTGTTAAAAATATTTCAGTGATAAGTAGCAATAATAAATGAATTATAGATAAGCATACTTACAGCTTGCCAATGTAATGTAGGGTCGTTGCAGGCTCCTTCCATGGTAAATGTTTTTCCTGTACCCGTTTGTCCATATGCAAACACGGTACAGTTATACCCTGCCAAAACTTCATCCAGAAGTGGACTAACAACTGCATTGTAAACATCGATCTAAAAGTCAAATTATTTTTTTAGTATTGTCACTTCGTTTTAAAAATCCATTCCAACATGCAATAATATATAAATGAAAATACCTGCTTTGATACTGGACCAAATACTTTGTCAAATGTAAATTTCTTTGTTAGTTTATCTTGGGGTCTTTCTCGAACTACAATATCCTTATTTGATGGCACATCCACCACCACTGGAGATCTATTTGCTTTTTCTGCATTATTTACAGGCCTAAATGAAAAAAGTGATGGTAAGAGCTATTTTATACATTGTGTAAAAATGATTTAATCGCTATGATATTTGAAACAAAAAGCAATTAGCTTGTAGTAGCAACCTCGCATTCCACTTCATTAAGTCTAAATGAATTGAATGTTAAAATATGAATGTTTAGCTAATAATAATATGTTGAAAATGATATTTCGGGTTATTAATAGGCGTTTGTCATGATATTATCATCAGTGATACACAGACCCCCATAACACGTTTAGGCGTAACGGTCACTCGCGAGTCTCGAGTCTTCGTAGATTTTTTTTACCTAACGCGAACGAAGACCTGGATATGTTGATTCTTTTCTTTCTTGGACCGCGTGTCGTTCATCCTGGCAGCTAGTTGTGACCGAGATCGCACTTTAATTGTCACAACCCGACGACACTCGCGATTTTCTCGACAAGTCCTTTTTCTTCTCTCCTTTATGTAGCAGCGTCTATTCAGCAACTGTTGTATTCACTCGCGCCGCTTATAATATCCGTTGAACTTGAACGGTTCGTCGTGAAATTTAAACCTCTTGTTTCCCGTATTTTCCACTAGAGGGCTAAGCGAACATTTAAAGTTATTTAATAACTTGACAGTTACTTTTGTATTTGAAATCATTCAGTTGCATTGATTAATCATTGCGAAACTCCATTAGTTTTCTAATCGGAGTCGTTAATAATATGCGCATTAAATATAAATCGCCCCTATATTACCTATACGGTGGACAGTTAACGTGCGCTTTTTATCGCTCATATTGGCAGCAGTTGGCAGACAGCTTTCAAACCCCCCTGCCCTGTTCCCGGCCAGCCTGTACCATGTATAATTTTAATTTTCTCAATGTATTGCGTATATTAATTACCCAGACTCAGATTTTCACTATTAATAATAGCATTTTCATTTGTTGTAAACAATATCGCAAAGAGGAGGAACTGTCGAAAATAAACTATCCAAGGTTTGTGCTTTGAATATTTCTCTACTTTCGCAGTTCGTTTGGCAGCAGTGCGTCACACTGTCACTGACGCGTGACGCTGGAGCTGGACGCAGGACAGTGGACACAGAGACAGACACAGGACACAGGACTGTTTGTATAACGACAGTGTGTATAACAGTATGCCAACCAGCAAGCAGTAACAGTCACACCGTCACACGCAACAAAACGACGCATTCTATTGCGGTTTATTATAAACCGTTTATAGGCTTGTTGCTATTTTAAATACTCTAATAGTTGCTCAAACTATTTTACGGTGGAACAAAAGAAGGACTTCTTATACCAGATTTATATTTTATCTTTTAAAAATGATTCAAAAACATTATACTGAGAAAATCAGTGAAATATTTACTGCCGTCCAATATAACCGAACTTGCCATCCGAATTATATTAAAAAACTAAGAAAGTACTATGACAAAGTAAGTTTTCACAGCTATTTTTATTCGTTACACAATTTTTACACTTTTACATGTATTACATTTATTAGATGGACTTTGGTTTCTTTCTACAAGAATTCATTGATAACCTCAGAGTACCACTGTGTTACAAGGAAAAGCATCCTAATATTGAAAATACTCTTCAGTTTGCTGCAAAGTTTGCTATTAGTCTACAACCACCGAGTGAGAATGAAGAAGAGTACGAAGAGATGTGTCAGTTTCTTGATAAACTGTTTGAATTTCTTCTCTCACACCATGAAGTCAAAGATTTAGCTGTAAGTTAATTTCAGTTTTAGGCGTTATTGTGTTATATAAATAGTTCAGTGATTTAAGACAACACATTAATTATTCTATTGATTTTGTTAACAGATAAGGTATCGTGTCTGTTATTTTCTCAATTTACTTTTGGATACAATGGGTGATAATGCTTCCATTGAAGATGAATTATGCAACAAAATTCTGATATCCATGACAGACAGAATTCTAGACAAATCACCAAAAGTAAGAGCTCAAGCTGCAATAGCACTTCATCGACTGCAAGAGCCAAATAACAAAGAGTGTCCAGTCATTAACCTATATTTGTTTCATGTCTCTAAAGACCCTAGCCCAGAAGTAAGACGGGTTGTATTAGCAAAAATGGCTAAGAATAGAAAAACCTTGGATGCAGCCATAAAAAGAACTAGAGATGTCGATGATTCTGTGCGCAAAATGGCTTATTTATTTATTAGTAGAATTACTGTGAAATCTTTAACAATTTCTCAGAGAGAACAGCTTATTAGCAATGGTTTGCAGGATAGGTCAGATGCTGTTAAGAAATGTGTTAAAGAGATATTAATACCAGCTTGGCTTCGCTATTATGATAAAAATTACATTAATTTCGTGAAAGCTATAGATGCTGAGCATGCATCGGAAACAGCATTATTGGCTCTAGGATGTCTATTCAAGTAAGTATGCCGAATTTCGTATAGATAATTTTATAAATTCACAAAAATATTTACATTCGCAAATGTTTATCAATAGGAATGCAGAAGTTATATATTTGATAGAGCAATTGCCCTTAAATAATAGTAAATTTGTTCAAGTGGATCAACTTACAAGTGAAGTTGTTTTGTATTGGCGTTGCTTAGCTAAATATTTGAAAACTGAAAATTATACCGAAGAATTTGAACGAATCTTGCCAGAATTAACACCATTCTGTACATACATTAAAGAATTCATGGCTTTCACTGAAACTAAAACTAATAACACATATGAACAAATGTCACAACAATTTATTCTTTATCAGTTATTTGAAATAGTTAAATTGTATGATCTTGCTGATGAACTGGGAAGAAAAAATCTTAAAGAATTGATTTTGGAAACTTTACAGACATACAACTGTACAAAAGAAATAACTGAATGTATTGTAAAATATTTTGAAAATGTGGTACCTGATGTAACTGATAGAGTTGCTCTTATGGTAGAAGTCATTAATGAATTAAGACAACCTACAAGAACCAGTCTTGTTCTCCCAATGTCAGAAGATGAACGTCGCGAAAGGAGATTGCAGGTAACATAAAAATATTTTTTATTATATTTTTTATCTTAATACAAAATTAGGTGCATTTATTTTCTTACATAATAATTCTTTTAGCAAGCAAAACTTTCAATGCATTTATTAGAACTAGAAGATTTGGAATATTCAGCTATTCAGCGTAAAGATTATGCAGAAGCAGAAGCTTTAAACAAAAAAGCAACTGCTATTAAAGAGGAAATACAAAATTTGGCTAAAGAACCTGAAATTTTAGAAACACAAACTCCTTGCGAGGAAAAAAGTGATCCAGAAACTATGATTCAGTGTCTTCAAATCATGTTTTATGTAATGCAATCTCATACAATAACAGTTTTATCACCAACTCTAAGAACTCTTATGGAAAGTATTGCACTCCCCTACGTTAGTGTAAGCTATTATTTTATGTATAACTATGTTATGTATCAAATTTGAATAGTTTTTCATAAAAATTTGTTTTTAGCTCCAAAACAATCATAATGATAATGAAGTATTATCCTTAGCCTTAAAATGCGTTGGTCTGTGTTGTCATTCAGATAAAGACTTGGCTAAAAAATATTTTATGATGTGTTGTCTTTACATTTCTGAATCTGCCAGTGAGGAAGTATGGATAGCTGCTACAGAAGTAATTTTCGATTTGCTATTGAAATACGGTTTTGAACATTTTGATATAACACCAGATGATGATAGTAATCCACAAAATGGAAATAAGAAAAGTAGATCTGTACGTTTGTACTCTCATAATGATGAAGATATTAATGTTAATGAGAAGCAAATAAGCACCACAGATGGAAGTAATAATGTTACAAAAGTACTCATGGCTTTATTAGATAGCCAGGTGAGCTTTCTTTTGATAAATAATTATTATTTTATACTGCTTAATTACATGGGTTACGAGATAATTATTTATTGTAGGTGGAAAGTTTACAATCAGTAGCAACCGAGGGCTTGTGCAAATTAATTTTAAATAAAAGGCTAAGTAGTCATCAGCTGATATCACAATTATTAATTTTGTGGCACAATCCGTCTTCCAAAAATAATACATCATTGAGTCAATGTTTATGCAGCTTTTTTAATCTTTACATGAGTCAAGTTTCGGAAAGTCAAGCCATTTTGGAAGAAGCATACTTACCGACGTTGAAATTATTAGCTAATGCTCCTGAAATGAGTCCTTTAGGAGAGATTGATGCGCTTCGCGTAAGCGAAGTAATCATTGGGCTTACGTGTTGTGGTATCACTAACAATTATAGCACACACAATCAACTAACATATACAATATTAAATGAAATTTTGAATGCCGATACTGAAATCAAGTTAGACGTACTTGTAAAATCTTTAAAAATGCTGGATGTACAGTTAGACTGTCAAAATTTGAAGAATGATATTTTGAAGGCATTAGAAGACATTGAAGATTTGGTAAATATTAAAATATCCATTATGCAAGGTAAATAAATATCTGATGTGGCAAATAGAAAATGTTCTCTTATTTCTTTTACAGCTAAATGGTTCTGGAGAAAAAAGACTGCTCAGATATATCCACCAATTTAGAGAAAAAATTACAACTAATAGGGTTGATGAAACAGGAAATCCAGAGGAATCTGGTATTTCTAATAATCAAGCACGTAATTCGGAAAATCCTGAAGATCAAGACCAAGACGAAGACGACGAGGAGGAAGAAGATGAGATAGACGGGGACGATAGTGATTAGTCTTACATATTTATTAAGAATATTTGTTATATTTAAGTTAGCTATAAGTAGACATAGCACACATTGCTAGACTTGTGCGTTATCTTATATTTCTGATACTTCTGATCTTATCAACATGATATATTGTAAATAACATATTTTTTATACATTTCTATGTTTGCGTATAAATAAATGAAAATGAAATGAGTGAAACAACGAATTGTACTAAAATCGAGTCGCTTATATCCCGTCTAGGAGATAGCTTTTTGGAAAGAGTAAAAAATATAGAAAAAGAAGCGCAGTCTAGTATCGGCGCGCACAGTAGACGGCGCTAGCGTTTGTTTACGTGAAAATTTCTCGCACGCGGTTGCTCCGCGTTACAGCAACAGCAGCCAAGCTCGCAGCACGCAGACGCAGCTAAGCTGGCTGCACACTCACACACACACAGACACACACACAGACAGCGAGAGAAGAAAAAAACGACTTTGCACGTAAAAGTCAGGGACAGTGCAAGCAGTAAAAGTGTCAAGCGTGAGGCTTGGTGTGCGTGTGCGAGGGTGGGTGTGGGCGTGGGTGTGGGTGTGAAACCCCAGGGGGTCGAGAGAAGAAAAAGGGAAAGAGAAGCTCGACGGAAAATAAGGACGAAAGCGCATAAGACGCGCGAACGTAAGATGGAGAAACTAGCGAAGCCGATAATAATAAACCACGCGGAGAAGTCATTGGACTACTCGCTCTTCGATGCCAAATGGATACCGTGTAGCGCCAAGTTCGTGGTTATGGGCTCGCGGCCTCGTGGCACCGGCCTCATACAGATCTACGAACTGTCGAGCGGCGAGATAAAACACGTCAAGAACATCGAGAGATCGAACTCGATTAAGTGCGGGACTTTCAAGGCGTCCAGTCTCAGAGATCGTTATCTCGCTACCGGAGACTTTAAGGTAAGATAGTCTTCGAGTTCTCTCGTTACCGGGGTTGCGGACTTCGGTAACGACTCGTTTGACAGTCTCCCAATGACAGTTGCCAGACGACGCGATGTAATTCATCACGCGCGCTGTATTTTCTCCCGCTCTCGAGGGCACCATTTTTACTCGAGGCAAGCGCGGGAAATTTTGAAAAGTAAATAATCCGTTCGTTATTTCGTAGGGAAAATTAAATATCTATGACTTGGAGGACTCTTCGGTGCCCGTGTACAGTGTCAACGCTCACAATGAAATAATCAATGCCATCGACGGCATTGGCGGCGATACCATTGGCTGTGGCGCTCCAGAGATTCTCACAGGCTCGAGGGACGGCACTGTCAAGGTAAAAAAATGTCTGTGCGTGTGTATTTTTTGTTTTCAATTTTCCGAAATCTCAACTGCATTCGCATCGCTCGTACAGGTCTGGGATCCAAGGCAAAAAGATCGGCCGGTAGCTATAATGCAACCCTTGGAGGGTGAAAAGCGTTGTGACTGTTGGTCGGTAGCTTTCGGTAATTCGCACACCGACGATGACCGGGTCGTTGCTTCTGGCTACGACAACGGTGACGTCAAGATGTTTGATCTCAGGGCAATGTCGCTTAGGTGGGAAAGTAATCTCAAGCACGGTGTTTGCGGATTGGAATTCGACCGGCGAGACATAGCCATGAACAAACTCGTTGCCACGACTCTCGAGTCTAAAATCTACCTGTTCGACCTGAGAACTCAACATCCGAAGAAAGGATTCGCCTACCTTGTAGAAAAGGTAATGTTTACGTGTATATGGATACCTACTGCGTCGCAGGAATTAAAAATGGAACGAGGTATAATAAAAATTGTTCTTTGTTTCACTAGGCACATTCATCGACGGTATGGCTGGCTCGTCATCTTCCTCAAAATAGGGAACTCTTTGTTACGTGCGGCGGCAACGGTTCCATTTGTTTATGGAAATAGTAAGTAACTTACGTAAAGCCACTGGCGCTGCATTAGCCATTGCCTTGATCATTTTTATAGCTAACCATTACTTATCGTTTATTTACTTTTCTGCAGCGATTATCCGGAGAAGCGACGGCTTACCGATTCGGAAGGTATCGAGGAGGGTGCGGTAGGCAGTATTAAACTGCTTCAGAACAACATCCTCTCATCGCAACCGGTGAGCTCACTCGACTGGAGTCCGGATAAGATTGGCTTGGCTGTATGCACGTCCTTCGACCAGTGCGTTCGCGTCATTCTCACCACAAAGCTCAACCTCTACTGAGAACTGAACGATAATTAGTTGGAGCTGTTCGAGGTGGAGTTTTATAAGCGCTTTTACGCGGAACTGAGCTTTTTTACACTTGAAGGAAGAAAAAAAAGCGCAAAAGACCATTGGGCGAGCACATCGCTCTTAATTATAAGGACAGCTTCAAGCGCAAATTGAAGCTGTCGTCGCACTTAAGGCCTAATTTGTGGCCTTGCGCGATGAAGCGCTCGAAGCCCACGTAAGCGTCGCCGTTACTTGGATCAGTTTTAAGGCGAGATTTAAGATTCGAAATGCCTTAAAGATATGAGCATCTTGCGAATTTTTACTCGGGTTTTTTTTTATTAGTTTAACTTTGTTTTTAGCGCATTTAATTTCTTATCAGTACGTTTCTATAATTATTGAGATTGAAGATGAATCAGTTTCTACGCAATAAGTCAGTCAGTTTTACAGTTCGATTTGATGTTACGTTTACTTTGTACTTACGTTTCAGTCGTTTATTTCCAGACTAATGGGTCTCCGTTCCGCAAAAATATCGCAACAGTACTTCCTTCCTTTCATATAATGAATAAACAAAACTTTGCGTAACGATATAAGAGAGAATCTATGTTACGTTTTATGAAGCATAGAATCCACAGGAGTGTAGAAAATAAAAATAAAATTAAATTAAAATAAAAATGTTGTATAATTGTGCAATGCTTCGGCATGCGTGTACAATTTCTTTCAATAAGTTAAAAAACAAATGGATGTTCACGTTTTTATCGTCTCTATTGGCAATTCGTTCGAATCGCAATATATAAAATGAAGATTAATAAATTAGCCGCATTAGACAAGTGCTCGGCAATGTTTATAAAAACGGCGCTTTGGAGAATCGCCCACTCGTCATCGGAACAGCATACGAAGAGCTTTATCGATTTTGTGTAGAACACACGAATAAGTGCACGAATAAGTGCACACGAGCCACAGAACTAGCGTTATGCAAGCTCCTCGCTTGGCCTCTTCTGTCTTGGCCTGTCAGATGAAAGCGAATTATATGTCATTGTGAGAATCTATTTAGGATCAGGTTTTCATTATGCCTCGCGGCACAGCGAGAAAGAAGGAAAGAAAGAGCATAGAAAGAGAGCGAAAGAAAAGGTCGGCCATTTTGGATCCGTCCCTCCCTACTGATATATAAAACGCGAGCTGCATTATTCTCGTAGACTGAACGTATTACGCAACTCGTTGCGACTGTGCGCCATGTTGCACTTTGCGCCCACGCGACTGCGCGCGGCAGCTTGGCTCTATGCTCTATGCAGCCTCGAATCGTATTCTGCCGTACAAGGTCATACGAGTCGTATCGCGAGTTTAATTACATAAATTAGCTCATTTAGCGTTCGCCCTTCTCCTCCCTCGAAACTCTATTCGTTGCAGTCTACGGAATGCTCTGCTAGAAAACTTGCTTCGTATGTTATACCATTCTCGTGTAGCTATAAAGGAGGCTTCTGTCTTTCCGTTTCTGTCGGTGGTCATGGTCCGAATGCCGCTCAAATTAGCCGGAAGAAAAGGAAAGAATGAAATTTGCGACACGAGTTTTTTGCAAAATCCCTGCGCGTCTTTTCTATTTGGCAACGTCGCGCTCGCGCAAGTGTACGCCGGCGCAGTTTTCCGCGTCGCTCAACAACGCATTGTATTTATGCAATTGAAAAGCATAGAGTCACGTCTCTCGCTCTGTGTCGATTCTTAATGCCGTTCCCGATGTCCCCGAGGTTCGCTTTGTAAGCTGAAGGAACGTGGGGGCAGCGCGCGCGCGCGCGCGAGAGAGAGAGAGAGAGAGACAAAGGATGCGCATTCGCAAATTTAAAGCTTGGAATTTTCACCTGAAACAATATAGGTACCTCACATTATGTGCTCAGTTAATAAACATGAGCGTTCTTTTTTTCTATAGGCGATTTTTTAAATCGCACGATTAGAGTACATCTCTATGTATAGAAATTAATGAGAACCTCTTGTGAGCTGCGTAGCGCGCGTTCTTTGTTATTCGATTTTTTCTCCGATGCTGTTGTTTGCTCGATATTTATGTAAATTGTCTCTAGCATATAATATAATTGTTACGAACAACGCCTATTATTCAGTCGCGAGCGTAATCTCTTCTCTTTATTTCGTCGTTTGCGTCAGTGTCAGTCAGTCCCTACGCATGCTCGGTTAATGAGAAAATGTGCATCGGTATTCTCGATTCAATCGTAATGTGAAAAAAGTTTCATTATTCGGAAAGGCATGATTATTGTCAATGGTAAAAAATGTTGCGATATTACAATTAAAAATGCATTTTATTAATTATCATTTTTTTCGCTATAAAATAGTCATTCGTAAGAAAACAAACATTTATTGGCAGTTTCAAAGTTTCATTTCGGGCTTATAAAGTAAAAAACGAGCTTCCAGTAATTGGTCATTAGAAAAAATACTGCTCGAGCACAATAAACAAGAGCTCTTTTTGTACTGGCTTAAGCTCTTTTTTTAGAAGGCGAGCTTCTTCATGAGCAGGTACATGTGTTGGTCGATCTCAAAACCATGTAGGTTATTAGCATCTCCTTGCAACCGCATGAGTAAGCCGCCGAATGACACGTAGGCCGATCTGAAAAAATCGTAAAATTTAGCTTTTACTATTTATGAATACATAATAAAGGAATAACATGTTTATAATAATATGTATTATAATATATATAATATAAAAGAAGCTTTGATCTACATCTCAGTAATCGTACGAATGGAGGGTTACGAGATTTTTAATACGTCAAAATTAAAATAATATTTCATTAAAAATGCAGCATAAGATAGCCTTTGAGTTTAGTTTTCATGCTTTTCAACTCGCACCTGAGCCGGTAGCTCTGGCGCGACTTTTCTAGATCGCATTACTTAGGTGCGAAAATCCGTAGCGACTGCAGCTTAAAATTATATCGCTCGCACAGTTATTTCTGCGCATCAGCGTATACGAGCAAATCCACGAGATACCGAAAACAATTCGGCACCTGGAAAAGAAACAATTTCTCACGAGGGCCCATCTACCAGAGCCTATTTTCCTGGTTTCTAGATGTGGTATAAGTAAAAAAACACGGTGCTCGCAGTTTTTTGTCTGCCATTTGTTTTCCCAAATAAATTTCTAAACTTGAAATCCAGTACAATAGAATCATACTAAATAATCGAAATAAATGTTTTGAATAAAATGACCTAACATTTGAACACATTTAAAAATGAAAAAAGACCATTAATTTTTGCTATCATTTCATAAAGTATATAATCTATGCGGATACTTAGCAATTCGAATTAAGGGATTTTTAGAATTTTGATAAACGTATATATCTAGATGCTGTTTGCGTTCGCGTGAAAAAATTACTAAATTGATAAAGGAGATAGCCAAGATCATTTTATAAAAGGCCGGATCTATATTTCTGGCGCTTTATTAGCGGTAATTCATCATCGAATCGTGTTAGCTAGACCGTTCATATATATTTATGAGTTATGAGAATAAAAAGCTTAATTTATTAAATTCGTTAATATCCGTTAACCCAAAACGTTGAAGTTTTTTAAAACTATACTTGTATTTTGGACTTTTCTCACTCAAGGGATATCCGGAAGAACATAGAACATGGAAAATAGGTTCCCCGTTCTGTTCGGCATGATCTCGAGGGGAATTTTCGAATTTTCACCGGACACTACTTTGTTTCCTATATCTCGAAGATTGGTTTATTGCATTTTAAGTGCGAGATCTCGAGACACCTCGCAGCTGTCAGTGGTTTATATCGAACTGATAATATACAATTTTTTTTAAGGCATTGAATGAGGTTTTACAATAGACGCACAGGCGCAGTTTGAAGTCCGTTGATTCGCGACCGTCATAATTGCAGTGCCGATAGCGGTCGTGCTTTCTATAAATTACACAACCAGCTAACCACACTGCCAACACGCCGGTCGCCTCCCCATATGAATGTATATGCGATTCGTAAACATATGCGTAGTATAAAGCATGTGTAGTATAAATTTACGCGGATTACACCACAGCGGAAGTCACTTCGTCTTGGCCTTGATGTTGCGCTGCGTTTCTTCTTTTCTCGTTCAAAGGCATATGCATATTCCACGTAGTAGGTGAGGCTTTTCTAAGCCTTTCGCGCCTAAAGACTTTATAGCAATGATTTTGCGCGGTAACGAATGGAAACAAGTACTGTGTCGGCACGAAGAGCTCACTCCACGGTGGATCCTGGTGGTGGCTTGGATCCTCGAATCGACGCGCAAAGGAAGACCGAGGAGCGAGAGACGCGCACCGACTGGCGGCAAAGTGGCAGCTCTGCGACAGTAGAGCATAGCAAGAGAAAAATAACGACAAGTGGACGAGTTTTGAAGTTCACGGATAGCACGAAACTTTCGCCGCCGTGCTGATATTGGCGGAATTCCTAGATCGTATTTTCGGCCTGAACGAGCTTTTGCGCACTTGCGCAAGCTCACAGGTATTTACGAACCTTAACCTTAAATGAAAACTCGGAAGTGCTGCAAGTTACGTGTACGTAGAAATATATTTAGACAACAATGTACTAGTGACGAAATACGCGCAGAGGATGCGCGTGTCGAGTATGAATAAACAATTGACAGTCGCAAGCGTCTTACAGAGAATATAATATAGCTTCTCTTTGTCAGCGCAGCTTTGCCTCGACGATTTGATTTGATGTCAACATCAAACATGACAATGTACGCCGAACGTTATTATCGTCGTAATTCTTCGAAATTTCGGTCAATATACGAGATAATACAAGAAAACTGAAACGAAGAGGATTCGTTACACGCATAATCCTCTGTATATCGGACCATTTGTTTCCGGTCTCCATTCCCGCAGTAGCGCTCGTCCCGACCTTGTTCGCTCGTTTATTGCCGATTGCGCAACGTGCACGCATTACGCTGTAGCTGAAGAGTTCTAGGTGTGGGACACGTTTACAGGTATACAAGCAAACGCGCTCTCTCGAACAAAGCGATTTCCGAAGGAGGAGCCCTTTTGCTCTATCCGACATGTGCATCTACGATGATGTTGCGCAATAAGGTACGCGCGAATTTTAAATTCGAGCCGGCTTTCTTTTTCCGAACGAGTGGAGAGGGTGGAAGCGAAGCGAGGACTCGCGTGACTTTGAACTTGGCGCGATTATATTTATATTTACACACACATATATACATATACATTTATCTATTCGGTCTCGTGACTTTTGAATCGGTACAGAGGCTTATATATGCGAACTATATATAGGGTAGTTGCGTGCACTGTAGGAACTACGTGGAAATAAATGGCTGCCTCCAGAGTCTTTCGATGTCTTTATTTTCAACATTTATTTACAGGCAAAACATATATATATATTCTTATATACATAATGTTGGTGAACATCCACTTTGACAATGACGTATACATATAATTGAAGCATTAAGAGCCATTGCATCATTCCGCGCGATCGATATACACTATATAGAGATAACTGTCGCCGCGCTAAAATTCGCCGCGCCACGACCTTGATCGATCTCTTTTCTTCTCTACTCCTGTTTCCCTCGAATAATACAACAATTTCAAAACTATCTCGCAGTTGCATTATGCATGTGTATATACGCGTGCAAGAGCGAGCTGTGGAAAAACTAAACCAGAACTTGACCTAGATTTCCGTTGGTTTGGAAAAGCTCTGCGAAGAAGAATTTTTACGTACACGAATTTTTATGTACATATATGTATATAAAAATTTGCACGGCCTTAATTAGTATGGAGGCGGGGCTCCAAGAGCTCGCGGATGAAACGTGTGACGTTTAGCGATGACTGGAAATAAATGACTGCGCGATGACGCGTTTGCAATGCAACGACGACTGTCGGTGCTGACGAAGATGACGAGGGACACTTCCCCCGAAGATGACCGGTGCTACATATACACGTTGCTCTCAGCGATTGCTCGCGACTCTGCGGAATGCAGTTTGCTAGCAGTAGAGAGCAACTGAACAGGTGACGCATATCGAGCAGAAGCAATTGAGTAGGATATAGTGGTTCGTGTGAAAACGGGAAAAATAATGAGACACAGATAGATGCTTAGAAATTATAACGACATCGTAGCGGTACATGAGTTTATTCAATCGAATCTTGTACATGATGATAGACATTGGCAGAAAAAAAGCGCTGGACCTCGTACTGAACTGCAATGTACAAAAAAAGCGTAATACAGTGGCGTAAAGCATATTACATACTCCCACACATACAACTACGTTTCATACTATAATACATAAGTAGTTTACATTGGGTAACAGCTCTGATGATATTGTTTTTTTTTATTTAAAAATCTCAAAACAGTTGTACGTGAATACGAATCTCTATAGCAATATGGTAAATAACGCACATGTCCAGACGTTGAGTTGCGTTTTTATATAGTTATAACGCCTAGGCACATATAACGAGCTACAACTCAAGCGTGTTTCTCGAGAACGGGCTGATGAAGATTAATGAGGAATGTAGAACACAAGGTTTGTCAAGCGTGACGCGACTCGTACGAAGACTTCATTCAATCGCTCTGGTCTATGCGTTTATCTTTCTTATTCTATCTATACATATATATTTTATATGTAAGTAAATTTGTTAGATAAGAAACTCGTTCACAATCTTTCGTCGTTCGATTCTAAGCGAGTTCTGGATTTATTTTCACTCGTGCATGTCAGTTCTTCATATGTATCGATATCGTAAATAAACGCAGTTAAATATCACTCTACCAAACTATATCCATCAGGCGTGTGCTTAAGGTTTGGAATTTGTGCCGCTATCAATCGAGTCGATAACAATATTTAGATCAATATCTATATGCACACTCTTTACGTAAGTTACAGTGCACCGAGCACCGTTGACTCTTTCTTATTCGAGTATAAGGGAGCCATAAGAAATTGACGCGATATCATTTTTGGCAATACATGGCATATACAGTGCAATCGATTCGAAAATAAGCAATATCCACGATATCTCGGAAAAAATATGCATGCATATGATATGAATACACACGCGCTTGCGATTATATGTTACGAACGTGATCACGTGCTCAGTGACAGCGAGCTTTTCAATTGTCCAAGTAGCTTTTTCATCGCGCGTAATCTTTTTATTATTTCTCTTTTGTTTCTCATGAATGATTTTTTTACAAGTGGCTCGGAAGCGTAGTGAAGTTTTTCCCTCAACGTGTGACGTTTCATAGATATGACGACATGTGTCATTGTCTCGTACTATACCGAGGACGCAACATTTTTTTTATAAATATAAGCGCGAATGTAGGGGGAGGGATTTAGGTCGAGATTTCAAAATACAAAAAATTACGGGCAAATATATGGAGAGTTATGTCGCCCTCGTGTTTATGCGCGCGCGTGTGTATATAGTCTCTCTATTAGTGACTAACACAGCAAGAATTTTCCATCTCTCTCACTTACGACTTCGCCTCGTTTATTATTACTTAGTCCGAGAGCTATACGCGTTGTATACGACGGCGAGCTTCTCGTTATTTTCATATTTTCTTTCACGAATCGCGCGACTTGCGTTGCGTAAGCGAGACGGACGTCCTTGAACTTTGCCGTATAATCAGCGTGGCAACAACGATAAATTGATTCCGACCCGATATCATCGTTGGCCTTCGAATCGGTATTTCCTCAGTTCAACAGCGCGCGCTTCAATTTTCCAAATAAGCCAATCGTGTGCCAACAAAGCTTCAACATCTAGCGCAGACTCGATATTTAAAGGTGAAAAAACGAAGAAGAAGCAGCGAAGCCTAAAAATAGTGGCAACCACGTTGTACTATATTTATATACTCAAGGCTCAGCGCAGTGTCTTGAGACACAGCGATAACGGGCGCAAAAAAAGAAAATAAAATAAAAAAACGAGAATCGCCTCACGACATCTCTCGACATACTTCCTTTAATATCTCTACTAATATTTATATACGACATGTCCATTGGCACAAGCATGTCTTAAAAGTATACATCTGTATCATATATATATATATAAGAAGATGATCACGTCACAGATGTAATACAGAAAAAGAGTGCATCGCGGCTGTGCATACGTATAAGTCGTGATATACCACTGGCACTGGGCGTTGCGGGAAAATAAGAAGAAGAAGAAACAGAAAAAGAAGAAGAAAATCGCTGATGGGGAGGGGGTGGCGATGGCGCACAGCAGAACAGCACAACAGGAGAGGCGGCAGGAGAGATGTCGTACCAGATAGTGCATTTACAGTATTCAGGGCTCTCGTGTAAACGCGCATCTGGCACGAGCCCCAGCCTGCCTTCTATATAGCCCAGTTTGTATTTCTATATATACATATATCATGTATATCTTTTCGTTCCTCGCTGCTATTATCCTTCTCCTTCGCAAGCTCTTCACTTTAAGCACTCTACTTTCTTCTCCTGCAGTAGATTTTTTTTTTCCTCGATCGGTACTGTTCTGCACACTTTACCGCGTGATAGCGTGCTTACTATTGAGTAGAAGACAGAGATAGATAGAGAGAGAGAGAGAGAGACTGAGAGAGAATGGTACAAACGGACAGCTGAGATCCGAGTTCTAGTTTTAATTTCAAAATTTGCGAAAACGAGCTTCCGGTTACTTATATATTCCCGACATATGCAAAGTGACGTAACGTTTACTAATTTCTTTTTCCTCGCAAAAGAAACGGAATTCGAACGGAAAAACTAGTCGTTGCACAAAACCGTGTAATGTATATGTACGCACGCACACACACACGCACACATGTACAGATATACAGAACCCGATAGAATTGTCTCAATCCAGATTTTGGTCAGCCGTGCGAACTAACCCAAATCCGATTCTAAAATTAACCCCTTCCGAGCTGCTGTAGCCGCGGTTCGAGCTTTGCTAGGCACGAGCGCGTACACACGCGTGTAAAATTACCAGCACAATTCTGTTCACTCCGAAAATAAAAGCAGCCGCGCGAAACTATATATACAATCGCAGCGCATAGTACGACAAGCCCGCGCGCGCCCTAGAGGAAAATGAAAAATCGTCTGCGATAACGACACGTTGGAGAACAATAACGATATAAACCGATACTCATCTCTATCTCTCGTATCTGGAACTGCGCGTGCGCGGAATCCCGGTTCGAGAAGCGCTTTTTTCAAAGTCGAGAAAGTTTTGCTCGAGCGTATAGAAACCGACGTGCGCACGAGCGCGCGAGCCGCGAGCGACTAGAATCGCGAGCCGGGCTGCTGCTATGCGACTACTCGCGGTGTGGCGCTCGTGTGCCTGTACTATAACCCTGCATATCTCTCTCTCTCTCTCTCTCTCTCGCTCTCTCTGTCTTCAACTCACTGTACAATACCGGTGTTACACAATGCGTTCCGCGCGCGGATCGCGCTGCGCTTCTTTTTCTTCTCTCGTGTTCTCTCTCTTCTCTGGTGCACGCACACGCGACGACGATAGTCTACTCCTGCAGTCGACATACTAGCGTTGTCTCTTATATGCATCCGCGAAGACGATGTCGCGAGATCCGATAGCGCACGCTCGCGACTCAAAGACAGTCTAGGCTCGCGAGTGTCGGACCGCGGCTAATAGTACCTCCGCAGGAATGCAGCGAGCGCAAGCGTGGCAGACTGCCATCTGTGCGCTAACTGCACTTTCGAAATTGGCGAGGCACCCGTAACCTTCTCACGCGCACTGCGCTTTCGTGCGTCCTTTAATATACGTTGCCATTGCTTTTCGCGCGCTAATGAACGGTTCGGATGTTCAAAGACTCGGAGACGACACCCATCGATAACAATTGCGATACGATGCATCCCTTGCAATGCGAGGATAAGAGAGAGAGAGAGAGAGAGAGAGAGAGAAGAGAGAGAGAGAGATAAAATGGAACACAAAAAAAGAACGCTCGCCGCGCGCACGGTCGTATGCAGAACTGATGCGAGAGCTCTGGTGGCACTGCTATACCTAGATTGCGTGCATTGCACAACGTACCAGGCGGCTTTTGGCCCGGCTGACGCGTGGCCTGCCAAGGCACGCTCCTCTTGTCTATGCTACTTAAACAAATGGAGAAAAGCTGCTCAGGACTTTTATTTTCAGAACTGTGACTGCAGGATTTCGTCGCAAATCTTGAACTTTGCATCACGCTCTACTGGAACCCTCATCTATATTAACAAAACTCACCCATATGCATATTCATTTGACGAGTTTCTCTTTCAGTGATATTTTTAATCGCCCTAAATTAAAAGCATCACCGCGAGAATATCGCCAAATGTCGTACAAGCGTGAACACACGTACACATACACGCATACACACGCACACATGTGTATATATGCGAGCGTGATATTCAGGTGCATTATAAATCGGCTAAAGTTGAGCTTTTGGCCAGCGCTAGAGTAAGCGCGCGCACGCGTTCGAAAATAAATGTCCGCGCTTTGGATTGCGTAAGCGCATACGCACGCTCCTCCTTCGTTGAATTCTTCTATATATCCCAGCGTGTCCTTGTTTGCCCGTGCGCGCCCGCGCTCTCTCTCTCTCTCTCTCTCTCTCGAGAGAGAGAGAGAGAGAGACTAGAGTCTCTCCTCTACGTAATGGCACTGAATTTCTAGAGCGAAGCTCACGCTACGCGCTATACTCTTCTCTAATCTGGGACGCGTTCCCGATATGCAATTTTTTTCCGGCCGTCCCTTAGTCGCGGCCCAAGTTTATTTTTACTGGTTGCTAGAGGAGGGGCTATTCTGTTGTGCTTATTGCTGCGTCTGTCGGATGTTGACTGATGCCCGTGTGCATACGATTCAAATGACTTCGATTACTCGATTTTATACATTGCTGATGGAAGGAGCTTTATTATAAACGTCATGTAGATGAGAGGGTTTAATCGCTGCTGTTGTTGTGTAATGCAGAAGCGAGCGACATGCAAGGAGATGTCTTTGTGAATAAATGAATTATTTCCTGCCTACGTGCGTCGCCTCGTTACACGCGATTTATAGAAAAATTAGGTTTTCAAATTTTCCTTTCTTATATATTCATTCGCTGACAAGGCACTATTTTTAATGTAAGGTTATTCCTGACATTACGCCTTTATACATTCTCAAAAGCACGCCGGTACAAAACCTACACGTACATTAATCATGTACGAGCATATTTTCTAGAATTGAATGTCTCCGATTGTGCGAACATACAGAATCGAGGCTCATTACATTCGAAACTCTTATCGAGCTGGTGTTGCGCTCTTATCGTTGCTGTTGCTGGCCAGCATGAAATTAAGCTGCAAACCGACCGCTCGATATATATGGTATCAGACTTGATTATTTCAGCAGAGATTGTATATTTGCATACCGTTCGTCTGTCAGACATTTTCGACATAATTGTTACACTATTATTTTAAGATTCGCTTTCGATCTAATGCAAAGCGCGAACAGTTAAACGAATATTGCACCGAGACCGCCCGTATCGATATCAAGGAATGACTCGAAAATATACTGTGCGACACGAATTTTGAAAGCGGATCGCGCGATGTCGCTTCGCACCTAGCAAAATGGCAAGAGAGTAAGCGAGTGAGAGCGAGAGTGAGAGAGATAGAGAAGAATCGATTGAAAAAGAAGCAGAATAGCCTGTGCCAACCGGATATGGTAATCTTAGATTATTGCGGTAATTGTACCGCCGAGAGTATATAAAAGTAAAGTAAAGTGTCTAGAGAGTCGTAGAGTCTGCTCGAGTTTTCAAGGGATTTGCTCGTAATCGCTAATAAACCTGAAAACGCAATATATCCGCTGATGCTCATAATAAGGCTTACTCGGACGTAAAGCTCGATTAAGTATGTTGTATTATCGAAAATCCATTCCTATGCACCTTTCTACACGGTGATATCATTAAGATCGTTATTCTTCCTCTTCGTTACTATACGATTGTATTAACATTAGACAGAATAGACGTATATATCTCGTTATATTTCTCTTCGCGGTAGTTCATTACATTATAGCTCCATCAGCAAAATCATATTTTGCTTATTCATCATTTATACATGATTGTCAATTAAACTGTACGTTGAAAAACTCGATGTCGAGGCATTTTCTTGCGTCTATATGCAAGTGAACGCGTACATACGTAGACACGCATAGAAAAAGCTGCATCGATCGACGTCAGTGAGTGAACGCGTCGAGAGCAAAGAAAAAAGCAAACGAGAACTCTCGATTCCCAATGGCGATTGTTGTGCACTTTGCAAATTGAACCAATTAGTTTTACCGCTTGCGTTTCTTTACCGACGACTCCCATCGATCGATCGTTAATAAAGCGTGAGCTTGCAAGCTCGATACAGAGCATTAAGAAAGACTCTTTTGACAAAGCATTTTGATCCGGAAAAAGATTTCATAGAATAGAGTCGACGATAAATGCACACCCTTGTTTAGTAGCGGGAGAGGGGCGCGAAGAAGCAACACGTGGACACTGGGTCGCATTGGATTGGCCTAATTCCGAGGGAGAGAGTCTGCAGTTGCGCGCGTGCTGCACCGTTCAATGTCACGGCTCTCTATATAGCGGGAGCTCCTCTTTCGTGCACTACTGCAGCGATTGTATAGTGCGAGCTTTTTGCCTCTTTTGGTGGATGCACACGAGCTTTTTCCGGGTCGTAACAATGCGAGGCTCGCGACCTTGAGACGCGCGGGAACAGTTGGATATTTAATGTCAGACAAAGAGAAGCTTTATACGCGATCGATATCGCAATCATCTACGTCACTGCACCAAAAGAAACTCTTCTTCCGCGAAATATCCTATTAATGTTCTTAGGCAATGATATTGCATATTTGCGTCATTGCATAACGAATATTATAAATATTTGTTATGCAATATAAATTTGCGTTCTGAGGTGCATATGTGATCGGAAACTTAATTTAACGCCAGCTGTGGTATGACGCAGCTCTTCTATTTAGCAAATTTTATCTATTTGCTGGAGTACTCGATTTTCAGCACTGCTCATCGCAATGTAAGGATTACTTTGATCCCGCGAAATCAAATTTTAGGTGGTAAGATATACAAGGCTACCATATGGATGAGAACGCGAACTCATCATCCTTCCGGTTATTATTGATTCGAATGTTAAATCTCTTTTCTTTACCAAGGAGTATGTTGTACTTTTATCCTTTTTATTATTTTCCACTGGATATTAGAACGCGTTGTAAGCCTAGTAATACTTATACAACGACGAATATCCTCGTTAAAATATTTGCAATAAAGCAATTTTGCAATATAACGAAAGCTAAATGTAGTATAAGCAAAAATTATAACATAAAGACGATTAAAATGACGAAATGCGAAATCGTAGAATTTTTCTACATACCGCCTCGAGAAAGCTCCTCTACCGTCCTCCCAAAATCCTCCATCCGTCAAGTAGAAAGTATGTTCTCTGGCCATATCCGTCAGTCTATGAAGTATTGCTCCTTCGCGAGGCAGCTATCTGCAGGAGCACAGCTGCGCTACTAAGCCTCAGCAGCTCCCGGCGTTCAGGACTCAACTACCCTCCGAGTACGTCCTGTGCGTTTGGCTCTCGACGAGAGTCCTCCCCACCCCCATCGAGAGTGTGAGAGAGAGAGAGAGCTGGAGCGACCTCACCCCCGAAGCACTAGACGCGGCCGACTGTCACCGAAAGTCGAGCGCCTCCCTCCTGGTTGGCCAGCACTCTGACGTCAGACACCCCTACCTTGGCCCCCTTTACTCTCTCCCCTCTCAGTCCCTCTCAGCCCCTCTAAACCCCTCCCAACCCCTCCCAACCCCTCCCAACTCCTTCCAACCCCTCTCAACCCTTTGCAACGCTGCAAGCAGGGATGATTCCTCGCTTGTTCCCGAGGTTTTTCAAGGTGGGCGAAAGGGGGGAATAGGATGTGCATCCTTTGTTGTTCGTGAGGAGGAGGGGGAGACGCGGAGGCGGATACTGTGTATTCGCCCGTTGCAGCTATGGGAATGGCAAACGCATCTCTCCAGCGTACGCAAGCAGCCTGCGGATCTAGGTCACAGGAGCTTTAATTTTCTTTCCTTTACTTTGAAATTTTTTATTATTCGTTTTTTATTCGAAACCGACGTGGTTGTGCCTCGCAATGAACATGGGTATTTTTAGGATTTTCTGCGTTTGGACATCATTTTTTCATTTATAAATGAGAGAATTTATATTGGTAATTCGGCGCAGTAAATGCCGTATATCTTTACGAGTATCGTAATTGTTTCGCTACGTTAAATATTTCATACGCGAGTGTAAGTGGCAATATCAAAGAATTTGTTTTGTAAAGAAAAAATATTTATGCACTGCTCTATCGAGTGCGACTGAGTTCAAGTAGCGATAAATACTTGAGACTGTTAGATCAAACCCACTTATTGAATTCTCACTATTACAAATACCAATCTTACGTAAAATATAGGACATCGTACGTAAATCTTGATTTTTCCAGATGCTGTAAAAGAATCTTACGATAATCTTTGATAAATCAATAATAAATAATTATTTAAAGGACGCCATTCTTTCTGGCATAAATTGTATGTATTACATGAGAGCGAAAGAATGTGCAACCTGTAGAATGCAACCTCTGCGCGATGAGCTTACAGTTTCCCCCCAAATTCCTTCTCAAAGTTTTTCAGATGCTCTGAGCAATCACTTATAAGTCATGCAGTATAGTACATCAAATATTCAAGGAATTTCTCCGTCGGGGGAGAATCTACTCGTCAAAGAATATTGTTATATTTATTGTATGTACGAAGATGCAGTACATTCTAGAAAGCAAGAGAGCGAGAGAAAGAGTGGGAGAATTCCCGCGTCCTTCGCAGACTACACTGCAGCCATCCATCCCTTCTATACGTAATTTAGCTTGCGCGCGCAAGCTACGTCGGTCCAATTTTGCGTAGGTCGACCTGACCTTTTCCCGGTGTATAAGCTTGATGCTGCTACCAGCATATTATCTCTACTGGTGCCAGGGGCCGTAGCCTGGGATCAGGTGAGCTCATAGCCTCGACATCTGGGACGGGATCTGCGCGTGGGTGTATGTACGTATTCATGTACGTGTGTATAAGTAAGGAGAGAACTGATAATGGATGTAGAGAGAGAGAGAGAGAGAGAGAGAGAGAGAGAGAGAGAGAGATTGAGCGCGCACGAGAGAGACTTGAGCAGGTGTGTGTAGGGGGATATGACGATGATGAAAGTGGGTCACCCCTGGGAAACGGACGGAGGCCGGTGCACGCGCACATCGACGGGATACCCGCGGATGGGTGGGGCAAGGAATACAGAAGCGCGAAATCAGGTTATTTTTTAGCCTGCTGGACTCACTCGCACGCGCGTGAGAGACCATGAGCTTTAGCTTGATGAGTTGTACGGAACAATACCAAAATTTGAATCACTTATACTCAACCGCAATCCGATCAATAGAAATTAAGCGTAGAAAAGAATTACGGTTATAAGCGGGAAATTAAATATGGTTTAAAGGTATTTTTATTTGTTAATTCTTCTTCTCTTCTCGCGGATCAGAATCCAAAGAGGAATTTAATTTTCGATCTCGGAATTCTCGCAGCTTCGCGAATATGCATCGCGTTTGCTCGTTGAAGGTTACGCAGTTCCAGACGATTCCTCTCTATAATCAGTTCGAATTTTCCACGGAAGGACGAGGCGAAGGTCGTGATTCAGGTCGAAAGTGAATCCTACCGTAGGTTGAGAGGGGGAGGAGGAAAATATCGAGCTGGTATCGTTCCCGGGGAAAAGGGAATACCCATGACCCAGTTGGCGGTGTGGATAGAATCGATATAAGGATACGCGGGGCCGCGTGTGGGAGAGTACATGCACTATACATGTATAACTGCTAGACCTGGATTTGGAGCGCGAAAGACAATTTCTCGTTTAGTTTTACCTGTACTTTGCAATTGCTCTTGTAATATTGAGGAAATACCGAGTGAATTGGTCTGCAGTAGTTTGATAACTAAATTTGCTATGCACAGTGTGTAGGGAATACGAGAGAGGAATGAATGCTAGAGCTTTGGGTATTTATACATTACGTTTATTGCAAATATCAAATTCGAGAAATTCACATTTTTAGATCACTTATATTCATATTACATCGGATAATTGTGTAACGTAACTTTCTGTCTTTTCGTTCATGACGTATAAATGAAATTTGAATTCATTGCAATTAATTTTTAACTTTCAATCATAATCGAGTGCTTAATAAATCCTACTTGTCGGTGCACTACTATAATAATTTATTATATCTATTAAATTTGCAGAAAAACTGTCCATGAACATATAGAGAAGAATATTAGTTCTCGATTGAACAAAACAAAATCAGTCCCAATAAGTTTAATAAAAAACAAAGACCAATTACTCAACAGCGAGGATCAGTATAATCGAAGCGGTGTGACGTCGAGTAACTCGAAGCTAGAAGCAACACGTGTTTGAGACGTCGAGCCACTGGGGTATGCGTGATGCGGCGCCAGTACATCGCGAAGGATAAAGGTATCAGATGAGCCTTCTTTTACCCAAAGACAATGTGGACTGTAGGAGCGTTACGTATGGACAAGTTAAATTAAATTTCGATGACCGTTGCAAGAAATTTTATGTTGAGCTTTTACGAAAACTCGAGGATTGTTCCACTATCGGCTGTATCACGACACCTCGTGCGCTGAGCCGATGGAGTAGATCGATATGTCCCCTTGAGTAGCTCAAGGACGCCAGCGTAGTCGCGTACTAGCTAGAAGCGGTGGCGGCATCATCTACGCGACTAACGTCGTTTGTCGCTGTTCTGTTTCCTTTTAACTAAGTTTACTGTCAACTTGCTGATCGAATTAGAGCTGCGCTCGGAAAAATCATGCCTGATAGTTTTAGCGTCGAAAAAGAACTTGTTACAACCTCGTAATAGAATTTACGGAAATTCATGTCAAGTCCCCGTACATTTGAATCGCGCTCTAGCACTCGAGAGCACACACTCTAACAGAGTGCTATGGAAGCGAACTTACTCGTGCGTTGATGCATCGGAAGGCCGAGAGTCACGGCGATTGACACGCGCACGATCGCGATCGAGCGTTATATTACTACCGCTGCAATAATTTACGGCTTGCACGCGAGCTTTATCAAATTAATATCGCGCGCGCGCGCGCGCGGGAGAGAACGGCTCGTGAATGAGTAACGAGGGACACGACCGCGAGAGCGAATAATGCAAGCTATAGAGAGTTTTTATAATTTCCGTTTGCATGCGAGAGTCATGATTTCGATTTTTTTCTCAACGAATTCTGGGAGCTCGAGGAGTGAGATATCTCTGCAATGAGTAGCTCTATTCTACTGGTAAAAATGATCTTTTTCTATTCGATCCCGTTGCCGCGACTCTATACCGAAGTTATATGAATCCTCCTAGAAATCTGACAATAATCCTGCGTACATTGGATGTTGCGAGGAAATTTTTTTCCAAATTATAGGAGGTTGCCTGAAAATGATGAAGTAATGTAGGTGCAAAGACGGATTAACATTTAAAACGGTCCCAAGGCTCGTTTGACAGTACTCACTACGCGCATGTACGCGACATTCTCGACACGAGAGTTTAATATTTTACACTGACAATAGCCTTCGTTGTGACGAATACATTGCATGAGAATAGAATTTCCGCGCGAGCCGTTCCCGATCATAAAGAAGTATTGAGTCGTTAAAACGAGAATGCCTTTTAAAAACTCCGAATTGTCTTTACGATATTATTCTAATGAGCTTGTGCGTGAATGTGCGATTTTGACTTTATCGACTGCGTCTTTATCGAGCATTCATGAGAACATAATCTTGATGGAATAAAATAAGACGTACAACTCGTAAGAGTAACCGTTTTCATCGTTGATTCTTTCTATCTTCGACTCTCGCTGTAGACTCGAACGCTAAGTCTCTTTTGATTTCCGCAATTACGTAAAGGCAAAACAAAGATATCATTCAGTGATCGGTTCGCTGAAAAATTGCAAGGCACATACAGTTCTTCTCGAGTGAGATCGCCGGAAAAAGAAAAGAAGACGCATACCGCAACAATGGCTCGACATGAGAGAGGAGAACGATTTTTCTCATCATTGTCGCGATCATCACAAGGAAATACTACATGTTATAGTACGTACCCACAGTTAACGAGAGATTCCCTGTTCAAATGTACAAAGGACCAGTTAAAGCGATGCCATTATTCATGAATCATATCGAAAGCTCATCGCGTGTACATAGATAACGAGCGAAGCTTTTTTTTCTCACTGCGAAAATTGCGTAATGAGTGTGTTATGCCACGATACCACAACTCCCCTCCTCCGAGTCTGGAAATAATAATATACACCCATAGTATACAAGGCTATCTGTTGTGTAGCGGCTGATGCTTCGTACATATCGACATTTGCAAACGACTGGCTTCTTTCCAGTCGCGGGGTCTATAAGTTCAAACGACCGGAACTGCTGGCAATGGAGCTGGATCTCGATGGAATTTCACTGGGACCTACCGATCAAGTATTCGCTTGCATCGGTTGACTTTTCTTTTCTTCTTTTTAGTTCGAACGACGGGGTCAAACTCGAAATCTGACACTGCGTGTCGTTGCTATAAGTAATAAACTAGAACAACTTCCCAACGAATTTCAATCGGTCCTCGCGCTGCATCACAACAAAGGCTTGATCCTCGGAAAACAGCCAGGGGAGAGAGAATAGTCCGTTTCGTCGCTCGACATTTTAATTATAGAAAAGCAGGCCTCGACGGCTATACGAAACGGAGAAACCTACACGATGATCGTACTTTGACGCTGCTGCAGCGCGGGAAAGGCGAGAGCGCGCTAGGGAGGACATGCGCGTTATGCCTCTGTGTGCGTCTATAAGTGTGTCTATTTTCACCGCGAGCTGCCAAAAATGCATGCTGCAATTTGCTATCCACCGCGACAGACTTTACGTAACCGAAGAACCTCCTATATAGATGAGCACAGCCATTTTCTTTGGCACCAATTGATCGCGCACTGCCCAAGTTTCATTAATATCCAGGTATCTACTTATCGCCTCGCGTTATAACCACTCGCGCGATCGATAAGCTTCGACGACTAATTAACTTTGCGCCCTTCGCGTAAACGAAAGAGCAGCTTGTAAACACTTTGACGAAATTCTCCACGCTACGTCCTGCCTCTTTGATGCTTCGACGCTTTTGCGGTTACCACCTTCAAGCTGTCAGCGAAGTAATAACTCCGTCAATCGCCGTTTTTAGAGATTCGTGCTTTTTTTATATCGCACTTAGCGCAAAAGCTTAATTTTCAAAGTACAAAGCCACGTTCGAGAATCATTTTATCAACACGGTATAGCGAGACGCCGGATATTTTTATCGAATGCAGATCAATTTCCCGATATTCGAGTTAACCTCTGAATGGCCGGTATATAACTATAACTGTATGAACCTCTCCGAGACGCCTTTTTTATTCGAATGCCGTGGAAATAGAACGCGGTTTCTATAATAGGATTCACTGGTAGGCAAATGAAATTTCCCGCGCAGCCTCGCGTGAGGCTAATTTCGGAGTATAGTCCTGCTTAAAACCGGCGGGTCTCGATTCACGCATTCGGAGAACATTTTTTATCAAATATGATAAGTTGTTTCTAAAAATTATTTATAAAATAAAAAAAGAAAACCATTCCTATCTATGTCTGAACTGCTAATCGATTGGAAGAGCAAAAAAAAGAGAGAGAAAACTCGAGACTAAACTCGAGCTTTCTTGTATCAGCTGATTGATCGCGTCACAGCTGATTTTGACAGCTGGTGGTGCAGGTATGAGCGGGAACGGCGTTAGGCGATGCGCCGCTCGCGGACGCTACTAGAAGAAGAACAATGGCGGGCGAGATCCGCTTTACCAGCCGCCGATACATGTCCAGACGCGCTATTACAGAAATATTGCTTTTTTTAGCAATCGATATCTTGCCCTCGACCGACCTTGTTCACATCAATCAGGTATTAATGAAAGAATTGATTTCAATACAATAAAGTAGAGAACCTTAAAAGTCAGGAATTCTCAAAATCTCCCCAAAGAAAATCATGATTAACTCAGCTCGATCTTACGTAAGATTAATTTCCACGTTTAGTCGATGAAACGAAGCCTTTGCTTCTCGAGCGTCATAACTTCAGTAAGCCAACATGCGAATTGCTCTAGCCGTCTACATTTATATATCGAAGTTAGAGAGAGAGCTTTTACGAGCTTCAGCGTACTCCGCGCGTCAACGTCGAGCTGCGATCAATAATTCATGTCCTAGCAACTGTCACGTGCTCCACGAGCTTCCTCCCCCACTTTTACTCTCGCGCGAGGCCGGGCGCAAGCGAACTCCCTCTTCAACACCTTCCATGACCTCATCAACGTTACGCCGTCCTCAAAGATAATGGAAAACGGGCGGTGAGCACAGCCGAGGAGGCAATTAACACCTGACCGAATCGATGATCGGCTAATTGTAATTTCCTCTTGGCTAATTAATTCGTCAATTTTATTCAAAGCCCGAAGCGAGGATTTTAACTAGGTCGGAGTTAGGAAGTTTGATATGAATTCTAGCCGATGCTGAATGACTTTGGGTTGCTATCTTTTTTTTCTTTTTTAAACGAGATGAGCGTATAACGAGATATTGAATTTCCGGTGAACTCGAGTTTTAATACTTGTCGGCTTACCGCTGCGGAGCTGTTTTTTTTTTCGACGGAAACTGATGAAATATTCGCGAAGGAAGATCGTAAATCCGGCCGCAAACCCATTTCCTGCGTATGAAGCTTTAAAATTTTAGTGGCCTACATCTCGTACTGCCGTCTTTTACAAAGATAATTTTTCGATCTAAAATATATCTGTTTAACTGTTTTCGAAGAATGTAAAAGGTAAAAAATCGAAGAAAAGAACTAGCGAATAGGAACGCAGATTTACAATAAAAAAAGAAATGTTTGTAAATAAAAGACGTTTTGAGCTTTAGTTCCACTTCGCGAGTTCTTCTCCCGCACGAGTAAGCTATTCGTGGGTGTGATGGGCGGTAACGATCGAGCGAGAGAAAGATTCGTAGACACGTCGAGGGGATGATGTCATCGAGTTTAACTGCACTCGCGAGAGTTACTGTAGAATGGTCTTCTTCGTTTGATATTTGTCTGCTGTCGTAATTCGAGGAAAAGCTCGTTGCAACTGATTGAATCCCTCCTGTGATATCCAGTGGTAATGGCGCGATCTGGGCAGACGAGTGCAGGATGTCCATATACGCGAATATATTTGACGACACAAGTTTCTAAATGAAGAACATATGTGAAGGAGAATTGTGTACTCGAAATATCTTTTTCTTTTGTTTATCGTCCAGAGAACTGTTAGCTTTGTTAGGTAGATTCTTTATTGTTCAGTGCGTTACATGAATATATGAATACATAACATGAGATAGATTCATTTTTTTTTCTATAAATTTTATTATAGTTAAGAACATGATGCCCACATGAAAGCGCGTGATGATGAAATGAATTCGAGCCCGAAGGACGATTGTCTTCTCTCGATGGTTGTTTTATCGCTGGTAGCGCCCTCAGAAACCTGAGATACCACCAGCTGTGTTCACTCGCTTCTTTACCTACCGAGTGAACGCAGAGTGGCTCCCTGTTCTCCGAGTGCGAATCTCTCTCTCTCTCTTTCTCTCTCTCTCTCTCTTTCTTTCACTCGCTCTATCTGCGAATTTTCCTGCGCATACATAGGATTCGAATAGACCGTAAACGCGCGTGTGTCTCATTGTCTTTCTAGCGCCCTTACCGACGACGACGCGCCTATTGTGCGGTGTCCCCGGCGCTATTCTATCATCTCCCCGTGTCTTTGTCTTTCTCTCGCTCGATCGTCGGCATCCGCCGGCGTGCCCTGATGGTCCTCGGGACTCCTCGTCGAAGCTTTCGCTTCTCTCACCACACCTTGAAAAAAAAAGAAAAAAAAATTCGAGTCCCAGTTTTGCTCTTGCTATTGATTTTTATTTTGTTTTTTAATTCTGCTGGCATTTGTACAAGATATTGTACAACTTTGATTGATGGAATATTATTGTCTCGTAAGTATAAGTACTACCGCAATCGTGGGTAAGTTTCGTTCGATTAAACACAAGGATTTTTAGTAGTAGTCGACCAAGAACCAAGTTCAATACCAACATCGCTTGTTACCTTGTAACACGGAATTTTCGAATCTGACGCCACAAAGTGCCAAACTATATAAGCTTTCGCGCTCTACCTTTCGTTACAAAACTTAAACGTTTGTCTGATTGTTCAAACCATAATCTGCTGAGAAGCTTGAAATTTCATGACATTATTAGTTAGAATTGCAATGATTGTAAACCCAAGTTTTAGCAGTCCTAAGGAACGATTTCCTATGCGCTGCATGCGAATATATCTATCGAATGTTGAGAACGAAATAAAGGCTACCACGGATAAAGTGCGATATAGAATGAGAGAGAACGGATCTTCCTTTGTATTTTCACTAAGTTCGAAAGAGAGACAAAGTGGTCGTCAGCGTTGACGTGCGCGCACCGATCGATGAAGCTCAAAGGACGGAAGGCCAGGCCTTCAAGGTCGAGCTCGCAACGCGCGCACGTGCGCTCTCTATATATCTTTGCTGGTGTGTACCTCGGTATAAATATATGTACACATGTAATAGAGTTTGTTAACGAGCTCGCTCCTATGAGTGGATAAACATTTAATGCGTGAAAGAAAAATAGTGATGTGATAGCATTTGACGAGCTTGCGAATGTGTCGCTGAATTTTTTAAGAATATTGGAGAACCTGTCTTTATACCTGTTATAGATTTCGCGTGAAAAAAATGAGCGAGTGAATTCGAACTTTTCTCTAATACCAATGACGATGAACAAAATTCTCGCATCGATCCGGTAGCTCATCCCGGACACACTTCAGACATCATCGAGCACATAGCACCCTTACACAGGCGGCTGCTGCTATAGCTACTCAGCCGTATTTTTATAGCTTCATTCGCCGTCGTCGAGCTCGAATCACGCAACTACCGCGCGCTTGAGAGAGAAGAGAAGAAAGATGTAGCGAGAGAAGCACGAATCAATAACGTCCCACGCGCACTGTTGGTCTAGGAAAAAATAAAATACTCAAATTACTTATTTTTTACGATAAAAACGAATCGTCATATAAGCCCCATACGTACGGAATTTTTTATAAAAATTTACCATTCGCCGTTTACTCGTTCCAATTATCATTTTCATCAAATGGCTTTTATCATCCTCTCAAACTGCACTGTAGCACGGATGATGGATTAAAAACAGAAGGCTTGAGCAAACATTTCGTGCCTGGAACTACCCCATATTGCAAATATACGACCGTCTCGGAAATACGTCACGCGTGCCTATCATCCTTGTGGGGATTTGAGGGATACAGACAGTATGAACGAGAGATCTGGAGGATGCAATGTAACGTGACTTATGGAGTTATTGGCGAAGTAAAATATTACTGTGCCTTCCAGTCCCCATCCCGCAGATGACTACTTCAACGATTTCGTGTCGAAGGTTATTTCTACGAAAAACCCTAATCGTATTTAGTTGGTCGTCCGCAATGAACGAATAAAGCAGTACGTTCTAATGCAACGCTGTGTATATTTAAATATAAATATATTACTACCTCCTCATGGAAAGTATTAGTATGAACATATTGTAGAAACTGTTGATATTTTCCATCTTGATTTTTGTTATTTTCGATCTAGAGATGAACATCCACACGCCTAATGATGCGAACAAATGAGTTACAGGGAGTCTCGAAAAAATATACGCATCAGTCGCTAACGGAGACTAACAAATTACGACTAATTATTTTTAGTCGTAATATTTCGAATGAGTTTTTTTACAACTAAATGCATTGATTTTAATCAGAGGTCAAAATTGCGTATTTCGAAAAAGAACTTCAGTCGGAAGATAATAATGTTTAATTGAGTCATTACGTAAACGTTAAAACCATCAATATAGAAAAAGAAACTGCAATAGTGCTCCAAGAGTGACTTCTCAAGAAGACATCACTCTTAGTTCCCCTTCTCTCTCTCTCTCTCTCTCTCTCTCTCTCACTCTCTCCCTCCATCAATCGAATTCTCTCGAATTACGTAAAGCAACGCTGTTGGCTCCGGAAGCAGATTTTGCTCTCCGCATACGCAAACGCTTTTTGCGATTTCTCTTGGGCAAAGATTCAATATAACTTCGCTTCTTTGCTCTTTCCCACGCTGATGTCACTAGGTACTTTTTCTTTGTTCTATTATCAACCCGCTGAAATCATTCGTGATTAATATGGCTGCGCTAATTAGATCTCCGTCCTAGCGTTTAATAGCTGAGTCGATTTAAAACCGCGTGTGCGCGTACGTGTGTAGGTCGATTCGGCTGTATGTCTATATACACATAGGTGCGAGCGCGCGCGATGTGATCCATTGTTTGCAATAGCGAGCTTCGTAATTACACCCCAGCCCAAGATTTTCTTTCAGTAGAATTACGTAATACGGCTAATAAGACTTATTCTCTTTTGTCAATGCACGTTGCGTAACTCACTGGCGTTATACGAGACTGGCTGCACTATATGCAATACGTGCAGCATATCGCTAGAGTCTACATTTTAGATGACCTACCGAAAAAGACAGCAGCTGACGTGAGCCAACTTGATCCTGTTTACATACCGTGAATCCTGTATTTGTTTTCTATTCGCAAATTAAACATTTGTCGACTCTCTTATCGCTTTAAATATATGTGCACAGACAAGTGAAATTGTTTGTCCTTTTTTAGAAGCTTATCAATGAAATTGTTATTTTTTTTACTACTCATTATTTTGCTTACTCAGCATTACTAAAACTGTATTTCAAGGCTTCCATCGATTATTAATTTAATCGCATTAGTTTCTCTACTATCAATTCTACAAAATCAATCATGTTTGAGATCAACTAATGACGTATTTGTTATTATTAGAATTAAAATGCATATATATATATATATATATATATATAATTGATAATGTTATTATGTACTCACAGTCGACTACTGGGTTCGTTGTTAGCCTCGTCGCCTTCTATTCGATAGACTTTGCCGGACATGACGTATTCGAATGAATTCGCCCTAGAACCGCCCTCTATTTCAGCAGCGTTCCAGTCTCCGCCGTCGGGATAACCATCTTCGCGAAGTGTCGTTGCTAAGACCAATCGGAATTTATCACCTGCAGATACAAAAAAGCTTCGATCAATATTCTACACTGCAGTGAACGTTGAAGGCCAAGTTTCAATTTTACAGACCCCCCCCCCTTCCCCACCTCTTCCCGTCCATTGCATTATCGAGAGTAAAAACATTTTATCTAGTCTTGAAGGAAGACTAAAACTACATTATGACGTAGGCAACGCGAAATCAGCAAGTCGATCGGCGACGGGCACGATAGAACGATAACGAGATCGCGCGTGTGCGCACGTTAACGAAGCGATTTTCCAATTTGAAGCCCGTAACTACGACCTTGCCAAGCATCAGTGCGCGGCTCCTCTTCGACATTTTGCAATGGTACTGGTGGTGCTGTTGCTAATAGGACGAGCAGATGTCTTATGCCTATTATCTTTAAATTTTCCGTCTCATCTATTCAACTGTTTAAAAATAGAGCGGTTAATTATGTAAGTTTCGGAAAGGTCTTGATATCTTGGATAAATGCATACATGGAGAGAAGAAGATATCTACCGTATCGTTGATTCGTGCATCGAGCATTGTCACAAAAGTGTAGATAATTCTAAAGTCTCGTAGATTAAAGGCGATTATACATGCGCAGTCTCACTGTCAGTGTCAAGGTTGTTCATTTGCACGCGCTTCGCGGTGCCTTTGCATGTGTTGAGTTATTCCATATGCTTAGATATAGATATACACATATAATATTATACGTAGATTCATACTATAGCACCTCAAATGCCGAATAATGAAAATAGCCTGCACAGTTATGCATTCCTAGCCGTAAGTTGAACGGAAACTCTAATTGTTTTCTTTAGTTTCTTTCTTTATAAATATCGTTCCATTCATCACCTGAGACAATATTAGATAATATTCATCCTTTCGACCTAGTTCTATTAAGGTATATTGGTAATCCTTAAAAGAACTCGATAACTGTTTGAGGATAGTCAACGTCATCGCGTACAATCTATAGCAGAGAAAAATTGAACTGCTTTGATGATGGAACGTTTGCACATGCATGAGTTCACGATCGTTTTGGGCGCTAGACTATATAACTGAAACGTTCGTATGTAACTCTGTGTGTGTGTGTGTGTGTGTATGTGTGTATGAGTGTGTGAGTGTGTGTCTGTTCGCTTCGGCTCATGTGCAGCTGTTTTCAGTGTAAATAGTATTCGTTTTCACTGACATCGCGTTATTTATAGGCTACATCAATCATTCAATATCTATATAAAATACGGTTTTTACGTGCAAACTAAATAATTGTACAAATAAAAGTATAGTCGTTGCATGTATTTGCATGTATAGAAAGCTAAAAAATGCGGAATACGTTAAAAAGTGAAAAGTGTTAGTAAAAATGCAGTCTTCGAAAAGTCTTTTGCGTAACTCTGCGGCAAAATCAAACGTGGTCAATTCGGCATGATCCCAAACAGGTGTACAATCATAATTTACGAATAATTGCTCGTTTATTGCCAAAATGTTTCATTTCCGATGAATCGCGCGGATCGATCGGTTTTTTTCTATCCAGATCTCAAAATAGCTCGTGCACTTACGTAACGCGTAAGAATTCTCGAAAAAATAATTCGTCGAATACTCACTAGACAGAATTCCAAAGCAGCAGGTTCCAAGGGTCGACTATATCGCCATTCGTGATATTTAACAATACCTCTGGACATCGAGTGTCGGGCAACTTTTTTTATCAGCAATTTACATAAAGGAGTTGAAAATTCGAAAACTTGCAGGAAAGAGGCAACACACACAGGCCGGAGCGCAACAGCCAGGCTCAGTCGAGTCTCGCCACGGACGACACCGCGCGCGGCTCGCTCGCTCGTGGCAGCGCCGCTCTGACCTTGGCATTGAACTTGCTGGCTGCTCGAGGGGCGTGAGGAGTGCTAGGTCTTGTAGTGGGAGACGACCCATTGCGTCATCTCGCGCAAGTCGCTCCCACCCAGCGACGGCCTCCCACTCCTCTCTTGTCGAGGCGTCAATACCGCCGCGCCGCATTCGGCAACTATACTGCACAGGAAAATTGCGCGAGAGTCGTCGGTATAGAAGCAAATTCTGTCAAAGAGACATTTTTTTCCTTACGGATGAAGCCGAATAGTGTCGATGGTAGAAGGCTATTATATAATTTGAAAATATAGACTCAAATACGTGTACTGCTTTTTCACAGACACAATCAATGAGAGCGAGCGACCTTGGATTCAAGCGGATTCTAAAGAAGACTCCTTAAGTCTTATTAAATTGGATGAATATTTTTTTCGATTTCCATTTCATTGCGTACGATTTTAAAAATTTCTCTATCAATTCATTATGCACTATTAATATTCTGTTTGGAAATTTGCATTCGCCGGAAAACTCGCCTGACTCGAACTAATTATAATTCAAAGAAGTTTTTCCGTGTATAAGGGGCCGGGCTTTTCTGTATAACCGCTAAGAATGAAGAAAACATTTACGTCACGCTGCAAATAGTATACACTTACACATGGTTTATGCATATGCGGGGAATAATCAATCATTATTATGAAATCTCTGTATATTGTATATTGTATGATATTTGGATAGCGAATTTTGAATTATTATTACATGATACTAGTGTACCAGGCAATTTTCAGAATTATTTTTCTCGATATGTGTCGTTTTGACACTTTTCAAATTTCCCAAGGCGGATCCTTTGCGACGGTCTGTCTTATCATCGAGAGAAAGTTAAAGCCATGTTTACTAATAGAAGAATAAGAATTCTCGACTCGAAATAGGTCAGCGGAAGAATTCTAAATGTCAGAATAAGACCAATGTTTATTTTCTCTCGATGAGATTCACTGACGTAATATCCAAAGAGACAGCAACGACTTCGCTCAGTCGTATCTCGCCGATGGTTCTAGATAATCCGTTGTATTCACAGGTATAAACAAACTCAAAGTTCACGTAAACAAACTGCTTTTCATCAAGACGAAGCTTGAGCTCTCTAGCGTCAAACCGTATATGATCGAAAAACTGTTTCCATTATAAAATACTGAATTTGTCGTGAAATGGATCTGTTAGACAAATTTACTTGAATCGACTACGTAATCGTGTAATTAACTAAATCGAAAGCGAAATGGTTGTCTACGCATGTGTGGGTGGCTATGAATAATGCCATAGACGATCAGTTAGGATTTGCGTCGATAATCTGTTACAATGGGGACAAGCAAGTATAAAAGCAATTGGGTGCCTATAAAAGCGTACCGGCATTGACATACTCTGTATCGACGGTGTTTCGAACGTAAGATAAGGATTAAGAATACAAAAAGTAGGCGACGAAAATGAAGCTCCAGGCCGTATTATATGAAAACTGTAAACGATGGATTGTAGACTGAATCTGTATATTATCGATGAATAACTTGAAAGTAGTGATTTGTTCTACTGGCTTTCAGAATAATATGAATATTGTGGCTGCTTCTTTTTGAAGGAAATGACTAACAATATTTCACAAGAAATTATCGTTCGCAACATGTGGCCAGGATTTTATTTCAACGTGCATTCTATGCACGCGTGATTGAGCCGCAAAATAAAAAAATCTTTCTATGTATGAGCTTTTGCAATGTACATAGTATACAAGTACAGCAGCTTGCCAAAGCATTTTTCTGTCTCTAGATGAATGCGATTTGCGGTTTAAGTTATTGTGTCACTTTGCTTCTCATACAATTCTTCGGCTAACGAATATATTTTGACCCGCTGAGAAATGAAGAAAGTTCTACGTGCTATACTTAAGCGCGAAAAATATTAGCAATGCGCAAAGATTATGTATCAGTGCAGAGTTTTGTTATTACTCACCCAACTCCATCGGATAAAGCCAGCTGTTGATGTCCAATATGAGATCCATCTTGAAGGACTCGGACTCGCAGTGAAGTCTGATCACTGCAACATAGAATGAACAAAGAGGTCATTTAAAAAAAGCTTCACCCAACGCATCTACACGCGAGCACTATAAAGTTCGCTATCGCCTTAGGATTGAAAAGAAGCGGAAAATGTATACGCATCTTATGCTCGAGCGTCTCTCTTTCTTTTCCTCAAAAATGAACGGAGGGGCAAAGAGAAACGAAAGACGACGCCCAGTGACGGTTGCATACACTTATTATTCGCACGTGCACAAACCTCGTGTGTGGGCGCGCATAACACACAAACACACATACATATATTCATACTATATCGCCTCTCGGGATCGTGACTCACAATGAGGCGATAGTTCGGTTCAAAAGTAAAGTAGCGCATCTGCTACTCTTAGGTGTAAACGTTTCGGTACTGAAAAACAGAAAATATATATCTCGAAGCTATTGCGGTACTCGCGAAATTTTGCATAAATATAATAGAACTATTGGAACCTCGCAGGAACATATTTTTATGTATGAGCGTAGAACATATTTTTTTACCATATGTCTCTGACGCCATGTCTCTTTGGAAATAGACAGCTCGCGCGTCTTTGGCGCATGAATCTTTCGATGGGAACTGTAATCGGCATAGCAGAGTTTTATACCTGCGCGCTTATAGCTCTACCACTGAAAAGTCGTCGTGGCACTGTTCTGAACACGCGTTGCCGCCTGACTCATGCTCCGATCACGTGTTAAAGCGTGTGCGAGAAGAGATTGGTATATAGTGATCTGGAGTTTTATTGTCCGCATGCGCTAGTGTTTTTCGGCATTTAAGTTCCTTTTCGTACTTGATCCATTTTATATTTTACGCTAAAGAGAATAGCATTAAATTTACTATACTGAATATTATGCAGTAATTGAATGACAGATCGATTAAACGTAGGGAGTAGCTAATTTTTTCCTGCGAATTTTTATTATGCACTCAGAGTACTATCTTTACTATTCGTATACGGTATGTATATAGTAAATTTTGCGTGTCTTTATCCTTGACTTTCTTCTTCAACATATATACTCGGCCTGTTTTCATTAGCGCTAGTGACGTGTACTCAATAATAACATTTGATACTCTCCTATTGTTCGATACAATACAGGCTTTTTGTTAACTCAAGTCGATTGTATCGAAAACCTCGTTAATTAACATTGAGTTTACAAGAGTCAGATAAACACCTTGGATATAATAATTCAAACCAGATACATGCATATAAGCAAAAAAATAGAGAAAAGCAAAAGTAACGTTTCAGTGTCTATCAGCCGATCGAATTACTGCGGAACAACGTATCTGATCGATCGAATCTAGAATTACGACTCGCGCGATTTTTCCGCAGCGGAAACGTAATCCTCGCCCTCGAGGAGGATGGATCAAATTTTACGCTCAAAGGTCCTTGGCTTAGATGCATTGATGACTGACTCTATACCAGGTGGATCCACCAAACCGTATATGAATTGATGAATATCGTTGCAATAAATCAGGGGCGGTGTCGATTTCCGCTATCGCAAACTAATTTTTTTACTTCAATAGATCATGCGTAACGTATATTGTAATAGATTCCAAGTTTCAAGTATTTCGTCAAAGTAGATTTTGCACAAAAGATAAGAGTGAATTGGACATCGAGATGTTTAACGGCCGAGCAAAGCGATTTATAAGTATATATCCGCGGAGTAATATATCCGACCATTTGAATGATCCTTACGATTCTCATTTTTTTTATGCGCGCGGCTCTGTAAATTCTACTGAAAAACCACAAGCAAATAATGAATTATGCAGCTCGGCGAATTCATATAACTACCCAATAATACACATCATTATATCTTTCGCAAAGAGGGGTATAGAGAAAAAAGTAACTTTCAAAATAAACAACGTCTGATTATATTGTATATTATATAGCAAAGGATTATCGGTGTTTAGTAAATAGGTATTTTAAATTGTGTCGAATTCGAAATCTAAAATAGGAAGATTTTAAATGGCAATGGATCAACTCTCACTATACACTAGCAACTGGCGATCTCTCTCTCTCTCTCTCTCTCTCTCTCTCTCTTTCCTTTTACGTAACATTATATTAAATAAAAGACGCACATACGTTTGCCTACACATCGCACCGACCTTCGAAGAATTGAGTTCTGGTCAAATTAATTCATTTTGAGTTGTCGCATGAAGCGACTAATGCAATTTATATCGGTCTATTCTTGACGTTCGTATATAATAAGAAAAAAACGGATTTCTCTGACATTTAAACGTCATAACGATTTTTATATTATTAAAATCGAATGATATTACGAGAAAACATAGATTTTTAACGAAAATCTATAAACATTATAAACATAAAGAGCTCCTCAGCGTGTCAACAGTGAGCATTATGTAACAAAGTTTACCTTTAACAACGTAAGTCATTTTTATTACATTGTTTTTTAAAGATAATTGTATCTTTGTAAAATTTTTACTTCGTAAATCATATATTCTATATCGTGAACATGATTTTAATATTAATATCGAATTTCAGGTCGTAATTTCATTTCAACCTAACTATTGTTTGCAAATAACCCTTTATCTGATTAATTTTAGTAAACAAATAATAATCAATTCACTGTATTTCGGTATTTGGTGGATTTATACGTTAAATTCCGTACACTGTAATAATACAATGTAAAAAACGTAATAGGAGGTAAGGAGTAAGTAGGTTCTGCTGCTAACGTTACATAAATTACTACTGCCACAAATTGGTAAGTGTATAATTGTAAGTGAAAAATAGTTGTTAAAAACTGAGTCAGTCTTTTGATTGTGCGTACATGATGAAATGTTTGTAGTCACGTTTTGAATTGAATTTATTGGACATATAACGGGCCAGTTCCAGAAAGTCATTATTTATTTTGAGTTTAATTAATGTCTCGGCAAAATATAAATAGTCCTAGAAAACATCGTCTCATACAATGCCCAAAATAACAAGATTATTCATAAATGGATTATTACGAAGCTGTTATCAGTTTAGCTGGTATCATGTTGTTATACATTTCACGAGATGCGAGCTACAAAAGAGGTTGAAAGGATTATCAAAAATTGAAGTCAGCTTACCCGTATGCATTTTTAATTGTCAAATGAACAATAGTGAGTTCTTTCTCGTTATCATATTGTCTATCCCTTGCAAAGCGTCGCATTATCTCTAAATTGTTCATACATGCCGTATTTACCAAGTATATCGACTAAACATCGCGTCCCTCGCATACGTCTAATTGTTTCCGCGTGCGAGCAACTTGCAAATGTGCGATTTTCGCTTTTTCAGATGGACATCGCCTCCTTGACTGTCATTTCATCTTTCCTTTCTTGAAGGGACGTTTGAGAGAAAATAATATCGACGTTTAATTTATATTAACGCTGTGCATTACAGTGCATTAAAAGAAAATCCCCGGTTATTAGACATTTCCAAAGCGTCGATTGAAGCTTTTGGAAAATGTTATTCGTATACCGTTATTATCGTTCAATACAAATACTCGGAAAACAATGTCGCGTGTATGGACGGTACATTTAGATTTGAGATAACCAGGGCCAGCGCTCGCTTTCTTCCTTGGTCTTGACCGTGAAGCCAGTCGGGCGCAAGCAAAGGCACCTTGACCAAGAACCTCTCGGTGTTTAAGTCCCTTTCACAGCTCATGCGCGAGTGAATAAAAAACTTTTGCTTTTGGTTATATGGAGCACGGCATCGCTAACGAATTCGTTATGTATTTGAGTTCTTCTGCGCGCGTCCTTCACAGATATAGATATTCCTCGTTCCCTATTACGTTCTGCGCACTAGAGTATGGTCTTGTAGCACCTATATTGGAGCAGACAAGCTTTGCACAATAAAGAATTAAATTCATCTTTATTTTGTATTCTCTTAAAGACATCTGCACCGTTTGAACTGTACTTCTGAATTTTCTATCAAGCATATATGCATAACGCGTAGCTTTAAGAACTATTTATAAGCACTTATATCAATTCGTATATGAATTTCTCAAAATAATGTGCAGATATATTATTTGGGGGTGGAGTATAACCCTATCAGATAATTTAACATGGCATCAGTTGCTGCACGTACACTTAGCTATCCCAATTAACCCAAAGTTTAGAATACTAAATGCGAATGAGAGAGAAAGAGAGAGAGCGAGAGAGGGAGTATGGGTAAAATGCGCCATCGTTGTTTCATACTTCCTGCAAAGTATTGCTCTATCCGTACGAGACTAAAATCGTTATCAGCCAACAGTCTCTCTCTCTCTCTCTCTCTCTCTCTCTCTCTCTCTCTCTCGTTCTCATGACAATCTTCGCTATATATCACTGTAAATCCGTCCACTACATACTTGCGCACACTCCGAAAGGGATGTGCAGTGAGTGTGTGCGCGCGCCGCCGCCAGTATCGACGAGGCTCTCTCCTCTCTCTCTCTCTCTCTCTCTCCCTCCCTCTCTCGCTCTATAAATACGGAGAGAGAACTGCTCCTCCTTCTCACAACCCCCGAGGAGGAGCAAGAGAGAGAGAGAGATAGCGAACACTGGAAAACCTTGACCTTCAAACGAGTGTGGAAGTGGAAGGTGGACTCGTTCGCTTTCTCCCTCTCTTGCACCCCACGTCGTTCCGCGTGTATGTTTAATTCGTTCTATATACTACTACCACTATCCTTACTGTAAGCAAAGTATAGATGTATGCGTATAAAATATGCATCTGTGTGCACGTGTTCTAGATGCTGCTGTTAACGTACGTCATCGCAAGCTAGGTTATACCAGCAGCTCTTGGCGTTGGGTAGTACGAGAGATATATCCTTTGGGCGGAGCTTGGTCTTTGTTCGCTGGTAATTTCGAATTCGAATGCGTTTGCTCCAGGGACAGCGAACAGTACATTTGCAATGATATAGATATTTACATTTTCAAGATTTTCCGAAAGGGGAATGCGATACACGTCAATGTTTTGATTATTTTTTCGTCTCTATTAATAAGTCGTTTGTGAGAACACTTTGTCGGTCGCGAAATTTAGATCAATTGAATGTTAAAATTCTCGGCATCGCTGCTTCGGCATTTTTAATCTCTTTAGCGATATAGGAATAAAAAGAAAATCGATAGATTATTTAAAAATTAATCGTAAATATACTTATTAACCCTTATTCGCGTAATTATGATTTTTCCCATTCTCGTTTACAAAACGTGTTTAAGGAACACAAGACGAACTCCAATATAAAATGATGCGCTCATTTTCGGATCTGCAGGCGATAATTTATTTTGCTTCGTAATGTTTAACTTGTCTCTCTTTATTCGCTGCTATTTCCAAGACTAAAAAGGCGCGTTACAGCGCAAACTTAAAAGCAAACGTTTAAATTTCCCAATGTAAATTAACACGCGCGCGCACACACACAGACACACACACAAAACTTGCAAATAATTGTTATTACGTTGTCGCAGCCATTTTCTTCAAACTTACGGGCTTCAAATAAGAGAGTCGCGCAATTAAATCCACGGTGCAATCGAGTCGTTAAGGTTCTGAAATAAAAATTATCTCCCTACACTTACGAACATACATATACATACATACGGTATTGTTTACTCAACTCAAGGCGACCGATCGAATCAAGGCCGTCGTGGATAGATTCATGAAAAAGGATAAGAACCATATGTTGACGTGTGAAAAATACTTTTACGTGTTGACATAAATAAATATATATGCATACATATAACTAAGACTATGTCCGAAAAAATGCACGTTCACGAATATTCAAACTGAAGTTTTAGCAATACAATTTCCATTTTTTATTTATTATTCCATGTTTCATACGTATAAATCATGATACACGACATGCACGTAGAGTACATATTGACAATAGGAAAATTATTGCTACAAGTTTTCGAACGTCGAATCGCAGCGATTTTTTGCTCTCTTTCTTTCTTGCTGCTCTGCTAGCGTATAGTGACCTACATTATCTTTAACCCATAAGGAAATGAAAAAATAGCGTTCATTTGCGTGGTTGTAGCACAACCAAGCCAACGTTTTTTAGGGATCATTGCTACTTTTCTCGTTTGATGTTCAATTATTCAACGAAATATTAGAAATCGCTCCCCCCTTCCCGCTTTACCGTCAAAATCCTGAGTTATTAAATCTGCGTTTATTTTTCAAAACCACTGCGTAAATCAACTTCCGACACATCGAAATTTGGTATTCCCGTTCCCTTTCTATATGCTCGTGAATCCTTTCTCTCTCATATTGTGTATAAGTTTTTCCCGGACTAGCGTAGATTCTTTTCTTTGTCTCCAAGCCCCCGTATTACCGAGTCATTGCGTAACCTACATATACACGCGCGGCTGCTCGAAAGGAGTCAGCTGCTCTCAAGGTCGACCGGTTAAGAAGTCAATTTAATCGGTCCCCGAATGTTTCAGTGTGGGTTTATACCTCTGCACGTACGTGTAAGTCGCCCTAGGTAAAAATTTTCGTGAGTTGGAACGGATGCGAATATTTGATCGTAGTTCCCTTTACACGCGTGGATAGTTAGAAGAACGAGAAAAAAGGCCGTAGAATGTAGACTCGCTGATGTTTGGAGGTTTTAACGGCTGTTAGACGATATAGGTCTTTGATGTTGTATACTAATTGGGTCGCGGATGGAAAGTTTTTTTCAAGACTTAACTCTGAAGGATCTTCTCGAAAGTTTAATTTTTTTACCGGCCTTGCGTCAGCGAACTTCTTCAAAAGAACGTATTGAGCACTCAAGTAGTATGAGTCCGGATTATCAAGACGCGCGGAAGTAAGCGTATTTTATTTTTCTCGGAATAAAACAGTTTTTCTCAGTTTGGTAATTGAACGGTTGACACTTCGTGGTGAAATGGCGTACTAGTTTGAGGAGGAAGTATAAGGGCAGAGGTTTTTTTTTCCAAAATTTCCGAACACTGTCGAGTATGCTCGAAAATCCGATTTCCTTGCACATTAGTGCGCGGCGATGATGCACATTTGTCGGTAAAAAATCAATAACCTACGTATAACCCATGTTCACTCTTTTTCTTACTCTGGATCTCACATAACGTACAAATGAAGATATTCTGCTGTGTAGTTCTGCAATATCGGTTTTATCTAATCTTGTCTCTATTGCGATGGAAAAAAGAAAACGCTGTCGCTCGTGGTAAAGATAATAACAACACTTGCGATAAGTGCTCATTTCACTCGTAACGAGTATTACGAATCAACGGAAGCTTTTTAAATTCCAACATTGCAAAACTAACAAATTTAACTCTCGCATGTATAGCGCACACTTATGGCATTGACGCGGTGTCACTCGATTATACTCGTGTACGTGTCGTAGTATTTCTAGTGCATAGACAACTTTGAAAAACAAATCGATACCTTGCGCCGCTTTTATTACATTGGTCGTAAAAAGTTCGACTTTTTTTGTTAAATAGAAAATTTATTATTAAATCATAGTTTTAAGTAAGTAAAAAAATCGATTGTCTTATGCGCTTTGCACTGGGAAATAAATTATAGATACCTCTTCATATTGTTGGGTTAGAAAAATTTCAGCGAACACGTACACGACGCACAGGCTGCTCGAAAAAGCTCGAAGAAATAACACAAACCGATTTGCCTCGGTCTTATCGCGCTCACGCGCGTTTTTCGATAGAAAGAATGCGCGCGGCTTCAAGGTCGCGCCCGAAAGGTAGCGGTGCGATATCTGTGTAGTATATATATATACTCGCGCTGTTTTACCGGAGATTACACGTGCGTGTAGTACTAGTATAAAACCTATGTATGTGTGCATGTGTGCGTGGAGAACGAAAGGGAGAACGTCCGATGGCTCTCGGAAGTGAAGCCTTGGGGGACGACGAGAGACGGCCATTTTCGACTCTCCAGTATACCCGTTCTCTCTCTCTCTCTCTCTCTCACTCTCATACACACTCTCTCTTTCCCTAGCTCGAACGAGAGAGAAGCTGCTGAACTTTTCTTACGCTTGATTGACTGTACAGTATATATCTTGAAATGATATTACGAGAGACGGTATATATCGTTGTAGCACTGAACTTTTACGTGTGTATATTCACGAGGTATTATTTATTAAATCCACGTAACCGATGTTAGGGTATATGTGGGCCGCGTTACGAAACGAAACCAAAAAAGAGCTCGCACTACGAGAAAAGGAAAAAAAAAGAAATTGAACGTGCGACAGGCTTCATGCTGGCCTTCTTTCGATTTACACCGACAGCAAAACTAACACTTATAAAGACGATTTTCCGAGAATATAACACAAGTGATGAGGGTGATCGCGCGGGAAAATCGATTTCTCAAGCTATGTTCTATTTTTATTCGGTTTACGAGCACTTGTATATGTATTGAATTAGTCAGTCGCCGCCATTGGTTTCATTAATCGACGGTCGACGAGCAAAACTGGTGTTTCACGTTAGCCGTTGTGCGAACGTGTTACACGAAAATATTCCGAAACGTATATATATTATCGTATATTATCGTTAGAATAAAAAGTTAAAACAAAACTCACACTTAAAGACAAGAAAAACTCTCTTATGTGCACGGTTAAATCAAGTCTTAGGGAAATCTAGGCAAAGCATGCATACAGTGCAAACTTGACATAACCGGCCGGTGAACAAAGAACTCGGTAAATCGTCGAAGGAAAAAAGTATCGCTATAATGAGCATTTAGTATCCATAATAAATCTCTTGCATATAAACGCAATTTACCTCGGATAATCCATATCGGCAAGTGGAATAGAGAACCTCCAAGTAATTGCAGAAAAAGTAGCTATCGTGTCCAAGTCCTGTGACAGCGCCTCCGGTATAGCGGCCGCTCGACGGTGATCTGCGCGCGCGAGCGGCTATGGCTCCCTCTCTCTATATGCTGCACACACGCGCGCGCAGTCGCGAAAACGCCGGGCGTGCGTGCACGCCCCGGGAAATTCTCTCTCTCTCTCTCTCTCTCCCACTCTCTCTCTTTCTCTGTCTGCCTTTTTCTCTTTCAGCGTCTGTGAAATGTATATAGATTTCACCGAAATCCTTGTGCAAAATCTTCTCCGGGACCAAGGCCGTGTGCGCGCAAGAGAGATAGAATAGTTTGTACGCGCTAGAATATAGCTGCCATGCGCGCTTTACTTTCTGCCTTGGCACTGACACTGGCCCTCGAGCGCCTAGCAACACGAGTTCCAAACTGCCGGCAACGAGCCGGCTGTGTGCTGCCGCTTCCTTCTCTCTCTTTTACGCGACTTCCCCCTCTCTTTTTTGCGATGTATAAGCTATAACTTGTTCGCAGCTTGCTCTATCTCTCTCTCTCTCTCTCTTTCTCTCTCTTACTCGCTCTTTCGATTTGATTTGCGTGTGCGGCCTGTATAGGCCTCTTCTTCTCCAAGTTCTCTGTGTGCGTAGATGCGAAGTTGGAGAGAAAGAGGAGTTTATGACGACGGCTATGTGTATAAACTCTGGAGATTTTATTGTTCTTTTGAGAAAGATCGATGAATTTATTCGTCGGTGGTAAAGCCGGTTGATTCTTTATATGTAATGAAGTTGTATTATGTTGAGACCTTCATTATTTTATTTAAAATAAAATATTCAAGTAACATAACTACGAAGGACTATTCCGAATTTATTCAAAATTTAATTTTTCTTATGAAATAATCACTTTTTTTCGCACGAGATTGCAAGAATTTCAATTATTGAAACTAACTTCACAAAGGTCCATTTCTGCAAGTTAGAACTGGGTCACAAGTGCAATAAGTTATTTGCGCCCGCTTGGTTTTACAACGTAATAATTACACCCTTTTTAAATTCTTCAAAATAATCGATTACAGAATTTTTTATAAAAACCACATTTTTTTTAGTACAATTCCATTTTAATTACATTGGTAAAAATTGATACCAATTGATGACATTGGTTGGGCTAATTTATTTATTTTGGCCAAGTGTGTCAGAATCTATTGGCGAAAACTTCTGCTTGATTTTTTAGGTTTTTTTGCTAGCGATATGCCAGTAGGATGATGAAACTAACAAATTTTGAGAAAACCTATTAAAACTACTCTTTTCTTGAATAATATAATATTTTAATAATTGATACACTCCATTTTGCATTTTTTTATATAAGAGTAGTAATTTTGATAAATATAAAGTTACGTTACATTAATATACGTAGCGCATAACCTAACCATGTATACCTGTAAACATACTTATATAGCGATAAAGCGCATGTTTTTCGCTTACAATTCGCGTTCATTTGTCCGAAATATAATTATATATAGATCGACCAGTTGGTCTGGCAACTTGCTGGCATATCACTGACTGTCGGTATCAGCTGTCGCTACCAAATAATATTGGACCAAATATTGGAGATATATAGAATAGAGGAACTGACTATAGCCGTTGGTTTAATTTTTACCAGGGTAACGCAATTGAAAAATCGTCTTGACGATAAAAGAGTGAATGACACGAGTCACGTGCCCTAAATCTTATGTCGCAATGCTATTCAAATAATAGACACTATTCGAATAGTACACTCATCGAACATTCGAGCCCGATCCTCGACTAAGTTTATGTATAAGTCCAATTCTTCCGGTATTACTTTCGATTCTGCACTTGCACTTGAAATGTGTGCTAAGGCGAAAAGTTGAAACGAGGTCGGGTGATGGTTCTGTTATACAAACATACATATATATGTCGACGTTCTTGGTACATACCCTATTTTCTGACTAAAAATCAATTTGTAGCCCGTGCGTCTATTGCGAAATCAGTACCTGCGCTTGCGAGAAGCTAGGTAGATTAGAACAGCTATATAGAAGGCAAACCACGCCCGTCGACGAAAATATCGTAAAACCTCGCCGAGCGAAAAAGCCGTCGCCGACGTCGTCGTATATAATTAAGAACCCGAAACTTTAAGTGCTCCGAAAGCTTCTACTTTTTGGGCTCTTTCTCTCCCCCTTCTCGCTGTCGTTCTTTTTTCCTAAAAAAGCTCTCTTGCAGTATCTGCAGTGTCTGTGTGCATGTGTCAATGCTGTGAATCGATTCTCCAAGCTGTGACTTTTTTTATCTTAGCCTCCGTATGCTTCGCCCCTTATACTCGCGTCGGTAAAAGCAAAGCAGCGGACGCTCCTTCAAGCATTTTTTCTCGAGTATCCTTCATCTTGCAAGACGTCATTTCTGTGAAGGGTTTTTTGGTTTTAAATTTAGAAGCGAAAGTAATAGTCGTTCACATTATATATGCATGCCATTTTTTGTTAGTCATGGGTAGTCGTTATACATAAGTATACATTTATAAATGTAAGTGTGTATGTTTATATAATGGGTGAGTCAAACTGATTAAAGATTGAAACGCGGTTTAATTTATCAAAAATAACCCAGAGCTACCGGAGAATAATATTGAAACATCTCTAAACGTAGCAAGAAAACGTGACTTTGAATTTACACTATGAGAGTAAGCATTAGCATACATGCATTTGAATCTGTTGTCGATCAAGAAAAAATTATTTTTCCGTCTGGATCTCTATGGTAGTTATGTCCATCTCTCTCTCTCTCTCTCTCTCTCTCACTCTCTGTCCTCTCTGTGAGTACGCTAGCATACCTATACTTAGCTCCTGCTTCGCCCGTTCTTTTCTATCGCCACCTGGCTTCTGGTATTTTTGTTTCAGATACGTTGCATTCGCCTATCTGTAACCTTCACTTCCTGACATCGGGTGGTGCTTGCTGCAACTGCTTTTTGATGCATTACTCATTTTATTTCATCTAACCTGCAAATCAACTTTAGCTCTAACTGGCACTTGTCTTCCTTCCCCTAACCATAATCCTATCTATATAATATACTACTATCTAATGCTATACTGCTTGTTAAACGTGGTACAATAAAATATACGTAATAAATATCTATCTATCTGTCTATCTCTCTTTCACACTCTCGATCTCTTGAATAGATAGAAATATGTGTGTAAGTCTGTACGTGTATACACCCAGACTAAACGCGTTTCGAGAAAAGTAGGTCGAGCCGAGCAAAAGGAAGAATCCGAGGACCCATATATAGGCTACGGCCACCCCTTTTCTGTACGAAACAAGAACATGAAAGAGCAAGCGAGATAGAGAAGCTCCACGAGATAAAGGATGCGCGCGCCTGAGTAAAAAGCGAGACAAACCAGACGTACGCGTCTCGCATGCGAAATTCAAGCCTTCCCTCTCTTTCTCTTTCTCTGTCGCTCTTTATGTGAACCCTTTTGCGAAATTTTTGCAGCGCTTAAATTATACTTATATATACATATATATACGTATACGTATGTATGGCTATACCTATACACACGTACATAGAAAGAGAGAGTAAGAGAAAGAAAGCCGGCTTCACGACACGTGTCGCGGCGTTGTTGCCAGATCTGCACGCGCAGAGGCATGGCCATTCCCGGCTTCCCCTCTTTCCTCTCCCCTCTCCCCTTTCGCCATCCCCTTGTACATATCCCCGCTCCGTTGCTACCATGGAGCTGTATACCTAGATGTAGGCGATCGAAGTGTGCGTTACGGGTTTCCGGATGCGTTGTGCACACGTACATACAGAGCTATTTCGACAGGAGTATAGAGATGGAAGAGCGTGTGAGAGTGTGCATGCACACGCACATTTTGAAGTGTCCTATGTGGCTTTGCGACAGACAAAGGACTCGTGCTACATGCAAGCGTAGCCTAACGGCGAATTATTTTTAGAGAACCAAGAACAGACTGGAAAACTTATTTTACCAAAACTCTCTTTTGAATATGCTTGGACAAGTATTTTTTCAAAAATTACTGATTATTGATAATTGAATTGCTAAGAACGTTGAAACAGGTGCTCTATGTCTAAGGTCTAAGCCGCGTTTTTTATCTAACGAATTTGTTTACAGGCTCTATAGTATAGTAATCCATGAGCTTACGACGCGAAGTATACTTGGGTTTATAAGAAGTATACTACATTTTCTACAAGAGAACATTTTTGAATGCTGAATTAAAAGCATCTGTAGTTGCAAGCATCTGTAAAATTAGCTTATACCTCAAGATATCATGGTTTGTAAGGATAATCTGCAAGATGAGCAATACGATTTTTTTTATGGTAGCAGGAGGATTATCCGCGAACACGAGCAGAGAAAGTATCTCAATTCACTGTCTACACTCGTTATTCTGCTATTTAATTTTGCAAATCGTCGAAAAACACGCACAACTTCATGAGGCAGATAGTGACATTTTATTTCTTATTTGTGGGCAACGCCTTGCGGAACGAAGAGTGTAGTCTCTGCGAATTAAATCAAGCCTTCGAAATGGAAAATCTCTCTATAGCTGGACATGCTATTGATTTGTCGCTCATCGTTTTATTTTAATTAATCAATTAAACTCTTACCGAGCCTTGGCAAACGCTCGAAGGCTATTGATGAGGGAGTCTTGACGAGGGATCGATATTACTAGGAAAACCAATGTTGCTACATATATATATAATTTGAATGACATTTTCTCTTCGTAGAATAAGTTTTTTCAAACGCTTTGTTTTATTTAAAAAAGTTAAAGTTTATCAACATTATTTCATATATTTATAAGAGATTCGAAATCTATCGGCCATTACTATTTGCAAAATGCAAATCTACTGGATAGTGTGCTAAAGAATCCTAAAATCGCATGTGGTATTTGATAAAAACATCACCCGATAATAGTAAAACTCGATAACCAAATGTTATCAGATGATATAAGATCATGAAAACTTATGAATCCCAACTAGACATTTTGCAAAAAGGATATCGAAAGAGATAATGATATAGCAAAGCAGTGGCAAAAGCGTGAGAGAAACAGAGAGGGGGGGGGGGTTAAATTTTTTGAGAACAGAGCCGCAGTGACCTTCACCGACGTCCCGATGCTCATGGCGAAGGGGAAGAGGAGAACGAGAGAACCCGAAACAATGCCGAGGGATGGAGAGAGAAGTGATGGAGAAGGGAGACGATGCATTCGAATCTCATTCGCTGATCCTCCCCTCTTGCGAATCTGTTCTTCTCATTCTCCTATAGCGTCAATGTTATAACGCACAGGCGCGGTGAGCCCGTTCAATTTACCATTAACGACGTTTACTTTTTTCAAGACTAAAAATTGCTATGCACGTTCCGTGATATCAGATGCTTTCGTTTAATGACTAAATGCCAATTGGCTGCATAAATGTTTGAGAAATTCTAATGGTAAATAATGGTTCTTCAATTGAAGATGCAACGAAATATTATTTGGAATGAGCTTTAACAGGAAGTGTCCATTCGAATTTCAATAATTAACTCAGAGATTCCAGATGATTCTAGAATATTGACCTTCGACAGTAATAAAAAGCCTTGATCGCCAACAGTTTCACGTTTTTCATCCATTTCTATTCCATAACGCATCAGTGACCCGAACGCATTTGGTATACCAATGAGTCAGCAGATGTGCATCGACGAGATGACCGTGTCAGGAGAACTAGACACTCAAAGACCTTCGAACCTCTTTTTTCGAACGTTGAAAAATAAAATAACGAGTAAACAGCTTTATGCAAAGAGAATACAAGCATAAAAATGCAAGCTTCGACAAAAAAAAATTCAGCAAAGCATCTTACTTATACAAGATGGGAAGAAGAATGCAGCGCGTTAACCCAAAAGCAAACCATCCTGACTCTGAATGTGGTATCGCCTGCCATTTTCCGTGGTGTACAGTAGGAGTCTACGACAATAGAAAGACAATAGAACCTAAAATATTAAGGCGCTAGTATATATAGGCTATAGTAGATATAGTAGATCACAAAGAACCGCTAAAATGCCATTTCGAAGTTTTGAGATTAGAAATTCGAAATATCACGTCGGTATTTATAGATCAAACGTATTACGGACACGTGCATACGCTTAGAAGCTCGTGATTTGTACCACAACGCTTCTATCGTTTACATATATATATATTTGTCAAAATATACAGCAGTGAAAAGTGCTGTACTTAATGAAAAAGCAAGTTACTTTCTTGCGCGATAATTCAACTCGTCCAGTTAAAAGCTCAAAAACTCATAAACGCCAGCGTGTAAAAAGATCCCGCATCGAGTCGCAGTATACACGATATGGCCGTCATTAACAAATGCAATAAAACCGCAGTAGTAGCGTCGTCTCGAGCTTTTCTAGCAAAACAATAGATAAAAATAAAATAGAAAATGTTGCGAAGAGAAAAAATGCGGAATAGAAGAAAGATTAGTTCCATTTGATAAGACTAAATAGCCTAGAGGCGATGTCTGTAATGCACACGTGCACACACACAGTCGCGATAAAAGCCCTTGGTCTCGGTCTCTCTCTCTCTCTCTCTTTCTTACTCCCTCTTGAGATGTGACATCTCTGTTGTGCGACCTTGAAGCCAGTGTCTGACCTTGACCGCGTCAGCGCAGCAGCGCACCCCTTTCCTCGTTGCACAAAAACCCTCCACGTGCCCCCCCCCCCCCACCAACCGCACTCTCTTTCCCTCTCTCAGTGTTCTTTGATTCTGCAACCTTCTCTCCCTTGAACGCGCGCGATTCGTGAATTCGCTCATAGAGCGATATATTGCGTGCAGCGCATACGCGCGATGACTCCCCTCTGATGCTCTAGCCACATCTCTAATCACAGGCTTCCCCTATTGCGATGGCAGCTGGAGTCTGCCAGCGTATGTATGCGTAGGTATGAGTATACTGGTTTACGGAAAGAGTCGTCTAGTGTACATTATATAACTATAGGTATGTGCAGAAGAGGCGAGAGTCATCCCCACCTGAAAATTGTATCCCCGTGCGCGGCATCGACCGGCCGAGTCTTTCCTCCTCTCGCTTCCCATGGGTAACGCAGGCGTCTGCGCAAATGCAACCCCACCCTCCTTTTCCCGGGCTCGGTCGCGTTTTTCCCTTTTTGCACGCGTTCCTTCCATTCCTTCGTCTTCATCTAGCAACGACTGCGCTTTCTTTTTCGCTCATCAATTTTTATTTTCTCTCGCCCTTCCGCGAGAAAGAGCGGGGATTTTATTGCGACTGTTCAGTTTGCAGTTTCTTTCGGACAGCTGATGATCTCTTTTGATTGGCATTGTTACGAGTCAGGGGGGATATTTTTCGCTTCGTTCTCGTTAAGCGAATTACTTGGAAAATTGCACTGCGGCACGTGCAGACTTCGGCTCTGCGTGCTATTCGCAGCGCTGCGAATAGCCGTTTTTGTATATTATACGCGGAAAACTTTAGGCGAGTGCGAAAGCCCGCAGGATTTCAATTTGAAACTCGAACGCGACTTTTGTCAAAAGACCGCCGAGAATTCTCTGCGCGTGTCACTTTTCGATATAGTATGGGTATAAATTTAGCTTTGAGTTTAGAGCTGATCACCCACTTCTGACAAGGTACATAAACTTCCGTCGCTGTAAAATCTGCGCGCAGAAGTACATTTCGATGATTAATAACAAGCTTTAAAAATAAAAAAAGTATGTGTTTATACGTCTGTGTAAAAATAGCAGAGTTCTCGGTAAACATTCTTTTAATACGGAGTCTTTCGCACGAATTTCAAAAGTAGAACAGAACCTAAAGCCTAAAAGAATTTCTATTTGGAAATGGTGTTTCGCGTATGACTGTCCTCTTCTCAAAGGATCAACGTTAACTTTTCACTGAGCAACAAGCTATTTGGCGGTTTTTCTTTTTGGAGACTATACCCGAGTCGTTTATAAATGTGTTTTAACGTCTACATGTGCAAATAAACGGAAAGTCGATAAGCAGCAGCAGTAGCGGCTGGCGGGCACTGCTATGACGATAACAAAGACTTGCGATGGGTCACGACAAAGGCGAGAGCATTTATTGCGCAATGCTGGAGTAGTCTACATTACAGCGACGTTAACAATCACTTTTGAGTTTAGCGATATAATTTAGACTTAAGTCATGTTTACGGTCTATTCTCGCCAATAATAAATGAGAGTTAATTGTATCAATTTGCATTGTATCCGTTTGATTTGAATCGCGCGGCAAAATCCTCTCAGCGACGCTCATTTTGACAGCCAATGAGATTTCTCTCCGATCCGATACACGTGCGAGAAAAGAATTTAACCTCAAAGTTTTGACTGCTCTTGCGAATGCCAATAGAGAGAAAGAGGAGAGAGTTTATTGAAATCGCAATAGAAAGTATAGCATTTTGTAACGAGGATTTTGTAAAAAAAAAAACAAAAGAGGAATTTGATAGTTTCGCTGTGCACGCCATGTGCTTCCCGGCAATTTCATCGGACTCCGAACGTCCGACCGGTATTAGAATAAATCTATTTTTCAGCCAAACAGTAGCAAACGAAGTACGAATAACGTTTGTGCAAATAGCATAATACTCATGGAAAGGATTGAACTCACCTCTGTCGAATTTTTTGCCCTCTGGATCGATGTCTTTGACATTGAAAATATCCTCGAACAGCACGCCCGCCATTTTATCAGCTAGCGACTAGTACGTTTGTATGGTCTGGCGCGGGGCGCAGGGCGCTGCCGTCAGAGTCAGTGCTGTCTGGCTCTACGGCTGTGTAGCTGTCGCTGCCTCTACGCTGACGCTACGGGCCAACGGGCCCCGTACATACTGCGGGTATGGGCTTCGACATCGGGCAGTTGGGCTGATGGCTGATCGCTTGACATGACATGACATGACGCTGCATGGCTACATCTACATGCTATTGCTATATCAGCTACATGCTATACATCTATATTCTTCATCATCGACTACGCAACTACACTGCTACACGCAGACGTAGCACGCACATCGGCAATATTCGGCACATTAGCATCCACCCAATTACCCAGTGCTGTAGCGCCTGTCAATATTACCCCGTGCCAATAGAACCACTTTTCTTTGTGGATTCTTCTGAATCCTTTAACCATGGTTGGAATTGCAATTATTCAAGCGCTCTTCGATAACGCCCATTTTCGTCTATAATTTACGTCGAGCAGTGCTGAAATGCTTCATGTACCTTCAACACTGTAAATAAAGTATTCAAGTGCATAATAACATAACTCACATTTTTCTTTATAACTTTTTATTTATAATATTTTTACATGGTAGTTTTTTTAGAAAATTTTTCGATTTCATATTATCTTCCCAGAATTTCTTTTAGTGTTAATAATTACATTTGTAATAAAATAAATTAATACTCTACAGAAATAAGACAAAACGATGAGTAAAATTTATATAACCTAGAAAAGAATAAAACGTATTTGAAAATTGAAGAGAAGGTAGTGAGCACATTGTATGTCATACATGACTTTTTCTCTCGATAGAATTTAGTAATAACATATATTATTGTTATTCTTTCAAAAAGACTATATATTAAATCATGAGTGCTGAAGAAGACGACTCTCTTCTTGATAGAGATAAAGACAAGGTACGTAAATTTATCATTCAATCTATAATTTCAATGAACGAAGAATAACAAATCCAGTAAGGTTCTAGCATTTGAGGTTATATTTTATAAATCCATTGCATACTACTTTTCGATATTTTTATTTTTAAAACACAAGACTTCTAATTATATACAAAAGTGAATGAACCAATGCAATTTGTAATAATATCAATTTAAATCTTTCTCGTATTATTAATTCCATAAATCTTAATTGAGTATGTATAGGTTACATTCTCCGTATTCCCAATGCCAACCAGCTTTAAATTACAACTTTTTAAAGTCATAATAGTTTTTCATTAATGCTGCTTTATTAGAATCAAAAATTATATTTGTAATAATTCAATGTGTATGCACAAAGTTCTTTTTATTTTATTATACGTATCAAAGAAGGCAAATGATAATTTGTATTATGGAATTTCTCTCTGATTATATGTATGTATAAAAATAAAAAAATTAATTCTCTTTTTACAGGCTGAAATCAGAAAAGAATTATCTCAAATGAGTTTTGAAGATTTACAAAAACTGAAAGAAAAATTAGGTACAAAAGTTTACAATGCTGCAATGTTTGGCGTTAAAAAAACAAAAGCAGTGGCATTTAAACGAGAAAATAAGAACAGGCCTCGAGAGGAAACAGCAAAAAAACAAGTATCTCGATTCAGAGAAATTATACCTGTCAAGAAGAAGGCTCCAAGAGATCCAAGGTTTGATAGTTTATGCGGAACATTTGATGAAAAAGCATTCAAGAATTCATATTCATTTCTTCACAAAGTACGTGAAAATGATTTAACAATATTACAAAAGGAACTACAGACTGAAGAAGATCCCAAACAAATAAAAAAGATTAAGTATCTTATACAAAGATTAGAAAATCAATTAAGAGAAGAGAAAAAGAAACATGAGAAATTAGAAAAAGAAAAGCAGGAAAAAGAAGAGATTTCTAATGCCATCAAATGCGGTGAGAAACCCAACTTTAAGAAAAAATGTAAGTTAATTGCATCGCAAAATAATAATAATAAATTCAATAGGACATTTGTATTTCATATTAATTTCTAAACTTGCAGCTGAAAAACGTATTGAAAATTTGGTGTCTCAATACGAAGAATTGAAGAATTCAGGCAAATTGAAGAAACACATTCAAAGGATACGAAAAAAAAAATTAAAGAAGGATCGTGTAAGATTAGATAATTCAGCTTCGGAATAAAGCAAAATGTTGATTATTGTTGTAAATATTAAACTACTATGGTTGCCTACTCTCCAAATGAAACGATTTCTGAAGGTTATCCTCTGTATTAGTCTGCATCCATAATTGTTTGTAATCAATAGTTATTCAATTGAAAGTTATTTATTAGTAGGCAACTTCAAAGAAACTTCATTGAAAGATTACTGTACAAACTGTTTGTTGTAATAAACAAAAATTTTATACATAAATACCTACCATTGTGATCTGGAAGCAGCTTCTCTACAGCCATATATCTTGAATTGTCGTATTGCAAGAATAGTTCTATACCTAATAGTTGACGTAGAAATATAAACGACAGCGGAAGAAGACGTGCCAATCCGGAGAGGTACGAGAGGGTGGCTCCGCGAAGAAGAGATATCTCTATTAATTATGTATTTTTTATTTAACATCAAAAGTAATGACACTTGGGTTGGACAATGTCTCTCGTTTGTTTTTTTCTCATTTTTTTTCTTAATTTATTCGCGTGTGAAAACAGAACTTATCGATATAATAATCATACGAAAGAAATCGTCAATCAGAAATTACAAGAGTTCGGGTATTTAGAGCAGTGTACGTGTTTTTTTTCTCTTTTTTTTATATTATCCGCTCTCTCATTCTCGCATTCGCAATTATTGAGGCATTCTCTTCTCTCTCTCTCTCTCTCTCTCTCTCTCTCTCTCTCTCTCGCTCTCTCGCTCTCTCTCGCTCTCTCTCTCTCTCGCTCTCCCTCTCTTTCGCTCGAATTAGCATTTTTTCCTTCATTCTCCTGGTTTCCGTGTGTCGTTTATATTGTTTCTTCTTATATGCCATACACACCCGCGCACCCGCGCACCCGCGTACCTTTATTATTTACCACCGCGTATTTTATTAGCCATTCTCCTATCTCGTTGCGCGATAGGCGAATTATCGAGAAAGGGAGTTTTGGTATTACTCGACGAACAGAATCTCGTTGTAATGAAATGCAGAGAATGGCTCTATCGATTATGCATATATAATTCGAACGACAAGTCCTTTGGTAAATCGTGAATAAACCACCGGGTTGACGATCGCTACGCTGACAGCCACCGCGCGAGTGCGTTATCGTCATCTTCTGGAAATTTGTATGTGTGTGCTCGATTATAATAAACGTGTGGCTGTAGACGTGTACGAATACGCGCGTGTACTTTAATCCATCGTAACTTCGAGCCTTTTACACTTTTATTTTTTATTTATTTTTCACTCTCCCTCTCGATATCTCGCTCTCTCTTTCTCACTTTTTTATTGTATTCGGTGCTAAAAAGAAAAGACGCAAAGAAGTAGAGGGGCGCTTAGCGCGCGTGCCTGCGTCGAGTCGCGAACGAAATGTGCATGAGATCGGTTCACAGGCCCGAGCGCTCGACTCCCCAATCACGCGCGATCTGTCTGTCCGTTCGTTCGATTATTTAAAGTATGTACAATATTAATAAAACATTATTCGATTTTTTCTTCATTTTATTATCCATAGCCGCACCCTCTCACTCTCAAGCGCTTTCTCTCTCTCTATCTCTCTCTCTCTCCCTCTCCCTCTCTCTCTCTCTCTCTCTCTCTCTCTCTCTCACTTCTTTCTTTTTTACTGTGTTCCGTTCTTGCTCTTGTTTATTATGTTTTGTTTATCCCGTCTCGTTCACTTTGTCACGGTAACGTCTCATTGTCAAGAAAATATTTCATGTATTTGGCGTATATAATTTTTAACAAGTTAGGCGATTGCGGCGAAGTACGCAGAGGTGACGTACGTATTATCTCTTATTTCGTAGCTCTAAATTAACTGAAGTAAATAAACCAATAGGACGAAAAGAAAATTGCATTTCTATTGTTTTACCATATCATTAACTTAACAGATTTTTTTGTACGCCGCTAATGTGTAAAAACTACACTTACTGTGAGTATTTACGCTTGTAAGGAAACGGTGCAAACTACTTGAAATACTGTGACAGTGAAAAAGTTCCAAAGTAAATAAAATAAATAATAAGAATCGGGAGAAGCCTCTTGCTAGATTCGCCGCAATATCTCAGCACTTGTTTCTTCTGCAGTGTCGTATTTACCGTCCGTAAGTTTAAAATTATTTAATTATATTTCGTCACGTTTGTTCATCCGTTCTCTCGTTTTCTTGTTAACCTCATTTATTCGTTCGTCTTATATAGTTCATCGTTATTTTTTTGTATTTTTTTGTCTTGTTTTAATTTTTTCCTCACCTTTCTTTTTTGCCACATACTCTTACGGTCTATACTCATTTTTTCATATTCCTCCACGTCGTCTCTTTATCTTTTATTTTCTTTTTGTTTTTTTTTTAATCTCCTTATCATGTACTTTGTTTTTGTTTTTTTTTTCTTCAACAACACGATCTAGACTAAACCATATATAATAATTACATCTAATAATATCTTAATGTAACATGTATTATATTATCATTATTATTATTAATAATATTATTATTATAATTATCATAATAATCATTATTTATTATAATATCGTTAATGCTTAAATTATTAGCCTAAAGTGAGAGGCGGCGCACGACGGCAAAGCATTGTTTTTTTTTTGTTTTCATCTTTTAAAATCTGTATATAATGCGTGGGCTCTCCTACGGTTTGGTTTTCCTTCCTTATTGGTTTAGGAGTTGGGGGAATATCGGATAGAGTATTATAAGAGTAGCCCCGGGTCGCGGAACACCCTGTGCGCGTCGACAACCGCGGGATTGTATTATGATGTATGTATGTATGTATGTATGTATGTATATATAAATATCTATTATATAATATTCTATTATATTCACATACAAGCATCCTCGTATCGTCGTGTATATATAGCACTCGTAGAAAAAAATCAACGCCTCGCGTGTACTGTAGATAATCGTCGTTTGACAATGTACATCGCACGTTTGCAGTTCTTTTCATCGTCACATACGAATACGCGCTCATCCTCTAGCGCGATTTTTCATTCTCTCTTTCGTCTACATAATGCGGTTGTTTGTACAATTGTACATGTTTATATGTTGGTATGCGCGTGCGCGTGTACGGTTGTGTGATTTGTATTAATGTAATGTGTTTTAATCGAATAGTATAAATGAATTATCGACCGGAACGTAAAAAGCTTTATCCACTCGGAGGAGATGTTTGTGCGTGCGACGCACGTACGTGTGTATTCTATTTTATCTAGTATGTAATGCGTGTAGATGTAACGCAGTTTCATTTTTCGTTGAAATCCGAAGGAGTTTGGTTTTTTGTATTCGAATTGAACCTAAACGCAAGATTTATCGTGAAATTTTGTTGGTGATGCGCGATGGATTATATAAGACACTCGACACACTAACAGCAGCTCGAGCGAAATATCGTTGTTTGGTAAAGCGACACCGCTCTATCTCTTAATAAATTCGTGCGCGATCTCGAAATTGGACTTCGGCGATGTTCCGTACACAGGAATTCATTCATAATCTACTACATATGTATAATACTACATATGTATACTGCGTGTATTTGTTTGGGCGCTATCTACATATTGAAAGCGTTCGATCGCGCGCGTGAGAAGCTCGAATCGCGCGGCTTATACGTGGTGGCTCGAGAAGCGCGTGCATTACTACATAATATGTTGATAATTCGGTGACACCGACTCGTCGCGAGTGTCAACGGAAAAAATGTCAGGCGAGAGACGGCGCTCCGTCACGCGTATTCGCGGACTGACAAGGAGTTGTCAACTTGGAAAGTGCATAATTAGAGGTTCCTATGCTCGAGTACTTAGATCGAAAGTTTCGTTGGATACCGCCGCTTGGACAAAGAGGCGCGTCCTTGGATGTAGAAATGGAAGATCGTACTTTAATCGCAGTTCTATCGATCTCTTTATTTTGTATTGGAATTTTAGTGAACACTTTGGACCGTGGGTTTGACAAGTGCCCAGGAGACTTTTCCGCGTGTCGTTTAGCTCCTTTGACAAAGGCCCGAATAATGAGCTCATTGGAAAGTAGGAAAAAGAGCGAGGTGATGTGCCCGATGCCGAGAGTGACACGTGCAAGAACAGGCATGTAAATAGTCATGTTGCTTAATGCAGGAACGTCATTTGAATTTTTCGTCTGCAGATCTCATTCTCGTGCAGAATCAAATAAGCAACGGATGTCGCGAAGTCACGCAACAGGGTATTCAGCGTTCCGGGGTCAGGATATTCATTTTTTTCTGTCTCTGCAAATACGATTTGATATTCGGTTGGAATAATGTGCCAGTCTCTGTGTTCCGCTTGCGTTAAACCTATTGAAAAACTAAGAAAAAGTTACGACAATTTTATATACGGTTGCGTTCAGCACGAGTTTCTGGTTGACAACGCAAAGAATGGATATGAATTTTTTGTATACTTTATTTTTATTTTTCGCAATCTCTCGCATCATTCTAAAACAGCATTAAAATTTGTATGGATAGGTAGGTTAATTTTTCGTTAATTCTTACTTCTTCGAATACTTCTGCGAATACTTCTGCGAATACTTCTGCGAATACTTCTGCGAATACGACGATCTCATCGCGCGATCTCGAGTTTCTTTTGCTCTGCTTTTATAATTCATGATTTTTCCTCTCTACCATTGTTATGCTGTCATTACAATTTGACCATTAAACTTTTTTCTGTAATATAGCATTACTTCATAATCGATAACATTGTTTTCACTATACTCCGTTTTTAATACCTTAATCGTTATATTATTCATTTATTTAATCTTTATTTATTTTTTGCATTTTTTGCTATTAATTTTTTTTGCGGCCACGTTTCGCCCCGCAACACACAGTGTTAATTCTGGGAATCGCAATCGCGCATTAATTAAATAACGTACTTTTGTCTCTTTTCTTTTCATTTTTCCTTTTATTATTTAATTTAATTAAATCCTCCTTAGGTGGTAGTGATGCTTTTTTAAGCGCTAAATATTTATATACTATCCAACGTCGTTCCATTCCTCGTCTAGCTTCCATTTCCTATCCTCCGTTCATTCGTTCCTCTTCTCTCCAGCTCGTTCCCAAGTACACGCTCTTCTGTTCCCGTTCATCATCGCCATCTCTCTCGTGGCATTCCAGTATAAGAACTCCAACAAAGACTTAACTATTTGAATATATGCATTGCGGTCTGATGCGTTAGCTACTCGGATAAGACTCAAACCGAACAACATTATACGTGGATTCTTTTATTTCTTTTTATCTTCGCCATCTTCGTCATCTTAATTAATTAATTAATAATAATGAATACTGCGAACGCGATTTTTTGCTATTTCATAAAAGTTTTATTCGACTTTTATTTGCATAATCCGTCCTTTTGTCAACTAGGGCGTGCCGTTATCTAGCGTACTGTACTTTTGCTTGCTTCTTCTTTGACCATTCTTCATTAATTTGTATAATCAATAAGTTTAACGGTGAAGTTTGTTGGCGTCTCGTGACGTTGTGGCGCTGGTATTTTCATCCTCCAGGCTGATCATAGTAGTCATGTTTGTTTGCTGCATCTTGCCATAGGTGGTCGCGCATCTGCTTGAAACGAATTTTACTCTTGCTTTTTTCTCGTTGGTTGTATCTACTTCTCCAAATACTTTAACATAATCGAATCACTCGGAAAATTCACAATGACGCTCTTTATTCTTTTGATTCGTATAGCAAATTATCCGGGTGTTCCAAAGCCTTTTTTTTATTTATTAATAATACGATAATCTCATTAATTATCGTTTTTCATCTTCTCTTTAATTTTATAGTTATTAGATTTTTCTTTGTTACTCATGCTAAGAAGTTTGTCGGTATCACAAGACATCTACGTTAGAATTGTCTCAGCCGTTGACTCGGAACGCAGGCTGCTGCTTTTCGTTTTCAACTTCCTCATTTCTCACAACTTATTATCGCGGAAATGCGCGTGACGCTACGAACGCGTCTCGCCCATTACCGCATATTGGTACATTGTCCCGTATAGCTGCACACACGTTCAGTGCTGCAACGGGGAAAATAAAACACGTCGTACTCGCACACTTGCCGAGCTTGAGATCGAGACCAATGTTCCAATACCTGCTTTTATTTGTGTATTTTTTATCCTTGTGTGTTTGTTTCGTCCGTTTACGTGTTCTATTTCATTATTTTCGAAAGTTGTCTCAGCGTTTTTGCCAGTAGTTTTAATTCCAGCCATCAAATCCAGTGTTCAATCTTGTATCTGGTTGGCCTTTTGACTTGGCCGAATTAAAATTCATTGATTAGCATTTTTTGTTCTTCTACGGTTACTGTTTACTTTTTTGCTTTCTACTTAGCCTTACGCCTCGACAATTTAGGCCATTCTACGTAATCTCTCTTGTGTTCGCTTTTGCACTCTTATGCGTCTCTTTCGTACGTCGTTGCTTGGTTTCAGTTACACAGCTTAGGTTAGCGTTACTCCTTAGTGTGAGCCAGAATTCGATCGCCATCGGTGCTGCAACTGCCGAATGACGACGATAGCGGCGATAATTTCATTTTCCGAATTTTCTATTCTAGTCTTGCTGGTTGCGCGAATCGTAGAATTAAAGAGATCGCCAAGAGGTACGCAGCGAGTTACCATTTCTCTTCTTCATATCCCATTGACAGGGAGAGAGAGAGAGAGAGATAGTGAGAGAGAGAGAAAAAGAGAACGTCGAATCGACGAGCGCCGCATGTCCCACACAACGATACTGCTTTTCATCCTTTTCAAGCTTTTTTTCATTTTTTTCCCACTTATTTTTTACATATTAGTTTTATTACTCAAGGCTGCTGTAGCGTACAATGATCGAGGATGACCTCGTTATCGAATATATCTGCTGCTGAATGGTGCATCGAAGGCGATCCTCCGGTTACTACGACAATCGCATCGCACATTGACGATAATTTCATCTCTGAATATTTTGTTATTGTGTTGAACTTGTGTTATCCTTAATTATCAATAAAGATATAGTAGAACCTAAAGACAAGCGAGCCACGCTAATATTTTCAACTTTGTATTCTTATTATTATTAGTGTTATCATGTATATCCATTTGCATTAGTTTGTTTCCATTTGTTTTGGTAAGCACGCTCGGTTTAAATTATGTGACATCATTACTGCAGTATCATAGTCTTTTTCTGCTATAACAGTGGACAGCTGTCGCTGTCAGTGTGGTAGCGGTGGTAGTTGTACTGATAAAAGTAGATAATTCTTCTTGCATTGGTGTATTTTTCTTGTTTGTCTATGTGGATATGCGTTTTTAGCTCGCTCTCGCTCTCGCTCTCTCCCTCTCTCTCTCTAATTCTATTTCTCTCTCTCTCTCTCGCTCTCTCTCTCTCGCTCTCGCGCGCGCGCGTTTTTTGCTTGTTGCGTGTTTAGTAGTAAGTTTCTTGCTCGAGCCAGCCGCCTGGATTTCGGCGTAGGTAGAATCGTCTCGTCTCGTCGTAGATGAAGATGGCGAGCATGAACGGAATGGCCGGTAACCACCAGACGAATCTGCGTAGCGGGGATGAAGAATATATCGTTAGATCGGATTATTTGAATTTATTGTATTATTGCTGGCCAGGTCCTTGAAAAAATGTACTCACTTAAGCGGGAACATTCTAAGACCTTTGTCCATACCGGGCGTGTAACTTAGGAAAGCGGCGAGTGCGGTCTCGAAGACCAGGCCAAAGTTGAGGGCCCAGTTTCTCATACCTTGATGTACGATGGAGTTACGACGTGTCTTACATACGATCAAGTCTGCCCACTGGACAATAACAATGGACACGAAGAAGGCCGTGTGACAGGTGAACTCAAGCGTCTTGCGATCTCTGTAGGTCTGTTGGAAGATCATACATGTTTATTTAATTAGACATCCATTAGAAATGAGAATGATCGCGTAACTATGTGCAGCAAACAATACTCACCCATTCCTGACCATAGCTGTCCGTCAGATCGTTGATAGCCTTGGAGTCCCACTGCTTTCTGATACCGAAGAGGTGCATCGGAAGGAAACCATTTTCAGCCATGATAACGAAGTAGACGAAGAATCCAGCGGCAGCCTGAATCATACCTATCTGTCCGTATGCCATGGAGATGAGCCTGCGGATCGATAAGACAACCACTGCGTTAGTTCCCGTGTTCTCATTTTAGCGTATTCCGACATTATTCGAAAGTCGAGGAATATCGAAACGAGCTAACGTATTGCGAAGCTCCCCTGTACAAGCGTACGTAATCGTTAGAGCGTTTGGATTATCCTCCTAGAAAAAGCTTGCTTAGTCTGAACTACTTGGTTTTAAACGATTATTGTTAAAGATGCTTATCGACTAATGAGTGGTTTGTTAGTATAGAGTTTGTTAGTTACACATACCTACAGATATCAATTGAAAAAAGCCTACTACGAGTAATGTATACTCTTCGTGTTGGAATATACAATACAATACGGTTCTTTAATAGCTTGACCTTGAGTCGTCCTGTGCAGGCTTACTTACCGATCGTGACGTTTTATACAGAAAACCCGTTGCGCACGCGATCGCACGTCTTGACATGCAATCACACGCGTCTGTATGACTCTTCTTTTACTTTGCTTTTTGCATGCTGGCTTCTCTGCTCAAGAGCGACTTGTCGGAGTTGCTTGGCGAGTGTACAAAATGAGCCTTTATTTCCGAGAAATCGCTCTACCGGAGAACTGAATTATTATAGTATAAGCAAAAGATGCATTGAAAATTAGGTTCGATCGTAGAGCAGCAAAAAGATCAAGTATAGAGAGATATATAGGCAATAGATATAGGCAAACGTAAATAAAATTAAAACGCAAGCAGTGTAAAAATAGGACAACCGATTCTCCTTTTATCGTCCACGCTTATTGAAGATAGAGAAAAGAGCGTTTGCAAAGCTTCCGCTTGGGAACGTTACGATCGCAAGAGGAGTGAAAGAATGGACTTCTTTCAGCTTGGACTTTTCCGATAGGAGACCAATCGAATATGATTATTTTGGAATGGTTCTGCCATTCTCGGAGAAAATTTTAAATTGAAATAGTAGAGCGACTGTCGTCCGCGGGTTCTTCGGTGCTTTCGCGTAAACGAGTATCGATTTCCCGCCCTTGTGATTGACCTTGACGCAGCAAACGCGCGCATCTATACATACAATGTTCAGCTCTGCACGTAGGGGATGGAATGGCGAGGATCTTGCGCAAGCTCTTGCAGAAAAATCATCCTTTTTGAGTAAGTACATTACCGATGTAGGAGCATTTTTTCAAGTATAAATTTCCGACATTTTTTTCTCGAATGTAGTGGGGGTACGAAACACCGTAGCGATGGCTTTGAATTTATATTTATGCGCAAGTATTATAAGTCATTTTTATAGGTATATATAAAACGGGCATGCGACAGAGATAAGCTTGCATGAATCGAAGCGTAAAATAATGGAAAAGAGAGAGAGAGAGAGAGAGAGAGAGAGAGAGAGAGAGAGAAACAGCGATATGCCTGATACGCATACATAGAACTGGAAATAGAAAATTCTTTTTCTCGTTTTATTTTTATGCATTAATGTATAGAGGAAAAAGTGTACGCTTTGGGAAATTTCGTAAAATAAGCTTAATCTTTTTTTTCAAATGCAGGCCTCCGTTACTTTGTGCAAATGAATCGATGTCCTGATATGTATTTATTAAGTTCGAATTATTAAGCTTGTACTACGCGAAACTTATATGCATAAGAGACGAGCAACTTTTCATTTACCATTTGCCATTATTACACGAATAAAATATTTGTCAAATTTTAGCAATATTACTGTGTGTGAAACGTAAATTTCACCAAACTTTTTTTTCGCGAATAACAATGCGTCATCAACATATCTGCACAATAATTGTCGCGTATTAAAAAAATCATAACTTTAAGTAGTACGTATATTAATATGTGACGCGTGTATCGACGCGAAATGATATATATATATAACATTATATATACGCATTGGTATTACATAAAAGATTCTAAGTAAAAAGTAAAGCATTCAACAATCACGACATCGTATCTCCTCTAATAGGCGATGTCGCTAATAAAGTATCTGTGTGCGTGTTGGTATGTGTGCGGGTGTGTTTGCGTGTCTCTGTTAAACAGTACAAGTGCGAGAGTTAGAAAAAAACGTTCTGTGCTACATTTATTTGCTAAAGTCCTAGAGACTTTGGGCGAGGAACGCGTGCGGAAAGAAGAGGCTAGTTGGTGCCACAGTTATAGGTCGACGAAGAAGAGGACAGGATAGTGTATATGCGAGAGAGTAAACGAGTTTTAGATATGTGATTTTTTTCGAGTAAGTTTTACGCGACTCGTCGATATAAATAGTGATGTCTTGACGTTTTGTCCAAGACATCGCTATCTTTTGAAATTTCAATTTTGTTACAGTAAATGCCGCGAACTTATTTCAAATCAAGACACCGCAAATTCATTGAAATGTACTTGACTGTAGTAATAAGAATGGGATCGGCATTAAAAATGGTCGTTTAAAGGATACTTTTCAAGACCGTAGCTTGTGCATGTAAACGCTGTGAAACGATAGCACTCGATTAACCTTTACGAACAAGTGCAGAACGAAAGGTAACGCTTTGAAAATACAAATCTAGAGACTCGCATGTGTTCCTGTGGGTTATTGCAGACAAAATACTTGAGTATGGTGTAAATCGATGATGATGTTATGGCAGATAATAACTTAGAGACATTGGAGCATTGATTGGTTAAGAAAGTGCAAACTAGTGAATAATCTACGAAAACAATGTTCTGTGGTCTGTTTTTGTTTGTATTTTGTTTTCTAGTTTTGTTTGTTTATTGTTGGGAGAAACCCACCTTCTGTTCACTAGATTGTCTCTGTAAGGATCGCGAGGCTGCCGTTTCATAATGTCCGATTCCGGTGCTTCGTAGGCCAGCGAGATGGCCGGCACCTGTGTTAGCCCGAGTTAGATGATCATAAATAACGTGTTAACTAGTTTCACATTTAATGATTGTTTGGAATTTTATGTTTCAATTATTTAAATGTTTAGCTCTTATTTCGCCGTACGCAAAGATTTCATTGATTTTATAATCAATAATATTGAATCTATTAACTACGGAGAGCTTTGACGTCGTTGCTTCGATTAGTAGCTTATAAAATAATAATGTTGACATCAGCAGCAGTGATATACGATGAATATCATGATGAGATGATATCGGTAAAATAGCAATAATAATAGTATCAAATAGTGACGGAGCTAGTAAGTTGTATAGCAGTAGTAAAAAGTCATCTGGTTCTAAATTAATATATACGCTATAGCTATATAAATCGAGATGAAAAAAAATAGTCAAAGTAGATTGGTCGTTACAATAGAGAAATAGAAAAAAAATAGGAATTTTAGATATTTAGATTGGTGGTGAAGAGATAAATATTTTATAAGTACAGAAAGCGAAAAGCAGGTAACTTCGTGATGTATATACTGTAGATCCGAGATAAGTCACTGCAGAGGCGAAAATGTGGCAAAAATTGTACATAGCTCTGGCCGTTCAAGGTACGCAATAGTGAATCTGCTGGACAAAGTCAATTCTCTCGCTTATGGTCAGTGCCATATTAACTATAAATTCAAGTCGAATTCATTATATTACAACCAAGTGCACATCATTATATATATATATATATTGCCTAATCAGGCACTGACCGATGGCTGAATAAAAAGTCAAGGAAAAAATAAGATTAAGATTTGGTTGCCATTCTGAAGCGATCCATGGATTTCGTGTTATAAAATAAAGAGATGTTTTAGCACTTCTTGCACTGTTTGGATTCCACTTTATTAGTTCTGCAAAAAAGGAGAATAAAAAGAGAAATAGTAAAAAGAGAAGAAAACAATGAGACGTGCAAATGAACTCAGTGACTAGTATATTTATCGAAAACGAATTAAATGAAACGTATGTTTTTATATTTAAATATTTATAAACGTTTTTATATATATGAATATATATATATAATAACGTTGCGCCCAATAAGTAGTAAGCAGTTTGATCGGCTTATTAATCTAAAGTGAAAAAAGAAAATAGTAGAGTTTTAAAAAAGAAGTAGAGCAAGAGATGTTGGAGGTATGTTATAATATTAACTCTCATCAGACACGTTGACATAACTTACTGTATAACATTCAATTGGACTCAACTAGTACATAGTCAAAACGGTTTTGTTTCAACAATGAATGATATTTTATAAACAATTTTAATTTCTTCTAATAAAAGCGACTATTGTATTATGATGATGATATAATCTTGTATGGAAAAAAAATATACATTAATGGACAAACTTGTTTGTAAAAATAACAATTATTTTTGCAATGAAAGTGATTTGCAAGCGAAGATCATTTGTGAATGAAACGCATCTTACTGGTGTACGATATGCGAATCTGGCGTGTGAGCTGATATTACGTAACTGTAGAAATTCGAACAGGTTAGAATAGTCAAACAATTGATCGGATTATATCTTGTAAAAAATATCTTTCGCTCTTGTAAGAAGTAATTTGCGTATGAATTTTAAAAGAGTAGTGGTGTAAAAAGTACTCCACCGCATTGCTATGCACTTTCGAAATTCTACTGAGATTAAAAATCAACACAGATATTACAGTATCGAATAATTCTGAAAAATCATTAAGCTGTGCCTAATAATAATTCGTTAACGATGCAGGATGGAAAAATGTTGTTAGTGTCGGAAGCTCGGTTGCAGACGGAGTTGCGTATCGATAGCTAATAAGTTTAGCTGAACAGCGATGAAAAATAAATTGCATTAAAAAAAGAGAAAATATTTGTACAAATCGCTACAATTCACGGATTCCGTATATATCCAAGAGGGATGTTATCGCTGCCGCGTGAGCAATATGCTCAGAAAGTTTCTTGGGCGCTTCTGCAATCTTTGCAGCGGCTTGCATTAAAATGCTTCAGTCGTTTAGCCAGTAATTTAGTAATAAAGTAGACGTAAAAATAACAGCGCTCGCTGACTAATGTGCCTAGCTCTGCTAGGTTAGAAAAATAAAAAAATCAAAGAATCATGATTGTATTTGTTTACACGGTTAACAAGTACAATGCATGCGTATGATAGATCTGGACAATAATGAGCTTGCGTAATGGTATGAAATTTGAAAAATAAACTTTAGTCGCAATGTGAGGCTTGAATCGTCCTTGACACAGACTACATGTCCATAGAGCACGCCCATGTCTCACTGCAAATATATTCAAATATAAATTGCCAGTGTCATTTTGTCTTATAACATAAGCGATCATTAAATAGAGTATACATGAGGCATTTTTAAATCAGTAAATATATAAATATAGTATACTAAAATATGAGCTACCAATAAATGTATATATTATCTAATATACAAAATTATGTAACGAAATTTGACGATTCTATTTAGTAGATGTACAAGTTCAAGATTTTCTAGATAAATATTGTATTTATGTTAATAAGATATTTGCATGATCAGCTGGGGCTCGCGCAATTCCTTTTGCTCGACGATGTCAACGTCGTATAATTATAATATATGTATATATATAAATCGTACATTATATCTTTTCATAGAGAGACAGACAAAGTGATATCACAACATCAATATTACGTACGTACAGGCAAATCCAGATACACATTATAAACGTAGACGAAAGCAGGAACGACGGCATAAGAGATAGAGAGAGAGATAGAGAGAGAGAGAGAGAGAGAGAGAGAGAGAGAGAGAGAGAGAGAGAGAGAATGAAAGAGATATATCATGGGCAAAGGTGATATTTTTCGTGTGAGCATAAAGGTCCTCGCAAGTAGAACGGTAAATGACGCAAGTTTTGACATACTAAGTTTGGATAGCGTGTTTCTCTTTCTTTCTTTCTCTTTTTCGTTTTTTATTCCATTTTTTTCTTGCCTCGAGTTTATTCGCTCGTTTATTCGCTCGTTTATTCGCTCGTTTATTCGCTAGGCGACTACAAGCCGAGAAACGCAGACAGAGTCAACGATTCCTCTCTAGCGAATCTCGAAAGGTCTATATGAATCTTGTATCAGGGTTTCTCTGTGCGTTAGAGTGAAAAAATAATTCAATGTAGATCTATAGTGAAAACGAGTTTTCAGCACAATTTGATATTTCAGGCAGAGCTATGAGAATACTTTTATTTCGCTTTCTTGATTAAAATTATCTCTTTTGTTAGTGACTCATTGCGCAAAATGCGACAATGAGATGTTTGATAGACGTAGCTGATGTTATGCATAAGATGGACTATTCTATTCACTGAGACTTTCAATGGGAATATGTAGCGGGTGGTATGAACGTTGCTGTTCGTTGATTAGCTTTTGGCTGATTTTTTGTTTTAATATAAAAATCGAATAAAAAGTGAATAAATGAAGGATTGGAGCTTTGCAATCTCGGTGCTGGTTTACCGTACTATGTGTTGTTACATAAGAATACAAATTATTCAAAAGTAGAATTGTTGAAACTCAGCAACAGTTCACCTTCTATTTCTGAGAAAAATCAAAGGTGAGAATAATGATAATAGTAATAGTAATAAATATAGATATAATGCGGTCATATAAAATATACATATTATCCTGCAGCTGCACGGGTTTAATGGATGCATTCTAATAATGGCTATTTTAATATAAATAAAGATGCGTAATGAAAAGTAGGTGATATGGATATAAAAAGACACAGTGTGAGACATCGACAGTGGCGAATGAGAAAAAAATCGAAATACAAATGAGATTTAACGGAAAAAGTTCTGGAATAATGCCATTGATAAATATCACACAAATGATCATGCGATATTGAATATTAATAATTGTCATTTCTTATTGGTTTCATCTTGTATGATTTTCAATAATTCTGCAAAAATGGGAGAAGCAGCTACACGAAAGAGAAAATGAAAGTGAGAGAAGAGAGAGAAAGTGTATTTGATAATAGTCGCAAGACAAATAAAATCAATTCTCTTTTATTAGATAAGAAACGTGGCATCTCGTAGTGAAATCAAAGAACTATATATCAGATAAAAATAATAAACATATCATTATATTGAGAACGAGAAATTGAGAAGACCAAACTAACTATATAGGAAAATAAATAATAATTACATGATTGTCGGCTTACCTTTGGCGATAATGACAATATCTTATAGAGGCGTCGAGACAATACAGTTTACTTAAAGTTTTATCGATCCAAGGGTAATTATCACTCGTTGTCTTTACGATTTTCAAGCATACGCGCGAACATTTTTTAATCTAGTGTTACGACAAAAGTTCCTTCAGCAAAACCAAGCAATGATGCAAGAACATGAATGTGAAAAAACCATAGCTAGGAAGGTCTCAAGATTGATAACCTTGGAACCGGCTTTTATGAAACCATCTCAGAACCTTACGTGCATAGACCCATAACCATAGTATCTTAACTACAAAGTAAGTTCTATAAGTTTAAATATTGTACTCACTGGACAAATCGCTAAAGGGCTAAATTTAATTTTTTAATCTCAATTGAATTTTTAATGAGTCGACTTGTCAAGTGATCCGTTCAAGCGGAAATATCAAGTATATAGAAACCTTTTCTTACCAAGAGTACAGAATAGTGTTATAAGAGTGATCCCAATATTTGCGAAAGCTAATGATACCATATTTTTAGTACATAAAAATACAATATTCAATATTCAAATAGAGCGAGACAGCGAAAAAGAAACAGGGAACATAGTGTATGGCGAGATTATCGAGAAGTATTAGCAGAAATAACAGAGGTACAGATAAATCAAATTTATAATTAGAATAAAACCATAGTAGTTACGTGTTAGATCAAGAGCAATCACAGAGTAGTTCTTCTACTTTGCATCGCGCTTTTCTTCTGAGCTTAGACCATTGATTTCCCAATTGAACTCAAATATAATGAACAAACAAAAAACGAACACAATCTATTTCAGGTAAAACAGACAACGACTATTTCACAGCAATCATCATATATAAATATCGGCAAGCTACACGAAGTAAAAAAATATGGGTTCATCAATGGCATAGCTCTAGGTTTGAACGGTAGTCCGTAAATTGATGTAAAATAGCTCGTCGACGAAATATCAAATGCACACCCTAGAGCAAACGCACTTCAGAACTCGTCTTATGGATTTTTTATCATGATATAATATACAGGTAAAATGGAAAAGCGTGCACTATTCGGTTGCTCCAGCGTGTACGATTATCATCGAATTTAAAGGTCTCGTCGCGCCAAAGATTTCGCGATGGAGATTGTGGTATCGTGTTACCTTTCATTTACTAGCTTGTCAGTGAAGGGGTTTCGTGGTTGACGCTTCATAATATCGCTCTCTGCTTCCTCGTAGGCTAGCGAGATGGCTGGTACCTAGCGTCACATTATCAAGAAACTCATTGAAAAACGCCGATAACATTTAACACAAATTTACAACAAAAAAAAATTAAATAAAACAAAGGTAAAGTTCAACTTTCCTTCGATGGGAACGACCTTGCGAACTTTTTCACTACATAATTACACAGAAATAACATTGGTTTTAAAACGATAATATTCGCACGGTCGTTCACAGGAGTTTCATAAACCAAATATAATTCTTATAAGCAAATTAATAAAATATAAGGAATTCAGAAGAAATATTTATGAGCTTGACCAGGTAGTTGATTTGTGGAAAAGACAAAACATGATATCGATGAGGATGATTAACATTCCTTATTATCCATTTTGATCACAAGTGATTTTCATTTGGAACTGTCGAAGGATTGGCTGTTATCTACAAAGTATTCGAATGTATGTTGTTAACGAAGGATTTGCAAGATTAACTTTTTCAGAAACGCCGCTCAAAACAATGGTAATGCAGAGTATATAATTAGACAACGAAGAAGAAATAGATCGACTTACTAAATAGCTGATCGAACGATCTTGTCAATTAAACACAATTTATCAATTTTTACAAGAGTCTCTAATTCGTTAAACGTGAACACAAAAATCCTTGTTCTTGGAGACCTGAAGTCAATTTAAAAAAAAGGGACAGACAAATGTTATATTAGAATCAGCTTCCTCGTCATCATTCGTTAGCAGCATTATTATTATTCCTGGATCCTCAGTGAGCTTTAAAAAAGAAAACTTAAGTTTAAAAACGAAGAAACTCGCTGGATATTTATGAATTAGTACATCTCCTTCCATTGGCATCTTATTCGAAGCTTTTTCTGCTTATGCCGCATTCGACATGGTCATCCTCGCTGTCGCAGTCGGCTTCTTGTAAAATATCTACTTCACTAGCTATTACAGCTGATAATGAGGAGCTCGTATACAAAATTACTTGTTATGCAGGGTTAGAGAAATACAGGAGCAGTATCGATTTTTCTTTAGCTTCTGCACCGTGTCGAAAATATTATGTAAGAGAGCTAAGAAGAGGTGAGTGCAAAAGGGGCGGGATCTGTCCAACTTTGCGACGTAAAACTCTGGCAATTCTACACTGAAATCAGGCTAGCTGAGAATGTTGCAAAGAAAACCTTTCATTGACGAGATTGTCAGAGTAGGGATTCCGAGGCTTCCTCTTCATAATGTCGGACTCAGCTGTCTCGTAGGCTAGCGAAATGGCTGGTACCTGGTGTTGAACGTAGAACGTTTTCCAATATTACGCGTTGACAATAGCATAGAAAAAGAACTCGTTCAACATGTGATCAATCAAAATTATCAATGGTACACAAAACAAATAAGGCTTGGGTTAGGGGAATAAGATCAGCGCAATGAAAGTTTCCTAAAAACAGAATTAAATTAAAGAAAGCAACGACGGTCGTTCTCGTCTCCGAACACTTGACATTCGAGACTTTAATTTCATACGTGTATCATGGTCTTTTAGCACATTGATCAATCTCATCGATTAAGTTCAATAGAGTATAATATAATGAAAGTAGAAAAACATTATGAGAGGAAAATGTTATTTAGATTAGCGAGCTTACCATGTCGGTTCCCAAGTCGATGCAGAGAATGGTGACGGTGCCAAGAGGCAGGGGAATGTCACAAAGGATGAAGGCCAAGAAGGGCGAGATCTCGGGGATGTTGGAGGTAAGGGTGTAAGCGATGGACTTCTTTAAGTTGTCGAAAATGAGACGTCCCTCCTCTACACCGGTAACGATCGAAGCGAAATTGTCATCGAGGAGAATCATATCCGCCGCCTGCTTAGATACATCCGAACCAGCAATACCCATAGCAACTCCAATGTCTGCTTTCTTCAGGGCTGGTGAGTCGTTGACACCATCACCTGCGAGGATCGTTAGTTTACATTATATATATATATATATATAAATAATCACTATTACATATTGTATCACTGTCATTCTTGAAACCATTCAATACGGTCAAGACGGAGACATATCTCACCGGTTACGGCGACGATCGCACCCATTCTCTGGCATCCCTCGACAATGATGAGCTTCTGTTGGGGCGATGTACGGGCGAACACAATTTCAGTGTGGTACCTCAGGATATCGTCTAGCTGTTTGGAGTCCAGCTCCCTGAGCTCGGTACCGTGCACAACAGCAGCCTTTGCCTCTCGAGGGTTTACCTCGGAAACAGGAATGTTCAACCTCTGGGCAATGTCCTCAACGGTCTCGTTACCTGTGATCGTTCAAATTCCAGAAAATATTAGTTTTCATAGTTATTCATAGTTTTTTTTCTAAAATAATCTACCTTAGCATAATTTATTACTGTATAGACATATTATATATACGCAATATAGAACGCCTTCGATGATCGCAAGCAAATTACTCATCGCTGCGCGATGATTGCTTGGCGATGATGATTCTATCGTAGCGTTAGAAAACGAGTTCCCCAGTAACTCTGAACGATAGTTATCAGGGTACTCCTTTCAAATCTTCATCTTATGTCTAAAGAAGAAGACAGGCTTACCTTCGGAAATAATGCCGACGGATTTGGCAATGGCTTTGGCAGTGATCGGGTGGTCGCCGGTTACCATGATGACCTTGATACCGGCCGAACGGCACTTAGCCACGGCGTCGGGCACGGCCGCGCGAGGAGGGTCTATCATCGACATCAGTCCGACGAAACGCAGACTCTCGGTGGGGAAGTTCGGGTCATCGCAGTTGAACTTGTAGCCCACTGGGAACTTGTCGGACGGCAGCATGAAGTCACAGAAGCCAAGGACACGCTCGCCGAGGCCGCCGAGCTCGAGGTACGCGTTGTTAAAGGCCTCCTTCATCTCCTCATCGAGGACCTTCTCCTTGCCGCCGATGAAGATGGTAGAGCAGCGATCGAGGATACGCTCGGGGGCACCCTTCATCACCAGCAGATGACGCGGGTCGTTAGGATCGTCGGATTCGTGGATCGAGACCTGCATCGAAAAGAAAAAGATAGAATATGATTTCGCATCCGAACGAAGAGTAGGAGAGCTGTATGTAAAGAATATACCGACCTGGTACTTGTTAGTCGAGTTGAAGGGGATCTCGCAAACTTTCTTGTTGCGTCTACGGATTCCCATGACATCGCCGAGGGCCAACTCCATGCACTTGAGGAGAGCAGCCTCGGAGGCGTCACCGGCGACTTCGCGCTTCAGGATTGGCAGGCCCTCTTGTCCGGCCTTGAATTCTGCACGGTTGCAGAGGGTAGCAATTTTCGCGAGAGCTTTGAAGCCTGGTGACGTGCGATCGTATTGAACACCGGACTGGTCCTCAGTCGTGTCGGCCTCGATGATCTGGTTATCGAACCACATGTGGGCAACCGTCATACGGTTCTGCGTAAGAGTACCCGTCTTGTCGGAGCAGATGGTCGAGGTCGAGCCCAGGGTCTCAACAGCCTCGAGATTCTTGACCAGGCAGTTCTTCGAGGCCATGCGCTTAGCTGTGAGGGTGAGACACACGGTGACAGTGGCGAGCAGACCCTCCGGTACGTTGGCAACGATGATACCGATGAGGAAGATGACGGCGTCGAGCCAGTGGTAACCGAGGATGAAAGCGATTATGAAGAAGGTTACACCGAGGAAGACGGCGACGCCCGTGATGAGGTGGATGAAGTGATGAATCTCCTTGGCGATCGGGGTCTCGCCGGTGTCAAGGCCAGACGCGAGACCGGCGATCCTACCCATCGCTGTTTGGTCACCACAACAGATTACCACGCCCTTGGCCGTGCCCTCGACTGCGTTCGTCGAGAAGAACGCAAGATTCTTCGACTCAAGCGGGTTCTCGTTCGTGAATTCGGGCGACCTCGACTGAGGCTCGGACTCACCCGTCAGCGAGCTGTTGTCCACCTAAGAATCACTAGCTTTTTAGTCAAAGTCCTGAGGCAATGCGCGAAGCAAAAAGGACTAATAATACGATACCTTGAAGCCCCGAGATTCGATGATTCTCAGATCAGCTGGGATTCTGTCGCCGAATTTCACTTCAACGACGTCACCGAGAACCAAATCTTCGGCTTTGAGGGTAAGCTTCTCACCCTCCCTGATCACGGTGGCGAATTGCGGCACCATGTTCTTGAATGATTCCATAATCTTGCTGGACTTGCTCTCCTGGTAGTAGGAAAAGATTCCGGTGACGATTACGACGGCAGCCAATACGATACCGAGGTATAGATTATCGTCGTTGGGGTCCTCGCTCGTCGACGCCTGAATCGAGTACGCGATGAAGCAGAGGATCGCACCGATCCACAGTAGCAGGGCAAAACCTCCGAACAGATTTTTGCAAAACTTTACCCATTCGGGTGTCTGCTTCGGCGGCGTTAGAGCGTTCGGACCATCGCGCTCCAGGTTCTCCTTCGCCTTCGCATGGCTAAGGCCCTGAAAAGACAGAATTCACATCCCTTGGTTACACGCCGCATCTCTGCGATCGGGACAGTCGATCGTAATTCGATCACCTCACGCTCGTTTCTACGCTTTCAACTCACGTTTTCAGGGTGCGTTTGAAATCTCTGGTACAGTTCCTCTGGGGAAATCTTGTGAAAGTCGATGACCAGCTCCTGCTTGAGGTCATCCAAGTTTCCCCCCCTCTTCTTCGGGCTCTTCCGCCGCGACTGTACAATTGAACAGACAAAGAAAAAACGAGCGTTAGTCAATGAAAACGATCGTGTAGACACAAGAAGAGGAAACTCTCAAAGCGCGAAGAAATTTTAAGCTCTTCTTTTTAAATCAAAATTATACAAACTTTAAATGTTCAGCGATTTCTATAATATTGCCGACAACCTATCAAAAACGTTCACGAATCAAGCACAACATCTCTTTGATGGAAAGTAGTGCTCGGTGTACTCGTCTTCTCATTCTCGAAGAATTTCGTCATCACCGCGAGCAATTGAACGCGAGAGAGATAGAACTCGCGACCGAATATCATTGTAGCATCTATATATACCTCTCTCTTTCTCTCCATCTCTTTGAAAAATAAAACATCAACGCGTTAGTCAGAGTCGAGCGTCGACTGGATGACCAGTTAATGAATTAGCCCCGTTAACCCTTTAATTAGAACGAGTCGTATACGAATGCCTCTGTCTTTTCAGTTAGATTGCAATCCCAGGCAGCGTCAGTTTATCGCTTGACTTGTTCAGAGAATGACACGCCGCTTTTCGAGTAGAGATATTCCACAATAACTTACTCCTTTTCTTATCGTACTCGTATTAAGCTTAAATCGAAGTAAGTCTTATTAGTTCTTCATTACATCAACTTGTAAAATTATAATCTCACTATAATAAACGAGGCGGTTGTTCATTATATTAGTATTAAATTATAAAAAAAAAGAATGAATACGTCTGCTGCACCCATATTACATTCCATCACCCGCGGTGTTACAAAGGCGAAGTATAGTGTGCGATGAAAAGAGCAGAAAAGTGTAAAGAAGCCCATCGTTTTTCACCAGAAACACAAAATTCTCTCGACATCCAACGCTGACACATCTCAGACAACTAAATGGAGAGAACGTGACACCCTAAACTATCCAGAGTCCAGAAAAAAGTAGACAAAAAGATAGAGAATGTGAGACGAAGGTGAGTGGATGTTTTGTGTTATTTACATTTTATTTCATGCGATTATTTTACACGTATAGTATACAGCTGTAGGCAGTAGTAACGACGATATTCTCGTTACTAATAAATAACGAGCTGCGACGTGGAAACGAAGTAAAAATACATAGAAAAGCCGAAAACAATGACTAGCGGCTATTAGATCCGAGCGAGTGTACATCGCGTAGAAAAAAGTGATTGAAGTAAAAGGAAAAAATGCCAGGATAAAAGAGAGAGATTGAAGGTGGATGATGGTTTGGGAAGGGATGGCCAGACATAGAGGAGCCGGCGAGAATTGAGATTGATGGAGCTCGAATATTAAAGTACCGCAGAGAGGATTTTTTTCATCGTGTGAGCTTCGTGCAACGTGCTATTGAGCGATTCTATCGTTAGTATTTGAATTGTTGCATTTTGTTAGTTTTTTTCTTCCACGCCATGATCTAGTACCTTAAAATAGAATCAAAACATAAACTACAAATAGTAGCAAAGAATTGCAAGTAAGTCTCTTCAGTTCCATCACCAGCAGTTTCAGCAGAGAGATAAGAATTAAGGGAAAAAAGAATAGAGAGAAATATTGAAGCCAAGAGAAGAAGAGAAACACCACAGAATGGTTATTTGAGTATCTTTGTATAGACATATATATATATATATATATATATATATATTTATAAGTTATATATAATAGATATATATGTTATATATACGAAAGTTTAGAAGTGTAAAGAACAGCAGATTTGTAAAAGAGAGAAGAAAATGTGAAATGATCGATCGCGAGGAGGATCTTCTTTCGCAGATGCGTTTCTCCCTTCGGATCATCAATTGCGTCTATACCTTGTACATTCCATCTGCAGTTTTGTTGTCATCGCGAACGTTGGGAAATGTGGCAACCCTGTACGAATCTGATCGGCCATGCTGGAAAAATGTGTGAATTGGGAGATGATAAAAAAAAATTAAACATAAACACATGATTCATATATCATACGATAATTCAGAAAAATAATATATAATATATAAAACAAATTATTTCTTATGTGTAAAAGTGTAAGCGTAAGTGTGTGTAGATCTGTACGTTGTACTAATGGAACCACGACCTATCCCGTGGAAAATCGCAACGTCCATTCCCTCTAATTGAAGTTAAACTTTGGACCGTCCTTGCTGTATACGTATAAAGAGTACAAAGTCGGCTAATCGATGTTATAGTACAGTACAGTACAGTACAGTAAATCGTTCGCTATATAGGCAAGCCGGTAATTATTTTTGCCGTGGATCGATTTTTCAAATTTATATATATACATAGAGAACGAGAGAGGGAGAGAGAGAGAGGGAGACTTAGAACGTACGTACTATTATGAAATCAATGAAAAGTAGAAACGCCGACAGCGTATGGGTACAAGAAGAGTTGGGAGACCTGCCAAGCTAGTACATAATGCAAGATGAATGAGTCGAATCTTCAAGTTTCTGTTCTATGAATAAGCGCTATATTCAACGAACGTTATCAATGTTCATCTGCACCTTTTTGCGAAAGGAAAATCTCGTATCGGATATAGAGGAAAGGAACAATACTCCCTCTTACAAAACGGACTCGGTTGTATGCGCTGTTCGCGACATTGAGCCTGATTGTGTCGAGTTGCTCTGGCTTCCGTCTCGATTCAGGCCACACGAGTATCTATCAGTTACAGCATCACGTGAGTCCGAAATTCGAGGTGCGCCGACCTTTTACTATGACGCAGTCTTTCGATATCTTTGTCGGGGTCATGCTGCCCTTCGGTTCGGCGTATTGCGCAATCGCGGTTAGTTTTGTCCTCCGTTGTATCCACAAGTTTATATATATAGGCTAATGTACATAGGGATAGTAGCGTGGAAAACTTTTCTAGCTCCGAGGGATTAGAGACTCACAAAGGGCTTTGTTCCTAGTTATTGCGTCTAGAGTGTTGTCGTTGTCGGAACTTGTTTATTACGCGTGACACGCCATATTACTATTCATAGATGGTCTTCGCATTGGCGAAAATAAGAAAAAAGCGAGAGTAACCTCAAATAAGAGCCCTTCGTAGTAAAACCTCAATTTTATAACGCAATAATAGTGTGTGTGTTTTCGTTTTCTGTGCGACCCTCGATGGCACAAAGTCGCATAAAAAAAGAAATAACGTAAAACATGAACACGCGCGGCCCACGGAGGTCAAAGACCGACAAAGTGCTAGTTGTTACGCAACGCTTTCTATATAATACACCCTCTGCGACCTCTACGACCAAGAACGTACAGGGGAAGAAAGCTCTCCCCTAATTGCCTAGAAAATTCTCCGAGTAATTTTCAATCTAATCCTCGAAATGCCTCTCCGTATGCATATTCTATATCTAAGAGACCACTCCCTTGTAGCACGCTTCCTAGACGTCAGGCTCGACGTAAACTACGACGTATTTTTGGATGCGGGTGACGTCAGAGATACAACGACGATTTCGACGTGGAGTTTTTGCGGACCAACATATCATTACGAACCTCTGCATCTTCGTAATGATACGTTGAAAAAAAGGAACAAGAAAAGCACGCGCTCAAGGAGTAGTTTTATCGATCGGAGTCACTATCCGCAAGAATACACGTATACAGTCATGTTGAGGAGATGGGACTTAGTACCAAGCCACATGGTTGCACGAATATCAAACGAAACGACATCGCCGTCGATTTTATGCGATACGATGGTGAGACTTGCTTTTCACCAAGTGGAATTATTCATCGAGCTCTGTTCTATTAAGTTTACAAAGCTTGCAAAGTGTACACAATTGTTGGGAAAATGACGGTACAAAGTGCGTATCCGGGGATTCGTGAATCTACCCGCTGCACTACGTGTAGAAAAATGTGTAGACCTTTTATTACAGTCAATTGACAAATTTTCGCTTTATTATCTCTTTCTAAAATGGCTGTTTCCTATTAAAAGACAAAGGGATGGTCAATGGAAGAAAAGCTCGTTACACATTCTCTTGGACATTTTCTTCGGTCGATGCGCTACTAACTGTAGCACTGACTCGAGTGGCATTTCGCGTAAGCCCCTTAGCGTGGTAGTAAACTTTTCCCAACTCGGTCACTCGGGTACGACCTTATCTATCTTCACATAGTGCATTTGCGAGTCTTGTTTACAATGCTTTCGTCTGCCTCGATGGAATTTTCTGGAGGAAAATATCAACGCCTCGTTCGAACACAAATATACATAGTCTCTAACACGTGTATTTTCAATCGATAAATTTTCGGCTGTACGCGACGCCCGAACAATCGATGAAATTGTATCCAACGAATCAAAAACGTGCATTCGCAATGCTCGAATCACAGGTATCACTTGCCCTATGCGGTTTTCAAAGAATCGCATAGCTCCCCGGCGTTCGTCGTAGTCGTAGGGCTTCACACCTTAGGCTTCTACAACAATTGCAGTTACGCAGAGTAACAAGAAAGTATTTCGACTGAAAGCCGTATAGACATATTTCATTATCTCGTCGTAAATATATACTTACATATCTATTTCCGACGAATATATCAACAGTATAGATTGCTACGTTCGCGTACGTACATATTGACGAGTTATAATTTTATTTGACTCAGGCAAATATAGTATCGGGTGCATTGGATTTACTCGACCTGATTGTCAAATAAGTATTTATTTTTAGTCGTATAAATACCATGTTTACGTCTTAGAATTTGAAATTTTTATAAAGTAAATCGAAACTTTTCGAAACGTTCAAATGAAACAGACTGATTGTGGTCAACCTTATAATAGAAAATATCAATCTTGATAGTGTCTCTGAAAGACGCTTCTAGATTCGATTTTCATGGTTTACCCTTAGATAATGAATAAATGAATTGTGTAGGTTTGCAGAAGACCTTTACAGAACCCGCGTACCTTCGGTACATTATCGTATGTCTATTACATGCTGCTCATGTGTACGTTTATCTGTATCCTGAGGTGTTAGCACGTAAAGCTCGTAAAGCTCGTAAAGCGACCGCCCGAGAATCCCAGCTATTGGAAGATCCACGACGATGAGAAAATAGCTAGAATAGATAGTAGAATAACCTATGGCCCCTTAGTACCGTCGACGTACACCTACGTGATTTAGTAACATGCTCCGGAAAGAGAAAGAACAGTGTAGTTTATTGCTATTTAAATAATATATTTGTCTAGGCAAACGGTCGAATTTATCGATTCAACCTTCGAGGCTACTTAACAAATGTAGGCGATTTCAAGTTTATGATTTTTTTTATTTTTCTTCAAGATAAGAATTTATGCTTCATGGAAGGGCAGACAATCGATCGTCGTTGACTTCTAAAACGAAGGTGGCCTGTGTGTTATTACTTACACGAAAGAATAGAACCGAAAAGAGAAATTACCGGACGCCGCGCAATCTCGGGGGTAACTTCCAGTTGCGAGGGGTAAGGGCATCGACATCGCTTCTTTCGATAAATAGTCGGAGAAATTAGCTATAGTTTACTCAGCAAAAGTCGCAAGGTTTACGTAGCACCTGAAAGTTTCCGCGTATTAAGCTACCTGAACAGAACGTCGATCGATATCGCTGAGCTTAAGGGACGGCTGAAAATATGTATCTCTGTCCGGGCAAAGTAATTTCACCAATGCGACGGGAGTGTGCGTTGCAATTTAATGTAATTAAAGTCCGTAATTCGAGGTCGTGCTATCGCTACCGTAATCAATGTACCTAGAAAATTCAACAACATAAAGTATGACCGATCGTCATACTGTGAAATCCATAAGTGCCATCTTCGTATAATTTACCAATAAATTCGATCGGTGAGCATTTATTGCTCCCGACAGAAGTTACTACAATACCTGATGGCACGATAAATAATTTGTAATGGGAAAATATTCTGAGGCATTAAAGATTTATTTAATGCCTCAGAATATTTTCTACCACCTTAGCATATCGTTGACAATTAACGCGAACGGTTCTACTTTGACGATGAAACAATACACGCTACAACACTATATATTTATATTTTCTCAAAACGAGTAGACAGAATAAATACTTTAATAAAAGATGATGCAAAAGATTAAAGTGAAAGTATTATTGGAAACTGGGAAAGAATGAAAGCTCACGTGAAAAAAGAGCAGATAAACGTCAAATTATCGTGAGTGTTTTACTGGATCGTTTTCAAAGGTACAACTGATACTTTATTTGAAATTGGTCTTTAAACCAATCAAAGGATGAAGTAAAACTAGTGTTACGAGCCTTCTAGTCCTCTCGCTATACTACATTATACTTTCATTTGTTTTGCGAACAATTGAGTTCACAAGCTTTCAATCGTTCGCAAAACAAATAATTATTTTTTATCTGCGGCTCCCGATCGTTTGAAAGAACAATAGAAATCAGAGCCAAAAATCACGAGCAACTCCAACGTGTCATTAGTTCGCCGAGCTTCTCTTTCTTTCCTCTAGAAGTATTCTGCCTACCAGGAGACGACTTATTGATCGGAGCTTTAACGCAGCGCGGCGATGGTCTCGCCGCACACCAAAAAATACGCACCGCTCACGCGGAGAACTTTGAATTGTATGAAGTTGTGAAAACAGTTTCCGGTATGTAAATGTATGAAGTTGTGAAATCAGTCACCGGTATGTAAATGTGTGACATTAAGCTCTTCTGTCGAAAATAAGTTGTGTTCAATTCTCATTCGACGAAGGATAGCTGTTTCTCACGGTCCATTTTCGCATTGAGCGATTCGAATAATTGAAGCTTCAATCAATCAGATCGCGAATGCAGTGGTGGTATAATCTAACGTGGCAAATGTAATCGTGAACTTTAACGCCGTGACTTGCTGGTAATTACTAGAAAAGCGTCTTTAGCAGTGAAATTGTCACCTATAGCTACCTTTTCGAAATGACAGTCTTGGCGAAGTACTTCTGCTCGTATCGGCGTATGCATTGTCGTCCCCGTAGACCGAAAATATATATCCAAAATTCAAAGCGACAGTCGTGACAATCGCACCGTTAAAATTCCATTGCTCGACCCTAATCGAAACTTCTAAATCATTCTCCCTCTGTAAATTGCTTATGGCGAGTGAGGGTCACTCTTGTAGATAGTTTCTCGAAACTCAAAACATGGTCAGAGGGAGCTACGTATCATGATCGTATCTCAATTTTTTCGTATATCATCGATCAATTATACGAGGAAACGAAAACACATCTAATTAACAGTATTAACAAATTTACACTTGATCTATGAATAAACAGTCCAAGGTAGTATGTATATCTCGACATCATCTTTATATCATAAACAATTCAATAATGTTGTATGGTTTGATCAATCGGAGAACTTTAAAAAAAAAGACTTAGTGATAAATAAGCCGTTATGAAATAAGTAAATTTTCTGTAGAAAATTGAGGTATCGGTGGAGAAATAAGGGCCGATGATGCCATGGTAAAAAAACAACCTACTGTTTTCGTGCGCGAAAACTGGGTCGAAGAACGAGCGTCACGCAAATGAGTGCGCCGCAGTAAAAACGCACTGTTAGTTTGTATATAAAGCAAGCGGTACCAAGCGGTATCCGCCTCGCGTATAGCAGGATCGACCTTTTCGAGCCGATATAGCACCGGCACCGGGCGAATCCATGTCTCGACGTGGGCCGATCGATGCCGCACCACTCACTGGTTCTTGCTTTATATATATATATATATATATATATATATATATATATATATATATTATATATGTATTTAAATTAGTTATGCTGCATACTCTACTTCTACGACTGCGTTTATTTTGGAAAAAAATAATATTTTTTTCTTTTCTTGAACTAATTTTAGACGAGCAATTATAAGTAATGCGAGAATGAACAAAATAAGTGGAACAAAGTACGTAATCATACTGATCCAGTGTGCACGAGTGAATACAAAGATTTGGCCTCTCCTTTAATTGAGTACACGTGGTATCTTTCCTTCCTCATCTGTCACAAAGGAGCTATAGTATACACAGACGATGCTCGATTCTACGTCACAAAGGATGAAATCGAGAAAAGAATCGGGGGTTCCAGTCAGCGCAAAACCAATCGACTAAAACCGACTAGGACAATGCATCCATCTGCCCTCCACTCCGTATAAACATGCTCTCAGAAATGCGCCTCAATCTTATACCTATATAGGCTTAGGAAAAGTGAGGGGGAGAGAGAGAGAGAGAGAGAGAGAGAGAGACAAATAAAGTCTATCCGTGAGTAGCACTAGTGGACGGTGACTGCATTCGTGACGCGCATGCGAGTCGACTTGGCGCCGAGCGAAAACCCGTCGTTCTCTCTCTCAGGCAGATCAATACGCGCGCAACCAGGCCAGGCTGTATACTCTCCCTTTTTCGCGAGCTAGGCGGTCGTTGCGCCCTGCGCCGACGCTTTTTCCCTCTGTGTGTAATATCGTCGATTTCGCGAATATACATACGACACGCTTTGAGCGATTTTCCCTTCGTTCTCAGAATGAGGACTTTTCGAGTTTATCAACGCAGTCTTAAGAAACGCCTGACATTCCGTTACTTCACAATGTGTTGTTGAATATGCTTCGAGGATAATCCGGGAAAATAACCCACAGTCTTGAAGCATTTTTACTCCACAAATACAAGTTCTTAACCGGATTAGTTAGCGATATTATAACTATCATATGATATTATGATATCATGTTCTAACACTGGATTACGACATTGAACATTTTTTTCAACACTTTCAACTAGTGTTTTAATAAAAAAGTTTTTTAACTCTAAGGGTTTATACGTTCCAGTAATTTAAAACTTTCGATAACTCATGTTAAGTGCATTACAATAACTAGCATTGGTACCGTGAAATTTGCATTATATTCCGTGATCGTAAATCTTTCGAGAATCGACACCTCGAAACGACGCTATCGTTTAGTTTTGCTACTAAACTTTGCGCGTCAATTATAACGATCGTCCATTAGCAGAGAAAACCGATCTAGAGCCGTAGCTTGTCATTTTTCTACTTAACTGCTAGTCAAGAATTCTTAGACGTGCAACATCGTGTACGTTCATGGAAGATCTTTAACGAAATTAAAGTTATTCCAAGAGTATCCGCACTGACCAAAAATACTCGAAGTCTTGTCAGGCGCGTCTGCGCTCCTCGAAAGGATTTTCGACACGATTATTGGATTATCGTTTAATTAAAATCAATGCCCATAGAAAGTATCGATTGAAGTGGTCATGCAATAAAGTAGTTGCCATTTCTTGATTAACTAAATGCTACTAATTAGTTGTGCTTCCTAAAGTGTATATATTTATTTCAATATTTCCTTTATCGATAGCGATAAATTTCGGCGTCGTCCCTTCCATACTCTTCCACATATATATAGATATAATAGAGAGAAATGAATATATCCAGTTCACGTAGACGTGTAAACCTCGAATATCAGAAGAACAATAAAACTGTCGAGCATCATTACGCGATTGAAAAAAACTTTCGCGAACAGCTTCGGAAGCCCAAAGTCGTAAAAAGGACGAACGCCCAGAAAAAAGAAACGTGCGTGGTAGGTGATCGTAAAAAATGAAGTTGGAGCGCTAGTATAGGTAGTTATTTTTATATGTTGCACGGATACGCATTTGGTGGGAAATTGTGTTTTTCCACGGAGGAGGCAAGTTTTCTGCCGATACAGAATGCCGTAATTAAGAAATGCGTTTTATGCACTCTCGCAATTCGTTACGAATAATATAACTAAAGGTCGCGATTGAATGGTGCGCGTTATTACGTCGCATATTTCGAACTCTGCGCAGTTACGTCCATTACTCGGTCGCATCTATCACTTTACTCAGGAGGACTTGCTTGCGCGTAACATATTGGCAGCTCGTCGGACTGTAATCGATTACTTCCTTTCCTCGTCGAAAATACTTTCAAGCTTATTGAAGCCCATGGAAGGAGAGAACTTTTGCGACTTAAATCGTACGTATGTATGTGCGCTCATTATATACGGAAGATAATGTACATTACGTGGAAGTAAGCTCCATTCGAAGAGTCGATCAAAATTCAGGTTTAGGTCGACGACACGCGCACGAAACGAGGCTCTTTCTTTTCCGGTGGCCTTGCGCACCCTGTATATAAAAACACGACGAAGCGCTCTAGTGACGTCACCTTAGTACGAAATTAGGTCAAGAGGGAGGCCAATGCGTGCGCGCACATGAGATCCAGTGATGCAGCTGCCATGTAGGGATGGGCAAAGCTTCTTCTTTGTGTGATTTCGAGGATGTGCGTTGAGCTTTGTTTTCGGTGCAGACACGGTAGACAAAACCCTGAACATACTGTACGGAAACAATACTCAAATATTTGCAACACTGTGAGTCTTATAAAGTATTAGAAGAATTTTATGTAGATTTTTTGTGCTCTATTTCTGTGAAGTCGGAAACGTGTCGACATGTGAAAAATAACGCGCGCTATCATCCAGCGGAATCCAATATGCATTATTACTCGAGGATAAGAGTTGTTTCCTTAAAAATTCCATTTTTCCGCAACTATTATTTGATTCTGTTTGTAATTTGTTTTCAGCCACGGTTTTCAAACGGTAGTCTCTACACGGCTATATAATCATAGATATGTTTCGATTTATCTGGTCATAAGTGTATGTTTACAATGTCGAATTAAAAGAGTCGTTTGTAGAAAAAAATTTGCGGTACACGAAAATTCGATGACCAGCTATTTTTGGATCCAATAGCGTCCCTGAAAACTCTTGAAGACATTGAGTTTATTTTTAACGCGTCTCGCTCGCAGTGAGTTATATATACACAGTAACACTTAAGGTTTGACCGAATTTCTCTTTCTCTATCCATCTTGTTGAGACTACATGGAATCACTTCCGCTGAGCGAATAATTATCTCGTTTTGTTTTCACATTTCTTGCTACGATTTCATAACCATATTTATGCGAGATATAACAATGTTAATCGAATGCAACAAAATTTGAGAATAGTTTAATTATAACTGCATTTATAAGAGAGCGTGTGACACGAAACAGTTCCTGATTCAACGAGAGATTCGACACGTATTGCCGTAAACTTGAAAACTAACGCGCATAACACGATATTCAGTGCTTCGCATTTTTTTCAGAGGAAACGTTTTTCTTTGTCTAACGTAGCGAAGCATCGCGTTACATCCACGTGAAAGATCTATTGACGTGAACTTGATCTGTATAATAAACAGCTTCGGGAAAATCGCGTACACATGCTGTTGTTACTGTAATCTGGAAATAAACATTTATACATATACCTATCGTCGTAACTCTGACTATACCTATGTCTGATTCATACCTACTGTGAAAAAAAGTTGTTATTTTTTACAACGAACACCAGATTAAAGTACTGACGAATAGAAAAGAAAACTGACAACAAACGCAGTGATAGTACTGAGGAAAAAATGACGCGTGAAACGAGCTCGAAATGACAAAGGTACAAGCCTGAGAGGTTGGAAGAGCTGGATGAAACGCTGGGGGTGTAAGTATAAAGACTATGCGACGACGACAATAAATTTGACGCCGGTTTGTCGCATACAAGCTTCTATCTCTTTTGTTGAAATTCAAACTCTCTTTCTATCCCTCTCTCTGGATGCGATAAATTTCGAAACAAGAGACAGTGTCGTGTACAAGTGCGCAGAGTATCCTTTTCAAGCTTTCTTTGATAGATTCCATTTTTATCGCGCGTACAATGCACTGCTTGACGTTTCCGAGTATAAATTTTAGGAATGTTTATTCTTCTTTTAATTTTTTTCAAAATCTCCAATTATACCGGCAGTAGAATGTATCTCGTAGCCCGCGGTTACCATAATGCAGTATTTCGGTGCAAGCACGTATGCTAATCTGCGAGAAAATTTGCCATTGTATAAGCTGAAGATTCTACGCACATAACATATTAACAATCGAACTGTTTTAAATACATCCCTATTGGCTCTTCAAAATGAAAGCTCGATCTCTGAAGAAGCTTAATTTTGAAGTAACACATTATGGATGAATTGGGCAGTCCAGACCATTGAGACACACTGCGCAAATGCACGTGTTACATAGTTACCTCTCCGCTATATAATCCAGCTCGGAATACGAACGGCAAATCGTCGTTGACGACGACAATCGAGGTCAAATGCGAGGGTAAATCCCGCGAGGATTTGCATTGAGCATTGCAGACTTTTCGCGTCGTTCCTTGCAATCGGTGCTAGTAGGGAACCGAGAGACAATTTGAATAATCCGTACGCTGACGCGTTTTTCTGTCTACACTTTTTCTTTCGCGTGTCAGTGTACGCATTTAAGTGCAAACTCGCATTAACTAAAAGAGATAGATAGATAGACAGAGGGAGAGAGAGAAGGAGGGGGGGGGGGCCAAAATGATCCCACATAGACATATTCGAGTTACACTCGGAAAAAGCCGGCTCTTGACTGGTTGAAAAGGCCAATTACGCGGTTGCCCCAAACGATTTCCTTCAATCCAACGAGATATCCATTCCCTCTATCGTGTATGTACAAGCTGCTATAATCTAATTATGGAGCTTGCGCGCGTAAACGTAATGAGCGAAACGCCTATGCAGCTCGCCGCACGAGGTCGAACGAATAGAATCGAGCGCGTGCGATAAAAGCTGATTGACAACGACGCGCATTCCTCGAGGATATATACACACACGTACACGTATGATCGCCGGTATACTCGATTGGCCGATTCTTATCTCGTCGAGACGATAAATAGGTCGCTTGCACCGTTGACGTCACAGCGTGACGGTAGTAGACTTTATAAGACGACGATTCTATAGGTATCTATACACGTACATCAATGCGCGCGCTGCTTGGGGAGGCTAAGCGTATACGCATACTCGGGCAAGCACACATGTACATATACCTCTCCGCGTGTGCCGTCGAAAATTCAAAGTCGCCGCGCACACTGAGGAAACAAAGCACCGAAATTCTAGTACGAGATAAACGCTGGCGAATGATTCCCCACTGCTCCCTTAATTCTATCAGCTATACCAATCATCGTTAGCAGCACCATCGTTAGTCAACATCGTTATCCAGTAGTCGCACGCAGTCAGTAACAAACCACAAAGGGCCTACTCCCACTCAGTTTCTTGATCTTCCGCAGAGCTAAATTGGCTAATGAAGGCCGTGTAGAAAAGGGCCAGCTATACTGGACAACAATAGAGGACAATCCTCGGACGTAGTTGACGGCAGCGACGAATCAAGTGTTCAGCGCTACGTGAGTTAGCGCCGCTTGGGGGATTAGCTGGATAGCGCTAGTTTCACGCAGCTTCCTAAGGCGAGTGACACCTTTTCTAAAAAATTTAATCTCTTGTCGGACACTCAACGCAAGTCCTTTAAATGTCGAAAAAATAAAAGATTTTCAGATTCTTTCATAAAAAATTGACTAATGGATTCTTGAGCACTAAAGTATGTGCCTGTCTGGCAACAACTCGTTGTGCTCTCATGCGTGTTCGAGATCGAGGCGCGCGCTTTACTCTCTGACATATTGCATAACGCTAAGTGGGCTAATCGCGTACTGCCTTACGATTTATACTTGTATACAATCGTGTTGAGCCTGTGAATTCGGTGAATTTGTTTAAATGAACGAGATGCCAAAGTAAGCATAAAGTATGACGAATCCACCTCCTCGCAGGTATACGCACTGCGTGCAAATGTGAATGTGTTGGTCGCTGGGGACAACGACCGGTTGAAGAGAAAAATGCGCACGTTGGCGCAACCGAAGACCTACCAATGCACTAAGCGGAAGTCTTTGAAGGCTGCAATTAAATCGAGAGGATTTTCAGAGAGAAAGAGACTAGAGTATGCTCGCACTCTGTGCGGGGTTGCTTTTGAACTCCAGAACTTTACCGAGAGTCGGATTTCCCTGACAACTTATTTATTTAAAATATTTACAAGTTTCTTAGCTTATGCGTCCTTTAGGCTTAGCGGTCGTCGAGAGATCGTTTTCACAGTGTGGTTGTAATCGTAAGATAATACGTTTCGTTCGAAATTCAATAAGTTCTTCGAGATGTTTCTCAAGTGGTATTAACCCGTCTATTACCGACAAAGAAAGTTAAACATTAAGAAAACAAAAGTTGAAGAAACAAAAGTGAGACCAGATACTTAGGCAAGATCTTTGCTAGATAGTTTTGGAACGTTTGAAACTTAAAACATTCACCTCTAGTAAGAATTGCCGATACTGGAACGGGGGGCCAATACTGGCTCTTTACTGGCAGCCAGTATATTGATTGTCAGTAAAGGGCCAGTAATGGTTCGATATCGGGATGATAGGATCGGGCCAGAGTTGTAAACTGTACTGGCTCAATGCTGGCCTAATGCTGGCACAGTACTGGTTTTCAAGTATGGCCCGATCTTACCACTCCAATATTGGTTCGATACTGGGTCAGTACTGGTTTACGTACTGTTGGCCGGAAATCAGTACTGGGCCAATGGTCAATTCCTACTAGGGACGCAATGTGCGACCGACTTCGAGGAGCTGATCTCACAGACGCCTACGACAATTAATATTGACACGAATTGTCTTCCAATACGTATATTTTCAGTACCCATCGAACATATAGAGAAGATATAGTTTAATGCGTATATCGTGACATTATTAAAAATTTAATCAGCGTTAAGATATGTATGGAAAGGTACATGTTATGTATATATAAATCGAAAAGTCTGTCTCTATATAGTCGTACAGTCAGAGCGAGAGCGTGTGGGGTTGTCGGTTCTTTGTTTGCCGGTTCTCTCCATATGAAGAATATAGCTCGTACAAATGATACACCACTCGCTCAACTTTCCTCTATCGCTCGCGTGACTAAAACTTCACTACACACCGGGGCGCGAACCTATTATCGATCCGCTGCACTCGCGCCGGTCTAAAAATTCGAGGGAGTATTTTCCACTGTCCCTCTATTTCTGTACGCGCATACGTATTCCGGTTGATATTTTTCTGAATAGGACTTACGTAACGAACACCTACGTCTGTATAATCGGGAATATGAAGGCTTTACATGGATTTGAATCACCTATCGAGCTAAGATATGCGCGCGAGAAATTTAAAAGTTGTTTTCGCGCCACCCAAAAAACTACATTTCATAGTTTTACAGTTACTGCGAAAGTGGAAATTTGCGCACCTGCGTCGGGAAGTCAAGAAATCGAGAACGCGTATCTGTCTCTCTCTCCCTCTCTCGCAGATAGAAATAGAAGCGCGTTATCGGGCGAATCGAAATGTCAGATGAATTATAAATAGGTTACGATCGATAAGCAGCGCCCCAGAACGACGCTGTCGTGCGGAGGGTAGATGCACGTGCGCGCCATCTACCCTGCACACAACCTTTCTCACTCTCTCTGCTCTTGTCTTCGCGGTGGCTGTTACCAACCCCGAGAAACTGGCCTCTTTTTCGATGCCCGCCTAGTCGAGCTGTACATGCACCGCCTCTTTTCCTTTGTATGTGACCGAAAGTATGTAAGCACTGGCCACTCGGCACGTACATCTCGTACGATTATGAATATTCGATGAGACGCCGCGAGAGGAGGTTATAGTAGAGAACGATAATTATCCTACCACGTTCGTAAATGGAATACGAGAGGCAACTTGGATTTTTTTTTTATTCAAGAAATCATTCTTATGTGACCAAGCAACGACGAGCATAACGCCTATACTACACTGTAGGAAAGGACACGATTCGTCGCAAACTCGCGACAGCTGCTCCACTGTCATTACTATATAAATCTTTTAGTCACGTGTACACGCGTAAAATACATAACTCGGCTCGGCGAGGAAAATGAAGTGTAAAACGGAAAAGTTGTGCGGTCTGCCGACTAAGGGGAGCGAGACATATGGACAGCCGACGCGACTCCCTCGCACTATCCGACGATTTAACTCTCCCAACTTCCTTTTACTTTTTACTCCAACAGTTTGCAGTGCCCGCACAGACACTATCTGCCTGAATACAAGCGAACGCTTAGACGTATATATATATGTATATATATATATACGTATATACGTATGGAGAAACGACACGCGGGGTAATGAGGATGATTCATTTCGGGAATTATTGCGAAATTGGACATAATCGAGCAAGCCTGTCCGAGCCAGAATTGTGCGGTTTAGCTACAGCAACGTTTTTAGTTTCATTAATCAAGCGGTAAAATTTATTATTTCATTTACACGCGCTACTCCGAATTCGATTATCCTTCCGACATTGATAGTCGTCGGTTCGTAGCTAAACATCACTCGAACAAAAGGGAATTAACTCTCGGTACAAAGACTCGTAAATACCGTATAGATATGTATAAAGATTACGAACAGTTCAGCCTGATAATAGCTCTGCTGCAACACTCTTGCATGCGCTCGACTAGAAGGCCAACTATTTCTCTCTCACTCTCTATGACTTTGACATTGCTAGCGTGTGATGCGCGCTGTGCTCCTTTTTTCGCGTTATTTATTCGAGCTCAGTTATTTCGTAACGAGTGCGCCCTACTTAACCTTCATCGTTATGCTCGCTTTTATGGCATTTGTTGTGTCCGCGCGCGCGCTCTCCCATTGTTCAATTTAACGACGAACTTCCACTTTCTCCACCATTGTTTTTTTAGCCAGCTTAAATTACACACCTGATCATTGTATTATCAACACTGAGTCGACAAAACGCGCGAATAAAATGGAAGAGCTTCGACGGAAATTCGAAAACGAAAAAAAGAAGCAATTGACGTATTTAACGAAATGGTAAAGACACTACACCGAAAGTCTGATACGTAGGTAGCAAGTCGTCTATAGAAAATTTACAAAGGCTCGGTACGACAATGGATGCTCTCGGAAGCTTTCGAGCGCTATCAATCGGTGCATTCTCGAAATATTTCGTCAAAATTCGTATGGATAGAATGAAAAGAGCGACAAAAAAATAAACAAAATATTTGTCAGGCGCAATGTTGGTCCATGCACCGTTCACGAGATAACGCAATGCGGAAACAGTGCTGCTAGCCTGCCCGAAGAAATTTCAATGAATGGAAAACGCCGGGGTATATAAGGGCCCCCCTACTACGGCTCTTAAAAGGATCGACCTTTTCAATCGACGCGACGTCCTCGGTGCCGCCGCCGACGGTATATAGCTCGTAAGCTAGTTCCTCTGTGTAACGGATGGACCGTTTGTCTCTCTCTAGCGCTCTCTCTCTCTCTCTCTCTCTCTCTTTCTCTCTCTCTCTCTAGGTGCGCGTGCCCTCGGCTCTCTTCTAGGTTATGCGAAACATTTTGCTCGATAATAATGACTATGATGACCATTTCGGATAGATAGCGAGCACAGTGGTTTGGTGCCCATAATCCAGTAAGAAATGTCGGACGCTTAGGTAGAGGTCTAGAAAATTTGTTCCACAAAGAATGTCATTAGAGTTTACGAATTAGCTATAGCATACGCTGCGTTTCCTTTTTATATAACGGTGCCGTTCGAGTGTCAGGGCCGTGAGCAGTTTGTTTCCATTATTCACGCCCTTATTTTCAGGCAATCCGCGCTAAAAATGTTACATAAGCGAATCGCAACACTAGGCTTCCGAAGACCAATTGTCTAGACGTGCAAGTTCATCCTTCCGCGAGATCTTCAATCGAGATAAACCGTATGTATGAGATAAAAGGCGTGTGCCACTCGCATGTCGTTTATTGTAAGAAACTCTATAACTATATCCGAAATTTCAGACATAACCTATTCGGCCTTTTGTCATCCTTCCCTTGCAACAAGGACAAATTTTAAAACAAGCAGTCGATCTACTTTTTAGTAAATAAAATTCGATAGATGAGCCTAATCGAAGCTAATCATCAACAATACATTATAAAAGAGCAATATTCAGGAAAAAATAACCTAGACGAGTCCATTTCAAATTTTTTCCGTCTCTCAAAAAATAAACTGCAACACATCAGTAATACATAGCCACACCATAGATTCTTCTTTACTAGGTTAAACTTCAAAATTTCCGAAAAATACAACGATCTCGAATACTCGCAAACATTTCTAAAGTCCGTAGAACAGTTTGTCGCGAGGACCGGCGAAATTTTCAGTGAGGAAATCCCAGTTTTCTACGCGCACGACAATCCTATGCACATACGGCTGCACCGACTCGTTTGCGCAGAAGCAGTTCGCAACTGCTGCAGTGGTCTCTCGCCGCCTGGATTTTTGAGGCGGTCGATACGAAAATTGCATCCATTGATTGTACCTTACAAAAACATCTTTTTTGCGTACACGTTTGCGTCGATACATTAACTTTAGCTACTGAAAACTTTCAGATGAGTATCGATCGCCGGTGTTTTAACAAAAGAGAAGAAAATTAGTATTTAGTAGTAAGATTATATTAAGCAAAATCAACGATTGTTTGATCCTGAGCTATAAAGCTTACAATGTTTATGCGACTCGAAACAAGGGTAGATATTTGTAGAGAAAATAGGCATCAGTAAGTAAGTTCGACGAGAAGCCGATATTCTAAAATCTGCAGTCGGTCTCATGCGCCTGCGCGAAGAGAGAAAGCAAGGGAGAGAGAGAGAGAGAGCAGACGACAATTCGTAAGTCCGCTCCGCCTAGCAGAAGACTAGCAACGAATACTTAGGTACGAATCGAGATATTTCGTAGCGGTTCATTATTCGTTCGTTATTGATAAACGGAAACTGGTTTTCTACGCGCCCGATGTGATACGTAGTCACAACACATAACCGAACATACAACATTGATGGCCATTAAAGGGTATTACACAAGACCGGATTTCATGCGCGCAGAGAGCGCACTGATCGATTGGTCGTTTCTTATATATATATATATATATATATATATATATAGAGAGAGATATATATTTTATATAACCTCGCGACCTTGAGACTCGAGTCATCCTTTATGATTAATCTGCACCAGAAGGTGTATATCCTCTAAATCCACTTATAATAAACGTATACATACACACTCACTGCAACGATGGTCGTCGCCAACCCGAGGGGTGGCGGCGCACCCACGATCTCCTTCACTGATTTTTTTGTTTTCTTTTTAATATTCATATTCAACGATAGTTTGAATAAAGTATATATGAAGCCAGGTAATCTCTAATGCCGAGCTTGCATTATCTATACTAAGATACGCATAGCCAAAAAACGCTACAGAAGGTATATATGAAACTGAAAATTGGGGTATGGATGGGCGCATGACGGGATTGTAAAACGAAGCTTCAGACTATAAAGAAAAATATAAGATCGAGCTGCAATAGGGATTGCTTCTATAGTGTGCACTGCAACTTATAGAAGTGGAGAATCTTTACCATATTGGCGCGAGCTGGTCGTCGTCAGGAAATGAGCGGCGAAGAGTTTGTCACGTCACACACACGCGCGCGGGCGTACGAGAGGCACCACTAAAACGAATATAGTAATCCCTTCTCTTCCTTCAGCAGATCCGTGTCCTGGTGCGGTTAACTTTTTCTCCGTCTTACCAGCACCAGCCCGTCCGGAGGACAACTATTTTTTTGTATTTTTTATCTTGCACTTGACTCCCTGCGATCACTGCGAAGCACGAGTATGAGGCACCAACATCATATGAGCTTTTTCGTTTCTCATGTACGTTTATATGTGTGCGTATGTGTATGAGTGTAGATGTGTAAATTTGGGACAATGAGTGATCGCGGTATCAGAGAATGTTGTCGAAAAAAAGACGAAACCCGCGAGAGAGGGTAAAAGTTCTCTCTCTCTCTCTCTCTCCCTTTAAATGTTTATCTTTATATCAAAGCGCATAAACGTGCATCCTGCGGTTCTATCCGCCCCTTTAGAACTACTGTATGCGCGGGACTTACGTAACGATAGTCTGGAAAAGGGAACGAGAGAATGGCCCACAAAATGAATCCACAATCAATCTCCCTCCTGAGAGGGAGAGAGACAGAGAGACTGTGCGCTGCACGCGCGCAACCCCTCGCGCTGCTGTCACGTGATCGATCGATTCCGAAGCACGGAACTAAAAGAGGAGAAGAAAAGTGAGACAGTAGCCGCCCCGGGAACTGCAGCACGGATTTCTTCCTTTATTCCTTGTTAAGCATCGTCATCCTCGTGGTATGGATGAGCTGTCTTCCTTCCTGAAGGAGCGCAGCTCTCATTATCCGGTATTTGGCGAGTCGCCCTCTTCTTCCTATACTACTTATTTGACACTTGGCACCGATCGGTCTACAGTACGTAGCGGAACGTTGTTTACGATCTCACCACTCTAATGTCTTCTGCTACTATTTATTAACTATCGTCTTATCTCTCGGTGAACTCTGATATAAAAGGGCTATGAGACACTGTATCTTCTTAAGAAATTTATATGCTTAGCACAGCGGTTATGCGTGATAATTATCCAAGAAATGCTTCGATAAAGAATTTCTCGTTACACTCGCACTATTATCGGTTACATTATTCAGAGGGGGTAAAACATCATACTGGAGAATCCCACTCGTCGATGAGTTATTTTGGATCACCGTCATTGGAAAAACTCGCGTGCACATATTTTTCGATATCGATCATTTGCTCGACACGCACTTAAGTCTCCGGTGACGATTTCCTTGATAAGCACTTGCATCTCACTCGCGGATATGCTGCTGATATTATGTCACAGCATACGTACGTATATATGATAGTAATAGAGAGAGAGAGAGAGAGAGAGAGCGACATAAAGAGAAATATATAGAAGGAGTTTAACGAGAAGAAGGCGAGGGCGGCGCGCGCACCGTGGCGCTGGCGACGTCGTATCCGAAGCTTATAACACTTCTTCGATCTCCCTATCTCTTTTTTTTGAGAATGCTTTCTGCTTTTGCTCCATAATACTTTCATACGCAAAAACACTGTTTTCTAAGGGGGGGGGGGGGTTGACTTTGAACTACAAGTGATAACACTGATGAGCATATAGTGTGATGGGTGATGTGTATGTGTGCGTGTATGTGGGTCTTTTTTCTGAATTTGGAGGGTATATGCGCTTAAGAGGAGGGTAGTGGCACTTGCAAGGGGGATACGTGAAAAGAGAGGGCGCTCGTGCACTATACGGTGAGGATACGGTTGAGGTGCGTTTTTCGCCTATCCCGTAAATAAATGAAATCGATCTATAGGTGAGGAGAGCAAAAGTATGGGATAATGATGAAAGGAATAAAAGCTCGATGAAGAATCAGAGGAAACGTCGGTCGAGGGTGACAAAGAGCGAGAGAAATATATAGTAGAGGCGGATGGAGTGTGAATTTTGCGGTGAGCACAAACCTTGTCGTCACCCATGGCTGCGGCGGCTCTGTCGATGTGAGAGAAGGTAACGGCGCGGCTCCGGGTGGGCCAGAGACTGACTAGTGTTTCGTGTCGTGAAGGACCGTCGCCGGCATCATCGACCGGTCCGCCCCACTCCCGAGCACTAGAGAGCGAGAGAACAGCGCCGTCGCCGCTTTTCGATCCCCACCATTTATTCTACATATACATAACAACGTCCATCCTTCTCGCTCGCAAGGGAGCCTATTATCATTTTCTCTCTTTCTCCCCCCCCCCTCCCGCTAGCTCGCGCCCCACTTCAGCTTGGCCTGTATGACTACTGTACTGCTCGTCTCGTCTCACTCGCACGCACGTGTGCATGCGCCGTCATAGCCGCTCCAACAAAATCGTTATCTCCCTCTCTTGCTGGCTCTATACATACTTTTGTCTCGCTCCCTCGTGCGCAAGCTCCACAAGCCATCAGAACGAGAGACAGACCGATAGGAGCTTGCGCCGGATGCAAAGAGGATGGAACGAATATCTTTCTCTCTTTCGTGTGTCTCTTCGTTGTCAGGCTGCTAAAGCTACAAGATAGAAGAGGCTCTTTCTATCTCTCGCTCTTTCTCCCTCGATATAGAACTTTTCGTTTCCTCTAGGAAAACGGCAGGCCTGGCTTGCAGAAATCTAGCAGACGACGCGAGTCAAGTCAGGTTGAGTCAAAAATTCCCTAGCAAGCGGATAAAGCACACATCAAGTGGAAGTACCTTCCTTTTTTATTACATTTTTCCATAATGCTTCCTACATCTCTTCATTTTCCCTCGGCGTTATGCATTATAATTGTCTTTAGTTCTCGTATAAAAAGCATGAATGCATCGACGAAAAGAAAGCGTCAGCAACGGTTACTTTTCGATACGGCCGACGAGTTGGTTGGCAATGCGCGGATTATAGATATATAGACGTGCAGTTGCGGCGCGCAGGAAGCTGAGCTTGCGAATATTGAGCACCACTGAGCCGCGGGATCTGTGCTACTGGGCTACGCGCCACACGGCGTCGGGCGCATTGGCCAACCGACCAATTCTCCTCTCCCGCTTTTAGTCTCGTCGACAGAAACTCTCGTGCAATCTGACGAAGACACAGTGGAACTTCATTATACACTCCACCCATCCTGTCTCCCGCTCTGTCTCTGCTGTCAGCGGCACGTCTAAGGAAGTTAAAATCTCAGTCCCTATCGCAATCCGACAAGTATGGATAATTTACTTGTTTCCTAAATTCTTCTCCACTTTGTACTAGGTAAACGTCTATTTTTTTTCTTCAATATTGGATTGAGCCTTTTGCGTAAAGCCAGCTCAAAGTTTCAATGAAATTTTTTACCCTACTTGCAGCTTCTTCACAAAACCGCTTCATTCACTGACTTCTCTGCCTTTTTTCATCTCTACTAGAACGTAAATCGCGAATGGATCGCCGTATATAAGAAAGGTAAAAGTAATCGACGATTCTCTAGCTGAAATTCTCTGAAAGAAAAATGTGCGCGTTGTACAGGTGGTGTACGCAAGAATAAATCGAAGCGCATCTGCATAAGATGTATACGTAAAAAAAAACGAGAAAAGATAAATGAACTGCTGGCTCGTTGATAATCCAATTCGCCAATCTTTTGGTGACTTAAAGAAATACTCGTCGATACCTTCGATCGTACTTTTCAAAGCGAAGTTCGTCTAAAGTTCTGCAATATTCTTTCTTATAATTTCCTACATTAATGCATTATCCTCGATCTTTTATTTTTTTCCATTAAAAGTATACCCTAGCATCACATGTGTATGCATATTAAACCATAGAAAATAATGGTGACAAGCGTATATGACATAAACCAGTAATAGGAAGCACGAATACCACAACAACTATCAGCGCTAGTGGTAAAAGCGCGTTGTAGCTATTAAAATCAGTAACTCGTAAAAAATTTGCCCTTCGATAATCATCTTTTTTAATAAATGTATACTGCGTGCACATGCGATGCGTGTAATAGCCAATATAACTCGATGCATGCAATGCTGTCTTTGGCTCTATGGCGATGGCATCGAGATCGGCCTCTCTTGTCTCAATAAGTATATCTACGTCGCTCGACTATTTTCTGCATTGTTTGGAATAAAGAGTTTGATCCTCGGTTCTATAAGTAAAATCATTGTATTGGTACGAGCTATTCTCTAAACAATGGTAAGGTTTACTTATCAATGTTTTAGAGTACGAAACTCATATAACTATGTATATGATAGTATACCAATTTTTCTCAGAATCGTAATGTCACTTTCTTCCAAAAAAACTTTGAAGTCTCATTGCATGCGCTGGAGTTTACTTGAATACCGGCGCGTAGCTCGTTATATCGGAAATTAAAGTACATCCAGATAAGAGGACTTACATCTTTTCATTTTGTCGTCCAATTAGTCTGTGGCACGACGATGTCTAGAAGGAACAATTTAAACTGCCTTCCGCGCGAATCTCTTATGGTTAGTTCGATATTTATATTTCACTCAACGCGAAATCGAATTGGGAGATAGTTTGGATAAGAATTAACGGAGCTCAAAATAGATATCGGGTTTTTATCCGAACGCGTATCCGTGAACTGAACTTTCAAGCTTGCGATGTGGGCCGTATATTGAGCTTTAATTAGAAATGTGAAGAATCTCGTAGGATGCGGTAGCAAAAACTTGTCCAATACCAAACAAAAAACGTCAAAGCGTGTTCTCGGAGATAAACTGATACCCCAATGTTTTATCAAGAACTGCAACCGATGGTTATTTGACATTGTGCAGCGTTTCTTTTGTCAACCTCGACAGTCAGTACAATATATCCGAGTGAAACAAACTTTACAAGTTCATTCTGCTCCGAAACTTTCTGCTATCTCTCACACTTTTACATTTATGCAAAGGAAAGCTCGGACAAGTTATAATTACTTTAGGGAATTAATTTCACAAGAAGAAGTAGCAGCAGGGCCAATAGCGGAACCTTATTGACGATCCTATAGTATAGCTTTGTTTTAATTGTTTTGATAAATTCGATATCCCTTTTAGCGGCTAAATTTAACTCGTACGTTTGAGTATATTATTTTTTGATTTCCAAGCTTTCGAGTTTACTCATCGAATACTTAGCTTTCAATTAAAAATGCCTTTATGAGTAAAAACGAGATACTACAGACGAATTCTCATTAGTTAAGCGAAAAAGTCTCCACTCTCATCGGTTTCTCGTGTCATCATTCATATACATATATGTATATTATATTAAACTCATTGCCATCGATATAATCTAAACATTCGTCACATCGATAGTTAAACGTTTGGCTATGTAAAATGGTATAATCATTTCTAGAGTTTGCTTTTATTCGCGACGCGCATACAGTTTTGTACTTACTCACTGGGTCATTGGTGCAACTCTGCGTACAATGAAAGTGTTACGCAGAAAAAGGCTGAAGCGTTTGCTCTCCTCGAAGGGCTACTCCCGTCTCTAATTTCAAGTGCTTCAAAGGATTACTTTTATGCTCTTCGGTATATATAGGCTACTTGTCATCTATGAGAGTTGTCGAAGCGTGGAAAGAGAGCTGACGGTGCGTGAAAAAAAAAATCTCAGTTGTACGACCCAGATTATTTTCATCGTCATTTTTCTTAGCACATAGAAACGCATTTATCGCTTTCATTTGTATGACGGCATTTCAAGAGTTGTGCAACGACGGAATCTGTCAAAGAATTCAAAACATGTCGGCAAAATGCAATTCACCCTCGTTCGAGAAAATTTTTCCCATTTTCATTTGGGAATGAGTGCTGCGACACGCGTAGCCATATAAAGATTGTAAAATACACACGAACTGATAAAAGCCCGGTAAAAGTTGTTACATTTCCTTTACATATAAATTCTCCTCCTTTTAGCGTTGCGCAATCGGAGTTACGATTGCTTTGTGCCGATTTCTTCGTTATTCATATAACCAACTTGCAAATGGGATACAATAATAAAGAAGTGAAACGCTGTTTCCGTTAATAGCATTATTTAATATTACCATTGTTACAAATGGCGAGAGATTAAGCCGACTGTAATAGTGGCTTTGCACCTAAGGTTTTTCGCTGTGCAGACAGGTAAAGTTTAAGGAAACATTAGAGAAAATACTTCCTATTCAAAGGGTCGATTTATCCACCCATTACATAATTCATTAACATTCCTCGCGTCGTTCATGCCACTGTGGGTAATTTCATCTCGTGAATCTTTTAGAAGCAAGCTTTTTCCTTGAGTTTTGATTTATCCGAGTAAACCGATGTCGGATCTATAGCTTTATCGTCGTCGTAATCCTTGACAAGTGCAATGCGCGCAGTTCAGCTAACAAAATGAGCCTTGGTTTGTTTATGCCTTTCGTACATTGTTACGTTCGTTTGCACAAGGCGATAGATTCCTTTTTTTAACGACGTATTAGACTGAAATTCAATATTTCCTTGTCAAAAATATTACATTCGATAGACACGATTATTTAGGCATGCCTCTCGGTGATTTTTTATCGTCTGGGCCTGTATGAAAATCGAGTCACGCGGTCATATAACAATGTAAGTTGACAGCGACTTATTTATTCTAGCACGAAATTTCATCTACTTTAATTAGCATCGGACTGAATTATTATTATTCACAATGTCATAATATTGCGTTGCATAATCGTATTGTTTTGCAAGGCGTATAGTATCCTATATACGAACTAAGGATTAATTCTAGAAATTATTTAAAAGCTTTCTATCGTGGTTTTTAATGAAATCATGTATTGTGCTCGCTCTTAACGCCGCTCTTTAATCTTGGTCATCGCTATTCTCGCCCGTACTATCTTGCTCATAAATGTCTCCTATCTTGGTACAAGTAAAGGCCTAGGTCGCAGCATAAATGTAAATTATTTCATTAATAAAGAAACGATTAATTGTTCCAAAGGCTTTGATTGGACAAATGTAAAAAAAGATCGACGAAAATATTAAAAAATTCAAGTTTTTGCACATTCGTACGGTCTCCACCAGCATGGACCTTGACTACTCGGTCCCTTTTACGTTATTATCTCGAGGCACATCTTGTCCCTCAATTCGCACATTCTGTGCATTCACTCGCAAATCGCAGTAAAAGAAGATTATTAAGTAACGTCAGGGCAATTAGGCATAGAGAAGCTACATGAGCAAAGCGAGAAAGAAAGGTACGCAATTATTATCACGGCATAATCCGGTCAGCTATAACATAGATAGATCAGCACCTCCCCCGTCGTAGCCCCGTCACTTCGAGTTTTTCCTTTATTCTCCCTTGTCGACGATCTAAAATTTAAATTTCCCACAAGATATTTGTTTTTATTTAAACATATGCTGCTTAAAAGTTTTATTGGGGCGTTAAGGGGGGGGGGGAGTGAATTGCAGGTATATGTTTATTATAATGTAACATCCGTGAATAATTTGGATTGGAAATTGGAGTAGATTTTCTCATTTGTACAGATGACGAGAGAAGTTGATAAAGTTCGATGATTTATTCGGGGCGAAAGTGAATTCCGGAAAGGAACATAATATTTTTTTTTCGTGTAAGATTTACTGTAGGACAAATAATAATTCCTCTAGATCATTATTAAAAATAATTATTGTTACTCGGGATGTATTTAACATCATAATGTTGAGTAGGATTTTACTTCTTTGTGAATCCGCATGTGGTTCAAGCTGTTGAAAAAAATTTAAGCTTTTTTCAGAATGAAAAGAATTTAGTATGGAAAATATTACATCAATCCAGAAAAATAGTATGTGCAAGCAAAGGTATTAAGGAATCAAAACAAAATATATCTTTCTTTACATCAACGCATACATAACGTAATGTTCTTGTTGAATAATCTGATAAGAGCCGTTTGAAATTTAATCGAGAGGTAATTGAATGTTATCACTCAGCTCGTTAAACTCTGTTTGTCGCCAAGGCATCGATATTGATATGTACATGTCCAACCTTCGCAAAGAGCAGTCGTGCAACGTGTTTCCTCTTGCGAATAACAATAATGACAGAATAATAATAAGAACAAATCGATAAAGAAATGACGATCAAAACAGCGAACGCATAAAGATGCATTTCGATGCGCGTTCTATGCGAAACATCGAGAAGACGCTTAAAGCCAAAAAGCTTAAAATAACATAGAATCGTCGGCTATTTCTTGGCACACTAGAAGCGTCTCGTGACTTTTGGAAGTACAGTAACAACGCGAAAATGATAACCGGTAGCGGACGTGGTCTCACATTTTCGACGAGTCTATCGCGAAGTATAAGTTTTCATACATCAAACTGAAATTTTCGGCTGTAGTATACATCACGCAGAAATGCATCATTCGAATGATTTTCCATAAGTGATGTGGGTAAACATAAATGTAAACGTTTTACATGGATGAATGATGCGTATTGACGCAACCAAGAAAGATAAAATATTAAAATGCTTTGTATTACTGTAAAAGTGTTTATTAAACTGTACTCGCGATCAAATGATTTCCCGATGTGAAAGTATGTTCACGGGTGCCAAGGAAGAATTAAGTTTTTACACTTTAAAAACTAGAGAAAAATAACAGATCGGCAGGTTAGTTACTGTATACCAATACTGTACCAAAGTTACAGCACGGTTCTTTGCCAGAGCCATCATAATGATTTTTAATTGAATCGTGAAATTAGTTTACATGCGATTCTTCGTGACTCATATGGAAATTATTTAGCACAATATTGTGCAATCCAAAGTTCGATAATAATGCGATAAGCATCGTAGCGCGTAGAAAGGGATGTGTACCGCAAATCGAATGTAGACTACAATTCCATACTAGCATAATCAACACCATAATAAACTTTCAAGCAAAGAAATGCAATAGGTAGTATTATCTTCAGTCAAAGACCTAATAAACAGTAGCGCATAAGTAAAGCGCAAGATCATCATCATCGTGACCCTGTATGAACCCCTTTCAGTCGCGTGCTGGCGTGCCGCGCAAATGATTCACACCAACGCCTACATTCGCGTAGACGACTACGATGATGACTACGACGATTACGACGACTACGACAACTACGACGACGACGACGACGACGACGACGACGACGACGACTACGACGACGACGACGACGACGATATACTGGTTCTTGCCAGTTCATTCATAAAAATTGAAGCGCTCGTACAAGCTGTCCGGTTCGAACCGGAAAATCCGAGCACGCTCAGAGATACTCGCTACCGAAGGTTTGTCGAGCCGCAGTCATCGGATACCCGTTGCAAGCGATAGCCACGGTTTCTCCGCGGTTTTCCTCTGTCCTCCTCTTTTTTACACGTTTACACTGATAGGTTCTAGTTTCAAATTCTTTTTTTTCCTATTTTTTGCATCGATTCGATCTTATGAATGAGAGCTCAATTAGTGCGACACTCTTTAGACGTGGGAATTGGCGTAAAAGGTGAAAGTGCGGAAGACAGGAAGGATGTACATGAAGACTATACACGTATTTGTAAGCAACAAAGTGAGAGAGTGTAAAATTGTGTTACGCTTGTTAATATGGATTTGGAGATCTGACATCTGTAATTTTATTCCCGAGCAAAATAAAAGAAATCATGAAATATACGTGTACGAGCATTCAATATCGTATATTACGTTGTGTTATATGAAAACACGCGATAAATATCGAGGCTTATCGCGACCCGTTATTTTTTCAGAGAGGTTTTTTGCACAAAATATTTGCCATCGCTTATTACGCGATGAAAGTTTCGAGGCGACTTCCTCCAGAAATAAATCTCGCGTATCCTCAACGGAAATATTAATCGCCAGAGTAGGAAGTAAAGTAGTTGTACTTATCGCGAAGTTGGTGAAGATTTACCTCGAGCCAACAAAAAAATGAATAAAAAATTTGCTCCTCTTGGCACTTTTAGCAATGTCGCTCGCTCATTTCAAATTCTATTACGAAAATTCAACGCGAGGAATCTCGAAACCCTCTCTCTCTTTCTCATCCGTACACATTGCATGTAGTAGCAGCTGCTTCGCACAATACAGAGGATTACGGCCAAGACTTGCTCATATCTGCGCCCGACCGAGAGTCGCATGCGCTCTGCGCTCTTTAGCCAAGCACGCAATCTTCATTGAAAGTTAAACTCGACGCCTTTAATTGCTTTGGGAATATCACGCGAGAAACCACAACTATGAGAAAAACGTGTCACGCGCACGTAAGATAAAAATCTTCCGCGCGTCATCGTGAAATAATTGAGGTGGAAAAGATACTTGCTCGGTATATGTGCGAGGTGTTACATATCGTCGTACTGGTATGTTTGTATATATGTCTACATATATTTGGAGCGCGTGCGTCTTGCGCTATATAATACTGCAACTGCTAGCGCTGTGACCATGACTGCGCGTATACGCGAGTATTATCATCGCGAAGGAAGAGGCGAATTACGCCCAATCTAGCACCTCGACGTTACGGTTTTGTTCGGCTCTCGCGAGAATATCACCGCGCGTGCGCTTGTCCATGGCTGTGTTCGTTTAGGCTCGTTCTGCTCACGTGTGCTACGTATGACGTATAATACAACTGACCAACCAGTTCTAGTACGCTGTACCGTACTTGTATTTTTTCTTCCTGCGAGATTTTTCAACTTATCAATTTTTGCTATTCCTGCTATACTTATAAACTTCAACATCACTTCAAAAAGCAGCAATTACGATTTCTTTATTACGCGAGCGACTTTCATAATTTTTTGTTATTCTCATCAAACGAAGGAAAAAAAATGCTTTAATTTAAGCAATATATGAGTATTGCGTATTAATTACGCACTTACGCATGTCTGTGTGTCTGTGGCTCTCTTCCCTTTTTATGCGCAGTTTCTACGGCTGCAGTTATCTTCGCAGGCTAGCGAATAGTGTATATAACACGATATTAATAAGCTCAGGCGAGCGTAAACCAATGATAAATTTGAAATCATTGAGCGTCGGAATAATAGTTTTCATTAAATTTAATAGACTTTATTATCCAACGATGTTTCATTAACTATGCAATCATTTTGTGCTTGCTTATCTGGCACATAACGTAAAGAAACATAATATTTATTCTCAAGCTAATTAATAATACATTAATAGCAGCAGAGCTCTTTCAAGGCTATGGCGGATAATTTCGAATTTGTTTGAGCTCGTGTTTGCGGCTTAATTAGTCGTCGAAGCCGTAAACGCCCACTATCACAACTTATAAACAAATAAAGGCAGAAGGTGCTCCCTTCTTATCTCCCCCCCCCCTTTCTCTCTCTTTCGCTCGTTCGCGCTTATGAGTACGCGCTCGTCGAAGCGGGCAGTCATGATAATGCAAACTCCTTTGTGCGACATCGAGTGTCGTATACACACATGAGACCACCGCACTGAGACACGATTACCATGCTATGACAATGTGTACAATATAAACAGAAGCGATAGCTAGTTTTCTGCTACTGTACACGCGTACACTCTCTTATTTGTAACTTGATCGATTTTACAAAGTGAAAAGAGACCATCGGTTCAAGCAGCTCACCTATAAAAATGTACCGGTGCTGATACCCAAATCAACTGATTCAACCGACGATATCGCAAAATCCTGAAATCCGTACATAAATATTTTTACGTAGAAAGAAAAACGCATTGTATTCTATTAGTTTCATTGCGTAAATGATATGACGAAAATGTTCTAGTACATGCATACTGGTATGTAACAATTTGAAGAGCATAAACGGTGTGATAAAATTAATGACAGTAGAAAATGTCGATACATAGAGATGCTACACTATTTAGTGTATATCTAAAGCGTAAGGTTGCATATGCATATTCACGAAGTGGACGCTTAACTTGAAATCGCTGCAACTACTACTTAAGAAACTCCCTATCTCTCAAACGACACCCGATAAAATAGTGGCTTTTCCCAACATTTATGCCTATTTATTTGAACTTAGTTCTACAATAAGGAAAAATTCAACACACGCATTTCGACCATTGTAGAAGAACACAGCAACGCTTTTATGTTGTTGTTTATTGTTGGTTATTACCAATATAATAGAATTACGTAAGCGTATGTCATAGAACAATACAACTCCTGCATATCAGGCGATGGCAATGTTTATTAACTCTGTGACTTATAATCTCTGAGGAACTATTAAAAAATAAAAGCCTGCAAATACTCATTCAGTACATATAATACAATACTGAATTGTAGATGTAATATCAATTTGAAATTGGAGCTGCTAAGACGATAATTCGTATTTCTATTAATTCTTTGAAAAACAAAATAAAACTTCTTAATAAAAAGAAAGTAACTCGATTTCTCCAGATTAGCTCGCCAGAAAGAGAGAGAGAGAAAGAAAGAGAGAGAGAGTTTAACACGTATCACTTTACAATTGAAAATGTCTCCCTCTTAGCAACCGTCATCGCGCCAATTCGGCTCGCCGGACTCGTCTGTTACCACTGTCAACCGCTTCGATAATGAACATATGTATAATAAAATACTGGCTCTTAGTATTTCATTCGCAGTTAGACAAGACTAAACGATGATTGACGGTATCATCGAAGGTTACAAGCTCGCGTGCCAAAATTACTTTTCTGATATTGCCGCGTATGCACTATATATACTCATATGTGTATGTACGCGTGTACATAAAAGCGGTCAAACACTGAAAAGATCGACACGAATTTGCAGAGCAGCGGAACATTCAGTTACTTAATAGACGACACCATCATAGACTTGATTTAAGCCAGGAAGACCAGCGAATTATTTATCGATACGATAACGAGCGTATTTGACTTCCAAGTCCGTGACTTTGATGAAGCGTAACGTATATTTTAGATAAGCCAGAGGGGCGAAGAGGTGGACTCAGGAGAGGCGTAAAAATGATAATTATTTTTAATTGCCTTTAATAATTTCTCGGATGCCTTGTATGAAAAAACTGCGAAAAAAAGAATGTATAAAATAGAGTGACTTTGCAATTTTTCGTGTAGTATAGATCTCGAGCTTACAGTACAAACGTGAGCTAAGAAAAAGACTTTTTCAAAACAATTTGGTACGTGTTACGTGGCACTTTTAGCTTCTAAATACGTTTTTTCTTTGCACTCGAATTTCAGCGAGTAGTTTACGCTAAAGACAAATATGCGCCGTTAATAAAGAAACTTTACATATTCATGACTTTTCACACTGGTGGGGTGATTGCGGAGCTGAAGCTTTTAAGTACTTCTCGAACTCCAAACTCAGCATTAATTAGACACAAGTATTTGAAAACTACTGCACAGAAAAGAATAAACAGCAGTTTTTAATCAGTTTTCGGATAAACCTACTGACCAGCGAAAGCTCCAATATTCACTTGTCCACGTGAATTCATTTTCCAACGTATTAAACTACTTTCGAAGCTTACATTTGACTTAAGCAAAAACGTATTTTCGAAATTCTTGAATCAATACAGAGCTTCAATGGAATCTTCAAAGCGAGTACACGCATACTACGTACTTTTTGTTAAGCATCCGCCTCAAAAGCACGCGCCACTCACTCGCCGAAAGCTTTGGTGAAAAACTACTGCGTCTAGACTTTGATTTCGAAAATATCATTTCCCTCTTTGGGAAGTTAAGTGACTTAGTCAAACAAGGAGGAAGAGATAAACGGAGACGCGGCATTAACTTGCCTGCCGGATAAGAACGATAAACCAATTAGGTCGTTATAAATCGTTAGAATGGAATATACGTATGTATATGTTTCACGAGAATGTCAACGAAGATGCAGAACAAATTATAATCCAAGTTTAAAGAGCCTAAAAACACCTCGACCGCGAGTTATATGGATTGTACGAATATTACTAGTATCTAGTGGGCAAGCTTGTTAGGATAGAAAATATTAGTAGAATGGGTCCTGCGAAATCCTTGTATAGAACAAAGGATGTAATTACTCGTCGGTCACGACTATATGACTATGAGGTAGCTTCAAACTGGACGACAATCCGACAAAGCGGACTCAACGATCATCAGACGGAAAAGAGATGAATATTAATGGTTCACAGACTTTCTTCTGAATTGGATATAATATCTGGATAGTCCATAGAAAATTAAACAAAAAATTGAATATCTGCAAAGGGAACCTTTGCAGATATTCAATTTTTTGCTGATGATTGTAAACATATTAACAAGAGAGTGTACTTCTTTTCAAGGATATTATGAGGAGAATGAAATGACAACTTCGCTAAACTGCTTTGTTAAAAGTAGAACTCGATTGATTGAATTTGTCAAGACAATTCAAAATATTCATGAGAGAAGTAAATTCTTGTAAGTTAAACGTGGTCGGCTGATATCTCAAGCCTGCTGGACTTTGGTCATTTATTAAAATTCTTAATACCGAAAATTTTGATCCATTTGGGGCTAATTAATTACTAAAGGACAGGAGATTTAATAGGAAGAAAAAACAGACGCATTCACTGCTCACTTAAATCTTTAAATTGAGAAAATTTAATTGATCTCGGTTACTGTGATACATTAAGAGGCTAAATAAACAGTTCTTTCAAGATAACACTGTCAATGAATTTCGATGAATAGACTAACAGTAAGTATGTGCGAGGTGGAAAGATAGTTGAAGTTCAAGCAAAAACACAGTTTGGTCTATAAAACGACTTTGATGTACATTGAAAAAATATTATCTTCCAATAATTAATAATTCCATTTGGGTAATCTCTGTCTAAATAAAACCAATCTTAAATTTGCATCTTCTTTTCCATGAAATATAAAAGACAACGTATAAACGTGAACACATAATCATATTATGTGTTCACGTTTTTAATTACTTCTTACACTAGTAAATCAGTGGTCGGATCGTAATCACTTTGAGGGATAACCTCATCAGCATTAGCTTAGCAATGACGACGAAAAAATAAAATGCTGTTGGAGAAGCTACTATTTTTGTAAAGCACAGGTAGACTGGCAAGGATATTTAATTAAAAGACTGAATATTTGGGTGGTTATTTTTTCAGAAGATGTAAAACGAAATATAAAAGTATATTACTTGAGAGCAATCAAACGTTGACCTAATCATAAAATGAAGATTTTTTAAATTCAATAATCTTCATTTACGATTCATCTCTGAATGACAAAAAACATATATCTTATGAACTGCAATATTGCTATTGTTGCGAACACTGCTTTCATGCTTAGGTGATCGAAAATTTTCCATAAAATACATGACTTTTTATTATTCTCATAAAATTCTGTCCACTACATCGACTTTTCGATTGAAAAATTTTAGCTTTTGGATAATATCCCCCTAGTCAACATACTGACTACCTGTGTGGATCTGATTATGAGATTAAAAAATTTCGTCGTTCAAACTTTCATTTCTATATGAACGAACCCACGCGATGGGCATTTTGACATCCACCATCGCGTGTATACCATTTGGTATTTCGTAGTTCCGAGTGATGGCCCAACGGATAAAATATCGTATAACCAAATTAAGCCCGTTCGCTTTACACAACGCACGCAATGTGCGTATTTTTACTTCAGCCATCCTTGACATATACAAAATGATCATCGCGTGAGAAAATTTTTCCAAGTTAAAAAGCTTCTGTCTCATTGGAATTTGCTGAGCAACTACTACAGTGCTATATTCGACTTTCGAGATCTCATTATCTTCTTATTGCATTATCTCCTTATGCAACGCAATCCTCTCCTTTTCCCTGTCATTTTTTCAGCATCTTCTTTTATTACATCTCTATCCCCATGACTCCCTTCTCAACGGCTAGCACATAGCACTACAACAACAACTACTACCTATATAACTACTATTACTCGGCATTTCGTTCACCGTACGAGAAAGAGTAGCGCGCGGGGGTTGTGTATCGACCGCGCCGCACTGCGGGGCTTTGTACCCCACTACGAGTGCGGAGAGCCGCGCGCGCAGCAACTCCCTCAACCAGCCCATCTCTCTGGATCTCGTTCTGTCTTGCTGTTTCCAGTGCGATCCGGATATTCACTGCGCGCGCGCGTTACACCCTGTATACCTTTCTCTCTCCCTCGAATTCTGTCGTAACGTGGCGAGAGCCCTTGTGGATGGACCCGAATTCTCAACGTTTTCGTTCTTGCATACGATACGGAGGTTCGATCAGCTGCGAGAGTGAGAGATAGAGAGAGCTAGAGAGAGAATGGTTCAACCGGCTAGAATTCTGATGCTTCTCGTATTAACCCTAACTATAGCTATATAGTCGACTTTATTCTGTATATGCCCCCCTACCTTGTCGAGGCCTCAATTGTAGGGATTCGGAGATCTTCACAGACTCTCTTTTTTGCACATTTCTTAATGCTTTTCTGGTTGTCCAACAGATTCTTCGTTAATTATGTTTTAACACAATGTGTCTGGCGTAATGTCAGGAGGAATCGAAATAACGAGAAAGTCACTACGTGAATCGACGCCATTATTTCGTACATGTTCTGTGTTGGCCGATGTATACTTTACTTCTACTCACCATTCACTGCCTTGACTATTCATTATTTATGGCTCTTTTTATCGAACAATAATATAAGATTGTCTCTTTCTTTCGCAGGATACGTTTGACAAAAAAGCTTTTTTTGACGAGCTTTTTTGTGCGAAAGAGCTTAAACAAAAAAATGGAGAACAAATGTTATTTATTTTCGATCATAGTGCCAAGACTTATGAAGTAGAGAAAAGCTATAATCTCTTCTTCAGGCTGAAAGGCACAATAGCAAAAGTCAAGAAGGCGCGAAAATGGAACTGATTTACTCAAGTCGCTAGAATAAACAGCAGACCGGTTCTCAAGCCTTTGAAACCCAAAACTGCGTAATGAGTTTCAAGGAAGCCCTCGCAATCAATGATCATGTCTCATGCTCAGGTCGCAGCCTGCAGAGCTATCCTTTAATTTTATCGCTTCGTACTGTACTTAAATTTGCTGATAATGTTACATCGTAACAATGTCTCAAGCTAGTTGAAACTTTACGTCGTAAAATGCAATATTTTTTACGTCATCAATATTCGTCAAGCGTAGTAAAAAGCTCTCAATCGAAATCTGCGATATTTATATGTTTCCATATCCTGGTGATAGTAAATAATTCCTGATCAGGTCAAATCTATTTGACGACGGGGTGCTGAGGGACGCCCTCAATCTGAAATCCAATACCTATTGTGTAAGAAAATACAAAATGCTGAATCTGTATTCGAGATTGTTTTACGCATATATCCTGTATACGAAATCATTTTTAATATTATGAATTATTCAGTTCACAAGTATTACCGAATTTATCAGATGTTTGCAAACTGTTACGTTGTATTAAGACTTGTTACTAGTTGCTGCATTATGCATTTCAGATTTATTTGTCTGAATTAATGAATAAAGCAGAATAAATCAACAATTTCGGAAAAAGAACGATAACAGTCTTTAGAGCCAGTTTGTTTGTTAAAACAAAATTGTTTCTCGGATATTGTAACTTTTAACAGTTCGCTATAGCAGTCATCATCACATCAGTTTCAAATAAAACAGAGTGCTTTTTAGAGGCTGATGAAATCTTAACCTGGTTGTGCTTTCCACAGGTCATTGAAAAGACACAGACGGGGGAAAAAAGAAGAACACAGTGGAATCTTCAATCACAGAACAAAGGGGGAATATGACGTATAATAATCCCTTCCGGTGAGAGCGTACACCTCTAGTGTGAACAGGGATTCGTTATTTTCCTTTCCTTTTCCAGTGTAGTGAAATCTACGTTGTGCGACTGTACTAGCCGAGTCACTCATACGCACTATAAACATACAATGGAAATGAAACTGCGATTTTGATTATATCAATCGAATAAAGCAGGTGCATGAAAATGTGGACTTTGTTCGGCTATTTCTACTCTATTGTAGCTTAGATATGCAGAATTTTAGAACGTGAACTTTCAATTGATGCTGATTTACGATTAAGTATATAATAACTAAGTGGATAGATAAATTTTAATAGGAGGGGGTATTAACGCTTTAGTCTTCCTTTAAAAATAATGATTTTGATTTGAATTTTTTTGGAAGTACGATAAACTTACTTTATGCATCATCGTCTTTTGCATCTATTTTTCACTGTCCTTCATTTCTCTCAGAACTGATTAATTCAGCTCTAGACAAACATAAAGATTCTCTCAAGTTTTTCTGCTACCGCCGTCATTAATAACCAACCGGCGAGCTTTGATATACACACAGGTCAAAGTTACCTGGTTTTTATCTTCAAGCATTAAAAAAAGGAGCGAAACCGACATCTCGCCATAAACAAAACCCTTGACGAATATCAGAATTTCCTTCTAGCAGCAACACTATTAGAGCTCCAACTTAGCTATAAAAAATTTGATTTGTCTAGACAACTGTTTGCCTAGTACACCATTTCCGAAAAGCACCACTCGACTTATACGTGATTCATTTTTTATCAATTCGTTTTAATTATGTCGAAATTTCTCTAGGTATTCACGTATGATTTCAATGATGAGGATGTAAAGGACCAATTAATTTTTCACAATGGTTCTCCGTTCACTCAACAATTGTTTATCTTCTTTCGTCTTTCCGCAGGTGATTTATATATTTCTTTGGAGACGGAAGCATAGAAAAGGAAAGAAACCAAATACAAAGACGAATGACGATTTATCACGACTTTAAGGTTGATCCGATTCTAACCTGATAAGATCGTGATCGAGCGGCATCGTTTTAATCGATCGTCATAAAAGTAGACAACGATGTTTACTATACTAGTCTTTATCATGTACAGATCTATTATGCAAAAATAAATCGATCGCGAGCTTACGTCAAGCCGTAATTAAGCTTGTGTTCTAAAACGGGCAATCTTTTCTATAAAGACTGGTCTCTGGAGAGATGCATCGGTATGTAACGTTTGTTATTACATGCGTGAATGTACCACGCAACCGAAACGACAACGGCAATTAGTAGAACTATTAAGAGCGATAGCTATTTTTCTCCCACCCCCCGCCGCCCCTCTCTCTCACGCATTAAACGTTTATAAAGATATGGATAAAAACGCGCGGTCAAAGCTCAGTACACCTAATAATTTGTCCAGTTATTAAGTGAGAAAGAAAATAACTTGGAGAATGAGCGAAAGTCCGAGCAAAGCTCACGAGCGCTCCTGGTGGCGGCTATTATTGGCATTCGATCGATTTCCGGCTCTGAAGTACGAGTGCGCCAACGCCGCTTCCGAATTTAATAAAACGTCATATTTTTATATGTCTTAGTAGTCTACATTCTTGATCAAAATTCTCAGAAAGAAAAGTGCACCGTTAAGATGGATCGAAACATTGAAGATTCATCATTGTGATCAGTAGAGGACCATTAGTTAAAAGTTGTCCTGCACAGCGGTGTGAACGTGTATACTCTCCTACTTACATACACACACGATCGACCCCGTACAGTAAGATTATTAAGATTTATATATCCTTCCAATTAAAGCGAAAGAATTCTGCCAATCCTATAGTGGAATTAACTGAAAACAATAGAAATGAATCAAGCAGTCTTTCAATATCCTTTTTTTCCCTCGTATTATTTTACCGTCAACCTTGAAAGTGGGACTTGTATAGATTTTCACTCTATTGTAACTTTTCTACTGTAACTGAAAATGAATATCAAACTGAACGCGTCAGATGTCCCACAAAAATCCTAAAGTTTCTTTCGCAATAATCAGATCAATACAAATTCTAGATCACATAAAAAACAAATACAAATACACGCCCACATATATTCCTTCCGTTTCAATTTTCCGTAATAGCAATCCGAAAATCATTCCCATTGGATCTCCCTACGAAATATGAGAGATTGGTAACTCTGTCAAGGAGTGTAACATATAGATGCAAAGAGAGGGGACAGAAACGACGTAGGCGTTAGACTTACGGGACGACAACGACGACTTCCTAAGATGAGTCAGACTAAGCACGCGTGAGTCACGAACGCGCTAAGTGCGCATAGCTCTTGGATTTTCTGGTTCGTACTCGACATTATAGGTACGCGTGTAGACGCGAGAAATCTTGTTCGTCAGAGAAGCGAACGACGAACACGTTGTACGGCTATGTATATGAAGACCTGAGTATTGTTTTATACTGAAAATAGTATTAAGATCGATGAGATAATTTCGCATCGACGAGAATATTGTGAATATAGTGATTTGCCATATAATATATTCCTAAACCAAAAAAAAAACAATGATAAAGCTAATTTAGCAGATTGCACAATTAGTAATTGCTTTTGTTCTGGTCTAATCGTGTCCTCTTGAAATAACAAGATTTCCCTTTCGCACTTTCTGTTAAACTAAATTACCACTAAAATCCGCAATCGCAAACTTCTCTCTGTCTCTCTTTCTCTCAACTATATGCTCTCTCTCTCTCTTTCTTTCTCTCTCTTCGACACACTAAGGTGAGAATTTGCAAGCTTCGATAGTTATAACTCGAGTATCACACGATAAGAAGGAGAAAATCGATATATCGCAACCTGCGCTTTCTCGCTGGGGTCCAGCATGCGGTTGACTTCTTATCGCGTTCATTTTTTCTTTTATATTAAGCTCGGCTCTCCGTTCCCGTACTTCGATGTATGATATGCTCGAGTACCTGCTATGGACATAGAATACTTCAATTTTGCGGTCGTTAAAGCACAGGCAACGTCTTTTTTTAATTAATAACTTTTATAGGTAAACTTTCTGATAGATAGTCCGTTTTGGAGAAGAGAAAGATTTAATATCTCTTCATTAATTAAAGGGAACACGAAAAAATGTTCTGTCCAAAGAGATAGAAAGAACAACATCTAGAGCAAACAAAAGCAGACAAAAGAAATTCATCAAGCCCTCTCCAATCCAAGCTCATCAAGCGCACCGGAAGGTGAGCAAGCTAAGCTTCTCTCTCTCTCTCAGGCGTCTTATTAAACGGCCCGTCTATGGAGTCGAATTTTCGTGAGGTCGAACCAGTTATGGACGGTTACAAGACGTGTTCTCACTCTTTCGACACGACTTGTCACTCGTACATATAATATATACTTATACAACTACTTCTCTCTCTCTCTCTCTCTCTCTCTCTCTCTCTCTCTCTCTATTTCAATTAGATTCTCGCCTCTAACGTGCACGGGCTACAATTACATATCGCTGAGCATGAAACAGTTCTAATCAAGGAACAGGCTTTTTCTCTCTTCGAGCCGAGGCCTTGTCGATTTGCGTCGATTATGCGCTTCTCCCCCAAAGGAACTGAATTCCATCCAAGACAAATTATCTCCTAAGAAGAAAATAATACGAAAGTTCTGGCTTTATTTTTTCATCCCACTATATATGGTTAGCGTTGTCGCGACGGCTCTCCATTGTGCGCATCTTGAATTTGCTCACTCACCGACAAGAGCCGTCCGCATATAGTATAGTATCGCGATGGTGGAGGGAAGCCAAGAGATACTGAGACCACCGAAAGTTTTTCAGAATTTAAAAGAGAAAAGAGTTTTTCTTGCTTTTTTACGTTTACAAGCGATTCCTCAAGTCTATCCATAAATGCCACCAGTCGAGTCTGTATAGACACATATGACTGGTGGCATATAGATTTTTGTACCATAAATTGGCACGGGTTTATCTGCATATAAGCGTAAGATTTACGTTAAAAGTCGATATCGAATATTTAAAGTTGACGCCGTCGCTCGTGTGTAATTGCTTTTACTGCGCGCAGTTTATCACACAAATGCAGTTTGTTCAATAATTGAAAGGTCATCCATACTACAATATTTTGAATTTCATTGAGATATTTCTTCCTCTCCTTCTCGATGCAACAATGTAACAGCGATGCTAATGTTTTAGGAATAAATCGAGATTTCCTCTGGCAGAAATATATTTATAGTTTATTTATTGACACTCATTGATACATGCTCGTTTCTGTACATAAATATATGTACACACACTGTACAACAGAATATACGTAAATACACCAGCTCCGAGGATTAGTTGCTCAAGTTCCAAGGATTGTATAATTTAGGCTATACGATGTTTCTGTGCGTATATCGACCATCGATTGAATTTTTCGCCGCGGAGAGGCACACCAAATTTCTAATTCAAATTCCACTTGTCTGTTTATTCTCAATTTGTATTTAAAGAATTATGCATATAATAAAAACAGAAGCTTCATTGTTGATGAAATCTCCTATTGATTTCAATTTCGAATACAAGTGCACATCTCTGTGTTGATGATGAATTGAGACAAACTACGATTTAGTTTCATTATAAACTTCATTGAGCAGCCGAACTGTAAGTATTTCTGATGAGCCAAACGTCGATACAGCGATTACTTAACATCTTTATCCCAATCTCATTAACTTCGCAATTGATTCTGGTTTGTATGTTGCAATAAATTTCAAGCAAATTGGGACAAAAAAAATTCAACCTATTCTCTAGGAAAACATTAATTTCAACCTTGAAAACTCGATTCAATCGAGGAAATCGTGCAGAGCACGAGAAGCTCGAATAAAGCTCGTCCTTGTACTTACGTGGCGAAGGTGAAAATTTGATGGTATGGTCTCCGTGAAATTTCTCGAAGACACACGAACCTTCTCGTCTTGCTGATTAAATTCCCATTGAACGTCCTCAGGCGGTGAGACTTTGTCACGTTCCAAAGTCTTAGGGCTGTATCTCTCTTCGGACGTTGCTGCCGATGCCATTTATATATAATATTCACGCCCAAGGACATTGGACTTATTCGAGGCGGTAAATGGAATTATTGGCAAAAGAAATAGAAATGACAAAATCCTTTGCTAATCAAATGAACTTCAACGAAACTATCATACATTGAATGTACTGAAAACTCAACGTTCCGAAGCACTCACACACATTCAATGTAATAAAAGACTATTGATTTGTGGAATCTGCATTGGCTGTATCCAGTATACACGAGTTTTTGTCTCTCACTCTGTACTTCAGTAAAAAAATATATTTACACTATCTATTTATATAGTCTAGCATTCTTTTATTTTAATCAGCTCGATAGAAAATAAGAAAAAGAATATGTATAATATGTGATGCTATGGAGCGCACATCTCTTCAATAATCGATACCTGCATTATACGTGCAATTTTGAGCCGTACATTTCAGATGCTTGGATAGAAAGCTAATCCCGCGAGAACTGTCGGCGAAAAATCGTAATAATTAACTTACATGCAGGGATCCATACAGGCATCGAGATTCTGAAAAAAAGCCCACCTGGCGAAAAAGACGTATTTGTTGTGTTCTGGCGTACACATATCTCGGAAAAATTGAAAAGTTTTTTATGGATCCGCTTGGCTCCCTTCCTTTCTCCCCGCTCGCGCCCCTCGCTTGCTCTCGATCAATGCACCGGCGGCGCTGGCTCTGAAAACGCGCGCGCCAGTGGCGACGGCAGCGGAAGAACGAGTAGCAGTAGCAGCAGCAGCAATGACGTAACAGCCGAAGGACGACTCGGCGGCGCAGGTGCTTGCAGCGATTAACTCTCGGAAAAAGGGTGACTCTCGCCTTCTGGTTACGAATTTACTTTTATTTTTTATTTTTTTTTTTTAATTTTTTATATCTTAGACCGGAAGTTATTGATAGTGAATTGTACGAACTTACTACGGAGGGATTCTGTACTTATCCGATTTAAACATAATGAATCGGCGAGGAATCGCAAGTATACTATGCATATCCACCTGTATTATATTAGTTACAGAGAGTGGAGGACTGCCAGTTAACCGTGTAATGTCTTACGTAACATGGTCCGAATACGCATACTTGTGTACGTGGATATTAAAAGAGCGATGTACTTCACCAATATATGGACAGGTCGCCGTATAGTTATGTTTTTTAATGATACTCTTATATTATCCTTTCCACGGGGGAATTTCCTCGGGGCTAATCAGATAACGGAGCCTTGTGATATGTGGTTAAACAAAGCACACGAGAGAATGCATTGGTAATTGTGACTAATTGGTTGAGGTGGGGAATCGAACCCGGAACCACCGAAGAATTACGAGACCGACACTCTGCCGCAAGAGTCATCGCAAGGCTGCCCTATAGTCAAGAGCTCATGCGCCAGTAAACGAATACAACTGGAAAATTGGCTACTGAAACAAAAGCGAAGTAAAATCTTCATTTCATGTCTCGAAAATAAATCTTCTAGAACTGCGAGAAATTTATTAATCAGAAAAGATCGTATAGAATACGATTTTTAGTATATAATAACCGAAAAGATCTCTGAAATACCTCACCCAATCAGCATACCGCGTACGATTCTTACGTATTACGTATTGTTGATATAGATTGTACAAACATACCGAGAAAGAAAATTGACGAACTAAGTTAAAAAAAAATAGTAGTCCTGATGGTGCATCAAAATGCACTACCAGGAGCAAATACGCGAACGCCCTTTGGTTTACAATAAATTCAGCCGAATTATCCTGATGAAATTTGTGTGAAAAAATTCACGAAGGTATATAGGCGGAAGAGTATAGCGTATGCAACGACCGAATGAATGGGCTTTATGCCAAACCCGAGGCCGAATCTCTTCTGCTGTTGTATAGAATACAAGAGCGTCCAGTGCGCGGAGAGCGAGTATGTGCGGCCCCCTGACACACATTGACTCGTTAAAATAACGACATAATGGCTAATTTAGCGATAATGAGCGCGAACAGTATCGTTCAAATTAGCGTCGAAGGTGAGACAAGCCGCCGCCGCCGCCACCACCGCCGCCACCGCCACCATCGTCGAGAGAACAACGATCTACGTTCGTAGTGCTTTGGGAAGAGCTGTTCTTCATTACATTGTTTTATTCATAATTTTTGCGAACAGCTAACTTTTACCCTCGTTATTCTGACTGAATTCTGGGTTGAGCACGTGGCGCGCAGGTGCTCACTAAAACAGCGAATTTCATTATACGCTTCATCGAGCGTTCTGCAATGCCTTTTTCGAGCTTGTATACGTGAGTAGAATATAGTGAAAGAGAATGAACGAGGGAGATTTTTTTCTGCATTCTTTAATGGACATGCTATGAAATTATTGCGGTCGATCAATTAAATCGACCGAATTATTCGATTAATCGATAGTTATACCTGTACTGTGTAATCCGATGATAATAATAATTCGATAAACATCAAGCGAACTATGGATTCGGTCTATGCCGAAGAGAGCTTAATGCTGCGCTTAATGCAACTTAATGCAACTTAATGCAACAATTCAAGCAGGGTCAATAGTTTCCGAATCCTCGAATCCTTACACGTTTAAACATGCAACATAGTCAAAGAATCCGATTACGTTTGCATCAAAAGGTGCTCTACCGCATCGGAAGAACAACTATACGATAAAATCGCAACTCGCAAGATTCCAGCTTAGTTGGAAAACTCGAAGCAGTTGCATCGAGACGATTTCTTTGCGAAAATTTGGGAAGTAAATGGATTCTATTAGAGTTTAGCTTGCGCAATCTAAAAGGCTCTAAAGGGCTAAACCTTCTCAGTCGAACGTATATTTTATATTACATGGATATGAGAGGATGTATGTATATGAGTGTTTGCACGCATTAAAATCTAATATGCATCAGACTCTAAAAGATACAAAAAATTAATCACACCAAGCGAACATCCCACCATCCGATTAGTCTTCCATCGATCACTTCTTCTTATTTCTACTTCTTATTTTTTGAGGTAATAATTTCCACAGTGCAGCGATCCGCGAAAGGGAAAAAGTTCACGACGGACGTGTATAATCGAACGTATAGTCGTACGCGATGCGGCAGACGGGCACAAATAGTCGAGTGGAAAGGCAGCAGTGGCGTTATCTCGTGTCGAAGCGACGAAGCTCATCGATACACTTCAGGAGCGTAGACTCGGAAAACCGATGCCCTCGGAGCTGGAAGACAGAATGTTTTCTTACCTGCGTTTTCGAATGCTGTAGAAGCATCATGAGAGGCTATTCAAATTTCACGATAATTATCATCGCGATCGAGTTAACTTTGTTATTGAGAAGTTAATTTGTCGAATAAATTTCACACACATTTACTAATTTCATTCTCCTGTAGATTAAAAACTCGCTCGTAAAAGTTTTGCGAGTTTCAAGAGACGTATTAGTTTACGGTAAACTTAAGAATGCTACTGCTGTTGTGAGAAATTGACGTTTAGAGTATTACAATGATGGCCCATATAAACATGCGATTCTTTTGACTCATTAGTGCTCATTATCAGCGATTAGCCTAGCCGCTGTGCATACCATTGTCGCTGAACATATTTACGCTGAAAAGTAATTGTCTGTAAAGCAAAGGGAGAGCTTGTACCTATAACCTTCTCCTTACGTTTTAACCGAGCAGCACAGACTGCGTGCGTAATATAAGAACCGAATAGTCACATTATTCCTCCGTAATAATTATTCTTCCTCTATCAGTTATCTTTTACATTAAACACACGATTCATTCTCTGAGAGTGACTTTTAATTCAATCCACCAAGAAAAACTAAAAGATTAACCACGGCACGAAGCACAGTAAGTATAAAATCCTGAATCCCCACGCAAAGAGCTGTGCGGAATTCTACGAGTTTGCCATTCTCACTATAGTTCACCAACCACCTACAATAAACAGAGCCTACACTCCAACAAAGCTGTCCAGAAAATCCAGCAAATGTGTGTATCTAAATTCCTGCAAATACCTGGACAGTGAGAAAATCTAGACAGGCAAATCGTTAGTCTCGACTAGACCAGTTCGCGAGTCATGTACGTATATGCAGGACTTGAAGAAAAAATGTCTGTATCCGTTAAATACTTCCTACTTCATCGGACTGAAATCACTACACGAATTCGTAAGGTCGAATTAGCGCAAAACAGCGAGATATTCCCCCGTGGGATCAGCCGCATTCGCACGCTCGCTATGAATGGCCGTGACACAAATTCGAGACGATTCATACAAGCACGTAGGGTATACTTTCTGCTCGTCGCTTTTGAGAGAGTTATTGCGGCTTAATCCAGATTGTTCCTGTTTCTTATTTATCTGCTGCGAGATTGACGAGGCTGCTTTTCGCCGGTCAATTCGTCACGTTATAGTACGTCTACGATGTCTTTCTAAAATTCTTTCTTTTTTTGAAAATTCATCGAAATTATGGCAATGTAAACACAATGTAATATACGGAGCAAACACAATCATGTATACACAGATTACAGCTGCTTTCTTCTCTGTAGAATAATACTCATAGAATCAAACGTTACAAGTATAGTAGATTCCGGAAAGTATTTTCAGAAATCATTCGTCAGCGGAAATTGCATGCCTAATAACGTTCGTTTCGCTACTGCGAATACTCATCGACTTGCTCACGCTAGTATTCACGTTTTCGTTTGCCCACATAAACTTAATTGGCAGCGCTACGAACCTGACGACTGTTTCTCTATGTATGTAAGTATAAGTCACGAGGAAAACTTGATAACCGTCTTTTGAACGCGATAGGACAATTGTATTTACTGTGCATCTTATAATTCTTAATAATAGGAATAGCTCATTAAGTTTGTTTACGTCTTCGAAGAATGTCCGAAGATGTGATTTATTTTATGCAGCTATAAAATTTAACGATCGTTGCGTTAATCATTTCTATGGTAACTTATCAAATTTTGAAATTCAAAGAAAAATTCAATGACTTTACTGCTATCCGTGGAAATAGTTTATGCATTAATAGATAAGTATATTAAGCAACGCATATTATTAATAAGCATCTCTTATTTATTATTGTATCTCGTATTCGCCGGAATATCAATTCTGACAAAAATTTGCATTATTTCGATTCTTTACGAGGTTAAAAAACCCCAAACGAAAATGGCCTGCTTTTTCACAAACAACACACGCGAGGGCGCGAGACCCATTCTCTCTCTCTCTCTCTCTCTCTCTGTCCGTCATCTTCAGCCCGTCTTTCATAGAAAAACAGCTGAGCTGTTTGGAGATGCCTTTTTGAGAGCGTAAAGTAGCAAGAATAGTCGTGAAAGAAAATCAGCAGGAAAACCAACCATTGGCTTACCAACTATTATGCTTACGCGTACTTATCGACCTATCTGTCTGTCGAACTATTTCATTTGATTTGAATACTTCGACAGAATTGTTCTATTTGTATACATAGAAATATAAAAATAAGGAGTTCGGTATTATCGTGCCCATTATTGTTTATGCACGAAGATCGTGATGCTGGTAGAAAATATTGCTTAGGACGGTACAAGAAATTCCACGGAAATATTTTCTTTATCATGGAGGTTCAACATTTACGTTCGTTGCAATATGCATACGTAGAGCAGAGAGTGGTTTGTTACGTTGAAAGCCGTGTGAAAGAATAGTGTCTCATATCAATATTATTTTTCGCCGTGTTCTGTTTTTAGTTCGAATTCCAGCTTGTTATTAAAAATGAAAATTACTTATAAATAAATTCCTGCCAGAATGTAATAACTGATGACCGTAAAAAAGTTATGTGTAATAAGTAGAAAGTGTGTGACGTACAGTTAAAAGTAAAGGTGTAATATTATTACGAGGCAGTCAAAAAATGCGCTACAAAATATGAACAAACAGTGAAAATTTCGCGAAAACGAGATTGTCAATGAATCAGCGACAAACACGTTAGTTAAGAAACGTCTAAACGCACCTAAGCATTTAATTCATAGAAACTTCTTTAAAGGTATAGGGCGTGAAAATATCGATTCTCAGACTCATCATCGATACTGAAGGCATTGCGTAAGAAAACGTGGCATGCGCGCGCGCGCAAAAAAGACGAAGAATGAACCGCAAACTATGTGTCGCATTTCAGTTTGATTTCGATAATAATAATGTAGTTAGCTTGTAGATGGCATTTCCGAAGCGCTACTGCAACAAACTCGAGCGTGAGTGCGTTAAAAAGGTGACAGTAGCGCGAGAGATATCAGGGTGTGGTTTCCACGCGGCGGAGGACGCGCGCGCGATTTCCAAATACCTGTTCGCGTTCCGAAGAAAAAACAAGAAACGGATGTTCGTCCTAACCTCGAAAAGAGCGCGCTCGCGGCCACGCCCGGGTGAAACCGAAGATCGCCTAAGTATCGTGTAGGTGGGTAGGCGTGTGTGTGTGCGTGTAACGAGAATAAAACGATGCATAATGGGACATGTAAACGATACTCACGTCGGTGGCGAGATCACTGGCTTTTCCCTTGGACGCCATCTTGACAACAACAGCGATGGCCGTCCGAACACCTGTGGCGGTCTCTCCTTGCCGGTTCCTCTATGCGATGACCTGGAAATTACGTGGACAGTGCCTCGCGTCCTCGCCGTGCCGAGCCGCGTAGAGTAGCGAACTCTTGACGAACAGTATTTCCCACTGGTATTATACGAGATACACTGTGCGAAAGCCTAGCTCTATAACCTCAAAGAAGAACACACCCATCCGACGAATTCGCTCTCAGTTTGTCTCGCAAGACGCACACGCGCACTGTAGATTTGTAGGTAGTACGTAAGTGTATATAGAGCGCGAGAACGAAAGGATAAACAAAAACACGCTGCACGCGGAATGTGGGCGCGCAGCTACTACACCGTCTGGCTTTACTACAATGACATTAGACTCCGAAGCGGCTCGTCTCACTCCCACTACTGGTCTTTTTCTACGCTTACTCGGACGAGAGCGAGAGAGACAGAGAGACGGAGAGACAGAGAGACTCACGCACACGCGCGCACGACGTATACATTATTAGCCGTAGCCGCAGTATAAGCCGCTCGTTCTTCTATAGAGTGTCTATACTATTATACTGACTACACTATACACACATCGTCTGACGTCAGCTTACTCTCTCTCTCTCTCTCTCTCTCTCTCTCTCTCGCTCCAACGTTCGCCGATGATCGGCTTCTATGCACTCGCGTGCAAGCGTTAGACATACCTACCGGAGAACTTTTATAAACTTTCATCGTAAGTTAATTGTCAAAGCTCAGAGAGTTAACGCAGGTTAACGCATAGCCGACGATATTCTACGACTTTTCTCCTCGGCTACGGAACTATGTTACTCTCTCTCTCTCTCTCTCTCTCTCTCTCTCTCTCCCCGCTACTTTCACGCGCTATAGCTATACGTGGCCCCTTTTGCCAAAGGGCCTTTGGCAAAAGGGGCCACGCAGCAGAGAGAAAAAGAAAAGAGCGTTGCTCGTTTTTACATGACCAAGAGAGGGACAGTGCTAATGTGGACGAGTATTTTTTCGTTAAAGGGACCTGCTGCACTCGCGTTGCATAGCAGAGAGAATCCGAAAACTTCGTTTGCTCGCACTCGCACTGACTAAAAAAGTAATCTTAACCACGGGCTACACGTACAGCTAATCTCTATGTGTCTTTATTTATAATAACATTCGTCGTGCAAATTTCACATTGGATGTTCAATTTGCTGACGAGGACAATGTTGTTATCGTGGAATTCAACACGGTACAAACGAAAGCTATATTTATTTATAGAGCGTGAAATGAAACATGCAGGAATTACTTCGGAGTTGTCGGCTTTAATTGAGAGTGAATCGACCTGCTGATTCGTCAACGCGGTAAGTTCGTTAGCACTAGTAATTACAGAGTTTTTCTCTCTCGTTAAAGTTCACGACAACCATATAATTAATATTCTTCTTAAATAAACTTACCGATATTTTAATTATTTTTATTGCAACCACATAAACAAATAATGCGAGCCTTAAAACGTTTGCAACCTTAGAATTTGACGTTTCCCTCTGTTACTTTTTAAATAAAACAAACCCTGCAACCTGCAACCTGCAACTTGTCCGTCTCTTTTACGCATGTGCAATATCCACGTGAAATTCTTCGATAATGAGTCGCTTTACTCTAATCTATGCTTACTTTCAAGTAATTACGGATGCTCATTATGACTTAGGAAGCTTAAATTATGAGTCGATGAGCAACATAGCGATGATGATATTATATGCTTTTCATCGGGTCGTCGACACGTCTGTAACTTGACTTTTCTTTGACAAGTTAATCAAGTTTCCAATATGATATTTTCTTATAATTCGACTGCCGTTGACTGTTCGTTTCATGCGATAACGTATATTACTATAACGTAATGTCTTTTCGGCATACCTCATTTAAAACAAACAAAAAACTACTAAAAAACGCGATCTTCGAACAACTTAAGCTCACCTACGATATAGGTATATACATACATACATACATACATTTTTCCCTGGAATCCTATTTCTCTGCGGTATCACCGAAAATTTCCTCTACGATATAATATGTATAGAATACCCCGGTAGGTATATAGCTATTAAAGACAAATGCGATAATGTCAGTCATTTGCCTAGTAACGAATAATTTTTCGCTTATCTACGTTCGTATGCACAACCCCACGTTACTTTTTTACTTGCAAAATTACTTCAGAAATTTGTTTAAGAAAAATAAATATATCAAGATTAACATAAACTTCAGAATTGTATTTAATCAAAAAACCGACTGTACAATTAAAGAAAATGTAGCTCATGTCAATTTCGCTTACTCTGATAATATAAATAAAATATATATGGTATATATGTGTATGTGTGTTTGTGTGTAAGCATGCGACAAAGAGTCTGTGCATATAATATAAAGACGACGTCGGTGACGTGGCAGATTCTCGTTCGATCAATGACTCGGAGATGTGGGTCAAACATACGTCCACGAACCCTTCGGGACCACCCTGCACATTTTATACAGTTTGTGCGTATTTATGTGGAGTGTACGCGTATTCCAAGTACTGTTTTACTGATTTTAATGTCATATTCCAGCATATGTGGACCAACCGCAGCCTATACAACGACAAAAGAAAATCCTACTTGAAAGCATAAGAATTAGATGTATGAATCTACTTCGTATACAAAACTCACGAATGTGTTAAATTAACGATTGTTCAAATTAAAAAAATGTACATATTCTGAAGACACCGTGAGAATGTAAAAATAGCTCATAATTCTTGGTAAAAAATCACACGCTTCGCCGAACAATTTTAATGGCCTTCTCTCTCTCTCAAAAGGGGAAGAGGATGACGAAGTGCGCAGCGATAAATTCGATTTATTAAAAAAAACGATTCTGTGATTTTCAAAGTCTGCAGATTTAGAGATACGTACTCTACTACTAGAGAAACCAACTTGATACCTGGATATCTATAACTTATTCGCGAGGGCACATAAACCAGGCACGATTTTCCTCTTTATCTTTCGAGTAAAACGAGCATTTTATATCTCAACAAGATTTTTTAGTCGGATTTTTCCAATTTTTTCCAGAGCATTAATTGTTATCTCACAAATAAAAAATATACATCTGAAAAAAATATTAAAAGCCTGTTGTCTTTTATTTCACGATTTGTTCTGCAAGTAAAAGCTTTTGAAGTCTACTGTCTGTTTAAATAATATTTATTTATATACATAGAATAACGATAGTATAAAGATAAAAAAATCTTGAAGCACTTGAAGAGTTGTCAAAAAAAAACTGCGGATTTTTAATTTTGAACACCAATAACCTTTGATCCATACATCCGAAGACGTTTGATGTACTATTAAATAAAAATTAATCAAACGCCGTGCCTAAAGACATACTTTAAAAATAGTATTTTTTCAAAAGTGCGAAAAATCGAGAAACTTTTCTTTGCACTTTTGGCCTCAGAAACCGGTTGACTAACTGAAACAAATAAGTAAATGGCTCGTTTATGAAATACGCCCAGGAAACAGGAAAAAATGGCCCGATCGATGTGCTTTCGTAAATAATTTTCAGATTATCAAATATCAAATTATTATTATCCGTATTTTGTGGATTTACTCATATCTCCGAAAGACCCGTTACAAGTTTTAAGAAAATAAATTTTAGTTGATCGTCTTTTACTCTTATTCTAATGTTACATTTACGAAAAAATTGTCAGTTCCGTGACTGCTTAATACAAAGTGCAGCGGCCCTAAAAGTAATTGCCGGTATTGGATCAACGAACAAGTACTTGTCCGTTATTGTAATACCAGATTTAAACCAGTGTTACAAGGGTATAACGGTTGAATGCTGTACGTGGCACGATGCTGGCAGAATACCGTGTTTAAAGTATGGACCGATCTTATCACTGCAATACTGATGAAATACTGAGCCGATACCGGCATACAGTACTGTTAGCCGGATATCAGTATTGGTCCAGCACTGGACCATTGGTCAATTCCTACTAGGGTATAATACGGCTCGTTTACCAGATTCGGTTCGCTGATATGAATTCAATAAAATCTTGTTTTTTTATGTCGTATACTGCATGTTATACTGCGCGTTATACTCTAAACAATGCTGAAACGCCATAGAACTTCTTTATCCTCTATCTTAGTAGTGACTACTGGTCTCTCGGGGATTTCATCTCAGTGTCCCTTGATTTTGTCTTGCGATGACTTGTATTCCAATCCAAGGGGAAAAACTGCTGCTATTTCATTGTTACGTAATCTTCTAAACGAATTTATTGTTTTGAAAAAATATAATATTAAGCTATATATTGGCCATTTTTAGAGCGTGGTATCTAACGATCTGAAACCAAGACCCAATTATGCGTCTTGGTTCTAAATAGGTATAATTCACGAAAAAAATAACCATTAATCATTAAAACAAAGGAATCGTATTTTTTTGTCTTTAATCCCTAGTGAGATAAATTCCTATCTATTTATCTGCGTGCAGATTTTTCAACATATTAAATTGTTACAAAGTTATCACTGTGTGCTTGGCACTTTTGAGTGATACCTTTATCATAAACTAATTTGTATCTGATAATTATAGAGAATGCCCAGTCAATAATTGTAACATTGCTTAAGAGTATGTTATACGTCACGATAAACGTTCGACAAGCTCTTGAAAATAAAAGAGCGTTGCGAAGAGTTGAGACGAAAGCAACACGGGCACTGATAAAAAGAAAGATTAAAAGCCGACCTAAGTTGAACAAAATGTGCACTACCGCATTGTTATTTTCTGGCTAATATTATCAACAGCAAAAATATGTAGTGGTCTATAGACTTTTCTTATACTTATCGAGGGGATTACAGATTTTTGCGTTTCTCAATAAACTCTCCAACTTGATATCTAATTCAATTTTTCTTTAAACTTACTTCCCGTAGGTTTTCACTGGACCTTGTAAAGATAAAATATACAATTGTTATGGCTAAATGTATAATAATTTAGGTTTAGCAACGGTATCGCAAAAGAGTACGGATTTTAAAAGATCAGTTAATTTGGTACAATCATAGTTACATATATAATCTTTCAATACTAAAGTTATTTATCTATTGTAATTAATATTGGAAAAATAAGTACAAACTTTATTTGATAGGAGCTTCAGATAAAAGATAATACTATTGTAATTCTAAATGCGTGTCAGATGTATTTTTTCAAATATTTTTTTAAATACAAATTTACTAAAACTTAGCATCTTATAAAAGCAGCACCATGGAGTCAATTCGGTTAAAAAGGCAGGAAAAAGTGGAGATTGAACAACTCGACAGGATTAAAAATTGTTGGAATATTTATTTATATTGGATTTAAGAGCCAGCTAAAAATAACGTAGCTGGCGATATTTCTTGCAGATTTTCATGTACATTTTGATTGCGAGTTCATGAAATACCATGTACGATACAATCGAACGGTCAATCAGAAAAAAATATATATCAGTCAGATTATGTACACGCACGCACAACATTACATATATATGTATATCTATATCTATATATAAATATATATATCTTCTGTGAAGATCTACGGGTCGACAACCTTAGCTGGGAGAGAGAAGCAAAGGATGACATTATCCTTGTCATCGAGGAAGGTAAACTCGACGGTGAGTCGAACCTTCGGATAAAATTTAAGAATTGGCATGTTCAGAAGGTAAGTGACATCCTCGCCTGACTCCAAGGGGCACTTGCCGTTCTTCAAAGTGCTGCAAGCATTCTTCTGAGGGAAGGGATAGTCGATGGTTTGACCCATAACAGTGGCACGTACCCGAGGTTTCAGGTTGTTGGTATCATTGGCTAGAAATTTTCAAATATCGATCATTATAAAGTCACCTATGATCATTCGAAATGTGTCTTTTATCGCTAAATAATATAATGACTTTATCCGTGGTATAAGCAACTGATAAGAAGAAAGTAATTTGATGCTCGAGCCCACCGTTGCGCTCAGTGACGCTGTTCATTCTAACATTAACGCCAAAATTATGTAATACTCACGAACGGTGAAATCCCATTCGGCGGTGACATTGGTGCCTCTGATGAACGAGCACGGAGTCGTCGTACATCCGTGGACTCGCACATCTTTGGGTAGTGGACCATCCTTACAGTGTCCAACGGAAGTCGATTGAATCGACGGAGCCACGAGAAATGCGCACACGATGAAACCTATAAGAAACAAGTTAGAGATAAATTTCTGTAATGTCTAAAATTAGACTTTGAATAAATTTGAAATCATTTATTTGTCTCTTACCTAAGATGAACTTCATGTTGGCTCCGAGAGTCGTTTTTCCTTACTGCAGAGACTTTTAACGTAACAAACTACATACAATTGATTTCTGCCGACGACCGATTCAAGATTGCCGCATTTATATACCCGTTGCTCTATCTAATCGGCACGCGTCAGCCGAAAATTCTTCCCCTTTCCTATGCGATCGGCGCGTGGCTCACGGGATACGCAGCTGCGGTATTTATATACGTACTTGTAATCCAAAACTCTTATCGATCGCTATATTTTCCGTGATCAAGATAAATTATTAAATCGAGACGGGAGATTTAGAATTTCTAGTAGTCTCGATCGTACAATATGACTCTGGACATGAGTCAATTTGGTGTGCAGGTGAGGTGATAATGATCACTATCGTATATACTTTTTCGCTATTCTTACTTATTATATTATGTAATACACAATGAAAAAAGTAAATAATTTTATGCGCAGAAATGACCTATTCGATGGATTTGAAGGGCCAAATGGACATGGTAGAATAAAATGCTGAAGACGATTTTTCGACTTGATTTACGTTTATGAGCAGTTCAATTATATTTCAAACACATCGACGATCTCTTTTATTTGTCCGAATTTTACTCTATAAATTATCATTTTATCCTCACTGAACTAAGCTATTTGTCACTTGGTCCTTTTACATGTCCGCTTTTTCAGCTCTCTCTCTCTCTCTCTCTCTCTCTCTTATATGATTGTTACTGCTTTGATATTTTCTTACATTTTATTATCATTTTTATACCGTGTACACTGACTCACAAAATATACAAAGTAAAGAAGGACGTGAAAAGCGAATTTACTGATACCTTTATAATTGAACTTGCATTATATTTCTTTTAATGTATGAATGGACCTATTAGTATAAATAGCTATTATAAATAGCTATGGTTGTATGGAAAATTAAGTTTTTTCTTTAATATTTAATACATTATGCATTTACGACAAATCTACAACTGTTATATTTTCATGGAGACGGGATTTAAAAAAAGTGAAAATAAACAAGAAAATATTGCTAATTGTCATAAATTTTTGTCATTTCAATAAATACATCATTTTTATTGAACTAATGATATATTAGTAGTACAAAGTAGATTAGAATACAAAGTAGATTAAATAAATAAAGCACTGGGAATATGATTATGAAAGTACGTATAATAATGTAACCGATAACTGAGGTCGTAAAATAAATAGTTAACTCTGATGTTGGAGATAAATATTAGTCAGTAGCCGGTCGCAAGTTTAAGAAAACAGGAAAATCTATTTATCAGATACTTTAGCCGAGAGGGCGAAGCATACGACGATCTTATCTCTATCGTCAAGAAAAGCAAACTCTACAATCAGCGGGATCTTCGGATAGCTCTTGAGAATAGGCATTTTCAACTCGTAGGTGACTTTCTCGCCCTTATTCAAAGGGCATTTAGCATCTTTTAAGGTACTACAAGCATCCTTTTGAGGAAAGGGGTAGCTCACGGTTGCACCCAAAATCGTAGCTCGAACTCGCGGTTTCAGGAATGTTGTTTCCTCAGCTGTAAATCAATACAATGGATAATTTTCAAAATGTATCATTAATATAAGCACATATAAGCGATAAAATGACTTGTATTAAGAATATTAGCTACTTAATCTTTCAAATTATTATTATCATTAAAAAAAAGGGATTTTACGAAAATGTCCCTTCAGCAAGAGGTTCAACGAAACCAGTATAAAAATAATAACTTTTTAATAATCATAATTATTAAGAAAAATTATATAAATAAACTGGTAGGCCTGTAAGTTTAAAATGAAAGATTGAACACGTGGACCAGTAGTTACAGCAAAGTTTTAATAATTATTCATGGAAAAAAATTTTTAATAATACTGACGGACGGAGAAATCCCATTCAGCGGTGACGTTTTTTCCTCTAATAAAAGAACATGGACTCTTTGAGCAATTCGAGACTCTCAAATCTTCAGGTGCGGTGCCATCCTTACAATTTTTGAAAGGTGTCGATTGCGACGAGAATGCCACGAAGAATGCAACGATGATGAATCCTTTAAAATATTGAAAATCAAATTCTTTGCAATTGAAGACTTATTTTGCGGATCATTGACTACATATATTTATATATTTTATTGTACTATTTTATATTTATTTTATTGTAAAACTGGTCTTTCCTCATTATCAGTGAAAAATAAGCATATTGCATAGAAATGGATATAACAATGTCCATGTCAAATTTAAATCGATAGGAGTAATGAAAAAGAAAAAAGTAAAACTAAAGGAAACGTAGTGATCTCCTACCTGCAGTGAACTTCATCTTGCCTGTGTCTTCAAGTATGCAAATGTTAAATGTAGAATAAGACGAGAAATTGTCTCTGGTCTTTCGGTCGATTTCTATATACCAGTAGCAGAGACCAGTACCGTAGTATTTATAAGTCTCGACACACAACTCTATCTAATCGACAGCTGACGCGCACGATTCAGCTTGCTTATATTCCGATACAACGTCCCCTTTCTTTCGCTTCTCTTTTCGCTTCTCCTTTCGCTTCTCCTTTCGCTTCTCCTTTCGCTTCGCCTTTCGCTTCGCCTTTCGATGTATATACTTATGTACAGAAGAAGCGTGCGACAGAATTTGACGACAGGTGTGCAATCGTAAGTCCGATAGCCGTTATCGATCGCGATGTTACACGCAAGAACAATTACATTCCGTCGTATCGAGTCGTACGACGTCGAGAATGGAATTTTTCGGCAGCGTTGATTGATAACCGGCCTCGCTGCGACTGACGCTCTTGTTGCATGGGTTACACGACTGTGACAGAGCAGCGATCTGCAAAATTGCGGTGATTAAAAGAAAGTCTTTATCGGAGCCGCTTTGATCGCTGCTTGAATATAAGTAGTGCCCGATGGGCTGACTTAAAAAACGAGCACTGGACCGCGATTGGCTTAGTGAACCGAATCACATAATGGTAGTTTCATTTCGCATTCATATATCTACGCGTAATTACTCTGAGATCGGCTCGATATACGAATATATATATTTTTGATGCATGGATCTGGGCTCGAACGCCGTAACTGAGCATTGAAAAATGTAGGACATCGTTCACTGTTTATCAAACGTTGTTTATCCAACGATGTGCATTTACTTATACGCGCGTATATACTTGGAGAATATTCATATAATTATATTTACGCTGCGAATAAACAGAGTAACATTGTCAGCATGCTCGGAAAGTAAATGTGTACACAAATCCGAAAAGTATCGAAATAATGCGAGTAAATAACGCGGTATTTTATTATACTGCGTTCGATTACATAAAATTTTATAAAAGAGTATTAGCAGTAAGAAAAAATGGATGTTCACCTTTACGTTCGCCGGTTTAATCAATTGGTCGTTACGACGTCTACTTCGCCAATTGAGAAAATTGCAACTTTCAACAAATATAACTCTCGTTCGGTTCCGGTACAGTCAGTGGTACAAAAAATCTCGTGCGATTCGAGATCGCACTACTAATACTCGCTGGAAGACAGTGAAAAACTAATTCAACTCCAAACCGAGCCTTAATGACGCGGAAAACATTGAGGATAATGCGTAAAAGCGTAAAAAGCATTTAATCTCGTTTATGTAAAGTAGTCGCTCCGTCACTCGTCATTGGGCAAACGTCACACATGCGCATTATTCAACGATATTTAGGCGGTTTTTTCAAATTTCAATTCGTCAAATCTGACGACGAATCTTTTCGTTTGGGAAAAATTGCAAACAGTATAAGTAGGTACAAAATTATAGTCTGTGTATTCAAAAGTGTGTTATTTATGTTAATAAAAATACAATAGGAAAGAGCAATTAGATCGACCGTACTAATGTTTACTGCGTGTAATATACTGCATGCGTCATGCATACGTAGACACATTATGATTTTCTGCCGAAGAAGAGGTCTGTATATATTTACATATAATACGAGATCTTATCTACCGGCGTCTCTCTACAATCTTGAACGTGACAAAGAGAGTGGAAATCCCAAAATATTGTTTGTCTCTCACGGTTGTATCGCCAACTACGATATTCGACAGTACGCCGCACGAGATATAGATTAAAGCGTTACGAAAAAGGCAACGTTCAAAAGAACAACAGCAATGATAATCGTAATACTGTTGGTTATAGTAATAGCAATAGTGATAATATAAAACTTATTAAATCAATGCTTTTCTGTGTTTCAGGATGCTTATCAATAGTCCTGGAGCTGCAGAAACGCCATTGACAGTGCTTCATTGGTCTCTTGTCGTCGGATAAATCGCTTCGATGGCGAAAAGGCAGTCACGATCTTTTCCACGCTGGCATCTGTACGAATTTCTCAACGAGCCAATCTCGCGCTCTGGTCGGTGTGATTTTGAAAAGCGTGTGATAAAGCGTGTATCGCCACGGCTCACATCTGTTTGAAGAGAAAAAAAAACATTTTTTTTATAGATGTTCGCGGATGTTCGCAGATGTTCGCAGATGTTCGCAGATGTTCGCAATTGCGATACCGATAATATATTACTACATACATGCGTATATGCACATTATTTGCGCGCGCGCGCGCGAAGAAGAGACTTTTGTACTTTTGTACTTTTGTACTTTTGTACTTTTCTACGTCTTTACCTTCGGAACCCTGTCGAAGTGAGATCCCAGTTATTACGCGAATATCTTTCTCGAAGAATTGCACTTAAAATTTCAAAGCAAATTAAAACTGGAAACTAATTAGCTTGTATATATTTTCGTTTATATTATAAAGCACCTGCAGTGGATACTAACGAGGTGAGAGATCGTATCGTAGCGAAGAAGTTTGAAAATAATTGATGCAACATTCGGGTAAAGTAGAGTAAAGTAAAAGTTGATTAAGAAAAGTTCGGAATAGAAAAGCGCATATACTAACTTGTAAACGGCCGCTGGCCTATCGTCCAGTAAAGCTCCTTCAAACATTTCATAGACCTTCTGGTTCCCCAAGAGAGAGGCTTTTCTCGGTCTCGAGAAACTTCCGAGATAAGCGACGTACCTCTCAAAGTACTCGCCATAGAAAGCTCTGGCTTCTTGGCTCATGCCGTCGCGCATGTCGTCGAAGTGACTGCTTTGATTCGCCAAGAGATTGCTCTCGGTCGCAAAGGAACCTTCAAACAAAGGTAAGGATATGAACTTCAGCGCGAGAGTTCGAGTGTGCGCGCGCAAGCTGAGAAGTCGCATACTCGAGAGTATGTTAAAAATGTCGTACCGGGTACGAATGCGACAACCTGGACGCCGTACTTCCTGAGCTCGAGCCTCAGCGACGTCGACCAGGCTTGGAGAGCGGCTTTGCACGCGCCGTAGACGGCGAGGCCGGGTAGAGCTTCGAAAGCACAGTGACTCGTTACGTTGATGATTCGGGACGATCGACCATGACGGATCCATGGTAAAAGTCGCTTCGTCAAAGACATCGTTCCCAACACGTTGACCTCGAGCTGCGAACGAATTTGAGTGGCGAGCTGCCATTCGAATTCGCCGAATATCATGATACCCGCGTTGTTCACCAACGTGTGGAACTCTGAAATGTTTATACAATTTTACGAATTTCACAAGTTGCATTTCATTTTCATGAAATACCGATGTTTTACTATTTTATTCCGAAATTTCTGAATGCAATTAGCTTATTCGAAGAGATTTTAAAGAATTGTACGCAGAATTAGAATTGTTAGTACGTTAGAGACTATGTTACGTGTGATATCTAACGGTTACCTCGATCCTCTACTTTAGAAATATTCTCGACTTGTTTGGCAAAAGCCTCGACGCTCGATTCGATTGTCAGATCTAAGGGTAGAACAAAAGCTCCGCATTTCTCTAGATTTTCGGCTGCTTCGCTGTTCTCCTCGAGTACACCAGCGAGGACTTTGGCACCTCGGTGGAGGCAGTGGCAGGCCAAACTGTATCCCAATCCTGAATCGCATCCCGTCAAGACAATCAAGTGTCTCGGGCCCAAACGACTCGAACGCGAGGAAACGTATTTGTAGAGACCACCTGAGCAATGTGGTATCATTTGTAATTTGACATAATAGAATATTGCACTTTCGGTCTGAACTTTCCTGATGGGTATCTTTCTTACGTTCTGTACTTATAAGATACAGAGACAGGCAATGTAGCCAGAAATAAAAAGTTATGATACTTGTAAAAAAATTTTATAAATGCATTTTTCTTTTCTTTCCCTCCTCTATCCAATAGTGGACAATTTCGACGTCCATCGGCGTTCAGAGTTCCCCTGACTCTACAGAGCGTGTATACATCTTTGGTACACGAGCATTGCAATTTGCAGTGTGGATCGCGTTACAGAAGCTTAGAGCTGCTGAAAACGGATATCCACAGATACATGCTCAGTGGGTAGACAGCAACTCTTTGAATGTGCACGTTGTCGCTCGACTTTAGCGCAATTCCAAGAGATGCATATTCGCAAAGAAAAAGTGTTGAAAGCCTATTACCCAAAGCAACTTACCCAAAGCAACGGCGGCGGTCAGTCCCACTGCGAAACTCCAACTTTGCCCATCGCACAAGTACATTATCGTCGTCTCGAGGCTCACAAAAAACTTACAAAAAGCATGCGAAAGAAACGATTGTCTCTCTTAAAATTCAGTTGTTGATCGCGCAAACCGAAATGGCGCGTTTATGCACGCGTGACCAGTAAAGAATAGGACTGGAAGACTCGCACAGGAATATAGACAATTTTTTCCTCGAGTGCGATGTATCCGGAGTCGAGTGTCTCGAAAAAATACAGGAGCATTGTGCCATGGCACCATGGCTAACCTACTGGTTACCCCCACTTACTCTCTATCTATCTACCTATCTCTCTCTCTCTCTCTCTCTCTCTCTCTCTCTCTCTCTCTCTCTATATATATATATATATATATATATATATATCTTTCTCTATCTATCGCTTTTGACTCTATATCTATAACTATAGTTTTTTCTTGTATAGCTCTACCGGAGCTAGTCTGGTCCGCTTTGCTTCTTCGATTCGCAAATCAGTCAGAGTTTCGAGATTTTTTGTCTCTTCGATGTACCTCTACACGAATAGAATGCGTGTATCCTGATGTATATTGATATATTTCGTACGGAAACGTTCCGTTTCATGGAAAACAACTTGCTCTTCTCGTATATCATTATCTTTTTTATTCATTTTATTTATAAAATCTTTAGAATATATTCATAATATTAAAAAATAAAAAAGAATGGTAGTTTGCGGTATTGATTAAATTCTTGATTATGTGATACTAAAAAGCGAGTAAAGAAAAAATCTATAAAGTACAAACGCAACATTTTAAAATACATATTTAAATTAGTCGAAATTTCACAGATTCAAAATGGCTCTAACTAATCTGTATTCAAAAGCACAATCATACGCTCGAACTCTGATGCGAAGTTTACATTTTCTTTAGATTATTTTATGTACATATATCCATGATTGCGTGCGAGTCTACATGCGCACGAAACAACCTTAAATATACAGGCTGCGCTATCAATATTTCATGACTATCCTTGCGGATTTCTCTACTCGTTTGGATTTCATTTAAATTTCAGCTGACGCTCATTTTGTTAACAACGATATTTCCTCGGTGATCGAAACATTTGTTGTGGAAATAAGAAATGCCGATAATAAACGAAAGAAATACGTTACATTATTGCCATAGAATATTATTTTTAAATGTTATTGTACAATTCTATATTAAAAGATACGTTTCAACAAACTCTCCAACTAAGAATAGATCTGTATCCATAACACCATATTCATTATCTGCGCTTACGTGTAATACATGTTAAATTCACGATTCTTGCTTGTCAACAGTCTTACATTCATTTTGTGCAACTAGTGTTTTAAAAATTACACTTTCAACTTGCACAGCCTCAAGTCAATTAAACATTTTTTAATGTCCAAATGATGTTTTCTTGCTCAGCGAAGCTTTTCGCCTGCAATTGGGACTTAAGGATTCCAATAATATAAAAGACCAATCCAAACACAGCACAATAATTTACAATTAATTCAGAGGCTCACTGTTTTCGTTAACATTGATTAACGGGTTATTGATGGGATCGTACGAAGGATCACCATCAGTAGCCATTTTACCCAACCACGAAAAGAGCATAATTATCATAACACATAAAGCCATTACAGCAACCATCAGAGTCGCATATCGTTTGCGTATAGATCTCGCGGTGTTCCTTCTCAGTGCTGGAATACTCGTGATCGTTTTCCACCACCTCAGAATCGATTTTCTTTGATACTTATTTTCGTCATGATCGAATGAAAAATCTTTTGGATCGTCGTAAGCTTCAAAAACTTTCCTTGGAGTGGGATTAGACATAGTCAAATTCGATTCCATGTTAACAACAGAATATGGTGGACCTAATTTCTGATTATTGGCATGTATATTGTTTGGAGTAGAAACCGAAGAAGTAACTATGCTACTTGTACGAGAAGTGGCTGAAGAAGTTGTATGATTTTGATATACAGATGACTGGGTATTCTCTGATTCCAAAACATTGCGACTGTGTTCTGGTTTATCTTCATTCTCAAAACTTAACTGAAAATACAAAATAAAAGCAGTTTTATTTACCTGTGTAAAGCTAATGGTAATAAAGTTTTAATAATAACTTCTTATTCATATATACCAGCTGTAAGCCTTGAGCAGATCTTGCCCAGTTCACTCCTGCAAGTTTTTCCCTCAAAACATCTGCTACCGGAGATACCAAATTTGGTACTGGAATGATACGTGCATTGCATGTTGGGCATAGATAATTCGCTGGATTTTTCGATTCTGGTAAACTTCTGCAGTGAGCATCAAGACACGCCCAATGATAAACATGATAACAGGTTAGTCGACAGCAATCTCTGCTGCTCAAACTTTCTTGACAAAATGTACAAATTGGATTGCAATCGCTGTCTTGAAGCCATTTTATGTAAGATTGGATCACGCACTAAAACATAAGGAAATAATAGTAATTACATTCTTTCCATAGCATGCAAAGAAAAAAATCATCAATGTGCAAAGAATAATCTATGGCAATGGAAAGTAATGTGAAGTTATGGTAAAAATGAAACTACAAAAAAGCATAGTTATCAATTACAGAGACTAGTTAACCAAGGTTATGTACATCTTTTACAAGACAAAATTTGAAAATACATGCATATCAGTGAATAACAAGCAGTAACAAGTAGTTTGAAAGACAAAGAAAGTTATCTTACTTTCGGATGATTCGTGACCGTACAGTTCTCGCAAACGTTTACACGATGCTCAAAACAGAATTGATTTGTAACTTTCCTCTTCGGACACTTGCACAGCCCCATATTTCTTGCACTCGCTGCAGCCGGTGTTCACGCCTCGATGTGGCGATGATTTTCGCGATAATCCAGATCAGCTAATAAACAGATCAGAGGATTCAAAATCACTTTCTGGTATCACATGACAGCTCTTTTGTTATCCGCTGCGGCGAACACCAGTGTATAATCCTGTTTTTTGCCCCCAAACCTAAAGCCCACTACGAGCTACGACAAACGACGACAGAGACTTCAACTCTATAATAATACACATACACACCCGCCCACATACAATACATATATATATATATTATATGCAAGCGCGACAGCGCGGCCACGTCGCCTACTCGAATTTTTCATGAAGATCTATCGGTAACAGCCAATATTAGTAGCGCTGCCGGTACATATCTCGTTTTTCGCTTCCGTTTGTCTGCACGAGTGCATGAGTTTATGACATTTGATTATTTTATCTGGTCCGATTATTCACGCGTGATTCAATGAAATTTAAGCGATAGCACTTAAATTATCCAAAGTTTTTTGTTAGAGAGACAAGTTTTTGTATTATGAAAAAGTAAACTTTTGGCCGACGTATTAGATTTTGCAGGTTAGGCTTACCGCATAACCTTTCTTCGCTTTTGGCACTATCAAATTTTCAGAGCCAAACGTACAGTGCCGATTGCCGAAAAATGTCGATCGCTCGTTTGTTTGCAAATATTAGAAGCAATGTTTTATCGACGAATATTCATCGAAGTATTTCATTGTCAGCTGCAAGAAACTTGAAAGAGAGTAAGCGATGACTGATATGTTATTCCTGCAACCATGAAAATATTACCTAACATAGTTAAATTAATGCGCGTTTTAGATTTAAATTATATTATTTTATTCGAACATTCTCTTAAAAACTGTCAATAGAGATTGTACAATGCATATTAATACATGAATCAAAATATGTAATAATATTATTTGACACAAAAAATGACAGTCAATTAATTTAATAAGACTTATGTGTAACTTAAAGTTCAACTACTAATTTCTTTATTTAACATTGATTATGTTTTGGAATTCAATTTGATATACATAAAACCATTTATTTTAATTTACCAATTATTTTAAAGTTCCATAAGAAATTTTCCTAATACTTAAATTTGCTGTTTTTTCAGTTCGTGAAACAGTAGATGGTGATACAACTGTAGTAGAAGGTGTGGATATTCCCTATCCAAAAGAACATCTTTTGTTAAAAAGTGCTAAAAATGGTGCCTGCCCTTTGTGCTCAACAGGGGTTGATCTGAAACACACGGTTAAATTTTACTTACAAATAGAATAAAGTATTCGTTGATTATCCATAAAATATAATAAAACTAATTTTTGTTTTTGTAGGATGTACTCATTTTAAAACAATTTGTAACCAGTCAAGGTCTCATGTTACCTCGCAGAATCACCGGTTTATGTAAAATACAACAGAAAAGAGTGGGTATTATGGTTACTATGGCACAAAAAGCAGGTTAGTGAATATTTATAAAAAAAATACATTTTTGTAACAGCTTTCACTCTTTGGAATAGAATTTAAATTAAAACTTTGTTATTATTTTTAGGTTTAATGCCTAATCTTGCACCGCCAAATTCCCAAAAGGATCCAAAAAAGAGATATAGATGGAAAGCATTTAACACGTATTTTGATGAATCGACAATTAAACAAAATTATTATTAGATAATTATTATTAATGAAATTATATTTATAATAAATGGTTAATTTTACGTTAATGGATTATTTTGTAAATCTTGATCTTAATGCAACTATTGCAATTCAACTATTGCAATAGATATGGGCAATTAGAGCCGAGAATTGAGCATCTTCGTTATATAAATTTTGTGTTCCATAAAGTAGGCAGTAATTATTTCAATTATGGGGATACAAGACACCTTTTATACAGGAAAAATTGGTTTTTTAAAAAAAATCACTGCAAAGTTATGCACGAAATAATTAAAAGGTTTGAATGGTTTTTTAAGCCTTATTTCAGGAATTTGTAACTCTAAAAATAATTTAATCAAACGTATTTCTGTATATGAATGGAATGTAGCAGTACTATATTCTAGATCTATAATAACTATTTTAATAAGTTTTTGCATTAGTTATTTTATTGAATTTTAATAACAAATAATTTTTTGATATTCATATGCATCTTTTTATGATTCCAAGTGCTAGTCTAGTAATATCCCAAAGTTTAAGAATAGATTAATCGAAATAATTGGTAGTTTTGTTATTTTTCATAGTTTAAAAATAAATTTGCAATAACTTTTGTGTGTTCGATTTTAAAAGTCTGTATTCTTAATAAAAAGAGTGTTCAATGAGTATGCTAAGAAATTTAAGCCCAATTTCAACAAAACAAACGTTCTTAAATTCGATTTTGATGCTTATCTTATGCGATCTTATGATCTTAGCGTTAAGTATTGGTAACTCGAGGTTCCTGATATAGAATAAAATTAAGATTTAATTTGTTTATTGTTAATAAAATAAAAATGCAAAACATCCACGGAAAAGATAAGGTATCAAGTATTGGCCAGATGTGAACCCAGTTCGGAGTGCAAGCGATTGTTCGTGAAAGAATTGGATAATAAATATCGGCGCCGAAACGTCGATAATGACTTCGTAGTGGAAAGCCCACTGCCTGATACGGGGTGTCTTTTACAACTCACAGAGCTCCCGCAATAATATCTTTAGATTTAATTGAAGAGTCAGATCATCTCATTAACAAAATAGGTAGAAAATCTTTTCGATCGATTTAGAAGTCGATAGAATAAAGAGAGAAATCCTTTGATTGAATTATGATAAAATACCCTTCTTGTCTGTACAGTTAGGAGTATGGATTTGTAATCGCTATATACGAAATTTGTAAAATCAGAGTAAAAGGTATGATATTGAAATGTAACATCTTTGACATAGTTATAAAATATAAGATAATGTATGATGTAAACGATTGCGACTACGAGGTGAAGCATAAGTTAAAATGAAATGACCGAATTAGTAGGTGCAATAGCCAGTTTGTATATATAACTAAATGCAAGTGACTAAAAGTAAAAGCGATCTATCTGACATGGACGTATCCTCAGGTATACAGAGGCTTTTTGGAATTAGCGCCTGAATGAGGGATGGTCTGGATGGATCAATCGAAATATTGCACTTCTAGGAATACTATTTAGATGAACAGTAATCCCGAGTAGTAATGGCGATTTCTGCGCAGTACGTTTCGTCCGACGCCAACTTTGACATCTGAAAGATATAATATAAGACACGTAATAAAGCCATAACTATCGGCTGAAATGTCTTCTAATCCTTATATTGTCCGATCTTCTAATTAGTTGTCCCGTCGTAAAGTAAAGGGCTGTATAGAAGAGGGTAACCGACTCCCGGTTACCGATCTTCACGAGGTACTTCACGAGGTACTTGACGAGGTAACTCGAGACTTTGAGCTAATCCAAATGAGCCCTTAGCATATTGGGCTGTGCCATAAACGAGAGCCCGCCGGTACCTGGATTTCCCTGAATCCGCCCACTGTCGGCAATTTCAATTTGTTGACTTGTCGACCAATCGCGCCGTGCACCAGTTCGGCACCAGGAATCGCACTGGATAAACTCTCTATATATACGCCCCGAAGCTTCGTTTACTCTTATTCGAATTCGAGATGCGAAGCAGTCAAGACCAGGCATCTTGAAAAAGTTATCGAGTGGCAGTCGGTCAGTCGTTCATTGAGCTCGCGAGGATTGCCGATCGAAAGGAGACATCGTCGGAAAGGTTTGATTCGTTTCTCCTTTAATTATAAAAATACTTCAGTAGCCTTACAATGAATGAACTGTACCGGAGTAATTATAAATAATCAATTGACTGCTCTTTTCAGACTAAGGTATCGCTGAACAATTGTTCACTATTAATTCACGTGGATTTCCGAAATAGTAAAGAAACTTACTAAGGTAAATGGAACGACACGTGAAGAAAGAAATGCTCATACGCTACTATTTGAGCGACGAATTTTACGAAAAGCTGCGAGAATTGACCGAGAGGGTAGCAACCCTTTCGGCAGCCGCGCAATATCAAAGATGCCGCAGGCGACTCGAAGCGGCACCAGCGGCACCAGCGGCACCAGCGGCATCAGCGGCAAGACTCATTCCACCCCCGAGAGATGCACATCCGATGCAGGATTTGACGAGACCGCTTAAAAAACGAAGATACGTCTTTGCCCATCACCATCAGCCTCGGCCTCAAAGAGTGGTCGTGCACGCAAATCCAGCCGATGGGGCGTAACGACATTTAGAACGAGATTCTCTGCGCGTTTCTCTGCGCGTTTCTCTTCATATAATATACTCTCCATAATATTATCTAACTATATTGCGTTTAAATCAAGTCAAACGATTGCACATACTTTTTTCTAATACCACTCGAAATCGTAAATTGTCCTCGTGAGGTGTATTAGAGTTGTATTATCTACTTCGTACCTGCGTTTCAAACTACTATTTTACAACGTACTATATTTTAATAAAAAATACAAAACTCGCATTGCTCTGTAGAATAGCGTTTTTACAAATTTGTTTTTTATTAGTTAATCATACACGTTATGATGAAATCTCAAAGTCAATTGTAAATCTGGAAATTCGAAAATGTCAAAATTTCAATTTCAAGCTGTATTATACATAATAGATAATACAAGATTTATAGCGTAGCAACAGAAGGCAACTACGTAATCTGTCAGAATTCTTTATCTCATGATGCTCGTACTATGCGTATATTTATTTTAGGTAACAGACAACTTGTATAATTCGTGTGTGTCATCTTTTTTCTACTCAAACTTCTACTGTTTTTGAGTTCATCGCCTTTCACAAAGTCAAGCATTGTAACGAAAATTTAACAATTTATTGACAAATAATAAATATACAATTACAAATATGACGAATTTAATTTATTTCAACACTCCTTTCTCCAGAAGCTTTATAATGGAAAATGCGAATTAGTCGATTCAAATACTTTGTGCTTTTTCCCGCCATAACGATAGGTGTATAATACCTCTGACAATACCTCGATGACCACTATGTATCAGCTGGTATTAGCTGGTATTATGGCTAAGCACGTGGTGTGGTACAGCGTATATATGTATAATATATATAGCAGACATCGATGAGTGCAATGTTGTCATTAAGAAGGATGTAAATGTACTCGGCGTAGATTTGAAAAACATGATTTTTAAAAATGCTATAAATACTTCATTTTATAAATTACTGAAACGTTCTTTACATGAAAATAAATGTGTAGCTAAAATAGCTAGTGAAAAATGCAGCATCGACAAAACTCGAAACATCGGTATACTCGCTCACATAGACGCCGGTTGGTATATCAATTATTTTATGATGTTTGTGATCTTTGTCAATTCTAAAGTAATGCATTATGTAATGTTCTTGCCGTGCTGTTCAATATTTTTTTAATTCAGTTTGTTTGTTAGTCATACTTTGTCAGGTTAGAAGTAGTGCTATTCTAGTCATCTAACTGCTCATCTTTATTATTATGCAACTATTATTTTAGGAAAAACAACAACAACCGAGCGTATGCTATATTACTCTGGAATAATAAAACATATGGGTGAAGTCCACGATGGAAATACAGTTACCGATTTCATGGATCAAGAGCGTGAGAGAGGGATAACAATTTGTTCGGCAGCAGTAACGTTTGACTGGAAAAACTATCGCTTTAACTTGATCGATACACCAGGTCACATTGACTTTACTATGGGTGTTGAACAAACATTAAGTGTACTAGACAGCGTTGTCATTCTTCTTGATGGCAGTGCTGGTGTAGAAGCCCAAACTTGTACAGTATGGCGACAAGCCGACAGGTATAGTTTACCTAAAATAGTTTTTGTAAATAAAATGGATAGACCAGATGCAAACTTTGAGATGTGTTTAAAATCGATGGAGTCGAAGTTGGACGTTGTCACATTGCCAATACATATGCCTCTTAAAGATGAGAGCGGATTAGCAGGAATTGTCGATATTGTAACTCTTGAGAAAGTTGTTTTTGATAAAAAATCACAAGGACGAAATGTAATAAAAACACAAGTAGGAGAAAAAGATCCTGATTTATTGGAAAAGGCTTTGGAAAAACGTAGATTTTTAACTGATAGACTCTCTGCATTAGATGATGAATTGGCTAATATTGTTATTGAGCAGGACTCACTAGATAAAGTTACATCTCAAGAGTTAGTAGACTCTTTGCGTAGGACAACTGCATCACGAAGAGGTGTACCAGTACTTTTAGGTAGTTCTTATAAAAATATCGGTGTTCAATCTCTAATGGATGGTGTAATTTTGTACTTGTCTACTCCAGACTCTAATCGATATACAAAATTATACAAAGGATTTGATACTAATCTCTCAGCTAGAGTATTTAAAATCATTCATGATAAACAAATGGGTCCTATTACTTTTTTCCGTGTTTATACAGGAGCACTAACAAGGGATCAGAAAATTTATAATGTTCAAAGATGTCAAACTGAACGAAGTGGAAAACTTTATGCTGCTTATGGTGATGATTACGAAGAAGTATCAAAAATAGAACAAGGAAATATTGGTGCTTTAACAGGTCTTAAATATACAGTAACTGGTGATTTATTAACAACTAATACTTCAACTGCTGCTCAGGCAAAAAAGTATCTGGAAAAAAACACAACATTTACTTCTGAAGAAATTGACAAGCACTTCTCTGTTGGTACAAGTGTACCAGATCCTGTCTTTTTCTGTGCTATAGAACCACCATCATTATCTTACGTCAAGGCACTGGAAGCAGCTCTTGTAGAATTAGAAAAAGAAGATCCAAGTTTAAGAGTTAGTCATGATGCTAACACTGATCAAATAATCTTGGCAGGTATGGGTGAGTTACACATTGAAATAATTAAAGAACGGATTCGTAGAGAATATAAAATTGATGTTTCTCTTGGAGAACTTCAAATCGCTTACAAAGAATCAATAGAAGATTCAGTCAAAGATACATATGTGGTCCAACACGAGATCAATAAAACAAAGCATGAAGTTTCAATAACTGTTTCATTAGTACCAAATTATAATGGAAAGAATAGATTACTTTTCGATAATTCAAAGGAAAGTGTATCAAATTTATCATCCATTCATGAAAGAACTATGAAAGCAATCAATAAAGGTGTACTGTCATCATTTTCAAGTGGACCCAAACTAGGCTGTCCTGTTATTAATGTTGCTGCTAAATTACATTTTCTTGAAGTCAAGCGAGGAACTTCTGACTCAATTATAACTGCTGCGGTATCTCAATGTATTGCAAAGGTAACATGATTTTTTTTCTAAGCCAATTTTACATTTTATTTTATAAAATAAGTTTACAATTTCATTGAGCATTTCAGTTTTGAAAATAAATCAATTTTGATAATTTTTAAGTATAATTTGTACTTGCTTTACTTTCAACAAGCACAGGGTATTTATACTTATGAATTCTGTATGTAGAATGCTTGATTTCTGGTTTGCTACTTAATGATTCACCTACAAATTCACCCTTCTTGTTAAATTTCTCCTCAAAAAGTAGCTTATTAAATAGCGAACTTTCTTGAAAAAATTGTTTTTTCAGCTCACTGAAATCGATCAAACTTGATTCTGAACCTTTCAAATTTTTCATATTAGGACTTTTACCATTATCGGGAATGGCATAAGGTTTAATTTTTGCCTTTTTTTTAAAATCAAGATAATCTTTTAATGACATCGTAGACTGCTTAGAGAAAAATTCCTCTATTATCTTATCGGATTTAGCTTGTAAAGTTTTTAAGAACAATTTGTTAAGTCCAAGATTAGTGATTATTAAATTATCTTTTAGCGAAGCAGGCTTGCCAGTTGTTTTTCTAGTTTGCGTTGCTCTTTCAACGTCCTTGATTCCCCACTTGGTCATATAATAATCTAAAAATCCCTGGTATAGGCCCAAAGGCATTTCATTATCTTCATAATGTCTATCAGTAAAGTATATCCTACGAATTCGACATCCTGCACAAATTTTCAGTCTACATACTGCTTTAAATTGAGTTTCAAAAATTTTCGATAAATGACAGAGATCTATTTCTAATCTATTCCAGCCTGATTCAAGAAAAAGTTGCATTTTTGGTGGTATTGATCTAATTGTTTTGGTAGACCTATTTGAGGAATGATGAGCACTCTTTTTGACATCTGCACTTGAAAAATTAATGAGATGCCTTATATCATCTTTATCCACGATTTGCAATTGAAAGAAGCATTGTGCACTTGTACTTTTTAATATTATTATGAGAAAGGGTAATCTGATATTTAGAATTTGATTTGAATCCGGCGGAGACATAATCCACGTTTTTTGATAATTTGCATCTTCAACGTCTTGTATTTCCAAAACCTAAAAATAATGTATTTCAATGTATTTTAAGTATTCTCAAAACAATACCTTTCATTTCTAGTTCATTTTAATAATGTACATTTTCATTTAATTCTTCATCCAATACTTTTTTTATAGACCCTGTTCTCGTTTTTTGTTTACTCCAGTATTCCAATGGTTTATTGCTAATACTGTACAAAAGTGATAAATATCCACCTTGCATTCTTTATGTTTTGTAACTATACGATTTTTTAATTTATACAATGTTTCTTGAAAATTTAACCTTAATATAAATTAGAATTTGGAGAAATGTCATTTTCAAAGTAATATCAAATTTTGACAATCAGCTTTTAATGCTTAAGCTTATAACTTCAGGAAATTCGAATTACCATAGTGTATAATCTAGTCATTTTTGAAAATAGAATCTCATTTGGATTTTTGTTTGCAGCTGCTGAAAAATAGTAGATCAGTGTTATTGGAGCCAATTATGAATCTGGAAGTAGTGACATCAGAGGAATATTCTTCGAAAATAATAGGAGATTTGAATAGGCGGAGAGTAGAAATAAAATCTTTAGATATCAGAGGACACAACAAAATAATTTCCTGCACTATTCCACTATCTGAATTGTTGGGTTACTCAACAAAGCTCAGGATAATTTCTTCTGGGCATGCAACTTTTACAATGGAATTTAGTCATTATCAGCCAATGAACGAATACGACGAGAGTGAAGCAATTCGAAAAATTACAGGTTTTTAGGAAAAAAATACAATTTTTAATTGAATTTGTAAATACGTATGTACTGATCAACAATAAAAGAATATGCAAGTTTTGCAAATTTGGCATTTTTATTAAGATCTTAAAATATAGTTTTATGATGCCGTGGGGCATCAGAAGACAAGTTGAAGCAGTATTTTATTAAAAAACAGATAATACGGATAGAAAACGATGTTCAATGAAGACAAGGCTGTACAAGGAAAGAGGCATGGAAAAAAAGAAATCATGTTTTACAGTTTCAAGGCCGTTTATTGGCTTCTTAAATTAAACAAATTGAACTGCACAATCAATGGCATCTTACGATTCCGGTACACAATCATCAATTAATCTCGTAACTATGTACCGCGATGCTCGATGTCCAAGAATTTCGTAAATATATAAACGGAAGAGATCGCTAGCGGTACTATTCAAAAACTACTTATTTTTTTGTAATTTAATTTGTTACATTATAAAAGACATCAGTGCACCGCGGCAATATCTTGCATGTATATAAATATATATTTATACATATATATAATTATTATTGCTCAAGGTTATGCAAAATTGTCGTAGTTATAAAAAAAAAATATATATATATATATATATATATAAAATATATCTATATATGTATATATTATATATGTTTATGGAGGGATTAAACATTATAGAATATTTATCGGGGCACGCAAACACTTTGGTTGCGTTATTATGACAAGAAAACGAAAGAAGCCAAACGGACTCGTAAAACGTTTGCATACAGTTTCATGTATGCATCCTTTTTAGAGTAATAGCATGTTCATAGAAAATATACATAGCGTTTACACAAAATTGCACTTTAATAAAAATCTGTCACACTTAATTCTTCAAACGCGAATGATAAATCTAACGTTCCGCTTGGCTATAAATATTTCATATACTTTCATTTGTGGTTACTTATATACTACGATACAGTAAACATTCGAGTTAACGTTTACTTTGTTTAAAAAACTCTCATCGCATCATCTCATCGCATTTTATAGTTTAAAAATATAAAAATTCATTTACTTCTGAAACGACGAGATATTACTCGACATAACGACTTCGTTTCGATGCTCATTTCGAAATAGCACAGTAAAACTGCTTCAGAACTTTCATTATGAATTTTCATTATTTATTTATCACTTCGCACTATGATAATCTTGGCGCTTTCTTTGTCGGAGATCTCGGTCTGTGGCACCACGTTACGTTCTTAGAGATATCGGAGCGGAGACTCGTACAAACACGTCTCGCCAAATCTAAAAAATGCAAGAGGAGCTCGACGTTAAGTATTTCTGAAAAGAAGTTCTTAAATTTAAACTCTGCTCATTGAACATAACATCATCTTTATTATTCGTGTTTCAAAGTACAATACTGAAAAATTGACATGTTTACATGATAATTGTTATTACATTGTCGTACGCGCTGTCGCGAGGCACATTTTATCTCTCTCGCGACGAGGAAGAGCAGAAGAAGGCTTGCCACGCGACTCTAGCCGGATCCACGGTGCGCAAAAAGTAAAATCCTCCCTCGCGTAAAAATTCTCTTTCGCGGCGCAGGGATATCTAGTAATATGGCAACGGGTATCATCATCATCATCGTCATCGTCGTCTTCATCGTCATCCTGGTCATCATCGTGATTTTCGTCGTCGTTGCGAAATTGGTGGAGTTCGTCGCCGTCACGGACAGTCACGCGAACTAAACAAATAAACCATACGCAACAGCGGCTAAAAATTTTCATTCGGGATCATGCTCGAAGTCGACACCGGTTTCAACGAGAGCAAAGCCAGCGTCGTCCTCGTCGTCGAGCTCGTGATGCTCGTGGCGTCACAAGCTCACGAGTTTTGGCGGATTAGTGTCGGGCGAGCTGAGATCGACGGCGGCCAGGTGATGGTGTCCATTAGAATTGCTGCTCGAGATATTGTTCCTCTGCTGGCTAGAGCACGAGGGAATAAGTGGAGTGGATACGGGTGTTAGTCCGGTACCGCCCTCCATGAGGGAGTCGAAATTGAAGGGAATACCACTGGACGGGGTGGTGATGGGAATACCCGCGACTTCCGAAGCAGTTTTCATGAATGCCGAAGTCTCGAGGGGTTTGAATTGCAAGCTCGACGGTCGTGGTTTTGGTTCGGTGAAGATGGGCAACGAGTTGGGTCGCTGCTGATTGTTGTTGTCGAATCCCACGGGCAGAGAGTTGGGTCGATTGGGACGTAGTCCATTGTTGAGATTATTTTGGTGCTCCTGGTGTTGTTGCTGCTGCTGCTGATGTTGTTGCTGCTGATGCTGATGCTTATTACAGGAGTAGTCGGTATGAAACTCGTCGGCATGGAGATCGGTAGCGTTTCCATTTGTCGTTGGGGCCTTGTTGTTAACGGCGATGACGGGCTTGACGTCGGGAGGCGACGAGGAATGCCGCCGGCAGACGGTGCGGTGGGTCTCGAGCATTAACTCCAAGTCCATCTTCATCTGCTGGAGTTCCTGTATTTCATCCTTGAGGTTTTGCTTTTTCTGTTCCAAGCCCTCGGTCTCCTGCAAGATAACGAAACGCTATAGATAGATTCGGATACTTGGTATCTGTACGATTCACGCATACTACAACGTACAGCCGTTGTTTCTCATTTTCGGAACCGTCTGCTAGTTCGTTACGCAAAGCCTCTCGAGAGCAATCGTGCTTCGCACAGTAGTGGTGATCATAAAAAATAATGACTTAACGCGTTGATTTTACGAGGGAATGATTGGTCTAATTGTTCGAACTTGACACAACAGCAACACGCTATTTTAATGTGTAACAGAAAGCAAACTTCAAGTATCTCTAATAAACTCGTTTCTCTCCTATATACAGTAGTTGTTTACGTGCACGCTTACGCCGCAAGTAACTAAAAGTTACGCAACTGATGTGCGGCCTTACATAAGTTTTCAGAGAAACCAATAATAGCGATAAACGAAGAAAGACGATGGACTCACTTCTAATAGAGCATTGGTGTGGTCCATCCTGCGTTTGCGACATCTAGCTGCAGCCATTTTATTCCTCTCTCTTCGAATTTGTCGTCTCTCCTCCTCCTCGGGGCTCATGCCAACAGTCCTGGTGGGCCTTCTTCCACCCATGTTTCTCCTGCTTGACGCTGTAGCTGGCTGTTGACTTTGAATCTGCGTCTGCTGGATTTGTGGCTGCGGTTGGTGGTGCTGTTGCTGCTGCTGTTGCTGTACCTCCAACAACACGTTGTTGTGTTGAGGTTGCTGTTGCTGTTGCTGTTGCTGTTGCTGTTGCTGTTGCTGTTGCTGCTGCTGCTGCTGCTGCTGCTGCTGCTGATGATGTTGTTGCTGAATCGCGTTATTCGGAGTTTGAGTTGGGGTAGGTTGGGACGGCTCAATCAAGGGTGGTACGAAGCCAGCTTCACGCCTATGGGACGCAGGCTCGTTGGTAAAGTCGAAAAAGGTCTGCTCAATCGAGCGCAGAGTCGTCGGGGTCAGCGTCGGTGTGGTACGGGTTGGTACGCCACTGTGCAACCCATCCAGAGGTGATACCAGCTGTTAACAGAAATAACATTTTTACGTTACTCGGTCTGCTCGTACAGATTTTTCATAAGATGTAAATCGAATTTATTATTATAATGTATTCTCGAAATTGGCGAGAACCGAAAAGATGAGCCAAAATTTACGGAATTATGTCAATATCGATAAATATCTTATTGACTTAGTAATGAGCCGATTTTCCGCATCGAGTTCTTACTGGTCGTTACTCGAAAATCAACGATGACGAAATGTAAATACTCTTTGTATATATAGAGGGTACATCGATAAAAAGGGCAGGTCGAGATAATGCTGTATTCTGCAGATATACAACGTTCAGAAGCAGAACAGAGGAAGCTTCACGTCGACAGATGCGCAAACTTAATTACCCCTCTCCCCCTTTCGTTTTCTCTTCTATATTTAGCTTTGAGATAAACATATGAATTTCAAGACGCATCGCTCCGTGACGAGCAATAAATCGGGACTCTCTCTCTCTCTCTCTCTCTCCCCCCCCTTTCGAAAGTCTCAAAAACGATACATACACACAGTGTAATTAACGGTTTTCTATGTACATAAATATGTGTATATACATATATGTATGCAATGTTGAAATCAAACTTTTCGAATTAATAATTTCTACAACTGCGCAGTATGTTGCTACGCGCTCAATTCTATTTCTTTTTCATAGTGTTATTGTATTATAATATCATTTCAGGTGTTTTGTATTTCACTGCCATAGTTGGGACCTTCGATGCTTTACTATACAATATAACGTCGTCGACGAAAATATCCATAATCCAAGGCTCGATAAGGGATCTTATCACTCGATGAAATAAATATTGCTTACACCTCTGTCAAGTGCTGCTCGTTTTACAATCTTTCGACATGAGCGGACTCGACGAAACTTTTTCATTTATTGTTATTACGAGTTACAATAATAGTCGATTTTTCATTACTCCTAGACGTAAACAATGGTTAATAAGAGAGTCATGGATAGACACGCATACGCATACACATAGAATGAGATGTCAATTAACAGGTTTGAGCGCGTGAGTTGACGATTCGTAATTTCTATACAAAAGCTGCTTCCGTTGCCTCATTTGCAAGAGACGAAGACAACGATCGAAGAACGAGATAAGTCTGCGCAGTTGCCGAGGCGCAACAGCATATAATGCCAAAGAAACACGCACAACAAAGAGCCAGAAAGATTATGTGCAAGAAGAGTAAGAGCAGCATCAGAAGCAGCTACACTGGATGCTATCATTGCTAAATTTGCCAGCGTTCATCCCTGGCTCTCGAGTCGCATACAACGTCCATGTTGATATATAGATATGTATAGATATGTACATAGCAGCACGCATGTACAGACGTACGAAGGCCACGCAAAATTTTATATATGGACATGCGTTCGAGCTCGGGCCGATTTCGCTCCAAAAGTGGCGACGACCGTCGAATAAAAAAATAAGAGTAAGTCCGGCCACGACACTCTCCCGGCGCGCTACTATACTTTACGCGCGGCGTCTCGACTGCCGTGCTCGACCGAGAGAAATTCAAATTTTATCGATGTCCGTGCGCGAACAATGACAATGTCGATATGTAGACAGAGACTGTCTCTACAGAGCCGCTTGACTACAGAACTTGAACTACAGAAAAAGTAGAAGATAAGGAATAAAGAAGTTTCGATCCGAAGAGCAGCTTCAGGTAAAGCAAATAACGCAGCGCGATCGCGATGTTTATAACGTCATATCTTTCCTGAGCGGCGACGGCACATTGTACCGGGCAACTGTCATCGCTAAAATTACACTTACGAGCGCCTACGCGCCGCGGAAAGCGGACGTCGAGTGGCGCTCGTTTCGGTGTATATTATATATCGCGAGATCATTGACGCCCATCGTCACGAGTACGCGCCCGTGTGCGCGATCCTCGAAGCGTGGATGATGCTTTTGACCTGATGAATCGATTCTTTGAACTTGTCGCGAAAGTCGGCATAGATCTTGGTTCCTCTCTCTTGGATCAGGTTCAATGTTTTACTCGTGTCATTCCGAATATCATCAACGATTCTGAATATCGTGCTATCGTATACAAAAACTATTTTCAACATACTGTGTACGTAAGTTTTTTAACAACGAAAAAAATGAATTACCGATAATTCATCGAGAGAAAGCGGACTTATCGGCGAGTGCACTCCTGTTCTTATCGGCGATATACGCGTTGATAAGTCGCGCGGCTATAAGTACACGCAGCTCTAAGCATAGAACTTTTTGACACGTGGAAAAAGCGCGCGCTCACTTTCGACGTGAAACTCGTGTATTTATATACATATCACATCAATATGTAATTTAGCGAGTTAATATATAATATCCGAATGCAAATTGCCTCGGTCTGCAGTAGTCCGATTGTCCACTTACACACACACATATATATATATATAGGAAAGAGAGACAAAAGGTACAAGGCGAAATTTCTGGGATACAGCGCGTACATTACGTGCCATGTACATGTGCCATGTACATGTCTGTATGTATATGTGTGCATACGCACGCGATTTATAATGGCTCTATATATAATCTGGTATATATAATCTGGACAGTTACCGAGCGTAAATCAATCGCAATTGCATGTGTATGTGCAACAGCGTAATATCTATCTCCGCGAGGCTTATCGCCAACGGTCATTATATTCTCCAGAGAGCACAAGTAACTCTTTCATATACGCGCACGCATCATTGCATGCGCTTATTTATATATACATTATATGCGCAAGGGGAGAGAAAAGAATCGTATTTGCATCGATGGGAATTGAAAGAGCGCGTCTTTGTATAACATCAGTTAGCTCAAGCTAATTGCAAGCGGATCACAAGTTGTATACGAATGTACTTAGCACACAATCGCTTGATTGAGCAATTCCATGCGCTTGGAACAAAGTTCAAACTCGAAAAATCCCAAAGGACCGCGCGCACAAGAACTTCGGGGGCCGCTGCAATGACTGGCCGTTTACCTTGCTCCCGATAAGCCGCGAGCGGACGTGACTTCGCGCGTATATTGCCGTTCGAACGCACGTGCTCGAACGCGAGAGCTATATCAACCACCGCGCACGCGCCTAATGTACATTCGACTGTAACTTGTCGGGACAGGCACAGACTTATTTTGCAATTATCATCCGCGAAGGAGGATCCCGTTTCTACTTCGTAGCTACCATACAATTAAATCAACGAGAAATGGATCAAGAGATAGTTAGAAGAGATCGCTTCGTCGACAACTCAAAAATGCCCCTCTACCAAAAATAATCGAACGTAAATCACTAAGAGAGAAAGAGCGAGAGAAGCGTCCACCCACCGCATGAACATGCAACAGTCTATGTCTATACGTGTTTTTTCTCTCTCTCTCTCTCTCTCTCTCTGCACGTGCGCGCGAATAGATTCGGAAAAGAAACGTCTCTCTCTCTTTCTCTCTCTCTCTAAGGCCTCTCCAGAAGACGAATTGAGAGAAGAGTGTCTGCAGACAAAGAAGAAGAAGAGGAAGAAGAAGAAGAAGAAGAAGAAGAAGAAGAAGAAGAAGAAGAAGACGAAGACGAAGAAGAGGTCGTTGCATTTCGCGCCTCTATAAATAAGCGTTGCTCTATCTGTCTGCTGTGTTGAGTGCGCAGACAAAGGGCGGTATCGAACTCTCGGATTGCGAAAGAGCTTGCGTTGAAAGTTTACAATATTTCTACGAGAGATGTGCGTTATCGGTCGCGAGTGAAAATGCTCCAGTTGCTTTTCCACACGTGTTACTGAATGTTTTTCCGTTCCTCACAATTCTCTCCTGCTGTCCAAGAATATAAATATATAAGGAATCTGCGTCGATCTCGAAGTTGATAATTTTTTCTAGAATAGCTTTGTCGATGACTTGCGTGGGTGTCGTTACTCAATCGCTCTAGAGAATTCGATTCGTGCATTCGCGGAAACTTTTCTCGCTTGCGCGCCCGCGCACTAACACTATTTTTGTACGCACACACTCAGAGACGAACACACACATACACACACACACAAGCGCTTCCGGAGTTACTTTTCGATTATCGGTTAGTTTGTCAAAAATCAAATGGTTATGTAAATGCATACAAAAATTAGAGGGTTTTTTTCTAGAATATAGGCTTGGTTGTAGATAATGCTGTGAATGCGTTATGTTTTTACCTGCTGGTACAGCAGTTCCTGCGCGAGTATATTCGCGATGTCGATGGAATCCAAAGTGATGGTAGCCATATTGCGTAATGAATTATTAATCAATTTCTCGACGTGTTATACTCAATGCAAATCTGCACACGTATAGCAATTAAATGTCGTTCAAGAAAGGGAGAAGAATGATGGGGGATCGATTTTCTCTCTCGATCGTCGTACGTTTCTAATGACCTACACTAGGAGTCGTTAAAAGTTCAAGAAACTTTTGGTCGTTTTGTCGTCGTTGGCAAAATAATGCATACGATAAATAATAAATATCGATCAGCTAAGCGCGATGTGCATTAAAAGCAAAGGTAAGGGGATATGCGGTTACTTATATAGGAATATCCATAGAATGAGGAAGAATCGTAATTAGTAAGGAGATGAGATGAGATAGATCGGTTAATCGTTCGTTTGAGTTTCGTGAAGAATTTTCGATAATCTTCTTGTTCTTCTTGATCGTCTTTTTTCGTATGTAGCTTCGTTCTTTTTCGTATTCGTCGTCGGCGCCGGCGACGTCGTCGCGCTGCGTCCTCTGCAGACGCCTCTTTTCAACTGACTCTTTCGGGCGTCGCGACGCGTTTAAGATCCCCTCCAACGAAGACTTCTTCGAAAGAGAGAGAAGAACCAAAATAGCCCCACGCATTTTCGCCAAGAGTGCGCAAGGGGAAAGAGACGTAAGTTGGATTCCATGTTCGCGGTCCAACGATATAATTACTTTTGTTTGGAAAGCGAACGCTAATCGCTCGATTACGATGTGGAAACCCCGAGGAATTTCGCAGTCCGAGAATGAATATGTTATACGCAGAGGGGCAAGTTTCGGAGATTGGGAAATCGAATCGAACGGTAGCCCTTTGGCACTTACTGCGTATCTACGTCGAAATGGAAAGATAGAGGAAAGCAGAAGAAACCGAAGAAGGAGAAGAAGGAGAAGAAGGAGAAGAAAAAGGCGGTACGTTCTGGAATTTACGACGTTCCCATTAGAGTCGTCCCCGACGTGCGATATAATCCTGCCAAAGAGACGGCAGAGTCTCTTCTCGCTAATGGACGTCGATACGACAATGGACTTCGGAGGGGCCTACACGGCGTGACAATAATAATGTAATCCCCCGACGGTATGTATAATCGACTCTCAGGAATTCGACGCATTAGAGAGAAGACTACCTGCCTTGCCTTTTCGTCTCCTTTTTTTCTCGTACTTGGGTATAAACATTTGCATGCGGCAATAGCTGACGTACGAGTATCGCACACAAAAGAACGCGGTTATTTTATGCTTACCAGATGCACGCACGTGGAAAGGGGAGACAACTCGAGTGAATTACGATTGTCCTGCATGCATGCAGGTGTAATTGCCGAGTGGCTTTCAATGCCGACTTTTATTTAACCAAAGGGGGTCGCGAAGACTGCTTGTTATTTTGTTCTCGAAACAGAACGCTATGTTGGTCGTTTTGTCACCGGGCGCAACATTTTATAACGTCGTCTCGCGTTAAACTTTATTTACCACGCGGGATTTCGTGAATTATTAGAATCGTTAACTCGCTCTTCACGTCTGCACATTTCGCTTGATTTACTCGTCATTATCAAAACCAAATTCTTCACATTTGTATCTCTAATATTTCAAGCGACACCTGTGGAGCCGGGCCATCTCGTACGCCAGCGTATTTCCTCTCTCGTCTAGGTATACACATTGCGCGCTTTTCCCACGACAACGTACGTATACGTACGCGCACATGAGACATTTGAGTACAAGCAAAGAGACTTGAACGAGAGCCAAGAAATCTCGCACAAAATTTAAACGGGACATGCCCCTTCGTGGACACTCCCACGCGTCTTCTTCTTCGCGACTCGTAAAACTTTCTCCGGTTTCGCTGCTGATGATGCTGTTGTTCGCTGTTGTTTTGCGGGGTTGCGCGCGTGCGTAGGCGAAGCATATGCTATATAGTTATATCGATTGTGCAAGTTTTTCCAGCAGTTTTTCCAGCAGAAATTTCGAGCAGAGGATATTCGGCTTGTTTATCATCGATCCGTCCCGGCGATAAAATCAAGCTCTTTATGCGACGTTGTTTCCGACTCCGTAACTGCTTTATACTGCTGCTCGTTATATTTGTATACGTGTACTTTTTCGCGTTGAGCGATCGACCTTCGTTCAAGAAGACTACAAATTTATAATTCCAATTTCGAAGTTGAAATTCAAGCTGTAATGAATATTATACTGCGCGTTATAAAATAAAAAACGATAAGAAAAAGTGAAGTAAAGCTCGATGTAAAATCAGAGATCAGAGACCAGAAATCAGGATTCGAGAAATCGTGAAATCGTTAGTCCACGATCGAAATCGCAGCGTCGACGACAGCGACAGATAAAGCTGTGGCCAACGTCACTGCACTTGAACAGCACGTGCGGACACGCAACGAATCGCGAGCCGCAAGCCGCGAGCCGATCAATACTGTCTTCCATCTAGGTATATACAGTATATACAGTATATACAGTATACACGTATGCACTGTATATACGCCTCACTGGAAATTCTATACAGTACCGAATACGTGAAAAGAAACCTTCTTTTTCGCAGTTACTACATTTTATATTATTGACGCAGACCTTATCGGAATCCTGTTTCCCGGATGTACATATTTTTATGCAATGACGACATTGACGTCTATTTTAACAAATGATTTCTCTCGCGTTATCGCGCGCGCGCGTGCACGCATACGTCGTAGTGTAAAGAAAGTCGAGAGGTGCGCTTCCACGCGAGGAATGCTTTCATCGACGTATAAATTATATGTATATGTATTGAAAGATCGCGCATATTGTAGAGCCCTGTCTACAATATATAGTGATTTTTTTTAGCGCACAATCACGAAGCAAAAGCTTGCACGTGCGTGTGCGAAGATCGACACTGCATTTAAAGAGTGTCGTTTTTTGTTCTTATCTGAATTCGCCAACGAGAGATTCGGTTACCACGCGGAGCACCGGCTGTTTTAACATTCTCGTCGAGTATCGAGGAATTTTTAAACATCGGACACATGCAGCGTGTAGCTCACCATTGTCTCTGTCTCTGTCTCTATCTCTCTGTCTGTCTTTCTTTCCTTGACTCTCAACGTCAACGCCGGCAACGTGTATACTGTATACCCATCGCTCTCACTCCCAACATTTACACGCTATCGTCTTCCCAACTATTCATAATATTATCTACGTCTATATACAATTCTCAACTAAAATATAATATATAGTTCATATCTCGTGAGCGTGCATCATTTTTTTAACGAATGCATCAGATACAGAGGAAAGAAAATCTCCGTTAAACTCTAAGCTAAAGAGAGCTGGCAAGGAAAAGCTCATTTTCCCACTGTACCTTAGGTATATCCTTCCATTCGATCTATACACACGACGCACTCCTCTCCAATGCGCTGCGCACAGAAAAAAATGAGCCCCGGGAGTTCCCTGCCCTCTCGCAATAACAAAGAGCTTGACTACCGGTATGTACATACATCTCTCTCTCTCTCTCTATCTTTCTCTCTTACAAATATAATTCGAGCGATGACCTTATGCAGCTGGCTGGCTGCATCAGGCACACCGAAAACTTCAGCCTCGGGACACAAAGAGTCGGAGATAAAAATAATAAAAAATGGCGAAACGAAGATTTTTTTTCATCGTCCCTCAGAGATGATTTATCACTTTCTATAAATAGCGCATCGACTGCAGCTCTCGAAAAAAGCACGAACAGCCTCTTGTATACCCACATCGTCGTTTTGAATTTTAAAGTCCTGCTCGATTTCACATTAGCCGCAGCTCGCAGCTCGTAGCGTTAAATTTCTGGAAATTCATTTGCATAAAAGATGATATGGGAAAGAAGCTCTAATCCATTACCGCCTACATAAGTTAGCAACCATACATTATTTTCAGGCCTCAATGTTTTCATTCTGCAATCGTTGCACGTAGCCATGATTTCCACGGGGAGATAAGAGAGAAAATCGCGAGAGTGAATCGCGACAATCAGTTCGGAATCAGCGAAGCGATCAAACGCAGAGCCGATACAATACAATGCGGTTCTTTTTACGCAAAGACCGAAGCGGGTTTCACGCAAATTAGCGCGCGGCCGTCATCAAAATTGCGCAATTACCGTATAAATTGAGGAAAAAAATCACTCTCTCTCTCCCTTGATTCTAAAAAAAGAAAAAAAATAAGACGTTAGAAGGCAGAAGTCTGGAGAGAAAAAGGCCAGAGGCACTAAAGAATCCAGCGCGATCAAGGCTATCAGACTGAGTCGTCGTAATCCTTCTAAGCACTAATCACTGCGCACATACATACAACACAGCATCGCACGCGAGAAAAGAAAGAACGAAGGGAAGCTCGCGAAGGCCTTCGTCGTGTGCATACATATGCGAAATCGCACGCTGCAGCTGGAATGCACTGCGAACGTTTACGAGTATTCCATAATACATTTTCCGCGGCGACGCGAAAAGAGAGCGAGTGAGAGAGAGAGAGAGAGAGAGAGAGAGAGAATTTAGTGACGACGTTACATACGCGTAGCCTTGAAAGAAAAATAGAGACAAAGAGGAGGAGGTCAGCGATTGCAGTTTTTCTTCTTCTTTGTGCGCAACATTTTATTTATACAAGAGAACAAGATCTCTTTTTTTTGCTGTATAAGGCGAGAGGAACTTTAATGGTGAAACAAGTTTTCGGGGCTTTTCGTGAGCACATCGCACGCTCGGAGGAGTGAAACTCTGCCTCGAGGTTCGTTGACTCTTTTATATTTCTTGTCGTTATCTGCGCCCAACTGCGCAGCTTCTTCGACGGAACTGTATACCTATACGACGCTGGCATTGTTTCCCTGAAAGAGAAGGAAAAGCTAAACCGATCCAAAAGTGTCCTCTCTGGTATCTATGCTCTGGTATCTTTATTCGGTATATATAAGTATAACGACGAGTGGAGCAAAGTCCCAAATGGAACGAAGCTGTTATAAAGTATAAAAAGATTGTGCCGCCGAGCGGTCGAAAGTGTAAACAGGATGGGGCGGGCTTATCTCCTTGCTTTGAGCAAACGTTTCAATTGAAAACCTCCCAGTTTTTCTCCCAGTGGAATTCTCTTTTGTCCTCGTTATACCGACACGTTCGAGTCGGTGTTCATTATTGAACGAACAATATACACACCGGCGATAAGCTGCCACGGTACGAAGTTAATTTTTTCTTTTTTTCAACATTGCCGAGTTAATTTTTACCGTAAAAGTACTGGATTACTGGTACTGGATTCGCCGAGAACGCGACACAATGTTTGTACGCCAAGAAAAAAGTGCATGGAATATCTTCAAATACATCGAAAAAATAAAAAGCGTACAGGTTTCTCGAAAAAGTTCAGCCGTGCGAGTGAGAAAAAATTCTACAAAGCCGAGTGTCTCGCGTAATTGCGGTCTGTGCTCGCGTCAAGGACGCGAGAGTTTTACTACTCGGAATCCATCACAATCGTCATCTCGCTCGTTCACTCGCTGTAATATTTAAAAAAGTCCGAGCGTTTTTCCCACACACGAAGACTCGTTCCGCGGAGTGCGCAATCCAGAGACAGGATTTTCGTTGGCTAGTCATGTCCGCGAGTTCTCGCACTCTTTCTCGTTCTGCTTTACGAAAAATGTTCACGTATTTTTACGCAAAAGAGAGAAGAAGCAAAAATTGTAGCCGCGTGACTAAAGAACGAACGAAGAACTTCTTCTTCGCTAGATATAGATTGAAAGGAAATCAACAACGGGAAATCTTTTGAGCGAGATACTCAAATAATCAGAGATACCCGAGATCTTTAGACTACGGTGAGCAAACGCTGGAGTAGATAATATTGTAAGAGGCGTTTCGGTGTGTGCCTCTCACAAAGCTATCGCGCCTCGTTAGTCCCCAAGACGAATAAGCGAGCGAAAGGTGATTGCTACTGCCCATCGCGTCAGCTGACGTCAGCGTTCAACTCGAAAACAACACGAGCAGAGCGGAAAAAACGCTCCGTCTGAACGAAGGATAGCGCGTCGTGCTGAGGATCCTTCGGAACGGGTCAACGATTATTAGCCGTCGATTATTAATGAATGCGAGCGCAATTGAAGAAAATGCTTGCAAACAGCCGGTCGATAGCCTCACTTTGAATTTTGAGTAAAGCGCAAACGTCGGAGTTACATCTCGTTGGAAAGAGGGGAGCGAGAGAAGGAGCCGGGGGAGGGGAGGGGACGTAACTACGTGACGTGCGGTTGTTTTGAACTCTCCACTGCGTCACACAGACTCGCAGTAGTTAACAGAATCATACAGGTGGTCCGCGAGCGATCATCCGAAAGAATCCTACGTACCGTACGTGCAGCATGCGTTATAGACTCACCAAGGTCGCAATCCGCTTCTACGGGTTCTTCCGAAATCTCTCTCGATCACTCCACAGATACGTCAGAGTCTCTACCGGGGACTCACCCACTCACGCGCGACCTTGTCTCGCTTCTCTCTCTCTCTCTCTTTCTTTTTCTATATACGTGATCTCGAAGATTCAACGACCGTCTCGTCGCGCAAAAAACACATTTACACACACGCGCGCGCGCACATGAATGACACCAAAAGAATTTGTTATGTATGTGCACAGTTACGCGAATATATAGTTACACGATGCAAACGCATACACAGTTCAGTAGTAGCAACAGAGAAAAGTGAAAACGAAGCCGTGCGCAGCACTCTCGACGCCAGTCGGAATGACACTGACAGTGGCTCGAAGCGCGAGAGGCAACCGCTGCGGCAGCACAGACTTCTGTCATCGTGCTATCACCACATGGCCGGTCGACCGAACAACAGCGAACTCAGCCGAGTTTAACCGAACACCGACGGACGGGGATTTACGCGCTGCTCGATTCTCGCGAGTCGCTTGCTATCGATGTGTATCTGCGCACACGTGTGTATGCACATTTGTGTGCGTGTTGGCCGTTGGGTCTTGGGTGTTGGGTCGTGGCCGTCCAGCTCCAGGCCGCCGTGCCCTCGTGGCCGTGGGTCGTGAGCCTTGGGTTATCCCATGACGTTTACATTTTTCGGGACTTTCGGGAGCATTCAGAGTCGAGATGATCGCCCGCGGTATAAACGCGGTATAAACGCGGTATAAACGCGGTATAAACGCGGTATAAACGTGTGGTTATCCTAGAAAAAACTATTGCTATTATATTGTATCCGAGCATACGTAGAATTGCGCGTGGCTCTTTACTGAATGTTTGAAGAAAGACGATAATTCGCAAGAAAACGATACATATACATACTATTTTACAAAATGAATTCTCTTTGTTATTTGAAGCTAATCGAGCGTAAACTATCGAGCGAGCGCGCTTTTCCAGCGCTATATAGGTATTTGTGTTTTCTCCTGCGAGCACAGTGCGTATTTATGAGCTTATCGCCTGGATAAATTATGCGAATTATTTGTTTACGTTTGGAAAATCTTTATTGCGCAGGTCTCGCGTCTATTGCCATTGATTCGCGTGCGCGTGAATGTACGCGCGTATCGACCAATCTGCACCGGAAGTTTTTTATAATATTTTCGAGTTCCGTGACAACGCTGGCGTTACGCGTATAAGTACCACACGGATACGTATAGAGAAAAAAAACAACAATGTAGTTCCTTTATTGCATCAGCGTGAAATAGGAATGAATCTGCATTACCGACCAAACGAAGCAGCATCGACTCACGTTCTTCACCTACTTGACCAACGAGCATGCAAATCTCAGCCGGAAGGATTGTGCTAAGGGCAACGCATTTCAATTTCACATTGTGACTATCGAGTAATCGACTGGATATTTCATCCAGTAATTAGTCGCAAGGCAATTACTATTCGCATATGATTAATCAAATGCGAATCTTATTAATACGCAATGATGTAGCAAAGGAATAAAAACATTTTTTTCTGCGGTAAACAAAGGACGAAAAGTTAGATGTATTTTGAGAGGAAGATGGAATTGAACTTGATTTTGAAACTAACCGATAATGTTGCGTCACGTTCTTCCAGCATAATGAATACACACACCTTCGTTCTATATCTGTACGAGACTGTTGTGCAAAAAGAAACCGCTATAGGTTCAAAGGCTGGGATCGTAAATTTCATTAGGATTATTACTTGCGAAATATTTTTATGCATATGCATATTTCAATTTGAGCACGAGTGCAGTGCATTTCGCAACCGAAACGTTATATACACATAGTATGCATTTATTCCACATTACCTCGTTTTCTTATAATTATCATCTATACTACTGGCATTTCATACAAATCATCCGAGTTCTACTTTATTAAAGTATACGAGGCTCTCTTTCCAATACGTTCAATGCAGGCCCGCGTTAGATAAACGCTAAGTTTAGACACATTTTATTCTCGTGCCTTTGCGCGTAGCTGCGATACATATTTATATATGTATATTGTATATGCGTAGATATATTTCTGTCTCCCGAAAAGTAAGATGAAATTCCAACGATGGAATGATTTCCGGTCCGGACATGTCGGACATTTTTTCGAACTTACAACGAAATTCGCGAGTTCGCTGGCTCGAAATCGAGCAATACCGCGAAGTCGAGAAAGATCAGGTAAGTAGAAATCCTTTTAATCTTAATTCTCGGTACGTCTGGACATTAATTTGGCACAGGCTTGTATACTACGCGATACGAAGAAATCTCAATTGCGTAAGTTAATAGCTTATTTATTGAGAATAACTGTGTATTTTTTAGACAATGGGTAAGAGTAATCTCTCGACAAAGGCATTGTTCGCGTGTACCTCGACGTTTCGAGAAAGCTCGAGGTGACCGTTATAATATTATTATATGTTATGCTCTTTCTCGACCACTTTAGATCCCTGTCGCTGAGAGACGAGGCGCGAAAAAAGTTACCGTCGACCTTTGTCTTAGTGAAATCGTTTGCAATCGTGCAGTGTCTGGTTTCGATATACGAGAGACAGTTTTTATTTGAAAGTGGATTTTCATCGAACAGTTGAGACTTTAAAATAAAAATATTGAAAATATACATTCTTCACTTGTACGCTAAGTTGACACCTTTGTGCGTCTTGTCTCAGGTGCGTTGAATGTTTGTTTTTTTAAGATAGAAGCGTTCGGAAGACTTCTATCTCAAAACAATATTACTTATAACGAAACTGTGTATAATGTAGAGAAGAGACAAGTAAGAGCCACATCTAGACACTTCTAGTAGTAGGAAGTAAAGTGAATTAGAGAAGCGCACGAGGCTCTCGACAAGCTGCAGCGGCTCGGCTAATTGAAGCGCCCGCTTCTTCTTAAGAGAGGCCGCTCGTTGACGATCATTGTTATTATCATTATTGAGAACCATGTCGAGCTGCCGCTCACACGAAATATCAGCGCGTGCATTGATTACTTTCTTATGCTTATACGTCCTTGTTTTTTCTAGCGCTTTTTCGTAGAATAACTAATGACTTTTACAACAAAGTAGGCAACGTTTTACGATCGGCAATTATGCATGTATAGGGCAAGTGTAATTAGCAGATGACTCGAGCCGAGAGCTTTCTCGCTCTATTGCTCGCGAAAAATAAAAATCGCCGTCAAGTGGACAAATTGACGACACCGCGCGAGATAAGCGAGCTATTTGGCGCCAACGACTAGGTGGGCGTGTAAAAATCATTAAGCCCGAGCTTCCACGGTTTTTTTCCTAACCACCCACTTTCATCCATTCGACTGTAGGAACTATTATCGCAAACGAGCTTTTCTATGGCCACTGTCTATTTGAGATTTCAAGAGTAAATTACTGATCTACGTCAATAAAGTGTATCTAGGAAATAGTAAAGTATAAGTGCAAAAAATTCTATTAGTTTTAAGCACTAATTGGTTCGTTGTTTGCAGATAATCGAACGGCATTTGGTATGACCATTTTTTGCAGACAAAGAGAGGCTGGACGGACAAAGAATTGCACGTCACGTGTTAAAGGTGAACGAACGTGTTGAACTGCTGTTGCCCCTGCTGCATCTGGGATTCTCCTTGCTTGTTTTGGTCAGGAAAGGGAACATAATCTTTGGCCTACATCCGCGGTGATAAAGATCCCGCTCTATGCATGCTCTGGGCACCTAGTAATCATGTTTCCATCAATATCCGAATCTAGTATAAGTAAGAACAACAACCAAATTTTAAAATATCACCCGCCAATTTAAACAGTTAACATTTTTCCCCGGCGTATTCCGCGATCCAATTACCTTATACGACACCGTTGGTCCATCGAAGCCTAAAATAAAACCAGAGAGACGATTGAAACATAAGCTAAAAAGAAGAGCGAGGTTGTGGTCAGTTCCGAATTCCAACGCTCGCTCACACGAGGAAGATATTGAAAACAGTGATCAGGAGAGTCTAAATTGTGTATGGGGAGGCGGTGGAGAAGAAGCGGACAAAGAGAGGATAAAAATGCGTTGAGCTCTCTCTCTCTCTCTCTCTCTCTCTCTCTCTCTCTCTGCGGTTTGCGCTCTCTCGACTAACCGAAGAATTCCTGAGATGTGACGCAGTCTCGTAGGCATTTCCGTACCGGTGCGCAACCAGGGACATACGCTTGCACTTTTTTATTTCTTAAAAATGACTCAAATAATTTTTTTCTCTAAACGTTGAGAATTGGAAGTGGAACATATCGTCGTAACTAACGACCGAGTAAATATTTTATTCCGATCATAACGTGAGTGAGTGGTTATAGCCCGAGAGAAAAAAATGGTTACAGTAGTATGGTACAGAAGAGTCTCTATATTGTAAATAAGCATGCACTTAGGCATAAAAATCATTCATCTTGCAAGAATCAATTTCATCGTTGAAAAAAAAATATTCAAAGGACAATAATGAAACTCGAACATCACAAAACTCCCAAAGGAATTATGCATTATTATTCAAAGGGGACCCGCTTACTCTTTCCCATCATTCTCCCACCTCGAAGAAAAATACGTGTAAGCCCAAAAATATACCGTAATCTAAGCTGCACATAAGAGAGGTAGCGTGAGATAGATTATTCCTAGACTGCACGATGATTTCTGTCGAATCAACCCCATATATGCGGGCGGCGCACGTGGACCGCTCTCCTTCTTTCTAAACTGTCGCTTCGTTCCCTCGCTCCTTTTCACGCTTGACCTGTCCCTACTCTCTCTGATCGTATAACAACTCCGATGAATGAAAGGCACTTTATCATGCAGCTAGAGATGATTTCTTGGAATTATAGGGTGCATCGTTCTCCTCGTTCTCCGTGTGTCGTTTCACGCACCCAGTGGGTTATTAATAAAATTGAATATGATTTTCACACGATGCTTGCTCCTCGTAAGTTTCTCCTTTTTCGAGATCGAAAAATTTCTATCTCAAATATTGAGTTTTGTTTTAATGTACTACGGGTATTCTACTCGTCGTATTAGGCTCATGATTGATCGCATATAACGATTACAATAGTGCATGCTTTTTAAGCGATAATATTGACAGTATTAGTCTTTCGGATATAACGAATAAAGTCTGTCGAGCTGTTTGTACAATTAGCGTATATTATTCAAACATCTTTATCAATGCCGTGAGACTTAAAAACACTCTTATCGGCACAAAGAAATGCGCTTCTCAAGGCTGTAAAGCGTACATGCATGTGCACCTGTCGTAAAAAATCGCCGTTTCGATTCATAAAGAAATCGCTAACGAACTATATATTCACGTCTACTGTTCGCGAATATCGATCGCGGAAGGAAAAAAGAAACTTCTATTCTCAGAAATCGCTCTGCGGAAATCGAGCTCGTCGAAATGAAAAGCTCGATAAGTCGATCTCTCTCTCCCTTGGGTGGGCGCGCGCGCAATGTGTTCGCAAAAGAAAAAAGTAGTGCGCACCGATTCGTGAACGATTATAAACGTAGGATCTTTTGTCAAAATCAAGAGTAGTGTTATAACATCAAAAAACTCCTGCGATAAGAAAGTAATGTAGGTTCCTTCGTTTCTCGAAGTGTTCGGACAAATAATGCATAGACTGCGAGCGTCGGCTGCGCAATAAGTAAACTTTCGCGTCGACTCTGGCGCAATATATTGGCAGATATATAGTTAACCGTACAGATAAATAACCTTGAGGCGAAAACTGGGTCTCTGTTTCTTTTAAGAGACTTTGCGTCTTTCTTTCTTCCTTTTTCGCCCATACGGAGAATCCACGCCCGATTCATTGAGTATTCAAGCTGCTCCTTCCCGCGCAGACTTGTATCTCTCTTTACTTTTCATTATTCTGTTTTCTTTCGTTTGTCAAAAGATCCTTTTCTTCTCTTTTTTCCTTTGTCTTGCACTTGTTAGAAAAAGAGAGATTTATACAGTTCGTTCAAAGACACATATATATACACGTACGTGCATACAATACATTGTAGAATTTAAAGTCTCTGAAAACGTCTCTCGAGAACATAATCACTGCGTCGGCGCATGTAAAGTTACAGCAACGATTCATAAATAGCTAATTAATTCCAGCGCTGCAGTTTCGAGGCGGACCCTCTCGTCCAATAATCACATTATGGCTTAGAGTGTCTCTCTCCCTTTTGAACTCACACAAATCATAAACTTTACGTTGGCGGCGGCGGCGGCGGCGGCGGCGACGTTACGTACATATTGAAGTTCGCCGCTGCATATGAGAACATTCTGACTAACCGAGGAAAATGAGATTATAACGAGTCAGGCGTATACAAGCACTTCCGAGACTCGTCCTAGGAAAATGGAGCGCGCGAGTAAATTAAAGAAATAAAAAAACCATAAGGAAACGCAAATACGCATTCGAAAGTACCTTAGTAGTCGCTTGATATCAGAATACTAATATACCTTAAAGAGAGAGAGAGAGAGAGAGAGAGAGAGAGAGCTGAAAAAAAGAAGTAACTCTTTTGGATACTCTTCCTACCCGGATTGCGTTCCGACTGAACTGTCCTGCTTTCGAGGTCGCACTCGCATAGTACGAGCTTGATTTTTCATTGATAATATACATAATATTATAAGACATCGATCGTAAAGAGCTCGAAAAATGTCATGCGCGCCTTGCATGTGTTACATTTGTCAGATTGCATGTAATGCCACGCAATCGCTATAGGGTAACACTGCAGAAAGATGAAACGTAGCACTATGCCTATAATTCAGTGCGTCTAAGAGTGTATCGGATACGTATAATTGGACAGCGCCTGTCGACATCTTCTGCGAGACTTCTCGATTGACCAGTCTATCGTGCAAAACGGCTACCGTGACGCACCGTTTAGCAACGTGACGTATAGGCCTACGGCGCTAAAAGTCGAATCTTCGAAACCGTTCATTGAGAGTCGCGCATACGAGTCATCGCGGTGACATACGCAAATTCTCACAAGTTTTTCTTGGTATAACCACTAGTAATAGTGTGTGTACGACTGCAGTGGTTCATTCATAAATCGAGACGACGACGATGTTACACTGCTATAGATGCCGATGACTCACGAGTCGCGAGAGAGAAAAGAGGCGTCGACGTGCTTCGAGTCGTCTCGTACTTTGCACGTAAGTGCCGTTCTCGCGCGAGCATCTGCAACAAACTCGCGCGCGAGAAGAAAAACGGCAAAGCGAGTGTAAGCGTTCAGGCGCAATCGATTCGTCGCGTCTACTTCCGGATAATTCTGATCACACTCAGTTTTTTGTTGCAGCTGACTACTTTTCCAGTGACTTGCCAGTTACTGCACAGGTGCAGGCGAGAATTAATTACATGAATTAATTACCGCATGAATCATTACTATCGGTAAGCTTTGCCTCATCTCGAGAGGTAGCGTAAACGAATCTCTGTTGATTTTTATTTTTGGCTGTAAGAGTTTAGAAAAGTTATTAACAAGCCTTCATATGTTCGAACACTCCTTAAAGATAAACGGTATAACAAACGAATGATTTCATTGTGATTTGGTCATCGGTATTTACTGTATAGAATGAATTAGCTTCAAAACTCAAGAACTAAAGGTGATAATTAAAAACTGTTTATTATATGGAGATGTTGCTTTCTAAGATTTTCTCTTTGGCTCGAATCGGCACTAATAGATTTTCGACGAAACAAAGAAGTAAACAAACAAACTATTCATCTCTTTCACAACATTCATAATCTCAAGAGCAGTCGACGCTACGACGTACGACATTTTATCGACGGAACAACGTTCTTTTTCTGAACGATCACTCGTTTAAAAGCTTCTGCGAAGTTCGAGGCGATCGCGAGAACCAGAATGACGAATATTGAATATACAGTTAGGTGTTTGAAAAACTCTGACATTTCGGGGTTTCGAGGTAAGCTCTCGTCTATATTTTCACCGTGAATGATGAGACTTTGCTGGTTAAAATTGAAACGATACTCAAATTAATCATTCGAAATTCGTGCAAATGAACGAACACTCTTCGAGATAAAAAAAAGAGAGGGTGGGAGAGGCAGAGACAGAGTTGAGTCTAAGGAAATTGTCAGCAATTTAATGTGTATGAAAATTCGTCGCATTCCTTTGAATCGCGCACGAGCGAGTGCCATATCACGAGCGTGTGAGATTCGCGAGAAGCTTGCTTCGCCACCTTTCATTTATTCATTCATACGCATCAGTCTCTGGAGCTTCTGCAGTGTCTCTACGCGCAGTACGTATATACCGTACACATGCACATTACAAGAGTTCAGCTGGCGTCGTAGCGGTTAATACTCGAAACCCTCGACGCTAATTGACGCGGGTTAACGAGCGTTAACTCCGCGCTTCCTGTCAGATTTTAACTGTATATACTTTCATTCGCGTTTGTTTTTTTATTTTGCGCTCCGTCACCCCTCTCGCTCTCTGCTGTCCCTAATTAAACGCTTTGTCAATGGAACCTTTGCACTTCATTGATTGTCAAGGATTCTCGTTCGCTCAATGGACGATTCAATTGGCTGTGGCGCTACGCTATCGAACAAGGGACTCGGAGACTTCCGAGCTTTTTTTTTTCTTATTTACAAACTCGATTGCTTCGTGGGATTGTGGATGGTCACTGTTTCGAAAAGAGATTGAATTTTAGTACAGAAGTGAGCTTTCTTGCATTTTGTTATCATCTACGGTGACGACAGGATAATTTTAGCAACAAATTATTGTTATGATGACAAAACGAGTGTAGATACTTGTACCACACGTTGACTTTCTTCTTTGGCCAGGATGAATCATGCATATTTTTCAAACATCCAACAAAATATGCGTCGACACGTTCTTCCGGTTCTGCCATTAATCTTCTTCTTCAATTAAACAAGCGCATAATGCACGCGCAATATAATCGTCGTCACTTCAGAATTACTAGAATTAAACTTTGCTTGTTCGTGGTAAATATATATGTAAGTGTACATTTTTTCTTTATTCCGCGCCGAAAGTATCGATACCGAAAAGTCTCGGTGCAAAATTAAATCAAGTTGTAAATTTTTCAACATTGATTTATTGACGATTAATACATCGTGCTCGTGATTTATGAGCGTGTGACTAAGGTATTGCTCGAGAGTGTATCATGTTCTTGGAACATCATTAAAACTTTAACGGCTACAGCTATATTTAGCAAATTTTTCGTACACTCCGCAATTATTGTTAATAAGCTATGATTAAATTTAACGAAATAATTATGGCGTGTATGTATACTGTCGAGTACAAAAGATTTTATTGTATATGAATGATCCTTGAGTAAAGTCTAATCGCCCGCAATGATGACAAGTTATACGAAAAGGTAAATGTCATCGAAAATCCAACTTCCATAAATAAAAGATATTGACACAACAAAAGTATCGATTCTCTAATGCAATGGTCGATTATAATCCGAGATTGTGTAACTCCTGCAGAATGACAGTGCCTCGCGCATATATCTATATACGTATGTACAGTCGGTGAATTTTTCTTGGAAGACCTTCGCGGTCACTTTACGTCTCTCGGAAAACGACATTGCATTAACTAATAACGCACCTGAACAAGCGTGTGATACCGTCATTTCCATCTCTTCCGGTGACTTTTTTTTCCCTCTCAGTGACAGCACGGAAGAGCCGCTTATCACTTTGCTTGAATGTGTTCATTAGATTAGTAATTTATGAGCCTTGTGTATTACGTAGACAAGTTTACACGCGAGTTCTACTAACGAGGATATTTTATTCGATTGCTTTTCAACATTCCTACGATGGAGCATTCTGCTCTAAGCTTTGAGTTGGCTAATTAGCACGCAACGCATTCTTTAAGCCCAAATGGAGAAGACTTTTAGGGAAAATCGAGTGCTAAGGGGAAACTTATTTGTTTGTTATTTCTTTGTCTGCTTTATTGTCGATAAGAATATGTAGGATGGTTGATGTAAACAACCATTAAAGTATAAAATATTCGTATAAGTGAAAGAATTTCTGATCATCTTTTTGTGTCTACCAACTGCATTGTGCATTCATTGAAAATGAAATTTCTCTGAAAATGTGTGTCGTTGTCGAAGTCAGCGAATCGAGCAGATTTCTCACAGAAAGTACGAAATGTGTTTTCAAGTAATCAGACAAAGTACAATATTTTCTGCGTAATAAACGTGTTGTTTTGCATATTAAATTGATAATTTTGCATCTTTGGTGCGTGGCGAATTTGTCGTCTCGAGAGTAATGAGAAGAAAAGGAAAAATGGAAAAGGCGTTGTGCGGCTGAAGATTATGATAAATCATGCTAATGATTTCTCGGAAGCGCTGCAATGACTGTTATGGAAAAAGGAAGCTAAGCCTGAAAAACGACACGTCGTTTCAGTTATCTATCGATGCGTATATAATGATTAATAGTTTAATTATTTTTACAAATGTTTCATTATTTTCATTATTATTTGAATTTCGATATTTGAACATTATAATCGATTGAAAACCATACACGTAACTCTAGTCCAAACATTAATCCAGTAGTGATTAAACATTACGTTTTACAAAAATTACAGTGATATAACCGAGGAATTAAGTGGCTGTGTTGATTATCACAAGTCCTACCCTTACAATTGATTTTAATTGAGTTTAATAAAAGAAGAAGACGATGAGACAAGGAGGAACGTGAAGAAAGAGAAAAACGTGGCTGCGCTTGTTATTATTAAATAGTCTCGTTTTCACCCTCGGGCATTTAAAATGAAACTATACCCGAGCATTGCGACGGCCAGTCAATAAACTTTACGTCCTCGACGACTATTTAATGCCGTCTCATCGTTGTTGAAGTCGTGATAATGTTATAATATCGCCACGGAAGCCACGGAAGCCACGGAAATATATACAGCATATTATACACACGTACATAATGAAATTTCCTATCAACGAAAAAATACGTCTCTGCAAAACGTACAAAAAGCTTACTGTCGCAACGTATAATTTGCCATACGAAGAACGATGTATACACGCGTAATGAAATGCTGCGGCACATTGCGCTGAAAATGACAGCTCAACGTCATGTGCGCTCTGACGTATAGGCGGATGGCACCGATTTCGCTGCGTTCGATCTCATGCTCTATAATACTCTCTGCAGCGTTGCAAGGTCGACCGCACGCGACTTTTCCAAGTTCGCCGTCGTGACCGTGCACGATGTTTCATGCGAACTCGACTCTGTGGATCGATCCGGTGATTATGCGATAAGAATGAGATATATTTTACAAAGATTCACAGATGTATGTTTAATTTCCACGTATACGCCAATTTCATATATATTGACTTTGACGACAAAGACGAGGTGGTGAATTCAATCGCAGAACTTTTCTTTGCTTTCAAACGAAATAGTGAATTCACTTGTAGACATAATACATAGACGCCGCCGATTTTCGGCAATAGATTTTCGTCGAACAGCACTTTGGCATCGGTAGAAACTTCTTTTCTCATTCAATAAATTGTTAAACGATTAAAACTTTAAGGAAGTAGCCGAAACGCTATAAATTCGAAGCAAAAGCCAATTTAGTAGAAAAGCCTCGAACTTGGAACATTCATATCTACACGCGAGAATCTTAAGCGGCAGCGCATGGATTATATATATATAGGAAAGTGTGCACGGCGAAAACATTTGTTAGACTAAATTGTCAATCGTGAGCGCGTACAGTCTATTACGATATCACGCTCACATTAAAGTGCTAATTTTACCCTCGAATCGTTTGTTTTTCGCGACTATTTTAAGCGCGAAATAAAATTGAAAGAACGACGAATTGTTTCTTGAATTAAATTTCGAGCGCTATCAGCTGTGAAAAATTGATTGTCGGTTAAAGAAGCAATGTGAAAGCAATGAATACCTGTCAACTGTACGGTTTATCGGAAGCTAATTTAAGTGAATAATAAAGTCGATTCTCACCAAGCTCTTGTCGTCGGCTAATTCCCAAATATCCGAGGCGTTAATCGACGTAGGATACATCGAGCACATCATGTAGTTGCTGTAGTCGTCAATGAAGGTGTCGTAGCAACCCGCGCTTGGCACGCGTTGCGACATCTGTGGGCCGGTAATTATCAGAGTTCGTCTCGTTATTCGCAAAAAGAAATTCTCGCTCGATCAAGAAAAACTCGCGAGTCGATGAAACCGGCAAGTTTCTTTGAACGTTTGCAATCTCACTGCGCAAGGTTCGTCTTTTATTCCTTCTAAATGAAATGTACACGAGTAGCGATATTCACTGTCAAACGAAAACTGCAAGCACGGTACAAACGCACTCGAGTTCTCACTGCTGTCATTTGGGAAAAACGAGAGAGCAACGATCAGAATATCTATGGAAGTCTTTTTCCAGTGGACACACGATGTTTACAGTAGGTTGTTACTCGAGTTTTTACTCGAACCGAATGTCAAATGCGCACGGCTCTGTCTGTTTCTTCTTGAGAGACAATGTCGAAGTTGTTGCTGATGTGCAGTAGTAGGTGGTTATACACAGTGTGTGTGCACCGCACGAAGGTTCACGCATTGACTGAGTCGAGCAACGTGACTGGCCGAAAGCTATATAGTTAGAGACCGAGCGGCGCGCGATCCCCACCACTACAATACTCAACTACTGCTGTTCTCCCACAACCACTGTGCTGCTGTTGCCGCCGCCGCAACTGTCGTGTACATAAGCCCCTGACGTCATCGCCCCCCTCCGAGAACTGCTATTGAAGCTCATTGCCGATTCGCGCGATAGCGCTTGCCGGCCAATCCAGTACGAACGAGAACGAGTGTCTCACTCTCTCTCTCTCTCTCTCTCTCTCGCTCTCTCTTCGAGATATTCCGAATAGGGGAAGCAGTGTAGGTTTGTTTTGGAATCCAAGTGCAATGAGGTTTCGTTGTATTTTACTACAGTTTCGTCTATTACCGACTGTATTTTTCATTCTTTAAACGAAAGCTCTAGAGAACAATTTTCCAGCGTGGATTTGATTTTTAGTTTTTTTCCCCGTAACATCGTAATCAAACAAATTGCTAATTATTTACATTATTACTTTATTTGAACTACCCCGCATGCAGTCACCTTCGAATTATTCCAAAATCCGTTCTTCCGATCCTTCGCCTCAGGCTTACTTCCTTTCTTCCTCTCACTCATATCGAAAGCGGTTTTGCCCGCGCTCGCGATGCTTCCGAGAAATGCCACGATGACGTACTCTGTGTTTTTACCTCTTGCGTTCGGAAGGCATTTACGAAAGTGGCATCTCTCATATTCCACAAAACGCCGAAACGAAGCAGCACTGTTTCTCACGTGGATATTACGCACGCTTGCGTAATCGTGGTTGCCAATTGCACAATGAATATGCATATACTGGACGAAGAGGTCGAAGGTCTCTCTCAAGCGGTCCTGTCGCATTGGAGAGCTCAAACTTTCATCAAAGGTGTTGGGTCTCGTTGTCATTATGGATGCATTAGATATTTATCTAACCGGACCTTGTGTGTAGTACTGGTTCTGGGAACCAGTGCTACACATTTATATCGCACTGAACCATTCTCCTATACATTTGTATAAGAGAATTTTTCTATTCACACATAGGGTAAACTAACAGTCATAATATTTTAGACTTCCTTGTGATTAGTCACAGAGGAATATCTGGTTTTTTGAAGGATTTATTTGCTAAATCGACGGTAAAATTAGGTCAATTTCGATACACCGATGTAATACTCGACATAGTTAGAATTTTATTCGTTAATCGCTCTGTTTAATCGATATTATTTACCGAGCACGTCATAGACGTATGCCTAATCGCGCATTTTTCAATTTCCACGTCTTGAATAACGTCACGTAGAAAAATTTCATTCAATTAAAGCCTTAAACTTTAAAAAAAGAATCGTTCTGTACATTTGAATTTTTGATAAAAAGAAAGATAAGAAAACAGTTGTATGCAACGTACCTATCTAGACCCATGAATTTCAATCCATTTCAATCATTCCATATACAATATCGTCTACTGTCGTCAACACTCTTTAATACGGAATAAATAAAGCCTCCGATCCACGCACAGCCAATAACTCAACAACCCTAGCTGAATGCGAATAAAACAAATTATACGCGACCAGTCAACATCAGTTGCAGAAGCTTATGAGATACAACGCGTACAGTGGTGGATAATACCAGTTAAAATAGGTAAACGGCCACCAAGAATTTCTAATTTCATAACAGGGATTCCCTGAAATAGATTCGCGCTCATGCGCGCATCATCAGCGTTATCCCTGCATAGATGATGTACTTGAAACGAAAATGCAGAGTAAGAAGGTTCTTAGAGGATTCGCGAAGAACTACGTAACCAGTGCGCGACGATGTAATAATAATGTAATAATAATGTTCTAAAATCATACATGTAGTTATTGTTAGAAGGGTCGAGTTATATTGGATCCGGTATGTTCCCTGGTATTCAGGGAAAATTGCGTACCTAAACTATTTTCGCAGCAGTTCTTTTAGAAAATAAAAGACAATTGTGGAATCTCGAGCTTCCAATAACCACGAGTTTATTTAGTAATCGGAGAAGTGAACACTTAGTACGCGTGCGCGATGTCAGAACCAGCGGTGCACATGAGGTCTCCGATCGTAGCATCGATGATTTGTTGCTCTTTCAGATATAGCTCCTGTGTGTACGTAAATTATGACGTCGCTCCGCATTATCCAACAACAAACTCACCGCTACGATCCTCGTGCAAGCTGATCATCTATTGGATACACTCGTTTGTATACTCAATGGATAGATAGATAGAGAGTGTATATGTACAGAGTCGAGAGAACGCAAATGAACGCCAAGGAGCCGGCTATTTGTCCAAGGCAGAGCGGCTCGTTGTATTGTAGTTGCCGAGAAAGAGACTCATGCCTATTTACCTAACAATTAGCGATTGGATAGTCGTGATTGGGAAGGGGATTGTTTACCAGAACGTGCATTTTTTTCTCACATATTTACATTAACACTAATTTTATATGAATCCACTGCAGTTTAATTCAACTTCCGCTTTAACTTTCAGTTATTCAGGGGAAGCAATATAGACGAGATAATGTGATTATTTTAGAACAATGTATAACATGTTAAATGATATTTAAAAGCCGAACCTTGGTACGCGGAACTGGGAAATAATGTAGCAACTATAAATCTCCGACGAAGATACGTTACATCCCGTGAGATATAACATATTTGATACCACTTCAACGACAGCAATATCAGTATTTAGTTTCTTTGTTTTTCTTCAAAAAAATGTTCAAATATATATTTGTTCAATGGCAAATTAAAGCAAATTCGCTACTTGAAATATTTCGAATATTTAACGATTAACTCTCTAGATCAACATCTTCGAGAATATATAGTTAAAGGTTAACTGCAACCTCAATCTAAAGCAATAAAGATTTGTAAAGTGGACTTCTTTGGAAAATGACAAGTCAAATTCGTCTTAACGATTTTCTCCGGGTCATATTGCAAAAAATCTGCCTTCAAAGGGCCATTTACGCCTGTCAAAAATGTGAGATATTAGAAAAATGGAACTTTCATAAAGGTCTATCGCACGAGGCCCATTAGAGGATCGATTATCTTTAGATTAGTCCGAAGAGAGTTAGATAAATTACGGGAGCAAGGTCAGTTTGGGCAAGTTCTAAATTACGGTCATGTTTTCGTGTCTTCCTTTCTCGATCCCCGAACTGTCTGATGCGCACGATGTAGAGCGCATGCGCCACATTTGACTAATCCTGTTGTTACGAGTTTTACCATTACTTGGTTTTGTTTGTACCTGTTTTCGAGATTCCAATGTGGGCGGAGTCCGATCGGTTTACGAAAATATTTACACAAACAGTGTATGTTGACATATTTGCTAAACAGGTATAAAGTTCCTGATTATCGGTATAGTTATATTTATGAGATATTTAACGTATTTTACAGATTACTATACTCGCACTTGAGATCTCAAACTTAAGAGCGCATGTGTACGTCAGTTTCAGATTAGCATTTAAACTTCAAGTAAAAGCGGTGCAAGGGAAGTTTTAGAGACAACTGGACCCTGTAAACTTCGCTTTATTTACTATTTTATTTATTAGGCATACTTAGTAACGATGTACTCGTACGGCTATAACGCACAAATACCGTAACTTGTACTATAATTTTATGATGATTCTAAGGAAAATAGGTTCACTAGTTCATAGTAGTAAGCTGTATGTTTAAAAACTTCATAGTTCTTATTGAGAAAAAATTATTTTTATATTGTATGTGCACTCAAACTTAAAACATCAAATTAAATGTACTGATGCAATTTATACGATCGTAGTAATTAAAGTATGAAATCGGAAATCGGCATTGAAAATCGGAATCCAAAAAATTCCTGCCCGAACAAAACATCTCTGACCTCAAGCACATGAAAATCTAACGGGTTCTTACGGGCGTTTACGTTCTCGATCGAAGGACAATCGGGGTCAGTGTACCGGCTCGCGTATGCAGATCCGGAGGTAATATGCAAATAACCTCCCGAGGTTCGCGATTCCGCAAGGTACCGCGCGCCTCTTTTTTTTCCATCCATCGATTGTTACTATACAAAGTGAACGCATACAAAGGCGTCTTGATCTCTCTCTCTCTCGCACTCTCTTCCTTTTTTATTAAAGGGAATGAAGAGTTCATTCTAAGGAAGTGTCACCATTGCTCGAACGAGGGGTTAATTGAATGTTTCTGGGTAATATAGGCGATTGAGACAAGAGGAGAATTTTAAGGACATCATAAATAATAAATATGCACAAGTAGCTCCTTATGCGAAATTCCGAGAAATGCATAATCGATGCCGATTGCAACGGAGATAATGAGTAAGAGGTGAAAGTTAGTGCAGTGAAACTTTATAGAGTTTTAATCAGTAAAAACAAATAACGTATGAGGAAAATTAATACTCGTAGCAATTTGTACAACTATAATCGTAGCGCGGAAGTGCATGGGTAGTTGGGAAGGGGGGGGGGTAAGGATGTGGATTATCGCTCCACGACTTTTTGGATAATATATGGCATTTTTCTACCATAAAAAGGAAAAAGGCTTCTTCGCACACCCCAAACTGACAATATTTTTATCATGGATAAATAAAGGGACATATATAAAGTTAAAGGGAATTTTTCATTTCGATTCCGTTCTTCAGGGCTCGCAATGAATTCCGATGAATCTTTTCTATTGACTGCTGTTGAATGTAACACGTTGCTTCGAGTGCTTGAATATTCATGTACGAGTCCTGTGACAGCGGAAAATAAATTTCAATGCGATTAAGCGTAGATGGGAGGTTTTAAAAAAAACAGGGCGATGGCACTGTTTACGAGCTTAAGTAAGAAAGTGTGTACAGCTTATTGCAGCTGCACTGGGATGAACAAATACACAATGCTTTTTTGCTTCGGGTAAATAATGATACACATTTTAAACAAATGGTAAAATAAACGTTTTGTAATAATAAAGTTCGCTTGTGTATTATTGTAAAATTAAGAAGGTGATAAAGATTGATAGTTTTGGTTTGAAGTTATTGTTTTGTTTGGTTAAAGTTTAACACGTATGATTCATGAAATATCAAGATTCAATTGGAGAACTGGTATATCGTTAGTCTATTGATAGATTCGATAAGTCATGATTAATACATATTGTTTGCTAGAGGTTTTGTGATTAGTTTAGACTAATGTAACAATTACATTTTTACTTGTGATTTATACAAAAAGCCATTAATTATGTATATATAATATAAATAAAAACTTTCTTTCAAAGTTTCCTTGTCTCTTTTTGTTCTAGCAATGTGAAACGGAAATAAAACCGAAATAACAGAATTAATGAATAAATTTATGAGTCATTAAACTTGCAAAAAAAAGTTCATTGACATATCGACGTTTAAAAACTCATCGATCCACGAACTTGCAAACTAGTTGATATGTATAATATATGAAGAATTGTGAAAACAAAATATTCCTGCCGATCTAAACACGATGAACTAATAATTACGGGTTTGTGCTAACTGGATTTACATCACGCTGCCTATAAATACGAAAATGTGTGTACTATGAAAATAATATTTGACAAGTTTAATTTGCCAAGTATCAATTATGATAATTTGTATATAAGCATGCAGCTTTTCAACGAATCTGAATAAAGTTCATGTAGCATATATACTATATAGTCAAAGTTGTCCATTAATCTTGCCAAAAATAGTTCGTTGACTCGCGAATACACAAAAGCGCTAACAACGTGTGAAAACGTAAGGAAGAATCAATTCAAAACAAAAAGTATCACCCACGCTTCAAGAATATCTAACAAGCGTCGGCTATATACACAAAAAAGTGAGTATCAACAAAACCGACCGACGACAATGACCGAGCAAATCATCCTCACCATCGGAACACAAGCTTTTCGTACTGCCAGTGTCGATAACCTTTCGGATATCGAATTTTTTTCTCTCTTTCTCTCTGATTTATTCCCTTTCGATCCACTCAAGTGCAAGTCTTGCTACCGCGAGGCGTGTCTGACGCACACTCGCGACGTGAGCGCGAGAATCGTTTTTCTACCACCTTTCTCTCATCTCTCTCTATCTCTTTCTTTCTCTTTCTTTCTCTTCGCTTTTTCCTCTATTACGCATTATTTTGTTCTTTCTCGGCTTTGTGCTGCGCTACGCGTGCCTTGCACGTGTTGCTCAACGACGATAAGACTTTTCAAGCTTATTTTCCTTTTCAAGATTATTAATGTTTTCGGAAGGCAAATTCGAAAATTGAAATGTTCTTCGTGCTTTTGCCGTAATTTTATTATTCAATGTGAGTAATAAAATTGAATTTCTTAATCGAAATGATTATTGAAGAGGCTCATCCAAGAAAGAGTAAAAAAGCCTCGACTACTTGTTCTCTTCGTGTCTACGAGAGGCAGGAGCGAGGTAAAAAACGTCAGAAATTCACGTTCCGGCAGCTCATGTGAAGATAAGGATTGCCGGAACGATCTTCCTCAGGGAAAAATACGAGTCAACACGGCCAGACGACGTGTGTAAGACTCGTGTGTTGGTCCGCTTGCAATAACCATGGGTACAGAGCGTGATGGCAATGCTTTAATGGCTTTTCTCTCAACTCTGCGATCTCCCCTTATATATAAGGCGCGCAAGAAAATCCCCTTTATACCATATACCTACATCCTGCGCAGCCGGGCGTGTATCTTCGACGACGACAAAAGAAATCCAGAAGCAGGAACGTACTTGCAAAACGGCGGAAGACAGCCGAGTTCGAGGGGGATCTATTCCGTGCCTACGCTCGCGATTTCCGGATCAGTCGGCAACACCCCCGCGCATGCCGGCCGAGTTCACTACCGCGCCAAATGGCACACGGGTTTCAAGAAAAATCGATAAGGGAGAGAGAGTGCTGTGTTACGTTATACGGAGCTGTGAGGGGATGGCTCCGCTATAATACATATATACGACATGAAATTGGACAGTAGGGTTGTTACGAGGACGAGTGTAGACGTCGATTCGACTCGCTAAGCCGAAGGGAGATAATACGCAGCTGGTGAATTTATTAAAAATCCATTTGTGCCTGCGTGTCCACATACGTAAATACTTTAAAAAAATTCTAGCGGCGCGTAACTTTGATTCATCGTTTAAGGCCTTTTCGACGTTACATATTGCAGTCTATACTGCGGGACCCGCGTTTTTCCTTTTAATTCACATTTACGCTGATGAAATTCGTTCGTTAACGCGTCGAAAGAACGACGCAAAGAGATACGTTCTCGTAAAGTGGAAATCTTTCGGTTCTGATACGGGAAAGAAAGAGAAATATGAGCTTTTTGTATTATTCGCAGTAGAAACGGAAGCGTCAAAAATTGTTCCATTTACGCGTAATAATGAAAAGTCCTCTACGCGACTGGCAGCGTAATGAGATTAATTTTACGACTGTTGAAACAATTACGTGTTTCGCGTCTTATCGGCCTTTTTCCTACGACAAAAGAAGAAATCTTTTGTCTCGCGCTTTAACGTGACAGAACTTGAAACAAAGATAGCTCTCCTTTTTTTCTTTCTTTTTTTACATTCTCGCTCCTTTGCTGAACGATAACATAACCGTCGCGCTTCTGTTTCTATTTTAAGTAATCTTAATAGCCGCAGTCGCACTTCTACATTACAACATCGCGATATATACTTCGTTACCTTCGAAACAATTACTCAGGAAAATTTCAGAGCTACACGCGCAGCTCCAAACGGTGGTAAAAACCCGAAACTAATCGTGCCATCTCGCGCAGCTGCATTATTTGGCTGCTGGTCAAAATCCTAAATCCCAAGGCGTAGTCCGTAAATTAACTGGCCCATAATTATTTGCAGCCGAAATATCTGCACTGCAGAGTTACTGCTGGCTATACATAATGACGTGTAGGCGAGTATGGATAGCCCGAAATGACATACCAAAATCGCGAGGAACAATAAGATACACACGATACAGTGAATGTTATCTTCCCGCAAGTGCATATATCATCTATATAGCCTTCATTCGATTTCGCAGTTCTATAAGCAGAGAGTCGCGCGCCGACGTCCGTGTCTTATCTCAACACTCGCTTGCCCTTATGACGATGCATGCCTGTAAGCTTTTGCGCTGCTTGAGATGAAGTGCAGATAATAGAGTGCAAGTGTACTTTGTTGGAAAAGGTGTTGGATTACACTGGTGAGTTAGTATTTACTTGGATCTGCTTGGTAATGAAAAATGTTTCCATAACAGCAAATTTATTCTTGGCGAGAAGCCAGTGGAAAAAATTCAACGCAAATTCATCTGTGTTACAGACGTATTATGATAACGTTATATTTATTTATCAGAGACGTTAGATCAGAAATTCGCTGAAAATAAATGAAATGCATCAGATAGTAAAAAATGGAAAAAATTTCTTCATTTTGTAGTTTATCGTTCCCTCTTCACAACATACACGCACACAAATATATACTTTCGATATAGGTATATAATGCACGCGTACACCTCATCTGATATATTAGCTATGCACCTCTTCATCAACAAAAAGAGCATGGAAAGTATGCACAGTGTCCCTTACCTTCTAATCCATCCGCATTTCCGAGTCGCTTAATTCCTTCTCCACTAACATTCACATCTTATCTATACTTCGTACTATACCAATATATAGTCGTTTGAAACCCCGCAGCGCGGTAAATAAAGATAATTAGAGCAAAGGGACGGCAGCTGGCGAGCCTTTTCGACTAATGCCTTGCTCTCTCTCTCTCTTTCTCCCTCTCCGTCTCTCTCTCTGTTTCTCTTTTGAGCTTTCCTTCTCCTTTGCTCTACAGATATACAATATGCAGTTTTAATGCAGGTCGCAGCTGTGGCAGCCGCATATAAATGTATATTTCGCGTAGCGAAGATATGTATATATCTGTATACGTGTTTCTGTGAGTGTCTGTGCACACCGGACAATGAGTGCCACTGAAATATTTTAATGCGAGTCAAGTCTGGATAATTAGATTTGGCGGACGCTTTTCCTCGCACGTACACACACATTACTACTTCCAGAATGTTATCTAGAAACTATATCTGTAGTATATGTATATATATATATATATATATATATACATATTATATATAGATATGAACGTTTAGTGAGAGACTATGCTTGTAGAGAAGAATATTATTATTATAACATGCAAGAGCCGTTGCGCGAGAAATTGGAGCTTAGCGAGCGGAAGAAATTAGCTAAATGCTGGATTCTCGTTTGGTCTGTCAGCAAAGAGAAACTAGTTATCGCTGGCTGGATCTCTTTGTTTTAAACCGGGCGACTTTCCGCTGCTTTTATTGCACGTTACCTTGGTGCTGTTGGGTAACACTCTGAAATTTTCGTCAGGGCCTGCGAAACTAATAATACTCTTGAGCATGACATATGTAGTTATCAAAACGGTACGCAGTTCAATAAAAAATAAATTTATACACTGCTGCGAAGAGATCCCATAAGTCATCTACGTATTCTCAGTAGTCTTTTTAAACGACCACACGAGAGCTCTTCTACTCCAAAACAGCTGTCGCTGTGCCGAAGTCGGCGAAAAGGGCTATACGTAAGATCAATACTTCCCACCGTTCCACTGACTATATAGGTATACCTATATACCGAGGGGAAGTCAGCGAAAGTGTGCGCTATACATACAAGTTCCACACACGTGCTCACACACATGCTCACACACATGCTCAGACACATTTCCTTCCGATGCGTTCAGAGTACGGGGAAATCCAAAGCCCCTCTGTATGTACAGACGGCTGAATAATTTTAACCCCGATAACCCTCGTTTTTCCACCGGAAAAATTGCTAGGTTTCCAGTAGATAGAGGGGAGAAGGGTTTTTCTCAGCAAACGGACCGTTGTAACTTTTTTTATTCGAACCTGTGAAATCGGGGAAATTCGAGAGAATCTCGAGAAATGCGGGAGGTTGTCGTGGCGATATTACGAGCCGTCGGGAGTCCGTTGATTGAGAAGTGTGACTGGATTACTGTGGTTGGCTGTAGTTATAGTCGCGAGGGGTTATTAAGTATTTTAGTGCTGCACAGATCCTTTGGGGATATCGTCGACTGAGATTACAGCAAGCTCTTGCGTGTCCATAATACGTAGGGGTATTACAACGCCGTTTTCACATAATATCACGAGCGTTTGCATTTATATAAAATCGCATAATGCATTACAAGTCTTCAGAAATGAGAAGATACTCTACCCACTGAAATCGCCCCACAGAGAATATTTTATGCAGACTTACAAGTGCTGTATCATCCAGACACGATGCACGTATGCTTATGCGTTCTCTTCAAATCAGCAGGAGTCCCCGTAAGATATTCAATATACTACATATATTATAAGTACTGCGACTACGTTTTAAGCAATCAAACCTTTTTCGAAGTTAGCAGCCTATTTACTCAGAAAGGATATCAAAATTCGCAAGCAACACACCTTCCACTTTCGCGCACCTTTTCCCCACAAAATCAGAAGAGAGAAAAGATGAATGGGCGAGCGTTTTGTGAAAGTCCTGAGTCTCTCGCACGTGTTTGCCACTGTCCCTTAAATGGTCATCTCGAATGTTCCAGACCTGCGCGCCTTACGCCCTAATACATAAGCAACGACCGCGCGAAAGTTACGCGACAATGCAGCAGCGACACGGCCCTTATTTATCTCCACATTATCATCCTGACTTTCGACAAACCTATTTATTGAAATTCAAAATATACCAAGAGGTTATTATTATTGTTTTTCTTCAACTACTGCACGTTACGGTAGTTCTAGTGCGAAAAGAATACATTAGGGTTCTTTACTTTGGCGCGCATTTATATGCCGATTCTATTATGCTGCTGCTACTCATTCGCAAGTTACGTAAGGTTCTGTGCTATAGGTATTTCTCGATAAGAAATAAATTTTAACAAAATATACTAAAAATACAAAAATTATATTACAAACGGATTTCCAGAATTAGTGGGTGTCGAAGAATTCAAAACAGCAACAAATTAATAAAATGTATTTCGATAGCCCAAATGTCATAGAATACACTGTGTTCAATTCAATCTCTGTGTTTAGCCTACGCCAAAGCCGAAATTAAAAAAACTTCTTATAGAACTTATCAGAAAAAAAAGTTTAGCTTTGCAAGAATATTACATTTTTCGTTACATAAAGTCAAAGTTCAGGGAACGAATAAGCCTATAACCCCCTTAACGAGCACTTAAGTAGTAGTCTAGACATTTGCACCTATTACAGCAAGTAAGTTATAGTATTTTTCATTAACGTAAATGGGCTGATTAAAGTTGAACACAATCTTCGGATTACATATTTACTGAAAGTCGCAATAGATTAGTAATTTTTTTGGAGCAAAAGTCTTAAAATTGTCATTTGCGCATTGCCACGAATCAATCTAATTCTTCGCGTACAAGAATTCGTAGGAAGAAAAAACTCGTTACACCAGGAGCAAAATGTTGGCAAGCTTTCAATCGCTCAGTAAAATTTCCCATTTTCAAAGGCACGAGCAATAACAAGATAATCAGATATGTGCGCAAATTATTGCTAAAACAAATATACGAGTCCTCAATTCAGCCAAAACTACACCATGCCATTCCTATACTTATGTATGGCAATAAATCTGAATTGGGTTACTTCCTTGTTGTCCGAAAAATTTAGCCAGCGAAAGAAAGCTAATTGTCAGTTCTTACCGACAATGAACGACCTGGAAACGAATAAATTATGCAAAACTTTCTCGTTCGCGAATAAAAAGTTCGGGGTCAAGCGCGAAAACAGCCGATGATCGTACGGGGCCAATCTCGTGTGTAACGAGGCTTTTTTCGAACACGTTGCTGCTACCTTACACTAGTATACTATATACCTGTGTCGCGAAGATGATGCGTCAGTAATTTTAGCTGCTATACCGCGTAATCAGGGAGGGGATTCGGCCAATTATTTTTAGCGGTCCTCTAAGCGTTCGCTATAATGATCAGCAGAGGTAAGTGTTAACATCGTCTTACTTCTGTGACTTCAAAGCAGACGCGATACAGTATGGAAACTAAAAGAGAAATAAATATAAGTGTCGTCGCGGAGGGCATCTTGAACGTATATTAATGTTCCTATTATTCCCAACTTATTTCATAGCGATGATATTTTTTCACACATACACCAATACATAGCAAATCATGTTTTATTTTGTAGAAGTTTAAGATAATTGTATCTGTTGGTTAATGTATGATTCACATGCGTAGATAATACATTGTACTAATAAAATTGACGCGATCTTTTGTTTCCTTGGTAATTTCATGCTTTATCCTCTCGATAAACCTTTATAATTAATGCATTTATATATTGACGCTTTTGATCATTACACTTGTCTTAACACTTATACTTCTAGATATAAGACTGGAGCCTTTTAACAGGTATAAAGATTTGTAATAAGAATTTCTGAAATTAAAATCAAAACGGCAATTGTACATTAACGAAATCGCGCGTCTCGCAGGCATATAAGAGCAAAATCACACGACTCTGCATTCGCACGTTGCTCTATATCTGTACATCCTTATCGCACACTCTATTAGTCTCGTCAACGTCTTCTTCTTCGGTTCTTCCTTCGTCGCAGAGCTAACGCGATTACGCAATGATCGTCTGATTACACTTGATTCTCTAGCGGCCAGTATTCGTACGTTGAATCTCCTCTCTTGAATCTCCTTTTCTGCCTTCATCGGATTGCGCAAAAAAATCACAATTTAGCGATTAGGGAAACAGTGGTACCCGTACGCGAATATCGATTTTTTCCTTTTTTATTTACAAACAAGATAGCGAAGATGCCGATGTAAAATAATTGTTGAGTTATTGCCTACAGCTTTCTCGAGCGAGTGTCGAACGGTAATAGATGCTGACTAAGCGATATCCGACAGATAATGCAAGTTCGCGACACTGATTACAGCCAAGTGTTACGTACATCATTTTAATTTTGAGAAACTTTTCGAAGCTGTTATCTTTTTTTTGCTATATTTTATTACGCTTCTTATAATAATAAGAAATCAAATCCATTCTTACGAGAGATTCGTAAACTCAACGGAAAAGTCTTTGCAATCGCAAAGTTCGCCTAAGGATATATTCTTTCGCGTAATTCTCAATCGGGGTAGTTTCATGAGATACTCATTCCTGCAATGGGTAGAAGAGACGAAATAATAATGGGTAAAAATTAATAAAACATAGAGATTCATAATGGTTTTTAGGTTAGAAACGAGCGCACTTTCTACCGCTTCCGTAGGCTCGATATATATATATATATATATAAGATATACTGAACTATTTTTTATACACATATAATGTACATTGTTGGCGCAGAGAAACACTGCGTGAGTAATAACTGTATATAAATATGACAAGAAATTATAGCGATATTATAGTCAAGTATCACTTAGAATTCAACTTCATTCAATAGGAGTGTGTATCAATGAAGCAAAATAATATGTTTACATCTCGAGTGATGAACAACCACGCGCGTCACAGACGTCTTTTCTACAGTCTGCATGTACCGTTATAGCTATACTTTTTCGAGGAAAAACAACAAACTTTTGGTGCTCCGATTCGAATAACTCGCACTTTAAATTTAAACATTCTTTAATGCTCAGTCCTCGGAGTCTACATATTAAAAGCAGACCGTGGAAAACATACTCGCTTACATAACGAGCACCGATGTGCGTTACGAGTATCGAAATAAGGCTGTTCCAATGTGTCGTCGAGTCTATTGAGTATATCACGCTGTAAATTCCTATCTTATAATTCAATACTAAATGCCAGCGGTTTCCTATGTTCAACTTATAATAATAATAATAATAATAATAATAATAATAATAATTATTATTATTATTATTATTATTATTATTATTATAATTCTGTATCTATGCAGTGTTGAGCATGCAGAAAACGCGCGCAATGCAAATCCGCACACAGACACACCGATACACATACATATTTGCAAGCAAACTTGCGAGTTACGCGTCGAATGCCCCTTCTACGCTTAACTGTGCAAAACATATACACAAGAGGTGAGGCTCTCACTCCACGACTTTCATCATCTCCACGTATCTCTCTCTGCCTCTGTCTCTGTCTCGCACACTCTATTGAATGCATATCCGTACACATAGCTCAAGAGAGCTCAAGGGAGAAGAGGAAAGAAAGAGTACCATCCGGTTCTCTATATACGTACACAAACACCTGTGTGAGCAACAGATCCTTGTACAAGTTGGCATACGTAAAAGGTGAGAGCAGCCTGCCGTCTAGCCTATCGTTATCAAGGACGAAAGGGGATAATAATATAAGACGGTACTCACATTGCTGGAGGGCGCGTACGTGCTGCCGATACTCGCGAGAAAGTCATGGCTGATCCTGGAGCTCTGAGAAGCAGCGCTATCACTGGAGACACTGCTGGAACTATCGTACAGAACGTCCGTCACTTCGAGTTTCATAATTTCCTCGTTGCCCTCGAGAGCCGAGGGCTCACGGCTGTTCCCCAGGGCAGCTTCGCAGCCTCCACCGCCTCCACCGCCTCCACCGCCTCCACCTGCGCCGGCCGCGCGCCGACCTATCAGTTTCAGCTTAATCTTGACGGTTTTTTCTTATCTTCTTGGTGAAAAACACACTCCACCTGTTGTTGTTGATGTCGTTGATGTTGTTGATGTTGTTGTCGTTGTTGTTGATATTTTTGTGCTCAGTCTGTGTGGCTCCTCTCTTGGAGAAAGAGAGACCTTTGCAGAAAAGTCCGCACTGATCGTTGCGCGAGTGCAGTCGCGTAGACTGATACAGGTTATGACGTACGTTTACTTGTGGGTATGTCTATGATATCTCTCTCACTCTCGGAAGACATTCACCTCGCCTATTGAGTCCTGGTGATGATCAAATACTATCGTGTGTGCACCGATGACGCGGACAGCCGTTACGTCGCTATGATGGTACAGCGAAAGCGAGCCACTGCTGACCGTCTGCAGAAGGGAGAGAGAGAGAGAGAGAGAGAGAGAGAGAGAGAGAAAGAGAGAGGAAGGGTAATTCGCGCGCGCAGATATCTGCAATGTGTCTTGTATATAGTATATACGGAGCGCCGAGAGAGCGGCTCTCTTTCTTGAAAAGCGCGTTAAAACTGCGCCCGCCGACGATGACTCACACCAGACGGGGGAATACCTCGAGACAGGCGGCGCAGCGGTAGCTCTCGCGCATAAGCGAGCACATACTATAGCAAGAATATACCCGATCTCTTTTTCCTCCTCTCTCCGAGTGCTGTGTTATTTTCGCTCGCTCCGTCCTTGTCTTATACGTACGGTTTTGAGGTTAGGTACGACAAGGATAGAGTGAGAAAGTGAGAGAGAGAAGTCGAACACTGACGGAATCGGCCGAAAGAGGAAATCGTCACACGTATACGGGCTGTACTAGTCTGTCTCACTGTGTTGGAGCATGATGTCACGAGCTATATTCGATGTCGCAGCCGCTGCGCGCGAGTAGAGCCACGTGGAGGGAAAAAATATAAGCGAGCTCATAACGAAAGTGGGGACAGAATGCTGTGCTGCAGCGCGCTATCTTTTGAACGAACGCTGATCTTATACGCCTGTGTATATGTCTACTAAAGTATAAATATCTATAGAATATGTGTTGCGACTGATGCTCCGCAGGTGTTTAGTTCTGGAATTTTTCAATGAGTTTCATTTGAGCTTAAGCCTTTTGAGAGAACGAGATATTCTCCTAGTTATAATGGAGAAAAACGCTTTTTTCTTGCGTAACCTCGTTGGGCTTAAACGACTCGTCTTGGATAAACATCCGATTGCTAATACGAGTATTTCTGAACTTTGATTTTTATCGCCTTACAGTCTCGATGCGTAGGAGTTAAGTTTGCCGATATAATAATAATGCATATCATCGGTATTATATATTTAAGAATTATTATTAATTATGACATTTATAAAATCCTCGTCGCCGATTTATGAGGTAAACGATGTTTATTACGATGTTCAGCACTGATAAGATTGTCGAAACCGAAAACAGGCGATGCAAACAAGAGCTATTCCATTTCTTATTTCATTTCAAGCGATAAGAGGTACAAAAAAATGCGTATACCCATCTATTGGCACTTTTTATTATCTCTCTCGAAAATAAATTGGTTTGCACATATACATTGTGTATTTATTCATGTAGTGGATAATGAATGAGTGCACAATCAGCCGATGAAATGATAATCCGTTTGGCATCGTTAAGAAAGAAGAAAGAACACGACCTTTTTTGACCCCCTGCCCCCCCCCCCCCCCCCCAAAAAAAGGATGATTCCCAGATCTCATGAATCAACTAATCACCCCAGAAAAAAGCATCACCTAGACTCCCTTCGTCCCTTTGTCCCTTCGTCCCTTCTTTCTTTCTCTCCCAAAATCACCCTCACCTCCTACTGGCAAAATTTTCACGGAGAACCCGCTTACCGCTTCGGGGAATCTACTGAGTGACTCATACCTATATAGACGTACGGACCGCGCGCGTTCTCGTAGGCGGCGGCGAAGAAGCTCGGAGCTCATGAGAGTTAAGTATTATATAGGAATGACTCATCCGACTACTATGTCGTAGAGGAGTCCAACGGTGAGATCCCTCTATCTCTTTCTCGTTCTCTCTTTCGCAGAGCGCCGCTGTAAGTGCGCTGTAGCATACGAGCGCATTTTCTCACTACTTTTTTTCATTAAATGTGCGCTGTATAAGATGAGGAAGGCTTCGAAAGGCTTCGAAAGGCTTCGAAAGGCTTCGAAAGGCTTCATCGGATTCACCCTCTCGTCACTACTCTTTTGGTCATATCGTCCAAGGGAGATGATAACCCTCATTCATACCGAATGACATACCGCAATCGGAAAACGAGCAAAGACGTATGCGCTACACCGTAACATCGAAATATCTACCTTAGGTGGATAGAACGCGACAAGCGTTTCGACAAGCGTTTCGACAAGCGTTTCGACAAGCGCGCGATACCGATTCTAAGTATCCACAAAAAATAGGCAGGAAAAGAGGGGAGAGAGAAACCTCGAACCTTAAAAATAACCGCACAACTCCATACGCACGCGCATAAATCAGCCGCGAGCAAAGCAAAGCAAATCGGGTCAGATATCTGTTAAGAGTCGAGAAAGAGCAAAAACTCGCCTAGAATTGCCCTCTCCTTCGTCGGCGTAGTTTTACGCAATTAGTCTCTAAAAATAAATTTTCCCTAACGAGTCGTGTATACCTATATAGACACAGTATATGTACGATATGTACAGATATATTGTGTATGTGTGTGCGCGCATACAATGCCCCGTTCGCAATCTCTCGAGGATCGCCGACAATCTCTTCGCCGATGCCGCTTCTACAGATCAGCAGCATCCGCGACGAATTCTGCATTACATACTGTCCCTGAGCCAGCTTCTGGCCAAGGACGAGATTCGATCGTGCGATCAACGATTTTATGTGTACACGTGTGCGCATGCGTTACGCGTATGTCCGTGTCTTTGTACATGCATGCGCAATTTGTGCACACGCGCGAAAGAGAAGTTGCGCCTTCGGAAAACTGGCGCAAGGAATGTCATTAACGCGTGCGAGTGAGCGAGATGTCTAAACTGCCCTTGCCCGATTGCCGATTGCCGATTGCCGATTGCCGATTGCCGATTTTATATGCTGCAAGGATGACGGCAAAGAAATACAGTGGAAGTTTCTTACGATGCGAACAGATACATCTTCACAATACTTTGATTTTATGGGTCGAAAGAAGCTTCTTGCAATAGGACAATTTTAAGTGTCGTTAAATCGCTCTACAGAAAGGCATTTTTAAAGAACTCGCTCCGTAAGTATAGAAATCAGCTAATCCTGCAAAGTTTTTTTTTACGTGCATATGACTGTACTCGTTCTTTATCGGAAACATCAATTATAGTAATTAGGCAAAGAACGAAAAACAGCGGAAAAATGAGATTTTTTTGCACGCAGATCACAACCGTTTGATTATTCACTTGTGACCCACAATTAATTAGTTAGAGTCAGCGATTTTAATAACTTTCTGTTTATAAATGCTTTAATGATATCTTATTCAAGATTTAGATAGTAAATCGTCGGTACTTTTCACGTGAATGAATACATTTTCTCATCCTACCTCCATGAATACCATATTTTGATCGTATCCTATATAAACCAACAATTTGAGCGAAGCCTCTCGCTTGATTCTCATTGACGCTTAAATCGAAAGAAAATTGCTGGTGTACCCTCGGAACGCAGGAATGTCATTGGTGCTCCTACGACTTCGTGCTCGTTACATGTATACATAGCTATAAATTAGACATACAGAGTCTAAACATAGTTTGAGTATATATCGGATATCCGAGTCAACTCGATTTACAAGCTAATGCGCAACGCGTGTTTCTGATGATCTCGTGGAAATATGAATTAGCCTTGGTTCATTCTCGTAGAACCTCGAGGAGGAATCTCGTGTACATTACGAGAAAGAGAGAGAGGGAGAGAAAAGAAAACAAGCGGTTGATGTGCACTTGCGCGCTCTTTGTATTTCGCTTATTCTTAGATCAAAGTGCCGATAAGTGCAGCGGGCTTTCGCGCTTATATAAAAACATTGTTTTAAATAAAGTTTTTCTCGATCTTGCCTCGAATCTTTGCTCGACCATCGCAGTCTCATTTCGCAAGAAAGGATAAAAACAAGAACCCTTTGATTTTATATCTATATATCGCTAGTTTTTATCTCGATGTAGACGCTTTTATTGTGTCAAACAAAATAGCTTTCGAGTATCGAACCGGATATTTACGCGGCGACAACGTGCGCAAGGAAAAATGGATAAATCATACATTCTATACTTCCTGTCTTATCTTATCAATATGAATTTATATATATATATATATATCGCGATAAGTTCGAATGCAGTTAGTGCAAGCGATTCAACCTTTACAGTATTCTATGCATTATCGTAAATTTCGATACGCCGATGCTTCTCTCGGATCATAACAAGCTGCGGGATAATTTACATTAAAAAACTGAAAGATACCTATATTCGCGTTAAAATAATACTCGTTTCTGGGTGCGCATATTGACGATTCACGCTTGAGATGACATTTTGTCGAATATCTGTCCTCAGAAATGCAAAAAGAATGACCGCCTTTCCAAAGCGAGCGATCATATCGATAATACAATCGTCCGCGGAAACGGAAATTCTCTTGAAGTAGCGCCGTTGTTAAGTATTGCACATTTTCAAACTTATAACATACAGGGAATGCAGGAAGGGAATAATATAAAAATTACAAAAAAAAAAAAACGTAAAAGGAAAGGAATATGCCGCGCGCGATCAAAGAGCGCGAAATCGGTGATACAGTTTAGCAAGTCTCAGAAAATCCATCGAGCGTAACGACTAGATTAGAAATACAAACTCGTGCATTAAGTCTGAAATAATTACTACAAGTGAACGTCAATCGGACATACAAAGCTCCCTGGGGCTTGAATAAAAATTCGGCAGTAGATGTGCATTTTTTATTCGAGCGCTCTTTTCCGCGACTTGCGCAATCAAATTTTGATGTATGCTAACATTATTCACATGAATGCTGTGCCCAAGCTTAGCAGATCAGTCTGCAATGTAACGCTTTCCCAGGAAAGCGCAGCTGCAAACGAAAGTCCGTTTACGTATATACTCAAGCACAAGTATATAACATATTATTATAAGCATAGTGAGTTTATACGAATTATATGCGCAGTTATATATATTCAGAAAGTGCAAATTATTTCGGATACGCTCTGAGCAGTTAAATACGAATTCTCTGATTACCGACAGTCTAACGAGCTGAGACCCTCTGACGAGCTTCTCTCCCTGCAAAGCAGTATGTATATAGATATAAATTTGAAGATACGATCCCCGACGAATACAGCGCGACCCTCACCGAAATGACGCAGGGGTGTGCTCTCGGAAGTTTATCGCTTTGGGGTCGCTTTGCGAAGTACAGCTATACACCCCTAGTAATAAAGTATAAGAGCGAGGAGTGTAAAAAAAGAAATTCACGAGCGATAACGCAAAAGTGAGTCAACTCAGGAAACACGCACGTGCGATTTTTTTCTCTAAGCGCACGCAAGTTCTTACATTTATTTATATTGTCGGAGTTACTTTGGCCACTGAGATTAGCTAACCTATGCATACATATATATACGGCATTAGAAGAGAAATGCGTGTACCCGACGTCAGGTGTGCGCAGCTGCTTTCGATGTGATTCATTTCTTTGAGTTTTACGTTTCAAGTAGAGACTGAGAGAGAGAGAAAGAGAGAGATTGATTTTCCTCTATCGATACAAAGTTACCGCAAGAAAGTGTAAAACGCTGTATAATACGCTTACAAATCCAGCAGAGAATCCCTCGAGGTTAATCTAATGCTTGTTATTCGCGCGCGTCTATATATACATAGAGAGTTGGGGCCGTCGCAAAAGGAAATACTTATCGCGAATCAGCCGATTGCGTCCCTGAGAAATTACACGGGGATACATTTAGCTCCTATATAAAAGCGTAGCTCTGTAACGAGAGCTACACGAGTACGCGTCGTTTTTTATACAATTTCTTTCGCGCTTTTTCGATCGATTTTCCTTTCTCGAGAGCATCTATTTCATCGAGTTCAATTTGTCCCTGACGACGGAGAGTGTAATTATTTCCTTTATTCATATATATATATATATATATATATATATGCAAAAGATCGAATGGGAAGATTTCTGCGAAGTGGACAATGCGTCGTGTGGCAGTCCTTTTGTCAAGCTCGTTTTGGCGAAGATATTTATATTCAATCGCGCAATAAAAATTGCCTTGACAACGAGGCCGTCTTACTTATGTTACACCCGCCCTTAAATGGATGTATATACAAGCTGACTGGATTCATGCATATATAGCTATAATTTCTCTCTTTCTACATATATACTGTATTCACGGAAAATCTAAAAAGATCAACGATAACAAAAGTCGCTTTATCTCCGTCGAAATATCCGACCTCCCCATTAAACAATACACTTTACCCCTGGTATACAGACAATGCAGGCATCAGTCCGTCCGAGGCGGGAGTGATACGTCGCACAGACTTCAAATAATATAAAAGGAACTCGATGTGCAAGTGTCTCTCTCTCTCTCCCCCTCCCTTCTTCTATGGACAATTGTGCATCTATAGGTATACCTATGGTGTGTGTGTGCGTGTGCGCGTCTACATAAGACCTAGAGAGAGTTCGAAAACGCGTATAGGAGTACGCGGATAATTTAAAGTCGATGCGCCGTTGAGATAAGATTTCTGAAGAAGAGTCACAATGGGGAGCGGACACATCCCTTTCGATTGTGTGCCGTGAGCTTTGGCAGTGTAATTCCTCACACAAACGAATATTATAATGGTATGCAAAGCGCGTATAAGCAAGGGGACAATTATGTTGTTTAATATTCTTCTAGAGCCTCGCAGTCAATTGAAAATTAAAGAACGAACGAGCGCGCGATCGGCGCGATTCTCGTTTTAGATAGAACTTACGCACACACACACACACACACACTTCTACCTTTTCATTATTTTCCTACTGGCGAGGCTTTGTTGACTGTTCTGAATGTTAGTTATACTTGGTTTCTATGCGAGCCAACGCGATTGAGACGTGGCACTTTATTACGGCACTTTATTCATAATGACTTTGATTCTCCGGGAATAAGCCCCCATTACCGTCCTCCGTAAAGAGTTGCACTTGTGCAGGGAAACACTTGCAATGCTTGGCTCAGTAAACAACAATTTCGATTCCAAGCAATTGAGGAAAAACCCTATTGTAAATTCGAGATTACCGATTTTCTTTTGTGATCAGTGAAATCGGTGAAGAGTACGCGCAGATGTGCACATAAAAGACGAAGTTAAACAACGCAATAATTCCTGATAACTCAATCGTCTTTGTGCAGAAAAGAAAAAGAAAATCTTATTAGAATTTCATATTATTTCTTTGACCGAGTAAACTCGTCGACTCTTCGACGTAAACAAAGGAAGAAGCGATGATAAGACAGAGAAATACGGACGCTAGCCAAAGCGAAAAGTGCGCAAGAAATCAAAGTTTACAATTACATATACGATATTACCAAACACAAAGGATTCGGAATCTAATTGGCGCGATGCGATGGCTATCGCGAATTACTCATTTCGCACGAGTCGCCTCTTATCAGCTACTGAATGAGTAAGGCTTGGTCGTCGCTTTGTGCTCAAATGCACAGCTTTCTGAATAAGAATACACATATAATCCAAGCTTAAGATAAGTTCGTCAAGCGCGAGAGAACGTATCATTCTCATAAAATATACCGCTCTAGAACTTGGCATTTGCATGAGAACTTGCTGATTGAAAGAAGCAACTAACAACTATTACAGCAGGTTTATCATTATTTGAGCTTTTAGATTATAAATAAATATGATTCATACATTTTCAAATGCTAATTAAACACTTTAGGTTGTAATTCAAAGTTATGTTTTATTATATGTTGATTATATTATATTTTTATTTGGAAATACAAAACACATAAAAAGTATAAAAGTATAAGAGTATAAAACGTCATTAGGAAATTTTAAATAATGGTTTTTAAAACTGCCTAATTACTTTAAAATGTTTTAATGTTTTTCAATATTTACATTATATAAAATTTATCGTGCTCTTATAGAACTTTTCAACTCTATATGAATCTAGTCTTTAAAATTATATATAATGAAATAGGTATTTGTTTGATCACATTAATCTCTTACATATATATGCACGTCAATAAACTTAAATATCTTTCGAATACGAGACCTTTTTACAAAATCAAAAGCGCTATTTTAACCTATATGTACAATTTTAATGTAATTTGTCTTTTACTTCTTGTAACATTTATTCGATTATTAAATCATAATGATCAATTTCTTCAAAAGTACGATTTATATTTTTAAGCCATTCTTGCATTCGCTTATTTTCTGCTTTATTTAATTTTGATACTTTCTTTTTTTTAGATTTCGGTTGTTCATAGTCTTCTTCGTCACTATCTGTATCTTCTTGGCTAGTAGTATTATTTACAACCCTTTTTCTTTTATTGTATGAGCGTCTTGGTGGCTAAAATTGAATACCATCAGTTATTACAAAATCAAATACAAAATTATTATTGCTTAGTCAAATTATTATTTTTAATTTACCTTTGTAAAATGAACAGGCTCTAAATCTACAAATAAAGGTATTTCTTCTGGTAATTTTGATTCAATTTCTCCATTTTCAGAAAGAACATCAAAAGTATCGGAGAACGATACAGCATCAAATGCTACTTCTTTAGCAGATTTCTTGTATTCATTATTGTTTACCGCAACACTTTGAAATTCGTTGTTTTCTTTTATAGAAACGCTCTCGTCAGATTCATGAACTATTTCGGGTTCTTTCTTCTGTGATGTTTTTTTAATTAAAACATTTTTTAGCAACGTTTTTTTCACTATATTTTCAGAAATTCTCGATGGCATGAAAGACTTCACTCTTGCTTTTGGAAACAGTTTACCTTTGTTATTGTCTTTGATATCTTGTTCAGTAGCAATGATCGAACCAGAAGATTTGTCTGATATTATTTCAATGACATCAGAATCGTCAAATCCGAAAGCATTGTGTATGTTTGGTTCTTCTACCCGGCACTTTATTTTTTTCCCTGCAATGGGAGTCGAGTGTATATCGTCAAAAAGACCTTGTCCTGTTGATATTTTAGTACTTTCTGGCACTTCATCTAAATTTAAAAAATAATTCAGATTTGATTGCTTTAATGCGTTTGATTTCGCCTTTTCAAGATATGAAGGTCCAACTTTTGGATCAACTTCATCAGATATTTCTTGAGCATTAAATTGTGGTATTTTCGATACAGATTCTCTGGTTGCTGAAATAAAATTATGAAAAGTTACCTTCGTATCACGTACAATTTAATTAAAAGAATTCCATTCAACTTACCTAGTCTTTTCGAAGATTTTATTTTTTCGAAACGAAATGGACTTGGAGTACTAATTTTCTTCCGTGGTGACTTTATTGGATTTGTCAATATGTTTTCTTTATTGTAAATTGTTGGAATCATAGAACCTTCTTCACCAATAGAAATCTCTGAGGGAGCTACTGAGGATAAGGTTGTTTGCACTGAAGATTGTAACTTATTTTGAATTGGGCTCTGACAATTATTAATAGATTTCACTGGACTTAAATTTGAAATTATGGTTCCAAATTTTCTTGGTGACACTTCAGTTGTATTTGTAGAAGGAATAGTTAAAGTCTTCTGCTTTTCTAAGGATTTGTCAGCAAACGATGAAATATGAATTGTATCCTCAGAATTTAAGGATTTTTTATTTAATTCTGATAAATGGGTTGGCAATTTTTTCTCTCTCAAAAGTGGTAATCGATTTATTTGTGGTGTACTCTGAACTATTTGATTTACCCGTGAAAAAGCATCTATTGCTCTCCATGGACTTCCAGTATCAAAGTTTTCATCTACTTTAGTAATGGGAGACATAGATTTTCTAATCAATGAGTGATCCACCATTTTGTTATTTTTTGCAACTGGTCTATCAGCTGTAATATGTTGAGGTCCAAATATCTTCAATTCCGAAGTAATTGTTCTAGGAACTGCTGGAGTTGAAGTTAAACTATATTTCTGATTTCCTGTCAACTTTTTATCAGGAAGTAATTTTATGGTCGAAGCCTCGGCAATAGTGCTATCTCCTGCATGCATAAGATGCTCAGGTATGATTTGTTTAGAAAATTCAAGATTGTGAGTATCCATATGTACATTTTTCCCAGCCATTGATTCAACAACAACCCTGGAATTTATTTGTACTTTTTTTATATTTTTTGATGTTTTATTCTGTTCTTTCAATTGCACATTATAAGAAGCCTTTTTAATGGTTTTCTTTTGAGCTTTTGGAATCGCAGTTAATTTTGATGTTTTAGCTTTTCTAGAACGTTTTATTGTAGGCTTTTTCACAATCTTCTTCTTTTTTTTACTTTTTTTATCAACGTTCTCTTGCGAATCATCAAGATAATCATAAATTTCTTCTTTGTCTTTTAAATTGTCTTCTGATAATTTCATTGTTTTATAAATAGGAATTTTCTTTAAATCTTTATCAATATCCAAATCTTTTTCATCATCTACTTTTTTATTTTCGGTATAATTTGATTCCTGAGATATAACAGATAATTCACAATAGTTTTTATTTCCTCTGGAACGTACATTATAAGATGGTGATTTTACAGAGCCTCTGCTTTGTCTTTTTTCATCAAATGCAGGACTAAATGAACTATCATCACTCTGAATTCTTTTAGCATCTTTTTTAAATTTGTTGATCTTTCTTTGCTTAGTTTTTTTAACGGGGGGAGCAGTCTTTATTTCTTCTTGTACAATTCTATTCTTAAAGAATTTTCTATTAGGTTTATTTGCTTGTAATTTTTCTACATCAGTATGATTAGCTATTTTCTTTCCAATAGAAAATTCATTCGATTTCTTATGTGCATCATGTTTATCAGATTTATCCATTTCTTCATCCTTATTTAGAATCTGTTCTACAGTATCTATACAAATATTCTTTTTCCTTAATACTCTATTGGTATTAGAATTCTCATCTGGAGATTCAGTCTTGCCTGTCAACCATTTTTTAATTGTACCTTTGTCGACATTGACACACGACACAGAATTTCTTCCACTTGCATTTACTTTTGAATCAGATTTTTCTAATATAATTTTATTAAACCTAGTACCAATTGTATGTTTATTGTTTACTTTTGTTTCCTTAGTATTTTGTTTATTAATATTTTCTTTTTGAACTTTTTGCTTTTTATCAACAAACTTAGTGTTGCACAATTCTGTGGTTTTCACCATTTTTTTCTTATCACTTGAATTAACTTCTACTGAATTCTTAGTAGATGCAAGAACTTTATTTAACTTATTACTAGTATTAGTTCTGTCTCGAAGAACAGGTGACTTCATAGTCAATAAAGTCTTTTCATGAGCCAAAGAAGGATCCTTCTTGTTGACATGTACTTTAGACTTTATTGTTGATGCTTTGGATTGAGAATTTTTAGAAATTCTTCCACTTTTTATGGGTGGACTTGAATTTGCATCCTGAGTATTCTTTCTTGCAATCTCATTGTTTGATTTTGTTTTTGAATCTGACAATACTAGGGCTTGCCTACTCCTTGTAGCGGGAGCCATGTTGACAATTTTTTTCTGAAAATAAATGAAAACAATAAATGCGTTTCTTTCTCGCGGTGTTTCAAGTTATATAAAAAGCCATCATAAATTTTCATAAAAAAAAGTACGCCTTACCGAATAAAAGAGTTAATCTTTACATGTATGTACATTACATGGACAGATGTGTCCTTATAACCTAGAAATTTAGCATTAAACTGCAAAGGGTGAAGGCAACATACCTAGTGAAATAATTGATGCACGTTAATGTTAATCCATTAAAACTTTTTACTGAAATAATCCAATATACCGCACTTGAGATTTCAAAGTCTTATGAAGCCGACGATTAAACATTTTACCGTTTTACCCGCGCAAAACGTTACTCTCGCTGGCAGCTTTTTGTTTTTCTTTATACTTTCTTGCGCAGTAGACTACTGCCAGTAGAGTTTACCTCCTCTTTTGTCCTTTTTGTGTTGTAACGTTATTGCGGCGCGTCCACATTCTTGCTGTCCATTGGTAAGTTTGGTGCAAAACTTACCATAGACGGCGCTGATCGCGATTTCTTCAACAAAATGTCGTTTCCATTGGTTGTTGCCAGGATAATCGACCAATCAAAACAGCGGAGAGCGATGAAATTATTTGAAATCGCAGCAATTTATTGGTTCGTCATTCAAATAATATTTAGGATGGCTCGTACATCACCTCCCTCGCTTCGGCCAGCAAATATTATTATTTTTATAAACAATAATATATATATATATATATATATATATATATAATGTAAATATACCGGGTATAGGTATTAATTTGCCCTTTCAATCTACGCACATATTATGTCATTTACCCGCATTTAGTTTTTCCAGGAAAAATCATAATTGTTAACACAACAGACGTTAAAATGAATAATTTTTATTGCTACGGAAAATGAACCTGCAATTTCAATGGTTCGTGAATATGTGCGGTGTTGCCAGATCTCGTGTATAAGACTGCAGTACTTGCAATTGCAACCCATACAAATTTAATAATCTATTTATTTAAATTTGTTATAACATATACAATATTGTTGGTCAAAAACGTATACTAATAAAAGTTCTTTTCACGCTCTGGGACGTATGCCGTTTTCTGAAGTACGGTGTGCGTAGTACATACAGCCATCATGAAATGACCGATTTTTCTCTGCATCTAGACTTCTGGAGTAAAAAATCGGTGAAAAGTCGGTGAAAAACTCGAGCATAACGTGTTCAGCCTAATGTTTATTAGAGGAAATATTCATGTATAATTACTGGATCATACTATGATACTTTTTATTTTTACTGAAGACTGTATGAATTTAACTATATGTAAATAGAGTAATAAATAATTTTTCATATTTTTGAACATTTTTCTATATATTTATAATATCCACAATATTTTACATAAAATATATATTACAATATCATTATTAATAAATAACGAACCTAACGTATTTAGCAGTTATTGACAAGTATCTTATTACTTTAGTAATTATCGCAAGTATTGATTATGACGCATTTAAGTACATATAAGTTTATCGAATTATTAAATATATTGTAAGGTACACACTTAAGTGACTTATTAAAAAATTGTATATCTGCTTTATGAAATATAGAATAACTTTATTGTTTTATAAACTACAATATTTATACTGTACATTAGCGCGAAAAATGGAATAATGCTTAGGAGATTCATAAAAGATTTTATTATCTTATGTGAATTAAAACGTTAGATTTTAAAATACAAGTCTTTTAAATATCATTTATAAACGATGAATTTTGTAGTATTGTTCTATTGCAAAGGTTGTTATTACATCGACTATAATTTTTCGAAAGAATTTTATTAATATTCTAAAATATTATTCTTCAATAAGTCACTGTGGTATTCCCTTAGGTACTTGTTAAATCAATCTGGTGGTTAATCCACGATTAACTATTACCTTCCATTAGGAATCGCCAGAACTCTTTGTCTCAAACAAATATGCTGTGCATTATTCAAATCAATCAAGCGTCATTTCTCTATTAATTAGGTCTAAGATTAGCTTGATTGGAACTTTTTTCTTTTCTTTATAATCAATAAAGTGATTAGGCTAGAATGAGATGAGTAAAAATGTTGGTGCATAAAGATTATTAAAAACCCATATCCCGAAATACCCTTAGCAATCATTAATATGCTTTCTTTAATATCACTAGTGAAAATCAACAACAATAACTATAATATATTATAACTGTATGTATAATCTAAACAATAATATGCAATACTTTTGTAGTACTCTACAACACTTTAGTAGACTAGAACATGAACCAAACCTTCAGAGCTTAAAATAAAATCAACAAATTTCACTAACTTGGTCAACTGAAATTTATATCGCGATAAAAACTTGGTTTAAATTGTTCTAAAATATTATTAAATAATACAGTTTAAATGAAATAATTATGTGTAAGATAAGTTCGCGATTGAAGTAGAAGTTTTACGATGTATGGATTGCATGTATATTCTAATCCTTATAATCGTATAATAATCAAAAGGACCTGCTCATGCTTCAAGGCAACTAAAGTTCTTGCATTCAACGCACTCGAGACTTCGTGTGAGCAATTACGTTTTAAATGGTAAATTATAAGTACACGTTGTTCAAAAATCTTGCTAGTATTCCGAAATTAACGAAATCAACGTATGCACGATATTTCTGATAAATATTCAAAATTTAGAAGTCTTATAAAGTGAGAACATTTTTGTAAATCGCGCTAGGAATCACATAGTTCTACGGAGTTCATGGAATGTCAAATACAACTTTTCTAGATGCGATGGAAAACTCCTGAATACTGGATGTTTTTATGTCATAAAGACCGCAAATGGAGCTGAAAAATTGATTTTTTTATCGGAAGAGCAGTACATTTAGTACAGGTCTGAATACAGATTTGAAAGGTTTTAGAATTATCGTCGATTACGGGCTTGACTAAAAAATGAAGTAACAAATAAAATTAATCAAAACCTAAATAATAAAACCATTTTTACAACTTTTGTAGTAAAAGTTCAAAAAAATTAAAATGGTTAATATAGTAAATTAAAGCTTAACAAAATAATAAACGATTGAGATTAATATAAAATTATAATGTATTCTCAAAGAGAACATCTATTTCTGCTGAAGAACATTAATATTGAAATCATTCAAAATTTAGAACCATAAGATCCGTGTGAAAATAATAAAAAATACTACAGATGCTGTTCACTGTGAACAATATTAGATAATATTGTAAGCCCGCCTTTACTCGAAAATTATGAAGATCTTCAATTATGAAAATCAGTTACCCTTTTTTCTTTGATACCTGTATTCAGACCGATGTTACTCAACCAGGCATTTTACGATTTATCATTGCACCTAAATCTGGAATTATTTGCTTTTGTTCAGGATTGTAAAGAAGCGTCCTTGCGCTAAGAAAAGATATATCCGGTATCTGTTTCAGTACCTTCATTGTTTCTGTTCTTACTGTCATCGGCCTGCCAAATCTATCTAATACAACGTGGTCAGGACTTTGCAAAAGTTCTCGTTTATTGAGAGAAGACTTTCTATGATGCTCATACCTGTGCACATCAGGTCTACTAGTTTCTAATTTTGTAGAATCTATCTTACTAGAGTTGCTGCTTACTAGGAACGGTTTGTTAGTTTGAGAAGTTTTCAAAGTCTTCTGAATTTCACTTTTTCCTCTTGGTTCTGGATCAGTTTTTTTCCAGTCTATCGTGCTTGGTCCTGGCAATGGTTCAATAATTCTGGACAATTGGTGCTGTTTCTGAGGTTTTGGTGGACTGGTGGTTTGATGGTTACTTGACCTGTATGATTTATTTGATTGTGCTTGTTTGTGATCTTGAGAGGAACTAGTTTCTGCAGTGTCTATGGAGAAAGAATGTATTTAATTTTGAATCACGATCTTGAACTAAGATTATGTTCTAAAATGGAGGCTTACTGCTATATATGGTTTTCAAGCATAATAGTAGCTCTAGTCTCTTCTTAAGTCTAATAAATTATTTAATGTAATAAAAATAACTATAAAACTTTGCTTAAGTATTCTAAAATATACTTATTAATATCAACTCCATAAATAATTGTCAATAAACCATATTTAATGCACCATTAATGTTACGAGCCACTAATTTCTTTCAAAAACCAAAATGAGTGGGAGGACCAATATACAAATATTACGCACAGCAAATTTATATGGAGACTAGCTCAAACACTTACAGTTGTACACGGATGTCCTGGCAGAAGCAGCATGATGATGATAGGATTCGGAATGAGCGGAACAATGGGATGTTAGTAAAGGATCAAATGGGCATAATAAGTCCAGTGGTAGAAGTGCAGATAACCCGCCACCTGTATCGTTAATTACACATAAATTTACACTATAACAGAATCACAAAACTAATAGTGGATGAAAAATCGGAATCAAGGATAACAGAAAAGATATTAATAAAAACCAGGCACAAAGAGTTAGTAATGTTATACATTAATCAAGCAACTATAAGTAAATTTGTCTACATTAACAATAATACTTACTTCCATCTAATGGATTGACTAATCCTGAACTATTCCAATCAAACTGTGCAGCAGGTACCTCCTATTGCACATTAACTTATCAATATTTAAGACATTTTATAAATATATTTTATATTTCATTTAATATTACAATATTTAAAAGGGTTCTTATTAAATATTTTAAGTTCAAATAATTTGATAAAAAAATACTTACTTCTGTTACTGTGGAATATTGCGCTTTATTTATAGATGCAACAGTCTGTTGAGAGTCAGCAGACGCCTTTACAGGTTCCAAAGGAGAGAAACCTAAATTAGCTGCAAATCTTGGAATGTTTGGGTTCCATCTTGGTCCAAATAACTAAATAACAATGATATTTTTATAAATGATAAATATAATAAAGATAAATAAATTACTTAAAAAGTATAATAACTATATATAATTACAATATTTCGAGAGTCAATGCCTAAGGCATGTAAGAGTGTGTTATTGCTACTACTGTTTGACCACTGATACGTGAGAGCATTAGTCTCTTCAACACTTTTAATGTGCATCCATATTTTGTCACTTTTTAGTATCAAAGGTTGTAAAACAATTTCTGGATTCTCAGTACTTGGAGGAAACATATTTGTAACTATATCTTCGATCTTATTTGCAGCCTGTAAATTATAGCATTGATTACCTTATGAAAAATATACGATTACATGTTTTCAGATTTAAGTGCAAATTTGACACTATCATTTAAAAAGGATTTTATAATACAAAAAATTCCTACTCTACAACGTATGTTCTAAAAATCAATGAAAAAATAAAAAACTTACATTCTTATTTTCTAATCGACACATAGATTCTTTTAAACTAACAACTGATCTTTCTACTACAGGTGTGGAAGATTCAAAATCAGCAAAATCATCAAAATCGTCTACTGGTTCATTGTTATAGGCCTGTGATTCAGATTTTTCTATAACAGGACTTGAGTTCATAGAGGTATGTTCAACCGGAGCACTAGAAAAGTCTGCAAAATCACCAAAATCATCATCTTCTTCATTTGGTGCTGTTTTAAAAGTCTCACATTCTTCATTTGCATCCAAATGTTTTGTTTGATATTCTTTAAAACTATTTTCTATTCCATTAGCAGTTTCAAGGTCTTTAATTGTGGCACAGGGATCAGACATGTACGATTTGACCTTGTAAAGATTATCATTGGCAGAAATAATTTCTGAATCCGGCAGTGACGATTGGAATTCATCTATATGATTATTACTGGAATATGCTGATTTGTCAATTGTTTGATTTAAATTTGAACTATCATTATCAGTATGTCCATTACGAAGGATTGGTTTCTCATAAAAACTTTGTGGTTGTTGAAAATCAGAAAAATCACAGTCAATTTCATTACTATGACTGCACCCATCTTTAACATGTTTATCAAGATTACCAATGTCAGTACTAATTGCACATTCAATTTCCTTAGCATCTGTAAAACTTGGATAATCGTTAATGTCAGCAGTCTTTAACTCATCAAAATCATTTTTTGATTCTTGAAAACTATTATCTGCTTGGTTGCTTAAAATGTAATCACTTTTCAAATTTCTGGAACTATCGTTATCCGTCTTGACATCTAAATTATTATTTACAAATTTACAATCTAAATTTGATTTTTCATGAAGAGGTTCATCGTCAAAACTCATGCTAAAATTAGCAAAGTTTGTAGTTTTGCATTGAGAATTAATATCGTCGAAATTGATGTCATTAATAACTGATTCTCTCAATAAGCCACCGAACTGATAATTTGTAACCATTTCACATTCACCATCTATAACTTGTTTTTCTTCTGTAGAAAAATTAGGAATTTTTAAAACATGTTCTTCATTAGGGTTGATATGATTATTATAATCAGAATCATTAGATAATATAACTTCGGTATCATTTTCAAAAGGCGATTCTTTACTGTCATTGCACTTGTCGCCAGAAGACACATTGTATGTTGAGAATATTTCATTTTGTACTTTTGTTTCTTGAAAATGTTCTTGTAACTCATTTGTCAATCCACTAGCTGGTTTAATTCCAGCAGAACCATCTGCCAGTGCATTTTTGAAATGTTCATATTCGTAGAAATCATCGTCTAAATTTTGCTGTACATCTGAAATACTATTTGGATCATCCAAAATTAAACTCAATGGTTCTGGGTCATCGTTAACTTCAAGATTGCTCAATGAATCCTCCAGCTCACTGTTCGTTTTAGCACTATCGTCTAAGCTACTATTGTTACTACTTACTACATCGATATTTACAGTACTTTTTTCATGGAAACCATCATGAATGTGGTTTAAACTAACTCTGGTGCTTTTGAAATCTTTTGCATCTTCACTTTCAGGACAATCTAAATTGCTATAGCAAGAGAAACTGCTATGATGAATGCCACTGTTTTTAACACTACCACTATCTGTCCTATCATCTAAATCTATACGGCTCACTATGTCATTAGTTGTTTCCACAATCAATATATCTTCTGCAGCTGTGCTCTGAACAATGCTGTCGGATTTGGATGTTGTAAGCACTGTCGATAAAGAACTTATCAATCCATTTAGTTTTGGTGTGCCGCATAATGAAGGTGTTGGAGTTTGCATAGGAGTTAGAACCTTGTGTGGAGAATCTGAGGCGACCGATAAGCCTGAAAATATGTAAGATACTTAAATGACGAGAAAAAGTTGTATAAATAGAATCACCATTAGAAAAAAATACTATTTTACCATCAATGCCAGCAGTAGTAAAGTCTCCAAATTCATCATCATCCGATTCTCCAAAATTGTCCAAAGGCGGTGGTGTTGAGCTGACCAGTGGTGGAATAGCCATATCAAGTACAATCTATTGCAACGAAAGAGAAAAATGAGAGCATGTGAATGCGAAACCTCGTTGAAATAATGCAAAGAACTAGTAATTTACTAGCAATCAGTCTCTAATCTTCTCTACATATATCTCTTTCTCCTCTCTGTTCTACTTTTCACAGTATCTTTCAGTTGAATTAGTCCTCGAATAAAAAAATAAATCCAGAAACAACAATAACTAGTTCGAACGCTGCTTACACTTTGGCTAAGAACCCGTTTACTCTTTCCGTCGAGACTTCCTTCGGAATGACACAATAGAACGTTAATGGTCGCGTATAGGTATATAGACACAGAGAGCAGCAGGTTAGCTTTCGCTCAAGACCTAATTTTCCTCTCGATTTCGTATTAGTCAGCCAGAAGAGAATTGCCATTACGTAAATATCTCACCTGACGAGCGCGCGCGCGCAAGCGAATTGTCTCACCTGTTAAATCGGAGATTTTTCGGAAAGAGGTCTGTCTCTGGCCGTCTCTCCTTATCTCCTCGTCACCGTCTTCGACTGCATTTTCACAAAGAAGCGCACGTCCTCGCGTAGCTCTCGTTTCTTATCGCGAGATGCGTAGCTGCTATTCTTGCAGGATAAACAAATGGAGTTTAAAGAGAAGGATAAGAAAAAAAACAGACGAGATGTCGTGCTCGAGTGAACGCGAAGGAAGTGTCTCGCGCGAGCGAAACATCACCTGCTGTGTACCGTGTTTGCCTTCTCTTTTCCTTCACCACAAATACTGACTACACTGTGCATGTGTGTTCTGCCACGGCCCACGACCCACGATCCACGATCTTTTCTTTAGGTTTACGATTTACCTCTCTGCCCCCACTCCTCCCTCCCTCGCGCTCTATCTGTTCTATCAGTCTCTCGGTCTCTCTACTCTGCGATTTGCGACTGCGACCTGCCTGCGATCACGATGCGAATAATACACGTCTTATACGTTTAATACGCGCGTGATACTGGGGTGTGATAGTGTGACACGTATTATACGCGATACACCGGATACACGTCGAACGTCACTGTTTCTGACTGAAATGACGGTCAAGATACGCTAAAGTTTAAAAAAAACGTTAGCAAAGTAACTGCTATTTCTTTATTGTGCAGAGTTTACGAAGTATTTATAGCGCATAGTGCTTTAACTATTATCAAGCTCTATTATAATAGAAGTATATGACAATGAGAATATAAGAGAAGTAGATTCTAGAACTAGACATGGCAGCTATCTGGCATTGCACAGAGTTAGGCGACTTTTTCATCGCGTATAAATCCTGTTTCGCGTGCCTGCTTGTTATGTTGTCAATATAGTCATAGCATCTCTGGTTATAGTTTCATAGTCTTGATCTCAAATCTGAAGATCTGAACTTTTCGTCATCAGTCACCGTCGTGCAGGTCAGACTCGTGCCTGCTACTCCCGCTGTAGCGCTAGCTTGCCAATCGGCTTATCGGCTTGTGCCGTTGAGCTTTTGCAGTTTTTGTGCTTTGGGCTGCCCTTTGGGCTCCGGTGTCCGGTCCGGCGATGTGTCTCGCGTGCCAGGTCGTGGACGCGATGACCATGTGAGCATCGATTCAATGCTAACACTAACACACGCCACGGCCCACGAGCCACGACCACGCCACCACGCGTGGACGCGCCACATAATGCCACACGTGCGCACACTCATAATAGTAGGTTATTGTAGATAGTGACGCATATATATATATACGGTATATTTAGTCCGATAGTTGTTTTGTGTTCGTGTTTGAGTCACAATTCACGACGACAGGCCGCAAGCGCCTTTCCTTTTTATTCTGCTATAGATGTACCTTGAAATTCTCAGTACCGTTGGCCGTGAGTGCATGCCGCGATATAATAATCAGAGATAACGATAAACCGAATGGTTACCCATTCACCTGAATAATTTTCGATATTGATACTATTGCGCGAGCGGGCGCGAGTCAATCAAGTTTTTATGATCCGCCCACGCAATGCTCTTTGCTACCGGATTGCTTCAACTAAACAGACCAATAAATACATATAATGTAAAACATTCCCTTCTTCTTTTTCATATACATTATAACTTTTCAGATTGTCTTTATAGTATATTTATTGTTAGTATAATAAAGGCTGGTGGAAAACGGGCTTATATTATACTACGCTTACCGATTATTTCACATTTCAATTTGTTAATATCTTGATCGGTTATTTTCACTAGTCTCTATCCAGTTACAAATACTAAAATTTTACGAGTACGAAACCATATCTAAAAAGTATGTTAGAGGAGATAGAATTTAATAAAAAAATTGTCCAGATTCACTACAGATGCATGTTTATCAGAACAAAACCATTTTTTCAACTTTCAAACCGTACAACTAAGTAAAAAAAAAATCATTTTAAAGAAGAGTTTGTCTAAATATTTAAGTATAACTAATACGCTATTGAAAAGCAGTTTGACATTTCAAAAATCATTCGAACTAGTTTAATTGCATAGAACAAGTGAAGAAACATAATTCAGGATACAAGTGGAGGAGAATGACTTTTTATCTGACTATTTTATCCAATCTGGAGAATTATTTAAAAGTGCAGGTCTTGTACTAGAGTTGTTGCTTAAAATAAATGTTAATCAAATCTATAAAGATATTGTATTTTATTGTATTATTTACATTGTTTTCACGTTAATAAAAATAGCAATTACTTCAAGGTCCAGGTTGATTTTTTTGCTACCGTGTGCTTCATAATATTGCATACAAAAAACTGGATTTCATTGAGTTGAATGTTTTTTAACACGGCAGAACATACAGAATGGAATATCTTATATTTACATTGTCTTGGAAACGAATTTGATGCGCTTATAAATTCACGTATTTAAAAATATTTTAAACTATTACTTACTACTATTAGATTATAAAACCAAATACATACGGGAATATGAAAAATGTATCATTTTTTGATGATTTTGTACCATGATTTAAATATATATATATATATATATATATATATATATATTATTGGAATAATAGTAAAATACGCGAGGTCGTATCATTTGCAGGAAAAATGGCATTCGCTAGATTATTCGCAAAATCATTATTAAGCTTATTTCGCATTTTAAAATAAAAATGCCAGGTTATCAAATTACCAGGCGAAATAAGCTATATCAGGAGCGATATTTTACCTGCAATGCCAGTTTAAATTTGATTCCGGATCGAGTCTATTCTATCTGAATTTCGAAAGTAAGGTTCGTATAGACACTCCTTAATTGTAGTGATTCATATAAAATCATCGTCGTTTAATAAATGATCATTTGTAAAAATGGTTCAAAGTATATTTGTATAAAAAACGTCCTTATTCCATTTCTTTGTATTCTTCTAGATACTATGGAAAAAATGTACTTCCGAACTCTATCAATTTTGTTTCTTTTACTCCGTACCGGAAATAACGTGGATGCGCACAAATGGCCAAGGGTAGTGAACACATCGGCGGAAAGTGATTCGCAGGCGATGAGCGGTGTGAAATGCGATGACACGCAAGGCAGCTTGTCGTTGAATCTTCGAAACGCCGGACTCCAAGAGATTGGCTCGAATTTCGCCAACAGCCCAAACGTTACATGTCTTAGCCTCGAAGATAATAAAATCGACACTGTCTCAACCACCGCCTTTCAATCGATGCCCAATTTGCTCTACCTGAATCTGGCGCGTAACAAGCTGGATATCGCAAGGTTTGCTCAGCTCGACGGTCACGCGCATCTCCGTATCCTCGTACTCGACAAAAACGCCTTTCCCCCTGAAGCCGAAAATACGAATCTGATCTTCGCCAACGAATTTCCAAGTCTGTTGCAGTTGCATCTCCGCGAGATCGGCATAGAAGATCTATCTTCGTTGGGTTTTGCGCCGAAACTCACTCACTTGTATATATCGTCGAATAAACTCGCGAAATCCAAACTGTCCTTTCTCGTTGACGTACCCATGAGTTTAGAGATTCTTGATCTTGCGTACAACGGGCTTCGGGGATTGAACGTTAGTACTTTGAGGTCGGTGAAGGAATTGAATCTCGATGGCAACCGGATCGAGCGACTTTGCGGTAAGTGTCGCGACTCATCGGCTCTGACGCTCGAAGGTGCTTCGATTTTACGCCGGTTGTCTCTTTCGAGGAACGCATTGACCAGTATCGAGCCCGACGCCTTTGACAAGTCCGAATACCTTCTTGATCTTGACCTTTCGTACAATCGGATCGATAGCATCCGAAAGAACACTTTCGAGAGGACGCCTCTGTTGCGAAATCTTTCGCTTAAAAGCAACTTCCTCAGAGAAATGCCGGACTTTTACGGATCCGAAAATCTAGAGTACTTCTCTCTGGGGAACAATTTACTGGAAGTCGTAAAGAACGAGTCTTTTGCCGATCTCTTTAAATTGAGGAGCATCGACTTGAGCAACAATAAAATCGGCAAGGTGCAGGCCGGGGCGTTCGCCAAATTGAATTTGCTCGAGTTTCTCGACCTCTCGAATAACAAACTTACTAGTTTTCCGAGTACATGGCTCGTGGACCTCACGTATTTACGGAACTTACGTATCAACGGCAATCGCTTGAAAAGACTATACGATGTGAAACTGAACGGTATGAGAAATTATGGAAAGTTGGAACGAGTGTACTTGCAGAACAATTTCATTACCGAGATTCACGCTGGCTTTTTGTATAATAGCGGTTTTAGAAACATTCCAAATGTTACGCTTGTACTTTTCGATGCTAACGATCGTTCGGGTGAATCGCCAAAAGTTGCCGTAAGTGCCGATGTGTGCAACTGTGAATGGTACAATGTTAACGAAATAAAAGTCGATGAGGATGATGAAATTTGAGCAAATATACAGTAAGATAGTGTTACAACGCTCTTTGTAATAATAGCTTTTTTATACAAAATTACTCTGAGAAAAGAGCATCGATAACTTTATTGTATCGTTCATTCATGTAAAATAGGTCATTTTTCCTAATACCATTGTAAACATTTTTATTTCTAAGCCGATTACTAACTAGTATTACTAATATACCGAGTATATTCTGTATGAAGTCGATAAAAAAGTCTCGTATACGAATAAATAAATATTATAAACAATGTTAATGATGTTTTTATTAACACAATTTACAATAAAATACGACGCGAAATGTAATCATGTTGTACGTAGCCATGATCTCCGATAACCCAAGCGTTGATGGTGTCTAAATTGATATCGTATCGAGTGATTTTTAGGTCAAAGTTTCGTCTAAAAAGTTTAGTTGAAATATACACAAATTATGGACAAAATAGCGTTATATTTTATGTGATTTATTTTCATATCATTTGCAATTAATTGAAAAATCAGCTTGATTACTAGTTTTACAAAAGAAACGTATGACTTAGATGTTAAATTTACATTAGAATATAGCATGCACGTGTAGTTAAGAATGAATTCGACAGCAGTACTTTGACATGTCCTTCACTCCTAAGATACAGACAACCTTGCCACTTTGTGGTTTAATTTCTATAATAAAAATGCATATCGAATGAGTATGCAGAAAAATCAGACTACTTGAGTACTTCTCGACTGTACATAAAAGCTTCGAAATTATTAGACAACTGCAGTCCTCGCATGTAACCGTCTAAGGAGAGCAACGCTAAAGACATTTGTACGTATATAACTGGTAACGCACCTCGACAATAAAAATCTATATTCTACAATAATACCCGATAAGATAACTGCAATTGCAAACAATGCCATAATAAAATATTTAAAAAATGATTTTCTTCCAAGAACTTATTAGTCAATATTTATAGACTTTGAGATCATGACGGCGTGGCTCTCAATCTTCCTCGTGTTTTTCCTCGATTCGACATTTGCTTACGACTACTTCGAACCAGGTGCCATTCACTTCCCGCTTCGGGATGTTCATCAGTCGATAAATTTGGATACCTTTTTGGAACGTAATATCACGGTCGGTAAATGTGGACAGGTGTCTGACCAGCGAGTTGTTCTGAACTTACCGAATTTGGGAATGCCGTCACCGCCAAATCCTTATCCTGGATTCATTGAAAGCGCCGTGGTCAACTGTGTGAATCTGGCCTCGAACGACATTTACCAAGTGGTCCCGGGTTCGTTTGATAAACTGCCCACTCTCAGCTACCTCGATTTGTCGCAAAACCGCATTCAATTCTGCGACTTTTTCAATTTCGGCACGTCTCATCCGAGTTTGGTTACTCTTATTATCGAAGACAACCGACCACCAACCGACAATATTGACAGGGTCATCGGCAAGGCCGACTGTTTTCCTGCCTTACGTTATCTTTATCTGCGCAAGAACTCGATACGCGGCTTGAAATTCTCACTCAGACGATCTTTTCCCTTCCTCACTCATCTCTTTCTCTCCGACAATGACCTCGATACGAGCAACTTCATTCAAGACCTACCGGCCACGTTGACTCATCTCTACCTCGAGCGCAACCTTGTCAGCGGACTCGACTGCTCGATTACAAGGAAGGTGGAAGTCCTACACCTTGACGGTAACATAATCCGCTCTATCTGTTATCGGAACTGCGAATCAAGCTCCCTTCGACTCGAGGGTGTGCACAAGCTGACCACTTTGAGCGTATCAGACAACAGGATTACGTCGATTGAGAGCTGCGCTTTTCAGGACGCCTCGGCTCTCGTAAGTTTGAATCTTGCCAAGAATAATTTGGAAGAACTGAAGCGTGAAAGTTTTGAGCACTTGACGCGGCTGCAGGTACTTAATCTCGACGACAACCGTCTGAAGGTCGTACCAAATCTCTGCAACAACGTTCAGCTAACAAGTCTTTCTTTGAGACGAAACAAGCTCCAGGTGATAAAGCGCGAGAATTTCCGAGGCCTCAAGTTGATCGAATGTCTTCGCCTCGGTGGCAATGCGATCAGTAGTATCGAGGCTGGTTCTCTTGAGGAATTAGAGAACCTTCGTGAATTTGACCTGTCTGACAACGGCTTGGACTTCATACCCAGCGACTGGCTCAAATGGCAGTGGAATCTGCGTACCCTCGACGTTCGCGGCAACAGATTTAAGTGTTTGGAACAGATGAACCTAGGTGCCGCGCCATTCCTCACTACTGTACACTTACAGAATAACCCAGTGACTCACATCAGCGGCACTATCGTCTCGAAACTTTCGCCGAACGTTGTGATAAACTTGCAACGCAACTGTAACGATAAGGCGCGCGCACGAGTCACTGACTGCTATGCCAGATGCGACGATCAAGAGGCTAAAGCGAAAAATCAAACTTACTTGAGATGGATCAATAACCAATGACGTATCTAGTCTACTTTTCTGTTCATTTCGATGTTCGACTAAGTTATTTCATTCTTTTATTTAGTTTGGTTTACTATTTATTCGTACTATAGCGCTCGCAACTTCTTACATTCATTTTAAGTTTATTTTTTATAATGATGCTTAACGAGCATCTATGCATTAATAATTTATTAATATAAATGCACATTTTGAACTTATTTTGTTATAAAAATTACCCGTTCTTGAAAGTTGAAAGATGTTTTCGACTGATTGAAAAATTCGACTGCACCCAACGAGGAAAGTAATTTTAGACAAAAATATTTCTGAATTATGCGAAGTAAAGGAATATTCCCGACCAGTAATGCATCACGTGTTTACGTAATTAATTCTGTTGCAAAGCTCTGAGTTCTCTACAATAAGCAACTTTGCTGTTGTTTATTAAATTATAGGAATTTTTAAAAAGTTTTGATTGCACATAATTCGTGATCTATAATCTCGGAATAGATAGATAATCTACAAATAGCAAAATGTTTCGCACTTAACTAAGGAAATATATTATTTCAGTTTCATTGGCATACATCAATTGGTTTGTTCATGCAACAATGTATATAAAAAGTAATTTTATCAAGCAAACATTAATATAAATAAAACCGTGTTAATTTACGGATTTAAATACATTATTTAACTTTAATCGCATTAATTGATTATACTGAGCCTATACAGATGTAGATACATTTTTTGTAAATTTCTGGCCTTGAACTGTGCTAATTTATATCGTATTGATAATAATACCCGGAACGAAACGTTTCGTTAAGACACTCGTTCTTGAAAACATAAATTAATCCAATTGAACTGACGTACAATATGGGAAAATCTAATGTTATGAAATTTGTCCCTGAAAGCTTATATATAAGTTGTTCAGAGTGACTTTTTGTCACAGTTTAGGTGCAGAATTCACGAGCCAAGCATCTTAAGATCAAATCCACTCTTCTTTATTTCTTATTACTTTTATTTCCAATTAGTATTGACTGAAGATACCATTACACCGATATAACTCAAGTTATTATTGCATGCCAAGCGTAAGTTTGTCAAGAAAAATCTAAGCTATTGTGATTCTGCGCACACATTCTAGATAATTAGTCGAAAACGTTGCTTACAGGCTAAAAAAGATGTATCGTTTTATCAGTTTGATACTGTGGGTAGGCACAGTCAACGCTCAAGTCATCGTTCAAGCGAGTAGTGAACCTGTACAATTTCCGCTTCGAAATATACAAAACTCCATAAGTTACGGGTCTAATTACAATTCATCGGAATTGCTCCACTTCATAAACGAAAAAAGTGGCTACATTTTAAATCTAGCGAAATTGGAACTTCCATCGCCACCCAATCCGTATCCAGGATTTATTGAAAGTGACAAAGTCGTGGCTGTTAACCTCGAAGAAAACGGTATCTACCGTATATCACCTGGCTCCTTCGACGACGTGCCAAATCTGCAGTATTTGGATTTGTCGAAAAACAAACTAGCGTTTTGCGACTTCTTTAACTACGGTAGTAGTCTTGAGCATTTGAAAACACTGGTAATCGAGGAAAATCGATTACCCGGTGACAGCTTGTACAGGGATATAAGCAAGGCGGGCTCTTTTCCACGCGTGCAGCGTCTCTTAATTCGTAAGAATCACATTCAGCGATTGAGCTTCTCCCTGAGCCAATCCTTTCCCAGACTCGTGTCACTCCACTTGTCCGACAACGAGATCGACAACTGCGCCTTCATTCGTGATGCACCCTCAACGTTGGCGTGCCTCTATGTCGAGCGCAACAGTATCTCCGGTATTGGTAGTTCGATCATTCGAAATCTGAAGAGCCTCAAAGCTGATGGCAACATCATTCAGTCGATCTGCTATAAAAATTGCGACCGGAGCTCGATCCAGCTTCTGGGAGCGACGAGACTAGTGACGCTCTCGCTGTCCGAGAACAAAATTAGATGTATCGAGGCTTGCGCTTTCCGCGACACGCTCAGTCTCACTAGCTTGAACTTGTCGGGTAACGTCATTGAGACGATTAACCCATCGACCTTCACCGCGCTTCGAGCTCTTGTGCAATTACGCTTGGATAACAATCTTCTGACGAGCGTACCGAATTTAAATGGCAATTGGAATCTTAAGACGCTCTCGTTACGCAACAATAGATTGGTCGAGATAAAGTGGGGAACGTTCAGCGGATTATGGTGCCAAAAGCTTCAATACTTATTGCTTGCCGGCAATAGCATAAGTACAATAGCGGAGAACAGCTTCAACGAACTCACCGAGTTGAGGCTACTCGATTTGTCAAACAACAAACTCGATTACTTACCCGTTGGCTGGATGCAAAGCTTGCGAAAATTGGATCAACTCGATCTCAGAAATAACAGATTCAATAACTTCTATCAGTTGTCACTTATCACGTCGACCTCTCTCTTGCACATCTACCTGCAGGATAATCATCTCGACGAGGGCATAAAAGATCAGATCCAGAACTACTGTCCGCGGGCACAAATTCATTTACAATCCTGTCAGTCAAGGTGCAACAATGTCGTCTCAACAGTGCAGTATACATCGCAAAGTGCTCGATATGAATTCAACTTCACTAGCAACGAAGAGACCAAAATTGAGCATAATTATACTTACGGAATCAACTAAGTGCGTAGTTACTTAATAACTTCATGTGTATATGTTTCCTATTACGTAAATTTGTATTCTTAGATATATTTAATATATTTATTCTCATTAATATTAGTCGTTATTACGAAAGAGTACGTTGCGACTTATGTAATTATAATATATATTTATACGTTTATTTATCCTACTCTTTGTCATCTTTTTTAATCAATTTATATTCTTCCATATCACCCGCCTCGTTTCAATGAGAAATTAGCGTAATGAAGAAATTCACTTTTTTGCTAACACGAGCAAAATTGATAGATATGGTAAGTGTCGGTAAGTTTGAAATATACGGCTAATTTTCACTTTCATATTTCGGTAGTTGAGTTGAAATAATATGTTTACAGTAAGAGATTTACAATTTGTGACATTATTTCATTCTCAAATGAATGAACGCTCGAACTAATATTACATACAATAGCGAATATTGAAACGATTGTGGCGTAAGCACAGATTTATTGGATACAGCTCTCAAACGTTTAAGGGTTAAAAATATTAAATGAGTGAGAAATTTTATACTTCATTAAAAGAAGATCCGTCAGAAAGTCAAATTATACAAGATTGTCCAATCGAATCATATAACATATGAATTACATGCCTCTAATTACAGTCCTCTAATATGGAATTGAATGAGATAAAGAAACATTTTGTGTCTACTCCTTCTATAACAAAGTTTGTTCTTCAAAATAATGGTATAACTAATTTAGAAGAACATACATTTGATTGTTTATTAAATCTAGAATCTGTCGAATAATCTATTTTCTTTTGGCAAAATACCATCGTCTTTAATGTAAAATGCGAACGAATACTATGAAAGTGATTGTCAGTCAAAATATTCTCATTTAAAAGTACCATTCAAATATCTTAATATACATTGTTTATTCCTTCAAATCGTCGTAATAAATGTAATTTACCATGTAATTAATGTTTAATGCTCATTTTGCAAAGTTGGTTAAATTAATAGTCGAAAATGTTAAAATAACCTCCTTGTGGAATCTTGGAGAGCTTTCACAAGTTAGAATTCTGGGTCTACGCCATGATATAATAATTTTTATACATTAAGTAGTTTTTTACACATTCTAACAGTTTGTGCTCGGAGGACTTACATAGCTTAAAACCACTTTCTTTCTTCAATCGCATTAAATCAAAAATAAAATATGATGCTTTTGAAAATTTGATCAATTTAATTTATTAAAATATATCAAATAATAATTTCACAAATATTCTAAATGGTGCTTCTGGTTATATGACACAATTATATGTTTTTAATATAACTGTTAATGCTTTATTTTTATTACCAAATACCACCGCAATTAATTAAAAATTTGACAACTCTGATTATGGATGAAATGAAAAACGAAGGAGTTTTTAGTGTTTTTGTGGATTTTCGGCAGTTACTTGTACTTGATACACTGTCTTTGAAAAAAAAATCAATTGTCAACCATGTCCTGTAAAATTTAAATAAATAGCAAAAATGCGCATACTAAATTCAAGTTACAACAATATCATTTGATTAAAATTCCATTAAAATCTCGAGTAATCTTTGAAAATGTATCTAGATTCAAACAATATATTAAAACATCAACGATTTAGAATTGAGCGAAACTAAATCGTTAGAACTCTTGAATCTTCGAAATAATATGATATCTTTTATAAAATTGAGATTGTTCAGACGTTTGAATGATAACTATGTTTTGAAAATATAATATTGTATCAGTATTTCCTTGTTCTATTTCTGATGCTTATTCGTAACGATTTGCAACGAACGTAATATGTACACGAACAAGTTTTTAGGGTAAAAACTTCAAATGCATTTCATTGCTTTACATACCTATATATATCGAAATTAAACAGTATGTGAATTAATAAAATAGTTTCATAAGTTGGCATTGCTCTGAAATGCATTGAACTGTTATTTACGACTTTATCCTTTTTAAAAATGACCCCAAAGGCTTTATTGGTTTCAAAACAAAATTATTAGTGTAACATACGGTGTATGAAGCCAAATTAAACCCTGCACAATGTTTTTCTTTTCCACACAAGAACTGCTTTTTATAAACTATCCACATAATACAACAGCTATATACCTGAGTGCAGCTCACTTCGAGGCTAGCCTTATATATATGAGTCATTCTCTGACAGATTGACTAAGGAAAAAAACTTTTTTTAAACATTTTTCGCACTATATCTACCTTCATGAATTTTTTAAGATTTTTTTTTATCAAGGTTTGCAATTACTGTATGTCAAAGTTGGTATTTTTATCAATTTTCGCATTTTAGCCAATTTTCAAAACATTCTAATTTCTCTCTTTCTTCTTAAATAAGTAAACTTTACAAATAAAATACTTTCGAGTCTGTAGATATAGATAATAATAATCTTTTAAGGCATCAAAGTCTTCAAGCTCAGTTTTTTGGGGTTTTCAAGGTTCGATGAACATGAGTTATCTAGCAATTTTCCCAATACTTACAATAAAAGAATGCATCACTTCATGAATATTGACTGAAACTGCACTAAATATTTTAATAAGACTCTTGTAAGTTAGTCAAGGTCGACGAAGAACTAAACTTATCAATCTATACTCTATTTCATAACAATAACATCAATTAAGGATATAATATATAAGCTTGAAAGTATTTTATTTGTAAAGTTTAACTTTTCTTTATATTGAGTGTATTTTCAAAATATGTTAATTTCAAATTATGTTAAGTCCTGTCCTCGTCTATTAGAGTCTCGACTCTCTATACTTCATTTGATTATCCTAATTACGCTTGCTCTGATTGGGTATAACTCTCTTCGATTCTGACCAGACTCTGTCGCAAGTCACCTGTGCGCTCCCTTTTTAACATCTCGCTTCCATTGTTCAAAGGCGATAAGAGTGCATCAAGTAACAAACATAACAAAATAACGATGGAATGCTACTGTTGCTACGTTAAAGCATGTATTCGTATGTTGACGTAACAACGCTTGTATAATATTACAATTTTCACCCATTAAACACATACATTTGCATTTATTATTGCAAATCGGTATGTTAAATAAAAACAGAACTTAGAATATTTCAATTAAAGAATTTATTCTGAGCCGAGAGCAAGGACTAGTCTGAACACTAGAAAGATCAGACAAGAACTAAGGGCTGGAAAGAATATTGTAAATATATAAAAATACATCAGAATACATTTTTTACATAAGAAACAATTATCCTATTCATACTATAAGTACACGCATACTGTAGATGTTTAGGCTATCCTTAAACACAACGCGCAAGCAATGTGTCGCATCACGATCCATAGGATATTTGTTTAGGCAGAAATAAAATTATTAATTTTCTAGTAATAATACACTCCGACGTGACATTAGTTTGATATTTATATGTAATGATACTTATATTTTATTGGTTTATTGTCATAGAAAGTGAAACACAAAGTTACATTTTAAGAAAGGTAAGTATCGTACTTTGCTAAAAATAAATTTAATAATAACGTCGAAATTTAACACAACGTTAATGCTTTGCGACATCCATCGTTTCCACGTTTGGCTCGAGTCAGTTATTAGCCTTAAGAGCCGTTAGAGATAACACCTCTTTGATTTCAATCGCGTCTTTTACAACAATTATTATGGGTAAATCCCTGTGTGAATCAAATCGACAAATAAAGTTTTTTTCTCACCACACCATTCCGGGGAATTCAAAATGATTCTTCGAGCCAGATCTCTACACTACGCGTTGTAGTTTAATAAGTATCCTCGAATCCTATTAAAAAATACGATTTTCTATATCCAGTACATTCATTCTTAAAAAGGTGAAAATATTGCGAACCTCTTTGTGATTTGATGGATATATTGGTACACTGACGTCAGTGCGTATCTCCTCACCATCAGGTTTAAAATTCTGCTCACGGACAACTTAATAATAAGGTTCACGAGTTTGCTTCCCTTGAATACACGCGTCATATTAAAAATTTTCATAATTTTCGATACTAAAATTTTTATCAATAAACATTTTCCTGATATTCAGTAGTTCTCCCTTATGAAAAATACATTTACCCAGTCCTCCATATTTTTCACCACTCAATCTTTATTTTTATTGCGGACTTTACAATATGCGTGAAAAGAAAAATTCTTCATTGTCACCGTAGAAAATAAAATCAATTTTTTGGGCAGTTCTGGTATCGATATCTTTTCTATGAAAGGCTGTTCTATGCTGGTTAAAGTCTTGGTTCAAATAGGAAAAATTATATTTTCTCCAATATTCTCTTCATTTGACCGCTGTATAAAGTTTACTGACTCGTCGCCGTCGTTGATTTGATTTATAGTTTTTCGTTTTTTTAGAATATTTTTTCGACAGTCTGGACATCAAGCATTTTATTAATAAAAAAATGTTAACGAAGGTTTAAAGTTGGGAATAATTTTATGTTACTAACTGGAACTCTGGATTAATGATGAGAAACTCATATTATATGATATGATAGCTTATACGACGGCTTCCTTTTTAATTACAAATATAACTTCATTCCTAAATTAAGGTCTTGAAAATTAAAGAACTTTTTGAAAACTGACCCAGACCCACATAAATTTCAACGAAGGACTTTCTTGTTATTATTATGAAATAGAGTAAGGATTGATTAGTTTGGTTTATTATCAACCTGGACTAACTTATAAGTCTTATAGTAGTAAGTGCAGTTGTAGTTGTTACGTTTAAAAAGAAACAAATATTTTATTATAAATTGCTGAGATTGGTTAAATACGAAATTAGCAATCAATTAGTGTTAATATAATTATATTTAGAATAAGTGGAGTGAGCACATCGAATATGTCTATATTATAGAGCGGCATAGGATCGACCTACAACAGAATCTTAGCTTCTTATATTCATCGCTATATAGATAGTAGGAAGCATAACATAATATATCGATCCTATCATCACACACCCACATATATGTTCAGTTTCGTCCTCTGGTTCCCGCGAGAATTCTGAGAGGGCGCCACTTGGTTGTCTTAAGACCAAGGCAAGCGGCGAGTGGCCAGAAAGCCTTTTGCCCCGGCTAAAGAAGCATCTTCAACGTTCGGAGTGTATATCAAATTGATAATCCTGTGAAATTCACGATTATACACTGAGAAACTTGTCGTATGAAAATTTATAAAAAACATACCTATGTTTTTTATAAAATTACTATATTATGTAGTAAGAGTGGGATATATTCAATTTCGCGTAGATGTTATTATATTTATAATAAAAATTATTATCTACATAATTATTTTTACTATGAGATTAATAATATTTACAATCCAAGTATTCAACAAATGTAACTGAGTGTACGAAAAATTACTATTTTACATAGCAGAAATTCTGAGTTCGAAAATAAACTCGAAATTTTACTATATAGAATAGCAATTTTGACTACAACATATAGTAACATGTGCCTACCGATATGGTAGATATTCTTCCTTTTTGAAACTGCTATACCGTAGCAGTCACTTTTTCTAAGCTATATAGCAAAGTCCCTAAACAAAACAGAGACGTGTCCCGTCGCTCAAAGTTTACAATGTGCGTGATTGCATTCATAATCCACACGTTTATTATTTACCAAAATTACTATTTTAAATAGTAAAATTTATTCATAGCTTATGTAGCAAAATTTACTATTTAAAATAGTAATTTTTCCTATACATTCAGTATATCCCTCCGTTCCTTTATGATATAGTAATTTTTTCTACCTTTTTAGTAAATTTTCGTACGACAAGTTTCTCAGTAAGAAGGAAAGGCAATAAACATGTTTAACCAACAAACGGAAATTGTGCGAATTCTGTGTGGTATCACCCGCCCCATTCTTTAACGAAAGGAGGCTTAAACATCGGTCCTTCGAGCCGGATCTGCGATTTCAACAGGTAAGCTCGGTCCCGAGCGTTCAGCTTCTAGAAATTCCATCAGCCTGTTTAAGCGTATTATAGACATATCGCTCGATTTCTCTGTGGTATTAACTTCACCTATGCTGTTCGAGCGCTGCCATACTCACAATAATTCTTCTGGGAGTGAAGATTCTACCAGGGGGTACAGCCAGTATGTCAAGCGCACGAAGATACGATTCGATCTTATCGTATAAATTAGCCAGCTGCACCTGTTCATTGGACGTCGCGTTCTGTAGCACAAGTTGTAGGAGCTCGCGAACGTACACTTCTATCTGTAAGTCGTCGCGGCCGAAACGTCTCTTCAAACTCTCGTTGACTTTATTGTAATTTTCGCCGGTCGGTGAATAAATCTTGACGAGTTCTGCTGCTCGCGAGTTAGGTTCCATGGTTTGAATTAGATACTGAAATTTAACTTTATTGTCTATATTGTTGTCTTCATGTATCTTCTTAAATAAACTCCAGAACTGAAGGCAGTCTCGCATATTTCCATTAAACTTCACCAACTCTATTTTCGCCCTTTCCTCATTTATTCTCGCGCGTTTCGTTTACAAGCCTCTCTGAGGCTGCCACCTTTTCGGTCGCATCGCTGTGCGCGTCGGCGGTCGCTCGCGAGAGAGAGAGAAAGAGTATCGGTACGCTCACCGGTTCTGACACGCTTCGTCGTCTTGAGTCCACGTTTACTGCCTCCACGGTGGCTGTCTCGTCCCTCTCTGGCTGCGATCTCGAGGTCGGCGAAGGTCGGTTGCTTCGCCCCTGTCAGCAGGTCGGTGGACCTCGGCTGCTTGCCAAGAATCCCCTCGCGCCTGGGCCTTGACTAGCCCGCGCTCCTTTGCTCAGTGACTGTGAGCCAGGGAGGACGTCCGTCCGCGTCCCTGCCTAATCGGGAAGAGAGTGTCTCTCACACTCCTCTCTTATTTGAGGTTTTCCTCATGTTAGGGATTATTTCCGCTACCCTTCTCCGATTCCCTCTCTCTCCGTGCATCTGTTCACTGTTCGTATTTCGCGGCTTCGCGTGTGTGTGACGAGCTCGTGTGCGCTGGGCGTTCTCGAACGCCTTGTCGCAACGCAATCAAGACGCGTTCATACTTTTCGACTGGGATCGTTGGTGCCGTGAGTCGAGTGTTACGTCGTTGACGATAATCTAAGTATTCCTCATTTTTTAACTGTTCTATAGTTCGGGACAGAGTCGCTTCCTGATAATGATGATAAAAATTAGCACGAACCAATTACAGAACCCACGCTAACGAAAATTTAACTTTCAGTGCAGGTCAAAAGCCCAGCAATATCTGCCGTGCAGTCAACCTTGCACCTTCCATTAAATTTTCTCCCGTGTATACTGTAGTTCTTTTCGGCTCGTTCGAAATCCGACAGAGACCCATCATACTCCAACCCAGAAATACTTTATAAGATATTTACGAATGCGTACTTACTTGTGATATTCGTTGATTCAAAATAATAAATCGTTTTTTTTTATATTGTTGTTGTTTATTATAATTTTCTCGTACAGCCTCCTTGATTAGGTATACAAAATAATTTATTATTTTTTTCCTATGGGAACAACCTCCTTGGTGGAGACCCAGAACAGAACTTCAAAGATTATGACTATTTATAATTAGTGTACACTGTACAACCTACTTGGTTGACACACAGAACAAAACGTAAGGATATTTTTTTATTTGTAGTAGTTAGTCCACAACCTCCTTGGTTGAGACTCAAACCAGAACTCGATTTTCTTTTATTGCAATTAGTCCACAACCTCTTCGGTTGAGACTCAGACTCGTAATCCTGAATCGCGGTACAGAATTATATAGTAGTTACGCGCTACAGAATTAGATAGTAGTTACGGATTGCGAGCCTCGCTGGCTTATGACGGGCGACCGTCATAGCGTGTAATTTTAAACATATAATTGAATATTATACTCTCGTTATGTATACATCACTTATAAACTTCTTTCAATCATCGTTTAAGTTCATGGAAGATCTCAAGCAAAGTCTCAAATCTTCTTAATTTTTCTATTTTTGAAGCACTGGTGTTCCACCAAATAGGACAGGCATATGTGAAGATGAGTCTTATGAGTAGAAGGTAGCAGATGATTTTTTCGTATTTGCTTAGTGACTTGTTAAAGAAAACTTTGGAGTATGCTCTGAATGTTATTTTGGCTTTTGAAAGTTGAATCATCTATGTGCTTATTAATTCTTATGGGGTAATTGAGATGAACTCCAAAATATTTAATTGAATTTACATTTTCTATTGCATGGGCTATGTAATTTTCATAGATGTTAATATGGAAGTTAGCAATGGATTTTCTAATGTTAAGGCTGATTTGATTTAAGGTGCGTCTAAATAGGATTGTGTTGTATTTGGATGGGTTGATTTTTCAATTCAGAGTTTGTAATGGTTGTTGAATTTATTGGTGAGAATTTCTAATTTGTTTTGTATTATTTCGGGATTGGGATCAGCTACGAGGATAACAAAGTCGTCAGCAAAAGCGGCATGACAAGTGTTATTGGTGGAGTTTAGGTTGAATAGATTAGGGATGTTGTGAGTGTAAATATTGAAGAGATCAGGAGAGTTAACTGTGCCTTGCATGAGACCTTCCATGATATGGAATGTTATGGATGAGGTTTGATTCCCATTCTAGGTAATGAAGGATCTGTTTAGAGTCATGTGCCAGCATAAAGTGAAGAGGAGGCCATTGATCCAGACAGAATCAAAGACTTTTTCCAAGTCAATAGCTGCTGCACCTATGAATTCCTTTTTATATAGATGAGAGGAGATTATATTAACGATATGGATGGTGGAGGGCGTGTGTGGTCGAGTGTTTATGACGGAAGCCAAATTGATTTTTGGGAATGATTTTATTATTTCCTGTGTTTTTAATGGAGTGGTTAATAATTATTTCGTATACTTTACTTATTGCAGGTGTTAGATTAATAAGTCGGTAGCAAACGGGGATATCAGGTTTTTTATTAGGTTTGAGGATGGGGAGTATTTTGGCAGTTTTCCAGGGTTTTGGGAAGTATTTGTAATTTAGGCAATTATTGAAGAGTATTCTATATTGTTTGGGTGGTAGATGTTTGAGGGCTAATGGAGGGATATTGTCAATACCATGAGAAGTTTTATTGAAGAGCGATTTAAAGATTTTATTTATTTGTTGGGCGTTATGAAATAGGAAGGAGTTATTATTAGTATTTGGGTTGATCGCAGTGTTGGAATTATTGAATTGTGTGATGGTTAAGTTAAGGTTAAGATTTGTTTCAAAGTTTGTTTTTAGTTCGGTGATAGTGTTATTGACTTTGTTTTTTAGTGCGGTGTTTATGTTTGTGTATCTCGGGGAGTTAATTTTTTCATATTGTGCGCCAATAATGTTTAGTATAAAAGTTTGATTAAGAATTTGATAGTTATTATTAATGATTGGGAGTATATTTTTGTTGCAGTTAACATTGTCAAGTATATTAGCGTTATTTGTTGGGATGGATAATTTGTCTTTATTTAAAGAGATTTTTATCTGAAGAATCTATTAATTTTTGGGAAGAATTATTCGGATTTTTTGTGTGAAATTTGTTTTAGCTGGCTATTCCAGAATTTCATGTAGGCTGTTTAGTATTCTCCCTTTAGTTGTTCATTGACTACATTTATTAGTGTTTTTAAGTATGAGGGATTGAGTTAAATTGGTTGTTGGTGAGAATATTTGTAGGATTTATTGAGGCAAGAGATCAGGAAGGATTTGTATTTGTGGAGCTTTTTGATTTTGAGAGTAGTGTACTGTAGTATGGTGTTAGATGGTTTGAATTTGGGACATGTGTTGATGATATTGTTAATTAGTGTATTTAATTTATCTAAATGATTGATAATTTTAGTCATAGTTAGGTTTCTGTCGTGGGTGATCGTAGTGTTGAATTTTTTTCGAGATTTTTTGTGAATTTGGTCGATTTAATGCGTTTGAAAGTGAATTTGTAGTTTATTTCGGGATTAATTAATTGGATGTAGTTATTGAGGTTAATGGATATTTGTAGTGCTTGATGGTCGCTGTTGTAATGAGCTACTTTAATTTTATTATTGGTTAGGTTGGCTATATTGATTGTATGATCTTTTATGACTAGGTCTTGGAAGGAGCCTGCGCTCGGGAAGGTTGGTCACAGGGCGGGATTATTTTGGCTCTGTACAAAAGTTCTTGATTCTGTACTCAATTTTTAAGCATTCTGCCTTTGGTTTTGGTGGTGGGATCCCCTGATGTCGTATGTCTGGCGTTTAGGTCACCAGCCATAATGTAGTAATTGTAGTTATTTTGTAAATTTAGTTAATTGAAAAGGTGATTAATTTCATTTATGAAGATTTTATATTCAAAGTTGTTGGCGTATAGTGCCACGATAAATAAATAGTTGTTATTTGATAATTTAATTTTGGCTATGGAGTATTCAAGTATTTTGTTATTAAAGGGCGCCGGTTGGGTGATGTGGGTGTATTCGATTGTGCTTTTTATCATGATTGCAGTGCCCCCTCCTCGTTGGCTATTGGTTCGGTTAGTTCTAATTAAGTTGTGGTCGGCGAATTGAAGTTTGTGATTTTTGTTTAGTTTAGTTTCGTTAATGCAAATTATGTCAGGTGTGAGTTAATTTATGTAGGTTAGTAGATCGTATCGTTTAGCTAATGATACTATTGAGTTTGTGTTTATGGATGAGATTGTTAATTTATTAATTTGCTTGGGAGCGTGATTAGTCATCGAGAGTGGATAGAGAGTTGAGGATTGTTTCAATTTTACTGCTATTGTTAGCTATTGTTTTCATGATGTTGTTTATTTGTGTGCTAAAAGAGTTGAGTATTTTTGTTTTGATATTGTTAAGCAGTTCGAAAAGATCGTTATCTATACCTGTGGGGTTGGTGCTTTGAGGTTGATTATTATTATTAAATAGGTGGTTAATTGTGTTGTTGTTAGTCCATGCAGTTTGAGTATTGTGTAAGTGGATAGGTTTATTTATCTGTTTTATTGTGTTGTGAGTTGGTGGTGAATTGTGATGAGTGGTTTGTGTAAGGATTTTTTTATCGTTTTTGCTAATTAGGGCTATTTTTTTATCTCTGACTGTATTTTTTTTAATGTCTCTAGCAAATTTGAAAAAGGTGCAACCTCTATGTGACGCAGGATGGCCCATTTGGTTGCAGTTAACGCAGTATAGGTGGGATTTATCAGTATTATTTATATCTAGTTTACAGTTCCCTGGTGTGTGGTTATCTGCGCATTTGACGCATCTATACCCTAAGTTACAGTTTGAGCTGGAATGGCCAAGTCTCTGGCAAGTTTTAGATTGAAAAATATCTTTTTTTTTAAGAGGTTCCCAAGTAACTTTTTGATCGCGCAAAAGCAACTTCATTTTCGTGCTATACGGCGTTCCCTCATTCGTTTCACGACTCATGTTTTTTTTAAATGCGAAGGTACAGGGATAGTCGAATCTATACCTCATATAACAAATATCCCAAATAGAAGAAAAAAAGAAATAATAGCACCTTTATATATATATGCAAGAAAAAAAAACAAATAGTCTGTCTATTACCTTATAATTCTTCAATAATGAAATGAAATCCAAAAAAAACTTCCTCTTATACTCAGCAAAGTAATTGTTAATTACCGTTAGTAAAAGAGAAAACACAAAAATTTACACCAATTCACCAACAGTCGCAGTCAGCCGTTAAGCAAGCAGCACACCTCCCGTGTACAGACACTAACACACCGCGACGCGCAGCTTGGTCGTATAAAAAAAAATCGCACGAAAAATCACCTCAGCGGGTCCTGTCACGGTCGCCAATTTGTAACGTGGTATTTAGCTGCCCTCCAACTTGGTCCTACGCTCGTTGACAAACAATTTTCCCGCAAAATCCAAGCTAAATAAATAAATAGAATACTCGGTTGCTTCTCGCTGAGAAGTTCCTGGACCACGAAACTAAGTGTTTTCGCGTATATGAACTCAAGCTGAATCTCGGGAAAGAATCACGTGAAAAAAAACAAAAAACACACAAAGTAATTTTCACTGATATGTCTAGTACACATGAATTGGCTTGCTGCTACGGCCGCTGCTCGTGGTGTTGGCTGCAGTCTCGTTGCACTCACCCATTGCTTCTCGTTGCACCCTTGAATATTTCCGAAACAAAATAACACAACCCTTACTCTTTACTTGATAGAAAAGCTTCACAGTCTTAACTACTGTAAGTACAGAGAAAAACTGCACTAATAGGCCAGGAGAATTATATATCGTTATGGATGTTGCTTGAAACTGGTTTTTTTTGTGGATTATGGTGCCATATGTTATTTAAAATGATAATTTCACTAAGCGCCGGGTCAAAACCCTGTGCTAACTTCAGGAAAAATCGAGAGCTGAAAAAAGTCGAAAAAATCGTGTATGTTTTCCGACATTTTCCTTAATAGTTTTCAAAATACGTCGATCTAGAGAAAAAGTGAATACTACTAAAATTGTTCACTAATAAATTCTCTGTATGATAGAAACAAATTCGCGCTCCTAAATGAAAAATTAACATTGGAAATGGACTTGGAGCCAGAGCGTTAAAGTAAAAAACTACAACAATTTTTGGACATCTATTTTGCAAGTAAATTATTAACTAAATATTTCATCCTTTTTAACATTAATGCTTTAAAGTAATGCAATTCCAAATCTCGAAACCCGATGCCGATCGGACTAATAGTTTAGCCGTGAGCTAATAGTTAATTTACTATAGCCAGAAATCAAACCACTTTTTTGTATTAACATAACGTGTAAAGTTATGCATCAAAATTGGCGCTGATTTTTTAACATATTCTTGAACATCTTAACTTTCATATTCTATAATTGTTTCATCGATTTTTGTTTATTTAACAATATTTGGGACGACTTTATCGAATCAAAAAATTTTTTCTTTATAAACAAATTGATTATTTTAGCAATTATTCGATGTTTCAAAAAAATTTAAAAGCAGGAATAATACTTTTTGAAATATCTAATGCCAAAGTTGCGAAGCGTTAGTTACTGTTATATGTGACATGGACAAATTTTAAAAAGACAGGTTGATTTCTTTTTGCGAGTTCTTTTTAAAGTCGTGTAAGCAATAATGATAGTGCATGTACTTTTTGCAAAAAAAGGAATTAATTACGTCGAATCTGACTGCCGAAGTTGTAAAAACGAAGGGGAGGGGATAAATTTCGGAAGTCGAAAACGCACGTTCAAAATCGACTCGCTCGCTAAAACTATCGATATATCTCGGCTTCTAGGGCACATATTTTGATTATTTTTTTTTAAATCGATATAGCGGGATGAAAGAAACGCTTTTATAATGGTTTCGTTCATTAACAATTTATTGCTATACAGGTATAATAACAATAAGATATTTCTAGGCTTTCCATGTTTATTATTTTTTTGTATATTATTAATGATTTGCAAAGTTAATCTACTTTCATTATTGTAAATATAATTCACTTTAAATAATTATACAGTATCTCGCTTTTATTAATGTTGCTATTTAAAACAGCATTATTTGTGCATTTTAATGTATTATATAGATAGATAGTATTAAATAATATAATTCAAAATTATGTTCATAGCCAATATATTTATTTTATTCATTATTATAATAATTAATTTAATTTCGCCTTTTTACATGGAATTTCGCTTATACTTAAATTATCTATGCACACGTTAACTACATGGTCAATAATTAGTTTATTATCGCATTCATTTATTACATGGTCGATTAATTCGTCTAAAATCGAACTGACTATTTCGTTACTAATACTAAATTCAACTTCTTCGTTGTCCTCTAATTCATTAGTTTCAGATTGGAAGAATCTATATTATCATTAGTAACAGATACTTCGCAGTTTTTGCAAGTCTGTCCATGGCACCCTGTACCATAGTCGGAACATTTTAAACCGAGTTTAACGCACGTACAAGACTTGCTGCAGCCCTTTACGCACTTGCAACTAATATCTTTTAAAATATTCTCTGGTACTAATAATTCTTTTGTGCATATTGGCTGGAGCATATCTTCTTTAATCATCCAGCCCCACTGAGTCGGATTTAACGAATTACCCAGCCAATGCTGCAATTGACAATAAACTCTTAAAGAATGTTGTTCTGCCGCCGATTCCGTAGGAGGAAGAACAGCGAAATTAAAAGTTAAAAAGTTAAAACTAGCGCTAAAGAAAGTGGAAAGATGGTGCAGCTCTACGGGGCTTTCAGTTAACCCGAGTAAAATCGAGCTGGTCATCTTTACACGGAAATATAAGATTCACCGCTATAGGGCCCCGAGGCTTCAGGGCAAGATACTAGAGGTGAAGGATTCGGCTAAATATCTAGGGGTAATCCTAGATAAAAAGCTCAATTGGAAGGAACATCTCTCGGTCCAATGCAACAAGGTAATTACAGCCTTTTGGACCTGCAGAAGGGCCTTCAGCAATACCTGGGGACTTAATCCCGGGACGGTCCTCTGGCTATACAGGGCTGTACTCCTGCCCAGACTCGCATACGCCTCTGTGGTCTGGTGGCCTAGGGTGGAGCAGGTTGTGGCGGGAAGGGCCCTGGAAAGAATAAGGGGACTTATACTTAGAGGAGCCACGGCGCAAGACGTACAACTCCAACTAAGGTACTCGGTCTACTGGCTGGAGTAGAACCTATACACCTCGCCATCATTGGCGAGGCGGCGAAAACGGCCTACAGATTAAATGCCCAGGGCAAATGGAGGCCAGGTACACGACACACCCGATTACCAAGGGCGTTGACATCCGATTCAGAAATTAACATGAGGACGGATATTATTATTCCAAGAGTTACCTTTGGAAGGAGATATACGGTGGAGGTGCCCAGCAGGGAGGACTGGATCACGAAACGGGACACCCTGCCGGGCAGCGGTGAAATCTGGTATACAGATGGATCCAAGACCGCTAAGGGAAAAGGGGCAGGATACTACTGTCGCAGGGACTGAAGGGGCACTTCTCTCCCACTGGGGCAGTACGCCATCGTCTTTCAATCCGAAGTCGTAGCAATCATGTCCTGTGCTCAGAGGATCCTAGAACTCGAGACACGGGACAAGCATATCAGCATCTGTTCTGACAGCCGGGCAGCGCTGGGGGCGTTGGAAACTCACCGAACCGTCTCGGCGCTTGTCTGGGACTGCAAAAAGGCACTCAACAAGCTGACACTGCACAACAGGGTCAGGCTATTATGGGTGCCGGGACACACTGGTATCAGGGGCAATGAGGTCGCCGACAGACTAGCCGCTCTGGGAGCAGGAACCTGCCTACCGGGTCCAGAACCCACGGTCGGGGCGCCTAGGTGCCTAGCCGTGGGGAGGATATTGGAATGGGTCAGGGACAAGCACACCGGAAGCTGGCGTGAAAGTCGCGACTGCAAACACTCCAGGATGGTGATTGGCCCGGTACTGAATAAAGAATGGAGCCTCTGCATGACTGGCAACAGCAGGAGGAACTCCAGATGCTTAGCCCAGATCATATCTGGTCATGGGCGACTTAGACACTTTGTCAAGAAAATAGGTGGAGAAGAATTGGGCACGTGTAGGTGGTGCGGATCGGAGGAAGAAACTCCTGCTCACATCATTACAGAATGCCCGGGCTTCTGCAACCTCAGGAACCAACTACTAGGGGACTTTTTCATAGACCCACAGGAGATAAGGCTCGCTAACTCGGGCGTCATTCTCTTGTTTTGGAGAATGGCTGTCCTGCCGGAGTAGCACGAGCAACCTCAGGGAATGGTACAATGGGCGCACAGCCTACGTGCCGGGGCCGTTAGGGGCTCCTCCCAGAGCATTAATAAATTTGAAAAACAAATACCTCAATTGATTTAATTTAAAATTACAGCATTTTTTTCCTCCATACAAAGCCGCTGTAATTATTTTTCCTGCACTCGCAATCTCTTGTATTGTTGCATTCGCCTTATAAAATGTTAATACTTGCGATATGAAATTAGGATTGCTTTCAAATAATTTTATAATTTTACTTTTTCCTTGCTTGAAAAAAGCTGATGTTGTATAGCAGCCAGTAAATGCATGAATAAACCCAATTACATGTGTTAAAGTTGAATTTATAAACGAAATTGAAGAATAATTTTTTTCCGGTGTCTTTCCTTTACGAGGATTTAAGAAAAATATTTTTTTGTCTACTGACACTCTCTGCGATAAAATTACTAAAATGTCAATATCTTCGGCTACGATAACTGCTACTTTTTCTTCATCGGCAATATTCATAGCTGTTTGAACGATTAAAGTGTCTGCATCTTCACTAGCTTGCTCAGTACAAAATCCATCTGCTCGTAATTTTGCTCAAAAAATGAAATAAATCTATTTTTATTTCTATTATTTGATAAAAACTTCTCTTGAGATGTTGTTGCTGTCATGGATAAATCAAATTCAACTTCAGAACATAATTGTTTGGACTGTCGACGCTGACTTGCTGCTTTCTTCGTAGTTGTTAAATTTTCTGGATATCCATCGAAGATTATGAAACTATTTGCATGGTAATGCTTCGTAACGTAAGCTACGTAACGATTAAAAATATTTTCAAATGTCTCTCGTTGTGACCAGATAACTTTGTGTAAAAGAAATCTTCCATCTACTACGTAAAAACAGTCCTTCGTTGGTATAGATTCATTTAATGGACGAAAATGATCATACAATTTTGACTTGTCTGTCTTGCGCATAATACCATTATCAAAAATAGATAATGGATAAGGCGCAAGTTCATGAGCAAAATAATCTTTCAATTCACAGTGTTTTTGATTCGCTTCCTCGCTTTTTATGCAATCTGGGTGCAAAACAGTATAAATAGTGTCGTAGTTACTTGGCTGTGCATTAACAAATGGCAAGAAAAGAATCTTACTCTTATCGTAACTTAAATGGCTTGTTATATAACCATTCCAACCTTTGAACTCAGATGGATATTTGGTTTTGCCTTAGAGCCACGTAAAATCAGTTCAAGACAATTTTACGTTTAAAGATAATGGATATATTCTATCAAGATCCTGAACAATTATATTTTCCATTCCGGAACGTGCTGCTTTATTGAAAATTTCCAGATCAATTTTTCCAAATGTACCTATACTTTCAGTAGATGGTCGAGTCAACAAACTGAGTGTATACGTTATCATAAACATTATTTTGCGGATGACTCAATAGAGAGCTTTCAAATAATTGAATTTCTTCGTACGTGCAACAAAATCCCATAGAATTTAAAAGTCGTATCAAATCTTTAGATCCATATTTTTTGTTAAGCATAGCTACTAAGCCAATTAAAAGGGAAAACACAAAAGATCTCGGACGAGTAGCTGCTAAAATACTGTGAGCTATTGAAGTTACTTTTGTTTCGGTTTTTCTTTCACTCGACTTGTTTTTTTGACATGATTTCGCTCAATAAAATATTTAACGTTTCTGGTACAACAGAATTCACATCTTGAAGAAACTGATCAGTAGCAGGATATTGTATTGTATCGTAAATTTGCGATCGAATGTCTTCTAAAATTATTTTTGCAGCCGTTTTAACTATTCGAACGCGCTCTTTTTTTCATCTAAATTTTATTTTGGTACCAGTGCTCCGTCAAAACTTTTCCGCCAATATCAGTAAATGTTAAAATCGGGCCTGTTATCGTATTAGAGTGAATAATTATATCACTTCCAAAAGTTTTAGCCAATCTTGCTTTTAAATATTTCATGTCAGGCCATTAGTCGCTCTCAAAATTTTCAAGAATCGACGTTAGACTAAACTGACATTCATCTTTATTTGCAAGAATATACTCACTCACAAATGTTGCAGCTTCAGCAGTAACTGTTTCTAAAGGCTCTGAAGACTCCCTCCTCGTATTATACACATTTGTTTTACATATGACATGGTATCTTGCACCTTCAGCTTCGCGTAGAGCATCTACGCAGATTATTTTAGTTGAATTGGAGAATCGCTTAATAAAGCTCTCTTTGCCAGCGTTTGTTACAATAAATTGAACGGCCTTTCTTCTAATTAATGGATATTTCAGCTGTTTTTTAATAAAATCTTCAGATACATCTCCTCCGCATATAAAACACTGGTTGTCGAAATCATACTTTGTCTCTGAACGCGTATTATGCGACGATGAAGACGTAAAATTTTTACTTCGCTAGAATAATTTTTTAGCATAGTTAGAATGAACATTTATTAACTCAAACTTTTTAAATTGAAAGTGCTTTCTATCTTGTCTCTTCATTCTAGTTTCGATACACTTTTTTATCCCTTGTTTTGAAATAGTTCTAATGTCATCGCCAGCAATCAACGCTTCATCGCAAATAATACAGGTTTGCTCACTTTCCGCCATTATAAACTGTAACAATATTAAAATTATTATTTACAAATCCTACTAAAAAATGAGTTTTATTTATCTCATTGTCCCTTAAGTTTAAATTTAAAATGAGTTTCACTCACCAGTATAAGCAAAAAATTAAGGTTTATTCTGTCGTTTCAAAAATTTCAAAACAATACTCCAAAATAGCACTATTTCTGTTGTTATCTCTGTTGCTGTGACGCTCCAAAATTTTCAAAATAGCACTACTTCTATTCACTTTACACGATCCTGCTTCGACGAGAGCAAATAGAAAACTGCAGTGTAGAATAACTACTGCGCTTTCCTTCTTACTCGACGCCGTATACCTGCGATTCATAAGAAAGGCCATCCGACGGTCAGGTAAAATGTAGGAAAGTCATGTACCCTTATTCCGCAGCTGCGATAGTCCGGAGCACTTGCACATCAGAAAGGTGAAATTCAGAGAAAGTGCATTAACTCCAGGTCAAGATGATATACAGCTTATATCATAAATATCAATAATTTATAACCAATTATAAGAAACTATTTTTCTAGCGACGATAATTACTTTTTTTATCCCTGCTGCTGAGGGCGTGACAGGTTTGATTTGCACAAATAATGCTGTTTTAAATAGCAACATTAATAAAAGCGAGATACTGTATAATTATTTAAAGTGAATTATATTTACAATAATGAAAGTAGATTAACTTTGCAAATCATTAATAATATACAAAAAAATAATAAACATGGAAAGCCTAGAAATATCTTATTGTTATTATACCTGTATAGCAATAAATTGTTAATGAACGAAACCATTATAAAAGCGTTTCTTTCATCCCGCTATATCGATTTAAAAAAAAATAATCAAAATATGTGCCCTAGAAGCCGAGATATATCGATAGTTTTAGCGAGCGAGTCGATTTTGAACGTGCGTTTTCGACTTCCGAAATTTATCCCCTCCCCTTCGTTTTTACAACTTCGGCAGTCAGATTCGACGTAATTAATTCCTTTTTTTGCAAAAAGTACATGCACTATCATTATTGCTTACACGACTTTAAAAAGAACTCGCAAAAAGAAATCAACCTGTCTTTTTAAAATTTGTCCATGTCACATATAACAGTAACTAACGCTTCGCAACTTTGGCATTAGATATTTCAAAAAGTATTATTCCTGCTTTTAAATTTTTTTGAAACATCGAATAATTGCTAAAATAATCAATTTGTTTATAAAGAAAAAATTTTTTGATTCGATAAAGTCGTCCCAAATATTGTTAAATAAACAAAAATCGATGAAACAATTATAGAATATGAAAGTTAAGATGTTCAAGAATATGTTAAAAAATCAGCGCCAATTTTGATGCATAACTTTACACGTTATGTTAATACAAAAAAGTGGTTTGATTTCTGGCTATAGTAAATTAACTATTAGCTCACGGCTAAACTATTAGTCCGATCGGCATCGGGTTTCGAGATTTGGAATTGCATTACTTTAAAGCATTAATGTTAAAAAGGATGAAATATTTAATTAATAATTTACTTGCAAAATAGATGTCCAAAAATTGTTGTAGTTTTTTACTTTAACGCTCTGGCTCCAAGTCCATTTCCAATGTTAATTTTTCATTTAGGAGCGCGAATTTGTTTCTATCATACAGAGAATTTATTAGTGAACAATTTTAGTAGTATTCACTTTTTCTCTAGATCGACGTATTTTGAAAACTATTAAGGAAAATGTCGGAAAACATACACGATTTTTTCGACTTTTTTCAGCTCTCGATTTTTCCTGAAGTTAGCACAGGGTTTTGACCCGGCGCTTAGTGAAATTATCATTTTAAATAACATATGGCACCATAATCCACAAAAAAAAAACCAGTTTCAAGCAACATCCATAACGATATATAATTCTCCCTTGTTCGCGTTTCAAGCCCATTGAGGCGTATATTTAATTTATATTGTTTAGCTTAGTATGAGTTAAAGTCCGCTTATCTAAATTCGACGAAAGAACGAAGGCTTAAGCAGGGCCTTCCATGCTCAGTTCAGCGAGTGCTGTGTTCAGTTCGTTTTGTGCGACCGAGGCGTGAGCGTCACCTAATTAAGCTACGTTTGTTAAGCTAAGTGATATAGATTATAAGTAAGGGTCTATCTGTATTCGAAAAGGCGGACGAAGTCACGAAGCGGACTTCGTGTAGTAAGATCACTACAGGTGCCAGTGACAACGAGTCAAAAGAGAGTCGTTTTAGAAGACAGTGCGCGGTGAGGGCTGTACCCGTTCTTCAGACGTGGAGACAGCGTACTGTCTGGTAAACTGGACTACCTCCCCTGGAGTACTTGTCATACTGTATAAACGAGAGGACAACAGCAGTGTGTCCGACTCATTATTTGTTAGTGCGTATGTATTGTTGTAAGTAGTTTAATTATACTATATAAGGAATTATTAATAAGTCTGTACACTGTTGTAGAGTATATGTTAAAATAAACTGATAACTCTGTAGCTTTATTTATAATCTTGCTTGGGCTTTTCCCTCTAATTCGAGAGGGTTTTTACGCCTATGCAAGATTTGGAAAGGTAGAGACACGCGGTTAACTTTCATTCAAGTGTTTATTTATTCACCATACCCAACCACCCATTCCTACGTTAAATGCAATCTTTTCATCCCTATTAGTGCAGGCGCATTTCCCAGCTGCGAAGATGATGCGCTTGCACTAAGTGCGCAAATCAACAAATTGTTGATGTTGAAATGCCCGCGGTGGCGGCGGGATTCGCAGGAGGGGTGCCGTTCGTCGGATCTCTAAAGAGGCGTCTAACCCCAGCTAACCCCCTACCCTAATACGGCCTGCGACCACTCAAGGTTCTTGTATTAGGCATATGCCTGTGTGTACCTCAGCAAGGCGCTTGGTCAGAACGGCCGAGGCGCATTTGTTGTTGTGCAAGTTAATCTGGGTAAATGACACCCTGACACTAGCCATGGAGGTTAAATCGGTGCGGCGCTACCCGTTCCCTGACTTCTGGGTCCCTCGCCCACCCTCACGAAGAAGGTTCTCAGGCACCATTGAATCCTAAACTCGTGGTTCCTAAGTACCCGCAAGCAGGCATCGGTGATGCTGAGGATAAGGAAGGTGCCGCTCTCCTGTCCCTCCCTTCTTTCCTCGGGCAACACCCGCCATCTCTCGACTGCGAGGTCCGGAGCCTGCGCCCAATCCGACCCAGAACCATATCCGGACTGAACCTGTTACCAGAGATCCAAATAGTGACTCGGTGAGGCTTCTTAAGTACAGACATCTCGGACAACACTAGTCCCGCCCCATCCCAAGGTCGCAGACTGGGAGCAATTCCCTCCAGCCAGTCCCTCGAGAAGCTATTTTCCGCCACTGCGGCGATGGCCCTCAGCTTAACGAAGCAGTCGCGGAAGGAGGGACACGGTCAGGCTTCGATCTTAAAGATCTCGGCTTCGACCACCTCATTGATGAGGGTCAAATGGTATTGGTTCAGCCTCCTCATCAGGGTAACCCTCCCCCATGAGAAGCCTCGTAGCGGGTCGATTATCCTCGCTGCAGTGAGACCATGCTCCAGGTTCGGCCTTCTGGCCACTGTCCTGTTGGTGGGATGGGTCTCGTTAGATCCTTTGCAGCGTTTACCGGTCTGGTTCCCCAAGGCTCCCGCCCCCGATGTTCCAGGTTCGGAACTCCCCCGGTTCCTGGGGTTTCCCAACCCCGAGGTCCCGGCTTCATTCCTCTTCTGTCTTTGTTTCTGGCGCAGGATCTTGCGCTTCTGGGCCCCCGAGACCTTTTGGCTCAGATCCTGCGTCAGTCGACTCTCGGCTACGGTCCCAGGAGAGTTCTCAGGAGAGCCCTCCCTCGGTCCCATAGGTGACATCTCCCTGGTTCTCTAGCGCGCCTCTGTTCAACAGCAGCCCGAACTCTCCCTCGCCGGAGATAGGTCCGACCAAAGTCCCCCCTGTTCCCAACGAGGTAGAGGAGGGACGTTCCTCTCCCTCTAGACTGGGCGTTGCCGCCCCGTTAGAGAAATCGTAAAGTTTCTGTGTATCCAACCTGTCGAGTCGTCTCAACCTGGTTGGAGGGTTGCTCTTGGCCTCTGACCGGTCCGTCAGGTTATTTACGTTACCTCCCTCTCTTTTTCGAGGAGAAGGGGCCAAGTTTCAGCAGCATCCCGGGAAGAGTCAAACCGGGAGAGCCCTTTGACGGGGATCCCGTGACCCACTACCACCAGGTCCTCGGGTATGGGTCGTTCACCCCGTTTCACCGGCGATCACTCCCCAGCCTCCCTTCCCAAAATTCCGTCACCCTCGGCACTGACAGACCATCGTCCTATCTCATTGCTCTGTTTTCTGTCCAAGGTACTTGAATGGTTGGTGCACCGGCAAATCTCACAATTCTTAGAATCCAGACTTCTCCTTGATCCATTACAAGCCGGCTTTCGCACTGGACACAGTACACAGTCTGCTCTCATCAAACTTACTGATGATATCAGGCTTGGAATGGACAGAAAGAGGGTGACACTTCTACTTCTTTTTGACTTTAGCAAAGCGTTTGACACAGTGTGTCACGCTAAGCTCCTTAGAAAGCTACCTCTCTTTCGCTTATCTAAGCAGGTCATTCGCTGGCTTGCATCCTATCTCACAGATAGAAGGCAAGCAGTCATTGATGAATCGGGAAGGAGATCTTCATTTCTTTCTCTAAATACTGGGGTTCCTCAGGGCTCTGTCCTAGGACCGCTACTCTTTTCCCTATACATCAATGACATTCAATACAGTTTTGACCCAGACATATCACACTTAATATATGCGGATGACCTGCAAATTTACAGCCAATGTCGCCTCGAAGAGCTTGATGCCTGTTCTGCCAGGATGACTGCTACTGCTGAGAGGATTAGGAACTGGGCTGAGGATAACTGGCTGAGGCTTAATGTTTCTAAAACCAAGGCGATCGTCTTTGGCACCACCTTCTATATAAATCAACTTCCATCCTATGCTTCAACATATTTGCATATAAATGGTGTCAGGGTCGATTTCTCGTCAGAGGTGCGTAGTCTGGGCATTGTGCTTGACTGTAGACTTAACTGGGCCTCGCATGTCAGCTACATCTGCAAGCGAGTGCATACACTGCTTTATAAACTCAATTTCTTTAGATCCAGCACAAATGCTCGCCTGCGGAAACATTTGGTGTCGGCCTTGTTACTTCCTATCATAGACTACTGCTCATTAGCCTACTGTGACATCTCATCTACCTTAAATGATAAGCTTCAGGTCTTAGTAAACTCTAGCATACGCTATATCTTTGGGGTGAGGGGGGATGTGCATATCACTCCGTTCAAGCGTGAGCTGGAGTGGCTTACCACATCTGGGCGACGCAAGTACTTCGCGACTTGTTACCTGGGACGATTGTTTAGTACAGCTGTCCCTGGCTACATCGCTGCGTACTTCAACGCCTTTGTCCCGCTCAGGCCTGTGCGGGGTGATGCGAGGGTCCTTGAAACCCCATTTGCAAATACTGCAAGACTCGTAAAATCATTTCACTTCATATCATCTGAGCTCTGGAATTCATTGCCTTCATCAATTCGAGATACCCATCTTCATCATAATTTTAAGCTTCTAGTTAAAGAACACTACCTGCGGTTGGATAGACTCACTTAATTTTAAGCTAATTTTAAGTTTTAATATTGTTTTCTTAAAACCGTTTGTACAACATAATGTATAATAAATATATTTTTCAAATCAAATCAAATCCCTTTCTTCGGTTTCCAGGATCCCATCTCCTAGTCCGAAGCCGGTACAGCCCCAGAACCGCCACACGAGCCCCCACACTCATTTTGCAAATGCGCACAACGTCAACACGGGCAACCGTCGTGGGGGTAAAAAAAAATTTACTAATGAATATTTTACAATTAGACGTAGTAATAAATTTCGTTCCGGTATATGGTCAGATATGACCATTGAGCAAATATTAATCCGGCCTATAAAAACTAGCAGTGGATGAATGGATCGAAGAGGATTGTCTGAGAGCGTACAGAGTAAATGGATTTTATCAATGGCAGTTTTAGTCGATATTTGTAATGCGTGTAATATGTAGATACCAAACCGTTGCGAATAAATAGAGATGCTGAGGATCTGATAAAATTATGTCAATTTTTCCAAAATTTTATCCGTTTCCAGTTACAAGCAAAATTATTAGTAGCGGTATAATTGGCGATGAAAAAATTAATTGTTTTAAAGCGTTCTGAGTAGGTACTTCAATCATGGTAAAAATGACCGACAATACATTCGGGACTATTAATCTCGAGCGAAAAAGTAAAGTTTTATCTCTTAAAACGGTTACTTCTTCGATTAAAATTAATCATGATTTAGAAATGCTTGATCCAACGTTAGTTTTCCAACGATTATACTTTAATTGTTGAATTCTAAAGTGATATGAATAAATTTATAATATTCGAACTTGCACATTATACGCTATAATTATTTGATGAATACGGCATACGAAAAACACGAAATTCAATTTTTTATGAAAATTTTAATATTGTTCCGAAAGCAACTTCAGAAAATGTATTTTTATAGATGATGGCTTTCTTTTACATCGTATAACTTGGCATATCAATCAAACAATTGATGAAATATTGAATCAATATATTCAATATGTTTTAAAATTGTTCACAGAAAAATATTGTATATTTTTTCATGGATATTATAATGGCACAAAATCATCGGAGCATTTACGTCGAAAAAATAAATTTTTTGGATGCGACATTAACATTGATCGTAATACAAAATTTACCTTCTCTCATGAAAGTTTTAGCGAGCGAAAATAATAAATGTAAATAAAAAAAAAATTTTCTAATAGATATTTTACATTTAGACGTAGTAATAAATTTCGTTCCAGTATAAGGTCAGATATGACCATTGAGCAAATATTAATGCGGCCTATGAAAACTAGCAGTGGATGAATGGATCGAAGAGGATTGTCTGAGAGCGTACAGAATAAATGGATTTTATCAATGGCAGTTTTAGTCGATATTTGTAATGCGTGTAATATGTAGATACCAAACCGTTGCGAATAAATAGAGATGCTGAGGATCTGATAAAATTATGTCAATTTTTCCAAAATTTTATCCGTTTCCAGTTACAAGCAAAATTATTAGTAGCGGTATAATTGGCGATGAAAAAATTAATTGTTTTAAAGCGTTCTGAGTAGGTACTTCAATTATGAAAAAAATGACTATGTATGATAGTACAAAATGGAAGATCCGACAAATTGAAGAACAAGAATCAGACTAACTCTTTCTCGTCCGCTTCTCAGTTTCTGCCGAAGCGTTAATCCTGGGGACCTTCGATGAACGAATTGATGTATACTTACATAGTACTTGGGGCGTGTAGTCTCACGGGATCCTGTGAGAATACGGGTGCTCAGCTTCACGATGAGGAGTTAATTGTTTTAGGTCTGTGTGTTAAGGAGTTCGAATAATAAGTGTCTCATGGAGATGCGGCACTTTACCGGCTAGGTGAGCAAAAAAACGGCGGCTCGGAATTTCTGCCGCAACTCAATAGACCAATTTCGGTTCAAACACGGATAAATCACGCGTCGTTTGAACCGCGTGACCGGGGTAAGTCCCGCCCTCAAGGTGGGCCGTCTTACCTGATTGGTCGCGTGCTCTATATCTACTAAAAAAACATTTCCGAAGGAATTTTCCACTCTGGTCAGTGTCAACAAACACTGACTTTGAGTTTACCCTCGGAGAGATGTTTTACGTTATGGGCATACATACACCTCTACCGGCATACGTATCTCTCTTTATGCAACTGGTGACGTTGCAACATATTTATTAATATTTTCTTTTACAAAAATTAGATTTACCGTATTTCATTTATTGGTCCGTCCTCTTCTTCCTCTACTGCTGTCAGACTTATTTCCCTATCGGACGAAAATAATGAGCTCCTGGTGAGCTCATCATTTATATGCATATTTGCACAGCGAATAACGAATTCATTTGCTGTCAATGATTCGCCATCGAGCAGCCCCACTATTCATGGATTTTTGAAGAGTTTTTTGGAATCCTAGTACAGTTTATGGTCAAATCTTTTTCTAAGGATTTCAAATTTAAACGATATTTGACCATTATCTGTTTAATTTTTTAAAAATCAAATATTTATGTAGTGAATACAATTCTGATTATTTCTATGGTATTAATATTATACTTACTTATGAATAGCAGTGCCGTTGATCGAATGCCAACGATTTCTTTTATTGCTTTGTGGAAGGATTCTGGTACATTAATTGTCGTATGAGCCAACCGATATACCGAAAATCCTTTCGGTTTCACTTTCCGAATCCATTCTCGTCTATAATATTCAATGAATGGATTTAATTCGGTATTGTGTAATCGGTGGCACTCTTCTAACAAAAAAAAACTTTTTTCTATTTTGTAATGCGGCAAATAAGTGAGAGCCATAAAGCGGAGCAGCATTTCATGTTTTTCGGGTTGTTCGGTATTATTATTTTTTTCAGCTGGCCTCTTATCGACCGCATTTTTGTATAGTGCCTGCAATAAATATATATAAAAAATTAATTATTATTGTAATTAAAGAATTATTTTAAATTTAGTATAAAAAATTACCTGGAAGTAGTGAAAATGGCACCCATTAATGCGTATATCGCTATGAACAGCTTTTGCTGCTATACGCATACCCGTTTCATAATCCGACATACACGACTCCGCATGCACGTTCAGATACTTCTCTTGAATATATCGCACGATAGCAATATAATCTTCCGTTTTTCGGGATCCCATTAAAATGCAAAATCTAAGGAAGCCCTGTAATAATATTATTAAAATAATTATAAAATTTATTGATGCAGAAGACACGGCCCGCCTGGCTGAGATAATATTCCTGCACGAGTACGGTACTGTGGAGGCGGCAGGGAACAGGGGCAGTAAGATCAAACTGCACAGTATATAAGGAATATTGGCATAATAATAAAGTATATTAGCAGGAAATACGAAATACGACACCGCGCACGAGCTATGATAGAGAGAGAGAAAGATATGGCAAGATCGCCCGAATATCGGTGTAGTTAAGGCGGTACTTACAAATGTTGTTGCAACCGGGATTCGCTCTCGAGTTCGCTCGCTCGTAGCCTCGACATGGCTTGGGATCGTCCTGTCACGAGCTTTTCGTTCAAGGTAGGGTCGTGCTGAACGTGTGCAAGCAGTGCCGATTGAAAAACGGTAGCGATGGACTGCTTGCACTCGACGTTGGCGATAGACTTGTTCGTACGCATTAGGCTACGCGTCGCTTGCCCTATTAGACACTGGTGTCAATTTTAACAACAGTGCCTAATTGATCGGCAACGTCGCGCATGAGGCCACGCGTAGAACGGTAAGTATTGTTACGTCGTTATTTATATTTTTAACGACTTATTTGTGTTGTGCTATTCCTTAAGAAGGAATTAACGCATGCTCTTTTTGAGTCTAGCTTTTTCTTCACCAATAACTCGGGACGAGCAGTAATTTATTTTATTAATCGAGGAGAGAGTGAAAAGAAGAATTATTTTATTTTGACTGTGATTCTAATGTTGTTATTTTCAATATTTAGCTCGTTTTATGTTTGTTTTAATCACTACTCTTACGAACTATCCCAAACAGAACTGAGCTAAAGGATGTTTGAGAGATATTTTACGCGAATGGAATATTACAAAGTTTTTTACAATGATGTAATGAAACAGTAATGTACGCACATCTCTCTCTCTCTCTATATTGCGACGGTGGGAGTCGCAGCCGAGTAGAGCTGTTAGCTCACTCGGCCCTCAAAGGTAGAGAGAGTCACAAATTGGCGACCGTGACAGGACCAAATATCGGGAACGTCATCGGCGCGTTAGATAAACCGAACGGTAAACGAACAAACGACTGTCGAGCCTCATCTCTGAATCTGATGAGGACCGATTTTCGTTAGAAATTTTGCCATCCGGAGCCTATCTAAAATCGCTTCCATATTCTGCATAGGATAAGCATCACTTTTAGGTGACGTCAAAACCGATCTAACCCATCGGACTTCTTTACGATTACAACCGCACTTCGCCATTCGCGTCGATGGTTCAATCACGCCCGTATCATAAAGAACCTCTTCTTAGAAGCAGCTTACTCGGAGATATTCGATCGAACTTCTCCCGGAATGGAGCATACCCTTGCACATCTCTCTAGCTAAGTAGATCAGCTACCACCTTCTCCTGCTCGGAATCTAAGGCGGATATCCCCGCACATTCAGCCATAACATCTACCGAGCAGGCAGCCTGGCCCCTATGTACCAGTCGGCGTATGTTTCCCGTGACCTGAACCTTCCATTGCTCGCAGAAGTCCATCCCCAAGACTAAATCATGACCAATCCCCGACACTACCTTCAGAATGATTGCGAAATCCATAACAACACGCGGATGAGTACCGCTACACGCGGCTTTATTCGCGCGCTTACGGTTGACTCTGTATTGCTGCTGCTTTTGCTTCAAATCTCGCTGTGGAATATTGCTATCAACATAACCTCACTTTTGGCTTCACTACAATTTTCACCGGGACAACGACACGCAGAGCAATTTCCTATTTACCTACATTAGTGCCTACTACCATCTATCGTCTAGCTGTGAACCACATTAACGTTCGCTCGTTAACTCAACGCCACTACACTAACGTAGGATTTTTGCGCAAATTTTCAAAATTTTTACTTTTGTCAATTTTAATTAGTTATTTTGTAAAAACTAACTAGTCAATAGTAAATAGCTTATTCTTAGCGATTAGTAACTTTAATTCTTGCGTGTTTTTGCTATTTCACTTTTCTATCTCGTTTCCATTAACATAGTCTTCGTCTTAGTCTTAGTCTTAGTTTTATAATTGATAAAGTTTATACTATCATGAATCAAGTTGTGGATAATCCACAAGTCTGGGCCATATGTGATGAATGCAATAAATTCATCCAAACGTCTTCTCCTAAATCTTGCGAGATATGTGACAAAGCATATCACACAAGATGTAAAGTTCTCGAGCCTACAGCCATGTATGGGCGATCAGTAACTGCATGACTTGCATGCATAGCGAGGGCAAAGAAGGTGAAGGATGTTACTGTTGGAAGAGCAACACCTATGACTAGCTCTACCACTACGGCTACTACTCTAAATCCACTTCTTATATAGTAGCTGTCATCTCTACAACACCATCTTTGCCCTCTGCTCCGATTTTATCTCTTGCCACTGTTACATCATCTTTTTCCTCGCTATCTTCTTCATCTGCTAATAAAATTAATTATCAATCAGCACCAATGTCGACAAATACGCTCATTTACCATCAACTTCCTTTATCTATCACTCCACCCAGCGATCACCTCATGGCTGCAATTTCGTCTTCATCCTCATCACCGAACCAGCAGAGTTTCTCCGTGTATATCTTAGTATAATATATCTATTTTTAAAGTGAACTTATTGTGTTTGAGTTTTTATTTCGTGCGAACAGGGGACAGTTGGCCTTTCTGTGCCCCCGCCCGAGCGTTTCCCAGAATTGTCCGTGCCTCTATGCAATGGGGACATTGCTGAAAAGAATATCCCGGCCGTAAACAGACCTGGCAAACTACCGGACTCCCCTGTCCAGTGCTTGCCTTCTGCCGGCATTGAGCTGCACTATGCCCTATGCCCTTACACAGGAAACACATCCTATTTGGGCATTGGGCCGCTCGATGTCCGACTCGCGAGCACACGAAACATGGCTGTTAAGTTTAAGACACAGATCGCTTATTTATTAGTTTAAGCAGATTTGAGCGCGAATGCGGATGTCTTCTAGTAAAACAATAAATATGTTTATTGAGGGAAAAACCCCGAGTGCAGCGGTTCGTTGTTTTATTGGGGACATACTAGGTTCAGAGGTACGGCGCTTTTATCATAGGGTTGCTTGCTCGAGGTAGAGCGAGAGGTAGCGCCTTAAAAGGGGAGCCTGTGCCCAGTTTTCGATTATTGTTTCGAGAGCATCGAGCCGAGAAACAGCTAGCCGATGTCTCTCAAGAGCGCGTTTGAATCGTATATTAATTTTCCATTTGTATCTGTTCTGTATTTTTTAGTGTAACGAATAAATAGCATTAGTTTCTGGTTACACATAATATTTCCCTGTCAACCTCACTCCTTTGAACATTGAACATTTGGCGACCGTGACAGGACGTGGATTGCAGTAAGAAATAAAGTGGTGGTGCAAAATGGACGCGCTAAAGAAGAAGAGAACCGCAGTGCGTACAGCGCTGACTAAGGCAGCGAATTCTTTCAATGTATTGACGGAGGATACTGCTACTGAGGCTACGGATTTATCAGTGTCTTATGATTTACTCGAAGCCAAGTATACAGTATTGTCGACTTTAGATGAAGAAATTTTAAGTGCATTAATCAACGAAGGCGCGAGTGATGCTACTATTGAGAAGGAGTCAAACGATACTGACGAATACCACGCCAAATATCCTCATGCCAAGTGTAAATTTGAAGCTTACTCTGCTTCGAGAAGCAGAACGTCTGAAAGTGATAGAATTAGTACATCGAGTAGAGCAGAAAATGCAGCTACTACGCACGAATTGCGACTAGCCTACAGCCTTCCAAGATTGGACCTCTTCAAATTCAGCGGTGACGTACGAGATTGGCTCGAGTTCTAGAGCCGCTTCAAAAAAGTGCACGAGAATCACGAAATTCCGAACAAAGATAAGTTCCAATACCTTATACAAGCGATGATGTCTGGATCGCGCGCAGAGATTCTCGTGAAAAGTTATCCGCCGACAGGAGGCAATTATATTAAAGCCATCGATGCCTTAAAAAAGCGTTTTGGGGGCAGCGACCTACAAGTAGAAGTGTACGTTAGAGAGTTGCTGCAATTAGTGCTGCAAAATGCTATGTCGAGCAAAGAAATTCAGTTGGCCTCAATCTATGATAAAATCGAGTCGCACTTACGAGCGCTCGAGACCCTTGGCGTAACAACTGATAAATACGCAGCTTTATTATTTCCGTTAGTCGAGTCGTCGTTACCAGAAGAGCTTCTACGCGTGTGGCAACGATCAAGCAGTGTGAGTGATGCAGTTCAATACGAAAACTCTGATGCAGCTAAATGTCAGTAAAGAGTTTCGGTCTAAAAGAGAACAGTAACGCGGATCGAGCCAAAACGACGAAAGGTTCTAACGGAAAAAAGGAGCCGGCAAGTGCAAGCAGCCTGCTATCGAAAGGAGAAGAAGCTACTTGTGTTTTTTGTGACAAAACCGGCCATGAAAGTGCAAAATGTGTAAAAGGCAAAGACATGCTTTACGCCGAGAAAAAAGAGAAGGCTAAACAACGACAGCTAGCCGATGTCTCTCAAGAGCGCGTTTGTATCGTATATTAATTTTCCATTTGTATCTGTTCTGTATTTTTTAGTGTAACGAATAAATAGCATTAGTTTCTGGTTACACATAATATTTCCCTGTCAACCTCACTCCTTTGAACATTGAACAATGGCCCCACGATCCCCGTATCTACGTTTCGTACTCTTGGCGAACCACCAGATGACGGCTGGCTTATAGTTCGCCTATGACCCGAAGGAGAGTTGGCCTTCCCGCCACGTAAGGCTTCCGTATATGGACCACTCTTGGCCCTAAAATTTTGCGGCATAAACTGAGGACTAATCGGCACCACTAACGCCCTAGTGGTCTCCAATGCTTCCACGGCATTAGCCCTTGTGGCTTATCTTTCCCCTTGCCGTTGCTTCCGATTGGCACGTCGGCGGGATCGAGTACTACGACCACTATCCGAGCTCGAAGATGAACTCTTCGGCCTCGCGATACTAGCCGCCGCCACCCTATGGCTGGTACTCCCCGTGCCCTTGAACACTGCTCCTGGAATACGCATGCGATCCCTAGGTGGAGGCGGCACGTACCGGCGGTCGATCTCTTTCCTCCACTCCAACCGACGCCCGTACCGCTCAATGTCATCCAAGGACCTCGGCTCTTTGTCCTCGATGAAATGGCGAAACTCCGGAAGTAGGTTCCGTAAAGCTTGCCTCACCTGAGAACGCTCCCTTGGTGGTCGGCGCAAGTGACCCACAATATAACGGAAACACTGTAGAAAACTCGCGACCGACGCCCCCTTCAAATGAAAATCAATTTTAAACACCATAATTAAACGCTACAAAACAAAACTAACCAACAGAATTCACAGCGCAAACATTTTCTAAGATGTCTTTTAAAGCATATCCATTGACACGAGTTGTCAAATGTTTTGTTTATTGTTCGTACAAGTCTGCTAATCAGTACTTTCAGATTAATCGTAACTCGAAATTACGTTTTATTTTCCTTTTCGTATACGAACACAGTAGCAGACATCGCCAAAACTTGTATTCCAGTAGTGTACAGTTTCTGCTCAACCACGAAATATGAATAGTTCTAGATACATAATTTCGGCAAATCGGCGATGGCTTTCAACATATATACATGCATCTAGTTCCATCGGTGCGATGGCTTTCAACATATATCTATCAAATCTAGGAGTAAGCCAAAATCGACGCCATGTTGACATAATTCTAAACCCAACGCTGATCGCCAGTGAGAAAATCTACTAATATATCGACGATCATCACAAGTGAAAAAAACTACTAATACATCCACGATAGACAGGAGAGGAACGAAGCCGGAACCTCGGGGTTGGGAAACCTCAGGAATCGGGGAAGTTCCGATCCTGGAACATCGATGCCCGGGCTTCTGCAACTTTAGGAATCAACTACTAGGGGACTTTTTCATAGACCCACAGGAGATAAAGCTCGTCAACTCGGGTGCCATTCTTTCGTTTTGGAGAAGGGCTGGCCTACCGGAGTAGTATGAGCAACCTCAGGGGATGGTACGATGTGCGCACAGCCTACGTGCCGGGGTCGTCAGGGGCCCCTTCCAGAGCAATAATAATAATAATAATAATAGTACCGGAAATCAAAAGAGATTAATTTGAAAAAACCTTATAGGTCACACAAGAGTCAAAAGAGAATGGCTCAACGCCATAGGTACTATATTCAAAACAATTACGGGAACGCTAGATAATGACAATGCCATATATTTTAATGAAGCGATTAATAAAATAAAAACAGACGAAACTGAAACTACTCGTTTATTAAAAGAACAAATACAAGTTGTTCAATCTACAATCACAAACTTCAATGAACCAATAACAAATCTACATAGAGCAGAAAATACGTTTAATAAAAATCTTAAAGAAATTGAGGAATACACAAAAAATATAGAAATTAGAAATTTTAACAGTAGAGTTCAAGGAAATATTATAAAGCATCTTTCGTCTTTAATTTTAATGTGTACAGAGTTAAATAATGAACTAGAAATACTAACAAACGCTATTTTTTTTGCTAAAACAAGCAGACTTCATCCGAAAATAATGTCTCCACATCAATTACTAAAAGAATTACAAAAAACTTTGAACAAATTACCACCATGATTAAATTATCCTTTTCCATTAGATATTGACAATGCGCATGAACTTCTGAATTTAATACAAGCAATGAGCGCATGAAGAGAGCATCTCTATATCAACACTAAAATTGTACTTCTTCTCTGAACTAGATTATTTTATATTAAACAATAAACAACATCAAACATAGCCTTGTTTATTTTCTAACAAATACCTTATATGGATAGCACCTGGATAGGCCGTATGACGTGTATGTGCGCGCAATCACACGACGACATTCATATACATTAAAATTTCATATAGTAACCACTCGGTTTAATATAACTGAAACGGTTATATAACTGAAAATGGCGAAAATCAAGATTTTTGCAACTTTGACGATTATTAATTTAAAAACTCTTAACTTTTTGTGTGTACGTGTGATACTACCTTTTATTTAGAATTGGACAAAGTATTAAAAAAATTATTTAATCAAAAAATAAATTTTTTTGTTTTAACTAGAAAAAAGAGCTTACTCAGGATAACAGTTTTCAACGTCGACAACAATTTCGCTCATTCACGTATCAGTGGGATTGTCAAGTTGGCAACCCAGAGATATTTCAGGTCCAGCTTGGGCAAAGATATCTCGCACTGGGTGCGCGCCTGCGTTTCTGTTAGCGAACGAAGGTGCACTTAGCGGACCTGAGCAATTTTGCAGAGCCCGACGCGATCACATACACCTGGTCATTGTCAAGCTACCTTTGCACAATGATCTGCAATATTCGCTCACCATTGCGGATGGGTTTTCTAGATGGCCAGCAGCAATCCCGCTGTCAGATTAGCAGGCATACACGATCACCAGGGCTTTCTTCGAGTAGAGCATTTGCTCTTTTAGCACCCCGCTGACTATCACGACGGACAAGGGCATGCATTTCGAGGCACACCTTTTCGCGGCTCTCGTGGCGCTCATCGGTGTAAATAGTAGGTGTCTCCGGCGGAGATGCTCTTCGGGACCTTGCTCCGTATCTCGGGGGATTTACACGAGTAAGACTAAGAACGAGTTTTCCATAAACAGTGTTACGAACTTATATTTTCCGACGAAGTGAATACCAATCATGCCATAACAGATCACATCAGCGTAAACGTCGATGTGGAAGAAGATAAGTTATTTACAAGCGAGTGAAATCAAAAGTTTTGCATGTAAGTTAGTAAGCGCAGTTATTAACTATAATGATAATAAAAATAATTTAAGCAAACCAGAGTCACAACAACAAAATTACAATAGTAAATGCGTTTTTTGTCACAATATGAAACTAAATAGTATAATACACTTGCATTTTATTAAAGAAAGTAATCCTGAATCATGGATAAACATTCCATAAGGATAAACAGTAAGGGATGTCTCACTTTCAAAATATTATTTTATTTAATCTTCCTAAAGTTCATGGTGGTGCTGGAAATAGACAAACTGTGTCCAAGGCCCTGTCTGAGTGTTGTTTCGACATGCAAAAGGGATTCCAACAATTGTTTGCAATAGAAGAAATCCAAAAAGTGAGTGAACACATGCAAGCGTAAATATTAGTCTTTTATTAACATTTCCGCTGCGCGAGTAGATTTTTTTTATAAAATCGCGTATTTTCTTGATAAGTTCTCGTTGACTTTACTCTTTCAAGATCATCGTTACTTCTAATTTTTCTCCGGTGTAATTAGTGTTTTCACAAATGAAGAAAAAAAAGTTTAAATTTCCCTAATACATTTGGTTGAAGAAATCTGTGTACTGTGTTAGTTACAAGTAGATTATAAGACGAGTTAACACTTTGAGAACTAGTAAACGGCTGTTTCTCTCGGAAAAGGTGTATTTTGGATAACAATTTTTATGAACAGTTTGAAATGTACATGATCCCACTGAATAAGGGGCCGTTATTTTATGCAGGTTCATGACTTATAGTCCAGTCACTATAGCTTCAAAACAGGCCATTTTTGGAACAATCTGCCACCACTGAGATTTTTGCGCGAAGTTGTTCGGAAGCATGTAAGGATATAAAATACCATAAATGAAAAATTTAAAAAGTTGGGAAAATTGTTTAAACAACGGTGTAAAGTTATGAAAACATGGTTTTTAACTTTTGCGGAAAAACTATTAGTGCTAGCGAAAAAAAGTTTGGACAAAAAATATAGATATTTTCAAAACCTATAAAATGAGCTATGTTATGTAAAATTTCAATAATTAGTTTAACCTCAAAGCGGCGTGAAAGCCGGATATTGTCCATTTTTACAATTGTCAAAACTAATCAATATTTTCGTCGTAGATGATTGTAACAAAGCACTTTGTAAAGGTATCCATGCTTGGAATAGCTGGTAAAAATTTCAACTTTAAATGTTTATTAGTTTGCTGTCAAATCTATTTGTTATATAAAAAGATCGTCTCGTAGACATTAATTTTCCCAGCTCACAGCTACGGTACAGTCTCAATTAGGTACTCATTTTACTCCAATTTTATGTACAATTATGAACAAAATCTATTTAACAATTGTCTTTGTTTAAAACAGGCACTCGCGGTCACACACACACAAGCTGTTTCAAAGGAAAGGCGTACGCGAAATAAAACTCGAACACAAGAATTTCACTTTAATAAGATATATATTGCACTAATAATATAACACTAGTACACGGAAGAGTTCTGCTGCTTCGGCTGCTGTACGTGGTTCGGCTGCAGTCTCACTGCACTCACCCTTGGCTTTTTAGTTGACCTTTTAATCAAAGAATACCCTTACTCGTGATATACTTTACAGTCGATCTAACTGTCAGTACAGAGTAAAACCTAGCGTCTCTTTCCCAACGGCTTTCCCGAGACGCTTGTTTGTCCCACACCGATACCCAATACATAGCCATAAGCGCGCGAATAGTCGAAATCCATATTTCGCATATATTCGACGCGCTAATGAACTCTACGCATACATGCGTAACCCGTAAACATCCAGTAGCTAGAGAGAGACAGATAGCGCGCTTCTATTCCCCCACGCGCTTTTAATTCGCGTGACGTCACCGCTCGGACCTCCAAACTAGATCGGTCCTCAGTCGAGGTTCGACAGTCGTCCGAACATCTTCCCCCTCCCTCTCTCTACCTTTGAGGACCGAGTAAGCTAACAGCTGTACTCGGCTGCGACTCACATCGTCGCAATAGATTTTGTTCATAATTGTACATAAAATTGGAGTAAAATGAGTACCTAATTGAGACTGTACCGTAGCTGTGAGCTGGGAAAATTAATGTCTACGAGACGATCTTTTTATATAACAAATAGATTTGACAGCAAACTAATAAACATTTAAAGTTGAAATTTTTACCAGCTATTCCAAGCATAGATACCTTTACAAAGTGCTTTGTTACAATCATCTACGACGAAAATATTGATTAGTTTTGACAATTGTAAAAATGGACAATATCCGGCTTTCACGCCGCTTTGCTGTTAAACTAATTATTGGAATTTTACATAACATAGCTCATTTTATAGGTTTTGAGAATATCTATATTTTTTGTCAAAACTTTTTTTCGCTAACACTAATAGTTTTTCCGCAAAAGTTAAAAACCATGTTTTCATAACTTTACACCGTTGTTTAAACAATTTTCCCAACTTATTAGCTGTTTCATTTATGGTATTTTATATCCTTACATGTTTCATTTATGGTATTTTATATCCTTACATGCTTCCGAACAACTTCGCGCAAAAATCTCAGTGGTGGTAGATTGTTCAAAAAAAAAACGTATAGTGACTGGACTATTAAGTGTACATGCGAGTTCATGAACTTATCCAGATGCTTGAAAAATGTGCATTTATTATATGGGAATCCCTAGGATTGTAATTAAAAGATATTTTCTTGCATTCGTTTGTAACTAATGTTTACGGTATGTTTTATAAACATATTTCTCCTAAACTTATCATAAATCTATAAGATTTATTTATGGTTAGGTGAGATTAAATTCAAATATTGTCTTAATGATCTAGATATATAAAATGTGACGCTATATAATAAGATCGTTGGTTATCTAACCTATTTCACCAAATGGTTAGACTTCCTGATACTTTTGTCTTTACTGAGATGATATGCAAAATAGTCCTAGTAGTAATAGTCTCCTGTATCGTAGAGATACAAGAGAATTCTCTAGGACTATTTTGCAACACAGAAGATTCCCCCTAAACCTATGCTTATCTATGATTTTCTATAATAAATCCAGTTCATTTCACTTATAAAAACAGGCAAGCTATTTTGAAAAATAAATGATTAAAAATATAATGTTGTCTGGAACATCAAAAAAGTCTGTTAACAGGAATCATGGCAAAAAGGATAGTTTGCGAAGAAAAAATTGCATATGTTCGAGAGAAGCTTTTGGCAAGCGTAAATAAAAATAGAGAAAAGATAAGTGGCTTGTTTTTGGGGTGTTTTTTGATTTTATTTATGACGTATTTTGCCCCGCACACAATTTTTTACTTAATAATCTGCTCGCACTAGGCATTTTTAAAAGTGTAGTTGAAAAAGCGACAAATATACACCGAAATCGTTAATTTGGAAAGTAACTTTTTTTCTAAATAAAAAAGAAAGTGAAATTCGTTGAAGAAGGTATGCATGGATTAGAATTTATTGTTGTAATTTTTTGTAAATATTGCAATTAAACTGTTATTACATATTGGGCGGTTTATTGGAAAAGGCGTCGATGATTATGCTAAATCAAACTATTGCAGTAAGTGCAAATTTCGGAAATAAGTGGAAAAAACAAATGCAAATGATATCGTAGATGGTGATCTGAAAACTTTCAAACGAATTCTAGATACCCAATCATACGAGTATTACACAAGGAATGTACAGGATACTGTTAAAAAACGAATGGGTACTCGTCTTTGAAATTTGAAAAAATCAGCAAAAGGTCTTGGAAGAGCGAATTAACGGGAAAACTTAATAATAAGTTAGTAATTTATCAATATAATATGGACTTGTCATTCGTCGAAGTACAAATTCAATAAAAAAAATTAAGAACAACTAGGACGCTATATCGGTAAATGAAAATCCGTTGCACACTAGATCGATCGATATTCGATCACGCTGAATTTGAAAAGGTCACGTTGCGAGGATGAGGTGAATGTCGCCAAAAAATTATTTTTCATTTAACACGGGTAAAAAGTGATAATACATTTTGCGATGGTAAAACTATAAGCCTTTCTTGTATGACGGTCGTGTCTAAACAACTAAGCGGTGTAAAGGCGGCTATATAAAATATAGAAATTCGATTATCTCGAACGGAAAAGAAGAGAAGGAGAATGCCAATCTGGAAGGTCAGTCATATCAGTCGGTTCAGCTAACACTAACTAGAGGTATAATATTTAAAATCTCTATCTTGAAATATTCATCAAAACTTTAAACACATTTTTCTGAAAACTCTACTTACAATGTAAACATCTAATTGGTTATAGAAAAGTGAATTCACAATTACTACTAGCGCAATCTCTCGTCTGAAAGTGGAATATAGTCGTCTCTACAGATAGATTACAGAGCCAAACAGTCCGATGGTAAGTCTCAAATGAAAATTTAATAAATCGATACTAGTCTTATCATTTTTCTCAAACTTGTTTATTATCAGCTAAGCATTCATCCAATCTACTCATGCTTTCGCTATGTGTAACGAAATTCATTTGAATATCTTTAACGCTCTCATTATTAAAAGTAAAATGCCTTCTTTTTCAAATCTGACAGATAGAGAAAGGTAAATAAAGCAATCGTTAAACATATTTTGCCGTTGGTCTGCATCCGTAGAATACAAAGTAAAAAAATTAAGTTACCAAGTAGTAATAGTCCGTTACGGTAAGACATACGTGCATTCTCATCGCGCGAGATAGAAAAAAGAATAATTATAAAAGAAGAAATGCCTCGAAAAGCAATTAGACGGTAGCGGAACATAACGAGGCACAGTGTCGCGGATAACCACGGATCCAGGGGACGCGCCCTTGAAATCGATTTCTCAACGGGCTCGTCGCAGCGCCCGGCAGAAGGAGTCTACCCGGTGCGCTTCCTCTGCGCATATCTGGCACGTATAGATATATGTACGCGTACAGAGGGAGCTTGTATATATACGTACAAGCCTCGTTCACTCGTGTGCTTCTCGGTGAGCTACGGAGCTACGCCCGCGCGCCCGCGCCGGTGAAAACAAGTCGTGCCGCGCATGCGCCCCCACCCTTTGTGTATATTACTGTGAAGCTCGACGCTCGTAATTTTTTCTAGCCGCTGTTTCCGCGTTCGCACACATATCTTCATCTCCACGTAATAATAAAGAGCTCTCACCTCATCTCTCTCCGAACGGCGATTTGACTGAGGAGCCGTGGTTCTAAAATTTATTCCGCCTATGCACTGCGGACGAACGCATACGCGCTTTTCCTCATTTTTCATCTCGCACATCTGCAAAGCCCATTCATCTTTCTCTTTCTACCGGCGTACCCTCCGCGTGCTTTTTTCGCGATATTTTATGTAAGCACACAACTTCGTATATCGCGTATATAAAAGTGCTGTCCGTCCATCTCGGCGTGTTAGATGCGCGCAGGGATACACCGCGCGACGCCCCGCATACTAGAGAGAGAGAGAGAGAGAGAGAGAGAGAGAGAGAGAGAGAGAGAGCGAGTGGGAGAGGGAGCGACGAGGCTTCTCTGGCGCGGCAGGCTCAGTGCTCGCTTGAACGCGGCTCCGGTCGTTCGCTGCGCACCCTTGTCTACTCGGCGCCGTTGGTGTTGTCGTTGTTGTTGCTCTCGCTACTGTCGCTGTTATCGTTGATTTGTGTTTATTGCCTATACTGTGAGCTACGAGAAGAGCTCGGTATGCGGAGAACAGCTCTCGCAAGTGGCCCTCGAGACGAAGTCCTCGGCACCGTGTTACCGTTCGAACGGTAGGACCGCAAATGTAGTCTGTCGCCGCAGACACCGCTTTGCGCTCTTCCTCTTTCTCTTTCTTTCTCTTTTCTCTATCTTTCTCTCTCTATCTCTCTCTTTCTCTCTCTTTCTCGCTCTTTCTCTCTCTCTTTCTCTCTCTTTCTCTTCGTCTTTGTCTGTATAACCAACCCTCGCGCGCGACTCGTGAGCGACGATAAGATAGCCGTCCAATATACGCATATAGATATATACAAGTGTGTGCGATCAGATGCATGAAGCCAGTGCGCGAGTGATATTGGATCATCTATATTAAAAAATCATACATGTAATAATAAACATAAGGGCCAGGCTGGTAAAAATGGTGAGTCGAGCGCGAAGCTACTACTGGCCGCGATTCTACGGTAGCTTGCAGCTGCACTAGTTCAGAGAAGAAGCGAGTCGCATTGGGCGCGTTGTGCGACAAAAGAGGAAAAGAAAGCTGCAAGGATGTCGGGTAATTACACGGCGCGATGTGAGCCGGGTCTCTTGATACCGATCTGGTATCCCCTTGAAAATCTTGAGCTCTTCGACATCGTCTTCCGCGGTATCATCTACTTCTTAGTGCTGCTCTACCTCTTCATCGGCGTCTCGATTATTTCCGACCGATTTATGGCGGCTATCGAGGTTATTACCTCAAAGGAGAAGGAACTCGTGGTGCGCCGTCAGGGTAAAGAACCGCAGATCATCATTGTGCGCGTCTGGAACGAGACGGTGGCGAACCTTACGCTCATGGCGTTGGGAAGTAGCGCCCCGGAGATTCTCCTCTCCATCATCGAGATCTATGCGAAGAACTTTCAGGCTGGTGAGCTTGGACCAGGCACGATCGTCGGATCCGCAGCGTACAACCTTTTCGTCATCATCGCTCTTTGCGTCTTCGTCATACCGAATGGCGAGACTCGTAAGATAAAGCACCTGCGCGTATTCTTTGTGACCGCTACCTGGAGTATCTTCGCCTACGTCTGGCTGTACATCATCCTTGCGGTGACTAGCCCCGGTGAGCTCGAGGTCTGGGAGGGTTTACTCACCTTCAGTTTTTTCCCTGCAACGGTCTTGACGGCCTATGTCGCCGATCGGCGTCTCCTCATCTACAAGTACCTGCACAAGGGCTATCGCATGAACAAGCGCGGTGTCATTGTCGAGACGGAGGCTGGCGACTCGGACGGCGGCGTCGAGCTTGAAATCAAGGCTCCTCACGAGCGCAGCAATGGCACGATCGATAAATACGTTGATGCCGATAGCGCGGAATCGCGCGAGTTTGAGCAAACCAGACGTGATTACATCAAGACGCTCAAGGAACTGCGCAAGAAGTATCCTCAGCTCTCGCTGGAGCAGCTCGAGGTCATGGCTCACGAGGAGGTACTCGGCAAGGGTCCCAAATCCAGAGCGTTTTACCGAGTCCAGGCGACGCGTAAAATGGTCGGCGCCGGCAACTTGAGTCGCAAGATCAGCGAGCGAGCCCAGAGCGATCTGAGTGAAGTCAAAGCCGAATTGCAACGTGCCGAGGCCGAGAGCGTCGATATCGAGAACATTAACGCCACGAGGGTCTACTTCGAGCCCGGACATTATACCGTCATGGAGAATGTCGGGACATTCGAAGTCGGCGTCACCAGGACGGGTGGCGACCTTAGTAAGCCCTGTACCGTGGACTACTGTACGGAGGATGGCACTGCTGAGGCCGGTTCCGATTACGTCAGCGTCAACGGAACGCTCAGATTTGAATCCGGCGAGACGAGGAAAACGATCAAACTCTCCGTCATCGACGACGAACTCTTCGAGGAGGATGAGCACTTTTACGTAAGGTGAGTACGAGACTTACTCTTTAAATTCCAGTTACTTTCACTGGACTTTCAATGGACTTTTTCCGAATAATTACTTAGTACTCTACAGGAATCATCAAGTACTCATTCCTATAACGTTTCCTTTATCAATATCGGTACAGCAATCAAGGCATCAAGATAAGTGCGGTATAAGGGTCGGGGAGAAAAGTCGCTTGACGCTCGTTTCGCTTAATTTTTACCTCTCGTGTCCGTAACGACTGGCGTCGATCGAGACAAGGCTTCCGATTTTCTGTCGCGTGTACACGTTCTTTCAGTAGGTCGACTGAGAATTCATTAAGAGACACTTAGGCACCCCACTAACTTTTTCAGTCTTTGGTCGTGTCAATCATTTCGTTAGTGGGAAATTTCATTCTGGGAAGAGAAAACATTTTTTTCCTTACCTTTCTCACTATGTCAATTCACATTACAAACGCATTAGGTTATGATTCGATAGTATATAATATAGAAACGCTCTCAAGGTACGAATGATCAGTAGTTATCAAATGTAACAAGTTGTGTATCCATGAGTGGACACAATTACTGCAGTAATATTTGAATATGTTCATTGATAACGAATTGAAATCATATAATAATAACTGTTAATTTTCCTTTGTACAGATTAAAATATTTAAGTTAACCGCAATCTCTTGCTCCATAGGCTCACAAACTGTTCGCAACCGGCGATGCTGGCGTCGCCGAGTTTGGCAACAGTGATGATCCTGGACGATGATCACAGCGGGATTTTCGGTTTCCCAGAGCGCGACATCGAGCTCATCGAGAGCATCGGCCAGTTTCCACTGCGAGTGATCCGTTACAGCGGTGCCAGAGGACGCGTAATCATACCTTACCGAACAGTTGAGGGAACTGCCAAACCCGGCAAACAGTATCTACACAACGAGGGTAGCCTCACCTTCGAGGATAATCAAACAGAGTGAGTATCCTCATCAGTTGCCTATACATCTAATTCAACTATAATCAGTTACAATAATTATACGAATCCGGCTGTTGCTGCTACGGAGATTATGCCTACTCCTACCGAAGGTATCATTTATTTATGGTATAGGTGTATACTTTGTAGAGTGCGCATAATACCGCTGATTTGAATGAACCATTCAAGTAAGCTTTGTTAAAGAGTAAGCAGAGGGTAAATCCAGTTACTTTAATATACTGCAGAAAAAATTGGATTTTACTCGTTCTCACGATTCAGATTTAGAGCTCTAATTGTAACGGTGATAAAAGTACACGAGGCTTACTATAGGTATATCGAATCTACCTTCTTGCAGCGTCGAAAATGCGCTTCATGGAGAAGCCGAAGATGTAACCGAGATTAATGATCTCCTGCGTAATTAGGAATGAATGACTGTGGGAAATCGCTGGTGCGAGCGACTTCTGAGGTTTATACTTACTCTCTCTCTCTCCCTCCCTGCTCTTGCAACCAAATTAAAAATCTCCTCGACGTCAAAATAGTTTCATAGGAGAGGGTAAATCAAAGTTCTATAGGGAATCACGCGTGACATGTAATGAGCTTCCTTCACCTCACCTATGTTGCGACTATTCTATATGTGTAAATCGCAGATCATTTTCTCTCTTGACTTATTTGATATTAGTAATGATCATTAACGTTCGCGATAATCTGTACTTAGAAAATGTTCCAAACTTGTACATTCTCGCGTTTCAACGTGATAATTGTTCCATGGAATCGGACAAAACTCTACGAACGCAATCGTATATCTTACAACCTATCTTCTGAAAATCGCATTGGTCATTAGATCATAGAATAGCCTCGCATTAATATTCACCCTAGCTTTAGACATCTGTATCTACATAAATAGGTCTGTAAAAGAGGGTTGGGGTCGGATGGAAAAGCTCTCTCTGTATTCTTGGTCTTTCTTACGAGTTTCCGGATTAGAGGCGAGCTTAGAGGCATTATTAGCATGCACCCGAGTGTCGTGCCTCCGCGTCATTTGTAATCCGATCGATGACGGCGTACGGCACTTGTTTCCGCTGCGAAAGCTTGATCCGTATCGGGCACCACAGCGTCTGTACAAACGTTCTTTGCAAGATCTTTTGTACATTTTCATTCGTTGATCGTGTTATATATTACGTCGAGCTTTTTAGTCTTTGTTTGCCCTCATTCTTGGATAAAGATCCACGCGAGATTTTGGATTATCTTTACAACTAGTTCTATTTTTTTAAAGCAAGTATCCGTGTAACGTAATCTGATAGAGCGCACATTACCAACAATGCGAGCATGGAGCCAGAGATAAGGTTGAAGAGATAAGGTTGTTTCTATAGTTAAGGTAAGGAAAAAATGTTCACCGTATGGCTCAATTGTTCTCGACGATAAAATGACAAGAATGAAATACAATGAAGTTATTGTCAACACCGTTGAGAACTATAAAATTTCTTGTAGATTTGAACAACTAAGGGGCGATATAGCGATTTAAAAATTGCTCGCCGCTTTGATGTACTGGAATTTTTCAATGTTCGAACTCGAGTAATTGACAGGGTGAAGTGGCATAATATGAATGACGACGATGTAAGAAGAGCTTATTGCCAAGATCGCTTGACATTTTTTTTATTCTAGCATCGACAGCTTTTTTGCAGAAGAAAGTTATCGATGAAATTGTTCATTTAGAGACATTAAATAATTCGTAGAAGCGAAGTTCCCATATGTGTCGAAAGAGGAAGATACATCGGGTAATTACTTTCTTGAAGGTTCCTATAAATCGAACATAGTTCTCTAAGTGATCGATCAGAATTCGTATTTTATATTATCGAATTACACATGAAAGAAATAGTAAGATTTCTATCATATGTTTTTAATTATTATTATAATAATAATTATTCGAGAATCTCGAGGCTATCGATCTCAGCAAAGGCACAATCAGTCGAGGTGAGCTTACAGTTTCGTTGTATTTGTATTTGTGTTGGCATCCGATAGCGTAATGTCCATAACACGCGTTGAATTCAAAAGCAAAACGGGCGAACTTTACTTAACAATGGGAAAGAATATTTTACATTTTATTGCTTGTAATAAAGAGTTGGGAGCTCAAGTTCTTAGTCGCTTGTTGAGGCATGTTTAGACTCACAAGTACGCGTACACGTATTCCAAGTGTGAAATCCTTATGCCAGTGAGAATGTGTGGATTGGAGAAACTTTTTTTATAGGGGAATCGCTTTCTTTCGAGAATCTCGCAGCCTATCGCTGAAAAGAGCGGTTTTCATTTCCTGAAAGAGAAAAACTTTTGCCATTCAATTAATAAGATTGAATGGCTATTTTTGTTATTCACGGTCCAACTGGTATCTCAACTTTTATCAAACATTTTTTCAAAATACTCTGATTGAATTGACGAATGGCAAGTTTTGCGTTTCTTTTCTCGGATTGTCAGCTTCAGATAGGCGCATTCGAATGATAATAATTAAAAGCTCCACCCCGAGTATAAGAATAAACTCTGAGTGGAATACGTCAGTAGGTTATTTTGTCTCTCTCTCTCTCCCTCTCTTAGCTGAAGTTACCGGATTTTGTTTATGTCTGAGTAAATCTTCCCTCATCCTTGAACGGCTGACTTACCTTATCTTCTCTCTTCGTTCCCCTTTTTATCTCGCTAGGTATAAACGTGCTCGAATTTCACGGGTACAGAAATGCTGGCATTTTGGCTGTCACTGATAGCGACAGATACTTCTCTTGGAGACAAATGACTCTCAGTCACCACAATGATAAGCCTTCGTTACGCATACAGTAAAAAGGGGATTGCGGTGGAAGAACTTTCGGAGTTTGCTGCTGATGAAGGTTGGTATACTACTGCGTTCGAAAGTTCTCTTTTAAACTAAAATCGATCACTTGGTACGTATATGCAAGCTTCGTCCTGGTGAAACAACGTTTTCTGGCCTTAGGATTGTTGTCTCTGGGGATTCTTAAATATTATCATTTAGTGTACATAACTTTATAAGCAATGTATAGTTTCTTTTCATGCACTAAAACAGCACGTTCGAAGTTGATCAGTAGCACACCTGTCTGACTGGTGTGCGGCCGTAAAATTTTTTACACGATGCCATCATTCCAATCCTCGTAAAACCTGAGTTCCAGGAGAGGGAGGGAGCGAAACGAAGTATTGCGTACGTAGCTCGAGAAGAAAAAAGACGTCTACGGCGCATCACATGCAGTAGTAACAGTACAGAGTAGCAAAAGACTCTGACGGATAAGGAGACACAAGCAGTAAGTGGGACAATTGGGGGGCGGGAAGCCCCTAGGGTGCATTATAGCTCAGACCCATCAGCTTTTACCCAGAGCAGCAGCAGTAGTAGCAGTAGTAGCAGAAGCAGTAGCAAATACCTTTGCTCGTATTTTTTTCTTTCTTCATGACTCACTTACGTTTTAGGCTATTATAATAATATACAATTAGCAAAAACTTTAGAAGTTCAAAATTATTAAGCTTAGAAACAACAGCGCGATCTGTTACATCAATTCATCAAGACTCGGGCGTCAGTGCTATGAATTCCTGGTTGACTGCTATTGCTATAAAAGTGAAATGAATTTTCACCCGCCGCTTAGACTGTATGTGACCCTGTTAGTGGTGAATTGGCGGAAGCTTGTTCTCATGTCAAATTGAATGCATAGATGTAGCTCGCGCGAAAATGATACTGCTGCCTAATTGTGCGGAAGCTCGTTTCCTGAAAAATTTAACTCGTCCGTATAAGTGTCCCGCTAATTAAGTTATAGGTAGCTCAACGAGCTTAAATCATTCGGCGGTACTAGAACAACCGAGACTACGAAATAGCTGTCATCCGTTCTCCAATTGCACTAATTGGTTTGAGTTACAAACTGTTATTGTAGAGTATTATTCGTGGTTGTGTTTAGGTGAAAAGAGGGAGAAAAAATGATTTTCTTTTCTAACAACGGAAACGTTCGAGAGGAATGCGACTGAGCGTTAGATGTGAGGCCGTTAACTTAGAAGAAGCTTCACTACTGCTAGGACTCGACTAAAAGCTTTCGCAAATGTATCTCGTTTTCTAGTCGGATCTACAATAAAGTTAAAAGCATAGATAATATCAGCTGTCCTTATTTCACTGGAATTTTCTGACGACCGTCATTTCGAAAGCCTCGTTAAACTCGTTACAGTCGTCGATTACGACTGACTCAAGGATGTCGGTGTTTCCAAATCGGAATTCATAAAACGAACACTTTTTGTCTTCGTGCGTTCTTCGGTACACTGGTCGTAGTACGAACTTTGTTCCGCATAGATGTACTTCGGATTACAGGACGGTAAAACGTACAGATATGGGCTCGGCAAATTACTCGTGTGCGCGTTGCGATATTATGATTATAATTATTTTTAATTTGGCACACTTAAATCTAAATTCATTAAAAAAGAAAAAAAACTTTCTATACAAATAAATTTGCTTGCATTACAGTGCAAATTATAAATACGCGTCTGGTGGATTGAACGAATGAAATAATAATACATGTCAATAGATCGATTAAATCCATTTAAACAAAAGGTTATTTACATTAATAGTTTTTCCTTATACGTCTAATGAGTAATACATACGTTACAAAAAGTACGAGTAGTGCACAGCTTAATACATTGCATTGAAATTATTTATAGCAACCTATGATCTAGAGAAAATGAATTTTAAAGTTGAGATATTAATAAGAATAATTGCACATCATTTTCGTCTAAAACGTCACTTTCTTAGCCTGCTGTTGTTTCTTGCCTACTACTTAATAAGTCGTTTACAAAGTCTTCCTAGTGATACCATTGCATGAACACTAGTAATGAAGTCTATCGTAGACATTCTAATATAATTAAATTTTTTATTCACAATTCGAAAATATAATATTCAAAGAAGATATTTTATTATCGCATGCTGATTCTTGTGCTCTTTTTTCGTTTTGACTTAGTCGCAGTGAATTGTGCAAAGGAGAGAAAAGTCGCTCCGAGAACTTTTGACGTAGTTTGAAAACTTGCTAATGTTCCTTTTATGTGTAATTAGAAAAACATCGCGCGCCAGCTTCCGAGAAGCAAAGTTAACCGAGTGTGTTTTTAAGAGTGAACAGCGTCGCGTGTCTTCGAAGTTCACCACAATTTTTTCCCCTCGAAGAACTCTCTTAAGAATCTTTTTCAGTTTTCACTGCACTCAGACAGCTGAATATCGTAGATAAAATAAGGAATTTTCATTAAATATACTCGGCACTATATTGTCTGAAGTAATTTAAAAAAAACGAAAACTAGTTGGATACTTTTTCAGCCGCTAAAGTTATTACGAATAGGTGATTTATATTAAACGTGAAAATTTCTCTTTAGAAGTTCTGTGGATAATGGTAGATAGAGGATGTCCTCGAGGTTGAAAACATATCTTGGAAGAAATATATTGCCACCTCGTTAATTATTTTAACGAGTTTCGTTGTTAAATAAAAAAAGATAGAACAGCCTGAAGAAGAACGCATAAAAAGCTTTATGGTCAAAAGTAGGCAATTATTGTATTTGATTTAAAAACACTTTTGCTAATTTAATATCAAACTCTTTTTAATAAATCTTCTTTTTATGTATTATGTATGTGCACATAATGTGCACTTCGAAACTTTCAGGATTCTGAAATAGTATTGGGGATTTTCAAATTTTTTTTTTAAATTCTAGTACTTTCTGTCGTTAGGACTTATTTTTTCAGCAAAAGTTTACAACTAAAGTATTTCATGGAGTTCGAATGAATATCAAATATGATATGGAAAATATTGAAATTGGGTCTGACAAATCAAACACACAATCCACGACTATTCTCCTTAACATTAAATTACTTCCATTAGTTAAGATCCAATTAAATTTGAAAATTCCTCGAAACTATCAGGCGCAGTAGCGCGCGATAACGCTTAGACAAGAGTGCAAAATACGAACCGGTCTGACGCGCAAGTCTAGTTCGTTCTTAGCAAGTCGATTCAAATTCCACGAAAGTTTATCTGTATCTGACTGGTTCGCAGCTTATTGAAATCTCGTTTGAATCGCATAGTAACTTTTGAGTTAGGGGTCTCTTTTCGTCGCTGTTCTATAAATTACCTGGTGTGAGTATTTTGGAAATCCATGTCGCGCCTCGTTATTCTGAAACTTTATGACCCGGGCTGTTGTTTAGAAAATGACATGGCTCAAACAATCCAATAATTATGTCTTTAGATTTCTGTCGTTCTGATCGGTAACATAAATTTCATCTTATGCGATGTTATATGCATGTTTTTACAGTTGCGATATCCGCATCATTGCTAGTCTGTAAAAAAAGCTTGTGATGACAATTGAAGCTCGTAATCTACGTTAACCTATACATGAAACTAGAAGAAGATTATAATAAAGTAAAAACAGAAAAGACTGCTGAAAATAGAATAGACTGCTTTTCTCGAAATAAGCAGCCTCGCTTTATTCGTAAAAGAGAAAACTTTTATAAAATAGAAACTGTGTACATGCACATTTGTGAATTCGAGATTTTCAAAAATGAAATGCGGGTGATCCCCTCGAGCAACGGCAGTGGTTGAGGGAAAAATTACTATGTACATAAACTGCTCCTTCATCATAAAATGTCAAAAGTTAATTTTACACAACAGGAATCTCGTACGAATGCTCGTAAAACACAGTATACTTCATTTATAAGGTTTCAGTTCGTGTAATAGTGTGCGACGCCTGTACAATTATACGCTTAAGAACACCCTCGTAAAAAATAGACCAACTTTGTCGGTTAGCGCATTAGTCAAATATACGCGTAAAAAAATATAATTTTCAAAGAAGAAAATTCATACATACGTCTAATTAAAATTATTTTACAAAATTAGTAACGAAATAACCGTGGTGTATGATCTACTAAAACCTCGAAATATACGTATTTCCAAATGAATGAAAAGGCCAGCTCAACGAAGTTTAAATGCTTAAGGTTCTGCAGCGGTCCAATACGAAAAAATATGATCTCACGGAGCCTCTCTAGCAAAAACTCGCACAAAACACATAGTCGAGGGCCTGCTATTGTTCCGTGCTAGGTATTTGTACGGAAATCCGATAATCAGACTGGCAGATCTGATAATCACCTTTTCGCTTATAATTTCTGCTCATAAATAAATCCACAGACCCGATAAGTTCTGTCTTATTATTTTTAGTTTCTGAATTTTTAGTGGTCACGATATAAACTACATATTCATACCTATAAAATGACGTATGAACGAGTTCTGCAGGTTGCTGCAATGTTTGAACAAGGGATGTGGCTTTTTCACAAAAATACCCCACGTATATACCCCACGTATATACCCCACGTATATACCCCACGTATATACCCCACAAATATACCCTACGTATGTAGTTAGAAGTTGAAATAAATCGAACACAATGAACTGTGTTAAACACGGAGCGACGCAACCTTCAATCCTTTCGAAGTCGAATATTATATTATAGACTTTAAATCTCTTTACAGTTTAGTTGTCTGATTGATTTACGTATTTTCAATTATCTACAGGGTACAAATAAGCTGACGTTATTTTCTTGCAATCTTATGATACCAATAGGATATCGCGCACGTGTACGATTCATCTGCATATAAATATGTTTTTGAAGAGAAATGGCTGCTTTAGTGCTTGATATAGAGAAGAACCGATGGAAACTAACGCAAAGGCAATTTTTCGTTTATCACCAGTGCTTACTTTACTCCTATTTCTCGTTATTCTTCTCACTCACCATCGAAACTTCTTTTTATATTCATATTAATAATATTATAAAAATACTCGACTAGTTCATTGGCAGAAAAATAAAGCTTCCTTCAAATAAGTACTATTAATATATACTTAATACAATGAAAATAATAAATATCAGATAAACATGCGAGCAAAACTATAACTCCGAAACCAAAGCAGAATGAATTAAATCATTCTGCGCGGAAACGTATTATGTAAGTAATAAACTCGAAATTGTACTATTATACAGTTTTTTTAAGGTAGGAAAAATTTTATTCTGGATACTTTGAAATGCTGGAAAGCCTTATTGAAATTCATCGAAAATCGAAAAGCAACCTTATTCTCCAGAACTCAGTCCTACGTAAACATATCCAAGAGAATGAAAAATGACGTTTCGGGATATAAATCAGCGAAGGCATCGGCATAAGCTGCTTCGCAAATCGAAGGGGGAGGGAAGATGGATAATATCAACTGAGAGAGATATATTCAGTCGAAGAATAATTTTGTGTGAGATGGCTAAATGTATCGTGCATTCCGAGAATACGGATTGTACACGCGTGTATGTTTGATTGACTTAACGCTACGTAGTAGCGTTACTTCCTTTGTGGGCAAGATTTCAGAGATGAAATGTAGGATAGAAATGCCATTATTTCTAATTTTATCTCAATAAATAAGGTTCGTGTTGAAGCATATGAAGTTTGGATAATCGTGTGCGTTTGATATGTACACAGATAAGTAGAAAGAGCGAGAGAGAGAGAGAGAGAGAGAGAGAGAGAAATAGTTTTAGGTAGACGATCTCTTTTCGGACGTAAGTTATGGTAATCGACATATATAAGTATCGACGTAATAGCTTCGATATTTCTCAGTCTTTGCGTAGTTTCTCCACATAATCATCAGATCGTTTTTTGGAAAGTTATCGACTCCTCGTTAATGTACACATTCCCACTGTATTTTTTTATATTTTTCGGGTTCTAATTTCAAGTTTACACATGCACTGAAGGCTGCGACGATAAAGCCCTTCGGACATTTACAGGATATTCTGATAACTACCAGTGGGGAAATCTTTTTCGTTCCGCTTGTATTTCCATCAGAGTAGCTGTTCTTGCAGATTTCTCAGATAAATTCAAGCGAAATGATTAGCCCATTTTACGAAAGAATATTTGTATCATTTTATTACTTTACCATTCAAGAAGTACAAGCAAGTTTTAACTTGGTACTGAAATATTCACATTCGACTTATGTGACTATTCTCTGACAAAGACTGCAAAGCATATACATTAGTTTCAATATTTGCAGTCAGACGAATGTTCAGAGTGGCAAGTTCGTAACTTCAAACCATTAAATTGCTTAGCATATCTGTGAAATCTATTGATATTACAGCGAAGAAGTAATCCTTAAAGCTAACATACGAATGCAATGAAGATTAAAATCCCACAAAAAAGCAAGTTTCCTCGAAATCTCGAAAAGTTTTAACTACTTTGTTGAAATGAAAAGTTTGTTAGCGAGGATTATAAACTAGCCTATATCTGCTGATCATGTAATAACGAAAAGCTTTCTGTCGTTTACCGCTTGACTACTAGTACGTCTGGACTACCGTCACTATAATTCAATGAGATTCCATTAGTTTGTGTTTTGTTTGAACTGTTTTCTTATATTTTCTCGTTATTTTGAGACTTCATCGGTGGTGGCTTGAGAATCAAATTCAAAAATTCATATGATTATTTCATACAATATTCTTTGCTCATTGAAGAAAATATTCATTGCTCGTAACTGATCGGCCGATTTCAATTTAATATTAAGATTCGGACTACAGTTGTTAAAAAAATTAATAGACGTATTTAGAGTCGTGATAAATTGAAAGAAAATAGTCACTTACGCGACGATACGTCGGGTATTGATTGAATAATTTAAAATAAAAACAAATCGTATAAATTACTCACACATATGACAGGTCTAAGTACTATAAATCACTAAGCGATAGGAGCACAGCTGTGATGAAATAAAAAAAAGTTTCGCCTAATTGATTTCACAGTCCTGAGCATTATGCCCATATATATGCTCGACAGGCCATCAGCATTAGCTCGACGTGCGCTTATCGACTGCTCATTAGCATAATTAACGCGGTTAGGTTCAGCTCCACCTGCATTGTTCTCGCGCTTACCCTGTACGGGATCCTGACTCACTTTGTTTACCTCTAATCTGTTCGTGACGTCATTGTTGCCGAATGTAATGGAGCATATACAGTCTCTTTTGGTGCGTATGAGAATTGCTTATATAGTCTGTTGTTTGTAGGTATAGCTATAAATTGCGATCGATGCGGTGTTGAGTTACGGATGCTTTGGGGGTACAAGAGGAATGGTATATAACGTATCTACGTTATGTATCTACGTTATATGCCGTTCGAGCTCGAAAAAATAAAAAAAATAACGCAGTCTTTGAAAGTAATGTGGAACGTATCCATCGAGTTGTACAAAATACATATTCAAAAAGTTCTCTCCTCGGCGCTCAGTCGACAAAAGTTCATTCGCGGAAAATTAATATTAGAAGCAATAAAAAACAGACAAAAGGAATAATCGCTTCACTCTCTCTCTCTCTCTCTCTCTCTCTCTCTTGCCCTCTTACCGCAGGAGCACTGCCGTTTACAAAAGCCAAGAGCATCGGAAAAAAATGAGCCATAGCTCACTGTCGTTCCCTCGTCTTCGTTCTTTATTGTCTCTCCGCCTGTCTCCTATCTTTTGCACGAGTTCAAGTCGGCAGTTATGATAAAGCCTTGTTATAACTGTTCAAAGAATGCTCAAAGCTGTGGCGGTGCTCTTTGCGCGCATGAATGACAAGTATTGCGTCCGATTGGAGTATCGGCAACCGATTATGCACAGGAAGCTAGAGTTGATTTCTTTTATGTGATTCAATATAACAAAGACCTTTTTCTCGCGCGCGTACGAGCACCCAGAGTTATTTAATGAATGGAAGCTCGTATAGGCGCGTATATTAAACTTCACCGAGACGTCAGGTTGTTGATAGACTTATGAAGACGATATGAAAGCCTTGCGCGATGAGATTAAATTTTATAAACCAATTGTACAAACGAGATTGAAATATTTTATAACAGTTCTCTCTTCTTTTTTTCCTTATCTGTCTGTACAAAATGTTCATCGTTAACTTGTACTTAAACGCTACACCATCTGTACTTTTAACGCGCACATCGTTCGTCTATTATAGAGAATATAGACATGAATTGCTCGAGTTATAATAGTCGTTTCGCTCGATGACTCCTGTAGGAAAATGTTACTCTCGTACCATTGTCACGAAGAGATGAGCTCGAATGCTCATTCGATATGTGCAAGACCTGAAATGAAAGACTCATATAAAAAAGAAGGGAAATCAACGAAATAAAGAGAGCTACTCCCTTTGACTTTTCTCACAAAGAAGGTGAGAGAGAGAGAGAGAGATAGATCGAACAGGATAGTTTCGCTGGTCGATGATCCGTTCCTGAAGTCTATGCGCAGGGTAGTCTCTTTAGTCCAAGATTTTTTCCGAGGAAGCTTCTTCTGTTTTACTCTTTCTTCTATTACCTCTTGCTTATTTTTGTTCGTGTTCTCATTTGGACTAGCGTATTATTTACAGTCTCCTATTGCAATATCCTACTTTTCTCATTCTGGATTCTTTTTCCTGCTCTACTAACCTGGTATATTTAAGAGTCCAGTCTGAATTAAATTTTGAAATTATACGCGTGATTTTTGTCTACTTTTTTACGTTAAGTATAAGTTACGTTACGGGAAATACATAATTTTTGTACCTCGTAAGTGCTTAATTTTCGCATTTTTACTGAACAACACGTTGTCGCGTATTAATGAAATTTTTTAAAACTCACCTTAAAATGTTCTTCTATTGTGCAATTATTATTTAATCGAAAAGAACGGTGTATTATATCCGTTAATAAAACTCGCTCATTTATTTAGCCTATATAGAAAGTATAACTTTCTATATAATGTACAAATTTCCACACATGTTTTATTTTGTATAATTACTAATGAACGTGCAATTCATTCCCATCGATAAAAGCATACTAATGAAAAATCGATAACTTCTCAGGCGTAAGGAGAGGAAACATCCCTACGAATGAAAGACTAAAAGTGATTTCCTTTGTGAAAATCATTCCAGTCCGATTTTCCATTTCGGTACGAAAGGACCATACCCACTTTCCTTGGGATTGTGGTCTAGCAACGTAAATTAAATTCAGGAAAATTGAGCATTATTTACAGGAGCAGCTTAAATATCGAACTTGCATTGGCGAAATTAGAGTCCGTAATGCGGTCTCTTGCTTAATCGAATTCTTAGACTTACCAGGATAGGAGAGTCTCTATTATGATGATTAAGGATGGGGAAGGAGAAGATCGACGTATCGTGGATACGTATATACATCGAAGAGTTCCTTTCGTTTATGATGAGACTCCAGCGTTATTACAATAATTTTTAAGTACACTTAGAGATAATCGGATCTCGATAAGGTACGACGAGTATACCATACAACGACATGAATGTACTACTACTATTTACGCTTTTTTCCTAACTTTACATCTTATTACAGGATTTGCATAGTCGCAAGCTCTTCCCCTAGCATACGAGGGATAATCAACGTAGTTGCAAAAGTCGAGTTCTCGGAATAAGTATTTGCTGGCTAATTACTAGTATATGTTTGCATATAATTTATTTCTCGACTGAAGTTGGATTTCATTTAATGAGGTGACTGCACATTTTCCGCAAGCTCTGCCAGTTTACGAGCAGCTCTAATTGACGATAGATAAATATTGTATAGTTAAAGGTATAGTTCGATTCTTGAACTGTTTTGATCTTGATCGACTAAAAAATCCGAAGGGTCGATGTTCTTCGAACGGAATACAACTACTTCCCTTATACATTCATCTTATACGTTAGTTAGTCAGTCGGACGTAAGCAGAAAAGAGAAAAAAATGCAATCCAGAAAGTGATCATTGCATCACCGAGGTGAAAAAAGTTGTAGCGCAGTCGGGAAGTCGAATGTAATGAATGTAAGCTCACTAATAATTGTAATAGAGCAATGAGTTTCGAGATTGGAGAAACGATTGCAAGCACGCAAATGTAACTGAACTGTCTGTACATATACCTCCGCTTGTATCTGTTACTTCACATACGAATTCGAGCTAGCAAGCATCGATCGCATACACCTACATAAGCATACTCTTGCCACTTTTCTATTCTCGACGTAAGGCAACAACCGCTACTACCAAAGCGTTAACCTTTGCTACCGAGACTCTCTCCTTCGTTTGTTCTTCTTATAGACTTGGATTAGATGTCTACGTACTCTAGTTTCTTTGGTAGTACTTTGTACTGTTAGCGTAGATTATTCATTTTATTTATAGCGAAATTAATTAAAAATATATGATAAATAAATTGTTATTATTTGATAGAACGCATACATTTAGATATATGGAATAATATTTTTCAATCTAATGATAAATCCTCATTTTTATTATCCAACAAGTTTTGAAGACTCACACTTTACTCCTTACTTTTTTATTATGATACTTTTATGGTTTTTTTCTCTACCGGTAGCGCTTCACATTTCTTATTTCAACAAACTTCTCTGCACTTCTAGGATTATCCTGGGTATTTATAAAAAAAGTTTCTCCCATTACTTTAGTTCTTAAAAAAAAACTTTGCCCAATGCATCTGCTCTCATCTGCATAAGCAAAGTTATTGCTTCCTTGACTAGGATTAAGTTTAATTTAAAAAAAAACATTTTTCCTATTTCACATTCTTCACGTAATCCTCGTACACACACACACACCGGTTCTAGATAAATATCGTGTACCTTCTGACTTTTATCCACGCGTGTGAGCTTTTTTTTCTTTCTCTTAAGCCTACGGTTCATCCAAGTCATATAGCTTAATATCCCAACGGATGGCACGCGAGCGTTTTTTATTGCTCCCGCAGGAGAATGAGACAAAATTTGCAATTCTCGCAGATAATCGACGCTATATAAGAGATACGACTGTGAGAGGGAGAGAGAAGAAGAGAGAGAGAGAGATACGTTATATGCAAACGCCAATGAGTTTAGGGGAAAGAGAGAAAGTGGATGGCACGAGGAGGTGAACGCGATGCACGAGCTTTTTTCGGCTTCTCTTTCCGGTGGCTTCATAGCCCAACGCGCCGAGGGCTATGAATGTTTCATGAAGTGACTGTCTCGTATTTTAACGCCTACGCGTGCGGTCCAGAGGAGTCTCGTGAACGGGGCTTTCACCGGTCGGTTATAGTAATTTCGCGCTGATGAAATTTCAAAATGCTCGATTGAATATCTTATGCATGCTACGCACTCAATACTTTTTCATCTAATATAGATGAGAAAGAGTTTTCCTTTCTTGAGGCTGAATACGATATAATCGATGGATCACTCTGATTTAATAGATGATTATCTAAAAAGATTTTTTCCTCGAGACTCCTTGAAAAGAATAAAAAAGTATGTCGTTACTAAGCCGACGAAACAAATATTCGTCCTTGTTCTTCGACTTATCGTGTGCTACATGGAATGTATCTGGAGCGAAGATTAAAACTTGGATATTTTGACAATTGATTACGTGCCTTAGCCTCGCGACGCGTCGCCCTAACAGATCATAGCTAATCATAAGCTATTAACCCATTTTAGCGCGTAACTAAAAAACGTACTAGCACAGTGTAAGATAAATCTTACCGTTCAAAAAGCACAACTATAATTCGTAACAACTAACTTTCTCCCCGAAACCTGATTAAAGTTAGAGGGATACTGGTTTTACTTGCACGACCTCGTCAGCGGCGTAGTAGCACGTTACCGCTCAGTACGATAAAGTATCTCTCTTTTAAGAGCATAATATAACAAGAAACTCTCATCATTATCATTATCAGTATCATCGTCGCATTATCCTAGAAGTGCATAAGAGTCGTGTTCAGGGTGGCAGGCCGAGGTGAGAACCTCTGGAGCTTGAGCTTGACGGCGAGTTTAGTTTATAAATAGCATTAGAGCATCCGTTTAAGTTTCTACGCACATCAAATCGATCGCGGCCTTTGGCGTCTATCTATCCGTGTGAGTCTTTTTCTCTCTCCCCTCTCACTTGAAGCCATCGGATGTTCGAGATCGCCCCGAGAACGGTTGAGAATCTCTGCGGCACTTAGATTTATATATGCCAGTCTTTCTTGTCATCGATTATAATCAAATCCGGGACGACGGATTTCTATCAGAAACTCAGCACTATTAATGTAATATCCGAGCCTTCGAAACCTCGGGGAGAATGTGCGCGAATCTAGCTTGTTAGAGTGACTAAAGCTGCCATTAGAGCATGTTTGTATGTTTGCATTATTATTCGTAAATATTTACATATAGTGTATAAATATTATAATATGCCTTCAGACTCTTGTTGTCAACATACAAATGTGGCAACAATTTGACCGAGAAATATTCTATGTAATGGAATGGAGATTAAGGTATAAAAAGAGGGAATTTGAGTTTGCTATAACCACGCGTTCTCCACAGCGAATGGCTACATAAAATAGTTTTTAATGCAATTTCATTTACGTGAAAAGTTGTTATACGTATCAGACGTCGTTCTTTCCGGAATGCTATTCGCCGGGTGAATGAAACTTGCTTCAATATACGTGTAAGCGCGAGAATATTAAAAATGCTTGAAATTTTGCGTGTGACGCTGAACACTTATTGCCTACTCTGTAACTAAAAATAAATAACTAAAAATTTATCGAAAAATGCGCGAATTTTTCAAATTCCTTCGAGATATAGCATACAGAGCATTAACAAAGTTCTGTAACTATTATTACAAGCTCTTCTTTTTCGCTGATCTTTTTTCCATTCTCAAAAAAGGAACAATAACGACCAGAAGGCGTCGCGACGCTCTGCCGTCGCCACCGGGCGCTATAAATATGAAAATAATCACGCGACATTTACCACAACGAGTCGAGCGAACGAGCCTGTGCACCGGCTGTGCATACGTATATATGCATAAGTGTGCACCGCGGTGCAGTGTATAATGTAGTTCTTCTTTTATTTTTCGGTTTCTGTCTTCTCGTTAATGCAAAGTTCAATCGTGTGGTTTACTCGCTTTGTTTCTGTACAGCCGCGTAAAGAAACATTTTCACTTTGCATATCGACGGAGAAATATTAAAAACGAAAGTTTCAGAAGCAATATAACTTTACTGTCCCTACTTTGATATCGTGAGGTGTAACTAGTAATGGAACTAGTGTCTAGTGCCTAGTCCATAAGGCAGAAAAATAGTTTACAAACGAATTTAAAAGACATTTTAAATACCCGAATTCGATGTACAGATGATTTCTCTCTGTCTATTTGTACGCTATCGTGTCATGTGGCATCGCATGACGCGTGCGATCATTAATTTATTATCTTATTTGAATATGGCATGTGCATTATTAAGGCGAAAGATTAATGGCTTCAGCCACTATTACACGTGAACATTGAGTCAGGCCAGAATTAAATGCAGAATTTGTTGGGTTAAACGATAAATTCATGAGTGAAAAAGTGCTCAGTTCAAAAAAATGTAAACTTAAGTAAACTGCTCACACAGTATTATAGAGAGTTTACGCGGGCATTTACGCTTTACTTAGACTCTTCAATTCAACGTTCTCGCAAGCGTGAAAAATAGTTGAAATGCGTGTGCTCACGAGCACAAAGTCTATTATAGGGAAGGCCTTTATGTACGCGTGGATACCTATAGGCACACAATCAAGAGCCAGAGCCTCGTTAAAACTACAGCAATAGCAGCAACAGCAGCAGCAGCGGCAGCAGCGGCAGCAGCAACAGCAACAGCCGCCGAGGTCGTAAACAGAAGGCAACTCATCTAGCAGTAGTTTGCTCATTAAATAGCGCATAGTTTTGAAGGCTGGCTTTTCTCTCCCTTGTCGAAACTTTGCGCCGAAACATTCGCTTTGGCCACGCAAGAGAAGTATAATAGTCGCTCGTTTATAAGCATGCCTCTTGTACAGTGCAGTCACGAGCTCTCGTCTACACCGACGGCTTTCTTCTTCGGGTTTCTTCTAGTTATCGCCAGAACCGATCCAAATAAATCCCTAACTCAATAGATTCTTTTAATACATCATCTCGATCTACGTTCTCCACAATGTAATACTGATTCGAAAAATAACGTGAGCAGATTCTTTTTATTTAATATATCGTTTAAATTACGTTCTATAGCATCATCATTAATTTTAATGCATCTGCACTTCTAAAGTTTGGTTTTTCATTCGCGAATGAATTGTGCAAACCTTGATCATGGAACGATTTAAGCGTCAAAAGTCAACGTTGCATCATGGGCTTAGGGGCATTTTCATTGATCACGCTCCAAATGATGATTCAGCTTATCGATTACCAATTCTAGCTATAACTGAATAATTCAGCAGCGTTTATTCAGTTTTAAAAAAAATTATTATCATGGTTACATACTATATCATAATAGCCAGTCACGTGCTTGTTACAATGACGAAATATTTGAAAAAACATTCCAAGTGCATCTATCTCTCGGACGCAGTTAATGTAATAGCCAGACACTGTACACACAGTCATCACTGTAGGGAAGGCGATTCATCTTCATATATATACTAATTATTACAACGTTTGCTAATATTTTATTTTTATTAAGACGATATATTTGTTGGTTATACTAAATATCTGAATCTACTTAAAAATCGAATTTAGTATATATAATTATACAGGTATAAATTCTCTCACGCACATCAAAACTATGATAGTACTTTGCCAGTGATATATCCTACTTCTCTGTAAATTTTGATGATGCTAGGTATAATCATCGTCATGACTATTCTTCTGATATTAGCATTCGTAATGTCACATAATTTACCGAATCAATTAATTTATAATTAGATAATTTTGTAAGCAATAAAGGTATCTTCGTGGTCCCTTTAAAAATTTGACTTTCGGACTTAAATCGATTCGGCTTAAAGTATTGTGACACAAAAATATAAGAATTTGAAAGTATTTGACAAAATAGAGAAATGCGGATAGACATAGGATAAAAAAATGTTTGACAGTTCATCGGTGAGAGAATCATGTGTATATATATTATAATGAGTTTGTTTCGAGGAAAGGTCGGGTCAACTCATATTTCAAAGACATCTATATATAGCCTGAAGGAGAGCGAAGTTTTCGACTGCAATACCTGCGTTGCTCTTCAATTTCACTTAAGTGCAAGCGCAGCTGTCGACACTGGCATTCTCCATAGTAGATATCGCTCATGGAACTCGACGGAACTTTGCAACTAGCGCAAATATTAAGTATTCGTATAATGGTATACTTTAAGAAAATGTACTATTTGTCTTTTCGCAATGTATAGCTGCAGAAGTTTACGTTTCATTGTTAGTACATTTTTACTTTCAGCGATTTTTTAAATGTATTATACGTACTATAGGTATTATAGGTATGATAAGTTTGTTTATTAACACGAACAAAAATAATCTGTAATAATAGCTTATTTTAAAGAATTTTTCACTATGAATAGTATAGATACATTCGAATGTACATATCGTGTACTCGAATTCACCGCCTTGTCTTTACCACCAACAAATGCTTTGAAGTATGCTTTGAGTCGAATATACTTAGCATCTCAGGTACGCATAACTTATAGGTAAATAAGCCGAAACGTCCTAGAACCTTTTAAATTACAAGTTATTTCCGATTTTTTTACTTGAAAGGTTTTTCTTTTTCAAAGAATGTTGTAATAAATATAATACTTTTAATTTGCACGAGGGTACCGGTTATAGACTGAGATACGGTTCTACAAAAGGTAGGCCACGCTCAACCGAGTTATTCATTTAAGGAGCTATTCGAGAATTTGTTTTGTCTTTCAAAAACTAAATAGTATGAATGGATTTTTAAATTCTTCAGCACAACCCATTACAGCAACTCATTTTTTCTTGTTCAAAGTAGAAAAGACGCCTGAACTTTACAATCAATTACTTCATTTTCAACCTATGTATGCACGCATATATACTCATTTCCACCTACACAGAGGAGGAAGCTTAATTGCGAGCTTGAAATAAAGAAAAAGGCTACGCCTAGAGAGTCACCTCTGCAAGCCGCAAGTGAAAATCTTGGAATTTTTTTACTCCTATTGTATGCTGCGTATCTGGCCCACCGGCTTTGCACTGTACCTATAATTTTCCTTTAGCCGCAGACAAGTCTTTTGCGGTACCGGAAAAAGCGTTCTTTCATACGCATACCTGATTCTAGGGTTCAGAGTTCTTTTAAATTAATAAATTCATAGATTATGTTGTATAATACCTTGCGCAATAATGAGAAAACGTCCGTCGATGGCAATCGCACTCAAACGTAAAATTTCGAGGGCTTATGCACCTACGGACGTCGCAAGTGGGTCTAAGCGCTGTTTAAGCTTTCGAAAGCCAGGCTGTGTCTCTATAAGCACTATGTACTTAAAAACTAAGGTCGAGGTTACGGAACATTTTCTTATTAACGCGAGCTTTTTATGTCATCTATTCTCCACTATTTTCTTCCTTCGTCGGGTCGTCATTTTTGTCATTTTTGTCATTTTTGTAATTACTGAGTGGTACACTATAAAGGTCTGTATACATTAAATGACATTCTAGTCGTGCGGCTTAATGAACTTTTATTACGTCGCGCGATGAGCTACTTTGTGAACTTCATAAACCGTTCTACACACTCGGCGTTACGTTCATGAAATTAACTTGCAAAGTGCTGGCTGTTTTGACACCTAGTTAAATTTTTGCTTCTCTTTAGAATATCATGTCAGGCGCGACTCTGTAAAAGATCCAGGTATCAATTCCGATCACGAAAAATGACGCACTCTGAAAATTGTCTCAAGTAATTACGCATTCGACTCGATATTTTTATTCTCCCCAAAAAAGCAAATGCTTGTTTTATAATGAAAATGGCAAGATTTCTTTACCGCCCGAGAAATGGAGTAACATTACTCTCTTTCGGGACCTACAGTTTCTAAAAACGAATTCATCAAATTGTTACGTTTCAAACGATTCCTTTGCTTTTGCTTCAATCCGTTATTATAGGGCATATGTTACTCATAGCTAACTATGATGATATCGAATTTCACGTTGTTTTCGTCAAAACAATGTATAGCCAAACTATTGGCTCTGGCAGTATATAAGATAAAATCAATTTAACTTCACATCGATATAGATACAGAATGTGTTGAAAGAGAAATCAAATTGTTTATACAGCGATCATATGTTTATCCGACAGCTCTATCAAACCGGTACACGCACATTTTTACATGCTTTTCCAAGAAAATATACGCAAATGCAATCGGGGTGTTTAAATAGTCCAAAAAAGAATGTAATCTAATCTAATTTCAGCATTTTAAGCCAATTTAAAAAAAATTTAATTTCAAGGGGTAGCATTTGAATCGTAGCATTTGTCACTAAAAATACAAAGGGCACTTTCTTGTATAAGATAAGTTAAATTTCTACAAATAAATTACTTTAAAATTTATATATATAGATCATAATAATCATTTAGGTCATTAATATCTTGAAATTCAGTTTTGAAAAGGATCGATCATGAGTTTGAATATGAAAAAATTCAGATGCCTTCGATGAATATATACGAAAGTGTCCATGGAGATTAAAAGTTAGGAATAAAGCTTAGCTTCTAGCTAGAAATAAAGTTATTCTGCAATTTCCCTAATATTTACAATAAACTATGTGCTCACCTTATTTGTCATTAGACATAAACTGCACTCAGAAAACGCTTTTGAATGACTTTTTTAATGAATATTCTGATGCAATTCTACTTTCATTTCATATATTTTACGATTAGATACTGTCATGGACGTATTGGTACGCAACGCTCGCGCAGCCGATCATAGAGCAGAGTCGCCGATAAAACAGCTGCAAAGCCGTATCACAATGTACTGCAACGAAAAACATCGTAGTCGTTTACTCCGTGGTTAGAACACTTGCCTTTGATTTAGCACGTCCTGAGTTCAAAACTCGTTGTTCGTCTACCTTTTTCTCGCGACTCTGTATCTTCATTTCATTTCAATAGACATACTTCTAGTTGTTGTTGTCCGTAATATTTTTGTAACATGCAGCGATCTACGTTAAAAAACCAAACGTGCAACTGTGAGAGAGAAAATCTTGGCCGAATTTTCACAAAGTCACTTGTACCTTAACCGAAGAAAGAAAAGAAAAAAAGTTGGCAAGCGTTAAGAAAATTAAGTGAAGCAGACTGAAGTAAATAATTTTGCGGGTATAAATTGGCTCGCTCACGAATCGTCGAAAAGAAAACTGCTCGAGGCATGCACAAGGCCGATATTCCGTAAACTCGCGAGCATAGGCCTTGACCTAGGAGAGAGAAATAGAGAGAGAGAGAGAGAGAGAGAGAGAGAGATACAGAGAGAAAGAGTGAGTGAGAGAGAGAGAGAATCGTTTGGCGAATTATATTGCTAAAGTGGAGGCTGAAAACACTGCTGTACTGATTCTATAGTTAATTGATTAAAGAATTTTTTTTTTAATCTGATTATTTTTAAATCATCATCTATCTTCTTTGAATCACTTATTATTGTACTGAACAATAAAAACGAGAAGTATTTAACGGGTATGCAATAACATTCGCGAATTTCATTTTTACTAAAGTTTTCTTATACATTCAAATAGACTAAAATTTTGCTCACTCCATTTGAAAGCTCGGAAGTGTGCGTATATTTTTTATCTCTCACTGCCACCGTTTCTCCTTTAGTTACTTATCCAACTAGTGCACGTGTTCTGGCATGTGTGTATAAAAGTAAATTGAATTCTTTATTCGGCACCTGAGCTCGAATTCGAAAAAAAGAAAACCACGTAGACGACGGAAAATCGTTTGAAGGTGCTAGTTGAAGTTTCTCTGAAACTTTCCGTTCTGCTTTAAAATGCTGAAGAACACAAGGTTTATGTGTATAAGAGCTAGAGATTCCGATAGCAGTTTAGGGGTCGGCTGTCTAGTTCTAGTAATTGAGAATATGTAAGAAGCCTTTCTATCGAAGACGAAAAGAGTACGGAGAGATTGAATCCAGTCTTTTCCTGTAGTAAATAAATATAAATTTACCAATAAGTTAAACAAAATAAATCTATTACTGGTTTTAAAAGCTTTGTACATGTATGTATGTGCCTTTTGTGATGAGATTCGGCCATTGACTTAGACATGGAAGAATAATTCGATTATGCCTGTACTCGCCCCAGATGCACGGCTTGTCTCGTGGTAGAACGTCTCATGGTAGAATACATCTGAATACGTACTACATCTCTTGATCGAATTTTGGTATTCACTATACAATTATTAGTTCGTAACGAAATTACTTAAAGATTGTCTGACGTTTATATCATCGAAATAATAATTACTCCAGAACTAGGTAACTATACAAAGAGTTACAGAGCTCTTATATAGTTCATAAGGCAGTTTAGGTAAACAGTTGAAGTCGTATTTGGCAGACCAACTCTCTGTACTATACGGGGGGCATACTATACAGGAGATCGATGCGATATCGACTCCGGGTAAGCACAGCTGCAATGGAGGATTAACAGCCGAAAGTTTGTCTTACAAGTAATGATGCAGTGGTATTTTCTCACAATACGAAGGACCGGCTCTAGCAACCGCCTCATTCCCGAGCTGTTTTCGATGAAACTTCTTCTTCTTCTTCATTTTCTTATTCTTATACTTTAACTTCGAGGCCATGGTTGCTTACGTCGTTTTGTGGTACTTTTACAATATTGTACTTTCTGTATTTAAGGACTGACATGGTTTCAAAAAGTTTTAAATGAGATCAAATTTCAAGAAAATTTTTTCTGAAAACGACTAGGGAAAAGTTCTGTTGTGTCAAGTAAACAAACAGCAGTTTATTGCTTGTATGCGACGATATCTTATTTCTTATAATGATTTCAGATATTAAAATTAATTTTTTTTTATTTTTGTTGCAGGAAAATAATAAACTTGACGATAATAGAAGAAGACTCTTACGAGAAGGACGCACTATTTTACGTCGAGTTGGGCGAGCCGCAACTGCAAGGAGGTGAGTATTTTCTTTTCTACCTTGTAAATCGTTCATATTCAAGTACATACTGAACTGTTCATTATTTTATAATTTCTTTTAATGCGCTAATAGCAGATAAAAGTTATATGCCATAAACATTCGTTCTTTCTTCAAGTGCAAACGGTTCACGATTCCAATTGTCTTAAGCTTTATCAAAGCAATCAAGGGCACATTAAGATTTCTACAATTGAAAAGAGTGCTGCAATTGATATCCCTCTATAGCGAGTAATAATTCTCAAGAATGTATCGAAGATAGTCCGTCGAGAGACTTCATTAATTACACTCGTGCATAGTTGTATTCTCAACTGTTTAGTCTTCATTATGATGACAACGATTTATCTTAATTTAATTATTAAAGATCGCTTTCTTCATTCATTGATGCATAAAACAAATGATTATATCACGAAAGAGTGCCTGATAAGCGATTGGTCAATTTCCGAACCTAATGAAGCGCGACAAGAATCACGTAGCTCACTCAATGGATCTAAGTGAGTATAGTCTATATGAAGGCAAAAAATACTGTAGTCCCCTCGAAGTTATCAGGGATTATTGGTCTAACGATTATCGACTGATATCCTTAATAAAGTTCTAGCGTGCAGTTTTACGGACATATATATTACAAGTATAGCTATATACTGTAGCTTTTTAAAAAATCGGAGCGATTTCCAAACCGATGAGCATTTGAACGCGAATTAGTATCAATTAGAGTCGAGTGCGATGAAAGTTCGGAGTGGTGCTCAAGGGAACCTTACTTCAAGCTCTTTATAATTTGCGACCGAGAAAGAAAAAATATAGGAGAATAATATATCGACGTTCTCCTTTAATCGCCCTGACCCGCTTTGATGGAAAACTTGAGCGGGTTAATATGTCCACAGCTTCTATTTCAATTGGTCCTCTTTGCAAGGTCTTTAATCTTGAAATATGAAAAGCAGAGGAACGTTTAATCGCTACCATCGTTGGATTGAGTGGATTTAATGAAAACTCCGTTAATAAAATCGTCGCTTTAATAGGGAGTTTCTAACAAAAATTCGTGACCTAGCACTGAAGTTTGAACGAATGCCTACTGATTTCGTTTTTAATATTTCTTGAAGAGAATCTTAGGAAAAAAGCTTCTTGTATAGTATTTAATCGCAGCGTCATATCTTATATGACGAAATTGTATTTTCTGGTGTGCCCGAATGCAAATATTGTGTGATCTGCCGTTGCTGCGATGTTGGTCAACTTCTGGATCTCTGTGATGCGATGATGATGATGATGATGATTGTCCGTAAGTGTTATCATTCAAGCGAGCGTCTATTTGACTGGAAGCTCAGTTAAAGGAGACGAAACAAAACAAACTATATCAACACAAGTTGCTGCTTTTATATATCACCCATTTTTTATTATTACTATTATATACATATAATTATATATATATATATATATAATATAGTTTACTAACATTGATATACTTAGCTCATCATTATTGTTCATTTATTTACAATTGAAATCTGCAGTTGTTTGAACGAGCATAGACATATTTACTATAGTTTGCATACGCAAATTTAATTCTGGTGCTGGTATACCTTCAATGACAAACGCATTATTTAAGTAACCGCTAAAAAGATCAAACGTCTTATGTTCTCTTTGACGACAGTTAAACGGACGAGACTTTATTAGAAATACATTTTGTGGCTGTTATTTATCTTTTGCTTCAGCTCTTTACGTTGTTATAGTAGCTTACAATGAATCATCGCGTAAACAGTCGCATACGAATAAGATATTCTTTTCTTCTTTCCTGAAAAAAAGATTTCTTAACAGTCTGTAATGTCAATTGTCATTTTACATCGAATTCTACAAACAGATACAGAACACGTGAAAGTTGTATCTGATATTACAAAAAAAGAATATTTTCTATTAGAAGAATATAGATAGCTAGGTGAAAATGTAAGCAATTTTAAGGTAGTTGTCATAATAACACTTTCATTAACGTATCAATCAATATTCACTGTATTTTGTGAACACACCCTTGTGTGTAGACAGCAATCAATCCTAGAGCACATAGCGATTAGATAAAGAGCACGTAGTGTCAATAAAGCTTATATTGATTTAATAAGTGTGATAGTTTTTATATGTTGACTGTTAGTTATAATCCTTAAAGCAGATACAAGTCATCTATCACAAATGAATTATTCGAATCCTTATGTATAATAACTTCGAATATTATGGCAAGATTCTGATGATTAGAAAACGCAATGTCACATAAGCGTCATAGTGCATTAAGGAATCGCGCTATCACAGAAAATCGAAACCCAAACAATTAACCATACACGTGCACACAAACCTATTGCTATTCTAATGCATTTATAAATATAATTATCCCAATAAATGTAAAAAATGAGGGTTTAATCTCAAAGTCTTTGCGTTGTCAAACTCCATTGATCTACACAGATGGAAAACAACATTTGACGATGTATTGTATTATGCATTTATGTCTGTTTTTCGTAACCTGTATTCTTGTGAAAGGAACACAATCTAAAATTCTCATGGCCTTGCAAGTCATCACAAGTTAAATCTTTACACAGAGTTCTACACTAAATTAGATAGATTTTCATAATCACGTGAATGTATTCTTGTTTTCACTGAATATCGAATTAAAAGATTAAGTAGCTGTTAATTGCTATAAATAATATAAAATTATTTATGGTCACAGACAAAGACAAATAAAGCTAGGCAACTTCAACTTTTTATACTTCATATACGAATACATGCAATACGTAACCTTTGTTCTTAATTGCTTCTTAATCTCAAAGTCTCATCGTTGATCTCCTATATAGTAGATTTACTGAAAACTCACTCCGCGTAATATTCAAAATAATTTTATGGACCAATTTTAAGATGACAATTGGCATATAAATACTTCTTGATACATTTTTCAAAGCATGTATGTAACTATTTTAAATATTCATAACACGGTTTTACCTTCAATTTGAAAGATTTAATTCAGAACAGTAATTATTAAAAAAAATTTGAAAGCACATCAATACATAAGTCTTTAAAATTGTTTTCCTTTAAAAATTTAAACAATTCTGTAAAACAAAGTATTCTTATATTTTCTATAAAAAATTCTTTCCTAAAAAGCTTCAACTTCATGAAAATAGACTTAACAAATGCTCAAAAGATCGACTTTTATTTTGTGTACGATTTCACAATGAATTTCTTTCAACGAGATCTTGTAGTTTGAACAATTTTATATGAAAATAGTCAGTAACAAGAAATTCCGATTTTTGCTGTTTAAAGAAGTCTTGCTTCCTTAATTTAATGAGCAGACAAAATGTTACTTGATGAAATGTACCAAAATTTATGAAAATACAGTAATAAGCTCAATTTTTGATTTGTAATAATTTTTGTATTCTTTGAAAAAGTCCTACATTAAATCTTTAAATAAAGCAATTAGTTGATTAATTAATTTTGGACCTTGTGGTGAGTGAGTTTTCAACCATCTACTATAAGAAGTCATCGAAGGGACTTGAAGATGTGAAACAGAGCTTAAATTAAAGATATAACTATTTACAATTTGTCATGGCTATCTTCAGTATTAAATATATAAAGAATGCGTTAAAAAATTACTAAATTAAAAAATTAAAATATTTATAGCAATGTAATTATAATTTACACTTACTCTAATAATAGAAGATAGCTTTACCTTCAATTTGAAAGGTCTAGCTCTTCTATAAGTCCCTTCGACAACTAGTTACAATAGAAAGTTGAAAATTCACTCACTGTAGAATTTAAAGTCAACCGATGGTTGGATTGAGCTTGAAATTGCTAATGAAACTCTTTGTTGTAGTCCTTTCAATATGAATGTAAGGATTTAAAATTGAATGCATAGAAAAATGATTAAAAATAAAAAACTGGGTTCTTAACCAAATTAAAACATATGTACACATTTTATAATGTCAAATTACTTCTAATCATGCAACTCAAAATCTCTACATTCATTCTGAAAGGAGTATATCAAAGAGTATTTTAACCAAGTTTCAGCTCAATCTATCCATTGGTTGACTTTGAATCCTGCGGTGAGTGAATTTTCTATTTTCTGTTGTAACTAATTATCGAAGGGACTTATAGAAGAGCTAGGTCTCTCGAATTGAAGATAAAACTATCTTCTGTTATTAGAATAAATGTACATTATAATGACATTGTTATAAATATTTTAATTTTTTAATTTAGTAATTTGCATTTCAAAGGTGTCTTGCCACCTTCATATTATTCGTAAGTGCTCGATTTTGGCATGTTCAGTTGTTGACTTTAACTTTATCTACCAATACAAAATTACTATTTTATATTCGTCAGATGATACTTTCAATTTCCCTTTATTGGTGCACTGTATGAGTTGAGCGGAATTAATTTTCTAAAATAATTTTTCTTTTAATTACTTTACACGCTTATATAGAGATATATAGGTAATTTAATAATAGTATGAAAATATATATAATAATTTTAAAAATAATTTGATTATGTTATACAAAGACGCGTGGCAAGCGAGTAAAAATGCGAAGATGATAAACCTGCGAGAGGAAGCAAAAGACTATAGAAAAATCATGCATTATGTGTGCATTTTAAGTATAAAATGTTCGAAATAGCTTAAGTTATTTTTTGTAATCGCAGTCAATCGTTTTCTATTATTTTAATTGAATAACTGAAATTAATTTAATATATCGTTGTAACAACGCTAAATCGCAGAAGGCAGTGTTAATCGACCAATCTCGTCGAAACTGTGTTATCCAATTAATCTAACGATTCAAATGTCGCATTATAAACGTATCTGATTATAAACTATTATATCTACAGAGATCTCAAATAAAAGAGTAGCTTGATTAGTCGTGTTTCTCGAAGAAAATGGATTATCATCGACGTTTCGTCAGTGTTTGTCAGAAACTGTTATAATACGTTCATCGGTAGCAGAAAGTGGGGATTACAAAGAGGTTAAAAATGTAGGAATCTGTTATATGAGTTCGTTCAATCGAGAGACCAATTTTTAACATTTTACACCTCTTACAGAGAGAGAGAGAGAGAGAGAGAGAGAGAGAGAGAGCGGGAGAAATCAGAAGCCGGAGAGGGTTGTTTCTCGGGATAATCCAAAGGTTCTTTACATTTTCTGCATTTTCTTCATTGAGACTCGTCTTTGACTAGGGGTCAAATATTGACGAGTGCACCTTGTTGTTTTTTGCCTTGTTTGCGAATAAATGGAAAAAGCGATAGCGCTACGCGAGGTTATTGGCAGGTGAGTCAAGTACTTTTTGCGGTTACGAGACTTTGCTTTGGCTGCATGCTACACGAACCGACACCAAATACTTTTTCTACTTTTTTTGTTTCGCTTTACGAATATACGGTAAAAAAGGGTATACGTATACGTATATGTATTTCCAGAGATTGGGTCATGCAATGCCGAGCGATGAGAGACGAAAAAGCTGGAACGCCGAAATTACTCGAATAAATAGCCAGCGAAACGAGGTTTGCCGTTGCCAATCTCGACGGGCGAATGTTATATACCTATATACGCGACTACAAAAGGAAGCAGTATGTGAGAGCGAGTGAAAAGATCGTGCACGGTCGATGTTTGAGGAGACGAAACGTTGTTAGGCTTTTGAAAAGGGCCGCGGGGAGAAAAATCAAGCCGCTGGTGTCGGGGGAAATGTAAGAGACTAAACTAGACGTCTGAATTTAAATATATATATAGACTGCATGCACGTAGAAAAGCTGCACGCGGATCATACAGCATCTTATTCAGTCCCGTACTCGTGACGTGGCCTTCGGCTTTTAAACTTTCTTCTTTTCTGCGCTGTTGTCTTTCTGTCTTTGACAAAGATTATTATACGTGCGAATGTCGAGTGATGCATAGGTAACGAGAGTCTCCGTTTTTCGCGATACGCCGATGGAAAAAGCATATAGAACTGTTACTCTTGTAACAGACACTTATGCTTCCGAGAAGAACGGTCGCTTCACTGAACTTTTATTATCGCGGTTTTGAGAACCACTTTTTGCGATACGTACCATAGCTGACATAGTCTTGAGAGATAATTAAAAACGCATAATTCACGTAACACAGTAACCAAACAATATCGATTAGCATTTTTAGTCAGACACCAGGTCGGAAAAGAAATGTTATTCTTTACGCTGATCAATTTCATTCATCACCAGTTGTGGCAACAGTATCCTTATATATTTGGCAATTACTCATGAAAGTATTAACAGATACATATTAGATTCATGTATGTGTACACTGTACGTAAATATATCTCTGAGTATATACTCAGACATACATACACTTAAAGCATCACTCCAGCATTTAATACAATGGAGGCCGTGTGAAAGAAAGAAAGACGTATTCCTTCATTATTTAATGACCGATATCCATTAGCTGACACCAGTATTCAATACGCACAATACATATTATATGCCTATTTTACAATCGACAAAGAAGAGCATTAGACGCTCGTATCTCTTGGTGTACATACAATGGAGTTTGATCATGCTATTTTCTCTTCTTCGACGAATCTCTGTTCCGAGATCCCTTCCGCTGCAGTGTAGGACTCATGTTTCCAAGAGAAGTATATCGAAATTTAACGAACTAACCGTTTTACTGAAAACTCGAAAAACGAGCTTGCTTTATCTCAATGTAAAACTGCGATATATATGGTCAACGCGTTAGACACATTGTCAATAAATGATCAACAAACAAATGAAATATTTGTTAAATTTGCTATAAAATAATAAATCATTTAATCTAAGACATTTGAATGAAAAAGGTCAAAAGCGATTGCATTTTTGATTACGATTCTCTTCCGAGGCCGGATGCTGAAATTAAAATACAGAGCGAGTGTCGATTCTTTATCGGCGGAACGCGTGCTCCGAGAGAGAGCGGCCTCGTAATTTCCACACCGGCATCTGTAATTCATGGCGAGCTTAAAACTTGCATCGTTCCTCCCACGCATTTGATCGAGGGACGTTAAGTTTTACGAGGAAGTGCATTGGATTTGCAAAAATATTATACGGAGAGAAAGGGCATTGTTTATTACATTCGACTCGTCGTAGTTGTGAAATGAATGTAGGTTTTATTGTTCGCAGTGGAATTCTTTAAAAATGCAAAACATCGTACTGGTATTTTCCGAATTAAATCTCACCTTTTGGGAGAAGAAAAATAATAAAAGGAAAAAACACGAACAAACAGAACTGCTCGTGCTCCGCCGCATTTACATTGTGCACTCGTAAATTCAACGTAATGAAACCATAGGGGTGTAAAGCATACATAACACCTATGTATTATAACATGAATCGTAGTTTGGCTATGTATGTTATAAATCTCGTAAGGAAAATTAATCATGCAATACTCGCAACTTCGGAAAAAGTTTCTATCCGCTGGCGGCTCGTCATCTCTTGCGATCCGTCGAAACTTGCGCTCAACAAACTTGGAGAGACTAAGCTGTAAAGCCTATCATCGAGCTTCCTATGTGCATCGAGCACGTATCTGTATAGAATAACGAAGGCGTAAACGGACAAGGCTTTGGCCTCGATTCCTCGGACAAAATAATTGTGTCTTCGAAAGCTAGGGTAAGTGGGCTACATATTGAAACTTGTCTCCAAAGTGAGAAATATAGAGCGTAACTCCGGAAATGTTCGAATTTTGAACTTTTTCGAGCTTTTCGCTTTAGACATTTATAGTAAGAATAAAAGAGAAGCCGAGAGCGTGTCTTCTTACTGTAGGAATTTACTGAGTTGATCGATGAACTATGCAGCAAATGGCATGAATCAGGAATTCGCTCACATCGCTTTCGTTCTCTCTCTCTCTCTCTCTCTCTCTCTCTGTATATATATTCAGTTTTTCTTTTTATCAGTACAGCATAGGACTTTTGGACCTTTAGTATTAATTGATTGCAATGTATCGATCAAAAGCTCGTTAAAACTTGCAATCGCTATCGATATATTATTTCTTCATCCTTCAAATCGTGCTCAATATATAAATGTCAAAACGTATCTGGCATATGTGTCTCTCGTGGGTGGAGTACTCTGCATTAAAATGAAAATAAATCTTTGCTCCAAAAGCACACTCTGCAAAGACTGATTGATCGAACGTCAGACACATTGGAAATCTTCCATTACAGTTGTATTCATTCTCTTTGGCGTCGGAAACTAGAATTTGAGATCTACTCTATACACCCATTGCTTTATCGTGCGAGTACTCGTATATAGATATAATCACATTTTGCCGTCGATAAATACAATTTATATTAGTTGCGAGAATAAGGATAAGGCGTAGAGCCCTTTCAAACACAGCAATTGAAAGAGGAAAAATTCGGCCCTTTCCTGAAAAGAGTTCAACGCACAATAGAGATAGATAGGAAAAGGCGAGCGAGAATTACAAGCGGGTGTAAGAAAATAATGATATACGCCGGTTACTTCCGACAAAAGGAGCCATAAAGGAAACGGCAAGAGCGTGAACAATGGACAGAAAAACTTTTCGGAGACTCGTTTCTCGCGAAAATAGACAGAGAGACAGAGAGAGAGAGAAAAAATACTTCTTCACGAGCACATCTGTCGTTGAAGCTGCAAACGTCTCTGGCCTGGATATGTCAGTTGTGAATTGACGACGAGACGATAAAGAACTGCGCGCGTGCAAACTCGCCGCACTACCGCATCAATATTCAAAGGGCGATCTCGGATAACGCATATACATGAATGTACTTATACCATATAGGAGAAACGCATCGGCTCTGCAGCGCGTCGACGAAACGCGGATGAGAAGCTAATGACGGGGTGTATTGTTGCCGATATGAATGAATATTTTACGTATTTCTTGTTCACTGGAAAAAGAGAACGCGCATGCGCGCGTGGGAGATACTGTTAGAGATATTGTTTGTAGCGTGGGATTATGGAAATTTTAGCGGTGTGTGAAATTTTTTATCGATTATACATACGCGTCGAATGTGAGTGGTTCGCACGAGACGAGTTTACACTCAAATGAAAATTTGACGGGCTCGCGAATAAAGCCAGCTTGTTGTTCAATAAATGATGCGCTGCGGATGATTCTTGTATGTTAAACGCCCCTTTTTTACGTTCTCGCATCGATAAACTGTACGCCTGATACGCCGAGTGAATATTGCCATTGAAATTACGCTCTGATATTGCGTCAAAAACCTTCGACGGCAAATGAAAAAGGCGTCGTACATGCGCGTACATTATAATCTACCCTAGTTCTAAAATCTATCCATAATCATTTTGTCGTACACTTTTGCAGAGATCTTGATTACTATTCCAAGATCAAATCACCAAAGTAAACATAACTAATATGTACAAGAGTATTTGATAAGAATCCAGACGAGGTCACTCGAGAAAAAGAATCGATTGTGATCCAACCGACAGAGCCCCGGCTGATGGATTGACAAGCGTTACCAGAATACCTGAATATATACATCCCTTTGCGCGTCGTCATTCTGAATCGGTTTCGAATCAGAGTGAGAGAGTCAAAAGGGCTATGCGCATACTGTATACAGTTTATATCTATGACTAGCAGCATCGAACTTCCTTGCACGCACATCGCTAAGTGTTTAAGTGAATTCAATTGAAACGTGACGAAGAAAATTGATCCAGGGAAAATGGGTTTATTAATGTTGCTTTAAATTTCTCGTTATCCATCGCGGTTGAGATTTTTCGTAACTGAAGACACTAAGGACTTACAATGTCAACTCGCTATTTAGCCCGACAAACGCATTGAAAAAGCTTCACCTCGCAGTCAGTCAAAAAGCTGGGGAAAAGATACAACATTGGCAATTGCATGCCATGCACGGGACATGTCTCTGATGGCCGACAAATGATATTCGGTCGTATAAAAATTGATGCTAGCACGCGACTGACATTCTCTGGCCAGTACATATGAATTCCGAAGTATGCATGCATAAACTTTTTGATAAAGTCACATTGAAATTCATCGTCACTGAGTTTCAGTAAGTTTCTTTTTTAACGATATGACGAGTCTTTATGCGAGCGATAACTGAACGCAAATCGTTTGTTTATATTAATTGATTTATTCGTTCATTTGTTTATTCACTAATATTCATAAATATTGAGTGCGAGCGATGAAACACGAAATCGTACACGTGCACTTATCTCAATTGCATATTTATAACAATAAATTTGCGTCTTCCTTTGCATCATCGTATTGTACCATACTTTTGTGTGCACGCGAAAATATTTATGCATGAGGAAGCGATCATTGGAATATCGAACCGAGCCAGTCGCCAAGTAGCTCAAAACAAATACTATGCGAGCAATCATTGATCAAATACAACAATTTAACCATGGTCTGGAATACAAAAGATTATCGCTGAAAAATATGACTAGAGAGATGAGAACTAGGGGACAATTAAAAAATAACAGGTTACGATAAGAACCGGGATTGTCGCGCACTGTAACGAGAATAACAGGAGGACGAGTGCGGAAGAAACCTGATGTAGCACACGAGAGTTTTATTTTATGACACTGGCATATGATATCCGATCATAGATGAAGGATTAGATAAACAAATAACGCAAAATGCCTAAGCGGACTTGGCGTATTGCATACAAATAAGTTGCGTAAAATACGACAGTTTTGAAACATTTACGATGAAGCACGCGTAAATTTGTTTTCCATGGTCTGTCAAAAATGTATCGCGGTGATAATTAAGAGATGGGGGGACAATGAGATGACGAAATCCTCCTTGATTACGCAAATTAGTACTGGATATAAAAAATTTTAATTCGTCTCTTAAATAATAGTAGATTCCGAGACATGTATGAATACCTTTGTACTAGATAAGTGTAAAATTATAGTCGCTGAAACGAATTTTCAGATACAACATTATTTTTCAACATATGCGATGTAAAATTCAATTTATTGCACTCGGGTGTACGTAAAATAGCTTTTTACTCGGATATATAATTTAAAAGCACCGCGAGTACTAAAAATATAAGCTAATGAAAGGTGAGACTTTTACTCTGATGGATCTTATTTAAATGTGTACTTTCATTTAACTAATGGAAAATCCCGCGACTTCGAGATATGATCGATGATTCATTCTATCTATACTCACCGCCGTTAAGATCATCCTGCACGCAACGTAATAACTGTAATAAAATAGTAGCCTCTTAACCAATGCTCCAGTTGCAGTTATTTTTAAATAAATTTTCGGAAAAAATCGAAATCGCTATAGAAAAATCATAATCGTTCTATCGTATATAAACATTTATTGATAAGCAATCTGAATCAGAGATTAATCTCTAGATAAAGATTAAATAAATGTAAAAAAATATATTCTATAACTTATTTTTAATTTTTCTTATCGGCGATGATATTGGCATGAATCTCTTAACGTGAAAATCTAATTATATATGTAATTTATTTATGATCTTTAGTTTCAACCGTGATAAAACAGACATTAAAATTGTCCATGCCCTCGATTACACTGTTTAATGGAGAGATTTTCAACCGGCCTTGATCCTTTCGAAAAATAGTCTAGCCTAGTTTTTGTCGTCCGTTAACTTAACGAGTCATTTCAAAATTTATTTCTTCGCGATCTCTCTTTTTCCTTTTCTTCCTCACAGTTTCAGACCACCGTGGAATATTTACGAGAACTCGAGAAAAGTTAGATAAGACTCCGTTAATAGAAGGGGAGCTTTAGAATATGCTAATTTTCCCTTTCGTTCAGGATGTATGACTTTCGCAGTTAGAGATTTAAAAGTCATTTTAATATGGGTTTTAAGCTGTATTCCAACGGTAACTTTTAGTATTTTCGGCTGTGATTTACTGCCTGTGTTTGTAGCAGAATTAATTTTTATCTTAGCTAGCAATTTTCCGTAATGGTTTGCATAGAGGTAACTTAGTATAACAATATATTTTACGTAAAAATCCAACGGTTAATTGTTGTAAGACTATTTTGGTAATCGAATGATCGACTATTGTAATCATAGAAGTGAAAGATCTTTCAGACTAATCTGCTGATGATGATCTGAGCAATTCAAAGGGTCAGACAATTCTGATTGTACCAATAAGTCGGTATAGAAAAAGGCATAGAAGAATACAACTGAATTCACTTGCATGAAGTACCATTATAGTCGGACGAATTGTGCGATCCTACTAAATGTAACGATTTCCTCTTAGTTCTCTAATGTAGATTGGTTATGAGCATCCGTTTGAAACATTCAATGATATTCCGAATCGTAAATGACGTTCTCTTCCGTTCATGCGTAAAACGCTCGACTTAATGATCTCGTCATTTTATATGGAATAACATACCAACAATACGTACTGCAGTGATAAATTTTAAAAATGCTTTATCATTTGCTATCTCGCGGGGGTGCTTCATTTATTATTGCTTTTAGTTACATACATTCACGAGATTAGTAATCAAGATAACGTAGCGATTCCGAAAAAAAATTAGACTGAGAACTGTAGAGAAGAGAGATCGACTGAAGAAACGAGGTAATTTTGCACTGTCGCCTAAAACCATCTACTAGCCTTAACTAAAGTACCGTCCTCCTGTAGGACTCCAAATTACTTTTATGTTCTTCTTCAAGTATCAACATATCCAATCTCCCAAACTTATTCGTTTTCCAGTATCGCCTTACAGACGAGTAAGTTCAGGATGAGAAATCTCGTATCGATAGTATATATTCATTGTTATTTTATAAAAAATGAAATGAATTAGAAATAACTTTTTTTATCAGGCACTGAATCTCGTTCTCACTCAATCTATTTCTTCCATTTCCCGCACCATCTACTCCTTATGTTTCTCCTTTTCAGCGACTTTTTAATCATTCTGTCTGATCCTCTCCCCGCCTGTCTCTCTTAATTTAACTGATGAATCTTTACCCTCTAGACTTTGCCCCCTCAGATATACCCCCCCCCCTCTCTCTCTCTCTCTCTCTCTCTCTGTTTATAGCGTACAAAAAGCAAAAATGCTTTCAAGAAACAAGTCAAAAAAGTCCATGAGCTCGTAAACGTAAAAACACATGAGTCAACGACATGCGCAATGAAGCACTTGATCGTGAGGTGGAAAAGTTTCGCTATTTCTCGGTTTTATTTTTTGAAGAGCTTTATGTTTTATATGCATCGGTAGGTTATGGGGTGCTGAATTTATCACGAACATTGTTTAGAATAAACGAGTGCTTCCATTCTCGAGGAGGGTTGTCACTCTTTTGTGGAAATTTTCGAGAAAATGTGAAGAAGCGCGTGATGGCTTACCTTGCGGCATTGTAAGTTTTACTGCCGTTAAGTGGAAATGGGGCGCGCCGTAAGCCCAGTAAGGGATCGTAAGTAAAATTGTTTCGACGAGATGGAATTTTAAAGAGGCAAGAGGGATTACGTTGCTTTAACCGTTAGTTCGTTTGCAGTTTTTTTCACGCGTAGCGAGCTGAACAATTGAAATACATAATTAAAACTCAATAGTTTGAGTCTACACTTACTTCTGCAAAAGTTTATTTTTAATGAAGTTGTTTATTATATTCCTTTATGTTCCATATACAAGCAATATAAATATATAAATATTATGTAAAAATACGAAACGATAAAAAATAGAATAAAAAAGCAGAAATTTATGATATAATGAACAAAGGTATTCATAAAAGTTAATCTACATAAAGATACAGATAATCGTACGTGCAGATATGATTGCATTTCTGATTCACCATAAACACCTTGGGTACTCGCACAATAATACGTTGCAAGGTCTAAGGGCTTATCGTCACATCTGTCAAAATAATACCGCTTTTAGCCATAATATTCGAAATATTCTGTGCATGATTTTCCGAATGTTTTAGCTTGGGATTCGGGCGCTATAAATCTAAGAACGTCGATTCTAAGCACGTTTCGTGTAACGCATTTACATTATAACGTTATCCCACCTTCTTGGGAAAGATTTCCATAGCTCTTCGCTCTCCTTTTTTGATTAAAATTATAATGTGACTATTCTAGCAAATGTTTGCTGGAAAAGGTAGATTTCTTCTGCTACGTGTGTATCGTGAGATCTCCTTGGATTGGCTACTACGATGAGAACAGTCGTAGACCATGACAATGATAAGTTAAAGACAGTTAAGGGGACAAGACACCTTTAAATCGCAAAAAATCCGAATTTTTTTTATTGCCTATTTTCATAAGAAATTTCTCATACTACAATATCCCGTTGGGCTTATTGAGCTAAATAAATTCATTGCAAAATTATATGAAAAATAAAAAATGAGCTTTTTGAAAAATTAGTTTAAGTCGTTTTCCATGAATTTGTGGCTTTTCAGGAATGCACTTTTCATTAAAAGCACAAGAATACTTTACTCTATAAAATTGTCAAAATTTTTACGTAAAAATACTTTTAAAGACCTATTTATGTGTTTTCAAAATTTAGTAGTTCATATTTTTTTAAATTAAATTCCAGTTCAATCTCGAAATTTTCAATAATGAGAGCTAGAAATAGACTTTGTGTACCAAAAAAATCATAGACATACATACCTTTTATAAGTATAAAACTGTCTGTTGCGAGCAATTTATGTCACAGACATTCGACAATTTTTTTTTAAGTTCAATATAATTAGGTATTTAAATTTGTATTCGACGTATTCAAGTTATTAGTAATAGATGGCAGATTTTAAAATGTGTTATCTCCAATTGATTAATCTATATATATGTATGAATACTGGTTGTCAATGCAATGGATGCAAAAGGTCAGAACGAAGTGTTTACATCGTACTTGACACGTTTTTATACTTAATGCCAGTAAATTAATAATCGAAACTTTTCGATCTCTTGAAGCACTTTTCCATGTATACCATATCTCGCTCTCAAGTATTTACTCCCCAGTAAAACAAGGAAGATGATCAAAATCTACAATTTCTCTTGGAGACACCACGGAACTCGGCACTGACAACCGTGCAAAAGTCTCATACGCTGTGAGAGAAACCACAGCACACGCTGCGGCTAAAACTCTTGTCCGCCAGTATATAGCAGTTGCAGCCGGTCCCTCGAGGCTGGAATATTCCTGGCACGTGCAACTGTGCTCCCACGCTGCTAATATCCCTCCGAAGGCTTGTGGACTCACTTACAATATATCTATAGAAATATAAATATTGTTGATGTTATTTTGCTGTGTATAGGTCGTGTTTCTTGCTTCTTGGCGACTGAACGAATTACTGCGGTGCTTTTTCCTTCTGTTTCTCAGATTTTTCGATTTACCGTGTAAATGTGCGAATGGTGTGATTGTTTTCTCTTAGTTCCGATAGTTTTTTTTTATAATAAATCACGTTTCAATGATTTGGTCGCTCACGATCGAATAAGTTCAATTGTAAAATTTAAAAAGATTGTGTCATACGTCGCAATTACGAGCTGGTCATTCAGCATTTACAATTATTTCGAGAAATATGTCTTATTTACCGAAGAAACGATTTATTTTACGAAAAACGTATGAATTAAAAATAATTTTGAAACATAACTTGCGAAAACGCTAAACGGATTCCGTTAACGTTAGCAAAGTTTCGATGTTTGAATTTGAATTTGATCCTTTGATTACTTGCATCCAACTATCGCAGAAAACGTTCCGTTTATCTATCTCCCTTCGTCCACTTTCTACAAATCATACATTATACAACATGTCCTAGTGTCGGGCTCTAATTAATAAAACGAAAAGCACAACGAGACACTTGAGAAAGAAAATAGAACAAGTGTGTTGTATATATATAATGTATGCAAGGGAGCTGCAGGTTAGGTGTCGCGAGCAGTAGTATAAGCATGGCTCTCTCGCACAACATTTCGTGTTAGCTTTCGCTTATTAAAGTTACTCAGAGCGAAACGCTTAAGCCGTCGCCGACACTGCTACAATTGGGATCCAAGACCGCCCGTAAACGAGTTCGATGACAAGGGCGTGTCTGTGTGTATAGGTGTGTTGCTGTTTCTTCGGAATTTATCGTTGAGTAACTATTTTTAACGAGACGATAAACATCGTTTTCATTGCATAGAATTAATTTACGATTGCGGGAATATTATTAACTCAACTGAAGACTAAATCATTTTATTTTTAACATAACGGTAAATAATGCTGATTCTACGTGAACTTATAGAAATAAAAATTTGTCGTGAGACTTTACCATTCTGCGCCAAAAACAGCACTCTTCAATTCAATGAAAAAACTCCTCAAACATGATGTACATCATCCGTTCTTGCCTGCATTTTCCTCTCATAAAGCCGCTTAGCAAAAATGATCCAGTCACTATAACTTCAAAACAGGCGATTTTTGGAACAGTCTGCCACCGCTGAAATTCTTACGCGATATTGTTAGAAATCATATACGGATATAAAATAACATAAATGAATCATGACAATGAATGTCGAGTATTGTCAAGTATTACAATAATCAATAACTATTGCTAGCGAAATTAGGGATGCGCATGCGCGCTACTTACTTCGAAGACGCACCAAAAACTAATGAAGCATTTTCAATGATATTTAATTGCTGTATATTGCTGTATTAAATTTTAAGATTATTGCATTATTTATTGATTATTGTAGTATTGGCTAATATTCGACATTCATGCCACTTCACTGTTAAACTAATTATTGGAATTTGACGTCACCTAGTACATTTTTTTCGCTGTCACCAATAATTTTCCCACAAAAGTTGAAAAAACAATGTTTTCATAAAACAACTTTTTACCTGTTTCATTTATGTTATTTTATATCCCTATGTGCGTCCGATTAGTGCTACTGATGTTCATTTCTATGCACAAATTATATGGCCGAATTTTTTAAGTTAAAGCTATTTTCCTTCAAATTTAAAATATAAAATGGCCAGCTAGATTCAAAATTCGAAATCCAAAAATCCTCAGAAAAGGAAGGTACCTCGAGAGCCTATAAAGTGTTCCGAAAGAAAATCAATAGAGCGTAGAAGCAGAAGCCACTGCGACGCCCAGTACTTGACCTTTTTCGAAACCGTCCAATGTGCCGATTCTCGATATATACTTCCACACACGTACCAACTCGGGAAGTCACAGTTTTCGATACGCTTAATCCTATTCGGATTTATATAATGACTGCGTCGCTATTTCGCCTCATCTCTTGTGTATTTATATTTTTTTCGCGTTTATCCTTTGTCGTTTCCTTTTATTTATCGCCCATATCGTTCCGTTGGCAACAGTTCAAGAAGCAATTTCGAGTTTTCACGGGGCCGCATCTGTTCTGTTCTGTCAAAACCTTTGGTACGAATGTATATATATGTATATATATATATATGTGCACGAATAAATGTAAATAGAGCTAGAGTTGAAAAGAGAAAGGATTAAAGATGAAAGAGGTGCGAATAAGATGACAAGAAAACAGTAAGAGAACTGGTGAGAAATTTTTCCCCGCATTTATTCTCTCAATTCAAGGGAAAAGAGGTACAATAAAAAGAAGATTGTTTGTTACTTTCAAACGAGTTTTAATTGTCCGTTGTCTTAGAGGATTGGAGGAACAGCACAGCCCGATGTAGACGGGTTAAAGATGTTCCGCGCTATAAGCCGAGGCTTTACTAAATTGGAAAATGCCTTTGTTATAAGTTTATTGCAGTTATTCACTTTCTCGCTCGGTCGATAATGATGATCTGTCTGTAGTAGAAAAGAAAAAAAAATGCACATGACAAAGGGTTTGTTAGCTTGTTTTATAACTGAATGGACGTCAGAAAGGAGCTTTTTCCGCTTTTAGCTAAATTCTGTATTTTTGTTGAAATCAACGAAATAAACAATACATGAAACCGCGAATTTCGATTGGTTTATGACCGCATATTCTGAACAATTCGCGCAGCGATTCGGCAAGTCTTTCCCACAAACTTAATCCTCAGCTAATCTTCAGTTTAGTGCTTAGACGCGTAATCGGCTCGAACTTTCAGCTACAAAAGCAGACGAGGTATGTAGTGTTATCGTAGAGATTTTCGTCTAGAGTCGCTAATACAATCTGTCTGTCCGTCACTCCTTTGCAGCGATACTCTTTAGTGATCCATCTTATGTTAGACTACAGTAAGGACCGACTGAACAAGATAGCGAGGCGCAATAGAGAACGAAAGCTTTATTTCTCTATAAGAGTTAACACGACGTTCTTTATCTTCTATGTGCGAGTAAGATAAACTAAAAAGCTAGTATTTACTCCGAAAAAGTAGTATAAAGCGAAACACGGAGTTTATCGAATATTCGAAAACAAAGACAACCCACCGATTAAATCGTATGATCGTATTGAGTATCTTTTTCGTGCATGTGTCTAGAAAAAAATTCGATTGTCAACGACAGCAGCGTATACATACAGTCTACGTATAGTATAGCTATACATACATGACACTGGAAGATAGAACGAATACGTTGCCTTACGACAAAGATTGATCATAACCGCGGGAGACATTAATTATCGTTTGGAGAGTGGAGATGTGTCGCGCGCATCTACTGACCGCGAATTGCTTCAATGGTGTACCGCACACGTGGTATGTATATTATGTACATATAGATATGCAGATAATATATATAATCAGAGCACGTGTTGGGTTACGGTGCTCAATGATTGGAAACTAGCATCTTTCTCGCAGTTAAGCTTCTCCTTTCGCAGATTTCGGATACGACAGAGATTGACCGTTACTGTTGCTTTTATATTCTGCAAGATTTTTAATTAACCGCTACTGTGCTCGTAAGCGCGCAGGATGATTAAAAGTCGCCCAAGCGCGCCTATATAAAAACTTGCTATTTGCTCTGTCAACTCGAAATAAAGAGGCATGTGGGTGTTCTTGCTCTGAATAAAACACGCGCGTTTACTCAGCTGACAATCAAGTTGCTCTCATCCTTGCAGCTGCCAAGCAAATGGAAGCTTTTCAAAGAGAAATTTTTTCAAATCTGCGTATCTACGCGGTACAGTTTGCACGTTAAATCGTATAACGATATGATAGTTTGAAATTTTTGCGATATCGTATGCTTCGCCGTCATGTAATCTGCCGTGATAAACTTCCAGTCTGCAATGGGTTTCAGCATGCTCTGTTCCATCAGGATCTACTACTGTTGTTGTACTCCAATGAAACATAAATCAGTCGCTATATGGATTCCATAATGTTAGCAGATCTAGAATCGAATCACGCCAATTGTTCGAAGTGCATCCTTTCAAAGACAAGTCTTATTTTTATTGCAGCATCGGTTACTCTATACCATCTTAAGAAATGATTGTACGCTTGAAAACGAGCGACTTAACGGCTATTCTTTCTGGTGTCGAGCGGTCGGGTTATGCTTATACTTACTTCAGTCTTAATAAAGCGTTGCCTGGTGCAGTCGTTTTTCTACCTTAAAAGCCGAAGGTTCTAGTATATCGCAGCGGGAATTTTGATAAGATCGGAATATTTGCGTACAACACAGTACGCGTGGAGGGATCGTGACGTTTTACGAGGAGTTTCCGTTATGGTCCTTTTTTCTCACTGCGACAGATTGTGGGTGTATACAACGTGCATTGAGATAAAAACAATGCTTAGTTATGACTCAACGTAAAGGACAACGCTGTAGGGCTAGTTCATTATAAAAACACATACGTTGCAAATAACGGTGCGAGGATGAAATCGTATAGGGATAAAAGGAAGGAGAGATGGTTAAGACGTCAACAAATAAATTGTGGCTGTGAAAATAAATGGCAAATGCACGGGACACTCAGGACGAATCGGATAATGACTTTGGAAAAAATAAAGAGGAAAAGTTCGCTATTGTCAGAGATAAAAGAAGCGCACAGAGATAGATTGAACGTCAGGGGGAGGCAAAGAATGAATTAATTGATTAAATGCATTATTCCTTTGAAACTCTCGATCTCGATTATGTCAATTTGTTTAATTGTTTTAAAGTGACAAAATGATTCGCAGTAATGGCTAAATGCATTTGCACGCATAATTGAATTTGGTCTGAGTTGTGATGTGATGTGTATTTAACGTAAGAATTGAAGATTATTATTCTATAACAAAATGTCATCGACAGCTTTTAAACGCGAACATAAAATAAATCTCTTCTAAATCTCAAAACGAGATATTGCATGCCAATCGAATCAAAATATTTTTTATTTCTATTACGTTCGTTCTGGAATCCGTAACTCGCAAGCTAGATGCCAGAGACATTTCTCTAATTGCATCGACCAAATTATTTTACGCAATTCTCACATATTAGCGACGAACAACGCAATCAGTCGGGCTGCAGTCACAATTGAATTTTAAGTCGACACGCGAAAGCAGTTCTAGTTCTCTACTACACGTACAACGGTATCTGCGTTTAATTTAATCGGTCTACATTGTTCGCACCGGGACTTTTTAGAGAAGGAAATAACATGCGCGCTCTTCGAATAATTAGTAGCAAGAAAAGGACCAGGAAAACATTCAAGTTTGACAAGCAGGAAAAAAAGGTTTCCCTCATACAAAATCTGACGCTGCATTTTCCCAGAGATACTTCCTTCTTCTCAATCTCTCTCTCTCTCTCTCTCTCTCTCTCTCTCGCTATCTCTTGCTGTCTCTCAACACAGTACTTTAGCTTCCATTTTTCTCGTATATATGCAGCTGTGTACGAATTCTGTCGCTAGCTGCATTTCTGCGCCAGCTCTTAAATTCGCTTTAATGAAACTTTGAGACTCACTGCGGACTGATGTACCTTATGATTATTGTGCAGTATTATAAAGTTTCTCGTGATTTCATTTTCAAGTGTAGATGTTTCTTTGTTGGCTTGCAGAGAAGATGGATTATGTATTCAAGAGGTAACTATTGCTTTGACATAGATTTTATTTACGCGAGGACTAAAAACTGAAATACTTCCGTTATTGTCGAGATCGAAAGTGAATAGAAAAAGTTCACGGTCATATCATCGAAAACGTATGTAAACCACTCGACGTGAAGAGTTTCTACTTGAAATTTGCATTATTCATTACCATATGTTATAAAAGCATACTTTATATATTCGGAACTTCATTATCGAGCGGCTTATAGAACCTCTATTGTTTTACTCGCATATACACACTCTAATGCATCCCGGCAATTAAAGCACGACAATGACTTTACTGGCGAGTCCGTTCATCATATTTTTCATAAAGTACCGCTTGAACCTTCATGATTTCCAGAAACAACACTGTTGCAACGCGAGTCATGTATGAGCGTTGAGAATTTTTCCGGAAAATTTAAACGGTAGACGGAGTGGCTCATCGCAGATATCGATTTCCGATGTATCCTAATCTTGCGTGAGAAAGTACTGCATCGCCGACATCGTAAATAAAAACGAGCTCTGGATACGAAAAAGGGCTGCAAAAACTCCAGTGAAGCTGTGTGTAGAGAAAAAAAATGTCAACGGAGTAAGAAACGACTAGTTGGGCAATCGCGTCGATGGACGGGACGTCAATTCTATCTTTTACGAGGATAAGAGAAAAGCATCTCTTGTATTAACACGGAGAGAAAGAGAGTGAATTTGTTTTCGCAATTTTCCACCCCGGGTTTCCAGCTTGTTCTCTTCCTCTTCTGTCTCGTTTACAATCCCTCTTTCTTTCGTTTGTGATATTTACATCTTTAATCTTCTCCATTATCCTTTATGCATCGAAGCCAGTATTCGCCCGAGATTTTTCCGAGACGATCTGTACACCGAATAGTACTTTCAAGCATGTGAGCGCTACACAGATTTTCTACGCGTAGGAAATGCAAATGGACTTGGGTAGAATAGCTATTTATCTTTAGTCGGAAAGAGGTTTATAAATCAATTCGGCACAATTGGATTAATCCGTCTGTTCTTTTAAAACAACCTTTGCGCGCTTTACTTTCCGTTTCGTACGTATTTTCTACGTACCGAGCTCCGAGAGAAAAAATGCTAACTCAGCATCAGTTCGTTCCCGTCACTTTTGTTCCCGTCGTCATCCATCACTCGACGCGCACTGAAAACTCAACTTTGTACAAAAACTTCAGTAGTAAGCGTTTCGCGTAGCTACATTAACCGCTAGAATATCAATTTACTACCAGGACTGACTCGATTATAAAAGATGGTATACGATCTATCAGTGACTTAGAGCTAATCAGCGCATCTCCATATACTTCTTACTAATTAACAACAACTCAAAGTAAGAGAAGCTGTCATAAGCGCCAAAGGGTAAATTCATCCGTGTAGACTAGCCTACTTATTGTAGCTGGCAAAAATGATTACGCGCTTGGTTCCGAAATAGTGGACTATTAGCCTCGGGCCTAATTAAAGTTTACGCAGTTGCGGGATTTTTTCCATTCTTTTACTGCGCATAAACGCTAGCGCCGCTGCCGCTGCTACTGCCGCTGCCGCTGCTACTGCCGCTGCCTCTGCCGCTGTGACGCGAAAGTTTTGTGCTTGTTTTCAGTGCGAATTGAAGTTCGGAAGATTTAGGGTGAATTTTTTCGAAGTCTTCTTTTCGAGGGTGTGCTCCTTGCGTCTTTTGGAAAAGTTATCGCTCTAGTCCCAAGAGTTTTCTCATTCAATTAAGCTGAACTAATGATATTTTCATTTGGCTTGTTTATCTTTTAAAAAGACTAGCGTGCAACGTTGCCTAGATAATAAGTCGTCGCACGATCGATAAGTTTAATCGATAATCGATAAATAAAAGAAGAGATCGGGTATTATGGCAAATCCTAATTCCAACGATGAAATTATGTTTGCACTTACTTTTTACTGCGCGTAAAGGGAGTACCATTAATATTTGACTAATGAAAGATAACCTTTGAGAAAACTAGTCATTTATGAAATTGCTCGTTAAAATTAAGGAAAGAAAATGTTACAGCGCTTGTTGATTTTTCAATATCTGCTGCGTTTAAAAAGAAAAGCAGCTGCAAATAGTTCGACTTTAAACGGTAATTTGTTAAATATTACCGTTCCTCAGTCAGTACACGTTTCTCAAGACAAGGACGAGTGACTTCCAAGTAAAAAGGATACCGCGTCTGACTACACGCGAGGCGTATGCTGACACGGAAATCCCTTGGATCACCTCATTCACTGCGACCGTACTTTTTTTGGCTTGTAAAGAAATCCGAATTCATTCGTTTTTTACTGTTGACACTGCAAATTCTCATCGTGGTTGCATCGACTTTTCCGAAAGAAAACTATTTTTCTGATTTCTCGAAGGTAGAAAATATCTGTGCAGCCTTGAAAAATTGCAACGATGCCGGTTTACAGGAAACTTGCGCGATGTACAGTTATAGTGGCTTCCTTCAATCGAAAATCGATAGCTCTCAGTTGCTGAAGAGCAGATGTAAAAGCACAAGCGAGAAAGTAATCGCTTCTTGCATTTACAACGTATTTCTTGGATTGGCATTCTTTTCGTAACACTCTTATAGCGCATGAGCACCTGCCAAGATTGTAAATCAATAACTTCTGACAAATGACATTATTTTCACTCGATATATTTGAAAATATTCTGTCTCGCGTGTTTCGTTGAAATTTCTCCTACTTCTCCTACTTTCTCGCTCGATTGACTTATCAAACTATTAGACGCAGTCAAAGTCCAGCTCTATTCCACCAATTCTCTTTAGAACGTATACTCATTGAATATTTCATTCATGGAAATGTGCAATATTAATGAAGTAACAGACATCCGAAATAAGACCCCGAATCCTGCTGCATATGTATATATATATGTGTGTGTGTGTGTGTGTGTGTGTGTATACGTATATATTGCCTTTATCTAGTAAAACTACCGCGCTTCCATCTTCATTGCATCGGGTAACCTGTCTGCGTTTCAGTCGACTTGAAATATTCAGAAAGCCCGAAATCACGCGAGCGAATTCGAGTATTATATATATACCTATAAACCTAGCTCGAGTCTCCACTCGCTTGTCGTCGCAGCGAAATGAAACGTGACAAGTTGCGCACGTCTGACGAATACATTCACCGCGATGCAACTGCGGTGTCGAGTAAAGGTTATGCTCTGCTCACGATTTACACCGCATCTGAAATTGTCGTACCGCGAGATGAGAATCCAATTTCAATGGGTTTTCATTTAGAATTTTAACACGAAGAAGAGACAATATTCTCGAGAATCAGAAGCGTATTGACGATTTCGGATACGCTTTATAAATATATACATGTTTATGGAGTAGCGTATACTTTACTTAAACCAACGATGCTTCCCTCGGCACATTCATCGGTAATATTGAGTGTTACAGGTGATCCATTAATTTACTTAAATATTGTTTAAGGAAGTAAGATCAATTGAACCCAACCGAATAGAGGCAGCTATTTGAATAATATCTAAATTGTCTAATTACAACTGTACAGCAGTTCCTGTACGGTGTGAACTGGAAAATAATGTGCGCAGCTGAAATAAGCTTAAAAAGAGGTTGGTTAATAATGAACTAATCGTTACTGAGTGCAAACGTTTGGAAAAGGGAGTATTGTTATAAAGTAAACGCTCTAAATGCAAGGTTCATTACAAGTGTAATCTCATGTATTTATCTAGTACACCTTAATCGATTCAGAAAATCATGGAAAAAAATTACCTGCACGCATATACGCAACGTTTCTCACGTGCTGTGAGCTAGTTGGGTCCTCGTACCGCTGTTTTTCACTCCAAACTGTGCTCGACCTTCGTACGAATCATTCCTCGAAGATACATAAAGCACTGCAGCGGTGATGTACAGCCTCTCTTTTTTTCTCTCTTTTTGTACATTCAATCCACGCTTTCCTACAAAATCCCCTAAAAATTTAACGATGCGATTACTGCGTAGGCAAAAAGGGGCGAATATCGCATATTTGCAAAGTAGATATTGACAGAGGACTGTTGCAAAAACTGAAAAGCCTTTCAGACGAGACAATAGGCTGCGAGCGAGTAGCCTCAGGCCTTTTGCTAGAATTTCCAACAGTTGACTTTCTCCTCTATTTTCAAACTATATACTTTTCCGTGACATGCAAGGAGATTTTCTCGAAACTTAAGTATTACTTTGAATTTATTAAAAATAATATACTGGAATAGTAGAAAAATCTATTGTAAGAGAAAGAGAAACGCGTTACTACATTGATTTTCCAAGCGATAGTTTTCTTCTACTTTTGCGAGCGCTGTCTTCTCGACGACTGTAGCACGGCTACGACGGCGATCGATTCCATTCGTCACTAATTTTCCCTCCATGTCGGGTCTGCACTACTCCCTTTTTTACTCCTGCGGTATATACGTATACCGCGTTTCACGCCGACAATTCGAAGAAACGCAGCCGTTCGTTTTTATGGCTGCGATTTCAGCAGCGCTATTCACTTCGCTAGATCCCGCCTTTTTCATTCTACCTCAACTGGCCTGGGAGTTTGTAATTAATTCTTAAAAAAATTTATAAAAATAGTCTGAAAAAACAGCGATTAGCATTAAATGCAAACTCTTGCATTAGTAATGTTAAAGCATCGTTAAATTGGCTAAATTCGAACGTAATACATTACGTAGACCCTCCAGTCTGCGCACATCATACCTGGTTCACGATAAGTGCAACACGTTGAGTGTCAAACTTTATACATGCGAGGTCGAGCATACATTGTCATCGACGCACATATCTTCCTCTTTCACTGCCAAGATTTTACCTTGGTTCTATTGGACTCTCTCTCTCTCTCTCTCTTTCTCCCTTTCCTTTTCTTTTTTCTAACAAGCTATTGTAGGGTTTCGAGTATCACAAGTAGTCTGCATATAATGTGTATTAAGATTTTAGGTTAAGGGGATTGTTGCATCTTACACCGCTCTCCAGTCTTATTCTATGTACTCGAGTATATGATATTATTATACCACGGAGAAGCGAACTCGTTTCGTATATCGCGTGCGGAAAATCGGAACTGCATAGCCTTGCGAATAGCGAGTTTTTGAACCAAGCCGAGGAGCCACGTCGAATGGCATATACGTTCTTTTTCCATATCGAACTTTGACCTAGCGCTATAGACTTTACTATACGCTTTAAACTTGTTAAGCTTGCTCCATCACTCGGGAGTCCATAAGATAATAGCTCGAAAGCTAAAGAAAGTTTGAGATAGGCGTGTGCATTTGCATTATTTACGTTATAAATTAGTGCAATTTGATCGTCTGTCCATATCTACATGCATCCCATTTTTCCGAATTATCTTATGAGTATACGACACTTCGTAACGTCAATTAGAATCAACGCCAATTCTTCATCACTTTTCGGAGGAATCTACTCTCAAATTATATCTTGTACGACGCCACGTATGAAAAGAAAAGAAAAAAAGCAACATTAACAAAAACACGCATCAGACTCGTCGTAATTTACGCCAGCGAAACCGCATTTTCACCTGATGTAATTGATCTAGCTCTATCCGTACAAACGCACCAAGCGACATTGTTTTTTCTTCTTTTCTCGCTGCACTCTGACGCAACGAATCTTGTGTCCGGCTTATAAGCTGGGCATGCAGAAGCGCTGGTGGCAGAAATATTTACGGCTTTCCATAAACTTGGTGCACTTGTCGTAATGCACCGCCACGGATATATCTATGTTTTATGAGAAAGACGCGCTTATAAAGTGTCGGCAATACGTCGAAGGAATAATGAGGGTTTGTATGGAGTAGTTCGGAAATACGCTCGCAAGAAAGGCGACCCTTTTTCGGTAAGACCGTAGAAAAAGAATTTAATGAAGGATGAGGGATAGGCCTTCAATCCTTCAACAATTTTCATCGACGAAGTGAATGATTAGAATTTCTGACTCTTTTTCCTGGAATTATTGATTTAAAAAGTTCTTTGATTTCGGTAAGGGAAAGGGAGAATTTCTCGAGATGGATAGTTATAAGAATGCTGTTAATAATGCTGATAATTAAATAATGCTGTTTCCTTTAAAATATCGGCTATTTTATACGGTTGAGATAATATGAAGTAACTTTTAGTCTTATGCACATTTTTATGTATATTTGAAAAAGTGCACGAATTCCACTTGTTATTTTCATTCTTATTTATTTGAAAATCCTCCTTTTTGAAAAGATCAATGACGATTCGCTCGTTAATTTCAGACGCAATAAATAAGTGTCGTCAAACAAGGTCACCCGCACATGACAGTACCAGTTCGGCATTGTTAATTATTATGATCGAGTGCACGAAGAACGTGATTTTTCATATATTATCTATTGGAAGTGTAAGAGAAATATGTTGTATAGACATGCGATTATCCATCTCCCCATCTAATCTCAATATCTGATGATTGTTGGATAACAACTAAATTGCGAACGTTAAAATTGACTATTCATACTAAATTCGACTGAGCAAGTGCATTAGATTATAAGAACAACAGTAAGAAGTATTTTAAAAATGAATTTAAAAGTTAGTATAATTCGTGTGAGTCCAACGTTTTCTTTTACACGTCAAAAAATTTTCGTAGTTTACGCACGCTTACTAGACGCTTTCGACAATGAGAAACTAACGAGAACAATACAGCGACAGCTCCGTAACCGTACCACAGAGACACGAAGACACTCGCGCATTAGTGCTAGATAAGGGTCTGTGGAAAGTCGAGTAATCAGCCTGAGAGATCGAGAAAGACAGAGGGAGATAGTGTCGATTGAGCTAAGCCATGACCAAAATACAAACAAGCTTGTTGGCGATGCCAGTACAGCGTTGATAAAGTAACTTCCAAAAGCAATCAACTCGCCAAGCCTAGCTTTACAATTCGCTGTATATTGCTGTTTCAGTTATTCGAGCTGCTGACAAACTATCGAACAGATGGGTGATTGGGAAGAATATAATTTCGGCTTCTTAAGTCGTAGACTATGTACTACAATAATACTACAATCTACGAGAACAAACATCACGATAACCTATTACGTTTCAACGTTCTGTTTTGTCTTTAATTCACATGGTGCTTGTGGTGGCAGTAATTAACAGCCGTGAAATAATTATGATGTACTCAACTGCGCAAAGCTGTACTTCACTTTAAGCGAACGCTTGTAAGAGTTTTTGACCGACCGCAGCTTGAAGTGCATTAAAAAATGAATGCGATATTACGGAGCACTTAAGATTTTCGGGGTTTTACGATTATCCTCTGTGTAAAGTATACGTACAAGTATCAGATTTTTTCTCGATTATTTCATATATTCCGTGTCAAAGGATAGTATATTAAAAATTCAAAGCTTATTCTGTATTCAATCGACAAAGCATTGAAATTTATATCTATCGCTATGTAAAACCATGCGTCAAAAGCTTTTACACGAGTTTACTATTATTATAGCAGAGACAACCAGCCACAATCTAATTCTGTGCTCGCGAATCGATCATTTAGCAAATTCCCACATGCTTTTATTATGTAATGTCGCTTTAGGTCTGCGGTTATTCACCGGATTATACACGTGATCAGCTGCATGTGCAACTGGCGAATCCAGAGCAGCAGTAATCGATACAACATTCATTATGTATTATACAAAAAAAAACTTAGTTTCTAGACTCATATTTAACAAATATTTTCATGCAATATGTTAAACGATCAATCGTACGTATTTTAAAATATTTACATAGTAAGTAGAATAATTATACCTCTAAGTAGGATTCGTTTCCGATCACTTAATCATTCAAAGCTATACAATATATTTAACAGCCTTTCGCAAGCTAGAAAATCTAGTTATAGCGCATAAAAGTTGCGCAGCTTCTTTCAGAGCAAACCCGTACAGAACTACCGTAATAATAATATAAGCATCTCACGCCAGATATATAATACACGCAAATAATACAAAATGCTCGCACTTTGCGAGTAGTACGAACCGGCGCACGGTCAGCCGCGTCCGCGGTTCCATTATTCATGAAAGCGAAAGCTCTAGAGTCGCCTTTTCCTTCATGTTTTTCGCCTGGCTGTGTCTCGATATACTCGAGTCACGTTTCCGATTAATCGCGTCGCGTTTCAACCGCAAGAATTTTCTCAACGATTTTTTCTCTCATCGATATGCAGACCAAAAACGACCTCTTTGAAAATAAAATACCAATGCACCTTTTTTATTTTTATATTCGAACAACAGCTGACCATACGCCGGTAATCGTGTAATCGTGAGAATGAAAAAACTACCCCCGATTAATAAGGCAAAAAACCATTGCGTTTGATTTTAGCGGAGGCAGGTCTGGCGGCGGCAGCGGAGATGAAGGTGTCGGAAGAGCGAACCGAGGAGGAAAAGATGGCACTGCTGGGCAGGCCTAAACTCGGTGAAATATTTCGGGCCCAGATAAGGATCAAGGAATCGAAAGAATTCAAGAACACCGTTGATAAACTCGTGCAGAGAGCAAACGCGTCCATCATTTTGGGTGAGTTATTATCGAGATTTTCTTTGTTTGTTGTTCACTTATTCATACACAATACACACACATATATATATACATAAATGTACACAAACGTACATTTATATTTGCTTTCCTGGGGTAGTTCAAACTGAAGACAGACGAATATATATTACAAAAGTTGTCGAGCGTTATCGCATAACTTTCTCCGCACTTCGATAGCTTTATTACTCTGGAAAAGAGAGAGATAGAGAGAGAGAGAGAGAGAGAGAGAGAGAGAGAGAGGATGCGTTTCATGCCCAAGGGAGGTAAGAAAAAGTAAATTAAAATGACGTATGGGAGCATTAGCACTTGAATAAATATAGGTATACGTTCTTCAAGGCGTTTTCTCCCTCTCTCTTTCTCTCTCTAATTTATCGTCATCCCCTTCGTCTTATCCACCCTCCCATACGTAGCGAATTACGTATTTTCTAAGTTGAAATAAAAAAAACTCGTTTCTAAGAATGCTTAGCCTCCTTTCCAAAAGTCACTCCACAAACGACACTTTCATGCTGCCAGTTACGCAAGCCAGATTAGTCATCAAACTGGCATATCAGCTTGATTAACGAAAGCGATTTCGGCAGTCGGTAGAGACTCTCTTTATCGCAACCGCAGCTTCATTGCCGTCTTCCCTTTTGTCCCGCTTTACGAGGCTGAGGCTGCCGCTCTTTTGTACGTCTTTTAGCGTTTGTGTGCCGATTAAACTGCCACCGTTAATACTACTACTTTTCACTTTGGCCCAATGCTGGTGACGATAACGATGGAGTCGAGAAAAAAAGAGGGCGAGAGAGAGAGAGAGAGAGTGAAACAAGGAGAACAATTTTAAACGAGGGAAATGGATTCATCACGATATTCGAGGGTTGGAATAGCGGAAACTGGAAATTAATGACAGTAAGGTAGGGTATTAAACGTTGCTGGGGATGACGATGAGGAATAGATTCTGCCGGAAGGCGAGAATCGATCCGACGGATACTTTTTAAGGTGGCGATGAAAAATACTGCCGAGAAGCTCTTTTTATAGAAACTCGGAGCTTCGAGCAGAACTAATTTTCGGTTGTTGCGAGAGAGGGGCTGCGAAATTCTGATCGCATTTTTACGGAATACAAAAATTTTGTTTCGATCCCACGTACGATCCGATAAAGCTTCACGTGAGCTCTTATCTCACCGAAAACAAGTATATATTCTACACTCGGGTGTAAAACGTGCCTGTGCATCAATTTCTACCGTTCTTTTTGCATGCTGTATCACATCCGGGACCACGAAAAAATTGATACAACAACAATTCGTATTTGACTTTTATATCTTTTATGTTCGTGCGCGCGTTACTCTTCAGAATGATGTATACGCTCGCTCGTGAATATTTTACAATCGAATTCGCCGCTTCTTTTTATAGTTTTGTTGCATTTCAATATTACTTGTAAAATAAAATAAAAATACGAAGAATGAAAATATCAACATTGAGCTTACTAAAGAAGTAAAAAAAAACTAAAATCGTCTAAATTAAAATGTAGCTAAAGATATATTTAGCAGCTTGCTTAGTCTCTTTAAGTCTCAGCTACCAGGCAGCTCGTCAACGTCGTTTGAAATTACATAGCGTAATTAGGTACCATCGCTGAGATAGGCACATGAGCTTGTCGCCTTAAAGTGTACATAACGGAAGCTAAACTCAATTTCAGTCTGATAATTTAGATGACACGCAGCAGTAATGCTGTCACTGATGGTTATCGAGGATTACCTCAAATGTGATTTCTGTATAATACTTCGTAGACGCGCCATTTATCTTACGCTTGTTCTTAGCATCATTGTTCATTTATGCGTAAATATATATCTGCGGATAGAAATTAAAATCAACTTGTGTAAAATTAAAGTTCAAGACGCGCATAAATATCGATTGGCCATTTCATTTTATAGGTGATAAAAAAATGAACGCATATATATTATGCTCGTTAATATAAAATTTAATTTAATATAAAGTTTTATATTATATCGAAGAGCTGGCTTCAATGAGATCGCAATATTGCGTATATCGAATTAGAAGCCTAACTAATAATTATACTCCATTTTAATTTATAGGAAATATGTAATAATTCAATTACCTTTCGTTGTAAAGGTCATAGTAAAATTACATCAAAGAATCTCCGACAAGTGCCTCGCATAGGTCGAAAGGACACAGTAATCGTCTTTTCGTGCTTGATATCGAACAGCTTATCTAGGATTCGGATGGTTCCGTTGATAAATCCCAGATTCAATGCAAGAAGACGAGCCCGAAAGATCTTGCCTGTGCATACGGAATAACCAAAAGAGATGGGATAGGAATGTCGGTTACGGATGTTGGTACATGTGATTTGTATTCCCCGATCTCGATCGAAAAAGAGAAAATTCATCCAATGCGAAGAGGAATACGATGATGCACTTGTAATATTGGAATGCTCGCTAGGCAGCTTTGTTGCGAGCAGCCTTGAAATTTAATCTTTTGCTTTGACGAGGGTTTGTCATAGGCATTTTACGCGTTTTCAATTTCAAGCGAGGAATTTAAAGAGAGAAAAAATGTTGAAAGTCGAGAGGAGTTTCGAAAATTCTCGTTATTCGTATTCTCGTTATTCGTATTCTCGTTACCCGTGAGGAAATCCTACTGCTATTTTAGTTACAGTTCTGTTGAATGAATGTTCTCTTCACTTTCCGGATATACGAACCGCGTATAAAAAATTCAAGTGAAATACAACCAGGGCCTTGATTACTGGACATAAATATAATAAAACGAATCTCTGAGGCTAAATTTTGCATTTCATATCATCAAAAGAAAGAACGTAACATAAACTGGTGAAAATTTCATTTCTCGCGCAATGTCAGCCGATGTACTGCGTAGCAGTGTGTCATCTTTAGTCACGTTGCGTTAATTTTGCAGCTGTAAATTCACTCCTACGAGTATCTAATCTTCGTTCATTATTACGCCTATACGTACCACGCCAGCCAATTAATTCATTCGTGCAAAATAATCCCTCGTCGTGCTCAGACAGAGACGAGCCATTATACGTGACGTTATAACGTAACGTATAATGCAACGTTATAATGTCTAACACGTCTCCTGTGCATTGTGTATTATTTCAGAGGAGCACCAAGAAAATTTCTCGATACGCACGTGTATATTCCAAGTAAAATGTTACTACATTTTACTACATTGTCAAGTGCCTGAAACGTTTCAATTAACTAGTCAAATAGGTTTAGTCATATCCACAGTTACACAAACACAAGTTCTCTCGAAACACGTCTCAATAAGCCTCAGAGCGTATTTCCCTGGTCTTGCAAACAGCCAGAGAATGCGCTCCGTTCGGCAAAAAAGCTCGATTCATTACTAGGCTGCGCTCAGCTAACGAAGGGGAAATCCCGGCTATTCTGTCGACAGGCACGAGCTCGTGGAAGGAACAATTCACGGAAGCTCTCACCGTCAGCGGCGGAGATGACGAAGAGGATGGCGACGAGGCGAACGAAGGTACTGCAAGACCGTCGTTCTCTCCATCGGCCGGTGACTATCTCATGCACTGCCTTACGATCTTCTGGAAGGTTCTCTTCGCCTTTGTTCCACCTACCGGTAAGTCACGCTTTTTTAAATTTCTCCTGAACTATCTCTATTTTATAGGATTATTTTGTGCCCAGTCACATATTATATTTTTTACGCTTTCAAATTTTAGATTAAGTAACTTGATAAATTGTGCACGAGACTTCGCTTGCATTACGAAATTCAAAATACATTCGAGAACGTGTATAGAATTTAAATTAAATTCCCTTTTGAAAAAAATCGATTACTCTCAGAGCATAACGTCTTAAGAAACAATATTTTGTCATCCAGTGCCTGATCATATCTGATTTACTCTACTTCGTGTCCACGAAGATAGTCTCCCAATTTTATTTTACCAAAATGCACTCTACTTTTCGTCTGCATAGAAATGTATGAGTGAGATGAAATTTGTCTTTTTCGATAACACAGTAACGTTTTGTGATGGTAGCTGATTATCAACCCTCATAACAATCAGCTTGTTTTCACAGCTTCAGCTAAGATTCATCGTCAGCTCTTGTGGCGTGCACTATCGGTCTGAATTTTACACATAGATATACAGGATTGGATATACGTTGGGTTATCACTTCCGCGTAATGCTCTTTTAAATTTCATATTCTCAGTTCGTCTTTACGAGAACACTAAAAAGTTATCAACCTCGTAAACCTCTTGTATACGTCTCTATTTCTCGACTACGCGGTCGCAGTAATGAACTTGAATCATTGCTTTATTAGATTCGTAAAAGACCAAACCACAATAAGAATTTAATAGCCGTGAAAAAAACATAAATACAAATGCAGTAATACTATTTTTTGCTTATTTATACACAGCACTATTTTCGCATTCTATCCTCGTTTGACAATTGATTACTCTGAACGAACGATGTGTCTATTGTCAGTATATTGCTATTGTCAGATCAGCGATATTGCTGAACAAAAAAAGCTGTAAAGACGCTGCTTTCATTTCCAGAAATTTTTCAAAATTCATTGTCATTGCCAGATCTGTCCAATAATTCACGCATAACAGACAATGGCCTCGCAATAATTTCCCATTTTCGCTCTGTATTTTCACAACAGCCACCAGTGGCTGAATAACGATGGACAGGAGTATGATGAAAATTATGCCCCGTACCATCTCGACAAGAAAGAGAGAAAGAGAGAGAGAGAGAGAGGGAGAGAGGGAGAGAGAGAGAGTGATAACAGGCTGTAAGGTATACGTGCGCTGGGAGTTAAAGAGGTCCGAGTGAAAAGCGGTCAATTGAGGCTTTCCGATCAGTAAACTCTCAGAAGCTTTTGTAGATATGGAATTTGATCCTAATGAATTGTTGCTGTACTATAGAAGCAAATGTTTTTTTATATTTTTTATCTTGCTATTCTTTATTGCAACTTCTCACTTTTCTCCACTTCTATTTAGATAGTATTTTGTAGACGTTTGTGCACACAAACATAAATACATAACTATTCTCTTCGTGAACGGTTTATCAGACAGTCTCGGAACCTAATTGCTTCTCCTTATCTCAACAAACAACGACCTGCTGCAGGTATAGACATAGCGCGGAAACTGCTGATTCGCGATAGCTCGAATGAATGCCCGTTCAGCAGAAACGGTGCAATGGGTTATTGTAATTATTGCCTAAGCTCTGTAACGGTCGATGAAGCGATCCTGAGAACGAAAAGAGCTTTTCGGGAGTGTACACGCTATTGAGTACAAGCAGTGGCTTCAATGCGGTATAGAAAGGAAAATCCCATACTGTAATAGTACAGTACTATGAATTTTTCAAACATTTACGGCTTGCGATCAACCGTTCAGAAATTTCGGCAATTGCATCTATAAAGTGTGTGCGCAGTGTAATGCTGCTGCATTACACTGCAGATCGAATACACGACTGATTTTATAAAATAAAAGGCATATGTAAAAGTAATGCGCAACTGGATAACGAGAAACGGAATAAGGGACTTTGACAATTGCACCAAGCAACGATCGAAAAGTAACTTTCAAATTCTAGAACATCTCGTTGTTTCTTTTAGGTACGTAAAAAGTGAGAAAATACAAAGTACGTTCGGAGAATACCTTGTCTCCTCGCGCTTCGTCGAGGTCAGTTGCGCGTCTGGCATAGCTGCGTAATCGGATCGCTAGCGTGCGTCGCAAGGGATGAAATGTCCGAGTGCAATTTCCAAAGCCACAAGAGCAGGTTATTAGCCGTCCAAAGCCTTTGGTATGTGGCGACGATTGTACCGGGGTGGCTTCGTATACGCATACTCGCTAGTACAAGAGAGTTAGTCTTTGATGAACACGAGTCATTTTTACAGCTGTCGATAAGTAGTACGTTATTTTTACAGATGCCGATAAGTGGTCAAGCTTTCTCTTGGCTACACTGATGTCGTTCACTCTCTGTAGAGACGGTAATAATATTGGATTACGCGTGTAGGCCGATGAATAAGCGTCAAATTACATGCGGTGTATCCGCGCAACGAAGAATCTCATTGTGAAAACGTGCACGCGCCCGTCCCGATGAAATCTTCCACTGTTCTCCTGTATTCTTTAGCTCGCAAAACGGATTCTGCATAATAATGTGCATCGGAAATCTGCGATGAACGCACTTTTCCTCCCCTTCCAACTAATCTCATCCAAAATTCATCATAGTACTCGAAAAAGACGAGGAGGAAAGTATATAGCAAGTACTATCGTAAAGCTCGGCGCATCATAGTAAAACTTGCGATTCATGCCCGCACGTAGACAATGTTTCTCTGTGTCTATTATATATATATATATATATATATATGTAAGTTCTAAATCCTTTTACGGCGAGCTTATCACCGGACGTGCAGAGAATCCCATTGTATCCGATACTCTTTGGGGAGAAACGAGATCGTAACCATAATGAAGGCAACGTGCATCTCGGAAAAAAGCTCGATACTCGATACGCAATCGTTTACCTCGTCCGTAGAAAAAGAATGGAAGAGCGAGAGAGAGAGAGAGAGAGAGAAAGAGACAGAACACCATCTTATATTGTCATGAAATTTCCTGAGAATGTCCGTTAAGAGCAGAAAGAGTGCATTAATAGGTATTTTAATGCGATCAAAAATATTCGATTTACAGTAAGTAGCCGAATATTCTGCTTATTTTGCATTAAGAATGGAGGTCATACTTTACCTTCTGTTACTTAATTCAGACTCATAGTCCTGCGTTACCCGATCTTCATTGTATGACTATTACTATTCATTAGTAAGCAATCCTCGTTTCGTCTCTTTATTAAATAAATAGGATTTTTATTTCTTTGAATCGTCATGAAAACAACTCGATGATATGCTATTCTTTGCCGACCGAAGGTTCAACTAAATTAAATGTCCGTTGTAGCAGATTTGTAAAGCGCGTAACCATTCGAGCGATACACATTGGCCAGAATTTTTTATGCAGCACGACGCACGTAAAACGAAAACGTAAAACGAAAGAAAAAGAGAGAAAGGAATCGTATACTTTATACACACGCTTATTGATGTTACTTTTCTTTACAGTACATAAATCAAAAAACTTTGGTAATTCAAGAACATAAGGGCACTTACGTTTCAACGCATGTCGTTACTTCCACAACCATGTTACTCCACACGACGAACAAATTCCAGCTGTTGAAAAGAAAAAAAAAATAGTCGTGTCAGACATACACTTCTCGTTCAGCTTTGTTTCCGTTCTATCCGAAGTGTCTCTTTCTCCTTAGCTCTCGCGCTTACCGCGTCCATTAATGTTCGCCTCGCATCAAGACACGTCGTTTCACAAGCAGTGCGAAAATAGCTTTTTCGCATTCGGCTTCTCCTTCTCCTTCCACTTTTTTTGTTTTTGTTTAGAGTACATACGCGAAAAGCTTTCTTCTCGGCATGGAAATGCGTTATTTTTATCACGCGCCGGAGTGCGGAAAAGCTTTCAAGGTGAGCTCGTCATTGTATCGCATGGTACGACGACGACAATAATGGATTCCGCTAATTTCGTCCGCTGAAATTATTTTCATTGCTTCTCTCAGCTCTGTGGTCGAAAGTAAAATTTAATCGCAATATGCATTTTTGGAATACGTTACATCGCTTTTTTTAATTGCACGCTGAATAGAAAGAGTTGTGTATTTCCATTTTATAGTATCTCGATCTCACTGCGCGTACAAACATACGTTTCTCGCGCTTTTCTCTCGCCCATTGCTGTCTGAAGTATGAATTCTCTCTGCGACCTACATGTCGATCGCACAGAGTTAGAATAAAAGAAAGAAAAGAAATGCAATACTTAAAGGTTCAAGGCTGCATTGATCGTGGCATCTTCAATGAAGCCGTGGAATGCGAGAAATACAGATAAGCAGAAAAAGCGTAAGTTGTCCTTGCGCCTTTTATCATGCACACACTCCACGATATTCAGAAAAAAAATTTTCTCATTTAGAAAAATGGCACAGCAGCTAGTAATTACGTCTCTTGCCCGCATATCTGCTCTTTCGTTTTTCTTTTTTTCGCCTTGTCTCTGATATGCACTCTCTCCCACTTGGCCGTGACACTTATCAGCGATGAGGAAGATACGCTCTTTTAAAGAGACATTTATAAATCAAGGACGAAATGAACGAATGCAAGCAAGGCTTATTCTAAGAAATTTTTATGCGTGAAAATTCTAATTTGACAATCAGAAAATAAACCCTACTACTGAGATTGAGGTAGGATTATTATTATGGCTTAAAGTTTGATCACCGACAAATGTAACAGTCAAACATTTTTTAGCTTCTTATAACTCCTTCGGTATAACAGGCGAATGTAGCACGAGGGCAATAAAGAAGGGACTCATATTTTTCAATTGTAGCACTGCTATGCACACATACACACATATACGACGAGGAGAGATAGGAAGAACGGCATTTGAAAGCTTGAAAGTGCCAAGTATTATCTTGGATGACGCGTTCGTAGCCCTTTTAGTAAGTAAAATAGGGTCAGCGCTAAGTTGCAGGATTGTTTTAGAAAGCCAGGACGTAAAAGATGCTTGCAGAGCGAAAATTGCACATCGACAAACGACATTATACTATTAGTGGCCGGAGTAGTTTTCGCGTATCGAATGCCAGTAGAATATTTTCATCGGGCGTGTGTTATTTCGATATGTGCGACGGGTAGACAGAAAAAGTCTGCTGAAACTGCAAAAGCTCGCTCTGAAAATCCGAGAAGTAGAGAGAACATTTGTACCTCTCGCTTTGCTTCCAGTTCGTCGCGTTTCATTCTCATTCCCGAACGGCGCCCAACAAATCCTCGGATTCGTTTCTAATTTTTACGATTACAGATTGTAAATCTCACAGGTGTAAGGAACATAATTTTCAGAATTAGTAGTCTATTTTCATTTGATATAATTGAACTTTCATCGCGGAGAAACGAATGAATCAGACCCCTTCGTACGGGCGTACCATGTGTGCAGCTATTTATCACTTTGTATTGTATGTATGTGTTTACCTGTACTATACAACGGAAGATGTGCGTCCGGGGGAAAGTGTGAATTACGTTGTTATGTTGGTGCAATGTACATCGCACACGTAATGATACCTATGTCGTGTAGATAACACGAAAGAAAAAAAGTATTGATTACTCTAATAGTATAAGATAATTTGCACATGTATCAACGTAAAAACAATCTCGAATGTTGTATATATATATATATATATTGTTCGATTATTGAAATTGTTCGATTCAGACTTATACAGGCAAAAAAAGGAAAGTATAGCAAGATTGTCAAATGCAAGTTTATACGCGAGTCTCGAGGTGAAAAGACGATGTCCATATAGATATAATAATTCGACTTATAGAAATGAATTTTCTTTCCAAACTTTGGTTAGTCGTCGTTTAATGAGTAGACAAATATGCGGCGTCGTTTTGAGAACTTTATTGAACTGACTTAGGCATTGAGTCCTACGACAAAAGAAATCTGCATAACCAAGATACTTGAATTCCATCCCGGAAGACAAAGTGAGATCTTATCGTTGAAGCCCCACTCGACACAGTTACACACACATATACAACTCGTTGAAAAGTTTGTCGAGGGCCTACTCCTCCAACCGAATGTTTCGTGTTTACAGGCCTAATCTTCAGCTGCTGTACTCGTTATCACAGCTTGTCGCAATTGGACCGTACAATATCGATTTTCGGCGAAACTCTTTAATGCCTTCTGTTACGAGAAAGAGAGAAGGGACGTTCCCTTTGGCTGATTTATTGTCTCAAAAAGCTTGTTCACTCAGGAAGCACTTGAAACGCGAGCTTCTATTTCTCACACTGTAGCTCACAGGAGGAGGGCGAAAAGCACTTTTCCAGAGACGGAATAAAAATAGAACGAGCCTCAATCAATTTTCAACGAGATTATCAATTACTGAGTAACGAAGGAATATTTCTCTGCTTCTATACTATAATTCTATAAGTTTGTGAAGGAAAAGGAACGAAATCTGTCGCTTTTGCTATAGTGAGATCTTGGAAGCTCTGTTGACAAAGAAGAAATACGAGTAGAGTCTATCTGCTTGTCGATGGGAGATGGAGATCTTAGTTTTCATGGCAGACTCATTCAATTTTATGGCTTCTAGATTATCCCGACGAATTCACGACAAATGCGAAGCACTTAGAATGGAAATTGCGCGACAAAGTTCAGAAGCTATACTTCAAGGAAATAAAGTATATATTTCCTCTTCCATGGGAAGTACCTTTTGCGTTAAATGAACAACGATCAAATAATCGAGTATTATATTTGAGTTACATTTTATGAAAATCTAATATTAACTTTTTGATTTCTCGCAATTTCCCTAACTTTAGTGTTTGGAAAGCGAAGTCTTTCGATATTGCGATTCGAGATCTTAATATGAAAAAGTAAAGCGCACAGTCTACACGAACGTAATAAAATAAAAAATTGAACAGCTCGAACAGTACGAGAGATTCAATGAAAATTCGACGTAAAAAATGAAGGCCATCAGCGATCTTGATTCATTCGTCATCGAATGTACTACGTGTGTGTAGACCCATTCGTATAAACTCATTTTCCTGATTTCACGCTACCACGAGACAAAGGCGGTTAGACAATAACTAAAAGAAGACAAATGTAAGGAAGCGTCAAAAGAAAAATATCCAATGTAGAGTAAAACATCTTTCAAGAGGACGATGAAGGCTAGCGTGATTCATCGGGGGAAAATCCAAATCGTGTTAAATCTCTATGTAAAACTTTCGGAACATCTGATAATGCATATATCAACGCTCTGTTCATCGGAGTCCTCGTCATTTCAAGATACAGCCGAAACTCTCCGATGATATAAATCTCGTTACGCTAAAAGTTGAAAAAGGGATGGTATCGCGAGTCTCTCCCCCTTCGTGAGTTTGTGAAAAGTTTTATCGAGTCCGAGAAGAGTTACCGGGGCGAAATTCGATAATGTTTGGGTCGAAGAAAATTCTATTCTCGATGCTGTCTGAAGTGTAGCTGAGGAAAAAATTCCATTAATAAGATGTTATCTGGTGAAGAAAGAGCAAGGAGAAGAAGATTAACAGCTTTTCAATAACCGACTGTGATTATGTGAAATGTCTCTTACTCTCATTAGCAAAATCGCAGTGACGAAAGAGTATGTATAATTATATATAATTTATATTAACTATCGCAAATATTTACTATCGTAGTTGTTAAACGAGTCTTTATACCAGTCTATATATACAATCCAAGTATTATACCAAATGTTATATTGTCCCTCCTGCCTCCGGCGAGAGAAGAAACCCAGATGAAGCATCCCCAGCAATTGAAATGACCCTTAGCAAATTAGAATTTCTCTTCTCCCTTTGTCATTTTCCAGCGACACGTCCTCGAGAAAAAGGGCCTTGACGCGCACGATCTATATAGACACAAGTGACTTTCTTTGCTGATTGCCCATTCCGTTCTCGATTCTCACACGGCGACCTCAAATTTCTTACAACTCGCCCAAGCTCGTAAATTTAACCGAACGATTGATCGAAAGTATATATATCGATAGTTTAATCTTCGAAAGACAAAGAACCGTCAGCACTTTCGCAATGAAGGGGGCGAGACCTGATGGCTCTAATTCCTGAATAACGAAGAATTCTCCAGATTTTAATTAAAAAAACGCGCACCCGCAAAAATGGAACTTCAAATATTTTATGTTTGCAAATTTAAAAAAAGCGCGTAAAATCCTTTGACTTAACATCATTGCATCTCGTTGCGTTGCTTCGATAATCGGGTCCTCGTCAAACTAGCCATCGCGCAAACGCACACACATGCAGGTGTCGGGTAAATGGGACGGATATGTCAGAGCGTTCAATTAAGGGATTATTACGATAACCGGTCATCCGAGCTTGTTGGCTCGTTAATGACTCGCGCTATGGCTCGATATGTGTATGTATACAATGTACATACATATACGTATGCATCGTCGTTCTGCACGATGTTGAAGCTCAAGGTATAAAGCTTTCTAGAGGTATAAACGCGTATAAATGGGAGTCTCGTACTTTTCATTTTAATATGCAATTTCGAAAATGAATTCACATTGCAGCAATGAACGTGGCTTGTCGACCGCAAATAGTCTTCTCTTTACACAGTTGTTGCATGTAGGTGTATTTAAGCTGTCCAACCGCCACAGTGTATATTCCACAACTGCAGTGTGTGAACCCAATGTTTACGGCCGCACGGTCGTACATTGTTTAACCGATGCTCGTTTTGATTTTCAAGTCGAGAGAGCGGAAAACTAATTAATGCTACATGCATCGCTCGGATGCATCAGGTGCTACGCGTTTAGTTCTTTATGCTTTTAAAGTGACAAGAAAAAAAACTTGCTTTCGCTTGAGCGTCAATCAACCTGTTTATACTTTGAAAATAACTAGGCGCGGTGAACACAAGATCAAATTCATCAGAATCAAATCACATATCATAAACTGGAAGAAATTTCTAATGAAAGGACATATAGACTAGCCATGCCAATCACTCCCGAAAAGCCTGTCGATATGTCCAGCAGCTGTGGTGACAATCGGAAAATTCGCATTGGTCACTTTCCTGTCTGAATTTATTTTTCCGGTTACGCGTGTGTATATGCAGATGATTGGCAATTCAGGAATGCGGAATTAACAAAGCGAATCGCTTAAATTAACGACGCGCTTTGATGGATTTGTCGGGCGTGACATTAAACCGAGACTTGTTTTAGTCGATCGAAGATTTGTTTGAAAAACACTTTCAGCTAATAAGCACTCTCGCTTATTACTCTGTGGTGTAAAGCGGTGCAAAATGATCTTTTATATAGTCGCGTGGTTGAACGAATGCAGCACTTCCGGCTCCGTTTCTCAGGCTCTTTTCTAAAACGCTATAGCTAATTACCTCCCGGTACATTGCTGACTAGCGAGGAAGAAACAACAACATAGTGTGTCGTCTCGCCAATTGCACTGTCGAGGCTTCTTCGGCCAGCAGAGGCGATCGCTCAAATAATCTGCTCCGTAACGCTACACCAGCTTGTATGCTACCGGTACTACTGTGCTGGCACTATAGATACTATGGATATGTAGATACGGTGTATTAAGTATATAATTGTATATATATAGATTTTCCTTAGGTTCAAGCCATTGGCGGGAATGTCGTTAGACTCGACTGCTCGTAGAATTTAATTTCGATTTCTGCAATTGAGGGTTATTATGCCAAGGAGTTTCTTATAAATTCTGGCGGATTAACAATTGTATTTTCTGGAGGGTAGGGTAGGGTACAGTGGTAGAATATGCTCGAATATTCAGCCCTGCACTAGAGTTTCTTGTCGAAGCAGGTCGAACAGTATCTAGATATCAGTGCTGATCCTCCGCAAAGTTTATACATAGGAAATTAGTACTCGTCCCAATGCGTTGAATTTTTCTCTCTCTCTCTCTCTCTCTCTCTCGGGTTGTATCGAGCAATTAACGCGCTCCTTTTGAACGATCAATGCACACAGTGAATTCTACTTGAGCTCCGTAATTAACGAAGCTCGAATTCAATGCTCCTCGCAATGCTCGCCTACCCCGGTACTAACAGAGAGACTCTCAAGACTTTTGCTTTCAGTTCAACTATAACAACAACCTCGATAAGGGCGTACGTGTTTAACTGAATATATATATATATTAATATAATATATATACGCACTATTTGAACGTGATAGGGTTTTAATGGCCATTGAAGTTTCGAACGTATTTTAATTGAATCTGACACGACATATTTTAAAGCTGCATTGTTCAGCGCAGAGCTCACGTTTAGAGCTTCCTATTCATACGAGTAACGCCGAAGGGTTTCGAAATTCGTTTTCCATTGTTACAAGGAATTCCAACGCTATTAAAATAAAAAGTCGAACTGAATTGTTACTGAAGCATCGCTATTGCTATCGATGTTCATTTATATTTTCCACTCGTAGGCATACTGTCACGAAGCAGAGTCTAATTAGTGCAAAATGAGATACCTTACCGATGTACATAAATAATGCACCGAACTAGTACAATGAATTAAAAATTCTAAATATTCTGACCCTGTATAGCTACTTAGTAATAATAAAGATTGACGTATTAATGTTATAAGCCAAACGAAAAGCTGAGACATTATTTGTGTTACTTTAGTGTCACGGCTCTTTTTCACTCTCTGACTACCAACAAAAATCAACATACCATTCGCAACTCGATCCTAGTGTCGGAGTCTTTCTCAGACAAGCATAAGTATTTTGCCGAGTCATTCCAGGCATTGTACAAGGGTAAAGTAGCAGCTCTTCAGAAGCAACGACAACAGTACAGCAATGCCATAGGTATTAATAAGGCTTCCTTCCGTCGTCGTCTCACGTTATATCGTATTTACGATAATTTGCAAGCTATCGAGGCCGAAGCCAAGAGTGGTCTCTAGCTCTTACAGAGTAAAAAGGGGCGAAAAATCTATAATACTTCGTTATCTCCCGATGCTAAGTACCATTGCTCATCTCTCTCTCTCTCTCTCTCTCTCTCTCTCTCTCTCTCTCTTTCTCTCAGCTAATTAAAGACCCTCAGGGCGTGAGCTGAATTTGATTTGATTTCATCACGAAGGGAAAATTTCGTTTTTTTCAACTTGTCCAAATGTATTTACAAGTGTTGATACATAAGGAAAGTTTGTTTTATGGGGGTTAATCAATCATGCGGTTTTTTCTATTTTCTTTCATATATAGATACATGCGTGTGGTGGTATTCATCGATTTTTCAATTATATCGTATTCAATCACATGAACATGTATAATAGAATGAGTATATGTGCGTAGAATGATTTATCATGGGACTTACAAACGGTCTTTTCCTGATAAAAAAATGTGCGGCGATGATGCATTATTCCGTTCTCAATTAAGAATTTCAGTCGAGAAGAAAAATAAATCCATTATTCTCATGTTCCATATCCACATTATAATTCAGTACATTCTCGAAGATAGCATCAAATTTAAAAATTTGTAATAATCTAAAATCCGAGTGAGAGAGTTTGAAAAAAAAACTATGCAGAAATGTATGATAATCGTGATTAACTGTTATAGAAGTTATTTCGAATCGGTCTATTTTCGTCGCTCCACCAATTACTATTAGTTCTATTAGTTCCTTGCTCTATCTCCTTGTTGTAACTATCTTACACTTTCTCTCACTTTTCGAATTACAACCGTTATATTTTTGGTGAGTGGATATTATGATTAAGTTGCGAGTGAGCTAATGGTACCGAAAATTACGTGTGGGCATCGGAATGGCTGTGTAATTGCGTGTGGATAAATTGCGTATTCTTCCAAATAATGATTCTGACCCGGATTCTGCCTGCTCTAATGGAATTTCACTACTGATGACGAATGTTAATATCCTAATGTCATTTAAAGGATTTGATATGAGAACATCTATGCTGTTTGCGTGAAATTTCAAATCCTTTTCGGCTATACAATAGATTCACGAAGTCATTACCGCTGTAGCGTCGTGAAAATAATAGAAAATGAAAGAAAATAAGAAAAATTCAAGTCTTTCAAGAGAAGTCTTACTTAATTATTAGAGAATCGCGGTAAGGATAGCTCACAATTATTTATGTGACTGAATGAGTACAAATATTCATATTGTATTCAATCTCATTACCGAATCGACATATTATCTGATAAACAATATTGCTTAAAGTACAGCAAAATTGAAATAATAAGTGAAATCGTTGTAATTGCTATTAGGCAATTATATATAGCCTAATATAATTAAACACAATCTCATTTAATCTTTGCTGCAAGAGGTACCTACTGTGTTCTTCAAGCCATAATGATATTAAAAAGCTATTTGAAAAAAAATTACATTATTATTTCTTTTTCATGTGTGTTTATGTGCTTGGATATCTTCGCTTAGCAGATTCAAACTAAGTCATAAATAATAAGTCTCCAAATAAGCACAACCTCGCGCAAGAAAATTCTCTTAGGTCTCATAAGTCGTAAAAATCGACATTGACATTATTGTTATATAATTCTTTTGAATTATAATATACCCACATTGTATTATTTATTAAATAAATATAATTCATTAAATATGATAAATTATTTTATGATTTTTAACGGAATACAAAATTACATTTGTTCGATTTGTTATATAGAAAGTGATATATGCAGTTTATTGGAAATGCTTACAAGGTGTTTCAGAAAATCCTTCAAAACTCACGTAGTTCTAAAACTTGTGATACGAAGGTCAGAGCAGTGCAGCATTTTCTACATAAAATCGATTATTTTACATTAATATTATCAAATGTAACTTAGCTTGGTTTAGATTAATTTTTGTAGTAAAGTTCATTTAGACGCTAGAATTGGTGTTTATTTAACTAAATACCTATTTTCTCCTAATTATACATATCATTATTCAAAGGCGTCCTTGCGTTAATTGGAAATTGTTCCCAATGAACTGAACACGATAATGTGTCTGATTGAAAATAGTTTTAAAATGTAAATTAATACTTCCACAATGTTTTTTTTATTTTGAAAGAAAAAAATTATGCAAAAATCTAGAGCTTTTACTTCTATATCAATAGTCAATATGCCGAAACATCAAGATAAATACTTGGTGTTTAATGGGCCATTATGAGCCAAACGAGTAAAAGGTACTCGTATGTAATCTCGGCGAGCAGCCGCAGCAGCACCTGGTAGAAATCTCGAGCGGCGCGTGTCGAGTGCTCTCCCCCCGTAGCAAATCTATATATATATAGCAGCGCTTCTCTAGCTGCAATCGATGTCAGCCGTCCACGATTAACCACACTCCCCATTGACTCTGTGTTGACAGATATCGCCAGCGGTTACCTCTGCTTTGTCGTTAGTATCTTCGGCATCGGTGTGGTGACGGCCGTCATCGGAGACGTCGCCTCCTACTTCGGCTGTACACTCGGCATCAAGGACTCCGTCACCGCCATCATGTTCGTCGCTCTTGGAACGAGTATACCCGGTGAGTATAATACGTAAATATATCTGTATAAACGCATCGCACTTTTATTTCCAAATATTTCGAGGTCTATGCAGCCTACGTACACGAGAGAAACCTTGGGATTTATGGCTCCCCAAATCGTTCTTTGTATTTTCCTTCGAAATGATCACAGGAAGCGCAAAAGTAAAGCTGAAGCTTGTAACGGAAGTAGATCAATGTCGAGTATCATTAGGCACACGCGACCTGAAACTTTCTCCGTTTATATTGCACAGAATTTTAGAACGACGTACAAGTCGTTTCGCTCGTTTAGCACTCGAGTCTCGTGTAGATTAGCGAATATATTAATGAACGAATTAATGATTCATTCGAAATCGTTTAACACGATTAACATAATGTTGTGTACATGTGATGATCTCCAGCAACCACTCCAGCACATCAAATATAGTCAGAAGATAAGAGACAATCCTCTTCTCTCATCGTATATTCCTACGATCGATTCTACACATGTGTAGGCTTGCGTGTGGGCTTGCGCATAAAAAGATCGCCGGCTACGACTCACAATGAGAAAAGGGACATCGAAGAGGAAGCGAAAGCGATGATAATTTATTATATTCGCGTATTGTTTCCGAAACAATAGGGAAGAGACCAATGAATAGCCTCTGTCAATGTGTCAATGGTGTGTGCTCACACACGCGGGACAGGTTCCTGCGGAGCTTTTTAATAACGAGAATGTGCAAGGACTAGTATGCATGAATCGACGGGAAACTAGCTTAACCGGTTAATAAATTAAGCAGAGAGACTGCCAGGGACAGATGAGATGAAGGTTGCGGCAGAAAGGATCGTTCCAGAGACAAGAAAAATAGCTACGACCTTCAGTTAAAATAAACATATTGAATTCGGAGAGACTGGCAGATTTCAAAAAAGCGCTTATCGAATAAATAGACTTTTCGCGTCCGGTAAACTTTTGAAGCCGCAATATTATTAGTATTAGTATTAGTCGAGTAATCCCGACCGCGGCACTAACGCCTGTACCATACGAACCATTGGCTCTGCGGACCGGACCTTTGCCCTTTAAGTTAACGATAAATGTGAGGCATGTGGATTTAATCACGAGTTTGTAGGAACCACGATAAATTTCTGTTATTCGCGTGGTATTGGACACGAAGATAGAAAATAGGTCATTTTCGAAATGTGGTATATAATTTTGATGGGAAAGTGAACATGCAATGCGTGCGTGGGTACTGCATATGCAATATATGCATACATATATACATGCGCGAGATACAGCGGTCAACGTACTCTAGGTTACGCATTCGGTTGCGGCTCGGTAAGGCTACTGCTGCAACTACAAATACCTGCACCCTTATATGATAAATCGATTTCCTGCTATATTGCGATTTTATCGGCTGCAGATTTATGTCTAGGCTCTTTACGCGACTTTTGCCGAACATAATTAACAATCGAAGATTCACGAGCTCACTAGTATCAGCCACAATATCTGAAGGATCTACAGTGTGTAGCTGTATATATTATCGTTAGGGATTAAATGACGATGTTCATTTTATTCGACTGGCTTACAAGGCCAGATAATTTTATTTAAATGAAAGATGCGCTGTACTTGCTGAAACCGATTTGTCTTGATAATGTTGCATAAATAATGTAGAATCAGATCATTATCATATATGAAATTGCCCTCTCGAATATTCAAACTGAATAATCGTCAGTCAGTGAATGCATGACACTTGGCGAATTTCATTGGACACTAAAAGTTTCCATTGACAGCGTGCGCGCGTGAATTCAAAGGATATCAGGTACATAATAACGAGGAGGTTTAATTATTCACCGATTCAATCATCAGCACGAATTTTTGACAAACATATCCATAGCTATGCAACAAACTACATGGCATTTTTCATTGTTTTCACGTGAACGGTGTTTATTCTCCCTTACGTTCCGACGCAATAGACAGACATACATAATTGAAAATTTCCCTCTCTCTCTCTCTCTCTCCCTCTTTCTCTCTGCACTTGCGCTACAGCAAGACAGACAACAACGATATAACGAGAAGAGCAAGCTCGTCGGGTCGCGAATTTAATCGAGGGAGCAGAACCAGGTCAACTCAATGCAATTCAATTTCGCGCTCTTGAAGCCAAGAAAACCTGCTTGACTGTATGTCTGTATACACAAGAACTAAACACAGATGATAATGTATCCCAGAGGTTCGCGTAGTTTCACGGCCCGGAAAGTATTAAGCAAGACCGCGTCTTTTCGATGCGCATAAATATTCGGAGCGTCCTCTGTATATACGATTTTGAGAAAGCTTGAGAGAGCCAGAGGAGGAAAGTCATATAGGTCGTCGGCTCGCTTTCGGCTATACGGATGTGAAGTGCAACCGGAAGAACTAGAGTTTGTCTCCTCAGGCGGCTGTTTACCTTCTCTTTCTCTTCCAGGCGCGGTCCACGAGCTTGTTACGAATATAAATTGACAGCTCAGGCGTAAATTGGGATACTCGATCTTGGAAGCTCTAAAAGATATGGCGAGTTCACGAGACCGCAAGGAGATCATAGAGATATGAATTATGAATTTCCTCTAGCAGTATACCTTTATAATTTCAACTCGGCATGTAATCAATCGGGGATAAATGCGAGCGCGATATCTAGAAATGTATGCGCTGAGCGCGTGTGGGATGAATAATTTATTAAAAATATATTCACTATTCGACTATTTCAAGCGACTCTCGAATTCGATATCACAACAAAACTGAGACGCGATAACAATGATATTATTGTTGACCTGTTTTTATTTATTAATGCAGAGTGAACGTCGACGCGTTGAACCTCCAAAGTTTTATTTTCTAAGGTAAAAGTAAAAAATTCCATTCTCACATAAATCTTTTTTCCTCCGCAAACGCAAGGCATAAATATTTACGACATCTTATACGGCTGTAAAAGCTTTGCCATTCGAAATATCGAATGTGCTTGTGTATCGATACAAACGTACATACACGCGGGAGCGTGAACTTTTACACACGAATATAAAAATAAAAAAAATTTCTCCTTTGTGACGTTTTAATCGATTCGAAAGATAAACTTCAAAACCCCACTTCAAAGTAGCTTCAGTAGACTGTAAATTACCAGATTCATTTTTTCTCGAAAATACGTATCGAATTTATTAGTATTAAGGTGCATAACGATTTTCGGTCGGATACTTACGAAATAATATACGTACGTACACATGGATATGACAACATCGTTAGATTCAGACGACTGCGTGATATAATTCGCCTATTCTTATACTACTCACGACAGCTCCGAGGTATATTCAATGAAGTATACTACTACTATATCAATTACCATTAACAATATGGTAAAAATTGATACCATCCATTTGACATTGATTGGACAAATTTATTTTTTTGGCCAACTGTGGCAGTATCTACTGGCGAAAACTTCTGCTCGATTACTTGCGTAGGTTTGCCAGCGATAGGCCAGTGGGCTAACGAAACTAAAACTACTCTTTTCTTCAATGATATATTATATTAATCCATATGCTCTATCGTGCATTTTTTTCCATAATTGAGGTAATGTATAGATCGAAAATATATATAGATCGACCAGTCGTCAGTAATTTACTGGCATATCACTGGCTAACGGAAGTACCAGTCGCTACCAAATAATATTGGACAGCGCTTGAGGAACCGACCATAGCAGTTGGTTTAATTTTTATCTGGATATAAAGCAATTAAATTGAGGTTTTTCAATGAATTATAATTGACGTTTATTATTGATCGTTAAAATATTACAGGTATAAAGACTCGCAAAGTAAACTTTGCCATTTTTATTATCCATCAAGGTTGGCGCAGAAATTATTGAAATTCCTCATAATTACATACGTACGGTTGACTTGGCATCGATCTCGTTACTAATACAAGCGAGCTTTAATTAATAAGCTTTGAGGCCATAAGTTGTTGAGTTTTCAATCTCTATATTCATTTCTCTGTAGCCTGACCTGAGTCTGTCATATTCTTGCCATCCCCGCGTTACCGTGCGTTACCGTGCGTTACCGTGCGTTACCGTGCGTTACCGTGCGTTACCGTGCGTTATCGCGCGTTATCGCGCGTTATTAAGATCGTAAGGACGATATTACGCTGAAATTTGGTATGCGGAATACAAACGGGGCTACGTGCACATCTTTGCGTGCTGGTATATCGGTAAAAATATTGCCTCTATATTGTACGCGCTTACGACGCAATTTAACTTTTCTAGAAAAAGTCTCGGGTTGTATAGTAGAAACTCTAATTTCGAGAAACATGCTCTCAAGTGATTCTGAGCTAAAATATTTCTCTCTAAACAGTGGTAAACCACGTATATTGTCGTCTACGGAAATCCAGGCTTGCGACGGACAAAGGCATAAAAATCTCGTCACTCGTATAAAAATCCAATGCTATACACATACAATATAACACAATACGATGCGTCTCTCGTCGTTGCATAAATATTTATGCCAGACTCGAACGGCTTCAAAAGTTGTTCTGGCTTAATCCTCGTGAGCTGCGTGAATCACGCTGGGGATCTCTTATCTCGTACCTCTCACTCCTGGAATTTTCGCACGTTGCTGTATATAGCATTTTGGGAAAGCTCTTGGGAACGGAACTACGACTATGCGGCGATGCACTTTTCAGACCCCCTCGGGTGTGTGGAATGGCAAGAGATCGAGACAGAGAAAGATAGAGCAAGGTGCGATGTAATGGTTGAACGGAGGATGTTTGAATTACGTCGCTGCTACTGCGGCTGCTCGGGCATTTGGGCGTGGTTTGCATTTTCGACATTAGATGTACTTTTATATATCGAATCGAGGCAAAGTGTAAGCGCCTTATTCCAAGTATTCGACTTGAAATTTGTAGGGTTTTGAATTTTTTCAACTCACAAACGAAAGGTGTCGAAGACTACAGCAAAGATAGTACATAGAGCTGAGGCTTTGGGGTTGGCTCAGTTGATAAAGGGTTGGAACCTATATACTGCGGTTAGTATGCGTAGCAAGTAAAGAATATTTCTGTAACTATAACGGTTAAAATTTGTCGTACAACAAATTTCACTAGAATAGCCTAAATTTCCTCTTTAATTTGAAATCTCCGTAACCGACGTAAAGTCTTTACGTCAACTTTTAGTTGCTAACCGCAAGGAAGGGAGTTTTCCTTTTAAAGAATGGAAGCGACCTTGAAATATCCATCATATTCATGTTCACTCGAACATTGAATTCCCCGGTAAAAATGAGTTATTTTTACCTGGAATATTATTCAGGCATTTCCAAACCATTTCGACGTCCGAATATAGATTTTATTTATCCTTTATTGACCTAGTTTATCAAAACTCTCCACAAGACATGTGTACATATAATTCGCTGAAGGAAATTTCTAACACGCAAGCTTTTCGTAAAATAATCTTATTATTTGATTCTATTCATCTATTTGTTACGTCGTGCTGTTGCATTGCTCTCGGTTAGTTTCAATAAACCATAGGTATACGCGGCAAGAAAAAACGGTAGAGAATCGTGAACTGGATACGGTAATCCAGAATCCAGAGGGTAAGCGGCTTTTCAAACCGAAACCCGATAGCAACATAAATTCAGCCGTCTGCTTCTATCTAAATGTACTATGTACGTATGTAACAATTGTTAGAGTAATTTAATCGCCTACTATGTTATTTAGTCTTTTTTACCAAATTTTAAGGGGCGTGATGAATCTGAACATCCATTTAAGAACGACGCGTAAATACAAGTGAAAAAGCTGGAAATAACATAAACGCGAACAATCAATACATCATTGCAGTCCTTGCTAAAAAGCTCCGCGCGCCTATGCCTGGAGATAAAAAAATTCTATCGCATGCAATAACGGCAAACTCAACGACGCGAGCCGTAGCTTTGAATCCGACAAGTATAAGGTACGAGAAAAAAAGCCAAAGCATCGAGCGAAAACGAGGTTAATCGTGTCTCTCTCTCTCTTCCTTTTCCTGTCTCGGTGAATTGCCCTATATCGCGATGAAACAGGGTGCCTCGTCCCCTGCGTCAGTTTATCCGCACGTGTGTCTGTTACAGTGAGGCACAGGACACGTCGATGGCGCTATGCTCCGAGAACGAAATCGCTCGAAAAATTGCACTTCCAATGTGTATATGGATACGTGAAGCTAGAACGAAGAAGAAAACAGGTTTTTTTTGAATAATCAACTGTTGAAATTATTAATGTTTAGTTATTACTAAACATTAATCCAGCTGCTAAATTTGACGAAAAACCCGAAAAAAATAAATCTCCGCTTTCACGCCCTATTGCACGAAATAGATGGTCGCAGACAAAGACAAATAGTCGCATCATAGACGAATTTTTGGTTGAGCAGTCGAGCGCGCAATCAGATCCAGATAGATTACGGGTTCACATCGTTAACCCCTCCCCCTGCTTACAAGGCGACATTTTTTTGCTCCAGTTCGCTCCAGGCTGTGTAATAAAATTCGTTTGCTCCGTTGCAAAGTGCAAAAGTTGCAAGAATCCCTTGCACCGATGAGATAGGAAGCGAACGGAAAAGCAGCACGAGCGTGGCTCACGCGCCGAACTCGAAGCTGATTCCAAACGATTTATTGCAGACACGTTCGCGAGCAAGGTGGCTGCCTGTCAGGACAAGTACGCGGATGCGAGTGTTGGCAACGTGACCGGAAGTAACGCCGTAAATGTCTTCCTGGGGATCGGCATCGCGTGGAGCATCGCCGCTATCTACCATGCCTTCAACAAAACGAAATTCAAAGTCGAGCCCGGCAGGTGAGTACACATACTTCTTGATGTATTATGTGTATAATATATATATATATATATATTTAGCGTGACCCCCACATATATGTATAGACATTTCGAGTTTCTTTTCTGTGAATCTTATCACCTGACATTCATCTCAATCGATAGGAAGCATAAAAGCCGAGAGTTCTAATATCGCTTAAATAGGTTCCCCATCGATGAACTTCTGAGTTGAACCTCATCGAACGCTATATTTCGTTAGCACTACGATTAGGAACCATCTTGTATGAGATTTTAAATTCAAAGTTTCACAACGAGAAACTTAGCTCAATTGCTAAAGATTCGACATTTCGTATGATTTCCAGCAAAGGTATGCTATAAATAAATATAATAGACTAATATTAAACCTAAAACTGAAAGTTGATCGATTAATTAAAAAATTTTTCTTTCGAATAGTGAGAAAAATACACTTGTATAAATGCTTTAGAGCAGTGCGGTAGCTATTTCGTGGAGAGTAGAGCCAGAATTTTCCGAAGCGAGCAATCTATCTATCAATAATATGTTCAATGAATTTTCATTCGAGATTCAAGAGAGTTTCAAATTCGACCACGCCGAGTTCCATATTTATACTCCTATTACGTAAATGATACACAAAAAAAAAGGTGAACCTGCTATGCACAAAATGGTTTTAATGTACCATCGATCGTTGAAATAAAAGTCAAACTATCGACTTCTCAGGCGCGGAAATTGAGAATAAGTGGGAAATCTCACGTCATAAAAGTAACGAGAGCTTGCAAAAGTCGTTTAATTTCTTAATTTCCTGCGCTCGAGTCTGCTCAAACGCGCGTCGAGTACTAGAACCGGAAATTACTTCAGACTCTTACCCTCTCTTTCGCTCTTACACATACACAGGCAGACATACTTTCAGGTATTGCAATCGCAAGATGTTTTCCATCTTAACCACATCTTTTGAAAAACGAATACATATTATATGGATGGGAGAATAAAAGAAAGCCGACGTATAATTGCTCAGAATAAATGCTCATCGGAACTCCAATGTAAAATAATTCATTACAACATGCCTATCATACACACATATGACATCATACACTGAAGCAGTTTTCGGATTAATAAGATAAATACAATGTTTTTGTTCAAAGCATCGGAGATCTTTGCGATCGGAGTTCGCGCCACGGTGTGGATATAAAAAGACACAATAAAAGTGAAAATAATCTTGATTTCAGAGCTACGTAACGGAACTAGCTCTATAAAAAAGTAAACGAACCACTGTTTCTTCACACTTTTCACTTCGTGTCGTATCAAAAGTCAGTTGTCGTTTAAACGTAACTCCGTAAATCCGCCAACTCGTCGAGTAGCAGGCTACATTTTTTTGATACACTTTTCTCTAGCTATTTCGTGAGCCGTATAGTTGGACTTAATCGTTCCGCTGGCCCAATGTACAACTGCCACTTTTTACGATCGTTGCCGATGATCGTCAATCGGAGCTTTCCTCGTATCAAACTATAAGCGCACATCCGAGACGGCGGTATCCACTGTCTAAATAACTTCTCTTCGCTAAACCAACGCTGTATATTTATACATTAAATACGTAAACGTTATCGTACACAATTAAGAGTATCCAGGGCTGAATTCAACGACAAACAACCTATCACAAAAATAGTTGTACAAATATATTATTGCAACAATTCTCTAAGTAATTCGTATAATATAATAATTATATATAGAACTGAGAAATACAAAGATCTATGCGAGAGCGTCTCTCAAAAAAGCTGCAGTCGTATTATCCTCTCAAACGGATATCAATTTACTTCGTCGCTATACAACCTTTCACCACACCACAACCAATGCACGCGAGTCCTCGTATGATAAGCTTGCCAAAAGTTATGCGTCGACGTCGAACATTCTTCTGCACGCGACACTCTCGAGCTCTTATTCATTGGCTATACGGATTTTCTCAAAGGAATTTTAGTTCGACGATCTATTCCGCGCTTACGGGAATTCGTTTTGAAAATTTCGTACGTGTACGTATACGTGATATATACGCATACACGATTAGAGCGTGAAAAATGTACAAATCAATTTTCTGCGTAGAAAACTCGTTGGTATCGAGAACTATATTTTTAATTTAAGGGTATATCAATTTTATACTCGCGTTTAATTAAGCGACCAACCCCTTTCAGGTTTGCTAAGAAACTTGGACTGCATAAATTCTAGTTCTGGAAAGCGTACCGGGAAGCAATTACCAGTGCCGCGTCAACCGCTTGCTCGTCGCGAATAACTATACGCATGTGGTAATCGCTGATATACACACTGACTGCCTGTAAACATGTCGAACTGCTTGAAGACTCCGTGCGAAGGCGTATACGCACTGTCAGACGCAATAATATGTAATTCGGATAAATGTCCCTACATAATCACAAGATCAGAAAAGCCTTCGCGTAAGCAGGCGCCTACGTCGGGTTTTTCACGAGAAAATCGTAGAGATACCGGGAATATTATTATTCTCCGTGACGACAAGGGTAACTCGGAATTTGAATTTCGCCGCCTCCGAAGAATGCACTAGGTTGGGAGGCAAGTTATCGTAGCAGCGTGAGCCCGACCAGATGGCGCGGCCTTATCAATTTCGCCGACACGGCGGAAAGGAAGCTCGGGATGCGACGTCGTAGATTTTCCAAAGTTATTCGACCCGTTTTTCCATTTCTTTTTTACTTTTTTGCCCCGTGCGCGTTGAATTTACGAAGAAGGCGATTTTCAGAGCTCGCGCAATCGATTAATCTGGGAAATTTTGCCAATTTCAGCTTGGCCTTCTCGGTGACGCTATTCTGTTCCGAGGCATGTCTGGTGATCGTCGTTCTGATGCTGAGGCGATCGAAGATCATCGGCGGCGAACTAGGTGGTCCCTTCGGCCCTAAAGTCGTCACTTCCTTATTTCTCTTCTCGCTCTGGGTGTTTTATCTGGTGATGTCGACCCTCGAGGCCTACGGCGTCATTCAGGGCTTCTAAATTTCAAGCTCAACATAAACGCTCTACATCTATTAACGTATAAGACATGTTCAGGCCTATCCAATCTTCAACTACTATCACACCGTTTGCAGCTCTCTTCGACTCACCAGGATCCACAAGATTACATGTACTTATAAACGCAAAATGTGTGCATGCATTATTAGTTTGATCGTACGAGCGCTCGACGAGCTGTTCTTTCGGTGAGTACGTTTCTGCGCATATAAAAAACGTGTCCTTTTATTTTTTCATCCGGGGTCTATTGTCGGTGCAAGATCAGTCGTATGGTGATCGTTGAAATTTTCATTAGTTCGACCCCGGTGGTCTTCGCTATTTGTATTCGAGTATTTGGTTAATAATAGATGCTGTGTGTAACAGTTGTACGCGGTCAACGAAAGAAAAGAAAGTATTTTAATAGTGAATGTGGATGACGCATGCAGGCGCCGTCTCACGTAGTACGATCGATACCACTTATTAGGTGAGTTCATTACATCGCGTTATAGATCATGCATTGCCTTGACACCATATTGAGACACGATTTTTATTGCTAATAATTGAGAAATAGTATTTTTTTTTAATGTCCATTTTATTTACTCCGAGTGTACTTATTGTGTTGTTACAGATCAGCAATGTGAACATTTTTATGGACAATTCAGTGCGGTCAATGTAAAGATCTGACGGTACTTTAGATTACGTAGAACATAACGAAATACGTGAATATTATTGAGTGCGAAGTAAGCGCGTATGCTGTAAGTAAATCAACGAGTGCATATGGTAAACCATAAGTGCAATAAGTGAAAAAGTACGAGATCTGCCTTATAATGAAAAAAAGAAGAATAAAGAGAAACAAAATGTATGTATACAGAATAGAGTACTTAGTTACGGAAAGAAAGTTTGTGGGAGTATGAAAAGGAGGTTAAGGAAATGAAGTGATGATGATTGTTTAAGAATAGACCTCATCGATGTTCCTTTCCATCGAATAATCGATTTATAATGAACTATATAATTTTGAATAAAACACACTCACGTACACATGCAAGTTGTGAATAATGAGATACTCTAATTGTGTAGTATACGAGAATCGTCGTACAGTCAAATGGACGAACTGGCGCATCGCAGAAACTGTAAAAAAGATTAATAACTTAATTTTACAAGTAGATGAATACTTTCATATTGTTTCTGCTAAAGAGTTTTTAACAATGGTACTTAATATTTTATGCGGCGTTGTATACTTAAATATTTTAAATTATAATTTTCTGATCGAATCAAGGAATAATTAGTTCTTACAGATCATATGCTAGTCAGTTCAACTGTTAGATTGTGATATAATAATAACTGTTAACAATATTATCCTTAAAATCTGTAAATGGTTTTAACATTCTGCACGAAATGTGGATCATAATGGATCAATCCTGCGTACGAGAAAGCTATGTAAATTAACGTTGGATGTAAAAAGAGAATTGTTGAGCATCTAAATTAATGTAATGAGCGTAATGCGATGGCCTTAATTTACAACAAATAGTCCATTTTTAATTATTACAATAAATTAAAATTCATCTACCTAATTGTAAAACATGGTGCAAAAAAATATGTATCCTAAAAGTATGACTCTGCTAACTACAGAGCTCGGATCCATAGGTAAAGTGCAGGTTTGCGCATGCACACTGTGTACTACACAGTCACACAAACCCCTATTTGGAGTTCCCTTAAATGCTAAAAGTCGAGAAGATTTGTCGGCGTTAATTGGTTGCTGCATGCAATAACGAAAATGGCGACGTGAAAACAAATTCTGGGAGAAATTCGCAAATGACCAAAGTACGGTATGTAGTGAAAAAATTAAGCAAGAGGAATTTTTGTGCACGTCGCGCAAAGCTAATTTAATCGAGCTTTTTACAGCGAAGTGCGTAATAAAATTCAGTCTATTCAGCGCTTTAATATTTTGTATAATAGAACATTTCTTTTTCAAAAATATAACGAGATTCTGACAGTTGGTAAAATGACATTTCGGTAAAACCACATTCGCGCGTCATTGCTCGACCAGTTTGCGCGATGGATGATCGATCGCGCAACGAAAACTGATACCCGTATGTATACGTTATGTACGCACCCATGCGTCTATGCGCAACAACTGCGCTATTTCTTCTTTCAATGTAAACTTTACTAAAAAAAATGATACTGTCACCCGTATTGATACTTTACACAATCATTCAAATGTTTTGCCATTTTCGTTTGTTCTCGTATGTTAAACATTTTTTTGATTAGTCACGTCTGTTTGCTAATAATGTTTTGATGATTGTACTTCAGCGAATATATGTATACGTAGTATATTTCAACGTAACCTCAAGATGACATCCGTGATATTTGCAACGTTTGCATCATTTGCGGCAGTTTCACGGCAGAATCAAAGAAATGCGAACAGAAATCAATAGAAACAGCTCTAACGTCCTTATGAAAACGAAATGAAAATTGAATTCCATTTGACAAAGATTTGGTCCTATTCTAGTCTGCTAAAGACCTGAAGCGAAATTGGAAGGCAACACTTCTTAAGACTCTCTTGTATGCAATCTTATAAGACTCGAGCTTTAGTGTAGCAGTCAAAATTTTGACGAAAAAATTTGTCAAATATATTTACATTGTTTTAGTACTCATTGAGAACTGATTGATTGGATCAACAACTGAATTCGAACTTATCTTATTGTAGTGTATTTGTTTGAACGGTTATTGTTAAAGAAGCTATCTATTCATCGTTCTCAGAAATACATGATCTGGAGAAAACGGTCAGCTCTGCAAAATACAGCCTCTGCTTATCTTTCAACAAAGTTACTGTATAATGATTTCCTTATGTATATATAAACTAGCCCCCCCCCTCTATCTCTCTCTATGTGTGTGTGTGTGTTTCGCTCTTTTTGGAAGCTCAACTTGTGATACATTTCTCTACGCAGCTTGAAAAGTTTGCTTCGTCTCCGGAAAAATCGGTCACGTGTAGTCCTGCAGGCGAAGGCAAACAATCATTTTCTCCTTTCGCTTGTTTTTCCCGTTGAAAACGTTTGAATAAATAGTGCAAAAATGATATCTTCTTCCCGCCTCCTTCCCTTTCTTTCTCCTTTGGTGTAGGGTAGGCAATTATTTGCTCGGCTTTGATCGAAGTTCGAATGAGTAGAGAGTGAATTATTTGAATTATACTAACAGAGATTACAGTTTTGATATTATAATTAGCTTTTCCGAAATCTACTCCTGAATTTCAAACCGAAGGAATACCGCAATGCCTCGGCAATGTGGGAGCAAACTATTTAAATAGACGAGAAAATGGCATTTAATAAAGATAAAAATAAATAAGTTAAACGAGGAAAGCACTCGATAGCAAAGCGTTGAAGTGATAATCCATATATAACATACAGCCACGCCTTCCGAGATTTTCGTTGTCGATCGATACGCCTTGCTGAAACACTTGCTTGAACACACAATATACGTATACATCGATATAATGGCAACGATAACAGTTCGAGTGCATTGGCAAAATACAGTGATTTTCGAATCGATAATTAAAAGCGCTACCTCGAATCGGAAACGGTAAGATGCGTACGACGCGGAAAAGGCTCCTCGACGAAAAGCTTCTCGGAAACGCGTGACGACGATTTTCTCATAACCTACCGTCGTGCATCATCGTCTCGCTCTCTTGAACGCGCGAATCTGAATTTAAAAAATAATAAGACTCGCAAAGCCAAGCTGTTTAAAGAGACAAACACGAGTAGAATCGAAAATGCGAGCCATCGGGCCAACTTATCTAAGGACACAAAATAATATAACATAGTGATGCGTAACCAATAACCATAAATATAAATGGATATAATGAATAAAACTAATTCACTGTCGAAAATGTGTGATACGGTATAGGCGAACGAGGATACAGTCGAACGGGCCGAGGATTTTCAGCTGAATAATGTTCACTCGGAGAAAGTATATTCTATCGAATCAGGTTAACCGAAGAGTCGAGTCGAAAAGTAGGATTGGCTTCGTCTCTACATCTGTTCCTCGCGTTAAGGGTTATATCGTATGTAGACGAGTTGTTAAGCAAAATGTAAATGTGTCTTGTTACGATAGAAAAACAAAGTGTTCTTTTATTTAATGTTTATAGTCGATTAAGGACATATTTTGAGCCTGGACAAATGTTTTCACTATATGTGACGAAATTAAAGAGAGAAAAGCAGAAGAACGCTATCGCGCGAGCTTACTGTAAAGCTCGCGTACTATAATACCGTAATAAATAATATATCATGTCGTAGATCATCTGCATGTTATGGTGTATAATAAAAAAATAATAAAAAAATTTCAATAATGCTAATAATAAGAATAATAAATATGTTGTAACTTGCGATGATGAGACATTCGGCGCGATTAACATAAAACAAGCCTGGAACATAAAAAAGCATTGAGCTATAAAGCATTGAGCTGTATAGAGCGTACATGCTGATTTCTACTGCGTAGTTGACGTAATAAAAACGGGGTGTTAATCTAGTCGATTTATGTACGTGTACGTGTACACATTAAGTTAGTTGAACGTGAAATTTATGAAATTTTTCAATAGCTTTAGCCGAGCTTTTTGTTATTAACTTTTATATGCTGACTTTTGATATGACAGAACATTTGATTAATATTCGAAAAGGAGATTAATTTTCTTATCTTCGTTAAATTGTGCATCGTCCGAGGATGCTGTATAATAATACACGCCCAGTTCTATATTACCAATAAAGTAGCGTCGATGTAGATAGCTCGTGAAACAAGCGCAGAAAGTGAAAAAGTAACTGTAGATAAAATGTGATTGCGTAAACATAATATTATAATAGCCACGATACTTTGCCAATCTTCCTTATGCATACTCCGAGTCGTCACAATAAAGATCTCAACTTTGAAGAAATAAAAGTAACGCATATATACGACAGTCGCAGTTATATCTACAATATACTACGATTCTTTCTATACTTCTAATGGAAACATTCTAAACGTTCTCTATTCTTTTTGTTATTTCCATCGAACAAAGACAAGCTCAACATTGATATTTAAGAAACTATATATATATATATTCAACAGTATAGCAGTTCTCTCGAAAGAAGCTACCCCAAATTCTGTATTAGGGAGTGTTTCTGTCAATCCCCTTTTTGACTGGTCAGCCCCGAGGCTCTCTTTCTTTTTTATCGAAACACCAGAGAAGAAGAGTTCAAACAAATAAATCAAAGTATTGCGACACAGTCGAGCAATAGACTCAACGAAGCATTGAGAATAATGGACCAAGGACGTGCAGGACACGTTAATCAAAACGAACAAGAAAATACCATTTCTTTACTCGACCATTAAAAGAGAAAGAAAAACGCGCCAGGATACGTTTCGGTTGACGAGGAACACTAAATCGTTAAATTTCATATAGTTCACTATTCGGCGATCGTCGAGTTGGCCTCGTTTACAAAGTCTCTCATGATTTCGGCGCTATAATCGGGCACAATATACAACAAGTATATTACATATACAGTAGAAGAAAACAAGTTAGTCAGACTTTGCGCCAGTGCGATAGCATTTTTTAGCGTATACACACGCCGGAGAGATAAGGAGATTAAAACACTTTTCGATGCCAAAAGAGCCCGTAAAAAGGATATCACACGACTGAAGTCTGTATAGTCTGTATAGTCGATGAACCAACAAACGAAAAAAAAGACATTTAGCGTAGCGTGCGAAAGACACATGTAGTGCAGGAAAACAAATGTTTCATTAAATTTAATGACTCAAAATGATGAAACGTACAATAACGAAGCTACTGTAGGCATGAACAACTTGAAAATCAGATTGTGATTAAGCAGACACATATACATGTCAGAGAACAGCAAACATTATAATGATTAATCACATCGGAACATTGTCAAAGTTCTCTTAAACAGATATTTACAATTTATCAAAGGGAATTTACAAAAGCAGCCGCTGACCTCAAATTTTTCATCGTTTTTTCTCTCTCTCAAATTTCTTTTCAACCCCTCTCTATACAATCGTCAGATTTCTAAGCGAACATCTTTCCAATCAAATTGAATAATAAAAAGTACGTGCACGAATAGACCTTCTGTACTACTATATAACTATACTATATATATATATATATTATAAAGTTGACATTTTGTACTGCAATTAAGTCCTAGAAGATGTTAGTTAAGTTTGAAGAGAACAAAATTATAAGTCATCTTACACATTTTGATGACACTTTAATGAAGTCACTTCCCTCAACTCGAATAAAGTCGAAATGTCTAATGAAATTATGAACATTTGTCATTTCACTCATCATGAATAAAAAGTTATCTTTTATTCAAAAATTGCTAGTGTAATCATCAGATATTATTTGACTTTTCAGTTTATTCTCTTTTTTAATATTTCGTATCGAGAATAATGCAAATTATTCAATTAATTATATTAATTAATAGATTTCTTTAAAATTTCGATTACACTTTTGTCGTGTGTAGAAGAATTTGTAAAAACGAAAGTACCGACGATTGAAAGGCTATAATAAAACGAACTATATAATAATAATTCGTTGGTATTAACGTAATCAAAATTCGACTTGGATATACTCTAATTTATCTATCAGCCTGAATTCGTTGTAAGTATAATACACGAATGACAAATGACAAGTAATAATGACCAATCATAGTAAAAAAAATGCGGTTTGCGAATCGGACCAAATTACATAATTGTTTTTTTCGACGTATTACGCGTATTAAATAACGAATCAACAAATTTTCTCCTTATATATATATTATACAATGAATTTTGAAATAATGAAAATTACCGAAAATTGAGCGAAGCCTTAAAAGCTATATCTACAATTATACACTATATAGATGTCGATGATAAATATTAGAATAAAGTTGAGAGAGAAAAAAAATATCAAAAATATCGTAAAGATATACCAACCACTTTGCCAAAGAGTGAAGCATTGCTCAGCGGAAATCAATATCATTTTGAAATAAAAGATAAAATGACATATAATATGTTCAGATTTTTCTTAAAAGTATATATAATCTCCTAATGTAGAAATTGCATAATTATTACTCAAAATGATGAACTTTTTTAAAGCTCAAAAAGATTTGTTGATAATAATACACTGTGAAATAAAATACAGTAATATCAATGTATCCGGGGTTGACCATTGATTTAATCTTTCGCTGCACTCTCGTTGTGCATCTATCGTTAAGCGACATGCAAAGTTTTTAAAAAGCTGTATCTAAAAATTCAAATACTCTTCTAGCATGTATTAACGATTAACAATCCGCGCTCTATATAGAAATCAAAACCTACTTTATAATATGACGACGAATACACATAAACCAAAATCTGATTGCCCAATAGGATACACAACTGTAAACTGTATTTCAGTAAGCTGTTTCATAAGGGTTACGACGGTAATCGAAAAAAACAGAACTATCAAAAAGTTTGTATAAAATCATTAACATTTCTGAACTCTCTTTCTCTCTCTCTCTCTCTCTATATATATATATATATATATATATATATATAGAAACCTTTCCTACATCCAATCTTATCTTCAAGAAAAATACGCTAATAACAAAGGAAGAAAGAGCAAATAAGGTGATATATTATATTATACACTCTTTATGCAAATTCACTTACACGTTTACACACTCACTAAGTATAGTAAAGTAAGTGGATCGACAGAGAATTCCATAGAAGAGAAAAACATGTTTCGTCGTATAAGATAATTTCTATCGAAAATTCAAACTATTATGAAATAATAATTGTTACAACATGCACTGAAACATTCACACTCAACTACTACTTTAGCATTATTTACATTGTACTTGTATATAAATAATAATATATGTGTGTAAGGAATTATCGTTGCTTATCGTCACTTAGAGATGTATAAAATGAATCTGAGAGGCTTAGGGATCGTCTCCGAAATGCAATTCGAAAGAAATACGAGTTGAATCCGTTAGTGATGAGGAAAAATACATTAAACATATGCGTTGAAATATTATGTACAGGTACATTTGCTGTATATGTTTCGATATTGTTGCAGCGAGTTTATCTGCATTTTCTGTAAATAATCGTGTTCTATCGACTTGTTACATTGTATTACGTTATAATCTACAGCGCTGTTAAGTCAAAAATGATTACGCGTTATACCAGTGCAGCAACAACAATCTTTACTTGTAGGAATGAATAGATAATAATTAACCATTGATTGGATATATATTTATGTAATGTTGATAATTGTTTGTATATTATCGTCAAAACTATCATACGCAATATTTAAATATATTTTATCTATAATTGTATAAAGCTCAATGATCGTGCAGTATATACATTGTGAAATCATAATGAATTAATTAGCATATGCATTTTAAACGACGATATTTTACGAAATTGTTTGTACTGTAATAATAAGAATATAATTACAAAATATATATGTAAATTAAGCAGCGTGTTACTTTGCAGTGTTCTTCTATAACTACTGTAGAGATGTTTACGATGAATCATGAGAAAACCTAAAGAGCTAAACTATTTATGAATATAACAATAAAAAATATGATGAACGATTTATTTTGCTTCCTCCTATGTTAAATACTCTTGTATTTTAGAATTCTCGCAATCTAAAAAAGTATAAATACTTTCAAAATGTGTACTTATGAATCGCTTAAAGTTACCCACATGCTAGATCAATAACTTCCGGTACTCTGAGAACTAAAACTTCCTAAAAGAAAACAAAAGTTGACTAACAGATTATTTTGTTACAGATAAATATTCCCAATAATAATACTAATAATAATAATAATAATAATAATAATAACAATAATAATAACGTTAATAATAATAATAATTATTATTATTATAATTGTAATAACAATAATAACGATGATGATGATGATGATGATGATGATGATGATGATGATGATAATAATAATAATCTCATTACAATATCGTAACCTAATCGTCTTCTCAGAGTAATGGCGGTGAATTTAAATGAAATATCTGATATTCCTAATATGTAAAACCGTTTCTTTATACTACAATGTATATTCATTTAATAGGACAAATATAAACATAACACCATTAAACAGAGAGATGCAACATAGAAAAAAGTAATTCGAAATGAGAAAAATGATCAAACACGGGATATCGATAACAAGGAAATAACATTGGATTAAAGGAAAACATAAGAAAATATAAATAAAATAATCTAATGATAATAATAATGATGCGAAAAAATAAAGATAAAACTACTATACCGTTATCGTAAATCTCATTAAATTGACATGTAAATTCCTTCCTTTCTACCTTCCCTATCTCTTTCAAACCTCTCTCTATTTAAATGTATAAAAATCCTCATAGAAAAAAAAATTCCGCGAGTTTCAATTATTTCAATAGCATTTCTCTTCTCGCTTACTGCTCCGTCCTTCAGATTTCGCGTTAAAGTACAGAGTCTCATCGGTGTGCATCTGTACAGAGCAAGGCCTCCTTACCGAGTTTGGCTCATTGTAATGCGTATTCGCGCATGTCTCAGGCTTTATTTTCACGCGACCTGTTCATCTTCGCGGATAAGCATTATGAAATCTGTGCATATAATATATACCGAGCATTTTTTCTCTCTTGGGCATTGAACGTTACTTCAACATCACTTTGCGTTACTTTAACAGAATACATGAAACACTTTTTCTGGAGAGGACAATCAATACTAGACGCGAAAAAGATTATTTTTGCAAAATAACTGAAAGATGCGAAATAGCGAGAGACGGATATTTTTTGTGACTTTTTGTGATGTCGTATTGGATACGGTATAATTAGATTGATCGATCACCGACGCAAAAGAATAAAAATGTTCTCCACAATATACATTAAAATCTCTGTATAGATAGATAGATGCGCTTTGTATTATTTACTCGAAAGGCCTTATGTTACACCGCTTTAATATATCAACAATAAACATACACGTGCGATGCATTTGGATGTATACAACGAATCTCATCGGTTAAACGTGCCAAACACCTGCATAATACGCTTGTTCTATTATAGCTACTCGTCGAGACAAGCGAAACTAATTCAAAACGTGCATTGAAAGCCCAGAGAGATACGCGTGAATTATTTTACCGAAGCATAAAAGTAAGATTTCACAGTAAGAATTTTATTTTTCCTGCTCGTCACATCTTACTCGTTCTACGAGTATCGATCATTTTTTTCGGTTTGCTTTAAGTAATATTAATATATACCATACGATCAACGGTAGCGATAAGATATCCGTTTCTCTAATGTGGATCAATTGAATATCATTTTTATTACCTCGAGTAAACGCTGTTTGTTCAAAATATCAGAGCAGAACAGTTATACGTTTGTGACGCATATTTATTGAGAATACGGTTATAAACAACTAGATAGAAAAGAATGTAGGCGTTAAGGCTTTCAAGAAATGCATCAAAGGACTTTTTTTATATAAAACTTTATGAGCATTAGTCGAAGTACGTTGTAAGTTTACGTTGTATAAACCAGCATATTCATATACATATATTTAAAAAATTATTACACGAAGAACAAACATTGTAGATTGACACGACGAATACTTCCGGCGAAGTTCGTTCTCGCAAGCTACGTTTAAATAACTATAATAATTGTTAACGAGAAAAAAAATAAAAATAATGTTAAACAATCACAATCAGTGTTCGGACGCATTACATCTTCGTCTTCGAACTGTAATTCCTACTGTACAGATCACAAACTCTATATATATATATATCTTATAGATACATACATATAATTAATATATTTATTGGGTTATCGATGAATCTTCGAATTGTGTTCTAAGAATGAATCGATGATCTAGAGCGTGCGAAAGATATGAATTCGAAGCGGAGCGCGAATTGTTTGGGAAAAAATCAATTTGAATCTAGATCAACATACATATATATATATATCATATGCGTTATGTATGCATTGTCAATGATATGGATCTTTGTTAAACTAATCAATTCGACGATATACAATTTAATATTTTCTTATAAGTTGAAGACTTTTGTCAAAAAGTGATCAGAACAATAGAAAATAAGCATAAATGAAACGACAGTTTAATAGAAAAACAATATCGATACTCTACAGTCTAGCTGAGTCATCGAACGAACGTACAGCGAATAAATAATACGCGCATTACATACACCAATACTGCAATTGTCTCGCTCGAATTTCCCGGCTTCGTTTTGCAAAGAAAAAACCAATACACAACGCTCTGATCACACATCTGTACTGCGAAATTTTTGTTAAATTACCGATTCATATAATTTACCAACAAAGACCGATAGGGGCTACTGTAGGTAAAAAGCATTCTGCACATAAGCGTACAGGCGTAAAATAAACAAAAAGAAGTTATTATCCACGTGAGCGTCGAGATATAAAACTGTCCGGAAAATGTGAGTGATGAAGTTGCGCAGTCAAGTGTGAAAGTCAAGTGCGACAGTCAAGTGTGAACCTCTCCTGTTGGGAGCACCTAACTGGTTGTAACTGAATCGAAAGTGTAAAAACAAAAAGAAATAATAATAATAAACACACATTAAATGTTGTTTAAACGCTCGATTTTTGACTATCCTCCCTTATGCAATACTGATTTTTTTCTCATCCGATACATACGAGAAGTGCTATAGGTATAATAAATAGTAAATAAGTGAGTATGTCGCGCTGAAGAAAATGTATCGATCGTATCGCGTATACTCGCTCATTAAAAGGTTGAACAGCATTCTCGTGAGCAGCTTCCTATTCTCATTAATAACTTTGCGTTATGCGCTAAACTTTCCGATGCATTTGACGGATACTGTTAACAAGCGGAGAGCTTTTACGGTAATTGATCATCATTTTTTCTTTTTTATTTAAAACACAAAGTGTCCGACAGTACATTTAACTTGAGTTGTGGTTAAAATGTGGTTGGACGCTGTAACTAGTAGACAGATCGTTATTAATACTATTATTTCGGGAGAACGCATCATCACAATTGCCAAATAGTTTGCGTGCACATACATATATACATATATACATATATATGCATACTTTTATTCACTCTACCTTTCGCTATTCGCCGTGCTAAATTATAATTTCAAAATGTAGCGAAAAGCTTTAAAGCGACGGTGACTACACTGTTTTATATTGCAAGAGAGCATTATATTCGCAAGAGCACGAGTATAGTTTTAAAAACATTTTGAAAGTTAGTGAGCTCATTTACGTGGATATTATTTGAAAAATAATAGTACGAGTGGAAGAATACGCGAGGAAGTTAATTATTTATGCGCGTATAAATCAGCAACTCGAGTCGACTTTCGGAATTGTCGCAATTTTATTTATTTCGGGCTCTATATAGCAAATATATTTTGCACGAATATCTGTGAGAATTAAATTAATTAATTAAATTAATTTTCCACGCTCGAAATTCGAAATCAGTTTACTGCTTCTTTATGAAATCCTATTCCAATAAAAAACAAATCATTTCGCTCGTTTGGAATGCGTGAACGATTTTATCCAAATAGTACAATCTGTACATCACTCTGTATGAAAGTGGAAAATTTTCCTTTGAGCGTTTCACCTCGAAAGTTCGTCTTTCTCTCTCTCGCTTCGTATATTTACTAGCTAAAAATCTCATCAGCAAAAATAAACACACTTGGTCGTTTTCCCTCTAGTTTTCCCTCACTTATATTTTCTCCTCTCAGCCAAGAATAATAGTTACCTTCGAATTTCTACAAAATTTCTCGATTACAATTCGCTGAAGTAAAACGTAATATCGGCTAAGTTTCACGTATGCCAAATAAGTACCTATTTATTAATGTAGAAAATAATGTAGAAAATCCTAGTCGAAAATCCCAGTCGAAAATAAATTCAGTTCAGATATATTATTATATTATTATTATATTATTATTATATTATTTTTATATTATTTTTAATCCGACGTTCCCACCTGGTTAGGCGTGAAGGTATACTAGAAGAGACGCTCTACGTCGAGTACGTCTCGCTCTGTCTTTATCTGTCGCGTTTGGCTCGCAAAAATAGAAGAGACTCTCCCCGGCAAGTCTGTCTGCGATCCAATGCGAGAAGGGGCAATGTAGCAGCGGCCTAATATTCGTCCGAGCGTCAGTTGTGAACCCGAGGGATCACCTAACGGAGCGACCGGTAAATATGTTTTTTTTTCTCTTTGACGAGATGCAGGTGAATACGAGAAAATCCCTTGTCACGTAACTTAGGTGTGCCTGGGTGCGCGAAGCTTTAAAGCGTTCCTACGAGTGGACTTGTTCAATCGTCGCTTCGGCTTTTTAAATCAGTTGAGAATTTTGTTTTGCTTTTGATTTTTCACTAAATTCAATTACTATTCGTGGTAGACGTACTTTCGAAATAAACGGACGATCGAAACGACGGGGCACGCGATCGGACAATGAATTGCAATTGATCGGAAAGCCGGCTCTTATGTACACTGCTGTCATTTCACTACAAGCATTCTCAAACTGCAGCTTGATACGAAGAGTAGCGCGAATATTGCATTGGCTAATAGTTAAGTCTCGAATTTTCTGACATCAAAGACGTAATGCTTGAACGTGACGCTTGAAAAGAGCTTTTTTTACACCTGGTGTTTGTGTGTGTACATGTTTAATGTACACACACACACACACACACACACACACACACACAAACCCGTATATCCCCGAAAAAGTCTAGCTCATCGCAAGGTCGCGCTCATTATCGTCTCGGCGCAGCAGCTGCCAAACTTAAAAGCAGCAATAACAGCGACGCAAAGTAGATCGCCGCCGCCACACAACTATAGCGCGTATCGTAGAGAAATGATGAGAAGACCTCGCAAGTTCCTGCTGCTCCTCGCGACTTTGTTGCTCGTCGCGAGGGGCGTGAACGCAGCTGCCGTGGCAGAAGCTGAAGACTCGTCCTCGTCGCTGTCCAGCAGTGACGACAGCACTCCTACAACGTCGAATCGTAGCGACGAAGACAATGAAAGCTCCAGCAGTGGAAGCGGCAGCGGAAGCGGCAGTGGAAGCGGCAGCGGAAGCGACGATGACGACGAGAAAGTCGACGACTGGAGGGAGGATACACTGATTTATCAAATCTGGCCCAGAGCTTTCCAAGACAGTAACGGCGACGGCGAGGGAGATTTGCAAGGTGAGAGATGATTAGCTTGTTCTAGACGGCCGACCGAAAAAAACATTTATACTTAACTCTTATGATGTACGGTCAGCGTGAATATACGCACTAATAATTTAGAGACTAATTTAGAGACTAATTTAGACTCATTGAAATGCGTCATCTATCTTCTTTGCTCTTTCTTCTGAACGATCATTATTCGCATCTAATAGATCTTAAGTGCTTTTCAATTTTTCACGAAGATTTTCACATTTTTCCCCGATTTCTCATTCGGTGAAAATCTAAATAGCGGTGGACGAGCACTGTGCCACAGTGCCATAGGACGTGATTGCTTAATTTTGAAAAATCGACTGCACACACAACAATACTTCTAGAGCAACATCTAGTGCCAACACGCAGACGCGCAATGTGACCAACTTTTGGATTTCGAATTAGGGAAAAACAGCTGATCAACGCGCATAACCTCGCGTCGCACCGAGTTTTTCTCTACTCATAACTCGCTTGTTTACTCGTACAGATTGTCACCAATTTTTCAAAATTCTAACAAATCCTAACAACAATGAATTAAACGAGTTCATCAAAGAGAAATCATCTAACATGGAGAGGTAACTGAACTTTCTGTTTCATATATGCTACTGACGATTACCATTTGTTAAGTGTATTTCTACCAGAGGTACAAGTGTATATCTCCAATAAACTTTTACTTCAACATATTTTAACTTTCAATTAGGCATCATTCAACGCTTGGATTATTTTGTCGATATTGGTGTAGATACTATCAGATTGAGCCCGTTTTATGCTTCTCCAATGGTTGATGCAGGATATGATGTTCTAAATCATACCGATATTGATCCTATTTTTGGAGATTTCAATGATTTTTACGAATTGATACACGAAGCTCATAAAAGAGGTAAAAAATCAGTTTTTCTCCATCTTCTTACAGTCAATCGTATTACATTCAAATTCACTTCTCTCTCTGTATTATACAGCTTTGAAAGTTATTCTGGATATTATTCCTAATCAATCTAGCGATCAACACGAATGGTTCTTAAAGTCAGCCAAAAGTGAAGAACCCTATGATGATTATTATGTTTGGGCTGATGGAAAAATGGTAGGCAATACTCTGGTACCGCCTACAAATTGGGTAAATTACCTTTTCATTTTTATGCTTGCAGTAATTGTAATTAAATACATTTACAAGAAAATATCATTATTTTTAATAGAAAAATGCGTACAACGAAGAGGAAGGCTCAGCTTGGACATGGAATAAAGATAAAAGAATGTGGTATTATCACCAATTCCATCGTACAGCACCTGACCTGAACTTGAGAAATGAAGATGTTGTTCAAGAAATCTTTGTGAGATAAATTTACTTTAATTTGTAGATACTCATTTGCATCGAAACAATTGACTCAAATGCAACAAAATTTACAGGATATATTTGATTTTTGGTTGGATAAAGATGTAGATGGTTTTTGTATTTGTGGAGCATCGTATCTTTTTGAAAATCAAGATTTGCTCAATGAATCGTCTTCTGAAGAAGACACCAGCGATGAAACAGATGATGATGAGGATAGTGACAATGATGAAATCTCTCTTACAATAGGTTTACCAGAAAATGTTGATCTGCTTATTAGACTCCGTGAACATGTTGAAGAATGGGTCATAGAACACAGTGCTGAACCAAAGTATGTTTCTATTGACTGCAAAAATAATACAAACACTTTTTTTTCTCAATAATGGTAAAATGTTTATGCACTTGGTGTAGGCTATTAATTGCTGAAGTAGATGATGATGATGATGAAGTATGGTCTTATTATGGAAACGAAACTCATCCTGGTATTGCACCGTTAAGCTTGGTTCTTGTTACTGGATTAAATAAGACAAGCGATGCTGGCGATGTAAAAGATTTAATTGAAAATTGGATGGAACGTTTACCAGAAGGTGCTGATACTAATTGGATGGTAGGTACAATTTATTGATTATTATAAGAATTAGAATGTTACAATTGATATTGAATTGCTTCCAGCTTTCGAATCAAGATTATTCAAGAGCTTCATCTAGACTTGATTCTGATGTTATGGATGGCTTGTACATGCTCACGTTATTGCTACCTGGACAAGCTGTTATTTATTATGGAGAAGAAATAGGAATGTTAGATACAAATGTAACATGGGATGAAACTATTGATATTAGAGCTCTTGATAAATTGGAAGAAAATTATGATCATTACTCAAGAGATCCAGTGAGGACACCTATGCAGTGGGACAATACTATTTCTGGTGGATTTTCCACAAACGATTCTACATTCCTTCCTGTAAATCCTAAGTATGCTCGTATTAACGTGAAGAAACAGCAACAAAATAACGACAGCAATTTAATAGCATTCAAAACACTAGCACTTCTCAGGGAAAACCCAATTTTTACTCAAGGAAATTATAATCTTGAAGCAGTCAATGACGACAATGTTCTTATTTTGAAAAGGTAATTATTGTAATAATATGAAAATTTTCAATTAATTTAACTGATCATTTATGAAGACCAGTCATTGATTTCATCATTGGTTAAATGTTGTACACTTTGTAAATGCAGGTCTTTGGAAAACGATACATGCTTGGTTATCATCAATTTCGCAGACACAAAACAGTCGGTTAATTTAACCGCTCTTTATCCAGATCTTGAAGAAGATTTACAAGTTATGGTTGATTCTAGTAACGCGAACGTCGAAAAGTATGAAAATGTCCATTTCTATAAATTGACCTTTTCTTAAAAATATTAATCAGAACTGTAATGATGTTGCAGGGAAAACGACGAAGATGATGATGATGACATAGAGAATGATTTGTTTGTACTACATGCTAACGCAGCTGCTGTTCTTTGTGATAGAGATGATTTTTCTGGTGTTCCACACGTAGAAGACGATGACGATGACGATGAAGATGAAGATGAAGATGAAGATGAAGATGAAGATGGTAAGAGTAATGACGATAAAATAATGCTCTGTATTAGTTGAATGAAAATGTTCGTAAGCGTTTTTCTAAATTCTATCCATTTGTTAAATTAGACTCAAACGATGATGATTCTGATTCTAACGATGAAGACGATTCAAAGGAGTCGAACACCAGCTTAACGGAAGAGCCCGAAGAAGTAGTGCCTGCAACTACGACGGAGGCTCTAACTCCCAGCTCGGCAAATAGAAAACAAACGCTTGAATTGTTCATGATCATTGACCTTGCATTGTTATTACTCTGGCGAACGTTATAAGAGTCCGTGCACTTGCGAAATTTGTACAAAGCTTTTTTAATGCGCGAGAAATTCTTTTTAAATTAATGTTCTAAATATACTTTTATATTCTTAACTTTTTCAATTTCATGCAAAATCTGCGATTCGCTTCAGCTGTACTTTATATTTGTAATTCACTGATCAATGCTAACGAGTTTATTTGAACATTACTGAAGCGAGAACACTTGAGAACTAACCGTGACTCATAAGAGTGTTTTTTTTCTTCGGCATACGCGTAAACATGCGAGACAAGTACATAAAATATGCTTCTTTCATAATAAATGCAGACATTTTTCGTGATGCATTACCTCACGTACTCAGAATCCACGAGCCGTTTGTTACCGCAATTGATCAGCGTGTGCGTGCTAATAGAGAAAGCAATATGCGATGTTTTAGAAAATATAATCAATTCTGTCTCTAGTCTCCGCTGCTCAAGTAACAGAACATTGATAATATCGCTTTTCACTGAAAGCAACTCGATGTCACAAGTCATTCAGGCAAGATATTATTCACAGCAAAATTCACGCACACTATATTTGCACGTCAGTCTTTCCGCAAAACGTATAAACATACATCGCAACAATTATCGTTTACGCGAATATTATTACTAATGGGGTAAATACGGCTCGATAAGGTCCCCAATCAAAATAGCTATTAAATTCCGACTCGATAGATAAAGACAGATAGAAAGCAAGAAGAACGATAGTTATTGCCTCGCTCGAGACATTTTATTGTATACACATACATAGCCGGTGAGCCGATCTATTATCTTGTTCAAATACTCGCTGCCTGTCAGTCTAGTAGCATCGTACGGTCTGTGAGCCATGTATCTAAATATACAATACTTGTAGAGCAAGACACACTGCAGAAGGTAAATTTTCCTCGACGAGCACATCGACAATAATAATATATACACATACAGAGAGGGAGAGAGAATCAATCGAGCGCATAAGGATCATCACAGCGGCGTCGGTTGTTGCAAAATCCTATCAGCAAGAACAAGCTGGAATGCGAAGAGAAAAATGTTGCCAAAAGAGGCTACTTATCTCCTGGGGAATCCCGTCAGTGAGATTACGAGGATCAACATCCCCAAGAAATGCATAACGCGAGGTGAGCGATTCATTCATTTATTTTTTCTATTTTGCGACGGTGAAACGCTTGTATACGAATTTTCTTATTTATTTCCAGAGCTGACCAGAGAAGATTTAGAATATTACACTGCTGATCCGCTTTGGATAAAGATTCGTTTGTTTTTATTTTGGAGCTTCTGGTTGGCTTTTCTCGTCGTCCTGGTCCTATCGATGTTAATATACATCTTTCCCTCGAAGTGTTGAAATGATAAAAAAGCAAAATGAGAATCAGTGCAAATCTCAATTTATATTTGACTCTGATAAAAATGTAGAGCAGAGTTGCTGATAATGAAGATAATACTACTAAATACCCAGTATCGTTACAAAAGTTGTTACGGAGAGATGCCGATGGAAATGGAAAGACTGGTTGCGAAAAAAACCTACAGTAGAATGAAGAAGTCAAGCGAGTTTATTGTATTATATTTGTAATTATAGGGTCGCGGCGTTAGACTTTTAGAGGCTTTTTTATATATCCCACGAAATTGTAATCTGTATTATACCTATTATATATCAGCTATATATACATAGCCGAGTTAAGAATTTGTCTTCGTTTTAAGTATGAGCATATTTGTACACGATAGGGTGTGCTAGGGTAGATAGAATACTGCAAATTTCTAGTACAAGAATACTTATGCCGTTATCTAATCTAAAAAGGTAATTGATCTCCACGATCTCAGCTCGACAGTGACTATTTTATGTAAAAACAAATTTCGGCTGAATGTATTTTTATTTAGAAGCGTTTGATGTACTCACTGTAAGTGAGAAAATAAATTTACGATGCGTTTGTCAATAAATCAAATGTTTCACAAAGGATTTAGCTCTTCTGTTATTTATTTCTTGAATATATCGACTTTTCGAACAACAATTGCTCAAAACAACGGTCAAAATTTCAACAAGCTTATTTTCACGCAAGAGATAAGTTCGTTGTCGTGCTCGATAGAATCTCCTATCTAATGCAACAACGTTTTTATTAATCAATCTTTTGAATAACCAGAAAAAGTCTTATCGCGATTTAGAATTTATGTATTGTTTTGCAAAATAAGAATGTAACGTTATCTATCGAAGCCTCTGAAGTACGTAATATACGCAAATGACATCGCGTGATTTCGACGATTTTACGATCCGAATGAAAAAAGAGCCATTCGCTAGGAATGACTCGCGCGTACTCTTCCACTACCTTGTAATAGGTATGCCTCAGCGGAATGGAAAGCAAAACTCGCTACTTTATAAATATCAGCTAAGCATTAGCATTTTGAATCTAACGGGAGACTTGGTTTTTTATTTCCTTTGGAATACGATCTAAGATATTATTATATCTCATGAAGGAATGAAAAATTGTTTATATGCATTAGTTATTAGTTACATAATGGTGCTCGAGGTTTATTTTGCTTTGTATGTCGTGATGTATGCATTAGTGTAGAATTAGTGTCGCGAACATTGAAAATAAGAGCAGGGCGCATTCGATGAATTATTGAATTTTACTATAGTTTGGAGAGCCGGAAAATAAAAAGGGAATACATTGAAATTATCATATTTTTGGTACGAAATCGATACTCTCTTTTCTTCGTATGTACCTATAGTTGTTATGTGCCGACGCTGAGAGCGGTGTAACTTCAAGGACACAAAAGTATTCTGTCTCAGAAATTCCGCGGCTATCAGGATTTTGCCCTGACGCGCTAATGCGGACTTCGCGAAGAGCAACCTATGCCCTAAGTCCCACAAGGACAAGTCCCTTACCTTACCTGTACGTGCACCGAAGAGGGCTGAACACAAGCGCTCCGTTCGGTGCTTTTAGATAATAATTTTATTGTTCCGCATTCCAAATATATTCCCATTGTCGAGTATTGTAATAAAGGACCCAGACCATTATCAAAAGGTGATTGCCCTTACGAGCATTAAGAGGATTATTTCATTCGAACCATTTACGATGCGATTTACGATTTCAATTGGACCAATAATTTAAAATCATTTGGATTCAGCTTTTTATCGTACGTCAATGGAACGAGGTAAGCTTAAGCGAGTCGTGTAGTCGTGTTATTATAATATTAATACGCATACACATTTCCTGGATACGAGTGACGATACTGACGATGCGTTACGGTGTCTAAATTCATCCCGAGACGTTATACGCTAAGCCGCCCTTAGACTATAATAGTCAGCAGTTACGAAGCATTGTAATTCATTGATACAGTTCACAAACCATTGTTAGAGGCTGAGATACCTGTAAGAATAATTAATTAAGTTGTTCTAATGAGAGTTCGCGCATGCTCTTATCTCGCAAAGTCGCAATCGCAATCGCAAGTCGCAATAGTGCTACACTTACACACTTACAATGCTCCACCTCTACTGCTACACTACTGCTACTTAGTAACTTAGTTCCGCTCGAATGGGACTTGGGTCACAAAATCACCAAACGAAAAGCAGCAGAAAGAATAGTCGTAACGAGAGCAGAACGAGAGCAAAACGAGAGCAGAACGAGAGCAACGCCGCAGTTCTGGCACCCCTGTAAAAATTCCAGTAGCCATCATTGCATCATCGAATTTCGGTGCAGTAGCAAGTCTCGTGATTCCGTTAACCGCCAAAATTAACCTTGAATTACATCAATATCCGTTAATCTTTTGAGGTAAGCTCGGTAGCTATAATGCGATATGGCAAATGATCGCACGATGGCTATTAGACTTAATTGCCAGTGAGCGACTGCTCGGTAAAAGCGAAGAGAAAGTATGCGTGGAGCGAAAGCCACGCCCGAAAATGTCGGAACTTTCGGACTAAGCGGCAACCCTTTCGTAGCCACGCGCTCCTGCCTACAAATTCTATACATATATTTTTCTCAAACAGGTTTCCTCAGCGACGATAGCGCAAGCAAGTTCGACCTTGAATCCGAGGTCCGTAGAGCAGAGGAGCGAGGAAGAGTGAGAGGCTAATAAAATGGAGAAGAGTGGGAGTAAGCCAGAATCAGATAGCGCCGAGACGGCATTAGCAGCGACGTTCACTGGCAACGGCAGCGTATCGTCGACCGACTTAGTACAGCCTACGTATAAGCAGCTGCCGGACGAAGACGTTAACTGGCAGACCAGGAATAACGTCGAGGAGAAAAAGGAGCTACCTCCCAAAGCAGACATGGGCAAGCAAAATGGCACCGATCCCGAGCACGATGATGGAGCACGGGAGAAAATGCTCAAGGATGATACGAAACTTTCCGTTGTACCCAGTAAGGATGGCTCTGAGGTGAGTTTTCTATAAATCTAGGATTGACCTCATTTTCACCTTCCTATTCCATTTATCTGTGACCTATTCATTTATTACCTATCGATGGACATACTTCCGTGTCAATCAATGTTTTTGCACTTAAATAGATTGCTCGTACAACATTTTACCGATCAAAGCACATGTCAAGCCATTTTCTATTCACTACCCATAATGACACGAGTAATTTTAATATAGAGATTAACTCGTTCATTCTCCACTTCTTTCACAAGAGCAATCATTGGTCATTTTATCATTAAGCTTGATTTTACACAAAGATTGGTTAAAGCTAAAAGTTAATAGGCATTTTTCCTATTGCATCCTCTTCTTCGCTTATCCAAATCATTCATTTTGTATATCAATCTTATATTAGTAAACATTTTATGTAGAGCATCAACACGATTGTCTAAAGCCAATTTCACATTTTAGGTGAAATTCATTTCTGAAAATGGAGATACCAAAATTGATATCGAGACAGTTAAACAGACTTTATCTGGCATGGGTAAAGCAGAGCTGATGAAATATGCTAATGATCCATTCTGGATTAAACTGAGGTGGTTTCTCTTTGTGGCGTTCTGGGTCCTTTGGGCTGCTATGTTGGCCGGAGCCATTGCTATTATTGTAATGGCACCAAAGTGCTCACCACCGGAACCTAAAAAGTGGTGGGAAGAAAGTCCTATAGTTAGATTAGATCCAGCAGACTCTGCATCAAAAGATCTTAATGGTTTGGAAGCTTACCTGCCAATTCTTAAAGAACAGCACATTAAAGCCATTTCTTTGTCATCAATTATCAAGGAAACTTCAGCTGGTAAGTTATACATAAATCATCTCACACTAGTGGGTAATCTTTCAAATAAACTGATTATCAGATGATAATTTAAGTTTGCTTGCATAATCATTGAACTCATTCTTTAATTAATCAAGCATACAGATAATAGCTGGTAATAGTATCACAACTTCTACATTATATTTAGTATATATTTTTCTTTATCTTTTTCTTTAGGTCACACTGAAGATTTCAAAGACCTCAACCCAAAGATTGCTGCATTCAGTGATTTTTCAAAATTCGTAAAAACTGCAAAGGACAATGGTCAAAATGTTATTCTAGAGTTGGACCCTAATCATTCATCTGATAAACACCCATGGTTCGTGAAATCTATTAAAAGAGAAGAGCCTTATACATCGTACTATGTTTGGGCTGAGGGAAAACTTGAGCCAGAAAGCAGAACTTTATTGCCACCAAATAATTGGGTAAATTTTTTTGAACTAGGAATTTTAAATATTTTAAACAAATTATTACAATCATTTATTCAATATCAAATACTGAACTAAATGTACTGCAGGTTAGTTTAAACGGAGGCTCTGCATGGAAGTTTAACGAAGAAAGACAACAATTTTATCTTCATCAATTTAATGAAAGTCAACCTGATCTTAACTACACTAATCCAGCCGTGGTCAACGAGTTTTCGGTAAATTTTTGCTAAAAAAATTTTATAAATTTGTCAATACATAAATAATTAATTATCGTTCTCTTTATAATAGGATATTCTTAGACATTGGTTAAAATTAGACGTGAAAGGATTTAGACTTACTAATACACGTTACTTAGTTGAAGATCCTAGCTTGGCCAGTGATTCTCACAGTACAACTCATCCTGCTGAATCAGGAACATATCAATCACTTATTCACATTCATACAAGAGATCATGCTCAAAATGCTGGTGTACTGAGACTGTGGCGTGACGTTGTTTTAAATGAAACTAACGGAGATGGGTAAGCATAATCAAGATTGTTATTATTCTTAAACACTCTATCATTTAATTACATTATTTTCAAATTTCCCATGATAGTTTGTTTGCGCTAAGCGATGAAATTGGACACGATGTTTTGCAAATGTACAATCAACAAAAAGCTTTAGTTGATCTTCCCCAAAGTATTCACTTTTTAGCAAATATTGACCCAACTATTACTGCTCATACATTAAACCAAAGCATTTCAACAGTTTTGGCATTTGCCTCCTGGCCTGGAATTGATGTGAGCATTTTTGTTTTGTACAAAAATAAAATTGTAAACTATAATTGTTAAAACATTTGATTGCTGATATTTTAACTTTTAGCTCAATGGCAGAGAAGCTAGCCTCAGAAAACGTATACATGCTGAAATTGCAGACAGTTTAATTTTAATGACGATGCTACTTCCTGTCACGCCAATATTAAAATTAAACGACACTATTTCTGCTAAAGAAGCGTTTGCCACTCTTTCAAACACTCGTAAGGGTGCACTATTTCTCTATGGCGATACCAAAACAGATGTATTAAATAATGACACCATTTTTATTTATACACGGTAAGTAATTAAAGTATTATTTATAATTATTACGCTTAAAGGGAAATGTTATTTATATTTAAATTAACTCTTTGTACTTAACGGTGGTGGTTGCTGTTTATAAACATTTTTAAAATCTTCTTAACACTGTTTTTAACCAATTTACTAGCCAGTGGTTGGATTTAATCAATCACAACATTAAATAGCAATGTAAATAACACTAATTTATAATGTTTCATGCTTCATCTTTTCTGGGTTTAGAAACTGGTGAGTTGGTGTACTAACTAACATAATTGAAAATGTTCTTGTGTTGTTTTTATTTCTGGTATTTTTTAATATTCACATCAAATAATACTGATTATTATTGATAGGCTCAAGAGTGGTAATCCAGGATATTTGGTAGCCTACAACAGTGCTTCACAAAATACTACAATGGATTTAACTTCTGTACCACATGTTCCTGAAGATGTTAGTGTTCATGCTCGCAGTCCTAACTATGTTGAACAATTAGACAATCCTAAGTAAGTAATTGAACATAAATAATATTGTCATCTTAAAACAATATTTATTAAATGCATTTCCACCCATTTTCAGGAAAGTAATGTCAAACAGCGTACCAATTTCTCCAAAGAGTACATTGGTTTTGACGTTTGTTCCAAAATCATAAGTCCTTAAATATCATGTGTACTATTATTTGCATTTATGTATATTAACCAATAAAATAGAATTGTCAAAGTAAACAACTTCATTCAAATAAAATATGGAGTTAAATGTGCATTAAAAAATATTGCTTGAAACAAATGTGTACTTCTTTTACTTTACGATGAAAGTATATTTTTTATTTGTCCAATTTAAATAAAAAAATTATGATTTATATAAAAAAAATATTTATTAATTTAACTTAAACAACTTTATACATGATTTACACAAAGATAATTTTATCTTATTCTCATTATTATTGAGTACGAAGTTTATGAGGATCAGTGAAACTAGCCGTAAGAATGTAAATCAATGCAGGCAGAGGCACCAAGGCTAACATAGCTGGATGTATACTTGAACCTCGTAAAGTGGTAATAGCTATAACACCATAACCATGTAATAACCAATGTCCCAAAATTACAACAACGTTTTTGATATCCGAAATTGAACTCAGTAATAATGATTTCATAGTCTGTAAAAGCAATACTTTTATTGTGAAAATAATGTTTATATTAACATACAACATTTTACTTGGATACTTAGATGTCTTACCTGGTTCAATTTAAAAGCAAAGTGTGCAGCATTTGAAAGAACTGACAAAATGATAGTAATATATGGAAAAGAATAATCTGCAATAAAATATTCTATTTAATGTTAGTTGTATAATTTACTTAAAAAAAATAAATAATTAACTCACAAATCAGTCCACTGCCAATGGCATGTAATAATACTAATATTGGAAAAAAGTAAAGAGCAGCATAGACAGAAAACTTTCCTTTCTTTGGTAGAAATCTTTTTGCTATCAGGGGACGAATAATAAGCATTATTACTACAGCAAAGGCATAAAAAACAAACACCATTGTATATCTGTAAAACCAGATGGATAACAAATAATAAGTTAATCTACTTTGAGAATTCATGAAAAAGTACAGTATTATTCATACTCACAAAGGATACACTGCTTCTTGCGTACAGTGTAACGTAGTCTCATAATTGGGGCTAGGATTATGTAGCAATGTATACCAATCTGAAAGCTTACGAGCTTTGCATGATTTTATGCTAAAGGATCCTATCGGTTCCGTCAATTGCAATGTGATAAGAGATGCAGCAAGTATCTCAAGAAAAGCTGATAAATGCAATGCTATGACCTCCTTTGGAATGCTTCGTCTCATCGCAACCATGTCAATGCAGAACCAATGAAGAACAAGAGCTAAGAGTGCCATAAAGCCCAAATACAGCCAATCATAAAACGTAGGCACATCTTCACAGGGAACACAGGCTGAGGACATGTTTGTCCTGAACCCTCGGGGACAGGCCCCACACTCTGTCCAGTTCCCATCGGGCAGAAATTCTCGTCCACAATACAATCCAGGACAACGGATCAAGCTGTTCATTATGTTTAGAGAATCCTTAGTCACCTCCAAGTCATATTTGATTTATTTCTCATGCACGCATCGTTTTTCAGTTAACTATAAATAAATACAAATAATAATAAAATCGTAGAACTTGAATGAAAGATAAACGCAATTAGGTGAAGAATGTGGAGTAAAAAAATGAATAACCTTGTTTTCGAGATTAACTAAAATACTTTACATGTCTCTAGGTTATGTTTATATATATATTTCAATCGAATGCATTCATCATGCTATCAAAGTTTTTTCAAGGTAAAGAAAACTTTGGCTGCTGGAAGCATGATATTGAAACTGTTATTCGAAATACACAAGCCGCAAATATGTCAATCTGATAATCGTTCGAGGGCCGTTCTTCTGACCGAATGTGTTGTCGTAGTTATTTTCACGCTAAACCAAACCAAGCTCAACAGAAATCGCCTTCAGCCTCTCTGACTCAGAGACTCCGAGTCTGAGTCTCTAACTCTCCGCTCTCCAACTCCGAGTCTCTAGCTGTGTTCCGTCCAATCGCGTAAAGATTAATGATATCTTTATCTTCCATTTTCATCCATTTACCACGAGTAGACTGTATTGCCCAAACTGCAGAGCAGGTCGGGGTCTTATCAATGATACGAATAAGACAATTTATAGAAAAGCGTTTTAATATGGTTCCAAAAAACACGATACATTTCTCGAATCACTGCTTAAAGCTGCAAATACACCATACAAATGAGCTGCATTGAAAAATTCACTCTGACTATATAGGATAATACTGTCCTTAATGATCGAAGTGATATATTTTAAAAATAAATAGTCAGTGTCCATTCTCCGGGTCAAATGAATAAATTATACATATAACCCGGAGCAATGCAAGAATTGGCACGTAAGAAAGTCATAAGTCACGTCGAGAAACTATTGTAAAATTGAACGAAGGAAATTTGATTTCTCTTCCAGCTGAAAATCGAGCCATCGTAAATAATGAAATCCACATGGACTGATGGACATATGGTAGTTCAAAATAAAATGCGCGAAAGCAATGGTAGACAGTAATCCAGACAGTGCTGCCGCTCGACCAGCCTCGATGGCGATGGAACATCTGTGTGCCTTATGCCGGCCATCCGCGCTCCGCGCATATAATACGTATTAGCGTACGCATACTCTCTGGAGCTGCAAGGCTGCAAGCAGAGATGAGCTGCAAGGCTGCAACGCTGCAAGGAGCAACAAACAATAAGCGCGAAGCAAAGCAACGGCGGATGGCGTACGGCGTACGGCGGATGGCGGATGGCGGATGGCGGACGGCGGACCATACGGTGACGTATGATACGTCCACCAACCGCTGCTCCAGTCGAGCCGAAGTTAGCCGAGACTCTCATTGCTATTTTTAGGCACGAGCGTGGGCGCGAGGCAGCAGCACCTCTGCCGCTCAAGCCTCAGAAAGTCCATTTTAAGACAAGTCTAGATTCGCGTTTCGACCGTCGACTTGTCAACATACTCTTTTCGGGCGACGAGAGGGCTGGAAAAAAGAGATTTCCATCGTTCTCTTTCGTGTGGTCGGATTTTTCTGCTCGCAAAAAATCTACGAGTGTCGGTAAGCTTGCTCATTGAGTTATTTAACCTTTTGGCTTGTTCTTTCCATCATCTCTTTCTTTCTTCATTTAAGAACTTACTCACTTCGTGTCGAGCTAGAGAGCATGTGTGTGGCTGCGTATACGTGCAGTTCGTAAGGGTTGCGGTAGTTTTTTGCGGCTCGCGTATTCGTATTACTTCGATGGACACTCGACACGTACACGTGAGTGTACTTTCAAATTCCCTAGCCGTGTGTGCTTTTGGTATTTAACGCGCGCGACGCGTGTCGAACGTGTCCCAGTGTCGACATTGTTAATCAACATCTTTTTACAAACTAGTCATCAATTTCTTGTCGCATTACGAGGTATTTATCCGATCTATCTGATTTCGTTGAGCGATCTGCGGAGGAGCACTACGAACTGTCGTATGCCGTCGGTTGTGCGATCAAACGATATGTGTCGTTGACAAAAAGACCACCTAATATGGTTGTGTCTACAGACTTGTAGCGCGTTATCGGCAACATTTTACTTTCCATATTAATTCAAACTCACTATTGCGTTAATCGTGCAATTGATTAATCTCGCTCGATAAAAGTATTAGATTTTGTTCAATCACTCATTTCACCTATATGTTCTTTCTTGTATACTTCATTTATAATGAAATATGTGTCACAAGCTCAAAACACGCGCGTTACCCATGACTAATTTCGATTTATTTTTAAATCGCGATGTAGCGCACGTTATTTGCGATATGCACTCGTAAGCCATTTCGGATATTATATTATATTTCCTTTTAGAAACCTTTTCTCATCCTAATCAATGAAGATTTGCATGCGGCGCGCCTTAAAAAAAATCGACGATTCATCGTTCTTTATAAAACATAAGTATGTTTTTCTAACCGGCACTTCTACCCTATGAATGAATCGGACGTCATCTGCTACTAATTTTGTCGAAGTTTCACCGATGACTAAGTCTCAATCTGTTTCTCGTAGTCGCGTAGACGTAAACTCTCGACAATTCGACAAACGGACAAATATACACCCGCTCACCCGCACACCCGCACACCCGCACACGCGTACATCGCGATTTCAAGATTTTATTTCAACTCGTACTCGAGATGCAGAAAATAAAAGTTTTGATTCCGTGGAGTCGACGATTGTCCGTTATTACGAATAAGGACAGATCAGGGCTACAAGCGCGCACGTACAAGCCTGTACAGACGGATGCACATTCACACTCGTGTGTTATGTCGTTGCGTGTGTGGGTCGTGCATCGGAACATCGGAACATCGGAAGCGCCGATTGCGCCGAAGAGAATGTTGGAAGCTATAGGTATAGCAGAGTTTCGATGAAATTTATAGGTGTGGTTCGTCCTTTCAGTCAATAGCATATAGCTCGTTCCATCACATGCGTCCAATAAGCGTTAAAAGCCGATCAATTTTCTTTTCATTGGATTTTTATCGCGCGTCGGCGTAAATCTTTCCTCGACTCGTGAGCAATAAAGTTTTTTATGCGCGAAAAAACTAGTAGTAGAACGCAATATTTTCTCTTGCTACACAATCGTTATGATTATAATTAAATCAATGATGACGTTTCACGTGTCTATTGAGATCTCAGAGAGCGTCTGGAAGTATTGAATGAAACTAAATTTGACTATATACGAATTATTCTGGCAAAATTCTATTCCCAATATAGAAGATAAATAATAATAATAATAATAATAATAATAATAATAATAATAATAATAAATTAATAATAATATTGGAATGGTAAAACTGATATACTCATTTATTTTTCAGATTTTACAACGAGCCACGAAGATGTAAAATCTGAACACCTCCTCCCCGAAGACTGGCCAAGATCGAAATAAATAGTCAGGATAGGGTGAATAACCGAAGGAGAGAAAGACGTTTCAATGTACTCGACTGAACGCCATGCTTAAATTTTATCACTTAGTCGTCCGGTGATAAATGCAAACTGTCGTAAATATTGAATTACTGTTATGAATCTCTAACTAAGTAGTAGAGTTTCGAGTAATTTTCAAGCATTTAACCGAGCATTTAGCAAATCATTGAAAAGCAATTAAGTTAAAGGCTGAACCATGCGGAATCACAGCTCAGTCGTCGCTTGTTTACTTTCAATAGCGTTGCTATTCTGTAACGAGTACTACGTTTTATCGTTCAACGTCGAGACAATACACTACGCAAAATATGACAAAGTGTACGCGGGAACGAACAACTCGATGTTCGGTTACGCAGTAGCCGGCTATCGCGACAGTCACGGTCGAGGTCACGTCATCGTCGGGGCTCCAATGGCCGAAGCGAACAGAGGCCCCGGCAGGAATCACACCGACGTTGGAAAGGGTGGAGCAGTCTTCTACTGCGATATAGCGCAGGACAATTCCTGCAACTACGTGATATTCGACCAGAACAAGGGCAACAACTTCGTAGCATCGAGACAGTCACACGAGGGAAATCAGCAGATCGACAATAAAACCCTTCAGTGGCTGGGAGCGACGCTCTCGGCGTCCGAGACAGATGGAGGTCCGTTATTGGCCTGTGCTCCCAAGTACCGCTGGTTCGGTTACATAAAATCTAACTCGTCTGTCGCCGGTCTCAAGGACGTGCTCGGCTCCTGTCTGCTGACGAAGAAGCCAACCGAAAAATATAACGGTCCATCGAGAAACTCGAGCCTCGAGTTCTCGCCCTGTCGAAACAGCGAGTACTCCGGTCATCATCGACAGGGTATGTGCCAGGCTGGCATAGGCGCAGCAATTACCAAGGATGGAAATCGACTGTTCATCGGTGCACCGGGTAGCTGGTACTGGCAGGGACAGCTTTTCACCATTCAGAGCAATGTCGAATTACCTTTCGTGCCTTCGAAGGAGATAGTCAACGGTAGGGAAAGCAGTGCCTCTTACGAAAGGCTCGGCCTCGTGTCGACGAAGGAGGGTCCTGCCTGGGAGGATAATAATTATCTCGGTTATTCCGTGGCGGTCGGAGACTTTCGAGGTAACAGCGACAGCGGCGTGGCCGTCGGAGTGCCTCGTGGCTCTGACCTACACGGAAAAGTCTTGCTCTTTACTTCGACGCTGTTCAATCATCAGAACATCACCGGCGAACAGATGGGAGCTTACTTTGGCTACGCGCTGGCCGTTAACGATATCGACGGCGATCGTAAAGACGATCTCATAATCACTGCGCCGTTCTTCACTCAGCCCGAGCTCGCCGGCATCAAGATAGAAACCGGCCGGATATACGTATTTTACCAGGGAGGCGGTACCACACCCTACCAGAAATTCGATATCAGGGACGGCGTAAACAACAGGGGACAGTTTGGTCTGTCGGTATCGACTCTGGGCGACATCGATCTCGACGGATACGGAGACTTCGTCGTTGGCGAGCCATACGGTGGTCCGGCCAACAGAGGAGCCGTTTACATCTACCACGGTTCCAAGGACGGAGTCGAAGAGAAGTATTCTCAAGTCGTGTACGCGGAGAGTATGGATCCCATCATGCACACTTTCGGTTGGTCCGTCAGCGGTGGTCGCGACTTGGACGGTAACGAGTATCCCGACCTAATCGTCGGCGCTTACGAGTCGAATGCGGCTGTTTTCTTTAGATCTAGACCCGTCATCGAGGTCTTCTCTGAAATCAACTTCCTCACGAAATCCATCGACTTGGATGCCATATCGTGCTCGTTGAACGACGGCACCCCCACGGTCTGTTCGGAATTGAAGGTCTGCTGTTTCTACAGCGGCAGAGGTCTGCGACGTCAGTACCGATTCAAGGTCAGCCTCACATTGGACGATAAGAAAAAGATGGAGCCAAGAATTTACTTCGACGACTCGACGAAGCGCAACGTCGAGAATATGACAATCGACCTGATAAAGGACGATCTCTGGTGCAATCAGTACAGAGTGTACGTGAAGAAAGACTTGAGAGACAAATTGACACCGCTCGACGCCGAGATGAACATTGAGCTTTTGGACGAGGAGAGGAATTCAAGGAAACCTCCAACGCGTACTCCTACGAAGCCGCTTATGGCTGTTTTGGGGCCGAAAAACGTACAGAAACGCGACTCTCTTAAAATACAAAAGAATTGCAAAGACGCCGACGTATGTATACCAGATTTGACGATGCACGTCGTCAAGAACGTCGAGAGATACCTCTTAGGTTCGAACGAGGAACTTCAGCTCGACGTGAGCATTTACAACAGTGCCGAGGACGCGTTCGAGTCGAGATTTTACATGCCGCTGCCGCCAGGCGTAGAGTACAGCAAACTCGAATTTCCTAAGGAATCGTCCGATAAAAACGTCGATTGTAAGGCACCCGATGAATCGAACAACAACACTCTCATTTGTGATTTGGGTAATCCCTTGCCGAAAGGGAGGATCGTCAAATTCAACGTGCGGCTGCGCCCAACGATGTTTCACGGAATGAGACCACAAATCGAATTGAACATGAGCGTGAACTCGACCAATCCGGAAAAGCGCGACACCATGAAGAACAACTATTTCAACGTCGCGCTGCCCATTTGGGTCGAAACAAACTTACTGATCGAGGGCCAGAGTAAGCCACAAGAGGTCGATTTGAATTCCGCTGACTACGCCAATGTGGACATAGAAAAGTTGATGACCGACGCCAGACACGGACCGATCGTCACGCATAACTACACCATACGCAATAACGGACCTTCGTCCGTTCTGAAGATCACTACTTCGCTCATCTGGGTCGCAGAAACCAATGCCAAAGAAGTTTTACTGCACCTGATCGAACAGCCCGAGGTTTCGGATAAAACCAAATTCAACTGTCCAACTGCTAACGCGAACTACGAACTCTTGTATAAGGAGCCGAGAAAAACCCGAAACATTTACGAACAGGAGCTAGACGAGCTGAACGAAGCCTTATTCGACGAAGAGCCAATGAATGTCAGATATAGGCGGCAGATCAGTAACCAACTACCTCCCGATGCCAAGAAAAAGTACATAGGAAATCCATCGACGAACGAAAATCTCTGCGACACTGCGCAGTGCGTCGAGTGGACCTGCGAAGTTGGGCCCCTGGAAAAGGATGAAGAAGTCACGTTATCCGCCAAATTCCTCATCAACATGCAAACTTTGACCAGAATTACAACGAACGAAAAATTAACAATCTCGACGAAATTAATCGGCAACGTTACCTCTCAGCCATTCATCGGCGAACCGATAGAACAAGTCATCCGCAGTTACGAGATCAAGACTGTCATTCAGCCCTTGAAGAATCTTAATGCTTCCGATGTTATTCCCCTTTGGATCGTCGTGCTGTCGGCCTGCGCGGGTATGACAATTTTGCTGTTACTTGCGTTTTTGCTCTACAAGTGCGGATTTTTCAAGAGGAACCGTCCATCCGCGGCCCCGGAAAGGCAGCCGCTCAATAGATAGATATCAGAATTAGTAACGCCTTCAATCAAGATAAACTGTACCGGTGCTCGCATGGAGAGTGATCAGAGAAGTGCTCGGTTTACTTCGCTGGTTGCCCTAAAAAAGTCTTCGTATACAAAGATAGCGATACAAAGAGAGCGATACAAAGAGAGCGATACAAAGAGAGCGATACAAAGAGAGCGAAACAAATCGACAACAATAATGCATGACGTGAATAGTCATTAGATTTTAAATGAAACCTTCTTCCAGAAGTCTTCATTTGTATTTATAATCGAAAGGAAACGAGCTAGCTTACGAAGATCGAAAAGAAATATCGTCTCGATAAACGTGCCTAAAATTACAAATTTTACCAAACTCTTTTCATCGATCACAGCTGCTTGTTTTCTTTCGATCAAAAAATCTTATCGTAGAGCTGTATTTATTTTCATCAGCGAGGAGAATACATGGCCTTATACGTCCAACGCACAAAAATGTACGTAGGAAATCTTAAACGCACACTCAACTGAGATAAGAGCTGAACGTTGCCATCGTTTTATCTGTAAGATAGAAGTATTCAATCTTCAGGAACATATGGTAGACGCGCAATCTATAGTATTATATTCAATAATAGCGCTAGTCTCATTACTTCTACCTTGCGAATCTCTTTTATACGATTTCAACGATATTACTGCTCTGACAAACATATCCAATGTTCATGTTTTATCGGCGTAATTCCATCGACTATATATTTTTTAATATATAAAGCTTTACTTTTTGAATCTCCTATGTTGATTACTAATGAATCGAGAGTAATACTTTTATGAAAATGCCTTCAATTTCGATCTTTCATTTTGTTAATATTTAGATATTTTACGCAATTTAGCCTCGTTTACAGTAATAATGTAGGGCGTTGATTTTAGAATAATTAATTAATATTGAATTTTGCAATATGAATATTCTACCATGACCACGAGACATGGCGACAGCGCACAAGCGAATAATTTGTAATATAAATATAATATTATAAAATGTTTAAATACTGCAATGAAATATCAAATAATGCAACCGAACCAAAATTAATCGTGCAATCACTGCAAGCTGTTTAAAGAGATATAAACTATTCTAAAGATGTTAAGTGATACAAAGTTATATAAATTTACAAAAATATTTCGATGTTATACGATATTAAAATGAATGTTCAACGAAAATTAGATTAAGCTGTGCTAAGATCGAATGTCTGACCAAGCACGGGAGTCCATTACGAAACATCACACGAAATGATCAATGATCAGCCTTAAAACTAAGACTAATTAATCCATAGTTTTTCTTATATTTTTTATGTAAAAATTATTTAATGTTAATAAATAAAGAATTTTCATTTAACCACAACTTCATCAAGGTATCTCTCTCTCTCTCTCTCTCTCTCTCAGTCTCTCTCTCTCGCTATGTAATCATTATATTTCTATTTTCAACATATATAACGTCGTTACCCGCATATAGGTATATTCATACATGTAAAGAGCTATACGAGTCGGGGTTTTTCCGGTTGAACTAGATTAGTCTGAATTCTCCTCAGCTTTACTGGCATTTCGCCTAAAGTTTTTTTCGATCTCTTATTTTGCAAGTTTCTACATATATGTAGAGAAAAACAATGCAGTGTACCGCATTACCAACGGGAGATAAATAAGATCACGCGGATGCCTGCGAGTTTAATTTTCTCACGCAGACTGTACTTTTTTGTGTCCAATATCCAAGTCCAACGTCCAACGTTCAACGTTCAACGTACCAACGTCCAACGTCCAACGTCCAACCCAGTCCATATCCATTGCAATATAATTGAATCGAATCCGATTGATAGAAAAGCAATAAGTAAAAAGGTTCTCTTTAACAAACGACACTAGCATTCATATGATACGAGGGGAACGAGCTTTTTGGCATTAATATTATAATAATACCATGCCGGTGTTACCGAGGCTTGGCAGTTTAATCGAGTAATCTGCACTCGCGAACTGAAGATGTGTGTTTGTAACTATATATATATGTATATGTATATATATATATATCGACGAATGCTCGTCAGAGTTGCACCAGAGACTATAATGCAGAGTGCCGAAAGCTGGTGAAGAAAGTTCGAATGAAAAGATCTATGCAAGTTTGAGGCCTGGAAGCGAAGACCCGGGGTTCAAATCCGAGTACGTCGATGAACAACAGCGTACGACCGCCGAGGAGGAGAGCGCAAAGAGTGCGCGCGACGTTGTACGAGTAAGAATCGGAAGAGGAAGCGAGAGGGGACACGATTCGCGATATAGGTATATTATAGATAGCGGGGAAGAGAGCGCGAGGCGGCGAGGCGGCACTCGCTCACGCACGCACATACATATAGCAACCGACAACCGACAAGGAACACCCGAAATACACACTGTATAATGTGATATATATTACTGGTGCACACAGAGAACGGTAAAGAGCCCAAATATCCGTGTGCAGCCAGATTAACCAAGATGGACGTCGTCGTCCACTATTGCTAATTGTATTAGAATTAGAAATATTAAACGAGGGATAAATCGAAGAATTGACTTATTATAAGTCGACGAAGGAGTACACGGAGGGGATTAGTTAAGTTCGAGCGTGGCGCGGTCGACGCGCGCGCGCAATGTCGCAAGAATAAAAGTAGAGCCTGCAGCAGGCTGCCTTCCGGCGGCGCCTACACCGTCGTCGTGCTAAAAGCAGAACGAGAAGGGGACACACTGCCCGTGTTCCCGTGTATAAACTTTATACGCACACTCTTTATGTTATAAAGAGCGAGACAGGGAGCGTGCAGTAAAGCTTCTCATCGGGGACGTAGTCGAGAGAGAAAAAGAAAGAGCGATCGAGCAGCCGCGCTGCCGCGCATCGCCCTGCGCCCACAGCCCACATGCCATCATACTACTACGTCGCGCGTTGTCACGTATATGAGTATATCGGTATATCTAGAAGAGAAGCATGTGCGTGTGAGTGAGTGCGCGAGACCGAGCTCACCGAGCTGCCGCTGCCGAGCAGCAGTAGCTAGAATACATAGTCTCGCGTGCAAGTCCGAAAGAAAAACTCTCTTCTTTCCACACACACTCTGTGTACATTTCATTGCGCGCGCGCGCTGCCACTCAATACTAGCAGTGGATTTCGGACGACTAGTGTCCTCGCGCCTCGTGTCCGTGGCTGACACTGTGCAGTTAATAAGCAGTCTATATATAGAGAATAAATCAAAATATGAGACGAGCTGGTGCTTGCCATTGTTACTCGCAGCTGATGGCAGTTGTCGCGAGCCGTTAAAGGCGTACGCGAACATCGGTCACGAAGCTCTCTCTCTCTCTCGACAACGAACGAACGATTTGACGCGAACTCCGCGGAGCTTTTCAACGGTCTCAAAGAGCGAGGGAGAGAGAGAGAGAGAGAGAAAGAGACAAACAAGGAGAGCGTAAAAGCGCCTCGGCGACGGCGACGACGACGACGACGACGACGACGAAGACGAGTGTAAGAGCACACGCGCTCCCTCTGCCAGCGTGGATCGCACTTTTTTCCACACTCTCTCTCTCTCTCTTTCTCGACACACACGCATTCATACGTGCGCTCTGCTGCGCGCTGTGCTGCAGGGCCGACGATTCGGTCGTAGAAAAAAATAACAAACAAGCGGTGCTGCGACCAGTGGAGAGAAAAAGGACACGTGCGCGCGGAACTGGAAAATCGTAGAAGGACGCGCATCAGTATCAGCAGCGGCAGTAGCCCCCGTCGACGATTATAGTCGTAGGAGGAGGAGGAGGAGGAGGAGGAAGTGATCGCCACCCGGCCCGAGTTTGTGCTGTGACTGTCTGTCTGCTCTGTGTGTGAGTATGCGTGCGTGAGTGCGCGCGCGCATGTGAGCAGCGTCGCTGCGACTACGAAAGAGTGTCTAAGGGGCTTCAAAAGTAAAAAAGAGGAGAACGCCGCGCCAGCAGCAAAGATATATACACGCACACAAAGCTTTCGCCGAACGAGTGAGTGAGTGAGTGAGTGCAAGAGAAAGAAAGAGAGTATAGCTGGGAGAATCACGCCGGGGACCGCCCGTGTGTTGCGTGTACGCGCGCGCACTCGGCAGCAAAGAGAGCGAGAGAGTGAGCGTGTGTGAGTGAGTGAGTGAGTGAGTGAGTGTGAGTGTGTGTGTGTGTGTGTGTTTGCGTGAGAGAGAAAGAGAGAGAGAGAACTGTTAGCCAGCGGAGGCCGACCGACCGGAGGAGCATCGCGTGGCTCGCGCGCAAGCGAGAAAGAGAGCCAAAGACAACGAGAATCTACTCCTGGGTTGCGTGATCTGCAGCTCCGTCGATTCTCTCCGCGTCAGAACCGTTGCATGTGGGACTACTGCACGACCCGGTGAGTGAGGGAAAGAAGGAAGTCGACGAAGAAAACTTGGAGACTCCAGAAAGACGCGGCCGCAAGAGTCCTCGACGCTATTCGCCGCGACAACGCCTCTTTTTTCCCAGCTTTTTGTAACGCTTATTTCGTCGTCTTCGTCACGCCTCATTTGCGGCTCGAAGGCGAGAGAGAGTGTGTGCTCGTCGCAGATCTTTTCTATAAGCGTACATTCACACGCAGAGTCGCGAGAGTGTATAAACGTAGAGTAGAGCAGCAGCAGTAAGAGCAGAGAGGTTAAAATTCTCTCTGTCTCAGTGTTGCCAAGAGTCTGCAGCAGTGTATCGTTCTTAGGGGCTAACAAGTGTTCGTTGTATGTTTTACAAGTGCTTCTGGTATTCTTTTCATTCCTGTGAGTGTATAGTGTACAGTTTTGCAACTTGCTAAACAAAGCCCAGTTAATAGACGGAGTCACCATCTACTCCAGGGATGGACCAAGTCGTCTTTAGCTAACACTGCCCAAAAGTTGGAGAGGTACCAATCACAGTGTCGTACAAAAAGGCTATCCATCCAGTGCCCACAGTGCCTGAATTCGAGAGTCCACCATGTCATCAATGCCGTTATCGGACTGGATAGATCCCTTTTCCAAGTATTCGATTAAAAGGAAATCTAGAAAGTCACAGGGCTCATCTTGCTTCCGTAACTCACAGGATGTCGAGATGCAACAACTTCCTCAGTTGAAAGGTTAGTTCCTTGCTTGCTGCAGCTTTATTAATATGTAAACTATTGACTTGCACAATTGTACATTTATTATTTAAATTAATGGGCAGCAGAGCCCTTTATAGTAAACTAATTATTAAATTAGAAGACGCCTTTTTGACGCAAGTATGCAATTTTTTAGATAATCTACATCACAACGATCGCAACTACATTTAAAATAATGATATTGTGTAGCTTGTAATGTTATACTAGAAACAAAGATTGTTAAACAAGTGACACATTCATATTTGATCAATTACAGAGTCATATAAATCTCAACAATACATATTTTAAACCTAAACAAATGTTTAATGGACAATGACATTAACAGAAACAATATTTTACATCAAGCTAATTATTTTGATTTCTAACCAACATAACCTAAATTATGTTACTGTGAAAACTTTAAATTCACAAATATACAGTTATAATGTGACGGTGCATTAGTTTGAGGTTCAACTTTGTTTTGCTTTATGTTTTTTTCAATATTTTGAACATATTGATTTTCAATTATGTTACGTAAACTTCTTTATTACTCTATTGGAAATCAGAGCATCCCATTCTTTGAGACTTAATATGAAAAACAAATTTTATGTCTATATTGCATTTGTATATGTATATAATAATTAAACAAAATAAAATTATAAAATGTATTTGATTGCAATAAATAAATTTGTAATTAAATTAATAATTCATTCTTATATTTACAAAAATGGCACGCTCTATCAAAAAGTAATTTGCAATCTTAAGCATTTTAATCATTTATTCTTTAATGAAGTTGTAAAAATAAAAATTTAATAAAACTTTATGTTAACTTCAAATGCACAAATATTTCCAACAGAATTTTGGTTTCAAATATAAATATGATATATAAGTGCCTTGAAGATTTTTGCTACATACTGATGTTTAAAAAGCACTTTGCAATATTTCAATTGTGCAACATGTAGTTTTTGCTTAATCTGCATCCTTGAATGATCTATCAGATGACGATGAAACCATTGTTTCGACCAAGCAAGAACAATAGAATTCTGAGCTCTGGCAAATCAAGTCGAATCATTATTACACTTCTCGTAGACTCGTATAATTGAGCTTTATTAATTGCTTGAAACCCTTTTGTCATAAAATATACAAGCCTATAGTTATTTGATGCATCTATAAAACTTTATTTACACTCTCTTGTATATGATTTCCCATAGAGCATACACTACGAACAGTTTTTAAATTACAATTTGTTTGTCTATTCTAAGACAGTAATTATTAGATTTACTAAATAAATGTATTCTCTTTTTCTTGCCCACCAACACTACTTTTAGTCTATTTTTCCTACATTATTGGCAATTCTAAGATTACCCAAATTATCATTTGTTTTCTCGCTGAATTCTGCTTGAGTGTAAAATGCATTATTTTTATTATTATAATTGTATTTACTTCTCTATTTTTATATTGATTTGAATATGAATTGCAATTTTTCTTTGCACAAATATGATAATTATACACGTCAAGGTTATTTAAGTTCAGTGATTCACTATACAGTTTCAATAATGTACGATCGTATTATTGCTCATCTCCACAAAGCTTAGCATTGTCTCAAATATATAAACTTGTATACAGAATTTTGATAATCTTCAATCTGAAGTTCTAAACATACACTCAGTGCGAAGTCGACTTCCTAATGTGTTGCACGAGCACCACCAGCAGAACAGAGTTTGTTTTATGAATTGACATATCCTACACGTACATTTCCGTCAAAATTAGCCGTCAAGGTCGAGCTCAAAAATACCCCCTCGCAATTTATTTATAAACAAGCCTACTGTCACTTTGCGACAATTTGTTGTAGGGCCCTTCTTTTGCGCGTAAGCCTCGATTCCAGTGAGACGTAATTATGTTGTTGGTAAATAGCTTCGATTACTTTTTCTTCGATTTTACGCTTTCAATTGCTTTCAGTTGCATTTAGCTGCACGGAAGCGAATCGCTGTTCTATATTTATTTAGTATTTTGTTCACTCCTAGACAACTCGTAGAAATAAAGGATTGAAGGAATGCCACTTACATGAAATTCACGTTGATCAAACTGGCATCATACGGGTACCAGAGCTAGAAAAGTTACAGTTGAGGCTGTCCGTCAAGATTACGACGCATTAAGATAACATCTGCGTCGGTGCAAAAAGAAATCTTCCGTTTACGGCGAGGCGCGTGCGAGTCATGATACGAGTGTAGTATCAATTCTACGATAGAAAAATAGGAACTTCTCTTTTAATAAGTAATCTACTTTCTTCCTTTGACGCGTTAACGAGAAAATCGTTCAATTTGCTTTGCTTCTACTTTCGAACGTTCTTTTCGAATGTACTTTTCGTTAAAAGATAACGAGATAACTTACATCGTTGCTTCGAAGGAAATAAGAAAGCACTGGATGAACATCTCCAGCAAGCAAATTAACCGTATAAAGTCATCCGAGTTATGTTCCAAAACGTAAGTTAACTGGGAACACGTGAGGCACACCACGTGGCGTTGTTATTGGTACAACTGTTGTGCATAAGTCTCCCAAGACTTTTCTATCAACTTCTATACATACTCGCGCGCATGCGAGTAATCGTGTTGTTATATACTGTGCACATTATAAATACACGCACATATCTATATAGACGATTGATTACGGCGCACGTAAGTCGCGTGATACTAAGGGTCAGCAACACTCCGTTCTGTTTACGCCTTCAGTTTTTCTTCTTTTCGTGGAAGATCTTTATCGATGTCAAATGAAAGTCTGTGTTAAATGAGACAAGTTTTTTTACATTGCAGTCCTCTTTAGGTGGGTAGATCTATTTATTAGCTTTAGAACGTTAACGCTCTCTTTTTTTTTATAAATCCAAGACAATTTCGACACGCCGATTTCAACTATCACACAATAATCCTATAGTTCTTATAAATTTTATCAGATATTACCACCTGGGATTTTAGATTTTAGATTTTCTTATGCGTCTGGAGACAATAAAACAATTAAAAATATGCAAGATAAAGATTTACTTCGCACAAACAAATGTACTTCAAATCATTATTTCTTCGCGAGTTTTTTCATTTTTGCGAATTTACAAAAATACAAATCCAGTGTCGACTAAGATCGACACTTTATTTTCAACTTCATTCTGCTAACTATTGATGCAGAGTAGACAAGGCAGCACACAAGGTCTTTTGTGTGCTGCTCTCAATGTATTATTCTTGTGAAAAAAAGGAAATACAAAGTGAGTGAAATAATTCTAGAAACAGTTAATTTTGTTTAAATCACTGGTATTTCCTGAACATTGAGATATTATCATAGCTATTAAACGAGCCAAAAGTTTATTTTCAAGACGCAAGAAATCACTGCAATTGAAGGAAGAAAAATTATTTATTGGACTATTGAAAGTAACTGTTCAATCAGAGTCTGAGAAGCTGTCACATCAAAGCAGCTTTCTCGTGTATCAATAAATGTTTATTGTACAAGCAGCAGCTTATGCAACCAGATAAACCGTTTTTGCTATTTTACGTCTACAATTGGCACACATCGCCTAAACGTTTTCCAAGAGACAGTTTTTCTTGAAGCGTAGGTTGAGCTTTACCTTTCTTCATTGTATATCTAACGACTTATACATTAAATTATTAATATCACTACCACTAGGAGTTTAAAGTGTGCGCATACGTACATATATCTGACGACTTTCCTCTTCGTTTTCGTTCAGATTCAGATTTTTATTTATTTATTTATTTATTTATTTAATTTAGTTGCTATTCGTTGCCCATTATTACGTTACTAGTATTATAGTTGCCTTGAGAAAAAAGGGAGAGAAACAGATATTGCGTCGCCTGAAAGTGGAAGGTCGGAATGAAAATGTATTCTAGAAATTTAATGATATGCTGTTAATAAAGATTTGAAGAAATTACGTGTTAACAAATTTACGAGTACGTTCATGAGTAGAGCATTAGTTTCCATTTATTCTTCATCCTTTATAAAAAGGCATAATACTTTTATCAGTGAAAATTCGTACTTACATAAAAGCTCTTCAAATCCAATATTCAATCAATATTATTTAATAAATATTAATAGCAAAGAAAACGCTTACCGAATGCTCCATACAGGTAAAATACTTAAGAGGTCTCGAATCGTCGCAGCAGGCTAAAAGCAAGCAGATGCGATATTCCACACTTTTGTTACTCGGTTGTTTACGGTTGGGCAGTACAGCATGTGTTGCCGACGAAACTGGCACCGATTTCACACCGGAAGTATAAAATGTGCGAATACGTACCCGGAAAATTATTCCAAACCATATAACATGCCAAAAAATGTTCCTAAACCTTTATGGCAATTTCATCCTCGGTCATTGATTATCTTCGGGAAATACAAGAACTAATGAATTCATTTAGTCTACTATGTTGAACATAAAAGTGTAACTATGATATACGCATATGAATGTCAGTAGCATGTGTATTCGATATACATCGAGTATATACAAGTTTGTAAGAAAATGTGATAATGCAGTAAGCAGCAGAGGATTCTCTCCAGAACATGCGCTTTCAAGACATGCTCTTAACACTCACGAGTGTATTTTTCAATTGAATACGGTAATCTTGCACAGTACTCGTATAAAACTTAGTCGATTCGTTGGTTTGTGCATAACGTATGACAATTGCTTCAATGAACTATCTCTTTTATTATAGTTTGGGAAAAAATTAACAGAAGTCCAGTGAAGCCATTCGTGACAAACCTAACCCTTCTATTTCTATATATCCGATCTACTCCTGTGAATTGCTTGATGAAGTAGAAAAATAATAGTTGGAGCGGCTTAAGAATTCGAGCATTATATAATTTTCGATACCGATGCCAAAGTGCTTATAAATAAATAAATTATGTTTTAATCATAGCCGTTGCCGAAGTGCAAGTAACTAATAGAAAGTTTTGATCGAATAATGAAACATTATTCGATCGATAATATTACTCTTTAATATCTATTTCAATCATAATTTTATTAAAAAATATATGAAAATTTATTACAGCAAAAAATAAATATTTTATTGTTTTGTAAAAAGAATTGAATTACAGTCTATGACTATATTAAATTATTAGAAAGATGCAAGAAAATACATATTTTTTCATTGATAAAAAAGAAATCTTTTCTTAAAACAACAATCAACCCGCTAACAAATCATTTATACAAATTTAAAATATCTTTATCCGATGGGATTTTTTTCAGTTTATCAAACTCTAATAACGTAATCCTCTTAAAACAAAACTCTTTCTCTCTTTCTGTTTCTGTTTCTCTTTCTCTTTCTTAAAGCTGCTGAAGGGGAAAAAACGACGAGTCGTTCGTCCGATTGAAGAAGCTCTTCGCTTGCTTGCATTGAAAAAGGTCAGCGGCTCTGCCAAGTCGGCAAATTGACCGTTTTACAAAATGACGTCGAATGGAACGCGAAGTACGCGCGTTCTCTCTCACTCTGCGTGTAGGAATACACCTGCAGAGTCGAGGTGTGTTTACGTAACACCGCCAACTTGATGCGATCTAAATTCGATAAAAAGTTCCGTCCAGCTATATATTGAGAGACAACTTTCTGTAGAATAGAAGGAGTAAGGTAGAGAACTAGCAGACGACAAACACCATCCGTGATGTTTTATCGAGCGCTTCGTCATTGGTGCTTTCACGCTCTAAGCAATTATCGTTGACCTCTTATATTTGAGCGCGCATACAAAAATGTGACTTAATTTTTTCCCCTTCGGACAAACTAATTTCTTTCTATGTATGTTCGATCACGTTGAATTTTGCGCTCTATTTTCCGCACGATATACAGGTATTAATGGTACGTGTATGGACAATTGCTTTATCTCAAAAGGGGCCTATTGTAAAGTGTGACATCATAATTGTGACGTAAAGTAACTCGGCTGATTCCTCGATAAAGAGTTAGAATTAACCGTTTCCCGTGCGAATTCTACGAGTTTGAAACTGAAGTAACTTTTCTTCTCTCTTCACTTGAGTTAAGTATTTTTTTTTTTAATTTCGATGACTTTTTTGAGATTGACCAATATCCGTATGCCATGCAAATTAGTTCTCTTTGGTTTTGGTGAAAAGTTTCGCATACACGATCTCCAGAAGAGAATCAATCGTTTCGAATATTAGAGTTGTATCAAAACATCGTGTCTATTTTAATTTTCCTGCTTATCTCACTATGCAGATACATATGCAAGATTAGATAAACCATTGATCAGTGGAATGCAGTTGCAAAGATATGGCGTCTAGAAGCATTATACTTGAACATTATTGTGCGGGACTCAACGCAAACTCACTATTATACACGAATACTGAGAGTATTCAGGAACTTAGTGGCAAAATCATTGCTTGATAAATGCTTTCAAAGTCGAAAACTTAAAGTGCATTGAAATACATTATATTTCACAATACTAATGTGTACTATACTGTTGAAGTTCTTATTATTAATTTCAGTAATTTGTAGGACGTGATTTAATTATGAAATTATTAATTAAATGTATTTCCTTTGAGAGAGTGCTGTTACGAAAGAAAATGAAATAGGGAAGACAGTTTGGAAGTGTGAGCGAGCAAGCGTAGCAATGTTGCGGTGCGTTTGAGGACGGAAAGACGAGAGCAGAAAGAGTATAAGAGACTGCATATTCGGTCGAGTAGTGTGGGTGTCGTCTTCTCGGTCTGCCGTTATATATTCTACCTAGAAGGATGTCTTTACTTAGAAAGTGGGTTTATCACCCACGAGGAGATTTTATTCTTTTCCGAATGTTTTCGTTAATAACTTAATTGGAAAAATGTATATATCCGAAGATTAGTCGTAGGTTCATCGCAATGTAACTCATGTGCGCGTGTATAATATAAAGTTGATAATGAATTTTATTGAAAGCGCAGACTGCAATAAACATGCACTTCGTTGTCCTATCCCACACAATAGTGTGGCATCAGAAATACGGCACTAGAAAAACATGAGCATGGCAGACATGATGGAACAAGGCAAGCCGCAATGCTTGCACGTACAGCCTAAAATCACCTCCGGTGACCCATAAAAGCAGCAGAGAAACACGTCGGTGGTGGTCGCATGCATACGTATATATAGGTATATAAAAGACCTTAGGTTTGTATAGTAGCAACAGAAGCGGAGAGATATTGAAGAGAAGAGGATAGCAATGCATATAGCATATAGCATATACAATATACAATATACAATATACATATATACGGAATATATAGGAGATGACCTCAAGTCTTTCGTCCACTTTGCGCTGACAGACTTGTATGTGTTCACATACACGTATAAGAAGTTCTGGAGTACCATGTGTCGTTCACCTCTGGTCAATAAATTGACACGCGCTCCTTCTCTTTATGTCTCCTTGCTGTATACAGAAGACTTTGTATACAGAACTCTCTCTCTCTCTCTCTCTCTCTCTCTAGAATATATGCTTATATAATTTCTTCTTATCCGAAAATTCGCCCCTTCCATTAGTATATCATCGTTCGAAGCTCTTTCATAGCAGATTTATATACTATGGAAATGGTAGTTTTTCGGATCAACATTTTGTATCCGTTTATACTTTGTACTTGCAATGAGCTTATTTCGCGGTTAGTTTTTTTTATTCTTAAGCGATTGTTTTTCTTTTAATCGACATGCATGAGCGCATTCAACTCACTTTTGTCATGATGCATTCACTGTCAAACAAATGATTTTTCATACAATAATGCCATCGGATGTTTTCATTTTGATTACGTTGATTTTTTCGACGATTAACATCTCTAGAATTTTTCCAAGTTACACACATTAGGTTCGATTTTAAAAAACTATTAAAAATATCATAGACAAAGTCATGTAGATCGCAATTAAAATTTTTTATATTCTTGTGCTAAATTTCTCTAGCAGTCTACTGCAGCAGCGCTAGTTTAAAATTAGGCAGACTGTAGTACTATTATCAAAATAGCTCGAGAGAAAAAAATGATGTCAAACAAAGCCACAGTATCTTGACTATTCTGTCGGTATGCTCTCCTCAAAACTCTACATTTCACCATGCACAATCACGTGACACATGAGGACTTTAATAACGTTTCGTATATATATGTATATCTTATTTTATTAGGTCTTATAACCCTGATCATATTCCCAATGTAATCATGAAAAATGTTTTGCGTTCCGCAAACAAATAATGCCAGTCAAAATATCGGTCAGAAATCGATTTTCATTTGCTTGCGTCGCACATGTCGAGAGAGTGTGCATACAAAACAGACGTATATGCGATGAAGTTTCTCGGCGTCGCGTATGTAAATGACAATCTGATAGAACCATCGGTACTTGACCTCTTTCGTTGATTCGCGTCTGAAAATTCTCGAAAATAAAAGAAAGAAAAAGGAGAGAAAATTGTTAAATTGTAAGGGACTTTGACGTAGATTCGCACTACGGTCATCAAGTTGACCGCGGTATAAAGTAGAAATTAGCCTAAATATAAAAGACAGAATTCATCGAACGTGCACTGCTAGCTAAATCTCGTGGTATAGAGTCAATTCATCGATGCGATCAACTTCGGCGGCAATTAACGGCGGAATGTTAGTGATAAAAATTCAGTGGAATATTTACGCATTGTCGATTCTTCTAAGCTTCACAAGGTTCAAGGTTTCCTGCGAAACTTAGTTTCGCATTAAATAGCGCGCGATTAATTAAGGGGGAAACATTATAAAGGATTCAGTTTAAGACAAAAGTAAATTGTCCGATCCGAAAAAGCACATTCGAGCTTTGGCCCTGAAGAACAACAATGGAGTAAAAGCTCCGATTGAAAATCTTTGCTCTATACGGTTGACTAGACGTAGAGCGCGTGGTTGTTGCTGCGTTCGCGCATTGATTGACTCGGTCATTGTCAATATCAAGCGCGTACAGGCCGTCGCCGCCTCTGGCGATGACGAGTACTAGGGGCAATGATGCTACCACTGTTGTTGTTCAGTAATTGTAAAACTCAGCAATTGCTTTCCGTGTGCAATGCTTTTGTATAGCTATATACATAGGATCTCGAGAAAGTTCAGTTTGTCTATATCCACGCGTGTAGTTGAAAGTTTCGCGGGTGCATTTTACATAACTGACGGTGATGATGATATGGCAGCGCCCGAGCCGTTATCCGAATGGATGTCAAGTTATTCTTTCCAGTGAAGGCTTCTTTTTGTCCCAAAGTACGTTTTGTTTTGGACGTTTTTGTACTTTATGGTTTCATTTGATTTCTACATGTGTCATCATTTTGTTCGGTAGCATAAGTGTTACAGAAAATTATAAACCATTAAAAAATTATTCATCCTTGTACCACCTTGTACCGAAAACATAATAACAGGCACAGTGTCATTGCAAAGTAATGAGAGAAGAAAATATGTCGGTCCGAATACAATGCACAGAGTGTACGACAGGTCTTCTCGTGCTGATAAAGCTTTATCAGCATCCATATAGTGTACCTCGCGCAATTGTCGTATAGGAAGCAAGAAATTCTTTTAACTGCCAAGGACGTTTCTCCCTTCCTTTTCAACCTCGATACCATTTATCTGTATCATGCATAACTAATATTCGATGCATAATAACGGAATGTTTACTCTCGAACATTTAGCGTGGTCTGCGGTTTGTATCGAATGGATATATACAAATTTACCGCTGTTTTGTTTTCTCAGTCAATCAAAGGCAGCGTTTTTTTCAGTGAACGAATGGAGAACGTGAATCTCGACGTGAGTCATTGACGAGGTCAGAGTCGATAGTATAGCCAGTGTGTCAGGGGGGAACCAATGGGTGTTCGATGCGCGCAGTCCGTGTCATTTCGATCCGTTTGCAGAGCGTAGGCACATCCGCTTATCTGTTCCCTCTTTTTGTCTCCGTTCTTAAATATAAGAGACATTGGGTACAAGATTTCAAAGAGAAGAGAGAGAATGTCTGTGTATTTTCAAGAGATCGTGGCAGCTTCCTCTCTTTAGGTCACTCTGATGCTATTATGTTTTGAAAGAATACCAAATGCGGGATTTGCAATACTGTTAGGTTTCTCGAAAAGAAACGTTTCTTATTAATCAGTAGTTTAGATGTTACTGAATTTCTACGATTGTAGTATCAGCTAATTCTATTTGACGTACCGTTAGCTTAAACGTAATTATATTAGCTTAAATACAGATCTACGCACCCCATACAGTACGTATTTTGAGAGGTAGTTTTACCATATTACTAGTGAAAGTAAAGTGTTGAGAGGAACTACTCTTGTCTCTCTGCCGATGCTGATGCAGTATACCTCGAAGTAGCAGTAGTAGTGTGGTGTTGGTGGTTTTATACTGGTGCAGTCGCTAGCCTGCTGTCTATAGAGAAGAAGACCATTGATTATCATCGTTTCTTTTCTTTTACTTCATTCTCTTTTTCTCTTTTCTAATTTCAATAAGTAGTATATGTTCACATAGAGGACAAATGACATCTTTCTCATTCGATTACTGCATATAGGTTATTCTCTGACAGATTGACCAGTCACAAAACAAAAAATTTTCTCTAAAATATTTTTAAACCGTTCTTTAGCACTGTATCATATATTTTTTCATGAAGGTTCTCTACCAATTATGGCATTTTATGCCAAATTTAAAAAAACTCTAACTTTTCAGGGAAGGATTAATCACTAAAAACACAAAGGAGACTTTTTTATAAATAAGTTCAACTTTATAAATAAAATACTTATAAGTTATAAAAATCTCCTAAGTCATCAAAGACTTCAAATTCAGTTGTGACGAAGTTCGATCATTCTTCTTCTACTTGACTTTTCATGACCTGCGTCTTTGTTTTTCATCTTACATAAGTCATTTTTATTACATTCTTTCTCTCGCTCATGTAGTGTATTTTGTCGTAATTAAAGCTAATCTACCCTTTTTGTAGCATCAGTCACAATATATCCGCGTGAGAATAGTTTAGAACTTTCTAATGTTCCTAGCTTTTTATCTTTTCGAGAGGCAAACTTATTATTTTTGAGTCTTATGTGTACCGTAGAGTTTGATGAGAATGCGGCACTGCCCTTATCAAGGCATTATGCACTTTTTCAAAAGTCCAATCCACTGCATTCAAACAATGTTTCACTCGAACTTCATTTTTCTCTACGTTTAATATTCAGATCAGGAATATTCAGCTTACCAGGAATTGAATTATTCGAGATATACGAACGTTTGTTTAATGAATTCAATATCCAACAATCATTTCTGTATGTAGAATATTTCACGGATGAATAGACACATGTGTTAACTTAAAGCGTATAAATATTCAATGGAACATTTTTTAAACCCATTTTCCCCGCGTACAATAATAATTTGTTCATGGATTAACAAGTGTGTGTGTGTGTATATATATAAAATTGTAATGCTCTATCTTTAGTGTTCATGCTGTATGAACACGTTGTTTTCGACATGTGTGTGCACATATCCGAGCAGTATTATGCAATTATGTTTACATCGATAATTACATTCATAACAAATACATGAATTGACACTTCTTTGTCTTTCTTTCTCTTGAGGTAGTTAATGGATACGATTTTAAGAAACCTATATACTTGGAAATGTTAAAATTGACAGGCAGATGTTTACAATGTATAATGATATACATAGTACATATATTTGAAATCCACTCGATAAATTCAAGAATGGATATTAAATAATTAGGGTATAAAATAACATAGCTAAAGTTACATGCATACATTTCGTATTATGAGCAGCGCCGATTAGGCATTAACCGTACGTAACGCAGAGGTGGTAAACTACCGGGAGGCGCAAAACTCTACTGTAATAGTTGGGCCATTATCGCGCGTGTGCGCTCTCTCCTCTCGCTGGCGTGTTCCGCTATGATTGTCTGACGCACTGCTATACCTCCACATTACCTGTAGCAAGCGCGCGTACGTGCATTCGCATATGAGCAGCAGCACCGTGACAGCTTCGAATCGAAAATTACCATGTAACCTTGTAAATTAAATTAACAATGTAAATGAAAAATACACGCACGCCCTCTTTCTCGCATTACTTTCTTAGGAGTAAATTGTACGTAAAGCATTAAATATTGAATTCGACGAAATGAACGCAATTTATAAATATATATCAGTTATGTATCAGCAAGTAGAGCGCTGGCATGGTCCTTCGTATGTGCACACATGTATACACAACGGTATGTGTAATCTTTCCGCCGTTAGTTAGGGAATACGACACACAAACGCACTCGACAATTGTATATCGATATATATATATATCAGCGAGAGGTTCGATTAAACAGCGATGACGCGCTAGCGCGAAACAATTGATGCCTCGACCCGGTGGCTCCGTCTATATTATTTATCCACTCGTATTCACGCATCGGCATCAACGCGAGCGCAAACGACAGTAGAGGCTTACGTAATGCCCTCGACAGCGTAGTCGTCATTTGTTTCGAGCGCCTCTACGAGTTGTTCTACTTCGTTCTCGGTTCTTATGTGCATTTGTTGATCTGCGCATCGATCAATTAGAGTAGATCATTCGAGTACTTCGTCTGAAATGAAGTACAGGGAGGAGTCGCATCGATAGTATTTATTTGTCGTCAAGTTATGTTAACTTGGTGGATAGTAATGTGCTGCTTGGGAAAACCAAGAGTAACTCTGAACGTTAAGCATAAATGAATATGCATCGCGCACTTGACAATCGTACAGTTGATGTAGGCTTGTAGACGAGTCAAAAATTTTCTTGATATGGTCTATCCTGTACTGCACTGCCACGTGTCGTTAATTAACGGTACTGTGTGTGTCTACATATATATACAGCGATAATGGATTTGCGAAGGAAACTCGATTGCGTAGTCTGGATGCAGTAGTGATTGCTAAATTCAATTCTTCTGTATATAATACGATTCCATACAAAGGCTGCTGGGGGTTGAAAGCAACTCAGTAATCGAATACAGATTTGGCATTACAATATTAATACAAATACTTCACGGAAAGATGAGAGAAATATTAGAATAGAAAGTTAATCACAGATCATTATTCGAGTATTATTCGAGTAAGACATTTTTCTATGCGTTACAACTGATCTATATAACGATGCAGTACCCAAACTAATTGACTTAAAAAAAGTTGAATCAGAATTGTTTAAATAAAGTTATTATTTTTATAAAACTCAATGTTCTCATTATTGCACACTAGCTACAGTTTACGTAGTCGAGACATAATAGATACAGATGTATACATGAGCAATTGCTTTTCTAATTGAGATACAAGCTATTATCGGTCTAAAGACTTTTTTCCTTTGTATTTTGGTATAGGTAGCAATTTCGTGGGGAAAATGATTCCAAGTGCAATTAATGAATGGTGTAGCAAGTATTCCCAAGAATTTCGAACAACCTATGGAATCGTCATGGATGAGATTCTTACGCAATACAATAAATATTTGCAAATGTAACACACAAGTTCGAGTTCGACCGAATTTTCCGTTCCGATAATATCGATTCTTTTTTTCTTTATGTGCCCCTTCTAGTCTTTAGTTCTTTGTTTATTTTTAAAGAACTCCTTTCAAAAGCGAAACGGCGTAACTAGTTTCATTATTCTACTCCATTCTGTTGCAAACGATGGCACTAGATTAATTAGAAAAAAGACAATATAAGGGCAAGGTGACTGTCGTAGTTTTTAATTGACTATTGTATATGCAGCTTATTTTTTTTAATCGTCACTTGTTTTACCAACTAAATGTACTAACTGCATATTCAGTGCGTTCAACACGCGAGAAATTCTATTTAGCGCATATTTTCTCTATCCGAACGAATAATATTTTTTTCATAAGATTCACGCGATGCGCTTTCTGTTAATCCATTTCCGAGCACTTTTAGGGGTTTTTGTTTAATTTAAGTTAAGTCTAACGATATATGGTGAATAGTAGTTTAATAAGTAATTTTTACACAGGCTTTTTCTTTAATTAAGATTATTCATATTCTCCATAAATTCCAACGTATATATGAAAGAATAATTAATTAAAACAATTTATTAAAAGAAACAAGTTAACAATTTCGTAAAATATGATGAATGTGGAATATGAACGAGTCAATGCGAAATATAAAAAAAACTTCATATATAAATTCCTTCTTATGTATTAAATGAAAAACCTTCTGTGCACTATGATTTAGATCTAAGAGAAATTTTATCTTTTCTCAAAGTTAGTATAATAGTATCTAAAAGAGAAGAACTTGGCAATGATAGCTTCATAATATTCATAAAAAATGAAATAAAACAAAAACTAAGCTCACTCAATAAACTCATAAAAATAATATAAAAAATGGTATACTTTAATCCTTCGATACTGCGAGATTGAGTGCACGGCACAGTCACCTAACTTTATTTGAACAAAATCAGTTTCATGTGTAGGTGATGGAAGAGAAAAAAAAGAATTCACAACTTCTAGAGACTAATTCTCCAAGGAAAAAAAAAATTTTCAATAATATTTCGAGTACCGTTGGGTATGTCATGAGTAGACGACTACTTATAATCTCTGTAGGCCAGAGTCCCCTTAATTCCTCAAGCGTCGCGCGCACTTGGGCTCTCTATCTCTTTAAAACCCCCCGAGCTAGAGAATGAGAGAGAGAGAGAGAGAGAGAGAGAGAAGCAATGCTGGCGCTGTAGCAGCAACCAGTGCTTTACCGGGTGGGAGTATTGATCCAAAATGCCGGTGACCGCCTGCCTAGAACGTATATCTTTCTCTCTCTTCTTTCCTCTTTCTCTACTCCCTTGTCATGCGCGCAAGCGACCGCTCGCTTTAGAGACAGAGAGAGAGAGAGAGAGTGAGAGAGAGAGAGAGAGAGAGAGAGAGAGAGAGTGAGAGAGAGAGTGAGAGAGAGAGAGAGAGAGAGAGAGAGAGATGAGAGAGAGAGAGAGAGAGAGAGAGAGAGAGAGTGAGAGAGAGAGAGAGAGAGAGTAGAGAGAGTGAGAGAGGGAGTGAGAGAGTCCTACGCTCTTCTCCAAATCCCGAGCACGCTTCTTCATTTAGCTCTTCTCCATTTCTTCTTTTTTTCGCCACGTTTTTTTTCTATATCCATTAATACGTGAGAGAGAGTTTCACTTACGCTCTTCTCCAAATCCCGAGCAGCCTTCTTCATTCTTAGCCTCTTCTCCATTTCTTCTTTTTATTTTCGCCACGTTCTTTATTTCTTATACTTCCATTACATACTGGAGCTACTCTTTCGTTCGCTTTTAATACCTGAGTAAATTGAACTCCCTTTATAGATATCTGTCTCTTTTTCCTAGAGCGAAGCTTCTGTCCAGCATCTCATTCTATTCTCCCGCTCGCTTCATTATGTCTCTGGTAGGAATAGTAGTTTCCGTCAGTACTTTCCTTAGCTGTGAGTGTGCGCACTGTACGATTCCTCCAAACTCTGCTCCTCTCTTCTTCTCTGTATCTATCTCTGTACCGAGTCGCTCTCTCTCTCTCTCTCTCTCGTCGCTTTTCATCTCTTCCGGGCAGGCTTTCTATCCCTTCGTCTTTTTGGAATGCGTTTACATAAAGAAGAGAAGAAGGGGGAACCATTGCGATCTCGTAATTGCCGTCCTATGCCGAGCAATAAGTCAATTTTACCGACGGTGGCAGTCGACTTAATTTTTGCGGACTTTTTTATTGTCCGCACGACAATCTTACTTGACAAAGCAAAATATCTATCATTGATGTTATTGAATAAATAAATATTTTTTCACCTTTTTTTACTTTCAGTGTATATAGTTAATGTAATAAGTACTATCTTTTAGACCTATTATTATTGAATGAAACATGCATTTATAACTGCTTTAAATAATTATTGTCGTCGTACTCACGTATGGTGAGTTACGCGGAACTATTACTCCTTTAAGTTACGCTCGTTTAACAACGAAGGCAGCTGTTGCTTTTTTAAAAGAGAAAAGTAAACGCAAATCTGAGAGACTGTATTTTTTCGAAACATATTTATTGGGAAAAATGATATTTCGAATAAAAATAATCAAAAATATACTTATTGTATTACTTGGCGAAATAAAACCAACAGCAAAAGACGGAAGTGCACGAAAAAAGTGCTAATGGATTTTTCTCATGTGTGAGATTTGCACAATAGGTTATGTTGGTTTTTTGTCGTATTTATACGTGTTATCGATAGCATTAATAAGAACAGTTGATTTTTCCTGTTATAATAATATCACGCAAACGGTTGTTACACAAAATCAATTAAATTTAAATAAACGAAAAACAATACATAAACTTCGTCGAATAGCATTTTCCATTTACTGGATTTATCAATATTCCAGTCACGTTTTTCAATAATATAACTCTATTTCAATAATTTTGCACAAAAAGCCTTACAGTATCGACTTTCCCATAAAAAGCTCTTCTATAACAGTAGCATCAACGATTCGCTTTTTACCGTGGCTTACGAGAACGCGTGCAATGCCATTATGGGACAGCAGAATCAATTTTAGCAGCCTCGTCGCCTCGTACAGTATGCCGCGTACATGAGAATAACGCATTTTCTCGTCCCTTCTATATAACTAGTGCAATCGCTTAATTGTTGCAAGTCTTTTTGTTCTTCGATGTTTTCGAATCTGACGTTCGATTTTTTCTTCGCATCTATTCTTCTTTTCAATTAAAAATGAGTTCTCCAAATCAAAATGAATAGATAAAAGTGCAAGATGCCTGCGCGGATGTTTGCATTGTACATGGATATTGTGAAGTCAATCTTAATGCTGCCACTGTAGCCGTTCAAACTCATCAGACGATCTTTTTTTATTTCCATATTCGTGATTTGTTGGTTATTGAAAAAAAAACAAAGAATTTTCTCTTCATTATTTTAAAGCGTGCAAAACATTCTGATTATGTGCTTTTTATTCATACGTTTCCGATTATATTATTTGTATATCCTAGAAGGGTACATTGTGAAGCATATAATTATATACTATATAACGTGTAAGGGTATAATTATATACTATATAACGTGTAGCCGCTCGTATGAATCAAATTATCTAAAAACATTTGAGTTATATCAGCGAACATTTTATAACAATAAAACTTTCCTATATATATCGATCACTTTTATTTATAATTCAGCAGTATCCCTTAGAGAAAAACAATAAACGTGTTTAATAAATCAAGCCAAAACAAAATCCGCATAATGAAATAGCGGGTAATACTATAAAAATTAATTTTAAGTCATAATCTGAAACAAGAGTTCTTATTGTTTGTTGATTCACTAACATGAAGAGAATAAAACATCCTACTCTAAATTTATACTATAATGCTCGCATTTTATGAAGTAATTTTTTTGCCGAGGCACGTTAAAATTCTGTGCATTTTACTCACTTTATTAATCTCTCTTTTTCTCATTCTGAAACTCAATGATAATTGAGCAATCCTAGGAACGTTAATTGAGATAATCGGCTTATGATTTGCTCGACAAAATAAATCTTTTCTTTTTTGCGATCTTACAGAAATTTTTGTTCCGTAACATAAGTCACTAATCGCGGAATGAAAATAAAGAATTGTATTTTAATTGAATATCGCGCTTGTCAAATTTAGTCCGGTTAAAAAACAATCTTTTGTAATTAAATTGAACGTCAAGGGTTTTTCTCTGAACCGATATGTAGATACGCGCTCTGTATTATTATTTGAATTATTGAACCAGCAAATACCGCGCTTGACATTTCATATGATGCCGCGCTTTTATTAATATAAATAACACACTGACTTGTCCTTCAACGCTTGCGCTGATATATAATGTTTGATCTACTACGACAGCTTCGAGTATACATGTGTACTATGAGCAGTAAAAATAATTATTTCATTCGATAAAATTAACTTACGTTGGTCTTTTAATAACCAACAATGTAAAGAAGTTATTCGTCATATCTCGACTTTAAAATATATCTCTTGTATCTTAAGATACGATTGTTTAGTCCTGCTTGCACTTTGTCTCAACTGAAGTGAAAGGTATGTTAAGTAGAACAAGTCGAGTATGGCGAGACACTTGCATTGAATCCCGTATCTAGTGTAGAATACAGTCTCAACAGTAAACTACGAATTCAAGTTGAAACAAAAATTCAAATCGCCCGCGCTTTGCAATCGCGAGTGTAACCGACTTCGCGATAACAAGGCTATTTTTACCTAACCGCAAGATTCTATTTCTGTTCACTCCTCTGTCTTTATATCGCGTGTGTTGCTATTGACATTCAAACGATCTCAATTGTACGAGTCGGGGGTATTTTCCTCTCACATTTTTCAGAACTGATACGTGCTTATACATTTGATGTTATTGGCCGGTATACAACATATACATGGTTGAATATTAGTCATTAAATCTATTTTTCTACAGAGCATCGTACTCTCGACAATTGTTGCACTACACACTATAAAATCGGATAACTAATATTTACTAACGATGAACATTTTAATTTTCATGACATGACATACTCTCGACGATATGGATGACTTTTATGAAGTACATCCCTAGTAGAAATTGCCGGTACTGGAACAGCGGGCCAGTATTGGTTCGGTATCGGTCCGATCTTATATATGATAACACAGTACTAGAACAATACTGACCCAATGCTGGCGTGACATTCGAACAAGAGTTTAATTTTCAACTAACTTTAAGTCCATCTTACGTAGCTGTTGGTTTACTAACGCCTCAACAACGAATGAAGAGGAGTCTCTTAAATTTAACACTTGAAGGGATATGCAATTTTTATCTTTGGGTGAATATATATTATATATTATATATTATATATTATATATTATATATTATATATTATATATTATATATTATATATTATATATTATATATTATATATTATATATTATATATTATATATTATATATTATATATTTATATTTTATATTTATATTTATACAAGGCAGGCACAGTACTGGGCCAATGGTCAATTCCTTCCCTGAGGAGGGTGGATACGCTAATGGTTTTCTAAGTGCTTAGAAAACCAGAATATCTCGAAGAAATCTTTAAACACATGTCTTCATTCTCATTGAATTACAATTGTAGAACAATTTTTTTATTACATGAAAAATCGTGTTGTCAACTGTAAATAGTACCACTTTAGAAATTAGAAAATTATATTTAAAATAAGAAATCATTGAAAAAATATATCTTTCACATATATATATATTTCCTGTATTGTAAAGGTTTCAATAGCCGCTGCAGCAGTGACCTTTAGTTTTAGACTCGTGAATTGAATTTCAATTGAATTGCAACATTGTTCAACAGTTTAAATATGTATGGTTATTTTGAATGAGATCTTACTTCAACGGATTAGTTTAAAAAATAACTCATAAAAGGCGACAGGAAGAAGAAATCGCAATAAAGTACGCGCTTTTAGAATTTTGATTAAGTATATGATTGATAGGTATATGATTGTTGGTATATATTTACTCGAATCTAATGACACAAGATTATTGTTGTTCAGTAACGCGATAGATCAACCGATTTGACTTTCTGACTAGATTGCACGTACATGTATGCCTTGCTTCGTGTGCAGTGGGTTTTAAACGGATTTGAATATATACACCGGCTATACGTGCTTGGAAAAACGAGACAACACACATTCGATATTGCGCGCAACATTTTTTTAGTCAGTATATCATACAGCATATGAAAGTGTCATAATTAATAAACCATAAATAAATGACTGAGATTTTTTGGAATTTATTCAATAGTCAACTTTGAAACGGTGTAAAGAATACGTATAATCAAATGTACATATCCAAAAACACTGTTCACTTACCATTGCTGCAAGAGTCGATTATAACATAATCCACTGCTATTGTATTAGCACAGAAGTAAAACGTTAACCTCATTTCCTAGGACTGCTCGAACATTTTACGCACGCGCCCATCAAACTTTTCTTGAAATTGAAATTGAATAAAAACAATATGCGTCATAATAAGTAACCTCTTGCTTTTTTCTCTTTAGTCTTTGCGTTTTCGGTACTTCGTTACATGCACACAGAAAGAGAGAAAAAGAGAGAGTGAGGACTACACCGCCGCGCGCGTTGCGGCAAATCAATACGCGCTAACAAAGAAAGTGCGTTAGAGAAGATAGAACGAGTAATAAGAGTATTCTCTCGGTTTTAGTTATTGTCTCACTGCCAATCTTGCCCCTCTCGCTTGTTATGAATGAAAAGTTGGCCTTCTCTCGCTTACTTAAGAGGGGGATGATGTGCTTTTTTTCAAAGCTATCTGGACGGTCAATTAGGACGCGACCGCGAAAGGAAATTACCCAGTCGTGGATATCCAATCGTGCGGATGGTTGGCTTAAAAGGTGTGCGGATCGATTTCTTATTGCCACCTTTTTTCTCTCCCTCTATCTGTCTTTTTTCTATTGAATCTAAGTTAATTTTCTGTTTCTCCTGGGTGTAAAACGACTAGATGAGAGAAATCTAAGTATAAACTATTTCTTGATTAAGCAGTTTGTCTTTGGCTTTTTAATAATTTATTGTTCAATTCAACGTTAAAAGCTCAGTATCTCAATAGTTTACTATAACATTCTCACCACGACTTACATGTAAATGTCCAGTCGTTGAAGCGTTCCTCTCAACTTTACGTACGTGCGTGTTATGGATGCATGCCAATATATATATATTAAGCATCCTTTGGACTTTATCTATTTCAGAGAGGGAAGATCGATTGGTTTCGATTTTTATGATAACTCTCAAAATTTATTGAACAATATGAATTATCTCTCTTATTTTTGTAACTGTAAAAAAGTAGTTTATATTGTATTTATCGTAATCTATTTGTACTTCACAAACCAAATGAAAAAGATGATCAAGTTAAATAAATAATCGAAGCGAAAAATAGGGAGTAATATTTACTTTTATAGATGTGTCATCTAACTCATATAATTTTTTGGATACACGGATATTGTCATAGATTCTTATTTAATTTTTTTTGACAGGAGTCATATTTCACTGTGTATTAGCAAGAATTAATCTACGATTATTGAGCTTGGAATCGATTAAATAAATCGTTGATTTGAAAAGCATTGTTCTTGTCACTTGAAATTATCGGCTAGATCATCCTAGTCTATGCAATTATTTAAAATGAAATGAATAAAATGGCTAGAGTGTCGGACTCAGTTATGCCAGCTATCTACTCTTTATACTCCCCACCCCTCCCTATGAAATCGCGTCTCCTGTACTATGCATCAAAAAGAAGAATATATATAGATCCGTCGACAGGTTGAAAGAAAGAAGGAAACAGAATCTCGAGCCAACAAATACTAGTCATAAACATGCTGGCAAATTCGTGCCAAGCCAAGCCAGAGGACGGTCCAAAAATCCTCCTAATTTTGCGCATGATCGAGAGCCACTTGAAACATGTCAATGAAATTTATCTAGAGAGGCTCTTTTTACTCAACATTGATGGTTGATGAAAAGGAACGCGATGGCATCTGCGATTCTATCTTTCCTTGCATATTTATACACGTAGAAAATCGTCACTAAAACAATTGCATTTATATAGTCTTAGTCGAACGTGTTTGGTGCGGTAACGCCAAGTGTGCCCAGAGATTTATTTATAATAGATTATTAATAAACAGCCTACGAGTTAGAAAGTTCGCTAGACACTTTAACCTAAAGTCTTCGTGTTGCAATAATATTTTTTACTTCTATAAAAGTTATAACAATGTTGTCCTAAATTTTGTTTCGTTCGTTCACGAATTATACGGTGTATAAATAGCTTATGCATTCGTTGATTCGACTACAATTAGTCCATTGATCAATATGAGCTTCAAGCGTGTTCAATATACAAAAGGTAATCGCCGCAAGCGCGTATCTTATCCGCTGTCGTTCGACAACTCCATGACAGGATAATTAGCAAACGGAAAAGCATGAGTTTTTTTCTCTTTCTTTTTGTTATTTCTACAAGAAGAGAGTAGAATAAAGAAATACAATTTACGCAATGGGTAATGAAGAGAGAGAGAGAGAGAGAGAGAGAGAGAGAGAAAACCAATTCGTGTAAACTCTAAATGTAAACTAATCGTTCATCCAAAAACAAAAAATTCGAAAAAGAGAATATAAATTTGAAAAGATCAAGCATCGTTGGTCAAGTCATTCGAATCACTTTTCTCCAATAAACTTATTGTCGTTGCAGGTATCTGCCTCTGTCTCTGCATACAAATATTGTAGTAACATTTTTGAGCTATTAATATGGACGGAATGTCTTTTTTTCTCACAACTTCAATTGAACTCGAGATTCTTTTTTGTCTTCTTTGACATACGTTAACGCGCACTAGATAAAGGTGTACGTGGACAATGGATTCCGTACGTTTTTATTACTTGAGTTGTGGGTAGGTCAACGAGTAAAGACTGTGTCTTATCGGAAAGTCGTAAAAATCAAAGCAACGCATTCCCTGAAAGTCAAAAGAGACTTTCTTTGTCTTTTCTTGAGAATTCGCGAACAAACGGAATTTACCGACGTTTCAACTGCAGTACTATTGCAGTTCCGGTCATTGAATCACATCCATCGACTAATTCGTTTCGACTTGGCAAATTTAACCCTCTCTCCTATGGCTCTGTCCTTTTCTTTTTATTTTTATCAAGCTCGTGAACAGAATCGTATTTTCTATGTTCGAAAGAGCATGCATTAGCAAGTTACATCGGCGTCAAATAAATGTCGGATTCAAACAGGTTAACCGAATGAAATCGAAGAGTCATTTTTCGAATTTTTGATTTTGTGATAATTAAAATAATTATAGATTATAAGTGAAATAAATTCTGAAAGATGTATAAAAAAAATATGATTAATTATACTGGCTGGTAAAAGATCTCTCATTAAAAATATAATTTTAGCGGAGGATAAATATATGTTATATTGAATTTTGACCGATCGCATCCCTCATTTGTGGAAACGTTTCTTCAATATACATTTATATGTATTGAAGAAATATGCTTCGCCCCCCCCCCCCCAATCACGTGTGATATTGGTTCAAGTTGAGAGGAAAATAACTGCGCATAGGAGCTGATGTTTGGCCTCAGAATCTCACAGTTCGATATTTATTTATTGCAAGAAAGACGACGGCAGAGTTGAAAGATAACATTTTTTATAAATATGTTTTGTAATGTGTTTGAATGGTAGAAATCGGATTATGTTTACTTGAGGTACTCTAAAATATTTATTTTGCAATATTTTTGGAATATTTTGGTATAATAGTTATGGCTAATATATAGGGTTGTAAAATTTGACCATCAGTTTAAGATCTGTCCTTTTTTCCGTGGATAATTTAATCCTGATTAAAAAAAATAATTTGATGACATCGTTAACAATTTTTTTATGGATTTTTCTGGGTTAAATTTGTTTATTTCATTTTGCGTTTTCTTATACCACACAGACGGTGGGGCACACACGGTGTAAGTAGGAATGGCACGAATGAAACTGTTAAGATTGTAAACTTAATTTTACAAATAATTACTAAAATTTAAGATCTACATGTGATTCTACACTAGTGCACAAGTTCTATGTGCACAAATGTTTGGAAGTAACAACATTATACGAGTATCAATTGTAAAGTGAGCCATCTTGCGCGTACATATTATTCCTGAAATTTAAGTTTGAATACAGCTCGTGGCATATTATCGTAATAAATATGTGACGGCCACGGTGTACGGCCACGCAACTGCATCATGGATTTCCCTAGAGTTCAGCAGCTGTACATATTCATGCGTTCAAGCAACATTTGCACATTTGCAACATATATAGGACACATCGGCAAAACATACTTGTTAATTCCCGAGTTTTCCCGTTGTGTTCAGACAACTATCCATACGAATAATTCTCTAGTTGTCACGACATATTTAGATAGGTATTTCAATGCTCTAACTTTTTTTCCTACGGTTTAAAATACTTGAAATAGTTGTAGAAATCGATCGTAGCTGCTACCAATTTCAAGATGCTTCTTCTTCACTAGCCACAAGTTATTCCGTGCAACTCGTAACGTCGATGGCGCACTACTCACGCGAACGGAGCTTTGTAGCCTCTATAACCTTTTCACGACGCCGCAAAACTTTGCTTCTACTTCTTGCAACTTGCGGTTGATTCGCTCTATAAATGCAGCTGTTGTGTAAGTACACGTACAATGTGGCATTTCACGTGCTGTAACGCGAGCTTTCTTCTGTCTTTATGAAGCGTCGTTGTGTTGTATTATTCGAAAACAAGCTGATTATTTCACATGGCTTATTATCGCCGTGAAAAAGAAAAAGAAAGACTTTTTTATAACACTCTAAAGTACAGAGAGATTATTGTGCACTCTACCGCATCTTCTTTTCTTCGAAATTCATCTGAAACTTCCAAGAGAGCTTCTTTAAAAATCTTCTGTTTGTAAGCTCCGGGTTTCAAATTTTAAAAGTTATAAAAATTTTTGTTACTAATTTATTCGTTTACATGATACAGACATTGTCGTGACATTGTTGGCACTGTGTACTGTATTATAACATTTGTATGCAATATTTGGGTACATCATGTGCATCAAGTTAAAAATAGAATCTTTTTGTCGAAGTATAAAAACAACCTTTAGAAACAAAAAAAAAAACATAATTACTGGCTCTTGCAACCAACAGAAAATTCATTGTATTTTCTGTAGAAAACAACGATAATTTCACATTGTCATTAAAAAAAAAAATGATTTGATTTAATTGTTTGGATGATCGAAATGAAGAAGATAAAAACTTCATGATTTTGAAATGATGTTCTTTAATTTTTGTCTCCATCCTTCTGCATTCAATCATGAAATGCAGTTTCAGTTGTGTACCCGTTGATAGAATAGTATGCTTCAAATTGTCTACCTTATCTTCTCCCATGTGTCAATGTTCATTTTATATGAATATGTCAAGAGTGCGTTTATTTAACTCTTCTTCTCGGAAGTGTACATTTCAGAACTACTTAGATACAATTTTTAAGGACTATACACGTATATTTTGAACAAATTAATTTAATAATCTTATCAATTTTCTAGAATCAAGTAGCAATTTACATTTCCACTCTCTTGTATACCTATAACCGCCATTATCTACTTTTTACTAACATATATTATATGACGCAGAGCATGGCAAATTTTTCTATTTTGATAAACACCTCTGCCTGCATTTATCCAATAATCGTCGATTGATCGTGTATGAAATAAATGAGTTGATATCACAACCGGCGGTTATGGGTTTAGATGCCATTAATATGGCAAATAAGCGTTAATAAACGATAACGTAAAAGCATAAAAACTAATTTTAAATATTTATACATATAGTCAGGTGCACTTACATTTCTACATTTTCTTCTGAAAAGACTGTCAATTTTCAATGGCTCGAATCTTCGCACGGCGGTAACCCAATAATCGATTCTTCCACTCCAACATCGATTAATTTTGTGTGCATCATAATTAAAGAGTTACATAACATTTTTCACGCTCGTTCGCTGTATGTTTACATCTTCGTTGATCTGCTATATCAAAGATTGAAATGGAGCAGCAGCCACGGCGACAACCGGTTATTCGCGCGATAGCACGTCAGATACGTAAAAGGAGCGCAAGCAAGCGAGACGGAGAAAAGAATCAAGGTTCTTTAATATCGACCAACACCGTAAGCTTTCTTGCGCTTTACTGTGTCCCTTCTCTTGCGTATAATATTATTTCATTTCACTTGTAAGTTATATAAGTACTTATGTGTACTGAAGGTATTTTTTATTTAATGGGGCGCCCTTATTGTCATATAGGTTGCGATAGACTTTTGCACGACAATAATTTTAAATCGATTAATTGAGTCATAATCGTTCCTAGTACCTCTTTCTATCCTGGACTAATGTTTATCCACTATTCGATGTGACATAGCAAGGTTAAGATACGATTTAGGGAGCTCGGTTTATGACAGATTTCAAGATCTTAAACCCCTTAACGCTCAAATATTAGAAGAAGTTATCGACGGCAAACAAAATCAAACCCATGATTGATTTCCAACATAAATTTTCTTGTACTTTTTTAATCTGGCCTCAAATTTTGTGACTAATGGCTATTTAACGAGTATATAAACAGTTGTTAAAAAAATGCGAGTTTTTAGTCAAATTACATTTTTAAATTAATATTTTCGCGTTGAATAAGTTACATAGGGTCTCTAAAACCTATAAAAGTAGGTCACTCAAAATAGACATTTTACTCGTATATTTAATAAAAGACCCTCCGATTTATTAACTTATGAACGATCCATTTAAGAAAACTTTTGATACATGAAAAAATGTTTAGATTATCCCAAAAGAGATCTAAACTTAACTTCTTCCAAACCGTTCGGGCGTTACAGTTCACTTGCTATTAATAATACCAGTACTTTAATATAATATTTGATATATTAAATCTCTAGCTAACAAAGTGTTTGGTTAGCTACGAGACTCGCTTCTGAGCGGCGCGCAATATCAAAACAATATGTATAGGCGGATAGTGCGACGATTCCTCAGGAACGTATTGATCAAATAGAGGACCTTTACTTTGGTCCCTTACAATGCAGTTAAAAAAAAGAAGTCTCAGTAATAAAAACATGTTTTTTTTCTTTATGGGCCAAATGAACTGAAAATTAATAAACAGAGTTAGTAAACAAGAGCAACACATTAGAAGTTTATATTGATACACCAAAATGAATTCTATACAAGCATAATATTATGCAGGGAAAGAATAATATAGTACAGAGAGAAAGGGGGGGGGGGCAAATTCGCCGACTCCTCCCAATCGGCCAGGACGTTAGCAATTTTTCAATTAATAAACCCATTAATCCATTCAGATTTTATACACTCATCTGAATGTCTTTCAAACGTAAGTTTCTCACAACATACAGAATGGTGTTTTGTTCCTGTGTATATTTACATGCACTTGTGTGTGAATACATAATATAATTACGCAACTAAGCGTATGTTAAGAGGTTGAACATCTAATATATTTTGGCAAAACGCGCTTAATTTGATAATTTTATAATAAGCTCTCAAATTTAGATACTTCTACGCTACTGTCCCGTTTATTTAGTTCAATATATAACTACCTACGAAACTTGTAATGACTTTTGTCTTAGCACACATTACACACCACTGTTTTTATTATGAAATCTTAATGGAGCTCTCGTGAGTTCCATAAATGTTTAATGTGTAATAAAAAATTCTTTCTCCATTATTCAATTGACGCTGCTTTCCGATAGAAATCCATTTAGTCTAATACGAATATGTTTAATGAATGGTTATTGAACTAAATAACTTTCTATCTGAACTAATTCTGCATTTTTGTGTACCTGTAATGTAATAATATACTTAATGAACCATACAAATTGTTTTCACTACAACACACGCTTTAAGCAATAAGAAGCATCATCTATCTTAACTTTATCAGTCTCAAATCAATTTCTGCAAAATGATCAACTAAAGGAAAAATAATAGATAACAATGAATTAAATGCAGAATTATAAGTACAATTAATAATGATAATCACAATGGAGATAATAATACTATTAATAATAACGATAACAATAATAATAATAATTGTAATACTACTACTACTACTACTACTACTACTACTAATAATAATAATAATAATAATAATAATAATAATAATAATAATAATAATAATAATAATGATAATAATAATAATGATAATAATAATAATCATAATAATAATAATCATAATAATTATACATTGACTTGCTGCTGAGCCCAATTGTAAAGACTTTGTCGTGTTTGGAAAATCGATCGTCATCGAAGCCTTTATTCTGTCTTTCGTAGGTGGTACTCGATAATTAGCCCAATTTCGGTGTTGGTCATCCTAGAGAAAGAAAGGGAGAAAGAGTGTGCATCCGGTGTTCAAGGATAAGAAGGGAAAAGCAAGAGAAAGAAAAAGAGGCTCCCGTCTCTTGTCTCTGGCTTACCAGTGTGCTCTTGTTCCGAGCTATACCGTGCAGCCGCGCGTAGATCGCGCGCTTCACTCTGACATAGAAAGAAAAAGAGACAGAGAGAGAGAGAGAGAGAAAGATAAAGATAGAGAAAGAGAGAGAAAGAGAGAAAAAAAGATACAGATTGCCAACGAGTAACGCAACAACAAGCAGCCTAGGGAGCTAAAAGGGCAGCTAGCCGCCTTCTTCAAAGCTCACCTCGTGTCGTCTTCGTCGTCTACCTTCTTCCGGTCTTCGTCGTCGTCTTCGGCTTCGTCCTCGTCTCTCTTGAATCGCTACCTACCGAGAGTTACCCAGAGCGGTACATGAACAGGCAAATATATGATCGAGCCAAAGATGATGGGTAAATTGTCTCCTTCCTTTATCAAACACTATCGCAACTCTTCTATTATTACCTCTGTTTTTTCAATTACTCATATACTTTTAGCATAACTCCCACGACACTGTATTACAACCATGATTGATTCGATTAATTATGCAGTTTTTTTTTTGCTGATGCAGCTATTGATAACGATTTTTATTTGGTTTGCGAATCAATGTGTAATTCTTGTTTTTGCATCGTGCGTGGAATATTATATCGCTGTCAAAGTATGTCTGAGTTAAAAATTGTTGCAATATCTCGCGGAAGCCTTTAACTTTCCAGCGTAATTCATTGCCTCGTAAATTTATTCACTGAAATTCAAAGCATGAAATTTACATAACATCAGTACCAATATTTATATATTTATGGTCGAGTAGATGTATGAAACGTTTGTAAAAAGCCAAAAACAATGATTCTCGAGAATTTGCAACAAATATAGGAAAAAAGTAGTTATATCCTGTCGTTTTTCTCGATAACACTTTCTTTTAACGACTTATAACAATATTTATAATGACTGTATACTGGACTGTTTTGTCATGCACTTTACCATTGAATGTATGAATGGTAACAATTACAATACTAAATATTTAATAATCAAACAATGTCATTAACTAATCACGCCAGAAGTTAGAGTTCTTTTCAAATTTTAATAAGTGGTCCGTGACAACAACTAATATTTTTGGCAAAAAACTTCAACCGGCACGAATCAAGTACATGTTGAACCTAATTGAAGCATATAATTACATACGAAGAAAATTCGCATACTCTTCCAATGTCTCTTTACTTACACTCACTTGGTTAGTATCTCTACGTGTAGTGAACAATTAACTTCTTCAAAATCTGTTGTTCCATACTTCTTAATGATTTGATTTATTCCATCGTAAAATCTATATTTTTTTTAATATTTCCAGAATGAGAAGAAAGTTTTTTTTAGAAATTGATAATCTGTATATTATTATATTTGTAATATTAGTATTTTCCTGGATACCTATGTAAACAACATTTTTTTAAATTATTGTACACATGAAATAAGTATATTTAAAGCGGAAGATGTTAACTTACGATTAATTATCCGCTGAATTTAATTCGTATAATAAATCATAAATGAATATATATAGGCCTTGATGCCTGTTAGCGTTACTGTTTCTTATTATAATATAAAATATACTATTTAATTTTAGCGGATGTGTGTGTCTCTCTCGCCTCTCTCTTTCTCTTTCTTTTTTCCTTGTTTATTAAATAACAAAAAGCTGCGTTCACTAATTTTAAAATCCATAACTTCCGTCTAACCAAAATTAAATTTAAGGGTAATAATGACTTTTATTATATTAATAAAGTGCCAGTACGGTACGAACGAATCACAACGCCACACAACAGCAACAGTAGCAAGGAATCATTGGTGTACGAGCGATTCAAAAAATTAACGAGTCGTGTACAAATGAATTCCAAAGAGATGAGTAAAAATAATGAATATTACGAATTCTTTGTAAAAGTTTTAATAGTAAATTCATATTGCAAAAGTCTTTCAATTGTCCCTAATGTATCAAAAGAGAATTAGTACACATTTAATAACGATAACGAAAAGTAATTTTCAGGAAAAGATAGCGTCGGCACAAAATAACAATAAACCTTGAAAAGCAAAGACGAACGTTTTTCGGGGAAAAAAATCAAATATCGAAAAAAATGTAAACCTTTGGGTCGTATAGTGCAATTATATTACAGGTCGTCTAGTATTTAACCTGAATTTTGTAACCCCAGCAACTCGATGTAGAGCAAGAACAGACGGTGCCACACAAAACTAAAAAATTAGGTGGTCAAGACGAAGTAGTCTAAGTAGGGAATTAAGGAAAAGTTGGTGGTTTCGAAAAGAATCGATAAATGGAGAGAGCGAGAAAGAGAGAGAAATAGAGAGAGAGAGAGAGAGAGAGAGAGAGAGAAATAGAGAGAGAGAGAGGGAGCTAAATGGATCTGTGCAGAAATAAAGAGTGAAATCTAAATGCAATAGACGAGCATAGGTCTGACAGTATACAATCATCGGATAAGCAAAAGTCTACATTCATCTAATCAAAACTGTATCGAAATGATTATTTAAGCTGAACTGTCGTACGACTTCTAGCCTCACGCGCGCCTACACACGTGTCTATATACCCTTAATACCCCTCGACAATATATAATCAGTTCTAGAGGAATTTAAGTGCTGTTTTCTTTTTCTGCTGCCGTATACTCGGGATGATCGTCGCGAACGAGTGTGCTCCAGAGTTATTCACAAATTTTTCTCTTTTCAAAGACTTTTTTCGATGAAAGACACTTATAACGGAGATCACTTGATTTATTACGTAATAGGGCGCAATACTTTATCGCGCACACGTGATTCAATGAGAAAACCTGTATCATTATGCCAAGAAAAGCAACCGAATAAGAGCCGTGGGCTCGTTAATTTTCATTGGCTTCCACGATATACACATGCTCGGCGATAAAGGTAACAAGTAGACGTGTGCATACCTAAGAGGATTGCGAACGATAGTGACTTGTTTGAAAGTTCGTTAACCCTAATTAACACAGGTAAAACAGCGATGGAGATTTTTACGTTGCGTTCTCAGAAGGGATGTTGGGCTGAGATTTCAATGAAATCGGAGAGAACAATCGAGGAAAATGTAATTAATTCCATTACGTTATATAGTTTTTTTTATATCGATGCAGCTCCAAAAGATGCAGAAACCGACCTTTTAGCTAATTTCTATTAAAATGCTTTATTGCAATTTACATTAATTAATCGAGTTTCAATTTGTTGCAAATATTCGAAAAAATGAAAAGAATAACGTACCAAATGAACGAGCTTGAAATGTCGTCCGGGATTTCCTGTCGCCGAGCTGGGTTAAAAATAAAGAGCTCTGTTTCTCCCCCCCCCCCCTCCATCTTCTCTCTCTCTTTCTTGCAAAAGTCCATTTTCTAAAAAAGAATAGAAAACCGCATGCAATTTTTTCATTAAAGAGTTCCAAAGATGACAATACGCAACCTTATTCCGAAAAAACGCTCTCTCTCTTTCTCTCTCTCTCTCTCTCTCTCTCTCTCTCTCTCTCTCTTTCTTCCTTTCTTAGATATTTTCTCCCTTTTTATATTACGTAACAACGCGGTTCTCCGACTGTCCCCACTGATGTAAAAGCTTAAAACATAGAAAGTATTATATTATTATCTAATAGAGTTTAAGTTACTACTGTCCATGATAGTCTACGTGTTAAAATGTGCTCGAACGTGACGTTAATAGTTACTTCGACAGCAACATCTATACCGATTTATGGATCTAGAGAACTTTTATTACGCTATCAACGACGTCATTCTTTTAATTTTGTGAGCTGTTCATAACTTAATATATAGAAAATTAATATGTGGTTTAGGGTTGCGATATACTTTTAAAGTCAATAGATTTACTAACTGATGAGTTGTCTGTGTGAAACGATCGTTATATAATAAAATGATAGTAGATTACTGATTTAACGTCTACATAAACGACTGGAAAATACTGAGATTATAGTGGTTATAAGTTAGATTATTTTAATGAATATTTTTTTTATTTAGAGTTTTGGATTTCATTGACTATACTGACAGCATATAACATGAAAATGTTTTTTTATTTGTGTAGGTTTTTTATTTTTATCACTGTTCTGATCGAGCGTCTGATTAGGTGTACATATCGATCATGTTTTTATCAATGTTGAGATTAAAAAGTTTATAAGTATCGCAAATGCTACTCAAAAAATTCTTTTGCATTGTATTTTATTATCTTTTTTCAAATCGTATAGTTTCTCCATATTAATAATTGCGACACACTCAACATGTAGTAGATTAAAATGCTATGTACAATATTTAAGATGATTCTGAATATTTATTTTCGTTAAAATAGAATACAAAAAAAAACGGAAAATGTTTAATGTTTAGTATAACTAATTGCCGTCTAGGTTCTACTCGTGTTTCTAGTCTCGTAGATATATTATATATATTTCATTATGGATTACATTTTCAATTTCTTCATATTGTAATTTTAAACTTTATGCATAAACGACAAAATAATTCGTTAATAAAATAGATATATATATATACACACATATGTAGATCGTTGTTGAACGGAGTGAGTAGGTATGAAAAAATATCTTACTGAAAAGTCTTAGAAAAATTTGTATCATTTTCATATTTAGCACAAACACTCTGCCAACACTCTCCATCATCACTCTTAGTAAAGTAAAAAAGATCAATTATAATTAAGAAGTAAAGTTCGAAGCTGTTCCTTTATTGTAAAAAGCTCCGCCATAAGATACAATTATCAAATGGCATTTTATTAATTCACTATACAGACGTATAGTTAATCAACGTCCTTGCACAATCTGAATTTCGTATATAAATGTATATAAATAGGCAATTATAAAAAAATACAAAGGTGTATGAGTTTTGAAACGATGAAATAGCTGACAGTGATAAATTCTCATACTTTTTCTCTCTCTATCACATACAGATGTCCCGCCCTCGGAGCATGAGGAGCTATTCATCCGGAAGCTACGACAATGCTGCGTGGTTTTCGATTTCCTCGATCCGGTTCAGGATCTCAAGGACAAAGAGATTAAGCGCAACACCCTCTACGAGCTTATCGACTACATTATCGGGGGCCGAGGGGTCCTTACTGAACCGGTCTACCCCGAAATCATGAAGATGGTTAGTATATTAGTTTATTTAATTATTTCACTTGTCAGTCACTTTACATAGCTACAGTGCACGTCATATAACGCAATATTGTTACATTGAATTTGCGGTTTGTCGAAGTAGGTCGAAATATTTGCTATATTCGATTTATAGTCGAAGTCACAGCTATAAAACGGAGTCGCAAAAGTAATTGAGCGAGGGTTACACGCGAACGCGCTATGCTAATGACCAGTGATTTAAATGTTATTATACGTAGAAAACTATACTGATACGTGATCTTCCAATCTAACGTCACGTTAAAGTATCGCAACGTCTTTGTTTATATTTAATAATTCGAAATTCATAATGTTCCGCAGAAAGAATTTAAGAATGGTAATTATCGTGAAAGCATTGTGAATTTGCGACTTCTCATAGTTAGCAGTGCAATTTTGCACTCTTTGTTTCTACTTACGATTCTACTGCATTATCGAGTCGTAATACAAAATCTGTTTCTTTAGATGTCTGTACAATTTTTTATTTCCTCCTTTTTTCTCTCGAATACCTAAATCCTTTAGACTCTTCAATGGCTGATATGCGTCGAGGACGTCCTCAAACAATCGTCTTTTTCGCTGCAATCCACTTTGTACAATGTTCTTAAGAGGTGTTCGCGGTGTATTGATACCGAGAAATCGCATGCATCTTTTCTTCACGGGATGTACTATAAATAATATCACTCAACGGGACACTGATTCGTGTTAAAAAAATATATGATTTCGTTGATTTACTTAATGATGCATTAAATTTGTTTTGATAGATTTCGGCGAACCTATTCCGCACGTTGCCACCTAGCGAAAATCAGGATTTTGATCCTGAAGAAGACGACCCGACCCTGGATGCGAGCTGGCCCCACCTCCAGCCGGTTTACGAGTTCTTTCTTCGTTTTCTCGAGTCTGTTGACTTTCAGCAGAATATCGGTAAACGGGTTATTGACCAAAAATTTGTTTTACAAGTAAGTACCACTATTCCGAGCAAGTGCTTGGAACAGTCTGTTTGAAATTATTGTTAAACCTATACGAAGATTGATTGGATTAATATGATATTCCTTTCTGTTTGTCTTTCAGTTATTGGACTTATTCGACTCAGAGGATCCTAGAGAAAGAGATTTTTTGAAAACTGTCTTACATCGTATCTACGGCAAGTTCCTTGGCCTTCGAGCCTTTATACGCAAACAAATCAACAACATCTTCCTCAGGTAATTTCGTCTTTCTATCTTCGGCAATTAATAATATTAGGGGTTTTAAACTATTGTTTTCGCTATTCGTTAGGTTTGTGTACGAAACGGAACATTTTAATGGGGTTGGAGAGCTTCTGGAAATTTTGGGCAGCATTATTAACGGATTTGCCCTGCCCCTTAAAATTGAACACAAGCAGTTTTTGGTCAAGGTAAATTTTATCCTGTATAACGGTCTAGAAAAAATAATAAATAATTCCAATTATTTAGGTGCTGTTACCACTGCATAAAGTTAAGTGTTTGTCATTGTATCACGCGCAATTAGCTTATTGCGTTGTGCAATTTCTTGAGAAAGATGCTACTCTAACGGAACATGTTGTGCGGGGACTACTGAAATTCTGGCCTAAGACATGTAGCCAGAAAGAGGTTATGTTCCTAGGTGAAGTTGAAGAGATTTTGGATGTCGTAGACCCTTGCCAATTTGTTAAAATTCAAGAACCTTTATTTAGGCAAATTGCGCGTTGCGTTTCGACTATACACTTCCAGGTTTGTCTTAACTAATTATTTTTCTATCCTTCTAGATCGACGAATCATCAAGACTAATCCAATACGATAATATTGTTTTAGGTCGCTGAGAGAGCACTATACCTCTGGAATAACGAGTACATAATGTCACTAATCGAAGAAAATAATCATGTAATAATGGGAATAATGTTTCCGGCACTGTATAAAATAAGCAAGGAGCACTGGAATCAGACGATTGTGGCTCTTGTTTACAACGTTCTCAAAACATTTATGGAAATGAACACCAAGCTCTTTGATGAGCTGACTGCCAGTTATAAATCTGAAAGGCAAAAGTACGTAATTGATTTTTATATATTGACTTTTTATTTCGAATAAGATTCGACCATGAAAATACTGTTGTTCATGCAACAACTAAAAACTAATTGGTTTTGCAGAGAAAAGAAGAGGGAAAAGGAGAGGGAGGAACTGTGGAAGAGACTGAATGAACTGGAGATAAAACGGCGCCAAGCTCTTATAGCACCGCCAACAAACCCTCCAGTTCCTGCCTCTACTGCACCTGCGACGCGTGCCCGCCCCTGAGCTGGTAAATTCCTTATTTTATTAAGTGTTAAATGCACAACCGGGAAAATTTTTTTCGTTCAAATCCCTGAGTTTCTGAAATATATTTAAAGTGCTGCAATTAATAAATTTGGATATATACGGTAGTGTAGATATATTGAAAAAGGCTAATCGTTAGCTAGTAATAATAATGAAAATAAATTATTTAATTGAATCATTGACATTTATAATAACATAAGTAGTAGCTTAAATGATTCAAGTGAAAAAACATGTAGCATCAAATTTTTAAAATAAATTACATTTTAACTTTCCATGCTTATTAAAATGTTTTTTAATAAAGACAAGGATTTATGCAAACGATTTGAGGTATGTTTTAAATAAAAATTATTTATGTATGCTCAAGTTCATGATTCAATTGAAACTATTTCAATCACTGGTTTCATAAGGCGTACTTACAATTTTCTTTTTAAAACCATTAAATATGAAATTATTCTGCTTTAAAGCTAGTTTGTTAAGGAAATTAACAATGTTTATATTATTTTTCTTATTAACCTTTAATTGGATATGAGTAGTTGTTATAAAAATATAATAGTAAGAAAATGATTACCTAATTGCATCTCCTTACAGTGTTGTATTACATTGTCATATTTTGTAAACCACGGGAATAAACTATCTTCGATTATATAATCTTTATCGTTCTAAATGCAATATTAGTGGTATAATATATCGTACATTTACATAAATTTTTATAAGAATTTGTACTTTGCGAAAATGATAGTGTAATAGAAACAATGACTTTATATTTAGCAAAAGTTTATGCAATTAAAATTAACAATAAAGTTGAAGATAAAGCTACATTTTTACAACTTATCATTTTATCGGGGTTTTCAATGTTTAATTAAAGCATTTATATTTGCATTACTGTATTAGTATATCCTGTTAAGGGTTAATATTAACAACGCAAAATGACTTGTAATATAAACATAAAATTATGTTTCATATTCAACAATAATTTGTAATTCAATTTACTATCGATAAGATAGTTTCAATATTGATTAGAAAAAATTTAAAAAAACATGCGAATAAGAACCAAATTTATTATTATCTTAAGTTTGTAAAAGATTTGTCATACAATTTTTAAGGAACATTTTTTTAAATTACTCTTTCTAGAATAAATATTGTACAAATGTCAAGATTAAACTGTAACATTTAATACAATTATAATGATTTATAACTATCTATGTAACAAAGTTAATTAATGCTTTTTGAAATAATTTAGGTAAAAATTTAATGTTATGTATATATATATAAGTAAAATAAGGAAAATAAACCTACATGATGTCTAAAATTAAAAGAAATTATCTTATTTAATTTTACATTTATTATTTCTAAATTCTTTTATCATAATGGTTGCTGAAATTTCTTATATATTAAACTAACATATATGTATCGATATTTACTAATGCAGATTAAACAACTAGTATGCAATATAATTGAGTGGATATGTTATTTGATAAAGGCTTATAATCAGTCATGATTATTTACAGTAATGAATATGAAAGCACTATCAATAATAGAAAAACTCGCACAAGACAATTATATAAGCTCAGCACGAAATTTTTAAGCCGCCATAATGCGAGACATTGCTAGATTCTAACGAAGTGTTTGTTTGACATTAGTTTACGAGTAAAAAGTGTTTAAAGCAAAAAAGGTTTAGTCATGTCTCGTTGAAAATAAAGATGAAGAGGTAATTGCAATCTATATAATGCGGTTGTACTTACAGGTGGAAACTCACTACCACGCTGCCCAACTGTTAGTCCTTAGTTTACGTCGGTTGTCCGTACACTAAAAAGCAAAGAAAAAAGCAAAAGAAATTATCGTTGTTAGTGGAAACAAAAAAATCTAATGGTGACAATTCTTGACGTAACATAACTCTTTCGTTAGCTGCGTCTGAAAGGCGTCCAGTCAAGAGAAGGACGAAGAAAAAGAAACAAGCGTGCAGAGAAACAAAGAGGAACAGATTACATAATCGGGTTTTATTCTTCAGAACGCCATAATGATCGATGATTTTAATGGTTTTATTGTGTATATTAATTTTTATTCTTTTGTCAACAATGATTTAAGATGTATGGTGTACTCAATGTCAGCACATAATACAAGAATGTTAGTCCCTTCTTTAATTATGGTTAACTGTGCTTATTCGGGGGAGACGATCGAAATAATCAAATAAAAATAGGCTCGGTCAGAGATATATATAGATACATACGTACCTTATCATTACATTGTTATCTCTATTATTTTCGTCATTATACAGAGCTGTTTACAGTACTTTATTACCTTAAGGAGCACTGTATATGGCCACCGGAGGCACGTGTAAATTTCTGACCCAAGATGCCCATTTTTGCATCGATCTTCGCCCTCGACTCTAGCCGGCAGGGGCGTTGTTTGAAATGTACCATATATTCGTATTAATAATAACGATAATCGATAACTATAACAAAACATAATAAATTAGGTGAATATATACATAATACAATATATTATTAAGCATAGTAATATTGATGAATACAGAAGAACTTCACGCATACACTGAGACAAGATAAGCACACATTCACACAATCGATACACTCGAGACTGTGGCTACACAGTTTTTTTGACATAATGATGATGAAGATGATTTAAAAAATAATACCTACGTGCTACTGATACTAACAATATTGCGCTGACTGCATGCCCGAAAACCGAAAAGCACACTTTTTCAAGAATGAAGAATCGCGTAGGAAAATGCGCGTGCATACATAACATTAACGAATAAGATTGAATTCATTGAAAAGATTACAAAAAAAGCGCAATCGAAAGAGAGAGAGAGAGAGAGAGAGAGAGAGAGAGAGAGAGAGAGAGAGCATGAGAGCGAACGAAAGAGAAAAAAATAAACGTAAAAAGTATTTGTTGTTTTTTAAATAAAAAAAAGAAGAATAAAAGAAGCGAAGGACAAATATATACAATAAAAATTCAATTGTACCAAAATATCCATGGTTGCTTATAAATATAATAAATAATAGAGATACAATGCATAAGATTTATTCGGAGCTGTGCTCCCACCGGCCACCATAAAAGTGTACGTGGGATCGTTTTTAAAAATTTCTTACCAATGCATAATAATGATAGTAATAGCGAGTAATGAATGAACGAATATTAATATTAATAATAAATAGATGGGAATAAACAGAAGTGATTATTTGCTCACGTTATCGCAAATTAGCCCTAGACCAAATGGTCATTCAAAATATTAAACAAAAACAAAATAATACATAAGTCTCCTTCGTCGATGATAACAAAATTATGCAAAAATCAATGGCGTAATGTCATTCTCTTTCTGTTTCTTTGTTCATAATCTTTGACTTCGGTACTGCTTTCTCAGTCTGCTTTCCGTGAGAGAGATTTACTATACTGACATCACGTCAACAGTTCTAATTTGTAAATGATGTAACGCACCGAAAATATAGAAAAGATCAGTCTGCTGCGAATACGATGCGCGTAAATAAGTATTTCGTTACTTTTACTCTGTGATTTTTTTCTTATCACTTATTTGCGTACAATTAATTACGAATTAATATACTAGGTTACGAAGTTAAAAAGAATCGTTTTACATATATTATACATATTTTTATCATTTACCATTAGTTTTATTGTTCGTACGTGAAATCACAGAGCAAACTGTACAAAAGATTTAAAATAAAGTCGAATTCAATGAATAGGGTATATTCATATTGTTCTACAGAGCGTATACAAAACCAATACAACATTATTATCTGTTTTATTTCAATGAACAACGTTTATTTCACCACGGTAAGTAATAGCGAGTAATACATACACTTCGTTTACAAACTATCCATGTCAAATTATTTATCGGATTTTTCAAATTGTTTGCAAAACCATAGAATAAGTTCGTAACCGTATACAATTGATATATTAACCGGCACAGATCGAATAGCAATCATGTAAAAGCCTTTGAAAAATCCGAGATAGCTGTTCTGTCTGTACAACATTATACTGCAATGAATCATTCCTTTATACTTTAGATTTCGTAAATTATCAGCTTGAATTCGAGATTTGACAGTATCGAACGGTATGACAGGTATCCACGATAAAATACCTAAATATTGACACGATTTATAATAAAAATTTGACAAATGTAATATAGAAATTGATACAGCAATGTTATTAAATTACCGGCCAGCCCCCCAGCTACCAGTGTTTCTAGGGATGCAGGAGAAGGATTTATTTCTCCACGCATACAATGACGTACGCATTGGTAGGATAAAATGTAAATTCCACCACCTAATCCGTCTCTGACTCATTGATCAAACATATATAGTAAAAACTCTCATTAGTTTCTTATTTTTTCAAAAAATACTACTTAACATTTCTGTTACAGTTATAAGTATCAACCTCCAAATTGTTGGTACTAATCCAGCAAAGAATCCCCTTATTCCTTTCTGACTATAAATGTTCAGTAAAATTTCATTCGTACTTATTGTTTTTTTATTCTTGCGCATTGCTTAACGAACAAAAAATGAAAATTTAAACGAAAATTTTCATGAAAATTCCGTGGAAAGTACAAAATTTGTATGATAATCGATACCTTTTCCAACTTGCATCTTTATTTTAATCAATTCACTTGGGCATGTTATCAAAGATTGAGCAATGCCGCCAATAATTCCAGCTGTAAATTGATCTTGGATCCAGCCAGTATTAGTTATGAGGATTTGACTATTGCCACGTAAGGATTGAAAATGCCTGAAGAAAACGTCGTAGACACCAAAATAAATGGAATTTAAAGAGCCAGAGCAAATCAGAGGAAATAGCATTCCTTTATATAAGCCTAATTTCTGAAAATCCAATAGAGTTATAATTTTGTTTATTTTATTAGTATTTATAACAATATGATAATTCCGTTCGCGCATTTTTTTATAAACTAGTTAAGTATATTGCTTGTAACATTAGATGAATTTTAGCAAATAATTAAATTACTCCATCTTTCTTAATAATACGTTTCACGATATCTTTTGTTGTTAATTTAAGATTACTCATTTGTTGATGAGTTTTTATTGTGTCCATAGGGTGTCCTATTAGAACACCAAAAATGCCTTGAAACAATATAAAAATGGATGTATTTGCACATTAGTAGAATTGATAATTTACCAAAAAAAAATATAGAAATGCATAAATACCGGCGCCCCATCCTGCTATGAAATGATGTAAATTTTCCATATAAAAACATCGTTATAGTCTATTCAGAACGTCTGCAGAAACAATTATTTTTAACTTTATTTATATGTAATGCAATTTTTCTAAATTAATTTAATTCAATTACTTACATATTCCAAAAATGAGGAAATATTTTATTGAAAAACATGCTAACCTAAATTACAGTAGGTAAACGAGTATATGCATAAATAGCAACAAATTCGCAAGTTCAAAGTCGTTGAAAAATCTGTGAATCGAATTGCAAATGCTACGTGACTAACGTGACAAGCAGAGACATACGAGTGAAATGTGAACTAGTAAAGAGAATGAAGCATAATACACGCCGGGGTTGGCCGTCCAAAACGTGACAATTTTCTTTTCGAGCGAAACTCACAAGAACAAATGTTACTGTCAGTCGATGTAGAACAGAATGAGAACCCTTGAGCACACGCCTTGTTGCAAACATTTTCTTCTTCCGGTTTGGAAAAATGTTTCTTTTCCTTTTTCAGAAAATCTATACCTCAACCGAGGTACCAAGTATACTGCATTCGCTCCGAGTTCCCATCCGCTAATCCGTTTTATTACAGGTTTATTACGGTTAACTTTTACATTACCGATTTTGAATTTGAATAATTGTTTAATAAAAATTTTATTGCAAAGAGCATTTACAAAACATGTTAAAATTATATCAAGCAAACTTGAATGAAAAACAAATTGGATAATTTTAACGATTATGTACCCGTTGGTAATGGAGATTTACAACTTACTTTGGCGCCTATGGGTCAAAAACGTTTAGTTTCAAATTCAGACTAATTAAGTACATCGAATTTACACAGCATTCAGAGAATTTCAGAGAAATAATTCAAATGCCTACACATTATGTTACACGTATTTTATCCATAGAAGATTGTATACAGGTTTTTTTTTCATTCATGAAAATGAATGATGATAATAATAATGCTGGAATTTAAATTATAATTTCGTTATAGATTATTATTTAAACTGACAGTTTTGTTGTCACTGTTGTACACAAGTGTATTATTAACCTTTACCGAAAATGTTTACGGTAGAAAATTCTTAATCGTTGTTTAAACATCGATAATGTGTATAAATCAGGCTATTTATTTTTAAAACAATGAGCAATACATTATAGACCTCAGAAATACTTAAAGCTACTTATATTACAGTTAGCTAAGATAGATAAACATTTAAAAACATCAATAATTTAAAAATAATCAATAGTTGTTCATAATCGTTATATCATAAATTACTCATGACGTTACTTGAAATTTTTGTAAAAGTTTTAATTTACTATCTGTGTATTGTTTTTCTTGTCAACTTGTCAACTTCATCGTTACTGAAAATAATAAAAATGTTTACTAACAAAAATTGTACGATTTCTTCGCTCGAAATATTTTGGAAATTGGAAATGTTGACCATGGCTTTGGATGGTCCCAGGTACATTCTACAAATCAAACGGTGTCTCAAGTATTATTTTACTTGCATTGATTTAACTTTTCTTTTCGTTAGAGTAGCTCATTTCGGCGAAAAAAATGTTCATATTTAAATCGCGGTAATGATCTGTTTAATGGGCGTAAATTGTTTTGATTCCTATGTAATATGATTCAGCAAAGGATAGGGATAATTTAACTGCTTATACGAATTATAGTTAAAGTACTCACACCAGTTAGTCTTAAAAAACTTTTTTCAAAATGCACGTATTTTATTGTTAGAAGAAAAACGTACGGATCCGATTTCTAAGTACACAACGCTCATATTTATCTTGCTATTGAATGATCTTTTTACGACAAACGCATCGGTAATTCATGTGCTATCTAATATATATGCATACGAACTCGTTCCAATAAAATAAAAAATTTGAAAAATATGCTTTGACTTTGTTTTTTCTTTATTAATTTTTTAATCTTGCTGAAGTTTAGTTCTTTTATTATTCTTATAGGAGCTTGCCTTTGCGAAGATCACTTTATCTTTACAGCGATACCTTTACAAATTCACAAAAACAACGATTGTGCTCAGGCATCAATCCCATACCCTAGAATATGAATGCACTACATCAAAATGTATTGGATTCATCGAGGTAAAGCGGAATCTCAACTAAAACTACGGCTACCAGCAAAGACTTTCATGAAATGCATAAAATTTCACCCGCAGTAAGTGAAACTAATGGAGGTGAAGATAATAGTATTGACTTCGAAGTTGTACGCAATTATTATAACAAAGCGATTGTCTTTTTAAATCGCAATGTGATAATTGTCGTAAAATTTTTACAAAAAAATGTTTCCGATAGCAATCACCTAACTGATGAGAAATACATTACATATAGAGAATGTAAACATCCAGATGAAGTCGATCTTTTAATTTCATTTTTGACTCGACCATCAGAAGAATTGAAAAAGATTAATAGCGTACAACTCGATGCTTTTTCTGCAGGCTTTGAACGGCAGTTGCACGAAAATCTGCATCGTGCAAGACTAATTGAGTTTGCAGAATCATATACAAATGAGCACTATAAAGGATCGTTTCATGACGTAAATGATATGTTATGAGCATAAAGAGATGATCTAAAATATTTATCTTTAATTCAAAGCCTCCAAATCGGTATCAACTAATAATATCAAATTAAAAGATATTTTGAATGTGCAATTTTTCGAACATATTATTCAATGTATTATAGACAGTTGATAATAACAGCCGATATTTATTTTTCAAAAATTATCATACACACAATTGTTTTCATAATTTGTTATGAAAACAATTCAAGGTATCCGCGAGTCTACATCAGTATAGATTTTATTTAAAACTAAAAATTTACTTTCCATCATCTGCAAGTTATGTATCGTATCAGATAGTGTAAAAGGGGCTACATTGTTTATTTCATATTATTTAAGTTTAAACATTGTAATTGACAATGATAATGTTATTCGGATCAATTATCAACTGCTTATATTCTCTAACAATATTTACTTCCCTTAAGAGCAGAAATCAAATTTCATTAGGAGTCTCGTTAGGAAAATTGTGAATAATTTTAGGAATTAATTATTTTATTGTTATCGATAAATTAATTTATAATAACTTGGATTAGGGTGATTTATAAGAAATTACTGGATATTTAAATATTTTTTCTTTCATCCTTTTTTTTTTTGACAAAAATCATTGATTTCAAATTTTCGCGGTAATCGAGTGCCACTTTTGAAGTACGATATAATATCAGCTGATAATATAAATATATTAGACTCACTGAATTAGGTCATACCTAAAATGCTCATTCGAGTATTGCACATTGATATATAAGAGTTTACAAAGTAAAGTCAATAATTATAAATGGTTAGTTACTGTAATATCGTTATGGGTAAGATAAGAAAGATTCGAACCTGCTTCTTTCGCAAATTCTGTTTTAGTGACATTCTTACGGTTTTCGTGACGCACGACTTACCGGACTTACGACTTATGACGATATTGACTGAACAGCTCATAAGTTCAATAGCTATCTGCTGCCTACTGCTGCTAGTGTTGCTATTCGCTGTTCTTCAGTTAATCTGATCATCTCTGATATTCAGAATATCTGAAAATCTCCATTATATCTCTCTGAAGTTGACCTAGTTGCTACTTGCATTATATGTATATATATATATATATATATATATATATATATATATATGTATATATATACATATATATTTGTAAATTGTAACAAAACCTGACTTTACACATTCGTGTAAAAGTTGAACAAAATACCTGCAAAGACGTCAAATAGATATAAAAATATGCAATCATCAAAATATTCTTAAATTCATAATTAGCATTTCTCGCAAGAAAATTGTACGATAAATTTCGTGGAGCAAAATAATCTGTTCAAAGTAAATCTCAAGAAACCAAAGAATACAATGTCGTTCAATGGAAAAAGTAATCTTAACAGCTATGATACGAACAATCAGGACGAAATTTTCGAAAATGATGACAGAGAAACTGAATTTGATGCAAAAAGCTTTTCTGCATCCAATGATTTCGATCTACAAAATGTGAATAAAAAAGTGGAACAGCAAATTATTGTTAAAGCTTGCATGAAGGGTGATTTGGATGTTATTGAAGAATTTTTGAATTGTGGCCATGATGTAAACGAGTTTTTAATCAGTGGTTGGACATTGTTGTTATATGCTGCATCCCATGCTCAAGCTCATATTATTCAATTTTTACTGAATTCAGGAGCAGATCCAAATTTACATCAAGATGGTTTTACACCACTAATGGCATTATCTAGTTCGACTTCAGGTACATCATTAAAACGCATGAGAAGCTTAACATTTTTAATCGATGCAGAAGCTAATGTCAATGCAGAAAGCAAACTTAAAGAAACTGCCCTAATGTTTGCTTGTTCAATACAAAATATCGATTTTGTTCAAGAATTATTAGAACATGTTGAATATGTTGACTTTGCAGATGGCGAACAAAACACTGCCTTATTTTATGCAGCATCTGCTAATAGATATGAGATTGTAGAACTCCTTATTGAAAAAGGAGCTGATATAAATATGATAAATTACCGGGGAATCACTGCTTACGACATTGCTATTATTAAAGGTTTTGAAGAATTATTCCCTTTACTTTGTATTAGTAGTGATGAAGAAGAACAAGAAAGATTGCAAACAAATTGTCTATCTACTTGGATAGATATGTTTTCACCTGAAAATGAAATAAAAACAGATTTTATTGATAATGATGTATTAAGCATGTTATATGGCATGGGACTTGAAAGCTACAAACATTGTTTCAGGGGAATAGATCTAAAAACATTTTTAAAATTAACAGAGGAGGATTTAGAGAAATTAGGAATTAATATTAGTATTCATAGAACTAAATTTACAGATGAACTGTTTAGGTTTCACAAGCATGAGTGGAATACAAATATTATGACCATGAAAGAAACAGAACCTTTGTCAACTTTTAATGCAATTGAAATTTTGGGAAACATTAATAAACAACTAACTGTTATGTCAAGTACTGTATACTTCTCTAAAAATTATTTAAACTCACTAGAAGAAATTGAAGATACAGATATTACACACGAAGATAAAGAAAGAATAGAAAATGAAATAAAAAACTTACAGGCAACAGCATTACGAATAAAAGATGCAACTAATCGACTTGATAATCTGGCAAAAGCTGTTAATTACTTATCATCTGATATATCATTGCCAATTCATATTGAGAATAAAAAGAAAAAGAGCAATAACAAATATTACATAATAATAACAGCTATTACCATAGCAGGGATTTATTTCTTTCAAATGAAAAGTATAAAGAAACTATGGAATAAGAATAATTCATCTTCTAAGAGCTGGAAAAACATTTTTAATTTTTCATTTTGTAATGTATTATATGATAGACTACGTAAAATAAGTCTTTTTGCAAAAAAAGATCATGCTCTCCTATAAGTAAGCCTATATATACGTTGTAATTATAAAATTTGTGATATTATGTGCTAAAATATATTTAAGTATGTAAAATGTACTCTTAAAAAAATATTTTTATATTTCTTTGTTAATACAAACATTTGCTGTACAAGCAATAATCTTTAAGCTAAGTGAAGCTCTTTGACAGAATAAAGCACAAAAAAAACGTCATTTCCTTATGTAATAAAAACACAATGTATTATAATTATAAACTGTAAAAAGTTCATCATATCCAGTAAAAATATATAAACAACATGTTTGAAATAAGCCTTGTCATTTTTCAACCTACAATTAAAATTTTTGTAATAAAAATTACAATTTACATTTACCGATATTTGAATATACGAAATGATCTTTGTTCGAACTTCGACAATATAATGTATATGTAGTTGGTAATACGCACGTTCCGAAATTATAGCATACGCACCATTATAATATATATATATTGTATATACGCTCCCATTCGAATAGTGTTTTGTTTGTAATTCGTACAAGTCGGCTTCAATTGTATACACTTCATCCAATAGTTAAAATAATATAATATTTGGTCAAGATGTTTTTAAATTGTTTTTAAAATAGCCAAAACATCTATGAAATTATCTTTTGTAAGTTTACAAATGCCTCTGTCTATCTTTCAGGTTACAGTCTCTAATATAGAGATTGCTTTTAATAAAATCAAAGTAGGTTTTACAATGAAATTTCAAACAAAGTGAGAAATTATTTTAATTTTTATTACAGAAAATTAGACGTACATACTTAGGTGTGTTCAATTCTTTCGTTTAATTATATATAATATTAAGTATGGATGAACCTGTAGCAACAAAAGAAGAATCAAAGAAAATCTCAGCAATTAGTAAAGAATCTATTCATCGTATATGCTCTGGACAAGTCTGCACTGAAAAAATTAATTTTTACCATAAAAAATGAATTGTAAATTTAAATAGTTTATTTATTTACAGGTAGTAGTAGACCTTGCTGTAGCAGTAAAAGAGCTAGTAGAAAATAGTTTAGACAGTGGTGCTACATCTGTTGAAATAAAATTAATTGATTATGGAAAAACTTGTATAACAGTCATTGACAATGGTAGTGGAGTTTTGGAAAAAGATTTCGATGGACTTGGTAAGATTTTCACTTTACATTTTCAATTTACAAATTTTTTTTTAATTACAACGATCGTTTTTAGGTTTGAAGCATCACACATCTAAATTAAAAGATTTTTCTGATTTATTACAAGTTGAAACATTTGGTTTTCGAGGGGAAGCATTAAGTTCACTTTGCTCTTTATCAAATTTAAGTATCATTACTAAGCATTCAACTTGTCAGTATGCTTATAACTTAGAATTTAATAAAAATGGTATTTTGACACATAAAACAGAGTGTGCAAGAAATCAAGGCACAACAGTTCATGTCAGAAATATTTTTAAAAATTTGCCCGTAAGAGCCAAAGAATTTGAAAAAAATTTTAAAAAAGAGTATACTAAAATGATTCAAGTTTTATACAGTTATTGCCTAGTTTCTACAGGTAAAAGAATAATTTGCACCAATGCAATAGGAAACAAACCCGCTAGTGTAGTTGTTTCAACAAGTGGAGCTGATCAAGTGGTAGATAATATTACTGCAGTTTTTGGACGAAAGGCTAAAGAGCACTTAATTGAAATAAAATTAGACATACCAACTGAAGAAATTTTAGCAGAATATAATTTACCTAAAGAAATTTCTGTAAACTTTTCCTGGTATTGTTTCGTAAGTGACTGTGGTCATACTTTAGGACGATCTTCTCCAGATAGGCAGTTTTTTTATGTCAATGGTAGACCTTGTGACCCTTTGAAAATTAGTAAACTTATAAATCATATTTACCATAAATACAATAATAAGCAATATCCATTCGTATATTTGAATATACTATTAGAACAAAGTTGTGCTGATGTTAATGTTACACCAGACAAAAGAACAATATTGTTTACACAAGAACAGATTCTTTTAGCAACTATAAAATCAAATTTTGAAAATACATGGAATAATACGCAAGGTACATTTACAATGAAAACATTAGAAGAACTACATTTCAAAACTTATAAACGAAATATATCCACTTCTCCAGAAAATAATCCACCATTAAAAAGGCGCTCTATACAAAAATTTTCAAACAGTAGTGAAAAACAAGAAACTTGTTCTATAATGGAAAGCATTAAATACAAATTATCTAAATTAAAATCAAAAACAGAAGATCAAAAGGTTAAAGAAGATGTTATTTTAGATGCTAGAAAAGATGTGATTTTAGTAACAGAAAAAGATAAAAATTATTTAAATATTGAAAGTAGGGAAATAAGTAAAAAAATAACAGATGATGATAATTCTAAAAAATGCAAAGAAATTGAAGTTAGTAATGTGAAATATGAGAACCCTGTTGATAAAGATAATAATGAAATGAAAGTTGAAAATCATATTCAAGTTGAACCAATTATTATTAAAAGAAAAATTTCAGATCAAAACTGGAGTATCAGTTTACAGAGCGTCATATGTAGCATAAAAAAAAGCAATGAGTTCAAAAGTTCAATTGTAAAAACAAAAGGTGGAATTAAATACAGATCTAAATTAGATTCCAAATGTTCAGACATAGAAAAAGAACTGGAGAGAGAGTTAAAGAAAGAATCTTTTGAAAAGGTCTATGAATATTTCCCTTTGAAAAAGGAATTATGTCATTATATTAAAAAAAAAGGTATTACAATTATTTTTTACAAGCATTCATTTCTTGATATTACAGATGCAGATTATAGGTCAGTTCAATTTAGGATTTATAGTGACTAGACTAGATAATGATGTTTTTATTCTTGATCAGCATGCCAGTGATGAAAAATTTCGTTTTGAAAAATTATCTAATGAAACAAAGTTAAAAACTCAAAAATTGATTGTGCCGAAAAAATTAAATTTCCCTGTTTTAAATGAAACTATTCTGATTGAGAATTTAGATGTGTTTGAGAGTAATGGTTTCACATTCTGTATAAAAGATGAAGGTAATCTCTTATTTGTTTCACTCATAAACTGATAATATAAATTTTTAAATTATTTAAATTAATAGGAAATCCTAGTAACAAAATAGAATTGACGGGTATGCCTGTTAGTTATGGTTGGCAGTTCGGTCAAGAGGACATAGAAGAATTAATATTTATTGTTCGAGAAGGTGGTGTAGATGGTACTGGTACTGTAATTCCACGACCTAGTAGAGTACGACAAATGTTAGCCTCAAGAGCATGTCGTAGTGCAGTCATGATTGGAAAAGTTCTCAATTTTACTGATATGAAACGATTACTAACGCAAATGGGTCAAATGAAAAATCCTTGGAATTGTCCTCATGGAAGACCGACTATACGACACTTATTGTCGTTAAACCTTTTAAATCGATAAGACTCAATTCATTCATTGTACAATTTGTACATTGTAAATTAAGTCGATATTAAATTCAACAACTGTGTATATAAATTTCAATTACAATATAATTTATAAAAATATTTAAGTGTTTATTCATACAAATTTCTACACTAAATCATCTGTAGTTGAACAATAATAAATGTTACATTAATTTATTACATTTTTTTAACGTATAAAAATATTAAACACTAATAGTTCTAAATATATTCAATCCTGATAGTGCAGTAGATACAATTGTACCAGGACACTGAGGATGCCAGTGAAGCTCTTTTACATCAGTTTGTCCCTGATGAATAAAAAGCAATTGAGGTGGTAATTTCGCTACTTCCTCTTCTTCCATTCCTTCTGCATTTGGATCTGCTTCTACAGACAAATCCCATTGTGCAATTTGGTCATCAGCACCACCCGAAGCAAATACTGTTGTTTCTTGAGGATGCCATTCAACAGTTGTTACTGGTGCTGTGTGTTGTTTAAATGTTGCTACAGGGGATGCTCCATCATTACTGAATTGACGTAAGTCCCACACGCGAATAGCTCCATCATCACCACCAGATACAAGAAATTGTGTTTCTTTACGATTCCAAGATATGACATTTACATCTGCTGAATGAGCATCTGTAGCTGTTAGCATGCAAGCTGACTGTGGATTTACTCTAGTATCCCAAATTTTTATGCTGAAACGTATTTAATCAAATATTGTAAAACACGATAACGCATTAAATATAACTATTTTTATATAAAAGTTATATTTTTATACCTTTTATCAACAGAACAAGAGGCTAGTACATGTCTCTCATTTGGTGACCACTGGAGATCTTCGACACTGTGAGGAGCATGAGCATTGTAAGGTCTTTGATCAACTGTCCAAGAGGAACTTCCTCCAGAATTGCTATACCGCCAAATATGTATATTGCCTTTACAGTCTCCTGAAGCTAATGTACCGGATTCTGTAGGACACCAATCCAAACCATATCCTTCACTTAAATGGCCTTTAAAAGTAAAAATAGGTTTCACTGCATTTTCAGATTTTTCACATTTCTTTTTGTAAGCGGATAATAAGCTGGGAGACTCCAAAACTCTCAATTGCTCATTTAAGTCCCACAAACTAACACGCCCCAATTCACTCCAACTTGCTGCAATTGTTGTGTTGCCCATTTGAGTGCACCTACATTAAGAAAAGGATTAAGTTGAATGGATTTATTTCAAAGTTTGTAAAGTTTCTACTAAAAATGTTCAACCCACCTGACTCTATTGATACATCCTTGATGCTTCATTGAAGCAACATTCATTACAGGAGATTTTGTATTATCTTCATCTTCAGAATCACTAGACTCTTCATCAGAATCATCTTTTACTTTTGTTCCATGAAGATTTGACATTTTCATAACGAGTAAATTATTTACATGGGCTCTAGGAGCTTGTGTACCAGCCAATAAATACATTGTTAATGGGTACGATTCTCTCGAGTCTCCAAGTTCATCTTTAATTATTTCAAAACTTAAACATGGTGCACCTGTTTGTGCCTGGTGTAAAATACGATATGCTGATTCGTCAACTACTAATTCTTCTCCAGTTTCCATTTTATTTCCTGGGAGAAAAACTTTTTTTGGTTGTGCATCTTCAGCTTGGTTGTTGTCTTCTTCTTCATCCATGCTATCGTCATCATCCTCACTAGTTTCTTCTTCGCTATCATCTTCCATCTCCTGATTTTGGTTATCTGTAATTGGCTCCATTTCTTCTGCCATGTTCTGAGGTAGAAAGAAATGAACTATTTAAGAAAGAACAAATTTTTTGCAAGCGCCCTTATTAAAAAAGGTTTGAAAAATAAAATTTGTGAATGTTCCAAATAAACATGCGTGAAATATACTTCTAACCTTAAATTTGAGTGCAATCGATAAAAATATTGTATCGAACTGTTAAATTTTGATAAAATTAAATAAGGTATAAAAAAAAATACTATGCATATAGATTATCAATATTTCTCTAGAGCTTTTTGAGAATAATAATTCTATTCGGCGGTTACATTCGCGTCGTCATTAGTGTTTTTGGGTATTCGGACAGAGTCTACCCGGCGGACAGACGGACTGCTTGCAAGGGCCTTGCACACGGACACGTGGTTATTACCAGCACGGCGCATGCGCATACCTTTTTAATATTTTTACGCGCTCCGCCGTAATGGCACAATGACGTCCCAAGACAGTCACGAAATGTTCGCATAATGGAGTCATTTAAAGTACGATCATTCTAATTTTTTAAATCTTTAATAACACTTCTTATTAATCAGATACTCTGTAGGTAAATAGATATTATAATGATTAAATTATAATTGAAAAATTTAATATAAATTTTTTTATGTAAAAATATTTATTACAGTCTATTGGCTGTGCCGTCTCAGTGAAATTACGGGATGTCTTTCGTCCAGAACAAACGTGCTGTTATCAGGCGGCGTAATTTTACTGCGTCTTACTCCGACTAGAAGGCACATCGAAGGCACGGCGTGCCTTCGCTGTGCCGAACGGACCGACACTTATAAACGCGCGTGCGTATAGCGGGCGACCCGCCGTGATAGATCATAGACTGCACAACGCTACTTGCGCGAAGCACGGCGTTCCGTCACGGCAACGTCTGTGGGCCGCCCGTCGTGCGGAGCTTCACGAATGTTATCTGGGAAACTATAAGTTTTCTACGTTAAGTGGATTCATATATCGGCCGAGATAACCGGGTTTAAAGAATTATTCTTTAATATTTTCATAAATTAATTTAATTTATGAAGATAATTAAGTGTTTATTCATACAAATTTCTACACTAAATCATCTGTATTTGAACAATAATTAATGTTATATTAATTATTGTTCAAATTACACTTTTGTAACGTATAAAAATATTAAAATAAATCAAGCAAGAGCACTGTACGACTGTACCGACTGCTGACGAGTGTTTCCGAGACGTGACACGTGAGACGAGGGACGGTGAGATCTGAGCATCTGAGCATCTGAGCATCTGAGCTGCATGAGCGGTTGAGCACAAGCACATGAGGGATTACATTACAAAATTAAGATACTACATGGATATCGACTCTATACATGATCAGCTACTTATAGGCTCTGGGCAAGAGGTGAATGCCCGAATTATTGAACATTTATCGTTAATAGGCTATTAGACGAGGTTTTCTTATGCGTTCATGCAAAATATTAATTACAAAGACTTGGTAAGTTGTAAGTACGATGACGATAAGCACAAACGACTTCAGGGTCAATCATTTTTATGATTGCCAAGACAACAAGGAGAGTTTGCTTTCTGGGCTGAGAAAGATAGCGATTAAGCACATGTTTCGTGTCGACATGTCATTAGTCTATCATGCATTCATGCATAGGGCTGCTATCTTCTCTGGAAATAATTGTGTAGTAAACACTTTTCATACAGCAGCGATGCATTTTCATTGCGTAATCGAATATAATTATTCCCTATCGAAAAAAAACGTAGTTTGCGAAATTACACTACATTGCATACGTTAAAAATTATTTTAGCTAGTGAAACTTATATCATTGCATGTAATAAATTAAGCAAAATCTGCACAGCCGTGTACATTTTGGAAAAGAGAATGAACCAGGGGAGCATCAAATAATGACTCAGAAAACTGCTCCTGTATGGACCAGTTTATTAGCAATTCATATTAATAATAATTAGCATAATTAATGTAGTTATATGTATAAAATACAGCAGTAATAATTATCGTAATCCTCACAAAGGACAGGTGGGAGAGACAGGTGACAGGATAGGATGGAAATGTTTGTTTGCCAAACATGTTTCGATGATACGTGATTATTAGCTGTGCTTATTAAAGTGAGGGCTGTTTCCAGAGTTATTGACCAGCTGGATTGGTGCCATTGGACTGTGGGGATACTGAGCCAGAGGCATATTGGGGTTATTGCGCCGAGGGTTTGTATTATGAAGGCTGTGTAGATAAGAGCGCTGGACAGGTTTGTGCTGTGCGAGTTGGAGAAGAGCCTCTGGTATAGAGAACCACTTGCGCTTGCGACCAATAGAGCGTGAATCTTCCCATTCTGGTAACTCCTCTGTTACTCGCATAACCCAAACTTGGGTTCTGTGTTTGTGTTCGACATTCTGCTAATTAATAATAAATGGCATTAGGAAAAATAAGATGAGATAAGCTATAAGAAAAATGAAAAAAACAAGATATACCTCGAAAATACCAAGACATCTACCCAATTGTCCCAGCACTCCAGCCTCTTCACGAACCTCACGCAAAGCTGTCACTGCAGGTTCCTCCTCTGGTTCAACTCCTCCACCAGGGACAATCCAGCTGTCGGGTCTTCGGCTAGATGTCACCAGTAATACCTACAAACGGAATATTAAGCATTGGAAATTTGAAAGAGTAAAGAAAAAGCTCGAAGGTGTAGGCTTGTGGAAGAATGTAAATTTCACTCACCTCATCCTCGAGGTCGTTTTTAACACAGATACAGGCTGCCCTGCGCCTGTAGCCCTCGGAGTCATAGATACGAATGGAATTTGGTTTCTCCTTGACCATGTTTCGATGAGGATAACGGTGTCAGTAAAGAAACCGGAGGCACCAGAGCATTCTCGATCGCGCGGAGCCGCGTAAATGTTCGTCAAACGGCCAGCGAGACCGGGCCTCGCTCCCGCACTGTCCCGCTCGAATTCGCAGCAGCCAACATGTTCATCGACGAGCACCAGGAATACTAGCTAGTCACACAGTTCCTGCTGCTGCTGTTGTTGCTGTAGGTTTATAGCTACTTGGTGTATCTCTTCTCCGTCGAAGGTGGTCCTTGCACTGCTGCGTACACCCCCACGGCGAAGCGGAGGCGGCCTTTGGGCCTAGCGCGCGCTAAAACCAACTCGCGGCGAATACTTAACTGATGTATCTGTGTAACTCTTTGCTCGCCTTTCTTCTTCTATACTTCTGGTTCTCCTCTTTAGGCTCTTTAGTTGGCAAGTACGGAGCTGCAGAACGACTCGTGATCTCCGCTCCTACTTATAACCTCAAAAATTTGTGGACAGCGCCCCAATACACTCGATATACTTACTAGCACAGTCACAGTCGTAACACGGCTTGATCTCGATGAAGTGCTTCCTTTTCTTCCAGCAGCAAGTCGGCGATCGGCCGCCGCGACTGGCCGTTACTGGCCTTTAAGCAAACACATACTTTTACCATGCCAGACGCCTTTTTGCGCACACTCAGCCCGTCAGTCGTGACGCTTGCTGCTATCTCTCTCTCTCTCTCTCTCTCTCTCTCTCTCTCTTTCTCGCACAGCTAGTTATTTACTCATAGGCGTCAAGATTGCTGCTGCTGTTGGGTGCTGATGATGTTCTCTGGCAATGCTGACTGCTGTTGCTTCCGTCGTTGTCGTTGCCGTCACAAGTTTGACCCGTTGCGGATAATATGCCACTCTGTGTGTGCAGCCGAGAGCTACTTATAATGTAATGCAAAAATTTGCGTGCCGGGCGACTCTCCGATGTATACCCTCTCTCCCAGTTCCACTACCACAGTATACCACCCCTCTCTCTGCTACCTAGCCGTCTTCTGGCGTTCTGTCGTCAATTTCCTATAGCTATATATGTATATGCTATAAGTACACGATTGTAGATATAATTCCTCCTCTTCTCTCTCTCTCTCTCTCTCTCTCTCTATATATATATATATTGTGTAAGTGCCGGTCTTAATTTTTTCTCTTCTAGTAGAGAGCACGTTTCTTTGCCGCTACATCGTCTTGATCAAACTATTTGTAGATTGTAGATATATGACATTGTTTTCTAGTGTATTCTCATTATACGATTGCATTAATATCTCTTTCTGTGTATTATGTATTATCTCGTACATTCTGCAGATATGACATATCAAGCTGTTCGAACTATGTAATTTACCTGATGTATATACATATATAGTAAACAAAGGTTCGAAAGTTCGAGTTTGAACAAAGCTTTATATTTATTACTACTTTTTTCATCGTCAAAATATCCTGCTAATGAAAACATAAATTTTACACACAGCAAGACAAATAATCTTAACCGTTATCTAGCATTAAGTAATAAAGTAAACGAATGAGAGTGTATTTTTGTTACTCGACAGTTACAATCACGCAATACGGAAAAGGACAAAATAGTTCATTGTGTCACAATACATAAAAGAATACTTTTTTAATTTAAAAAAAATCACTCAAACATTTTGACACTTTGAAAGTTACGATGGACATAACATTTGTGGACTGTTTTCAACTGAAAATATGAACATCTTTCTTTTTATTATTACCATATTCCCTAAGTGTAGGACAAAAATAGATTATTAAATGAAGAGGAAAGACTGAAAGGTTTACAAAGAAAAACACTTCAACTTGTGAAACGCGGTAGTCTGACCATTTGACGACAGAAAAACTAAGTACGCGCAAATGCATGCGACAGACTGATTAATGATGAAAATCATAAAATCGCGGGGTTTACGTTCAGGGCGACCTGGCGATACCCGTCAATATGGATGGCACAAGCACAACTCACGTTTTGAGATTACAGTAAGATTTAGTACGTGAGACTGGTTAAACGCTACACGTGTACGCGTTATATCATATTCTTCATACACTGTCCACAATTTTGGATTCAATACTTATAAAAATAATATGCTCTTCAATCTAATCGGTATTTGAGAATAAATTACAAATGTCCATACAATTAACTTTTTTTATATTTTTTTATTTATTTTTTATTTATTTTTTTAATAATGTTTCTAAACTTTATTATATATACACATCATTGTTTTAACAATCTCATCAAGTTTTTTTTATTCAAGAGGAAAAGGGGAAATGTGTTTTTTTGCGCTCCTGCTTGTTTCTGCATTATTTAGCATTGTTTTGTTGAATTTTTATAAATGGTCGACAAAAGTAAAATATATAAACGACAACGCATTGTTGCTCCGAGAATAGAAAAGGTCGAAGAAAACCTTTTAGTGTTTGTCATAGCAGCAACACCACATCTGTTCTCGAGTCTCGTGCATTCGACTCCCCTTTTTATGAAAGTATCAAAAATATCCTTTCTAGTACTCGTGCCCCAACAGACAACAAAAATCATACATAGTCTTGGTAGTAAAATCATTAAAAGTATATAACTAACTTATTCTAATATACAGAGCTCACCTGCTAACTATGCAAGGTCCGTTCGATTAAACTTCGTCCTGATCCCTCTTTTTTCGTCACAAAATAAAAGAATATAATATTATATAATAATATAACAATGATCGCAATAATAATTTTAATAATAGTAATAATAATGATAATAATGATAATAATAATAATAATAATAATAATAATAATAGTAATAGTAATAGTAATAGTATTGATATTTAAAATAATAATAATCGCCGTTTCGCTCAGAGCGCTGAATTTAATTCATTGATAAAATTGTAAAATTAATTCAGATTGGTTTTTTGTTTTCATTATAAATATGTTACAATCGAGAATGTGTCTTGTTGTTTCATTTTTGTTAAAGCGACAGCGGTAAGAGAGTAGTTAATCGTAGATACGTATAGGTAATAGCATTGTATCGTTGAATCTTATGGCGATTTTTTAATGTCTCTTAGACTTATGAGTAGAAGAGTTAGAGGGTTCAAATTTGTAGGTATCTGTCCTCTTGTTTGTTTCGATTGAATCGCGCTATGCGTCGGCCGAAAATGCGACGGCCAAAGTCGCATCCTCGTCGCATGCACGAAATCAGCACATCGCGGACTAGCGGCCACCTTGACTAGCTTGATTTCCATAACCTCTGCTTCGTGTTCCCCGTATTTACTTCGAACCCTACGGGCGATGACAACTCCACGATTGACATTGCTGTAAATGTCGACCGGGCATCGCGACAAATCATTTTAGTGTTTCACTGCTTTCCCAAGCTTCAAGCTCGCATCAATCGCCAGGGTGTTCGGGGCAACTGCGATTTACTTGGAACCACTTATCGATGCAACTGAAAAACAAAATAGCAAATCCTTTTAATATTACATCAATAATTCTCTTTCGGCTAATCATTTTTTATTCAATATTACGTCAAAAATCCCCAATCAATCTTCCTACAATCAAATAATTAATCTAATCTTATTGACAAAATGATATTATGCAAGATGATAAGCGAAAAACATTAAGAATTTACGTATGTGAATGAAAAAATCGAAAACTTGAAGTTTAGATTTATTTTTAAACTATTTAACGCATAACACTTACAACTATAAAATGATCTAATATATATATATATATATATATTTATTTATTTATTTATAATGCATACTAATGATCTTTTTTACTAGCAGTATGGATTATGCTCATGTAAACAAATAATGTACTAGATTTAAATAATTGATAATACTAAAAGATAGAATAGATTTAACCATTGCTAGAGTATGTTTTATTCTTAGCATTATTTTAAATGTATACGTTAAATATATCTCTTGAATTGCTAGAATTATCGAATTATAGCGATAAAGGCGAGACGATAACAACAAACTTAAGTTTAATGAGACACGCTCAAATTATTTGGACATAAGAGGAAAAAATAATAATATTTGAAATGGCTTGGAAATATATTTTATACGCTTACATGTAATTTTAATACAAGTAAGTAATACTTACTTTTTGTGATATATGCAGAGGCAGGGCAAGCGGGCTATCACGTCGCCGACTTGAAGATCTTCCAAGCAAATTACGCATTCACCCTTTTCGTCCGCGAGTACATCCTCTGAAACAGGAATGTCATTTTTACTCATTTACTTTTAAAAGTGAACTTGCTCTGTTTTATTGCGAATTTTACTCCTACTAACATTGTCGAAGATCGATTCAAGTAGATGTATATTTGTTTACATCCATGACAATTAGAATTACCGAAATATTTTTTGTTTTTTTTGCAGATGAGTTCCCACTACCATGTGTTCAGTCAGTTCAATTTCAATATTTTCCAACTTTTATCCAGAATTAAAAATTTAATTATAATTATAATAAGTAAGCACGTGGTAATGATATTATTAGGCGCGTGCAATATATGTGCAATATATGTGCAATCTATCGAATTTCTCAATACTTATTTATTATATAATATTATTTATGCAATTATTATCGAAGTATAACAAAAGACGTAGAATAATACTCTACCACGTTAGAATGTACAAATTTGACCTATATGCGTGCGCGATTGGATATTTTCAAAAGTAATAACTCCACACGTTTGAAATGCAATAAAGTATAGATGAAAGTATACTAACGTGCGAGAAAAAGGTCAAAACTAATGGTTAGAATAATGGATTTTCCGTAAAATCGCACCTTGAACAAAATCTATCTATCTTTTACTATGCATTGTTTTAAAATTCTTTTCCGCTTGTCCACCGATAGTTTTCCAAATTAACTTTTCATTATAGAGTTTCTATTTGTTCATGTTCATTACATAAAGCTAAAAATGAGAGAAAACATCAAATAAACCGCTTACCATTGTAACTAAGACGTGGTTTAGTTAAACACATAACAAGGTGACATTCTATGTCATCTGGTAGAATGAATTTGGAGCATACTGGGCACTTTAAACCTTTAACAGAAAGCACAGAAAGTTATCAGTTGTGAATAATGAAAGGACAATGCAATAATATATCATCTCATATCGGTTAAGTACCATAAAAAACTCGTCTGACCGCGTGCGCCGGCACAACTTCGGTTTCGGAATCATGCAAGCACGAACTCACTATTATTCCCATAGTAAAAGCGGTTAAATCTAATTCGAGCCATTGCAGCACACTCAAACGAAAATCAACATCTCGTTGGCATTCTGACGGACTGTCACTGCTACAGCGAAATCAATAAAAATTCTAGCCGACGTTCTGAATAACGGTGTCGGTGACCTAATGTTGCGGAATTGTCACTTGATGTGATAGAACATGTCAAGTCGACCATATTTGTATTTAGTGTTTAACTTCGGCACTCGGAGGGTGGATTATCCATCGATTGTACGCGTTCGCCGGTTACCAGGCCAACTAGCCGAGCAACGCGTTCCAAAACAAACGCCCTTATAGTTATACTTCTGCTTTCATCGGCGTGTGTACATAGTGGTGGTGGTGGTATGCTATGACGACACTGCTACTACCACCGCATCTAACACAACCACCTTCTCCGTCGCTCTCATCATCCTCTCTTGCATTTGCAACGTCTAGGACTATGTATATTCTTGAATATAGATTTAAGTACACGCTGTTCCATTCCTGCACACTGATTTTCCTCCAGCACACTTGCTCAATTCGCGGACATAACCTCAACCTTCCCCCTACTACCTTCCACCCGCCGCTCCTCTCTCAAGCAGAATATATTCGCGAATGATGAGCACACTCGGTACAGGTTAGGTTCATTACAAAAGTGGTACCGTCACGCCTCACGATTCATAATATTATACGCACGAGTCGCTCCAGAAAATCCTGATTGACGGTATTTACACACATGAACCGACCAACGCGGAAATTCCGTCGCGATACGACTGAATACTTTCAAATACGTAGTAGAAATTCTCGCGAGAGTGAAAAAATACGGAGAGAAAAAAAGCGCAACACAAAGGAAAGCCTTTACACATGTAGTAGATGTACAGATCGCGTTTTTTTCGCTCATTACTTTGTAATTTCGATTATTATATAATAGAATGCAATGAGGTCATTTACACCACGCATTAGATCCACACTTTTTTCCTCGTTCTTTAAGTCGCACTCACCATTTAGAGACCAAATGTGAGAAGGCAAGCTGTGTGCGGCGTAAACTCTACTGCTTTCTTCGTCTAAATCGTCTGCATCTAGTTGAGGTAGTCCTAGCACCTGACCAACACCTACTCCTACCGCAGAGGCAAGAGCACCTTGTTCTGCTGACATGTCGGGCACCGAACTCAAAGATCTTGCTCTTTGTCTGCTATCCCCTGATACTCTTGACGACTGTGACTGATTAGCTTGTTGGTGTTGATGCTGGAGCATACTGACACCACCTGGCAGGGAGCGCAGTGTGGAAAAGCCTTGCATAGTCGTCTCATTTGTTCCTGTGGAAGATTGGTCATTGCCTCCGGCATTCTGTGTGATGGTGCTGGTCTTTGCACCCATTCCTTTTTTCAAACTCGAATTCTACTAAAACTCTCTGAAACACAGAAAATGATATGAAAACAAATATTTCAATGGCACTGTTAAAGTTCAAAGCAAAAATCTTTTGTTCAAGCATCTATAAATAGAGCAATTCTCTTGGGAGCACAGTTTTTTGAGAATAATGCAGCAGTGACAGGGAATTGGATGACAAGGAAATTGGCACAAAAGTGCTCAGAAGCAGGTGCAACGATACGACGTAGAATGAAAAAGTTTCTGAATGAATTGAATGAGAAAAAGAGAGATGTGAAAAAAGGATCTTCTAACCTTTTCAAAGACGACGTTTTGAGTTACTGTTTATTTTCTCGACGGAGTCTCTGGCGAGCTATGTGATTGCACACTGACGCCGACGAAGACAGCGACGTCGAACGGGGGAGAGAGAGGAGTGGAGACGACTGAGAATAGCCGCCTCTTGGTGCGAATTTCGCGGGGAAAAGGCTGGCAGTCAAAGATGTGTGCTGTATACGCACTTTGCTTTCAGTCTCTATCTCTCTCCCTCTTATTCCGTCTTGGCTGCTACTATAGCGCGCGCGGCAAGAGAGCGACGAAGTTGTTTCGGTCTGAGCGACGAAGACGTTTTCTTTTTTCTCTCTCTCTCGATCTTTTTCTCTCTCTCCCTCCGGTACGCGTTGATGTCGAGAGGAGACACTCGCACAAACACACGCGATAATCCCCTCTTCCCTCTCCACTGTTTTTTTTTCTTCCTAAGGGTTCTCTGCTGTTTCTACTGCTGTTTCTACTGCTGTTTCTACTGCTGTTTCTACTGCTGTTTCTACTGCTACGTGATCTGTTCTACTCTTGACTTCACAGCTCGAGACTTCGCTTTGCTGCCGTATACTTATAGGCGTGCGTAAAACAACTCCTATTTTTTATCGCACTTTCTTCTCTTCTTCGTCGCTCCCGGCGGAGATCCTCGCGCTACCTCCGCTTGACGCCTCTTTGTCTTGCAAACTGCCGAACTCTGCGAGAAAGAGAGTGAAAGAGTGAGAGAACCGAGAGAAAGAGAGGGAGAGAGAGAGAGAGAGAAGGAGAGCGCCAGAAGAGGCTATGCTCACGTCCGCACGACTGAGTTATACAGACAAGAGAGGGAGAGTAAAGGAGAGAGAGTGGAGAGAGAGGAGAGCGAGGAGAGGAGAGCGAGGAGAGGAGAGCGAGGAGAGGAGCGAGGAGAGAGAGAGAGAGAGAGAGAGAGAGAGACGAGAGAGAGAGAGACGAGAACGAGATATAACAGACTGGATGCTAGAGCTGCTACTGCTGCAAACAGAAACAGAAACAGAGCGCGAAAATTCCACGAATGCACACACACAGAGCAAACGATGATGAGCTTGAGCACCTTTCGTATTACAGGTATAATGTTATGCGTTAGAGGTATATAGTTATGGACTCAAGCCGACAACGATGTTTTTCCAATAGAACATTAAATACAAGCGACTGAAGGTCAATGCGGGTCACTTTATTCGTCCGGCTTATGATGTCAATATAAAGTCGTATACTAGGCAAGCTTATAGCAGTAGTACGAACAGCTGGATTTCGTAATTAGGATTTGCCGTAGCGGCAAGGGGCAAAGATAACTCATCCCACGATAACGGCGGTAAAGAGCACAGCAGTAGTGACTGCACGTCTCGCAAAATATAGCCCAATATCTTTGGCGATGCGCGAGCGCGATAAACAAAGGTGATATGTGTGAGAGTGTAATTTTCTTCGTTGTTCGCTCTTGACAGTGCTATACCCAATGAAGATAGATCTGGTACAGCTTATATTATGTACCAGCTGTATCTCTGCTCGATGTGTACAATGTGCCGTGTATTGTATACAATATATTTATTATTATTACCGCCGCTGTGTATTACTGATAAGCGGTATGGAAGGAAAATGGGGCTATTAAGACAGCAGGAATGAGAAACGTGGAATTCAGGAATGCAGTAGCGTACAAAAATTATCATTTTTTTATATAATAATTTGCAGTATTTTCATAAAATATATGTTTTTCATTTATTTAAATTTATATTTATATTATATTTATATTATACTTAATGAATCGATTCACATCCTTTTTTTTAATGTAGTATGACAAACAATCATTTACGATCCTTTAGTTTTAATGATATTATAAATAAAAGAATAATTTTTTTTTTATTTTGATGAAATAAGGTTCACATGTTTTTGTTCACAATTATAAATTATTGCACTTATCGTGTTATTAAAATTTCGCAGTAAATTGCCAGATCGAATTATAATAAAAAGTATATAATAAAAAATATAATACATAATAAAATTATACTTCTTTTGGCGGTATATTGTATATATAATATATAATATATATACCACCCACACATGCGTCCACCTTGTGATTGTGAAGTGTGTGTAAGTGTAACCGAAAACTGAGACGTGAGACCTGACTTGAGAGTCTTGAGACGGCATTGACGGCAACGATTCGTTGCGAACGAAAGACGAGTAGGGAGGCACAACGTAGTTGCCGCTTTATTATTTCGTACTTATTGTAACTGTACATCAGTTACAAATTTTCATTTACTTCATATAAACAAAGTACTTTAAATAAAATGGCTGGAGGAAAAAACGCACAATTTGGATTTCAACCGGTAAGCGTCAAATGATTAGAATATATAGTATTAAATAAGGTTAGAAAGCACGTTATTTATTTTTAGGACTCCGATGTACATATTTCATTTGAAGATCAACAAAAAATAAATAATTTTGCTAGGAAAAATGCTAAAATGGAAGATTTAAATGAAGAACTGAAACTTAAACAGGTATGCCACCTTATTTTAAATCAAGATATTCTGTGAAATTCATTGCTGCAAAAGTTACCTTATAAGGTTCTTCTGTGTATGAGGTATCTATTCGGTATATTCATTTCTGCCAAGTAATAAGTTTTCAAAATTTTTCAGAATGAATTACAAAATTTGAGAGATGCTGTCAGTGAATTGGAGTTATTCGATGACGATTCTAAAATTCCTTTTCATATGGGTGAAATTTTTGTTAATCATGATTTATCAAAAACGATGGTAATTTTAATTTTTTTTTTTTTCAATTTGTACCACATTTTATGATTTAGTCTTTAATTCATATTTTTGTATTTTATCGCAGAGTTGCCTAGAAGATGCTACAGTGAAAAAAGAAAAGGAAATAGTATTGTTAGTAGAACAATGTACTGCATTAAAAAGTTTGATGTCGGAATTAAAAACACAATTGTATGCTAAATTTGGCAATCACATAAATCTAGAAGCAGATGAAGAATAAAAATAAATAGTATAATTATTGATAACTGACAATAATAATACCCTTTCATATACATAGATTAATATTTCACATAAATATTAAAATTTCTTTAATAATAATATAATATAGTTATAGTTAATTAAATTGATAAAAATGTTTATTGTGTCTTTTGTATTTTTAATTTTTTTACACTTATTAACAATGTGATAGTTCATTTTCTAAAAAACTACAACTTTTAACCTCATATGTTGGCATAAAACAAACAAGCTTCGTTACAAGTAAATGTAAAGATATCATTTTTGTAATTATATGCATAGGTAATTTGATTTGAAATTTAATTAGTAGTTCATTATAATTGATTACAAAATTTAATTAATAATAACTAAATAATCACAGCTTAGAACAATGAATATGGTTAGGCGAACAAATTTTGTCACTCAATTAACTTTATCCAACACAGCAAAAAATGATTCTTTTTCTCTTTATTCTTTTGGACGGTAAAATATACTCTGTTTCTAAATCACATGATCCTCTTAATGTAGTGCTTGCACTTGTAAAGGAAGTAGGTGACTGAAGGCTGGATGATTGTAAAAGTGAAGTGTTACTGTGAACTCTATCAAGGCTTCTCTTATTATTTGTATTTGGAGTAAAATGACTATCTTTAATGTGTAATTCCTGTTGAAAGTTTGGTTCCGTTATTTCAGTTTCATCTTCGTGTGCACTTAGTCTATGTTTTTTTTCTAAAAGTAAAGTTAGATCTTCTCCTTCCAAAGGTAATACTTTTAAACTAGGCATGAATTGATAAAAATTCAAATCATCAAAATCAACCTCTGGTGATTGGGGTGTGATAACTTCTGGATTCTTTTCCTGAAAGTCTTTTTTAGCATTCATAAGAATTTCATTCTGAAGAAAATCTCTGAAAACTTGTTTAGCTCGATCGATTTTTTTAAGGTTTGATCTGTTTCCTTCAGTTATGGCACATTTGCCAACATCAAGTTGGAACCTTCCTTTGGATAAATGAGTAGAAGTATTTTGGTGAACTTGTCTCTGTTCATCTGATGGCGTTTGTCACTTATCAATGAGAAAAGATTGATCACTTTGCCGACGATGCTGATACGTGAGAGGAGCTGCCAGTCTACTATCTTTACTAATATAATATTCATTGAAATCAAGTCGAACACTTAACAATTGCAAAGAGACATTTTCAGCAGAGGCAAGCATGAGAAGGAACTTTTTGACACGATCCTGTAAAATATACCAAAATGCACATATTTATTAAACTTTAGTTAAAATAATTATTAAAAAAATATTTAAAAGAAAGTTACCTGATAAGTTCGCGATAACAATTTAAGTTTCATCGAAAGAGTATTCAAATATTTCATAAACCCACTTCTTCTCTCAACATCTTCAGCATCTTGACTTTTTGAACGGCCCCATTGTTTTTGATTTTCACTTGATGCTGTAATAAATTTTTCAGTACTCATTCGAGCTTCGTATTCAGCAGTGGCGCGGGCAAGAAAAGTTTCTTCCAGCGTTTGAAGTTCCAAAATCGGACCATAGACAGATCGAAGATGATTCATTAAGTCCTTAAAGTAAAGACAAATATTAGACCACTAGTTTAGAGATTAATTTATAAGCTTTGTAAAGTTAATACTTACTTGAGACTGCTCATCAAGAAGTGTTCCCTTTTTTACTGAAACAATGAAATTAGTATGAGCAACTATGATGTCATCTAGAGATGTTGCCTGTCCAAGTTGTTTTGCAAATACATCCCATGAACACTCAATCACCTATAAAATTAATTTAACATTATTCACAAATTAACAACATTTATTTCAAAACATTATGTTTACCTCAAATAAGAAATAGTATTGCATTTGATGTACAAGATGAACCATACTACTAGTAATTAAATGAATGTGATTTTGTATTGGCAAAATTTCTGACATTTTTCGAAACATTTTTGCGGACGTGATTTGTTGCTTCCAGATTGCTGATAAAATTGTTTCCATGCGTTTTGCACGCCAAAGAGAAAAAAACACTGCTTGATAAATTTGACGACTTGGTTCTAAAATCTAGTCTCAATAAAATAATACAATTACAAATTATAGATGTTCAAATTAATAGTTAATTAAAAAACCAATTTTATAAAAATATAATATGTACCGTTCCTATGGGACCATCGACATTATAATCAAGTGCAAAAACATCCCAACCTGTTTCATTTTCTGAGGGTGCTAACAATCTAATATCTAGTCGTTTCTGAACATCTAAATCATCCAATTTTGTGCTTGTTGCTCTTATTGCAGTTTCCAAAATGGATGAAATATTATGAGGATATAGAGAATTAGCTGGTTTAGCAAGTTCTGGTCTACAAAAGAGGTATTTGATAGTTTTAAGAATTTTTCACAAAATTAATGGTTTTAATAAATTTGTAAAGAATAATTGCTTACTCTAACAAGTGCATAAGGTGCTGCACAAAATGTCCTTGTCCTAGTAAAAGAAATCCTTTTATACCTTGCAAGTGATCCATTAAATGATATTGTTTTGTCAAAATTTCTACAACTCTTGTTGACGTTTCTTTATAAGCTGCATCCATCATAGTTTGTAATGGTCCATCAGGGTCCATATCAAAGAAAGCTTCAACTAGACAGAAAGATAATGATAATATATTATACTATGTATATTTATACAGAAATTTTATAATAAAAAAAGTAGTAATTAATACCTCCAATTTTATCAGATGAATCTAGATACACTTCAGATTCTCTACCTTGCAAAGGTGAAAAATCTTTGCACACTTCTCTTAAAAAGTTGATACTTTTTCCAGTACATAAAATTTTCTTAGCCTGTGATCTACTGATAAATGATGGGACCATTGAATCTCTAACTTGATATTTTTCATGCCACATCCTTTCTCCAGCAACTTCTGCACATGATTCGATAAAAAATTCTTTGTATGGATCATCTAGTTCACCATCAGTTAGCCACCTTAAGAGCATATTGTAAAGAGGTTCTGATACACTTTGTAAAATTATTTTGACAAGTTTCTTAACCCTAGGGTCACCATGATGACTAAACTCATATACAGTAGATGCAAGAGCTCCTCCATTTTGACCCACACACGCTCGTACAATACTTGCAAGCCATTTGAGTGTTTCAACGGGATCATAACTCCACAAATGAAGATGAGAAAGAGTCACTCGATCTAATCCTAGAGGATCCTTTACACGGTTAACTTCTTCTTGGGCATTCGCTATGAATCTGTAATATTCTGATAACTCTTTGTGCAGCACTGTAACAAAACTATCTGCTACTCTTCCATTAGTACCACTTGCAATTCTTCCTAATCCTCTTTGAATAACATTATACAAATAACCAAGTTCACTCAATCTAAGAACTGCTTGTCTTTGTGGACGAGAAATTCTTACTGTTGGATCTATTTGAAAACCGTAATTAGAATCTAGTTTCAAAACCTTTCCTTCAATTCCTTGAAAGGAATATATGAGATCTTGTACGAGAATATCTTCTGATATGCAATCTTCATCAAATATTCTGCTAGGATTTGGAGAAGTCCCCAAAAGATTTGATTCTTGAGGTAAAAATGGCACAACTTGTGCATGAGAACAAGATGTTTGAGATGAGTAGCCTAAAAAAGTAGAAACAAGAATAAATATTGATTGATTTTTACTGCAACTATTAAATAGAACAAAAAATTTTCATCACCACTAGTTGAAGCAAGTGGAATGTTTAAGCCTAATCTCATCTCTGAAAATTCAAAATTATCTTCATGAATTCGATCATTTGATTGACTTATATGCAATAGAAAGCTCAGCGTGCCAACACGATTTCTCAAATCCTGAAAATAAAAACTGATAATTCTTATCTCTGGATGCAATGAAAAAATTACAAAATCACATACCCCATCTTTCAAATTATTGTGCAATTCATCAAAAAGAATTGCATCTTGTGTAGATAATTTACTTTTTATTTGACTAGCAATCATTGTTTCATCTTCCCTAAGGGTATCAACTCCTTGTGTTGAAGATAATAAACTTAAAGAAAATTGCATACTTCTTTGTATAACTTCTACAAATAAATAAGTAATTTAAGATTGATTACGGTAAGCAATAAATGAATAGTAAAAGAGATATTTATAACAATAGTTAACCAACAATAATTAACCTTACCTGGCTTTTGTTCTCCGCATACGGAAGCAACCAGCTTCCGTAATAGATCACTAACATTTTCGGATTCAGTGGCACTCATACTTGTGCGTTTCAAATTGTTTTCAATAATTACTTACATATATACGAAAAGTTCAATCAAATCTACATGTATATCTGTTTCTCTGCGTTTAGATTCGCGCTGCGCGCTCGATTCATGCGCTACTTACATACAAAATATATAATACACATAACGCATCATGGCCTCATATGTATACATATATATATATATGTCGCAGGTCGCAGTGGTTGTGTGATCACACCAGTGAGGCAGTGAATGCCCCAACAACATCGTGTGCCGGTCATTTTCAAGCCTCGCATGATCTTTACGAATGTTGTAGTTATGACATCATTGTGACAGAATTTTGACGCGCTTCGCGCTCCGTCGTGGTGGCACAATTACACTTACACATTACACCCCAAGCCTGTCGCGATCATGATATCACGAAATGCTGGGCATATTTAGATCCCGAAATGTTCGAATAATAATGTCATTTAAAGTGTGAACATTCTAATTTTTTAAATCTATAAATTATAAAAATTATTTAAGCGGCAATAATATATATGAATTTTATCCTTTACAATTCTTATTAATCAGACACTCTGTTGGCTAATAGATCTATTATGTAAAAATATTTATTACAGTCTATTGGCTTTATATTTTCGGATAGGCGGTATTTTGCAAAGAAATTTTCAAGTTATATTTCTTTCATAAGACTAATTTTATTTTACACTACTGATTTAATTAAGATTTGAACACATATTTATTGTACATATTATATTACTATGCACAGTAAATTAATATTTAATTAGTCATATGAATCTAAAACTTTAAGTAAGAAATTATCAAATATAAGCGTTTACTATATAGTGGATACGGTACCGGAGTCCTAAATGAGTTGTCGTTAATATTTATATAATTTAAACAAATTTTTCATTCGCAAACTATAAGTTTGTACGTTAATTGTAAGACATTTAAAAGGTCTTCATGGTCCAGCCGCCAGCGGATAATATAAGTCTTCGGAGTTTCAATGACAAGGTCTAAGGTTCTAATTCCACTGAGAGCATAATGAACAAAATTCGATTAAAAAAGTAGTTGCATGTCTGTCTCATTAATCCTATACGAGTTTTGTTTTAATTTTTAAATTTTAAATTACATCTAATCTAAAAACAGCAGTCACTTTACGATTTACGAATGCACAAATACATATTTCAATAAGTCATATTTCCGAGTACGGCAACGTCACGCGTGACATCTTGCGTGCCGTCATTGTGCTTTCATTCTGATAACATATAATGTTTATGGAGCTACTACTTGAAATTCACTGAGGCAGCCTCAGTAACTGCCTTGAATTCTATGAAATTATACATTTTTTACTTGTGTACACTGTATAATAGTGCTCATTAATAATATTATACAAGAGCATTATAGAAAAAGCATAAATTAAGTATTAATACGCTGTAAATGAGATAGAACACGCGGATAGTATTGCCAAAGACGAGGAGTATTGCTTAAAAGAAAAAATGTAAAGCGAAATTGATAATTGTTATACACGACAACGCATGACATACGAAAGTATGTTTTCTAAAACTAAATACAAAGATATTGTCGCATAGCGCTTTTACGAAAAATTTTATTAGTTTTTCGTATGTACAAGAAATTACTCAAAGTGGTTTTATTTTGAGGTTAATAGCTTAACAGTATTTAAAATTTTGTGTTCCTTATTATGCAGTATGTTATATTTATATGATTTACTGATTTGTTACTTTTTTTTGCAGTTTTTGGTTTTCATCAATAGCAATATGGATAATTCAAACAAAAAATCCAGCCTTGGGTTTGGTAAAATAAGTTTTAAATTGAATACAAAAACTACAGACAATAAATCTGCAAATGTAAATAATGTTGACTCTGATTCAACAAACTCAGGATTTGGTAAACCAGATGGAATATCAAAAGATGCAAATGTACAAAGCACCTCAGGATTTGGTACTTTTGGAAAAAAGGCAATTGAAAAGAATGCTAAAGACATAGTTGAAATAAGACCTGAAGATGAAGAAGAAAATGAAAAATTACAAAAGATTATGGGTATGTCGTCGTTTGGTAAAAAAGCACGATGTTTTGATGTACAAGAAATGATGGAAAATATTAAAAAAACCATTGAGGTAACAAAACCTCTTAAAAATAATACAGATTCAATTCAGCAAGAAAATGAATCTGATGAAGATGATGGAGATGATGATTTTATTGGGCCAGCAATTCCTTCTGCAGTATTGACAAAAGCTGAAGATAAAGAATCATCAAAAACAAAAACAAAATCTAAAAATCATGCTAATGATAGTGATGATGATGACGACGATGACGACGATGATGATGATGACGAAGATGATGATCAAGGTGATGATAAAAAAGAGACTAATTTGGTTAATAATATTCCTTGTACACATCAGGTGTCAATGACTCATGGTAGTAAGGCTGTGACTGCCATAGCAGCAGATCCTTCTGGAGCTCGTCTTGCTTCAGGTTCAGTAGATTATGACTTATCTTTTTGGGATTTTGGTGGTATGGATTCATCATTGAGAAGTTTTCGAACACTCCAACCCAGCGAGAACCATCCAATTAAATGTCTTCAGTACTCAGTGACAGGAGATGTTATTTTAGTCATTTCAGGCTCAGCTCAAGCAAAAGTTTTAGATAGGGATGGTTTTGAAAAATGCGAAACCATCAAAGGAGATCAGTATATTACAGACATGGCTAGGACTAAGGGACATACTGCTTCCTTGAATAGTGGTACCTGGCATCCTTTTACAAAAGAAGAGTACATTACTTGTTCTCAAGACAGTACATGTAGAATTTGGATACTTCACAAACCAAAAGCTCATAAAGCTTTAATAAAATGTAGAGCACAAAATGGAGTGAAGACTGTACCTACAAGTTGTGCTTACAGTAGAGAAGGCACTGTTGTAGCTTGTGGTTGTGTGGATGGTTCTATACAGATGTGGGATCATCGAAAAAATTTTGTCAATCCATCTCTTATTAACAGGTCTGCACATGGTTCGGGAAGTGATATCTCAAGCCTTAGTTTCTCATACCTTGGTCAAATGCTAGCCTCACGCAGTTGTGATGACACTCTCAAACTTTGGGACCTTCGAGCTTTTGGGAAGCCGTTATTCACTGCCACAAATTTATTTTCTAGATATGACTCAACTGACTGTATGTTCAGTCCTGATGATTCAATGATCATCACTGGTGAATCTCTAACAAGAAAGCAGTCAGCTGGTCGATGTTTATTTTATAATGTCAAAACATTTGATCTAGTGCATCAAATTGAGGTTACCAATTCTCACGTCATAAAGACTCTATGGCATCCAAAACTAAATCAGATCTTTGTAGGATGTGGGAATGGTATTGTTAAGTGCTACTATGACATCAAGAGAAGTTTGAGAGGTGCCAAACTTTGTGTTGTTAAGCAAAGACATAAACAGAAGCATGTAGAAATGATGTCAACGCAGCAGATTATTACTCCTCATGCTTTACCCTTATTTAGACAAGATAGACCAAAATCTGTCAGAAAGCAGATGGAAAAGGACAGACTTGATCCAGTAAAATCAAGAAGACCAGACTTGCCTATCACTTCTGGACAAGGTGGCCGAGTTGCCTCATCTGGTGGAACTTTAAGTTCTTTCGTTATTAGAAACTTAGGTTTGAGCAAAAGGATTGAAGATGATCAGGATCCACGAGAAGCTATTTTGAAATACGCAAAGGTTGCAGAAGAAGATCCTTATTGGATAACACCTGCTTATAAAAAAACTCAGCCACAGCAAATTTTCCAATCTGAAGGCGATGCCGAGGATAGTGAAGAACCATCGAGTAAAAAACAAAAAATTTAAATACACAAAGTAGATAAAATGAAAAATGATTGTAATTATTATAAAGAATTATTGTAAGACACTATATTTAAGTTAGTAAATTAGTTTTTAAAAATACGAATGTTTGTTCATTTTGTAATATATGAATTTGTTTAAAATATTATATTTGCTCTTATGGCAAATTAGAGAATTGTACTTTCAAACTTGGCGCGGAAATGAGGAATCGGCAACGCAGCACTTCGGTGAAGTGGCACCAGGTGGCACCAAAGTGGCAATCTCTGCCGTATGCCGGGGTAATTTACTTTTGAATTTTCGAATCAATTGGCGGTTTGTCGAATGATACAAGTCACAAAGTATAATAGTGCAAAGATAAGTTTGTGCACGTCGTTTAAAAAATAACGTTATATATATTTGGAAAAGTATGGAAAGAAACGAAGAATACATTGAAATACCACAGTGTGATGTAAAGCAACGGAGGTAAGACAGATGTAGTGAATGTAGTATGAAATGATAGATAATGACACGTTCCACAGGCGATTATTGGTAGAACTAATCGAAGAAACGGTTCGTAACTTGCTGCGAAACCTCCAGAAAAAAACAACGATAAAAATGAGTTTTGACGATGGAAGAAATTCTGGCTGGAGTAACACATATTCCGAGAGTAATGGATCCTCGTCGGGTTCTTGCGGTAGTTCCACGAGGAAAAAAATATTGAAATTTACGGCAAACATTTGTCGTCAGCGTTTTGCGTTGATAATGAGAGTTTTGGAATACGTCCACGGCAATTTGGTGAAGAGTTTCGACGCTGACGATAGGGACTTTTCCGTTACTAGAAGGTCGTTCTTTTACACCTTGAAGAACGAGGATATCAAAGATTCGTCAAGAGAGAGACACAGGTCGAGTGGGCTATTAACGAGATTTCTATGATGCTGGACTGTGGTCCATGGGAACTTGGTACTTCAGCTTTCATCTTACTGTTTATTCGTTTGGAGTTTCAACTTTCAACATTATTTCAACATTATATTTAAACAGGTTTCTACACAACTAGCAAAGGTCTAGTCGCCGGAGACTTGCTTATTCACCTGAACAATTCTCGACGCGTCAAATATCAGCGGAACAATTGTCTTGCGGTGCCAGACGTAGTTGCGCACATATCGAGTATTCGTACAACCGCCGATTTCGTTCTAGTCGTCGAGAAAGACTCCGTTTTTCAAAAGCTCCTACGCGAAGATTTACCGACTTCCAGCAACTGTATACTTATTACTGGCAAAGGATATCCCGACGTTCCTACTCGTATGCTCGTTCACTTGCTCTCGGAGAAAGCAAACCTTCCAGTGTATGCCCTTGTAGACGCCAATCCCTACGGATTTGAGATAATGTGCGTCTATAGGTAAGCTTTTTTCTTTGACTATTGAATTTACGTAAATTCCGTCGCTAAATTCAAACTAATAAATAACTTTTTTCATCAGATTTGGTACATTGAATAATGCTGGATACCGAAAGCAACTTCTCTGTCCGCAGATGCGTTGGCTCGGAGTACATCAGGAAGATTTAACTCTTTATAACATACCGAGAGTTAGATTGACGAGAAGAGATTACAAGAAAATAGCAGATTTGATGTATCGCAGTTACATAGATGTCGAATTTACTAAACACTTGATTGAGATGAAGCAAGGAAAGGCAGAGATTGAGTCTGTACAACAGCCAAAGAGCAGATTTTTGTCCGATTTTTATATTCCCGAAAAAATTCGTTTCGGAAAGTTCTATTGACAGTTTTAATCTCCAGTTGAACCACGATATATTTTAAGCTTGATTTTTGCCTCAAATATTATTTTAATTCCTCCAATGAAATAGGAATTATAATTTTAGAATTCTGAACAATTTGAAAAAGAAAAAAAAAGAATATTTTCTCTGCACCGATGAATGTGTTTCTTAGTGTTTTAAAAAATAGAACATGCATTTTGTATGCGAATTTTATTATATACAAAAAAGACCGTTTGTGAATGAAAAATTTGAAAATGATACGCAAATAAAAAAATGCCATGCACTTAATCTCAAAAACTACTGCTTGTATATTTGTAGTTGTGACAATTAAAAGATTCGTTGTTCATCATACTGTCGACATGCATTTCCCGCAGTTGATACAGAAGGTCAGTCTCATACGTACTGCAAAATATAAATACAAAACAAATAGTAACTCATTCCAAAGGTATATTTCTATTTAACGTTCAAATTTCGGGCTGTGCAAATTACTAGCTCGTCTGCGTAACTTTCGAGCGTCCATAATTGGCGTGTCGGTCGAGCGTCGAACACTTGGAACTACGAAACTTGCGAAATTTGTTCTTGTGAGACGTAACTTTATCTCTCAACTGGTTCTCGTCGTCACTGCAGCTGTCGATGACGACAAGTTGCGGGACTTTTCTATACCGACCCAAAAACACGACACTATCCAAGCTAGAGACGGAACTTGATCTCGATCTATTTTGAATTTTCGTAAGCGATTTGCTCTTTTTGCGGGAAAGACTGCGATTAAGGGATGACTGCTTCTTCCTCCTGTAATTCTTGAAAGATGAGCATTTCGTCTATCTTTTTTAAGGATGCATAGCGCTAACTTTTTACCTTCGCAGTGTCGAGCGAGTCTTGCAGATTTCGCGTAAGTGGTAGGTCGGCCGTTTTCTTCTGCGTAATATTCTTTGACTAGCGTCGTCCCGTTTGATGCTTTCGGTTTGCAGTTCCTTCATAACTCGGCCGATGCAATGAGATATTTGAGACAAGCCAATTTTAAATGATTTACCGCATTAAAGTTTTTTGTTTTTAACGAGATGCCAATGCCACATAGTAAAATGATATGCTTGGAATAAAAACGTCAAGCTCGTCTATACAACATAACCTTCTGGTCATCTGCGACAGACTTTTGTTTTTTTCTTGTTTTACACGATAAATCGTCGAAATAAATAAGAAAAGTTTAATAACGCGATATAAAAGAAAAAAATAGAAACATGTATATATGCATGTATATATAGTGTCAAAAAAGAAGAACCACATTATTCAGATAATGTAACAGTTTATTGAAAACATTTCATCCGGCCGACATACCCGGTCCGAGTCTCATCTCGCTGATATTAAAAAACGCAGAGTGTCATAGTAACATGATTATTTTTGTGAATGTTACGGTGGAAGATAACTGGTGCTATAAGTCGCAAGTTCGACAGCGCTGACATTCTTAATACTCGCAATTCCCTAACTATTAATCTTCTTTGTATTCTATAATATACGTGCTATTAAAATGTGTTTAAGTAAAGAAGTTTACCCAAAGCTTCTCCTCTTCTCCTTTGCTTGTAATTTTAATTGACGCAGACTCTTCTCGAGTTTCGATACTCTATCTTTCTCCGCATTTATTGTTATTGTATTTAATTACACGTTGACTATATAATTTTCTCCCTTCGAGTTTTCGTTTTCGGTAAATGATTTTGCATATTCGTAAGCAAGTCTTCTTCTAAGAGCTGCAACGATTAAAGCGATTGGTGTTTTATGCGGTCGAAAATTCATCTGATATTATGAGCTTGTGCTTTCTTTCTTTTTCTCGCGTGAACATCGATGCAAGAAGACCTGTGCAATAATTGTTCTTTTTAATGCTTGTTTTCTTATTGTTTTTGTGATTTTATTATATGAAATTTTAGCGCAAAGGGGATCGAAGTGAGTATAGAAAATTCGAAGAATTTGAGATTCATAAAATGATTTTGATTGGATTCGCGCTTTTTGCACTCAGCGTTAGTTATTCCACTAACGAATATTGGCGGCTATCGTTTTTGTATCTTTCGTTACAACTTTATTAAAGCTATACGGAATATTTCTATACACTGCTATATCAAATAGATTTTGTCGCTGCATGTTTTTTTCTCTCTTAGGCTTCTCTCGGTTTCAATTTTTGTTTTCGCCCGTTGCGTAACGAGATGCTTATGTGTCAATTCGAAATCAATTGGATTCAAGTATTTATCTACAAACTTCGGGACTTTTTACAGTTAATAGTTTTTTTCGTGTAAAATACGATCGCTAATATAGTAGTCATGAATATTGTGTAGTAACCAGTTTATCACTGTGATTGCGACATAATCCCAAAGGATGTGAAAGAGCGATTCTCATCCTGTTCAATTTTCTGATGCAACTTTATCATTATCTCAAACCAATACACGCGTAAATAATAAGAAACGGCAATTACATACTATAGTCATGGATATAATTTATTTCAATTTTCAATATATAATAAAATTTCTCTAGTGTACAAAAATTTGGCGTGATATACAAAAACATGAAACCTTCTTGTTTGTTTCTTCCTTTCTTTTTTCAAACATAGAGCATAATTTATATCTATATGTGTATATAGTGCTTTCATCTACGCATAGAAATTTCATCGAGAGCCCCTGAAATTCGTCTTAGTTTTCGTACTTACTTAAAAATTTGTTATATCCTCTTCTATAACGTTCAACCTTTTACGCTTTACACTTAATAATTGATCGCAGCACGAAATCGTCGACCTCCCCTCATATTCTGCATCCGCGTAAATTGTTGTATTTCTTTTTTATGTAATATAACTTTATTAAATTATATTTCATAAAGAGTCTCTAAATTTTTACGATAAAGTCAGCCTTCGGTCGAAACAACGCAAATGTCTCGCGAGAAATAGGCGGCAAATTCGAAAGACATTGAACCGATTTGAAAATGAGCGGGAAACGCGCGCGCTCGTTCCTGAACAATTGCGAAATGAATCAATCTTTCGTGTTTTTTTTATATTCCACTGATGTTTCATTGAACGTTTCAACTTTACGTAATGTCGTAGTTCTCTTTTAATATTAATTGTATATCGTTCAAATCTTTCCTTATCGCAAAGCGCATTGTATACGACGTGAATTAAGGAACGTGATAATTTTTAGTATTCTGTAATTTGATTCTGTAGTACTTTCTTTGATTCTTCTGTTTCTTTTGTAATGACTTTCCGTCTATGTATAAGCATAGGTTTCATAAAATAATTGTATTCGTTTACTTTTGGAGATTTGAAATTGCGCGGTATTAGTGGCGAAGAAAAATGAATCGAATCGAGAATCTTTTTACGAATCTCCTTAAGTCCTTACAAAGTGTGATGCACACGAACGATCGGTTGATTATTGTTAATCGCAAATTTATATTTGACGTACTCGAATTCTTTTTTTGTAATCGACTTGCAAATCACATGGCTCTTTTACAGATAATAGCAACAGCACCGGTTTCTCTTAGTCGTTAGTTAACATTACATTGACTACAGTTGTTTACGCTTAATAATGTGCGAAATAACCGAAGTAAATCATCTCTGAAGGGACAAACCTCTTGCACCTTCTCTCTCTCTCTCCTTCTTATCATGTCGTTTTAGATTAAATTTATAGTAAAGAATGAGATAGGTGAAAAGCATATTATATATTTATCAAGTGTGTGAAAAAGGAAAAAACTCGATTCAACTAGACCTTTCTTCGGTCGCGACACAGCTCAGTATGCATTTAATGTCTATTTGATTCTCATTTTGAATTCGATATTATTATTCCTCGAGCAACACTGCACATGAGCTCCTCTCATTCCGCGCAATTGTCGTACGTATATGTTATATTATATAATATTATGTCTCATAGCGACATTAAAGATGAGCATAATCAAATGGTTAGTAATGATAATAATATAGATAGTTTATAAGTAGTTTTTATTTAATTGTATTTAATTTTGTTTCATCTTCATTTATTTATTGTTTGATTACTTGCACTAGCCTTGATTGTCGGCATATAAGGGCTGTTGGCACACACACAGCGTATAATTGCGGCGTGCGATATATTTATACTTGTCGAACGCGATTTTTCTCATTTCGGCTTTCCCGTCGATCTCGTTACGGCCCCCTCGATAATCCAAGCTATCAATTATACGCGCGGTTAATATTACAAACTTCGTTCTTTCGAAATAGAAAATTTGTACACTTCGTGCTGTTTGAAAAAGTTGTCGAAAGCTCATATTTCTGACGCCGTGTGTGAGTAAGCCAAGAAAAATATTCGTTCGTTCATTACTGAAAATTCTTTACGCACTACGAAATGCGATGCAAAGTATTTCTTGAAACTTGTGGATAAAGAGGCATACTTGGATCGTGGATGAGACGACTGAGGTGCCGATGGCGTTGAGACAATAACGAGAAGACAGGATAGGCGTTAATGATGGGATGATGATGATAGTTATATAACAATAACAGTAACAATTATACTATTTAAATTAATGGCATTAGAGTTTGCCGCTTTGCCCTTCTCTATAATAATAATAACGATAATGATAATGATAATGATAATACTAATAATAATAATAATAATAATAATAATAATAATAATAATAATAATAATAATAATAATAATAATAGTAATACCAATAATTTATAGTAACAATATAGCAATGCACGTTGAACAATTATTTACAAATATGTTTTAAAGGTGTATATACGTGTATCGTATGCAATTTCGTATATTTACGAATATGCACGCGTAGTACTGTGAGGCCGAAGGTGGATAACTCGCTCTGTCTTTCCCATCTACAATACGCATTGTAATTCATATTAATATCTCCTATATGCATATTTTACATCGATAATCACCTGCGCTTACTCTCTTACTAATACGCGGAACTATAGACGCGGAAAGCATTGACGCGACGACGAAAAATCATACATCATGAATATACGTAATATACGAAATATACGTAATATATATATAGTTTTTTTGGATTTAAATATAGTGCTCGAAAAACGAGAAGTTGATAAATATCGACAGTTCGTTTCAAATTTGATTGTATCGCGGGTTTTTTTGTCTTGTTGTCTGCTCGCACACACAGGTCTGTAAGGTCTTTAACGTCGAATAAATGGCTCTGGACGACGGCGCTTACAGTAATGATTCAGAAGTTACGTCCAGGTATTGAATAAGTGCGACAGTAAGAGTATGGGCGTACACAAAGATCTGGTGTGTGTGTGTGTGTGTGTGTGTGTGTATGTGTGTGTGTATTCTATACTATTTGCGCGTATGCTGAACAAGAATCGTTTCGAAACCGCTGTACTTGCATATCTATGAGTACACGATTCATAGCATATCGGTTTTACGTTAACGTACCCATAATGTATACATAACAACAGCCACGTGATGTACTTTAATAGTAAATACGTCAACAACACAACACGTACAGTATCGGCGTCGTTATTATAATATTTTTTATGTATACAGTAATCGTCAACTTCCTTGAACGTACCGCCGATTATACATATACATCCAAGTCCATGAAAATTATACAATATGTACACATTTCTATTAAGTCTTGATACGATGTACGACGCAACGAAGGCAATTCAATAATACAATCGTTTGTTGTAACTTGTTTTCTTTTAAGTTTCTATACAACGCATTGCATTCTCCATCAAAATGTATAACAGTGGAAAACTAAACCCTCGCTATATGTCGTTTCATTAAGCTGCAGCATATAATTGTATAGGAACGTCTATTATGTTCTCTTTCTCTCTTACTCTCGACATATCGCAGACTCATCATCGCATCTCATTTAAATAAACATACCGAACATTCTCGCATACACACTGTACATTTTTGTTCCGTATAACGTTCGCCGGTTGCAGCAGCACAGCTCGTACAGATTACGCGTCAGCCTTTCGCGCGAATTGACATACCTACTTTTCGCAACGATGACGCGAGCGCGAAAGACTATATTGCGTGAGAGTGAGAGGGCAAATAGAGACACGCGACCGGTTAACAAAGTGAAACTGATAGCGACGAATAGCAGGATCAACATCAGCATCAGCATCAGCGGCGGCAGCGGCAGCGGCAGCGGCGGCAGCGGCAGCGACGGCGGCGGCGGCAGCAGCGGCGGCGGCAGCAGTAGGCGAGTAGCGCTTATGTCGGTGGTAGTTCCGATGGTAGTCCGACTATGATAATCAAGCTTGACGGGCTGATCGGCTGTCGGCCGACGAGGAAGATAGTCGATCTGAGGCACTAGGAGGCATCCAGGGCGAGGCACTCGGCAAGGAAGTCCTCCATGGAATGATAGGCGTGCTCGAGCACGCCAGTCAGAGCGTGATCTTCGTCAGCATAGCTCTGAGGAGTATTGGTTGAAAAGTTGAAAAGTTCGAATGATCAGCTGAGTATGTCATACAATCTCTCGCGAGTTTATTTAATCGAGTGCACGCCTTATTGCTAGTCTAGCGTGTCCTACAGTTAATGTATAATATAATAACAAGAACGCGATTAATTCGAAATAAGAACGCAATTGTTGTGTGAATTGTTCCTTTATGAACTATTAATGATTTATTATTAATTTATAACTGTTTAATTGTACAGTAATCGCATTCGATGTCATATGCTTTGTTATTGTGTACTTACGCGCGGTGCGTGCTGTTAACGATGCTATACCTTCTTAATGATATTCTTCGGTATTTTGACTATGTTTGCTTATTATATAACGCGTGCTTTAAAATCAGCGTAGTTCATTGAGAAAGTCTTTACCTGATATCGAAAAATAACGCCGGATTCCGTAAGACTTTTGGCGAATGCCATGCCGTGGGTGTACGGCGCACTAAGATCCGCCATGCCGTGGAGCAAGTAGAGACTATGACTAGGCACAAGCCTAGCCCGCTGCGTTAAGTCAGCCTCGACGTAGCCTTTGTAATTCTCCGCCGGCGGGCCGAGCACGCGCTCCGTGAAGGCCGAATCTGCAAATGCGCAAGACATATTATTTATATATATATGGTATATATGTATTGCGCGACGCGGCGAAGAAAATTCTACGCAGTCACGGGTCACACTCACTGTAGTAAAGCCAATCGGCTATGGGGTTGACGGCGACGCCGCACTTGAAGACGTTCTGTTGACTGCCGAGGACCATGGAGGTTACGTAACCACCGTAGCCCCAGCCCCAAACGCCAACGCGAGACTCGTCGAGGTATTCGAGGGTATCGAGCAAGTATCTTAACACCGTCACCTGATCCTGGATCTCGACGACGCCGATTCTACGATAGAGCTCCTGCTTATCCTGACCACGAGCTCCTCGAACGTTTAGTCGCACGTACACAACGTCGTTGTGGCTGGACATGTAGGTGCCCCAGTCGACCCGGAACTGATCCGTTATTGCAGCGCTGCCTGGTCGACCGTTCACCTCCACCAATACGGGGAAGGCTGCATCGCGCAGTTCCTCGCGCCACGACGGTGGAAGTAACAGCTGGACCTGGGCTTGCCAGCCATGGGGTAGCGGTATCTGTCATTTTTAGCGCTATTTGTTAAAACGATTCCTAATCATGTACGTTTTACGTTCTATTGTTTACGCAAATTTAATGCATGGACAAATTATCCTCTGCTAATGTTCAAGCCTAAAACTATTATTACTCAAAAATCGATTAAATGGCCTTGTATACGATTTTTTATTTTAAACAGACTTCTTGTCTTTCAAAATTTCTTCAAAAATTTTGGAATAACAGCAACAAGTGCACATACGTATCTTCATTTTTACAGTCGTCTAAACACGAGTAGACTGGTGCAAAGGATTAAACGAGACCTTAATTACGATATAGCTATACGACCTCGTACATACCTCGAAACTTTGTCTTTTGGGTAGAGCAAGCTGCGAGAGGAGTTCCGCTCTCTGGATTCTTGTGTCGTAGAGAACTCGAACAATTTTATGCGTCCTCATGGAATGAATCGCAGCGAGTGGCAAACCCGGACCTTCGCAGTACAGTACGTAATAACCCAGCTCCTCGTCGTCTTTCGGCTCGCGCGGTTGCTCTTCCACCAGCGGTGGATTGACCGATGCCCCGAAATGCGTGCAATTCGTGTAATACAATCTGCGAGCAATACATGTACGTATCGCATATAATATCTATATAGAGGCTTAGAATTTCGTTCTTCCAATATGAAAAAACTGCCAAATTGAATTACGAACCGGCTGTTGAGTTGAGTGTCAGCGATGTCGCAAGTAACGCAGAGCGGTTCTACCCTTCGAGGGTCATCCGCTATAGGGTCTTTTACGACGTACAGATGCTTCTGCCCAGGACTTCCTTCCCTCGTTGCCAAATAATATACTAGATGCGACTTTGTATCCCAGGCAAGAATCTCGCTTACCTGCACAAATGGCGTAGAATTTCGTTAAACATTTTTTGTACAAAACTTGGAAAGCGGTACATTTTATGCAAATTTTAAGTACGCGTTAATTCAAGTTTATACATATGAGTCATTCTCTGACAGATAGACCGAACAAAAATATTTTTTTCTATCTATCTTCATAAATTTTTTAGATTTTTTTCACAATAGTTTTCAAAGTTACAGTATGTCGAAGCTGGGATTTTTACCAATTTTCAGATCTTAAGCCAATTTTCAAAAAATTCTCATTTCTCAAGCAAGTATTTCTCACTAAAAACACAAAATGCACTTTTCTTCTTAAATAAGTTAAACTATACAAATAAAATACTCTACAACCTGTTGACATAGACCATAACAATATCCTAAGTCATGATAGTTTTGAAATCCGATTTTGAGACGGTTCGATCATTAGTTTTAACATGAAAGAATTCTTGAAGATGCCTGCGATGAATACAATTGATAAGTTCGGTTCATCGTCAACCTGGACTAACTTACAAGTGTATTATTAGTATATTTAGTGCAGTTCAAGTCATAACATATACCATTAATATGAGGCGAATGTATCTTTTATTATAAATATTAGGAAACTTGGTAGAGAAATTGGTAGGCAAATTGGAAGGGAAACAGAGATCGATTCCCAACTTCTAATTTTCATGAACACTTATGTATTCATCGCAGGCATCTTCATGAATTTTTTCATATTAAAACTCATGATCGAACCTACTCAAATTTGAATTTCATGCCTTTCATTTAGGAGATTGTTATGATCCGTATCTACAGGTTTGAAACTATTTTATTCGTAAAATTTAACATATTTTACAATAAAAGTGTATTTTCGGTTTGTAGTGACAAATGCTTCCGTTTCAAGTTAAAATTTTAAAAAATTGGCATAAAATACCAAAATTGGTAAAAATGCCATCATTGACATAGCGTATTTTCAAAACTATTGTGAAAAAACGTTAAACAAATTCATGAACTTAGATTTAGTGTCAAACTAAAGATTAAAAATGTTAAAAAATGTTTTTGTTTGGTCAATCTGTCAGAGATTGACTCGTGTAATATATACATATATGTATATGAGGATTACTGTTTACGAAAAAATCCACTCAACTTATATAAAATTTGGAGCAACGTAGAAGACTCGTTAATACGTTATTTTGTAAGAATAAGTTTGTAATTTTTTTTGCCGTGGTATCTTTTGTAAAAAAACAAAATCGCTTGAGCGGCAACATTCAAAAACCAAGAAGAAAACGGACCTAAAAAAATGTTTTCTTTCAAAATTACTTTTTCTTCGCTATTTTTTATACACTCGATGTTCGCCAGAAAAGTATCCTCAAATTAGAAATTTAAAATATCTCTAGTCGTTTCGCAGTTTTTTTTCTCATCAGCTCTAGGTTTTTATAAAAATTCTTAAATACAAGGGTATCTTAGAATCATTGAAAGAACATTCTTTCCGAGACAAAAAAAATCAGAAAAAATGTCAAAATTCCACCGGATCATCTCGATGAAATTCGAGAATAATCATTAAGAAATTCTAAGATATCTTTGTTCTTTGGAATTTTTGGAAAAAAATTGCAACAAATCAATTTAAAGTTGAAATAAAAATTTGTAAATGGACTGCCATTTTATTTAATTAAAGCATCTCAAAAATCGAATGCATAACAAATAAGGGAACAAAATATTATAGTTTTTAAGTGTTTAGTAGCGAAGCAATGATTTGCAAAATGGCCCTACGCCAATAAAAAGTACACCTTCATAGCTGCAAGATGACATATAAACGAGTCCTGTAGATTGGTCCTATTTTTGGAGAAAATGCCGTATATATTCTCTCTGTAGATTTCTCTGTGTATTACTAGTAAATTTGTATTCAATGCGCAGCTTTAAGATTTATTTGCAAATTCTATTATCAATAAAATTGAAGCGAAAAAGCTTATTTATAAGGATTTAGTGAAAGCAAAATGACTATAGTCTACGAACCTCGTATCGTCCATGCGACAGCACCGCTATCCTTTGTTGTGTGAGTGTGATGTGTTTGATGTGGGTAAAGTGTTCCTGGGCACCTTCCCGTACAGCCCCGAGTAATAAAAAGCTATCTCCATCCGGGGCAAAGACTGGATGAGGTTGGGCGTCTAGCCATTGTTTTTCGGGGGCACGTTCCGAATGCGTCTCCTTGCATTCCCAGTTCGGAGCTCGACACGCTGATACTACCGATAGGTTTTGCGAACGGGTCATCCAAACGACTGCTACCTGAGCTGAGTCGTCGCCTATCCAACCGGCTGATATAAGATAATATTCTCTGTAAAGGGAAGGGACTTTCGTCTGTTAATTCGTCTGCGTGAGGATAAGAAGGGTGAAAAAATGAACTCAGTTTATTACGTTCATTTTAATATTTATGTGTTGGATGATAAGTAAGCATTTTTTTAAATAAACATTTTATACAGCAAGTGGTTCACGTTTATTCCGCGTTTACGATTGAATAAATTGCGTAAAAGTAGTTTATGACGAGAGAGAGAGAGAGAGAGAGAGAGAGAGAGAGAGAGAGAGAGAGAAAGAGACAGAAATGAATAGGGGTAATTTTTACGACATTATTTTTATTGCTATTATTATTTATGCAGTATGTACGGTAAAAATATAAAAGTGCTGAGCTCTATAAATTCAGATTTTTGCTTTTTTCATTTTGCTGTCACACGCTATTTTGAAGTTTCTTACGAAGTGCTAACTAGATTCCTGCGATGTTAACGTAATATTGCTAGATATATTCTATTATGAAATATTATTCACTGTGCTATAATAGTAGAGTCACATTATATAAATCTATATTGCTCAGAGATATTAAGCACATTCGGAAGTAGAAATGTATTTAATCGAGACATACAGTAGCTACCTTTCAGAAAAAGAGAATTATACGTTTTTTAAATTGAAATAAGTTAAAGTATCCCTTATTCATGGCAATCAATCTAACTTTTTTCTAAAATAATAAATGATTCTATTCATTTATGAAGATAAGCATTCTTTTATTTCGTATAACAATACTCGCTACATTTTGTAAAGCTGGTCATTTGTAAAGAAAATATACATTGAAAATAATTGAAGTAATAAACTTTAAATTTCTGAGCTTGATCTTACATCAAGCTCTTAACTTTTAATGTAAAAATGGTTCTCTCGGTACTTATTCAATGAGTGTATTATAAAGTAAATTGAGCACTAATACACATACGTATGTTAATGTAATAAGTGAATAACCTCTTGTTCTAAGTGACCTGCTTCAGAACTGTTTTACTTTTTACTATTTATTTGCTGCAGATGTTGTTAATAAAAAATATTAATAGTTAATAGAAAAGCATTTTTGAACTTTCATATAGCCGTTCGAATAATAACGAGTTGTTTCGATTTCATTCGCGTGTTCAATCATAATTGAATCATAATTGAATTTTGTACGTCTACGAGGAGTTTGAACAAGAACGAAATACTCACTGTTCATCGAAGACCGGCGGTGGTTTCAGCTTCACCTTAATGGGAGTGGAGCTGGTGACGTTCGTCGCATTGTTGTAGCCGGTGGTCACGTTGTTGAAGTCGACTATCCAGACGTCGACCTCAGGATTGGGCGAGCCCGGGGTCGGATAGCGCACTGTTCTCGACGGTGGGAACACGCCCTTGCGCACCGTCTCGGAGTTTACTGACGCACCAAACCACGGAAACTCCAACGCATTGACCTGCCAGCGTATTTTCTCCGTCAATATGTTTATTGCGAATCGCTTTATTTTACTATATAATATTCAGTAAAGCGGGATTTTGTTATTATTGATTTGTATTTAATGATGAGTTATGTGAGTATATAGCGAACCAACGACTGTAACTGGCCAATATTTCACGGGAGAAACGTTGTTAATATAATTAATATTACCGCAATAACTGTAAAAAGCCATAGGATATTGCAAAGTCGTCTTTAGTAATCTAATTGTAAAAATAAAAACGTTTCGGTAGAAAATTCTCAGACAAACCTTCGTGTCATTGAAGCTCGCAAACAACAAATGCGAGCCATCTGGACTGGGCCAGGTGCAGTCCGGCCTCGGCATCACCTCTTCTTGATACAACCAGTCGGGCACACCATTATAGACGATACCCGGAAGCCCGGTGTCCGTGAGTCTAGTATCCTCAACTGAGTTTGGAGATTCGCGCACGTAAATGTCGTTGTCCAAGACCATCAGCAGAGCAGTTGTATTACCAAGCCAGGCTGCGTGCTGCAGACGCGCCTGCTGTATTCGCGACGATGCCTGCAGCCGAAGGGGCGTGTGATGACTGTGGACACACGAGAGAACACGAGTGAACACGAGTGCACATCCCGTACAGAACACCATATATCGTAGGTTTAATAAAACACATTGGCTGATAATCCCAATGTACTTTTTCGGATTGACATTTATTACGTATTCATTGTGCAGAGAGACTAACGGTCAATTGCGTCGCTTTTCTTATAGATATTGAATTTCAAGCTCTTAATTAAAATGATAAAGCGTGATCAGTATAGTAATTTAAGGCCCCGAGCCCAATTACTCATGGTTAATTGGATAACGCTCGCGCGGCTTATTATCTACTTACTTGCTTTTTGGCGTACGTGTATGATTTATAAAATAGCGCGAAATGCGATAGCGATCACGATCGCGTTCCACGATGGTATTTTTTACTCGGCATACGCGAGTATACAATGACAACGAGGATAATATTATAATGACCTGTGTGCAAAAGATAAATAACGATGGACTTACTCGTTCGTGACATCGTAGACCGTGTAGTGGGCAGTGAACGTGTGCCGAAACACCTGCAAACCCAGACAGCAAGTTACTTGCGGTAAACACACACTCGCACACACACACACACACACTTACGTACCCTAGGGACCATACAATGCGTACAATATACGCTTCTTATTATTATATTATGGAAAATTATTTTTCGTTCAGTGTACAAGTATTTATTTATACGGAATGTACACTAGGATTAATGATAACGATCGTTAAATTTCCTACCGATCAGTCTTCTATGTGCATACGTCAAAATTTATAAATACACATGATTTTGTGCTAAATCTATACGTAAATTTATAGCTATTTATTACTTACCGGCTTGACGTTATGCTTGAAGAGCACATAACGTAAATCCGTGCTGCACTGATAGCCCTGTACGTTGAGCTGCCTCTGCAACAAACGCAAACATAGCGAGCTGTTTACCTGCAACTCATCATACTCCATCTTTCTCGTTTTCTTTATACTTATAAAGCGCTATATTTAATGAAAAAAGGGAGAACAAAAGCCGAGGAGTGCAATTTTCGTTGTAATTGCTGACGCGCGCTTTTTTCAACTTGGGAAAATGACCGCGTTCCCAATCACCGACGAGAACGAAGTCAGGGTGGGGAAAAAAACACGTTATTGGCAGAAAACTCCACTGTTTTTTATGAAGTTTCCACGTCGGAGAAGAACAATTTCGAAGTTTCTGTGCTTGTTTGCTTTGATTAGTTAGATTTCTTTTTGCTTTCGCGCGAGTCTATGAATTAATAATTCGGCTTTCCAGAAGTTAGAATTTAAAGACCTTCTGCTGCGGTTTTTCTGCATTATAAAATATGCACCAAAAAATCCACAGTAAGACTCAAATATTATTTGTATTGAACATTTTATAAAACGGAAGTTTACAGTAGCAGGCGTACGTTTCTCTTTCTACGTATAAGTGTGTATATACGGATTTCAATTTATATCGACGAAATAGTATTAATTTTTTCCTACAGTTCAACTATTTGTATATTTCGCGTAAAAGCACAACGCTTAAATGCAAGAATCCATTGTACTCTACTTTCCAGCAAAACACGAAATCACTCTTAAGACCAAGTCTCGGTAAAAAGTAAGATACAGGTGCATGCCTGCAGATACATGTAAACTAACGACTAAGTGAGCGTATAGGCACAACTCGCGGAAAAGAATAAATTGAAAAAAGTAGCAGTGTCTCTAATAGAAATCGATGTAACTTCGCGAAAATTGTGAGTGATAATTCTTTCTTACGGCTTTGAACGATATAGGAGGATAAAACTGGATACAATAAAAAAAATAGGGGGCAGCATTATTGAGTACGAAAAAAAGAAGTTACGTATACAGTATTTAAAAGAAGGTGATTACGATTCATAGACTAGCCATAGAACGTATTTTTATATGCAAAATTAATTATTTAATCAAATCAGTCAATCATCGTTCACCAATGAATATCAGCTATAATGATTCAACATTTTTTGTAGTATAGTTTAGATATAAATTTTTCGAACGACTATTTATTAATCATCAATAGAAAGAAAAAATATTATTTTTCCAGTAACCGCATGGCGAAGAAAATTTCTCACAAACTGTAAGCGTCGAAAGAACTATTTAATAACCTGCAGAATATCATCTAATGTTTCCCAGGCCAAACAGCTCAATCATCGAACCGCGCAGCGAGCTCTGCAACAAACTCCTCTGGAACTCCATCGTCCCCGGAAGATCGAATCTCGGGGAGTAGCACAAACAAGACTCGGAGCCTGCAGACTACTACTACTGCAACCCGAACTTGCAATAGAGACTGGGAGAAAGTGAGAGAGAGAGAGAGAGAGACTCTATGTATCCAGGCGCGGTTGCTGGGCAGCGTTCGGATGTCTGCAGCGGTACCTCCGTCGCGTCCACGCGGATCAATGTGGCGCGCACTAGTCGCGCAGTTTTCTCTCTCTCTCTCTCTCTCTATATATATATACTATATATATACCACCGAGAGAAAAGGGAATGAGGATTTGGAAGCCTTCCATACTTTCCGGAGCACCGTAATCGCTTCTTTTTCATCGACTATTTTTCCTAGCACCGTACTCTCTTTCTCTTCGTCTACTTGTGCAACTTTTTTCGCTTTAGCGTTATTAACGCGAACGTTTCAATCCACATGGGTCATTAAAAATTATATCGCGTATACGCGCTGTATACGAATAGAACTGAATTATTCCGAGTAAATTTACGCTAACGAATTTATGTCAAAAATTGATTTCGAAAATAATTTTATGCACACCGTGGTTCATAACACACTCGATTAAATAGGGAATCGAAATGTGGTAAATATCTAGGAAGAGAAAAAAAGTTGGATTTTTATCGTTCAAACGATTAACGTTGGAAAATATATTTATTAAGAACGAATCGTGAAAATGAGCCGTGTAGTGTAATATACAGAGTTAATGGATATCTGTAAAAATGTAGAAACATCAGAACAATCTCTCGTCTGGTGTATATAAAGGCCGGTACTGCTGCGTTTTATTACGGTCGTTCGGTTTTACACGAAGAGTGCGTTCGGTAAAGCTCTTGTGATTTACGTCGCGGATAGAATGAGAGGAGAGCTTTCGATGAAATTCCAAGCGAGTTACAAGTCAACGTGCCCCGATAAAAGTATGTATACAGTATCTTTTTTTTTTCTTTGCCAATGCAGAGTGAAAATTGGATACACAAGTGAAGACGACTATACGTAGCGATTGGATGACCACTCGCGCGTATTGTAGGTATGTATTATGTTCGATTCGGCGTATTCTCTGGAATTTCGAGTTTTCTCGAAAAATCATTAATCGACCGATAGGTCCTTCTCTTGCCTTTTCATCCGTGTGAGACCACCGAGATCAATCAGCCAGTTGCATTCTGTGAAAGTCTATCGAGTGGAAAATTGCAGAGAATTCAGGCTTTTTGTTCGCTTCTTTTCCTCACGAGGAAAAGTAACGGCTATATAGAATAAAAATTCTTATATTGAAATAGGGAGGAGCTTATGATAACTTTTGTTCGCGCTATTTTTCTATTCTGGAATTTCGAAGTTAAAACCCGAGCCTTTGGCTATTTCACGAGAATGTTTACCACCAGATCAAAGTTACCGATGAAATCGAAATCGGAGATATACGAGCGGTAATTGAATAATTCGAGTATCTTTTTCGTTCTGCTCCGCACGAATGGATACCCATCCTGATTTTATCTACACTGGAGAGCAATTTTTGTTATATAATGAATGAAGAAATTTCATTTTCAACGATGAAATGAAAATGCTAACTTTACTAACTTTTTCATACGAGCTCAAAAAATTCTTCATATTTTAATAAAAAAAAAAGTAAAATTTCATTAAAACTTTGAGCGAAAACAGCAGCAGAGGAAACATAATACAGCAACGCCTAAATGTCGAAAAAAGAAGTTTCCAAAAAGATGCACGCATCAGAGCCCGCAAAAACGAATAAATCCTTTCATTGTCTCGTTCGTATATCAGAGGAATATTCGCATCGCAATACTGTACAGCTACTTTGACTGTGTAATACCTCTCTGCAGTCTAGTACGCACACACGTGGCTTAGTTTGTATCAGTTCGTACGCATAGTTCGGACACAAGCTACAAGATGATGAATATATCATAGCAAGAATCCGCAGTCCGATGAGTACGCACACGTTCACATAGAAGCGTTTGCATTAGACAATTATACAACTCTGGCAATTTGAAATTCGAGCCCTTTGGGATGCGCGCATAATTCGCATAATCGATTATTTTCTTCCACGAGGCACACGTAGACGCGTAACTATCCTGGCTTGAAGTTCCACTCGGCAATAATAAAGCTATTTGCCTCTGGCGCAACGTGTGTGAATCGGTATGTGGAGAGAGTGTATGTATTCATAGATATAGCACGAGAAGTTATATAAATGATATTTAAATACCTGAATAAAGACATAACTAATTGGTTTATAACTATTTCGTTAAAAAAGCTTTCGATCCTAGCAATCGCAGTACTAGGGACTTGACGTTTCTTCGAAGGAATAGAGATTTGAGAAGTTTTTTTCGATATGACGAAATTCTTGAAATTAATACGATAAGGGTTGTAAAAAGAAGTTGTTAACAGAAGTTGTAAAAAGAATGCCCGTATATGAGGAAATTCGCTGTGAATAAACTCGGTACCGCAATAAATTGCAGCGAATTTTATTCAATTTTTTGCTACGGTATCGTGTAACTAAACTAATTAAAGCTTATTTTCATCCATGAAATTTCAAGCTAGTTTAGTGTTTTCGATTAAATAAACGTGGGAAATGGTTGTTTTACAAATATCGATAGTAATATACTTTATATACAATTTGTATCTCTTATATAGAAAAGTTATTCTCTATTATGCGATGGTTAAATGCATTTTTGGTTTATTGTTAACTCTAATTAAATACTTTGAGAATTAAATAGTTAAATTCAAGTCACGATTGCCATTGTCATCAATGTAACGAGAAGAGATTTAAAAACTTGAGCTCATTTCATGAAAATAGTCAGATTCAAAGTTCATCGTTGAGAATCGACGTAAGATAATTAGAGATTTAGATTGTGCAAAAATAGAGCTTGTAAAAAATGTCAGTTTCATTGATCGAGCGTAGTATGAGATGTAACATTTTTCTTTATAATAATAGTATTATGCCCTTTCTGCGATATCGGTCGCAAAACTTACAAGCGAGAAAGAAGCCTGGTTCGCGCAAAAAATCGAATTATATCATTTTATGGAATTACACGTTGAAGGAAATGCAAGGTAAAAATATAGGGGTATAAAAAAACTTGAGTAATAAGAGAAGACAGACAAAATTTCTAGTTTTTCACGTTAAGGGGACAAGACATATTTGAAATACAAACTACTAAATTAAAAATTAAAAATATTTATGACAATGCAGTTAAAATCTACACTTATTTTAATAAGAGAAGATAGTTTTACCTTCATTTTCAAAAGTCTAGCTCTTCTATAAGTCCCTTCAATAGTTAGTTATAATAGAAAATGGAAAATTTACTCACCGTAGGATTTCAAGTCAACCAATGGCTAGTTTGAACTTAAAAATACTAGTTAAACTCTTTGATACACTCCTTTTAGTATGAATGTAGGGATTTCAAATCAAATGCACAGAAAAATTATTCAAAATAAAAAACTGAGTTGTTAACCTATTATTCAAAAAAATTTACACATTTTTGAAAGTCAAATTTCTTCTAATAGTTCAATTAAAAATCCCTACGTTCATACTGATAGGAGTGTATCACAGAATATTACTACCAAGCTTGAGTTCAACCCATCCATCGGTTGACTTTGAATACTTGACTTTGAATGACCTACGATGAGTGAATTTTCAATGTTCTGTTGTAACTATAGCTATCGAAGGGATGGATAGAAGAACTAGACCTCTCAAATTAAAGGTAAAACTGTCTTCTATTCTTAGATAAAGTGTAAATTATAATTACATTGTTATAAACATTTAAAATTCAATTAAGCAAGTCAGTTTGAGTGCAGTGATTTTCGCTGGCTACACGCAGAATAAACATAAACAAGAACACGCAGCTGTTATCGTTTGATAAACGTTGCACGTATAGTCCTCATTCGTAACGATGATCTTGCGACGACTCGTAGCCGCAAAATAATCAACCCAAACTGGCTCTTGCGCATCACCACAACTGCGGTGACTTTTTTAACGTATAATTAAATTTCATTTTTCCGCTCGACTCGTTAACAGCGCGCGTAAGTCGCCAAGATTTTAATTATACTTTTATACTCTGCTTTATAGATTTCCACTACATTACATAGAAGAATAATCTCGCGAGACGAGAATGAGAAGCAAGTGCGTTGAATTACTCCATTGGCTACGCGTAATTGAAAAGGGAAAACGAAAAGAGGATATAAGTGTATCGGTATATGTGATATATGAAAAAAGCTCTTAAACTCGAGGGAGCGAGTAACAAACCGTACTCTATTGTAATCCGTCTTTCGCAATCGCCTTAATGAAATTTCAGCAGCGGTTCTCTCTCGCTCGCGACTGGTAACGCACGTTTGACGGTTGTTAGTATGAAAAAGTCTTTTCGACAAACGGGTAAAAAACAGTGAGAACAGTGAACATATAACACGACTCTACACGAAGAATTCATCCAATTTCACTTGAAAGGCTACTCGACGCGTGGCTTCAACCTCGTATGGTGCAAGCGGTGCTTGATATACCTGTACACATACCTATATGTACATGTAGACGAACGGTTCTACCTGTAACGTACGTCCATACATATGTGCTTGTATGCGTGGACGTACGTTGCTAGACACCGAAACCGTGATTTTTCACTCACTCGACCGCAACGCTTCGCTCGCTGTTAAGCCCGCGCAGTGCTCACATTGTTGTAAAAAAGGATGTTTTATGGATGTACAAGTGGCTGCGGGAAAAATCAGTGCCGAGTGCCGTAAGTGCTTTACTTCTTGAGAACGGAATTTTCCCTCTTAAGAATGCAGAAGAAATAATGCCAGAAATGATTCACTTATCAATTACTACGCGATTCCCCGAGAGTCAGATTCAACTATGATTTTCATTAATTTAAAACTATGATTTTCAGAGCCTAAATTACATATTATTCAAACCGATGTAATATATTATATGCACCAACTCCGAAGTCTACAATGGTGAATATTGAAGCTTGGTTAAGCTCACTTTGCTGAAAGCTTGCATTGCTATGGTTATCGAATTGCCGCACGTGACTTCCGCCAAGGTATTTCGCGAAATGAACAATTTCATTAAAATGAAATACCACGTACATTATAATGTTTGCATTAATGTTCTGTATGAAAGCAATGCATACTTACAAGAGTATGGTTTGATACTAAGAGCGAGATAGAGTTATTGGATGTGTCGAGGAGAGCGAGGGAGCCATCGTCAGCCTGATAGACGAATTTGTCGTGTGATATCCAAGTGGGCGATAGCCTGTGGGGAGTCAAGTCACCGTGCAGGCATTCCTCCAGCGTCAAGCGTCTTCCGCTCCAGTATAAAAGTTCGTCGACGTAACTGCGTTATTGTCGACAACAAGACCTTATTAGTCATAGATATTTGCTGAAAAAAATATCGATATCTAAAATGAATTTATACTCACCCAAGCAAGTAAATAGCAGTAACGATTCCAGCGATAACGCCGCCTATTACGAGCAGAGAGAAGATGATGCTACGCCAATTGTGACCACCATCGGAGTACGTCAAATCCTGCGATTGATCAAAGACATATCTAGTTACGCGTTCTTGTGAACGAAAAATCTTTGAATAATGCAGACAAGCACGCGAATATACGTCCCAATAAATGGTACCGGATAAGTATCTCTTAGCCGCAACCACCTTATAGGAGTGTTGAACACAAAGACTAACAAACAAACGTTCAAACTAGGATAACGACGATAATAATAATAATAATAATAATAATAATAATAATAATAATAATAATAAGAAGTAGAAGAAGAAGAAGAAAAAAAAGAAGAAAAAGACAATAACGACATTACGATGAGAGTCGATGGAGCCTTGATAATAAAATAAGATGACATCGACTGCAACTTGTTCGCGTATGTGCAAAAGAAGGATTCTCCCTTCCAATTTCAAGTCATTCCTACACACAATATACTATGCATATACTCTCGCTCTCGCTCCACGCATAAATATCGTTTTATTGAAAGTCGATAGCCGTAACGTTAATATAAGCGCTGCTGCTCTCTACACACCCCCTATCATGTACCCATACAGACGTGTATTTCCTCTTCGTTCCTATAATATATATATATATATATATATCGATGAGTATAGAGAATTCCGATTGCGCAAAGTCCGTATCAAGAATAAGGGCCAACAGGGCCGGCGTCCGAAATTTTCGCATCCCCGTATATGAAAAACAAAGTAAACCAGGTGAGGGCTGATGAAAAGAGCATTGATTTACTTCCCTTTCTCTGTCTCTCTCTTTCACAGCGTTTAATAGAGCATGGCGATTCGCGAAAGTTTCACCTGCCGCAAAACCGAATCCTCCTTTATGCACGTTTACGAGAAGATATGTGTATAGGTCGAATCTGCAGCAGCCGAGAAATTTTTCCAGGGCGTCGAGTCTCTTCTCTTTCTTGTAGAGAAAATTGCAAAAGTACGCGCGGTCTAAATTATCGTCAATCAAATATTCTATGTGCACCGCTTATTTGGAAAACGCACTATGTGTCTAAAATGTGTGTATGAAAATTCTTGTTCTTTCACGCGCTTCTCGAATCGCGCGTCTATATCTCGTGGGTTCCTTATCGAGTTAGACGGGAACAAAACTTCTCGACTTTATTTATCGATGGGCTGCTTTTTATTTGCTCTTGTTATCGCGTGTATACGAAATCTCCTTTCAATCCTCGTCTATGTCATTCAAATTGAATAGGATCTTCAGCAGCTATTACTTCGGCAAAGTTAGATAACTTATAATTCGACTGCAAAAATTGAAAAATATTTTATTATTCAATACGCGCACACAAACACGATGTCTACGGGAGTTATAGGAATGTGTCAACGTATAGACACGAAGAGAATATAATTCAGAAAAAAAACAATCGCATGTCGATCTAGAGTCTATTCCACATCCAACAATCAAGCATCAAACTCGTAGAATTGCAATCTGCCATTTCTGACGTAGTATTCAACGTGAGTTCAAAATTTACCTAATAAATCATAAAACGAATAAAACCGCCCGAGCAAGAGTAAAGCAAAAGTACGCGCAAATAGACTGATTACCGAATGACGCGAAAATGGCCCGTACGAGCTAGTCAACGTATGAATCCTAAACAAGGTTCAAAAAGGTCCCAGACGTATCTTAAAATATATACATCGAGCTTGAAGCTCGCCTGAATACAGCGACGACGGGTACATCGAGATGCCGCATTCCAGCTTCTTAAGTATTCCATTCGGGCGCGTCGGAAAAATCGAAGTAGGGCTGTCTTTCACTTCGCGATAGAAGAAAAGAAGATGCCTCGAATTTCTTACTCAGTCGATTTCTACAGTTTACCGGTTGCCGGATGAATTTATCGCAGAATCGAAGCTGATAAATTATTATTTTTCCCTTTTTTTAGAATTTTCCATCCTGATCGTGCACGGCATTATTCAACTGAGTTACGACGTTTTCGAAAGGTATGTATTTCCTCGAGCAGTCGATGATTATGTGAGCACACGCGAAACGATTTATGAATTCGTAATTTAATTTCTCAGACGAATGCAACTCGCTTTCTATTGAGAAAGAAGTTATTATGTGCTAATTTTGGTCTGGCCAATCAGAGTGATGAGCACATCGAGTAATTGAGGGAATCGTGTATTAGAAAACTCAATAATCAAATGAATAACTTTTCTGAAAAAATAAAGTCGATGCCATTATTTGACAAATGTTTAACTTATTCATACGCTGGTGAGCTTTATTTAAAGTTTGTAATTATTGAACACGAATATTAGAAATTCATTAACCAGCTTCTAGAGGAAATGTGGCAATAGCCTTTTAAAATATGCGTTTAGTTTTCTTATGAAATTCTATTATCTATCATTTACAAAACTAGAGTGTATAATATGATTAATACGCATAAATAAATATTTTCTTAAAAGTAAGTTTACATTTGTTTATTATTAGATTCTACATTGATTATTTTATTTATACTAATAGTAAAAAAATTGTCATCTACAAACAATATATTCGATTCACTCGGGCACGTTAGCATTCTAATACGTATATCTTTTCACCAGCATAATAATTTTCAGAAAAGCTATACTATACTATACAATCGACTATAAATTTATCTCTTTCTGGTAAATAACCAGCTCTAAATAACACTAGGTAATTCCTTGCATCCAGTCGCAACAACATCACACAGAACTTCCCGACCTACCACGTCACAGATATTCGAACAGCGAACCATGATGGCTGCAATAATCACACTGACCGACTAAGCACTCGCCCTTCGCGCCAAACTAAAGCCTCGGTATATAATCCCTTACCTCGTCGAAGTAGTACACCGAGTTCTCGAACGTATTCATCGTAATAACTGACTTACAGGCCGTTCAAAATCTAAAGCTTGTTTTATATCGGCGACAGTACCACTCGCGAACGCAACAACCACTGCGCGCGCCACCGAAGAGATCGAAGTCACAAACTAAAGACAAAGCATAGCGTGTCCGACGAGTAATTGAGTTACACCACTGTTGCTCCTTCGACGCTTTCCGACGCGGCTTTGGTAGAGGGGGGAATGGGATAAGCAATATGTCGAACAGTACGCAGGTCGGAGCGGTTTGTCGCTCTCGAATTTCGCGTACATGCAAGTGCAAGCGCAAGTATAGTGATCTATAGCAAGTATAGTCGAAACTCAGTGATGTATAATCAAGAGTTCGCGAGTTCCCTGGATATGAAAAACTGTGTTTCTGCTCGAGGGTAACTTTATAATGAAATTTTGTGGTTTGCACGAGATGTATAGTATTTTTTCGCGGTGTAGAAAAACCGGTTTTTTCTTTCTTGATAAAGCTTTGTACGATAAGCTTCTAACTCATTAAATTAAGTATATCTCCGCTGGCGGTCGACGTTAATTAGCTTTGCCTACTGGCCGCACACAGAACCAGGCGTCGTGCATCGCAACAACTTCGAGCGCAGTCCGGTTTCTTTTAGATTCGCTTTTTACTATTTCTCGCGCTGCTGCTGCCGTTGTTGTTGCTTCTGCGGCGGCGTTAATTAAGAATGAAACGGCGCGTTGTTTTTGTTGTAGGGCGCGCTGTTATTGTGGCTTTTATGCATAAATTTGCTGTCTTAGAGAAAAGGAAGGATTTTTGTTGGTTAACGTGTTAATTGAATGGGAGAGTTTTCGCTGGGAATCTAGGTAAGGCCGTATCAAAAGTACATCTATAATTATATGCAGGTACTCAATTATGTGAACAATAGAGTGCAAACTCAATGATGTTAGCTTAACCTTGATTAATAAGTTCTCTAGCGATCGAACAAAAATGCTGCTAAAGTCATTGGTGTTTAACTTCATCGAAGTTGATGTATCTTATTTTTGCACTGACTTTTTTTAACGGCGTTTTGAATCTATCATTTTAATAATATTTTTTCTGAAGGCGTATTAAAAGCTGCTAGGAAACTTTTAATTTTTACCATAAGAAATAAAATGTCCCCTGTCGATATTAGATAACGATAATTATCTATTAAAATAAAGAGAATAGAGATGTTCCTCAAATCTGAACATGGTTGCAACACCTTGTCCAAATGGAATAATAAATTTCTCTGTCCTCCTGCTCGTAACGTCGTGTCGAGCTCACATGGACGATTGAAAAGCTTATCGGATTCGCGTGAGTGCGCGAGCGATAAAGTTTTATAAATCTAACTATTGCTCAGAAGTGTATTCGAATTGCACGCGCATCTACAGAATCTATATAGACTAGTTAGTAGTGTAAGCTATACGGTCTAGCATACAGCAACTCGACTTGTTATTACAATTGCTAAACACCGGCTATACGTGTATACGTTATTTCCACTTGCGCACATGAGCTTGCGTAAGATTTTCATAGATTTCGCGCTGTGGAACGACGTGGAACGACGCGGTCTGTGTCTGTTGGATAAAGGAGATTTCGAGCAGTACTATAAACGTATTGATTGGAGTCCTGATTGAATTTGACTATTGTTTCATTCAAAGGAGTTACTCGCTGTTTATGTTCATCGCTTGGTTCGGATGGAGCCCGTCTCATTTCAAGATGTTCCGCGATTGGATTATCTACAACCTTTTGTGCACTGATTAAACATGTAACGGGATAAACTGAGTACAAGAATTTAAAGCTCTCTTTCGATTAAGTTTGTATCGATATGCTATAATGCTATAATCCAAAGGTATCGCTTTGGAGGGAAAACTCTCAATTCAAAAATTGAAATGTCTATACATTTATATTACATATATTTACAATATATTCACAACTACATTATATATATACACATATATTATGTACGCAATAACATTTTATTTTTTGAGTTATCTCGTTTTTGAAATCTTATTTTCAATTGGCAGGTTTTTCCACCAAGGTATACGTATGTAAAAGCACTATTTAGCGAATCAAAGCACACTGCATGAATCGCTGAATAAGCCACATTTGGTTCATTCTATCGATAAAGTTACATTCCTTAGAGACAATGTATGCGTTCACTGTAATAAAAACAGTGCCGAGGATAGTTAATCAATGCCTAAAATTATTTTATAGAATGAAATGTCTCGTAATAAGAGAGTATCAATCTAGCAAAAATTCTTTAAACACATCTATATTCTGGTCTGTGATAATACTTATTTTTTATCTCTGCACGCGTACAACAGAGTACAAAATTCGCTTACAACTGGAATTGTGAATTGCCGAGGGAAGTCGGGCAATTATATACAGCTGATTAGTTTGGAAATACAATCTACAAGTCTTGACATGAAATATGGCACGACCGCGCATAATATAATTGAGCGTGTACGTGCTCGGTAATATTTTTGCCGTTTTGTCTATTTTCGGTAATGTATATTCATTATATATGTATAGAGAGAGGGCGAGTGAACCATCTCTGTGTCATTCTAAGTCTATAATGTATACGTGCGGTTGGATGCATTAATTTCTATACAACGAATGAAAAAAATAACGACGCCTATAAATATCCATTCCCAAGCTATGTTTTCATTGGTGAATTGGACTTTTGAATGTGGTTTTATTTAAAGAAATCAAAATGGACAATCATTGGTGTATATTTTCTATGAATTTTTTAAAAAACGGAATAATTAAAAACGGAAAATATCTCGTTTTTAATTATCCACATTGGAATGAAATGAATGCGACGATCAAGTGCATCACACACTATGTGTTTCACATTCCTAGCATGTTCAGCAAAGCATGCATACGTCATTGTCAAATAAAAGAGTGAGAAGAAGGTGTATGTACAGAAGGTTCGCAAGAGACGATGTACCGATCAACGCGGTAACGTGATAATCGAGTAGAATAGATCGGAAATCCGTCTACAATACATAGGAACTGCATCGAATAGACAGACTTAGAATGGACAACGCAGAAGTGTGACAGAAAATGTAACAGAGAGTGTAGAGAAGTGAGAAGAGAGGATTGACAACGACAACGATCGACATACACAGAGAACGAGAATAAATAATGAATAAAAAATCAGCTGGCTCGATAGATTACCTCTTTTACCTGGGTAGACTTGGAGCGCGGATCGGCAACCTGGACGGTCTCGTCTGGAGGTAGCCGCCACGAGTTCCTCTCGATATTGACGCTGGCGTTCATAGCGGTCTAGCAGTACAAGCGAAGAAGCGAACGGCGCGGTGCCCGAGGTACACACGAAGGCGTCCCGCAGGCCACGCGCGCAGCCTCTACGAGCACGCGTCCGCCGCAGCCGTGTTGGCGAACGCGCTGGGCGTTGTACTCCGCTGATGCCGCATCTGGAATCAAAATCATTGCGTGGGTGACGTGTACTTCCTTATCACGTCTACTATTCTTGTCATCTAATCGAAGACCCTTATTTATTGCAAGCAACGTCTAACTTCATTTCATTTCGTACCTTTCAATGACAAAATATACAGACCAAAGTCTCTTGAACAAAATCTGTATAAACCGTTCAAAGGTTCAAATTCTTACAGTTATATTGGTCGGATGGACTCAAAAATTAAACAGCAGCTACCGCACAATTGCATTCCTTCGTCTTGTAAGCTGAGAGCAAGTTTCTGAGTTTTTTTTTCGTTCAAATACTCTCCATATCTCACGAATCCTTCCTATCATCGGCAAAATTACAACCTTTTCAGATCACTATAAACAAAGCGTACACCTGATAAATTTTTTATGAAGCATATTTTAAGAACAGCAAAAGCTCGAGAGCTGCAAAGTTAATGCAAGAAACTTTCTTTCTTGCGCAAAAACGAAAACTTAATGCTGCCTTCCTTCGCCCTGGAAAAATGATCTCAAAAACCTTGGCCAGCTTTTTCCAAGTGTCTTTCTGCAAGAATAAACTTCAACTCTTGCAGCTCGTATAAGCTTAAGATAGTTATTCAAGACATACGCGAGTCAAATAATTCATTAAATTACCTATTTAAAATTTAGTTTGGCACTGTGTCTACCATCGTGAATTTTTTTAGATTTTTTTCAAAATACTTTTTAAAATTACAGTATTTATACCAAAGATGGCATTTATTTCAATTTTCGTATTTAATTTAAATTTTACACATAAAATACTTTTAAACCTGTAGATACAGACGAACAATCTCCTAAGTCATGAAAGTATTGAAATTCAGTTTTGAGAAGGTTCGATTATGAGTTTTAACATGAAAAAATTCATGAAGATGCCTTCGATGAATACATAAGTGTCCGTGAAATTTAGAAATTGGGAATAAATCTCTATTTCCCTACCAATTTCCCTAATATTCATAATAAAAGATGCATTCATCTTATATTAATGGTACGTGCAATGACTTGAATTGCACTAAATATACTAATAAGACTCTTGTAAGTTAGTCGAAGTTGACGATGAACCAAACTTATCATGTTATGTTTCTAATTGGAAACTCTGGATCAATGTTGAGAAACTCATGTTATATGGCACGATAGCTCATACGATAGCTTCGTTTCTAATTTGAAATACAACTACATTGCCAAGTTTAGACCTTAATAGACACTTTTATAATAGTGTGAGGTATCTTCATCAATTTTTTCATTTTGATATAAATATTTTATTATAAATATTGGGGAAATTGCTAGATAACTTTATTTCGAGCATGAAATAGGGCTTGATTCCCAACTTCTAATCTTCATGGACACTTTTGTATTGATCGAAGGCATCTTAATGAATTTTGAATCCCAAGACTTTGATGACTTAGGAGATTGTTATGGTCTATATCTATAGATTTGAAAGTATTTTATTTGTAAAGTTTCACTTATTTAAGAAGAAAAGTGCGTTTTGTATTTTTAGTGACAAATGCTTCCCTTTCAAGTTAGAATTTTTTGAAAATTTTTTGAAAAATGCCAACTTTGACGTACTGTAATTTTGAAAACTGTTGTAAAAAAAATCTAAAAAAAATCACGAAGGTAGTGTGGTTTCCCGTATATGAACTAAGATTATTCAAAACCCCTGCACACAACTTTCCTCTTTACACGACAACCACCCCTTTTAAGCTAGTAACACTTTACAGCAGCATATACCTGCGCACACCCTACTTCAGGGCCAGCCGCGATGCATACACCTGGTATGTATATTTAGCCATATACACATACGAACATATCACCGCGCGAATATACCCAAATCAAAACCCTTTCTCGCCAACTCACGATACAGAATCACACACGCGTACACTCAAAACCTATTTAGTTATTAAACTATATTCCCCTAATAGAAAATAGAAAATAAAGACGTGTTGCAAACGAACAGGAGATAAAGAATATTACGTAACAGCGAAAATACTATAATACTTATAAAAATAGCTCGATATTTATGTACAAATCGAAAAGTAATATAACTACAAAACCCAAAAAAATCTCTTACATATGTATAGCGAATCTCATGTACGTACCACTAACACTCACCGAAATAATATATAATACCCATCAATAATTTACTAAATCGATCTGTAATAAAATACGAATCAATAACTAAGTATATTGAACTACGCTCGAATAAATAAATCACAAATTACACAATTATAATAATAATCATAAAAACGTCACCACGTACACTAAACACTAACAAATAATCATATTATAGTACCTATCCGTATACACATTTTCACATGAGTACCTATCAAAATTTATCATAAATATTATGTAAAACACAAAATAAACAGCATCTTGAAATTTGAAGATACAGAACCCAGACGAACGAAAGATAAAAACATTACTTAACAGTCGCAATTTTCCGTTATTTTAAGCTAAAATTAGGTAAAATATAATTGACAACTATGTAAATAAAAGCAGTCACAAAGAGCAGTAATAAATTCTGCATACTATCATTACATTTTAAATTAGCACGATTATTTAAATTATTAACAAATGACAATTTTTTAGCATTAACCAAAATAATCCATATGTACTGTATAATTTTTACAAAGATCGTCAATAAATATTGACAAAGCTAGAAAATATAGAGAGACAGGTAAACCCCTCCTTATCGGCCCTATGTGTTGCACGAGATCCGATAAGTATAAATAGCTTCGCATCCCTTCGGAACGGCTACTTATGTCCGGGCATTCCTAGTATACGGAAGAGAGTCATCATTAAAACTACTATTCTACAACCAGTGTTACTATCTCAATAAAACATAATTAGTCTACGTCAGAAGCACACCCGGAGCACAAGCCACAAGGACACTGTAACACGACGAGCCATACCTACCCTGCCTCTCTCTACGGTTCACAAAGTCTACTGCACAGCAAATAAAGAGTGAGTAATTATTTTCCTTTTCTTCTATATCATAAACGCACACACATTTAGACCTCTCTTGCTAACAACTATCATTTCAGCCGGACCCGTGCTATTAAGCTACTCGCTTAGGCACAAATAATATTTACACACCTATAGTCACCCGGACGTGACAGTAGATTCAGTCTGAAGATAGTTACTGATGTATACATATATATATATATATATATATATATATATATTATTCTCTGCTATAGCAATATTCAATCTAATTTTTCTTCACTTCACTTGTATCCTACAATAGATTGAGGCTATCAAACAATCATTAAAAAACGGTCATGAGACGGCGCTTTAAATTCAAGCAAAGTTTAGCTTTTTTTGCTCTCAACGAGCAAAGCCAATAAAACCAATCCCTTGTAGCGTGGATCGACCGAAAAGTTACGTTTGCATTAAAAGCGCAACTCGTCGGTGAACTAGCGATTAACCATTCGTTCTTTCATTGGTGCGATCACACCTTTTTTTGGTCATTTGAGCTGTCCCCGCGACAATTTGATTTTACAGCAACTCGCCATAGGTGGTTACGTAAATTTGTTCGTTTTATTAAACTCTTGGGAATGACTTCTGGTATAGACAAGCGAAACGATCAGATTCGCACGAGGGGAATCGAATTTCCGCACAATTAATAGGACTCTCCTCGCGTGAGACAGCGTTTACCGTGAGAGAGTATAATGTCTTCCAATAGAGGTAAACTCTGTTTCAGTATTGGTATGTACGAAACTGTGTTGTAGATGTACATTAGCCTAATATTGGGCCAGCGAACTTATCTATCGAATATTTAATTTGATGGACGTGAACAAGTTCAATCACATAGAAAATTACGATCTTGATATTTAAATGATCAAATACTATTGTGCAAATATTCAGGAGAGCTATAATGTAGTCATAAATCAATAATTTATCAGCAAAAGTAAATCCGGACTATGTAATCACAGTAATATCTTGTATATTGATGCAGAGCAAATTGGATTTGGATAATAAAATATAATCAATATGAATTTTAAATACACAGTGTCGAAATTAGTATGATGTATGTATGCTACTGTTTCTTTCTGAGAATAATCCAAATAATTAAATCTAAGATTTGTTAGCAATGGGTATTTTAAAAAATAGACGCAGTTAGCTGAAATGAGAATAACATTATAACATGAGAACAACTTATAACATTATTTATTACAGTAGTTCTAGAACATTAGCCTTAAATACTGTAAAGGCTGCCTGCTCTTGAATGTGTACATCTGACTCTGACAGATTGACTGAATAAAAAATTCTTTTTTTTTTAAATATTTTTAAATTTTAATTTGTCACTGTATATATCTTCATGAAATTTGTTAGTTACGTATTTTATTATAAATATTAGGGAAGTAGCTCGATAACTTTATTTCTAACTTGAAATAGGGCTTGATTTTCAACTTCTAATCTACATGGACACTTTTGTATTCATCGAAGGCATCTTAATGAATTTTGAATCTCAAAACTTCTTTATATATATATAAAGAAGTTTTGAGCTAAAATCGCTAAACTGCGTGTTTATTAAATTCTTGGTCGATGGATTGATGAATGGCTTCTATAGAATAAATATCGATATCCGATCACTACCGTTACGAGGCTATCAAATCAGCTTCGTTAAAATTGAAAGAAGGGGATATTTGGCCAAGCCAAGTATCGATATCGTACGTGCACATAAATCAAAACCAAATTGAGGTACAGCGAAGCTTTATCGTATATCTCTCAAGTTTAATAAAACTTTTACTTCTGCGATTGCTTGATTTCGTCTTAAGACGTTATATGAATATATTTACGGAATGCGTCGCTCATTATTATTAATTGGCGCATACGCATCTCACGAGATATCTGCCAATTTCCGTGACTCCGAGAAAGTCGAACAACGTTAGAGCTTGCGTTACATCGTACAGTAGAGAGGAATCCGATTCGGGAAATGAGGTCAACGACCGGGACGCATTCATCGCTCTGCCGTCAAATCTCTATACGACATGACAGTCCGTACTCGCGATAACATGTTTTACACGTTATTAATGAAGTTTCGCCTGCTCGGCTATTTGTGCGATAAAAGCTCGCGCCCGACGTGTGTTTACGCGGCGACGACAGTCAGGCTTTATGCTGGAGAGCTTTTGCGAGATAATGTAGAACGAGAAAATGGAAGGAGAGAAAGAGAGACGTGGGATTCGCTGATGCATGCTACTCAATGTAATCATCGTTAATGGAATAATTATTTGTAATTAATTTAGAGTAGTGAGTATTTCTTACAAATACGTTTTCTAGATTTATTTTTCCAATCGATATTCAAATAAACGAACGCGCGTCATTTAAAATAGATTTTAACGAAACAAAAAATATGACAAGTCAGTTATGAATGAGCAATTTAATAAAATTTTAACTTTTGTAATGTCGCCGCAAGAATAAAAAAAAACTAAATGAATTCTCAGAGAAATTATTCTCTCCTAAAATATCATACCACTAGAGATCAAATAATACTCGATATAAACAATTAATGAAATCTCTTACATTCCAAAGGAAGTCGTAAAACACTCAAGAGCGCAAGTACGTACGAGACACGAGCACCGAAAATGATCCAATAGCTGACGGAGACCGAGCTGCAAAGTACTATTTTCAAATCCATCTCGAGAGATCGCGCACTCCTCTCAGAAAGATATAATGCTCACGCCTAAATACATAGAGCAAATATATTCAATTGACAGTTTATAATAAATTCCGTCGAAAGCCATCTCCGACCAATGTTCATATTGCATAAAAATCAGAACGATTAATAATCTTTTATATCATAACGCAATACGATTAGGAATAAAACAAGTAAATACACATATTCAAAAATTCACAAGCAATGCGGAAGTATATAAGAATAGTAAGCATGAGAAATTTATAACCGCGGAAACTGACCTGGTATAAGTCTCCGGTTATATTATTTTATAATACGGCGAACCTCTAGAAAAATGATTTAGTAGTTTGCTACGCCCTAAGAGTTTCAATAAAATAAAAACTTACCCATAATAAAGAGATTCTGTCGGGGTAGAAATGTTAGTAAAGATTTATTAACTCGACAACCGCAAATGCAAAATTTTATAAGCCAGAACAAATTTTATGTTAAAATTTAAATTTAAGTTACTAACGAAATCTATTACTTAAAACAGGAATATCATGTACAAACAAAGTATATCTATTCTCTCCTTTAATATACGCACAATAGTATAACTATATCTCTCTCGTATATACTTCTCGCTGTAACAGCAAATGAACAATAATTTAGGGGTAAAGCTAATAAACATTAACAAAATTGGATAATTAGAGATATTGACGAATTCAGCTAAATAAACTGCAGTATAAATAACTAAAGAAAAATTAAAATAAAGAAAAAAACTCATTTATATACGTATATACTCATGAAAAATGAATATACATTTTCGATTCTCTCACAAACATTCTATAAATTTATAACTAATCTCTATACATTTCTATTTCTTAAATTAATTATTATTATGTACTATTACTCTCTATCCTAAAATATTAATAAACTGTTAAATATTATCAATAATTATTATTAAACAAAAAAATTATACATTTTTCACGCTTATATATGTGTATAAATATTAATTAAAATACAATATAAAATATTAAGATATAATTATTATAAGTTCTATAAATCTTAAAAGCATAAGTAAATTACCTCTCCCTTTAAAACATACTAAGGAGGGAGTGGACGAGCAGAGTTACAAGGCGTTGCCGATAATTTGAATCCTCCTTCATTGGGAAGTGCCGCCGAAGATACTTGACCCGACGAAAAAGAGGGCTGGGTTAAAAAACTCTATAAGTAAAGGTTACCGATTTATGCGGTCACTCTTACTCCAGTCATTTTTACTCCGACAGTATTACTTCAGCATTATTTCTCGCTTGCATTTACCCGGTCGACACCGCAATACTTAGACAGCTCTGATATATAAGTTTATTATTATTATATATTATTATAATTATATTATTGTGTCGTTGAAAGAACATTGTATTGTACATTTCTATACAATACATATACGCATTTTATTCCTAAAAATCGTGAGTTACTTATATTATATTTTTGTTTAAATCCATTCACCCATCTACTTTTTCACCATTCTACTTTTTACAAATCTAAGGAATCCAATCCAAAAGCAACTAAGTAAGTCTAGAAATCTTCATTATTAACTAAACTTATTAGTCAGTTTTCTTTAATCGATCTCTCTCATTCTTTTTACAAGCTATACTGTCGTGAGTAGAAACGAAGAGCCGGTTGGTCATTAAATTTTATTACTATTTACATATGGCTAATTACTAAAACTTCAGCTATGTTCTGGTAGTTTTATTAAATTTCCATATAAAAATTCTCAGCATAAAATCCTTTTGCGCGGAAAATAACGATTTTGTTTTAAATTTGTATGATACTGGTAGTAAATTCTTTGTCAATCTAAAGTGTTTCATTTCATTTTTCTCGCTTAACAAATTAGCCGCTCATATCGAGTTATTGGTGAAGAAAAAGCCAGACTAAACAAGAGCAAAAGCAGTTGATTTTCTTAAAAAATCAAACCGCTTCATAAATCGTCTTTTACTTAACCGTAAAACCGTCGTTACACTTTTAAGTGTTTCTGGAAAGGCTGAGAGGTCTTATACTTAGGGGAGCCACGGGAGCAAGGCGCACCACTCCTACAAAGGTTCTTAATCTACTGGTGGGAGTGTATATCATCCATATACCATCCACTCACCATTATTAGCGAAGCAACAAAGAAGGCCTACAGATTGAATGCTCAGGGAAAATGGAGGCCTGGCACATGGTACACTCAACTACCTGGAAGGCTGAGATCGTTATGAGGACTGATGCTTTAACTCCAAGATTTCTGTTTGGTAGGAGATATGTCGTGGAAATATCTAGCACAGAAATAGTGGGGTAGTAAGAAGGACAACTTGCCGGGCAGCGGAGACCTTTGGTATACAGACGGATCAAAAAAATAAAACTGACAGGGGGACTGGGGCGGACCACTACTGTCGCAGGCAATGGAAGGGACACCTTTCTACCTCTAGGGAGGTACGCTACCATTTTCCGGTCGGAAGCCCTTTCATCGTAAGCTGTGATCAAATGATCTTAGAACTTGGAGCTCGACTCGGACATATAACCTGAAGTATACTACCAATACTACATTTTTTTGAAAATACGCAAGTTTAATAATATAACATTGCTTACAATCGCTGCACCGACTAATATTTCTAATTACACAAACAATCATTTAAAACTAAGTTTATTGTTTAATACTTTATTTGAATAAGTAATCATTTTAAATAACTTGAATAATCAAATGACTTTTTAGACACGACCGTTATGCAGAAGTGCCTTTAGTTTTATCATCGCAAAACCACAATTATCAATGAATTATGTACACATGTGTCTTTCGTAAATACAAAAAAAAGTTAAATGGAAAAACTCGTTGTAGCCAGAATAACTCTTGTTGAATTCTTATTGGAGTCTTCCTCACAAGTTCATCTTCAGTTTCAACACATCTAAGATCATACATAAACAGTCATACCTTCTTCATGTTATTGACAAAAATAATCTATGCAAAGTTTAGAAAGACAATTAGGTAAATAAGTAGAAAATAGAATAGTTACAAATGTACATTTCTCCAAGTTGTTGATCTATAGTTGAATACTCTATAAAACAAGTTGCTAGTATTTCATTACAATCTTTGTTTCCTAATTCACATGATTTAATATCTTCATTTACATCTCTTTATTAGTTTCTACTTCTTAAAACAAATTATTTAAATACTCCTTGCCTCTTATAAGTTGCACTTATGGGTTATTGTATATTCTTTATATACATTGAACTAATAATGTTGACAACAGTCAATGCAGAACCTTTGCGTATCAAAGAAGTTTCAGAAAACGAGAGAGAGACTAAGAGAGTTAAATGTGCATTAGTTTATTTAATTAAGATTTAAAAAAAAAACACTAACTCCTTGAAGTTTTTGTATATAAACTGCTTGGATGCATAGAGAAATCGTTAGTTGAGATACAAAGGATCGTTTTTCCTTGCTAGTTGGTGAGCTGATAGGTCCTTAATGAGCAGTCGTTCAAAGCAATATCACAAGCATCTGATCAGCGTATTACGGTATACTGGGAAGTGTCCGAATAGAATGCCTGTCAGAGGTGTCGAAGATGAGATTTAATTAAAATTATAACGATCTTAAGTAAGATTGTTTTCTGCTCATTATGGTAACCATATATCGATTTACAATTGTTAATTATAATTACTTATCTCTAACATGTTCATTTCCTTGCGCTTTTAAGTATTGAAGTATTATTTTATTTTGTAGTTAACCTTTTAACAGGTATTATGATTAGGCGATGTGTTACTATCTATATATAGTATATATAGGTTTGAAAGTATTTTATTTGTAAAGTTTAACTTATTTAAGCAGAAAAAGTTCTTTTGTGTTTTTAGTGAGAAAAGGCTCCCTGAAAAATTAGAATTTTTTGACATGCTGTAACTTAGAGAACCTTTGTGAAAAGAATGTAAAATAATTTATGAAGGTAGAGTTATAGAAATACAGTACCAAACAAAAGATTAAAAATATTTTAAAGTAGAGAAAATTTTTGTTTGCACGATCTATCCGAGAATGACGCACGTGATTCAGTTTAATCGGAGAACAACGTTATTATCCAATTTGTCAGATATTTCTAAGAGGTTATTAAAAAAACTGCGGTGTTTTCTGTTAATATGAAGCTAACACTTTTTTAACTTACAGTTACATAGCATCGGTAGATTTTTACTTCGTTCTTCTCGATTATTACAAAATACCAAAATTGTCGTATATTATAACCGTATATTATAGTAAGCATATAAGAAAATAGTGAACAAATTATGAAGCAATTACGAAAAGATAAATTGTAAAGAGGAAAAAGTAGGTCTTTATTAAAAAGTTGGCCTTTCGCGGGGGCACCATCGATCGTTATTTTGGAACGTTGAGAAGTACAATGAAGAAAAGAAAGGCACCGAAGCGTACCACGTACAATTATTTGGTAAATTCTAAGGCCACGCGAAGATGTCGTTCAGTGATGTCATATGCGTAGTTATCAAGTACATAGTTCGTGTATATATATATATGCATATATGTGATCAGTCGCAAAGCACTTAGCAGCTAAGTCGCGCGTGAAAAGTGTCCCTAATTTCCATCCTTTTCTCGTCTTTCTTTTTTTCTCTCCGTTCGTTGCCGCCCCATTGACTTTGACAATGACTGCAATTCGCCTCGAGAGCTGAGATAGGCGGACGGAACAAAGAAGTCAATTATGTTTAGAATGGGAGATAGAAAGAGAGTAGAGCCTATTGTGTGCAGTTGTTGCGCTTTTTCATACAGAGTTCTAGATTATCCGAAAAAGTGGCATAAGGTAGCAAGACACCTTTAAGTGAAGTTACTTAACATTAAAATGTTTACCTTAATCGGACACACGAAGAACAGGAAAAATGTTGCGTACATATACATTTGAAAAATAGTATTTTAGAAAGAACAAAAACAAACGTAAGACTAGACGTCTGTATCGAGAAACCAGTCTCAAGGCAATGCAGACTTTGTACAATGTTTTATATATTGACTATTAATTCTCAGCAAAGTTTCGTAATTAAAATGTCCTTCGCCAATTGCTATTTCCTGTGAGGTTCAATAAGTCATACTTAAGAAAATCACACAAACCGCACTCAATTTTTCTAGTTCCCAGGTATCTATCGAGTAAACGGAGCCACTTACATATTTATTTCAGCTTTCAATTCAGTTTTTATGGCCGAAAACGCAAAAATCTACGTTAAGTTATTCTAATGCTGTTGCGTCAGATACCGCTTTTACATAAGAATTTGCAATCATTATTAATTCAATTGAAGGCTTAATAATAGATGACTACTTTGATAGACTAGAACTTCTCCTAGATTCAAACAATGTTAAGTAGATTTCTGATTCTTCAATTTCAGTTAAGAAATTAGAACTCTTAATTAAACCACTTATACATGACAATAGAGTAGATAAAAGTAGTCTTCAAAAGCAGATTCAAAAGTAAATTAATACCGAATCAATACGGAAATCTCTGGTGAAAAAGTGATGTAGAAAACATGGCTACCGATACTGAAACTACATATCTCAAGAAATCTCATATTAATCTCTTACAAATAATATTTTCTATACACTGGCAGAACTACAAAATAAAAATGTCGAATATCATCTTTTGAAATATCGAAGCATCAACAAAAAGACTTTCGGAATTATCTATGTCCTACTGGATTTAAATCTTTCCGTAATGTTCGAATCTATGCAAACGCGGGTGGTATTGTAATATTAGTACGTAACAATTTAGCTTATAGGTAAAGAACTTGGGTACTCCAAACTGACTTCTAAACTCACTAGTATACGAGTAACAATTATCAAACCTATGGATTAATTTTATTCTAATCCAGTCCTTTTTGTATTTAATAAAAATACCGAGGTGATTTTCCTCAAAAATTATACATGACAACTTGGAATTTGATCACTTGTCTTTTTTATCTATATTTGCACTGAAAACAATAAATATCACAATAAACTTGCAGTTTCAAATCAATAAAGACGAATTGGTCGCAAGTCAATAATTAGCTTGATGATAACTATATTTTTTCCTTTTAATTTTTCAAATTCTTCAGCTAAAGAAAATCAACACACACATAGTATCCAATTCAATAATAATAAATAACTCATGTACAAATCATTGGAAGATTCAAGAAAGATGGCAGTTCTGTTTCTTATTGGAACTCAGAATTTTATGAAATAAAGAATCTTAGATAAAATAGATGACTTTATAAAAGCAAAATTATTTTAAATTTATAGAAAACGTTACAAAACGTAAAAAAAATTATGCATAAATGCTAAGTTTCGACCCTTTTCTGAAAATCATCAAGATCACGATAAAAAAATACTGCCTTAAATAAAATACTCTTCCGTGGGATGCACAAAAGGAATTTTGCATTTGCAAAACTATACATCCGCTAAATTGTCGCTAAAATGTATAGATGTGATAAAAATGTAATGGTTGAAATGTACGACCACTTGGATAATGTCTAGAATTAAACGACTTTTAAGAAATTCTCTTAAGAACTTCTAACAAGTCCTTTTTTATACCTGTAATTCTAAGATCATGTAGCTCTAATCTTGAGAAATCGTTGGAAACTTTGTTTGCGGTGTCATCCGTAAATAAAGGTTTGATTTCCAGGTACCGAGTTGTTTCTTGTATTTGACAGAGTAAAATTAGCATTAGAAAGACCGAATAGCCAGTGCAGATCGTTATAGATTCTCGAAAAGTAAATTTGCGAGTACGAATTATCGCTTGCTGCCAGTTAGATCCCTGGACGAGTATGCGACACACACACACACACAAATATACATATACTACAATATATATGTTGTAGCCAGCACCTCGGCAATTTGCCGGGAAAAGAGTAGGTTAAAACCGTTTAGGCGATACTAGTCAAGTTAATAAATATAACGCGATATACTCGAAGGCGTATAGAGAAACATTGAATGTTTTATATTATCGGAATGTTTTTTCTCTCTAATAGAGACGTGTCGACTGCAAAATTTATGCGATGCAAATCAATACGCCTGTATACGCGATATGTATACACGATATAAAGTGTATGAATTATATGTAGGTTTATGGGACATTTGGAGGGTCTCATCGCGTGGTTTTTCGAGCTCTTCTTGCTTCGCGCAAATAAGAGGCCTCGGGAAGAGCGTTTACGTCACTAAATTGTCGAGCAGCTGGCGCTGTACCAAGACGCGAAATAGAATGCGAAAATACAAAATAGAATGTAGCCCGACTTTAATGCATTCTGCTATGCTATTACGACGTGTCATTTTTGCCGAAAGGCTCTCGTACAGAGGCGTGCAGAAATCATAGCTTTTTATATTATATGTAGCGAGCCACGGATATTATGGATTATTTTATTCTTCGAACTTTCCGCAACGTTCCTTCTTCTATTTCTAAATATTACACTCTTCGATTACTGAGTTCGGGATATTAAATGAAGAAATAAGACTATGTCAATTCTTGTTTTTGTGCTTACATATAGTTTATCCGAACGATGCCCACCCTTAACGAGACTATTAATACGTGCGAGATAAACATATGCGAGATATACCGTGTGTTCCACTGTCTGCGTGGCATCGGAAAACGCGAAATAAAAAAATTTAACCCAGGAAAACCCATAACAAAAAAATTGTCGACTTCTCATCAAATTTTATAACTACTAATGAGGGTAGGCTTATCCGCGGAGAAAAGGTCAGAGCACAAAACTTTGATCAAATTTCATGTCCCGTGTCAACTTCGAATTACACCTACCAAAATCTATAAAGAAGAAGTTAAAAGCATCATCGACAAAATAATTCAGGAAAAATGGAACAATATTGGGAAAAATGGCAAAAAATGATTATTAATTTAGCAGGAAAGAACAAATAATCCTAACGAGGCTACTCATCGGCCACACAAGAGTCACACATGACCACCTGCTCAAGAAAACGGCTCCACAGCAATGCCCAATATGCGACAGAAAAATAGACGGCCAACGTATACTAACACGCGATGAATGAAGAAAAATCAAACTCAAAAACAACCGAAAAGATACCCTCAACAATATTGAATAATGTAGAAATGTAATAACCTTCCTAAAAGAAATCAAACATATCAACCTCATATAACTATATCCTCTTCCTAGATCGATACTATATTATACAAACATATAATACACAACCGTCACAACTTGTAATGCACATCTTTCAATTATTATAAATGTCACACACCTAGCATATTGTAAATACCATTGTATCGTTGTATGTAATATTTTTCAATGATTGTAAATGTCGCTAATACCGAAAGAGGATGCGACCTAAAATAAATAAATTAAAAAAAAATGTCTCTACAACATTTTAAAGTGATTGCAAAACAGACATTTTATAAATATTTTTATAATCTGCATAAAATTCTGAGTCCAATAATGTTTAAATGGTAGAAACCGGATAGTATTTACTTGAGTCACTCAAGATTGGTAGATGAATATAGCATTAACTAATTGTGATTTTAGTAAGTAAAAAATTATGCTATTTTCATGATTCAAGGTTTGTCGAGTTCGATATAACAACTATTAGAATAAGAAAATGACCGTAAAAATATATAGTAGTATCATTTAAACAATTTTTAAAATTTACAGATGGAGATCATTAAAAATTTCGTCCCTCTCAAGTGAGGATTAACGTCAGTTTGACGATCACTTTTCGCATTTGAATAAACAATTATTTAAAAATAATTATATATCTTAATACATTTACTTGCTTTTAAAAATAACACTGATGAAAACAAAATTTGAATCGTGCAAATCGCATCACTATAGCATACTGAAATTGGTATTCCTTAACACTAAAATCATCTATCAATCTTGAGTAACTCAAGTAAATATAGTACTATTTCTACCATTCAAACTTTATTGATATCTGCATTCCACGCAGAATCGACACATATTTTTTAAACACGTGCAACATTACCACATTTACGTGTATTATAGGCACATTTTAATACATTTATAGGGTCTTTCAATCAAATTGATCTTTAGAACGACTTGTTAAAGGGAAAATTTAACATAATCCCTTACCATTAACTAGACATACCAGGTATATAAAACTTCATAAAATGGAGACAACCGATTATTATTATTATCGCTGTAGCCTCGAGGAGAGGCAGGAATATAAATGCGATGTGGAAGACAACGCCTCTCTTATACAATCTTGTGCATATACACAAATGGCCAAAAATAATGGTACCTACTACTCCGAGACTCCTATATATCTATATGTTACAACGTACGGAATCTCATTAGGCACAGCAGCGGTAGGTCGAGCAGAAAGGAGCGCGCGGTCTGCAACATTGAAAGAGAACACTCGGAACGTACGCGAAAGGATAATAAGCCACCAGGGCTGCGGTACAAGAATTTGCTTCTCTCTATTCAGGATGTGTAAGGGAGTAAGTATATATATATATATATAGAGAGAGAGAGAGAGAGAGAGAGAGAGAGAGAAAGAGAGAGAGTAGGAGGAAGGGAGGCATTATCCGTCCTTACAATTACGCTGCATTAGGTAAGAGTGAATTTAATCAGGAAGTACGCGCGAGGCTTCGATCTTTTTAAGCCGGACTTGTTTCGCAAACTACGCCGAGGGATTATCTTCACATTTCGTTTTTATTTGGATGTATGACGTCGTTTCTATCGGAATTTGGAACGTCCGCTTTTCGTACTACGTACTGATTTTCAGTTGCAATGCATATATATACACGTCTGCTACTGTTTTTGGCGATTTCATTTCGAAGGACGGAATGAGATGCGAAGGCAGCGGAAATTTCTTGCTGAGCTTGAGTCTCGGATGACAATAGTCAGTCCTATTCAAGATGATAAGCGTGAGGAAAAGAGAGATGGAGGAAAAATGAAATAACGTTTTAATTCTAGATTTAATGTAATATATTTTTATACCTCTTTGCGGATGTTATATAAATTTGAAATAAAGCACATATTGATTATCGTTACGATGATGATTTCCTTTTGGATGACAATGCACGGTAGTTAGCTCAAATCTCAATACAAGTCCTTGTATCTGTCATTCGAAATATTGTTATTAATTATATTAATGTAGAAAATCACGTAATTCTATAGTTGCATGAAGAAAATTTGAGTTAAATTAATTTTAGTCTAAAATGATTGTTTATATATATTTCGCCAAAAGACATGTACATACATTTTAGACGCATTTGCATTTTAATTAAAGGAGATTTTAGCTAGACTTCTTTCCCTGCTTCGGAACCGTAAGTTCTTAACACCCTGTATTGACACACTCATACACTTCAATGACTTATCCAATAGTTTCGCGCAGTGTAAGCGTAGCTCTCAATGAGGTTCATCCGCGTTCCTTTGTTGCGGTGAGCCGTCAATAGCTCACAGTCTTTTGTATATCTGTAGCTAAACTAGAACCACTGCGAAAATGGACAATCGTCAGAACTAATTGGCGCATCGAATCAAATGAAGTAGGCAGTGCTATGACCAATGCAGATACGCGAATAGACCAAACTCTCATATTGACTCTTGTGCAAGAATCGATGGGATAAGTGATAAAAGAATAATAGACAGCCTCGGATATAAAGCGTCAATAGAAATGGATCGCGATCGATAAGTATACCCTTATCATCGATATATAATATATAAATATATATATGTGGATAAGTCTTCGATGTTTAAATTTTAAATCCGGGAAGGTAAAAAGGGTATGTATTAATTCGCCGATGAACGTGAGCTTGCCCTGAATTTCGAATATACATATATCGATGCAGCATTATGCGAAGGCCTGGACGGCATATAAGAATTTAACATCGTATACTAAACAGATACAGGAATGGGCACAGAGACTCTTCTTTATTCGCTCCAGACTAGCTGGTCGAAATTGTGCACAGTCAGTTGCAGTAGCAGTAACAGCAGCAATAGCGGCTGCTCAAGCTCCATCACCATGAAGTCGAACGTGAGTACGCGTATCCTTTCCGCTGCATTCGAAAAACTTTGCTACATGCACAGAGCAAAGGCATCGATACATGTCACTCGGTCGCTCGATACGCATATATATATGCAGTCGTTTGTCGTGGCAGATCCTAAAAAGGCCAAAAAGCTTGCTAGGGTCGGTCATCGGTCCGCTCGTTGGTCTTTCCTATTTTTCGAGAGCTGAATCGAGCCAGTGGCTGGCTGCCAAGTTCCTAGGAGAAGATCCATACTCTCGCTTTGTATACCACCGTTGCTTTTCTTCGCGAGGATTTCACGCAAAGGGCAAATCGTACTGTCCATGTAGATAGACGTATACCTATACTGATTCGTTCTCTCTAAATTTATATACATGTATATAACACGCACCTCTGGACTTAAGTCAATTTTGGAGTGTAAACACACATACATATATATTTATGCGTTATATAGGTGTAGTGCACGCGGTATATAAATCTTCACGGGGAGTGGCAAGCGCGCGCAAGTTTGCGCGCAAGACGTGCTATACATATACTGCAAAGTATATGTGTAGATATATATGCAGAGGGTAAAAGTTGCTGTAGTCGTTCGTGCGCATATAAAACAGCGTGTCGGTGCTGTGGATGCAATGTATAGGGCCTGCGAGCTTTATGCTGTAGTGTTCTTTCGGGTATCAATTTTCCCGAGTTTTGCCTCCGATGCAAAGAGAAAGAGAGAGGGAAAGAGATGCGGAGTAAGAGATGTAGGAAAAGAGATCTATTACAAGTTTTTATGTGCGTGGATAAACGAGGTCGTTGGGGATAATCTTGTAACGTTACTGTTTTCGCAAGATTAATGCTCATTTTTTATTTTCAATTTATCGAAAGATACGCCGAAAAATAAAAAGAAGGTGAAATCTCTTGAGTGTCCGTTTTTTACAAGGACAACGACTGTAATGCACTGAGGTACGCAGGCGATCGGCCCAAAGGGTTTATGGAATAATTTGCAACAACGCCACAACCTCAACCTCGTGTATAAAGTATCACTATCTAATGATATCCTTCAAATAACTCAACAACATTACCCAAACTGGAACCTTCTCGTTAATATGATTTACTCTATGATATTCCGGGGGTGAGTCGTGCAGTACACGAAACGAAGTAGAACCAATGTAGAAAAATCATAGGCACTGACGCATCTAATCACGATCTAATCACTTTCGCCACTTTCAAGCTGACACGCAAGCGTTGGCTATTCAGTATTCCGATGAACCCAACATTATATGGTGCAATTAATCTTCTAAATATGTAAAAAATCCTTTGATATGTTCAGATATTCAGCTACGTTTTAGTGAATTTCTCACTAACTATCGCAATGATAGATGATCGAAAAGTAATACTTAATGAGAATAAATTGTTTCCTTATGTCCATAATGACTATATCGACAAACTATTCATAATAATAAAAAATATACATGACAAGTGCTATCTCAATGCTAGAAATTCCACGAAGAAAGCAGCATCCCGCAAGGATTCAAAGATCAATAGCCGTCCCAGACATTGTCGATAAAACATTCAATTACCCGTAGTTTCTTTCTATTCTTCTTTCGGTAAGAAACAACCGAAACAGAGGAGTAATATAGCAATGGCGACAAAAAAGAATCTCAATTCCAAAGAAGCGCAAACAAAATCCTATCTATTCTCCATTTCCATAAAACTTCGCAACATACAAACTATAAGCCTTCTCCGACGGCCGACCATAAAGTACGAATATTCTTTTGTCGCTCCCATGAAGCGCGCCGCTATACATATTTAGTCATTCACCGAGCGCGTGATATCAAGTGTGCCCAGTGCCCAACTGGCCACAAACGTACACGCATACAAGACGAAATCGAGTAGCGGATTATATAATGGGTTATATTTCGTTATACACAGTGTTAAAATCCTATTTTTATGGATTTTGCATCGGAAATCTCTTATAAATACGGGATCAGTCACTGTAATTACACAAATTCAAGCTTCAAATCCTATGAAGAACGTTGTGTTCGTTCATATGATAAAAATAACAATTCGAAAGCTCAAAAATCCGCGTAAACAATTATACTAGAAACTTTTAACGCAATTCGCACTTTTAAGCAAACTATGTAAAATGCTAAAAGTGCAACAATATTTTTTCGGATGTTTCTCGCAATTAAAACTTTTTATCTCCCTCTCTCTGTCTCTCTTTCGGCGCTCACATCACACTGTATCATCTTTACTTGACATTCCAGTCCCCAGTACGATTACATTCTTTCATGGGTTTGCCCAAAGCGCCATGAAGCTATAGAACAAGATCCCGAGTTCAGTTCGACTCAAGCCTCTTCTTTCTCAAAGTCGCCCTTTCGGAATACCTTATTGCGCTACATTAATTCTTATTTAGTTTTTAGTTTTTAGATTTACTTTTCTTTTATATAGTTTTTAATCTTTTTCCCTTTTGTTAGCGAATCTGCGTTTACTACTATTACTACTATTAGTCTTGGACCACCTTATTCCAGTCGAATTCCGCTCTTTTTAGATTCTTCTTAAACCTAATTTTGTTGTTGCTCTTTTGTTGCGCGTATTTGTTGTATTCTGTACTCTTTCTCTCCGCTGTTCTATAAATTAGGTACATATAGGTATAGAAGAGTGAACAGTGCGCCTCGAGGAATTTTTATTTACCATAGTATCACGTTTGCTCGAATCGTCGGGCGAAAATATTTATTTCTAGTTCCCCGATGAAAATTCGAAGGCAACATTGGTGTATATACAGAAGGTATACGTGCTGCGCTGAAAAGAAATCGAAATTTCCTTATCTATACAACACGTGGAGTAATACAAAGATTTGTGCAGGAGTTCAACAAGGAGTTCATAAGTGTTCGATTTAAAATTGAAAAAGTCTGTAGAACGCATACTTTTCACTGCAATATTCTAATAAAATAGTGAGATATAAACACTCGACTCTCTTCTGTTCTGTATATGTATGTAAAAGCCATTACATAACTATAAGCGCCGTAGATAAACTCTTCCTTCCAGTAAAATGCACAACGACCTCGAGTATAATTTACGAGTGGTTTTACACGTAAAACGTGATAATACCTCGATTTTCTCACCTCTGCATATCGCATGTCCACGCGCATCCAGGCACATCAGTATATATATATACATTATACATGTATATGTATATAGTAATTCTGCGGAGAAATTGCATACATCGTAAAAACTACCCCCTCGTACTCCTTTGCATCGTTTGAACAGCAGCAGTAGCAGGAGTATAGCAGGAGTACAGCAGGAGTAGCAGTAGTAGCAGTAGTAGCAGTAGTAGCAGTAGTAGCAGTAGTAGCCGAGAGTGATAGATTTACAGTGAAAAAGTCTAACTCCCGACACGGACTCATTGATTTTCCGATGTCATGCTCGTCACGCGCATTCTTGGCGCATGTCCGACAGCCGTTTTATTGTGTCAGCGCTTGATGGTAGCACATAAAAAGTTAACCCATCCGCGATAGAGCGGCGAATTCCAGCATTGGCTTTTATGGTCCTGCGCGCGGACTCTGCAACTTGCCCACTCGTCTACTTGCCTCTATTATGTCTATATATTGTATCTATATACATAATAGCAAAGAGATTACTCGCGTTAGCCTTGGATTTTGCTTAAAAATCTCTCTGATCACTCTTGCATACATATCATGTGTATAGGCATTTCAAGCGTCGCGAGATACCATCGTATGGGGTTTTCTAATTTTGTTTTTTCCATTCTTGTTTTAATTTTACTTAAGAAAAAAATGGAACAATACAGCCAGGATTATTAATGCGAGTTCCCCACGATTCGCAACTTTCTAAAAATAGACTGTTCCTTCCGACAGTTCGACTCGCACCACCGTCCCTATCGACATAACGATGGTTCGTGATACAGCTCTCATCCTGCAATAAAATTCAATATCCGTCTGCGGAGCATCTTTATAAGCCTCGCGGCACGACTCTCATTTTCCTCTTCATTTTCCTCTTCATTTTCCTCTTCATTTTCCTCTTCATCTTTCACTGGCACTGCAGAGTCTGAGCCGCCTTTATCGCATAAAGCGTTCTCGCGCTTCAAGAATTTAACCGTATTAGGACTGTTAGTGTAAACTATAGCTATACACGTGTATTGCATATGTGTAAACTATCACTATATATTGCCTACTCCCGTGGTACTTCCGTCACTTCTTTCCTCAAATCCTCACCCCGGGTGTTTCGCCTCCTTTTTTGCGCAGTTCATTAAGCGACCGTACTCTCCAAATATAGCTCACTTGTTCAGAGATGCGAAGGTCATTGGGTCGGAAATCGGATAAAAAATCGGATAAAAAATCGAATAACTAATGCAGAGTGGAGCAGTGAACTGATCAGCGCAACCTTGCGAAAGAAAAAATTCAACTCTCAATGAATTATTCAAACCATTCGAATAGTTTCGACGTTACGATTTTTCCTATTAAAGTGAAATAAAAATTATTACACGGCATCGCGTATTAATAAAAGGGCACACGTCGCTAGATTAGAACATTTCACTTTCGTTATGTGTGTATGTGTAGATGTGTACGTGCAGTGATCGACATAAAAACTTTACTCGTAACCCGTAACCCGTAACCCGTAACCCGAAGGTAAACTTGAACTTATATACAAACATTGACCGTAGGCTGTTGCTTAGTTTACTGGTGGTAAGTCTCGCGTTCTCGTGGGTCAAGAAAGGAGAGTCAGAAGAGAAGCAAAACAAAGAGTATCTATCCCACGTGTGCGACGCTGCTCTCGAGTCCTAATATCAAGTTCATATACACCGAGTACACTTTTAGTTTTCTGCTGTTTTCGCTTATAACCTCAGGTATGTACGTAATTGCATGTCAAGTGCTTTTCATATCGAATCTTTTTGTATACCGCTAAACTCGATTAATCTTAATACCATGGGCATTTCTTTCTTGTCGAGGATTCATATTGTGGAGAAAAGAAAAACTCATTGAACAAAGAGATATTTTCTTAGAATTACATTGTCTTAGATGTGCGTTGATTTGTTCATGGAATGTTGGTAGTATTGATGTCTTAAGTGTTATTGTTTCAACAAGGATTGCTTTTTAGATACTTTCAGGTGTATCGATTATTTATTAGATACTGTTGCTATGGTTGTGGAAAAAACCCATGCTTCTATACTGCAAGAGATCACGATAAAGATGGGATTCACACCTGTCTATGAACTGTTGCTAAACCAAATGAACAGTCTGACACCGATATTTACGTATAAACTTACGTGCAATAATTTTACTACCTTTGGTTCGGGAAAATCTAAAAAACATGCTAAACAGAATGCAGCACAAATGATGATTCAAAAAATCAGTGAAAATACAGTAGTATCTGAGCCAACATATCCTGCTGATAACTCGGTTCAAGAATTAATGGTTCGTACGGTTTCAGTCTAATTTTAACAATCATCGCAAGCAAACATTTCTCGTATTATATTTATCTTAACTTTTCAGAATCTTTGTAACAAGCTTTGCTTAGAAGAACCTGCTTATAAGGACTTAGAGATTTCAGGTCCTGCTCATGCTCGGGTCTATACAACTCAATGCATTGTATCCAAGTTTCAAGAAGTTGCATCAGCTCGAGCAAAAAAACAATCCAAACAAAATGCTGCTAAAAAGATGATAAATCAACTCAAAGATACTTTCAATATTGTTACTTCATCGGACAAAAATGGAATGCAAAGAGTTAGACAAGAAGATATTACAGACACGGTCTATGATGCGAATAAATCTGATTTTTCTCAAGTGACTAAAATGCATGAAGCATCTAAGCTAAAAATCAACTATCAGTTAAAAATGGAGAGCGAATGCAAGGAGTTGCTTAAAACCTTAGGAGATGGCAGTTTTAATCTTCTGAATAACTTAGCAATGATAAGCAAATTAATTGCAGAATGTCAACTGAACTGTGATAATAAAAAAATATCTCATCTTAAAGGAATGTTTCAAAATGCAATGGATGAAGCTAAAATAGATTTTCATCATATGTTACTACAAACTGCGGAGCCTTCAACATCTATGTTGATAATTCAGTTAAATATAGTTCCCGATGTTATAGAGATGAGTATCGGTAAAACAAGAGAAGAATCAGAGTGGCGAACAATAAAGAAGGTTGTCAACACTCTGCAGGAACTTTTGAATCAATGAAGTATTCGAATGAACAAATGATTCTTATCATAATTCAGAAACTTATTGTTGAGATTTCATTTAAGTTATCGTTATTTTTTAAAAAGTTGAACGCAACATTTTTAAACACAAATATTATGTAAAAAAGTTTTTTTTTATATGTGTGTTGTGGATCAATGTATTATTCGAATTATTAAGTTAAAAGTAATAAGGTGTTAAACGATGATTTCCTAATAACTGTACAACTTTGTTGTAATTGTTAAAACTGTATTTTTTCTCTAGAATAATTAATAATTAATTGATAATTAATTAACAATTAATAACAGATGTACATGAATATAAAAAAATAGTTTTATTTGTTATCCAAGTCAATGTAATAAGCATTCGCATAATAAAGTAAGGTTAATATTCAGTTTTTTTGAATAATTATGCATAACGAACTGTAGATAAAAAGTTGCATCGAATACTGGAGGCAAAAAGGTTGTAAAAAGATAGGAGAATCATTGAAATAACGTACATAGGGAGGGACGCACAACGGACAACGGCACAAAAGGCCGGCATACTCTACATGCATACATACATATGTACGTACGTAGAAAAGGCAGCAGTGCTCTACATACCCTTGGAGCAAGTCCGCAACTCAAAGTGCACGCTCGGCCAATGAGAACAATGCCAGCTGAATAACGGAAAGCCGAATAGAGATAGACAGACAGGCTGCAGTTGGGAATGTAAAAACCTGGATGATTTGCGAATGGGATCAAAGGGAGAGAGAGACAGACACACACACTCTCTCAAAAGCCGCTTATAGCTTTGCCAAGCAAGAAGTGGAGCTTGTGATTTTTCATGTACAAAAAGTTGACGCGTTTAGACGGGAAAGAGAGAGAGAGAGAGAGAGAGAGAGAGAGAGAGAGAGAGAGAGAGAGAGAGAGGAGAATCTAATCTCGACTGCTTAGAACGATAAATACCCTGCGAGAACTTTCGCGTGTTTCGCGAGTCCGGACTGGGAGAGGCATTTTAATTATTCTGCAGCCACGCGTGCCAAGCTTCATCATTATGGAATTATAAGCCACGAGAGCTTTACGAGCTGGTCTTACGCTCTTTCGGCTTGGATTTTTCTAATCAGAGTCATGAGTAGTCGGTATTTACGTCGCAATATGAAAACGACTATTGTGCTTGAAATATATTTCTTCTGCTAATAATGTCCATGTTTCATTTAGTAAGTCGTCATTTTTTTCATTAATATCTGAAGGCAGCTGTAAAAGCTTATACGCAGCTTTGACGAATAAAGCAGAGAAAAAGCTATTCAGCGAAGTATCGCGTAAAAAACACAGATAGTACCGCATAAATTCATTCGTCACTCGTAACTCGTAACATATCGTTTTCAAGTGCGAAATTAACAAAAATGCACAAACGCAGCTACATAAAACACCGTTATCGATTTTCTTTCTCGCTTAAATTATAATCCCTCCTCTCGAAAATAAAGACCAAAGAAATACATTCTCATTGTTCTTAGAGTCTCGTCAGTTATCATGCCTAGGAAAAAAAATGAATGCGAAAGAAACTGCCGAGCTTAAATTCTTCTTGGGAATGAGTAATTAAGGACGTGATTAATTAAACCTCACCAGAGAGACAGAAAGCTTCTCTGACATTTTCCCCGCGTTTTTCGTTTTATTCTCTAGTGAACTTTTGTCTCAAGACGTACAAAGCAAACTCTTAAGTACAGTGCCATTGGACTAGACAATGCTTGCGTACGTATAGAGTCGATGGGCCACGCATACGCGTGCCTGCTCGTTTTTAAAGGCATATTCAATCGTCCTGGTGTTATGCTATAACTGACTGCATTGATATTCACACGAGTGGAATCGAGATGATGAAGCGAAACCACAAGTTTCAGGAGACATAACCGAGATTAAAGCTTCAATTATAACTATTACGTTGCAAGCATCAAATACTACAGAGAAAAGCATATAGAGCTGAATTAATTGAATAGAAAAACTCCTGATTTTCGAGAGGCAATTCTTTACTACGCAGTTTTATAACCTTGACTCTTTTAAATAAATAACCCAACCATAAGACACTTGAGCATAATAGAGAGAATTGATCATAAGATATGTTCGGATCTTCATTCCTAAAGTAGATGTACTTTTTGCGATTGCAGCCCTTTATATTTGCCATACAAAGGTTTGATCAATTTCAATTACCCATCGAACTATTAATTGCGCAGCATTGTATAACGTCTCTTTACCCATCTCGTCAAATGCACGTCTGTCACGCCAAGTTTCATGTCTAACTTTGCTAAACACAAACAATAGGCACTTGACGGATTTCAACATAACTACAGTTCTTGAAACGAGCTTTGAATCTTGGTTTCGCATTTATGAATTTTCCTGTACATAAATAATGCATATAGCTTATAATAATACATGACCTATATTCGAAATTTTGAAATTTTGAAATTTTGAAAATCCATTTATTACACTTATTGTTTACTTTATAAATGTTGATTTCGCGAACAAAAAGCATGCATGCATGCATGCAAAGAGAACATTTTCATCGTGGTTATCTGAAAAGCTTAACGCACGGGAATCCCGTAATGACATATCACTAGAACATACCGGAGAACATTGCATTAATGGTACTATAGAACGTTTCATCCCCTCGACGCTTACATACGATCCTGATGATACCCCGACCCATTGATGTAACTTCCACCCCCTTCTCCTCCTTCCTCCCGATGATCGACGAAAACATACAGTCAAGTCGAGTGATTAGGCGTCAGAGCGAGAGCTGCTGGCTCTACTATGTTGCATGTAATGATAATGAAGTGCTCGCATTGTCACAGAAGATGAACGGTGATCGAACGAGCTTGCAGGCGAGTCAAGGGTGCAAAGAGAGAGAGAGCGAGAGAGAGAGAGAGAGAGAGAGAGCTTATAGGCGCGGCATTTCCCTGATTAATTATTCGACGCGAGCGCGTAGCCGAATTTCGCGCTGACAATTGCGCAAAGATTTATTAATAGAATCGTCAGTTGTTTGGCTTTGCACTCGCCGCCATATACGCCGTCAGCTTCAATGAGCTGTACAACCAATCAGTCGAGTTTTCTTCTAGTATTTACAGTAAGTTATACGAATTTTCTTTTAATTTAGCTTTACTATTTATGAATTTTTTTTTTTTAATTTACACGATTCATCGCAGAGCTCGTAAATTTATTTTGTACAAATGTTTTGGAGATTTGTTTAATTATAATATACAATAATCGTTGTATAAAAGCCGAATATTAGTTTGAATGGCCATATTGGCAAGAAGAAGAGTTTTATGAAGGTGTAAAAGTAAAATGTAAAAATTCAACGTTCCTAGTACGCACTGCACTGCGCTCTTTCCATACTTGCGCTCGAATAAAACCAACGAAAAGCGCGGCTCTGCAAAAAGGAACGTAGAAACAAGCAGCACAGTTCATCTTATACACAGGTACGCCCGCAACCCTCAAAAAAACGCAAGAGCAGGTGGAAAACGGAGAATCGATGAAGCTCCAGGGAAGTATATAGTATCAGTTCTACTCAGGTAAGTGCTGCTTCTCAGAATCACTTCGCACACCTAGAGCAACTCCTTTCTTTCTATTGTAAGAGGCCACGGCTGCAATGCAAGCTCCGCATAGAACGGCGCATTTGCGCGTATAATAAAGTTTCATCGCATTCGTGAAAATCTCTTCGTCGCACACTGGATAGTCAGTTTAATTCAGTTTCATTCCGTTTAATTCGTCATAATTAAAAGCACAATTCGCCATTTCATTTTCTCACATACAATCAAATCGATTCGTTGCAAATTATTTTCATAATATATTAACACGATGAAAAAATACCCACATTTCGATTCATTAAACTTCGTGTATCAAGGCTGAAATCATTAGTAGTATGTAAAATTTTTAGTTTCATCTGCGCAGTTCGTTAGTGAACTATCTCAGATAGCAGTTGGAAATTAGCGCAGACCTGCCGCTATTTCCCAATTGAGAATTTTGCAAATCAAATTATACGGCGAATCAATGTAGATACCTAACGAAGCTTGAGAGAATCGTTGGCACAGCATTTGTTGCTATTGAACGTCAACTCCAGGCTGTTTTTTACGCTAAAAGTCCATTTATTTTCAGATTTTCTATCATTTCGATGACTAATTATTATAGGAAATTTATAGGAAAATTTTTACTGTTGCGAGTTTTTTATCAGTTCAAATACTTTTACAAGCATTCGGTTGTTAAATAGCTTTTCGCCGAAAAAATACGTGTAATGCGTTTGGTCTCTGAAGTTCATAATTCACTATAACAAAATATTTGTACGTAATATAAGCCCTACAATCCAGATAATGACTTTCTAGTAGAGGATACATTGACCGTAATTATGCAGCTTCTATTCCGTAAATTTTGAGATTCATCGTTAGATATTTCGCCCGCATTTTAGCATAAAGCTCTTTGCGCGGATTTTCTCACGTGAGAAATGCGTCCCGAGAAAAATGAAAGTCCGGCTCGTAAAATAAAAGCTTCACTGGTAAAGCAGTGAGTTTGCCCATTGAATTCTGCCTGGTGTGCAAGTCGTCTCTTATTTTTTATTTTGAAAAAAACGAGAGTACCGAGTGGCCAAGTAATTTTTTCAGACCTTTTAAGCCGCTTCTCCTCCAGTTTCACGCGTTGAAAGAGCCGACGTTACATGAAAGTTTTTTTTATGTCAGCTAGCACTTTCGCTTCGAATTGGTAAGGATTTTTTTCCTCTGGTTTTTTTTTGGAGAAGCGTATCATATTTTTGTAAACTGGAGGTCTCTCATTACATTATTTGTAGATTGAAATGAATGCGAGTTACTGGCTGAATGAGAAGCACGTTCCATTTTGATAATTAAGATGAAATCCATCAAAACATCAAGTTTAGATTATTTAAATATAAATCGTTGCTATATCGTAACGATGAATGCATTACGGATGCGAGCACACGAATCGCCGTACAATACGCCATGAAACTTTACGTGAGTGAGCTAATATCCATAAGAGCAATTTTTCCTGTCGAATGAAAATTCTTCTGCTATCCAACTGGGGTTATTAAACAATTTAAACACGAGGCTAACCGGAGAAAACTATAGATACACGATTAGATATCGAGATCCTTTCTTTGTATTAGATATTATAAAAAAATAGACTAGCAATGTATATATATATATATATATATATAAGCAATATAAGACTATAAATTTATTAGTTCAATATTTCAGGTTTATGAACATGTTTTTCTTTTTAATATAGTTTTTATACACAGCTCTTACATGCTGTGCTTCCCACTTGACTTGGCTTTTCAGTATTTTCTTTTACGGTATTCATTTCCAAGTTCCTGTTATTCTACGTCTTTGGCAATTAAGAACTTGTTTGTACGCATAATTAAACACTTTTCAGTGGCATTATATGCTATTTTGATCTTCAATTACGTTTTGTATTCGGTTTGCACAAAAGATGTCATTGCACTGTCAATAATTTATTTGTCTTAAATAATGACTATTTAAACGTCAGTCGCCAAGCCTTCGTAAACAGAATTCGCTATTAGTGCATAACTAGAACGGCCCGACTGATCGAGCTTGTAAAGTCAATATGAAACTAGAGTAGGAATTCACCACGATTTATTAACGATCAGTGCCATCAGTACTTTCAGCGGAGATAAAAAAAACACAAATTTAAAATAACAGCTTCGCGAGTCCGACAGGTAAAAATACAGCCGGCCATCCTGCTTCCTCTGTAAATCCAGCGACAATAAACTTTCGGAATGTACGTCTGCGCGTGAATTAAAATTCCTATCGCAAAATTCCTATCGCGAAATTCCTGTCGCAATTTCGTAGCTAAAATTTCGCAGCTGAAATTTCGTAGCATAAAGAAAGAAAATCTCGCTAACTTTGTAAATACACAGAGCCGAGGGTGAGCTCATACGCGGCGTTGAAAATATTGTCAGAAGACAGCCTGCCAAGAATGACATTGTGCGGAAAATAAATTTTTCAGAATCAACGGGAAAAGAGGTAAATATGATCTAGGGGCGGGGAGGGAGCTGCTCTCGTGCACAACGTCGACAAATCAAATTATTGTTTTTCCATCGTCCATAGCTTAGCCGCGACCGAATCGCGCGGCCTTCGACGCTTCAATCGTATTTTTTTAAATAAAAAGAATCTGTATCACGAAGTATAAGTATCGAAGAGGATTTCACAGTATATATCCACCTGTATTTATTTTCTGGACGCGCGCGTACGCTAATAATTGGCGATTGGCGAAATGCCCCGTCGTATTTCCGAAATTAATTTCCATTCAAATATAGAATCGAGCCAATAAAGCCTGCATAGTACATTATATGTTTACCTTAGATTCTCGGTGAACGAAATAAATCGCTGATCCAGCTGTTGCTTGGATATAGTAAAATTGTAGCAAAATAGCTTTGAACACCTTCACAGAACAATATTAGAGCCGCTCATTAAAGTAAACCAGTAACAACGACTGCAAACTTTTGACACTTTGGATTAAACGATTCGTACGATTGCGTTGAACTAAAAGTCGAGGTATCGGGCGCTTTCGGCTTCTGTACACGCTCAACAAGGTCGATCGCATTTTTCTCTCCGCTATGTCGCATCCGCAACCACATGGCTATTAGAGGAACTAAACCGTTGGTGCATCTCGCGCGTCGAGCTTCGCGACTGAACAAACACTGGTCTGCACGGTGATCGTTGTGCGACGACCAAGATAGCGCGCGACGCGGTACAGACGGGAGTAACGCTTACCCTATATACCTATATACCAATGTCGTTATACATGCACAGAAAACACACCGGAAGATTGGAGAGACGCTTGCGTCGTATTGTTTGGCACTCGTATAGACCTATTGCGAACTTCTTGAAATATATTGTTTTTTTGACCTGTTTTTTTAACCAATTTTTCGAGGGTTTTACTTTAAATGCGTTAGGCAAGGATAATGTCACGAATATCTTTTCAGCGACTATTTTTATTCTACTAAATCTGTCAATAAATAATCCATTAAAGAATCCATTAATAAATATCAGTGATTAAAAGAGAAAGATAGTCGCGTGCGAGTTATTATAACGAAACAGCGGAAATATCAGCTGAGAAAAATGGATAAGCGAAGTAGTAGTGTATGCAAGGGTAATAAAAGGCTGGAGATACATGAATACAGGGATGCGTATCCGTCTATATTGCGTATACACGTGTACGTGCACTTAATATGCGCAGCAGTTGTAAACAATACTAGTTGAGCAAGAGGCGCAGTGAAATTTCATAAAAAGTTAGTAGAGACAAAGTGATTATAAAATGTATGTAAAATGTATCATTTCAAATATTAATGAGTCTTTAATACGACCGTCTGGATATTGGCTTTATAATCAATAATTCAAAGCGATAAAATTAATTTTACTGTAGGTATATCGACGAAGCGATAAAGCTCTACGTTCCTAGCTATGTTTCGTTCGACCATCGAGACCAACAGCTTCGCAATTTATTGCGAAAAATCAGACCATACACACATTTAATAGATATTGCGAAATCGAGTCGCGATGCATCTACAAGTTTCAAATACTAAAAATCTTGTCAAAATATCGAAACAACGTCCATATTGGAGTTTGTTTCAAACTTAATTGTACCCGCCAATTCCAGGTACTTTGTTGCTCCTGGGATGTTTCTTGTATAAAAAATTATGTTATATCAACCACCACGGTTTTTAACAACAGAAACAACCACTGTGCGGGGAGCACATGATTTTTTACTTTATTTCTCGGTGTCGAAGAGACTATCTGTTTGAATACCCGTCGACCGCGCAAAATATGTTCACATAGAACAGTTGACAATGAAATCGTTGATAAAAAGATACGATATTTGTGCAAAAATCAGTTGAAGGCGCCGAAATTGGCTTCGTCGCGTTTTATGACAGAAGAAACTGCGAAACTACTTTTAAAAAGCTCGCGCCATTTCCCGGTAATATATCGGGTATTATATTCCCTATCGGATACAGGGCTACAGCGTTGAGAAAGTTATTGCATTTACTTTTCATAGGGTGAGTTTAGAATTGAGAGAAACAAGACAAGTCATAAAAATTTGATGAATAGTGAATCTTGATAATATTCGTTTAGCAAAATTACCATAAGATCTTTTCTGTGTACCGTCAGATCTCACGGCTAATGATTACTGGAAGGCCACCTCTGGGAATATTATTTTTGGCTTGGGCACTTTTACAGACCCTTTTTCGTGGCACGCGACCGACACACGTCAACCGAAATCGTATAGCTGCTTGTATACATTTCCACTCTTCGCCGTCGTAGCTAAGCTGGCTTTTTCTGCTTTGCGTGCGCCGTTTAATTATCTGCGTTGCATGGAGACATCAGCGATGCGATGACATTGCGATGTATTTCCAGGAGATGTGAAATCCAAAGAGATTTTAATGATTGACTTATTGAGCTATTCAAGAAGCCACAGCTTGGCTGCTGCTATTTTACCTTCTCTTCGAGGCTTATCGTCGTCGGATTAATTCGACGCAGCAGGCATTTATGACATATAAACTATAATAATTTCAATGGCAAACTTTGTAATATCATTTTAATCGCTACGTTTTACTATTATTTTTCCAATTTATCAATGTTGAAAAAGCGCAAAGGACCGATTTAATACTTAAATAAAAATCTTCTTAGCTCGAAATAATTAATCGAATCGAAAAAATAGAAGTTCATACTCTCTTGACCGGTTGGTTCAGCTCTTAAGTTTCGGACGCGCGAGCAAGCAAAAACAAGCGTGAATAATAATCGCGCTAGAAGACAACCAATACGTTTGTTAGACTTTTCTTTGCAGAGAGATCTGCCAAGAGAGTTGCAAAGAGAGAACTTGCCTTCACCTGCTGCTTTTGCAAGTAACTCGAACGTACAGTCTGGTGTATAGGTATACAAACGTGTTCACTAAAGTTGGATTTACTTTTTTACGATGCACGGTTCACCTAAGTAGATTACGTTTTCGAATGCAGCTAATCGAGAGTGTATCCGATTTGAGCATTTAGGAATTGATCGTTTTCGTGATTTTGAAATAATTATCATTTAACGAAGCTTGAATTTATTGGAGACTGCGATGTTTACGCACCAGGTAATTTCGCAGACGGTTTGGGCTATAATTTGGGCTATAATTTGGGCTATAATTTGGGCTATAATTATACAGGTGTGTGGCAATCGCAAAATTATTCAGCTGGTCTATTGTGCAATCGTCAGCCAAAGCTGCGGGTATTAAAAATGCAATGCCAGTGAACAGATCGTTTCAAAGACTGTAGCATTGAATAGCGATGCAAAATTCACCGGATAACAAAGTATTCGACGTAAATCTTGCATTATCTTATCTGGAGAAAATAGTGTCATTGAAATTGCCTATTCAAATCTTTACACCTTTCTGTAAAATAAAAATGTGCCGTAACGAGGAAGCAGCCTGAAAATAGAATCCAGGTCAAAGATCGATTTTCTTTTTCTACAACGGTAGACACGCGTAGACTTATGTTCGCGAATTTGCAATATATGTTATATGTATGTTCGAATTTGACATGGAAGTTGTTGCCGGTACGTTTCTTCGACACTGAAGGTGTCTCGCTATTCTCTCCTGCTTTGGGTTCTCCAGCATGCAGCCACGATAATTTACATTCCGCTGCCGTCGCGACGCGTTCATGGCGTCGTTCTTAGACGTTGAAACGTAGCTCAGGGTCACACTTAAGAAGATACAAACGTTCCTCTGCGAGTACACGTGTAATACGCATGTCTTCGATTTCTGCATTACCTCGACATCTCTTCATTTTCGTCGACTGTTTTATAGCGTAGAACGAAAGAAGACTATGATATCCACGAGGGGTTGTTAGGAGGGTTGATTCCATGAGTAATGGAAGAACTGAAAAATAGTTTCGCCGTTATTCGCCAGTAGCCATTTATCACTCTTTGTACTCCTGGAATGTTATATTTCACATTTCGAACAAAGTACAGGATTCGAACTTGTGGCAGTGAGTGAAAGAAGGACGGAGAGAGAGAGAGAATCGGAATTTATGAACGTTTGTATACTCGAGAGTATACTGGCATATGTGTATTCTATGCATTGGGCTAATGTGACTTTCCGATTCTGTCATCTCTGTTTTGAAAAAAGCTATAAATCTCGATGAGGTTTTTCAAACCTACTCATTATTCAAATTTCGTTGTGTGTACCTTATACAAATAGGGATGAGAAAGAGAAAAAGAGCGACTTGATTTAAACTTTCAACTCTTTAAAATGTTCTTCTCCCTTTCTCCCTTCTAGAGAGTTTTCATTACATATAAGATTCGTGTTGATAAATACAATCGGTTAGTTTTCTTAATAACTATTACAAAGAAAAATGCTTCTCGATTTTAATCTAATAGTACTTATCTATTCTGTATACATACAAAGTTTAATAAGAGCTCGAAGACGAGAATTCTATCTAATATCCATATGAGAGAGAGAGAGAGAGAGAGAGAGAGAGAGAGTTTTAACCTTCGGAAAAAGGAACTTTCCCATAGTTAATGTCAATTCAGTTGAATTGCCGATGACATATCGCAACTCTCTCCGGACACTGGTAATGCCATATTCCTATAGTCCCTTTGGCACTCGCTGGTCGAGTGTTATTCGTCTGACGATTGTTTCGCAAACATTTCGTTATATTGCACACGTTACTCACAATATGTGTGTTTTCCTATGTAAAGCAATGAATGAATAACGATCGTTGAATATTCATCGGTGTACAGGGAATTTGAGCAAAGATTTGACTAACCTCCGGCCAGTATATCTCCGGGCCATCCCTCAGATTACCTGATAATATAATATAATAATTTATAAGCATCCACCCTCTCCTCTCTCCCTTTCCCAATCTTCTGTTCTTCGCGTCCCCTTATACGCACGTGCACAATGACCCGAACGCTTATTCTTCGTCCTGGAAAATATTCTCACTACCTCTATCTCCCCCTTTTCCTGCTTCCCTCTAGAGGAGGACAAACAAAGTATATATACGTGACTCGAGGCGAATTCTGAAGGAGGAAGAGAGAAAGAGAGCGAGAAATAAAAAGAGAAACAAAGAGAGAGAGGGGCTATATTCGGCTAACCTCCTTCTTTAACGTTAATTAAAAACGAGGAGAGAAGACAGTGACTTCATTGTGACCAAATGTCGACCATATGTAATTGTTATTAATTCACTCACTAAACAACGGTGTTCCTTTCAGTTCCTTCAACACGCGTGTCTACATGTGCACGTGAAAGCTGCTTTAAAGAGGCTCGTACAAGAGGAATAGTTAACTTGCATTAAGCAACGGTAGACTGATTAAAGTACCATTGGAAAGCAGTTGTTAAATCGATATTACTGTTAAACTTAGGTAAGCTCTATTTACTGCCATAATAATCATTAACGTAAAATTATTTAACCTTTATATACGCTTTGTTGAACTTTTTCGTACTATATCCTCATCTGGATGTGGGAAATGTAATTTTTAAAAACGAAACTTTTCCGCTGTTATCTTTAAACTTTTCACGTCCGCGCAATCTCAAAGAGTATCAAAAAGAAACATTTAAACGCGAGTTTTGAAAACAAACTTTTCAAAAAAGTACAGACGCACGGTTTGCCTGAAAACTTCAAATGCCGGGTATTTAACTAATATAAAAGATTAACCAACGGTTTTTAAGACTTGCCTCTTTTTCTCCTAATAATTCCGCTTTCAACGGTATACTTTATAGAAAAGTCCAGATAAAAGGGATTCTTCGAGATAAATCCTCGAAGTTATCGAAATTTCGATTCTTCAATTCCACAAGCTTATACTTTATTCTCAAATGGATTTTGCTTTCCATTCATACCTGCAATTTCGTCTTCTCTAATTATTTGTCGTCACGCGTCTATTCGCAAATATAACCGGCAATGAGTCATCATTATTCAATTTCATTCACACCATTGCAATGTTCTGCGCATTGTAAATAAATGTCTAAAATTAAACGTCGACTGCTGCGGCGTCGTGTGCAGTATGCAGATGCACGAGAATGCGGCAAAATACAGCTTGTATACAGAATCGATGCTGCATGCGTTAGCTATTTGAATAAAAATAAAATCTTTGCACACTTTACACCCGATAGCACTTAAATTAAAATGAAAAATTTTCTGCATTTGGCGGTGAACATTTGCGATGAAATGAGATGAGAATGCGATGTCAATGTAAGTATAAATGTAAGAAGGCACTGTAAGGAAGAAGAAAATTGCATGTGTAGGGGAGACGTTAGATCGACGCTACATCGCGGGCAATGCTAGAAGAGGATGTTCATTGGGTCTACATGATACTTCTGTAAACATCTTCTGGTATTGTGGTGTGCATACTCTGTATGTATTTACGCGTAGGGGGCGGTGCGTCGCATAATTTCAATACCATTGAATTTCTCTTTCTTTCAAGATCTTTGGTTACAGTGCCATTTTAGTATCTTCTTTTATGCATATTCGGTGTTATGTCAAGTTTATATGTAGTACTAGAATATTTCGATGTTAGATTCATTATTATTAAGTGAGCATATCAAAGTTAAAACTTTTAAGAAATCCATTAGCGAGCATTGTATCCTTTCATTTGTCATACCTCAAATGACATAATTCTAATTTTCATCTGCATTCTGCAGCAAACGCAAATCTGATGTCGTTTATTAAATTGTGCAAAAATTAAACATTATCAACCATAGGTTCTATTTTATGAGCTTAAGCATAGAATAGCATAGACAGCGTGAAGGGGGGGGGGGATATGCGTGCCGCGCGTTACGGGATCGATAGCGCAGAGTCAACGCACACCCCCTCCTATTCCAGCCAGGACTAGGCCGGGGCTGTTACCGTCACGGTGTGCTATGGTACTCTCTTTGGGGCACCTACATTTGCTCTTTTTTCTGCACTGCCATCCTCTTTTTACGACGAACATCCACTTTTTATAGATATTTCTCTCTCTCTCTCTCTCCCTCTCTCTCTTCGTCTTCCTAGATCTCACTACTGTAGCTCTCGTACCCTTTCTCTTATATATTTATCTTCTCAGCTCTTTATGTGAATTTTTCCGGAGTTGCACACATATATATTTGGATGCATATATGGTATACGTTATTACTTCTTTTGCTCTTTGTCGCGTTGTACACGTTCTTCGAGAGGCTGTATTGGTACGGGTAACATCTGCGCTATGCGGGGCGGAGATCTGTTCTTTTCCTCTGCTGGATAGGAGGTCGAGCTTTCGCTCGAGCTTTTCTCTACGCTTCGTTGACTATTCGCTTCCTTTTTGCTCCCTCCGCCTGGAGACTCGTTGAGTTTTAAGGTTCGCCGACGGTTTTTCGGGAATGGTGTGATATGTTACTGGAAATAGCACAGTCTTTATAGAAGGGATGAATTCTTATTTTCTGTATGTATGATTTTGTTTTTAAACAAGAGTATTGGTGCAACTTTGATTAATGGAAATGGTACCGTAATGCGTCTAAAACTTATGTTTTTCACACGGTTAGTTATTCAAATATCGATACGAAAGCTGAACATCATACCCATTAATGGAAAAATTCAGTGAAATGAAGAGCATTTTAGTCAATTATTAAGAGTAAATCAAAGGGTCAATCTAGAGTTGTCAGTCCGCAGACATAGAATAAAAATTTCTGCACATTTGTGGTAATTCGATCGGTGAATTGTATAAAAAAATACCTCCAAAAACATGTGAACAATACACGAAACGTCAACTCAAGAATGTACCTCTGACATTCGAAAAGCGAGAAAGCGATAACGTACATACACACATCCCGCATATCCGATGACGTTACAAATCCGTTGAAACGATGCACGGAAGAATCTCCAAGCCGTGCGCACATTTCCTCTACGTCACTAGAGCTTTTGTGACGACCGACCATATCATCCTGAAAGTGTATCTCAGGCTTTAGTATTTTTTCACGAGCTCGCACTACTACCAGTCTTTCGCACGAGTGCAGGCTATAACCGTTCTACGTCACTCCATATCCTCCGACATTTTTCGGACCTCCAGTACACAGTATAGCAAACGGTCCTTTTCCTCTTCCGGGCATGCGTATATCGTAATGATGCTCGGCGTATCGGGAGCCGACGATGAGCGCACACGCATATTGTTCTATTATTCGACTCTTTTCGATCTGCGTTTCTTTTTTTACGAGTCCTGTGCTACGGAATTCGATGCTGCTATCTCCGGCATCGATTTACCACTGCATACGAGATTATTACCCGAGCCTCGTGCGTGGCTCTAGTTGCCGTTCTCGCGTACTCATTCATCAACATTGCGTCACACGGTGCTACTTATCGTTATAACACTTGCGTAAAGCGTCAACGAAAACGTTTGCTTGGTGAATGTTATTCCGGAAATTGTGAATTAAGTATCTCAATATCGCGGTGATATTTTTCGAAATATTCACTCAGGATTACCAATGCGTAAAGAACCATCAATCCTTGATTTAAAAATGGATACATTCCTCGCAACCGCATCCATTGAAAGTAGCGCATCGAGAAAGCTCTCTCTCTCTCTCTCTCTCTCTCTCTCTCTCCGTCTACTTTTCAAGACGTCGACTGCAGCTCTTCTCTCGCTTTCTACCTCTCTATCTCTCGAGACGAAGCATCGCAACTCACGTTGAGTTTACACACATTCGTCTCCCAGATGCAATGCTATATACATATATGGAACCAGAGCAAGCAGCGGACCATATCGCGCAACACTTGTGCAAACTCCTGACTGCGCTGCGAGAGTATGTATATATTCGCACTTGGTGGAATCGGGAGGGGCCGCGTGCAAACAGGATTATAAACTCGCGGACTTTGCGCCGCCGCGAATTTTGGCGTCGGTCCATCCAACGACAGCTCCATATGAAATTCATGGAACACACGACCTAATTGAAATTCGAGGACAGCTAGAGGCCGAGCGAGGATAGATCTAAGAGAATTGACTGAAAACTTTTATACCGTTCTTCCATTTGGTGTAAAGAACGGCAAATTGAATTAAGCTTAGAGCGAAAGTAACATTCTGGATTTTCACGAGAGAATTGGAATAAATGCGGTTTTGTCTCTTTTTTGTCATTCGCGCTCTCCGTCTTCTGCACTTTTTTAGTCCTCTTTTTTTTAATCCCCGTCAGCCCCCGTTTATTTCTATTCCTCGTTACTGAATAGAGCTCGTTAATAATGGACAACTTTTTTCCCGTTACCTCTACACCCAGAAAAAAAGATATAATGAAAAATAATGTTATATAACTCCAGTCACGGCGACGAGTCAATAATAAACGCGAAAGCAGCACACGCTATATGTTACGCAGGCGCAACTTCTGAATGACCGAGTTGAATGCAAAGTTGCGTATGCGTAACCGTAGGCCCCAATCAAAGTCTACTTTGATTACTTTACTTTGTGGGCCTTCGACGTCCCACTTTTAACCCAATTATCCTGCAACGGTATATTTTTGCAGTATTGTATATATGCGTAAATATACAATAGATTTCCGATTATCTAAATATAAATAGTTGGATGCACATTCTTTTCGCATGAGAAATGGATTGAATTTATTTTCCCAATTGGTTTTCAAGTCAGTACGCTACGATGGTAATTTTCGTTTCTGTTTGCCATTTCGGGAAGCACCACGTACAGGCCTTATCCTCAGCACGTATAGCGAAACTAGCTCTCGATCCCCGCACGATTCTTACTTCCGACACATTCCCAAAAGACTCCGAAACCCAACGTAACTCCGAAGTTTTTCCTCGTAAAAACTTCACGTGATTCTCAACTTCCACTGTTTCCTAGTCTAGTCTGACCGCCTGTACACATACACACGTTGTATATCCTCTTGGAAACTCCAGACTCCTTTCTTTCTTCGAGATAAATACGACGTAGTCGTTTGTAAAATCGGACGGGGTACTTTCGGAAATTAAGCGCATCCGACGCACTGAGCTATTTAGCTTCCTTGTAATAGCCAGTTTCTAGGCGCATGGGATATACATGCGACTCTTGACTAAAACTGGAGAGAACAGCTATCGTTACGTCGAACGATCATTCTGCATTGATGAGCTTCTGTGAAAGATCAGCCGTAACTGCGCTCGGCTTATAGACGCAACGATGGACATTTTTACAAGCTGGTTACATTTATAGCTCTTAGACAATACATAACAACATCTGCTTTGCTTAGCTGATATTTTCAGTTATAAATTTTAATTTGATCCATTTCGGTACACATATTACATTTTAATGATCTCATATTTTATTTAAATATTTCACGTTTATTTTTAAATTTTGGTGTATGTATATAGATATATATAATTTCCTGTACCAAAATCTACCTTTCTCGTGAATTAACTCCCACGCGATGACATTCATATTTATTGTAGGTTAAAAACATACGCTAAAATTCGAAACTTACACAGGCTAAATCCAAGCCTTGTCCAAAGCTACATCGACGTACAGAACGGCAACTCACCTGCAATGCAAAAACAAATGTCAAACTTAATTACTCGATCGCTTGCAAGTTTGGAAAAAATGAAATTTTCACTTGGCACGTTCCCAAGTGACGAGTTTAATTGCTTAAATCCACGCTCGCGCGCGACTTCGCCTACGGCGTTTAAGTTCTTAATGAGTTTCTAAAGTCTTCTGTGCCATAGCTTGGTGAAAAATCGCGAAACAAGCCTCGACGTAATTCTTCGTCCAGGTAAACTTCATACTCAAACGGGTAAAAAGGCAGCACGAAACATACAAAGACAAAGCCGCCAAAAACAAGGAAGCTCGCCCAACCCTAAAGGTAAAGTATGCGTTGGGACGAGGCTAACGAGAAGGAGGAGAGGTATTGCTTAAGCCGCGAGAGAGACAGAGACAGGGTGAGAAGAAAGCCTTGTACAGTGCGGCTGTATTCGTTAACTTTTTCAGCAACTGAAATATAATAGCTCCGTTTAAGTATCTGATGCTGTTTGCTCTTTCACGTGGCCGAAGGATTGCACCGCACATCGATGAGTTTCTTTTGCAGAATTCTACGGCGCGAGCCAATTTGTTCGAACAAAAATCTCTATGAATAAGAAAAATAAGAAAATAGAATATGAATAATTGAATTTTCAATGTTCACTATTTCAAAGACGAAATCAAAGTCCCGAAAACTTTTGGAAGACAATTCACGGTCTTGCCTCAAGCAAAAGGAACGACTAGCACTATTCCGCTGCACATCCACCCCACATTCGAAACCCGGTAATATAACTCGAATTTTATTAGTCCAGCCAATATTTGCCTTCATCATCCGAAAGTCAGAGGGTGGTTTGCACTGCCCGACGATATTGTATTTACTAACGATAAGATCTATATACTACGATGATAAAATTCATGAAGTACAAACTTGCGAATAATTTTTATTTTGGAAAAAAAACTAAATACTATTTTCTCGGTCCTGAATTAGAAATATTCTTTAATGAATTTACCTTCTAGTGCCTTAGACGCTCGATTCGACGAATAACTCACGCGAAAAAGGTTGTATGAATGAAGCTTTTTCTTGGAAGTCAGTGCACGCAATTTTTCTCGACTCTCGCGTACTCAGGGCATTGCGAGGTTCGCGGTACTCGTGCCATTTTTTCAAATGCAAATTCTTTGGGGTATGGTACAGAAAAAAATCGGAAATAAAAAGAGACACCGTGTGATGGACACGTTAATTTGAATACGAGAGTAAGTTCGAAGATGAAATATTGCTGGGGACAGTGAAACGTTCAAAACGTTCTCTGTAGAGAAATCAAAAGCGACCACTCAAATTTTACTCGTGACGAGCATTGAAAATTCAAATTAATCGATGAAAATATAGTAAATTAATTTTTCAATCCGTCAGAAGAACTCGAGAGATTTTTTCATACGTCAACCCCGGGATTAAAGCAAGTCCTGTACGATACTGGCTTGTAAACATAAAGCTGATGCTGGTGTCCGATAGACGATCCGTGAAAAAGTCATCTGTCGCATCCGTCCCTGTATATATGTATAGTTATACATAGGTACACTCAAGAAAATCGATACAGCTACCGCAGCAGCAGCAGCAGCGGCAGCTCAACGCCGGACCATTGGCTCATCGGCGTTTACACGAGTAAATGCCCCGTGAACATTTGCTCTGACAAAAGCCTCATACATTGGATACAACTCCTATCTGAGGAATCATTGAGTCGACAACGGTACTGTCCTATGTCTATATAATCTGAAATCGGGAGACCTTCATTAGCCCTAACAATTGTCGCCTGAAGAGAGAGAGAGAGAGGAGGTGGGGGGAGGGGGGAGTGGATAAGGTCCGGCAGACAACTGCAGAAACTAAAACGGCTTTGAAATCGAGGTTTTACTTTTGTTTTCGGCTTGCAGTTGAGCATTTTGTGCCAAGCAAATTAAACTTTGACTGCAGTTGGCAAAGTCTGAAAGAATTTCATTCTGTTGTTACAGAACTTTGGACAATTTATTTGGATTATGAAGCTCAGCCGGTGTGTTGAATGAGTAATATTTTTAAAAGAGCTCATTTAAATATATATTAAAGTAAATGTTGTATATCTTCGGTTACAAAAGTGACAAAAGGAATTATTCCATTTTTTTTTAAGTAACAAATGTAAATTTCTTTTTAACGAGAGAGTTCTTATTGAACTTACGTTGCTTGAGGTTATATACAATACTAATTTAAAGACACTTTTAGAATGTAGGTTTGCGAAAAATTCGATTTAATGTATTGTTGCTTGATAGTGAACCCTTCAGCTGAACGCATACTCTGACATAAATCAAGGTTGAATATGCATTTATCCACGATTCACGTATTATTCGAGCAAACAACGGAAAATTACGAGTTTAAAGTTATATAAATAGTAAATAAGCATTTGCCATAATTATTCATATAAAATTCTAACAAATTCCCGACTACATATCAAATAAAATAATAGCATTCTCAATAATATAGGGAGAAGCGTAAATTTACAACCTTTCGTCTTTATTACAATATGATGGTTAATTTCTCTTTCGTGGAAAAAGAAATAGCAAGCGACAGTCTCGTGATATTCCCGATGATAATTTTTGAAGAAAAAAGAAAGACTGCAGTATAGCTGCAGCCGAAGCCATACAGAGAATTTATGCCGCCATTTGCATATGTAAAATTCTATCCTCCTATCTGCGCCTTTCCCAAGCCATATTTCTCAAGCATAACGAGTGTAAGAAAATTTCCTTTCCCAAAACGATCATTACTAAAAGATTCTTGTTATGTAATGTAAATTGTCCGAGTGTCGCGGCTCGTTTGATAAGTTTCTATTTGTATAATACGTAGACGCTGACAAAAATAATCGCACCAATAATCATTTACGCGTAAAATAAATAATGAAATTTTTTAAAAATTATTCTTCAATGAAGGAAAGTTCAATAAGCGAGCAAGAAAAGGATTCGAAAAGGGATTAAAAAATGAAAGGGACATCGTGAATCAGTTAATTTTCGTGGTACAGTGAGATAGTATAACGGATAACCAGGTCGTATATTCTTCTCCTGTTTTTCTCATAGAAAAGGATGATAAGACAGAATTTTTTTACGCTCTATCATTCCGACCGCGAATGAAAAATGACACGGGCTAACATATAACATATACTAGGCGGAAATAATGTTTATAAAAAAATAATGAATTTGCAGCCGGTGGTTAGGAATATATACATATGTATTTAGGAAAAAGGCTTAGATTTGGGGAAAACTAGTAGGGCGTGGTAAGCGATTCTCTTCGCGTATTCTTTTTCAAGAAATTATATGGCTTCTAATTAACATAATCGCGATGTCGTCACTGAACAACAGAAGCGTCTGTGAATTTTATAGCACTTTTAACGCGCGTAGATAAAAGAATTAAATTCTCAGGACGAGTTGGCGTTGGCAAGATGTTAATTGACACCATGCCGATTAAACTTTTCAACTTTTCAACTTTTCCGGTATATATAAAGATGTATAGGTCATATGAAATCCTTTGTCAGTGCAGATCATTTACGATAGCAGATACGATATGAGGTGATTTTCTACCTCAGAATACAAAACATTAGTGTTACGAATGAAGAAAATATCTTGCTGGACGCTTTCGCGACGTACAAAGCAGTAGAATATTTGAATTATATAACGCAGAAAGGTGATTCGTCATAAGAATTTTATTGGTTACGGTAAAAGAATTAAAATCTTAATTAATCTTTTAAAATTCATTTTTAAATGGAAACAAATTCGTTTCTTCGCATTATTGCCTACTTCGCGTCAATTTCATTGACGGAAAAAATACCTCCTTTCGCCGTCGAAGCTTGAACCCACTTCCTTTTTTCTCTACACTCTGCTTCGGTTGTGCGATGGAGATTCAAAAGCATTTGGAATGAAAAGTCGAGAGATACCTCATAAAGTTCCTGCGCTTCTTCGCTGAGGCTGAGTAAGCTCTGCCTTGTATAATGAGAACCTGCTAGAGTATAGTGCAAAGTAGATATAGATAGGCTTTGGCATGCCTAATTGCAATTGAATTGAACGAATCTAATGATTCTAAAGTACAATATCTAGTTTGCGAGTCGCGATGCTGCCAGCAAAAACCTGCCTGAGTAATTCGATAAGAAGTTAACTTTTTAGTAGGGTAATAGAGTTTTTTATCACAGCAAAGTTGAATAATGGAACAAAGGATAAATTTATTTGATGATATATGAAGTGACAGTTTTTTCGAGGAAACTATCGAGGACGCTACATTTGTTGTCGGTACAAATGCCAATTTAAATGCGAACCTTTTCGATCATTTTTCATATATCAATTGTGTGTTAAATCCTACGAAAGCCAATGAGCTGAAAACATTAAAAAGGTCGTAGATAAAGGTAATTATCTCAAAAGTTAAAATGAACATAAATTGCCTTTAAAGAAATTTACCTTGACTTTAATAATCCATGCAGATGGTGTTCACCGTATCTTGCAAACATTTTAATTGTTCTATTCGAATTCCAAATTATCCAAACCTACAGTTATATATACATACATATATACCCTCTACGTCTCGTCATCAAAGCATACGAATTTCCCAAAAGATATCGCGCTCGTAAAGCAACAAAAACTTGAAAGCTCGCGGCGTTCCATTCGATCCTTCACGACCTCAACTCTCTCTCTCTCTCTCTCTCTCTCTCTCTCTGGATATGCATTATGCATGCAAACTCCGGGCAACTGTGGAGTTTCCTCGCAAAATTTCGAACTACGCGGTTTTCCCATTAGTCTTGGTTAAAAAATCAAGCCCACTGTACACACGCATCTAATGGTATCGTTGAGGTCGCTTACCAAAAAATATGCCTTTTCTATCACTAAATTTATCTTACAAAGGACTGTCGATTGGAAAAAGGGGTTTATTTTTTTCTAACGATAACTGCCGTATTAAGGACTCGTTTGAACAGCTAATGGAGGTAGAAAACTAAAAAACGATTATGAAGTTTCGTTGAGGATAATTACTATGATTATAGGCGGCATTAAAATTGTATGCCCAATGCGCATGCACTATTTTCTTCCTAGAGTCTCTGATAAGAGTAAAGCATAAAGAGCGTACAGGTGCCAATACCGAATAATTAGGCTTGAATACGTAAAAGTTCGTCGCTCAGAAACAAAATTTGGTAGAAGCTGAAATTAAGGCAGTTTCTCTCGGCTCGATGGGAAAATAGAGAGAAAGGGAGCGGATCAAACAGTCGCCGTTGGATAGCCTGCAGGAGATGACAGAATAAACACTCGGAGGCCGAGTGGCGCAGCAACTGCAAATTACGATCCCCTTACCTCACCTTTACTTGCCCTCGCTCAGCTTTTATTCTTCGCTTCGCTCACCCTTTAGGCTATTACCAAGTTTCCGAGGCATTAAACACTTTTTTTAATAACGTTCAAACACAAGTAAATTTTTAATATTTTATACTGTTTCCTATTAATTAAAACTGTACAAAAATAGTAGAGTGAATGAAAGCAGCTCGCATTAACCTCTCATTTGAAGCTATCGCATTCCATCAAAAAGCAAAATCCTCTCGTGCTATTCTGACTTTGCATATGCATGCATTAGCTCTCCATGCATTTTGAATAGGCGTCGCCGTCATGGTACAGGTCACTCGAGTTCGTAGTTCAAAAAAAATGAAAAACAAAATCCCCAGACATCCGCCGCGGAAATATCTCTCGCAGAATTAACGCATTCGCTCGGCTGCGTCATAAATAGAATAATAGAAAAGGCAAAGAAATCCAGTCTCCCTTTCTAATTTTAGGCTTCTTTCTCCGACTCTTACGTTTCTTTGATTAAAAAAAAAAAGAAAAGCTCTCGCGGTTATATGGCTTTAAAGGCTTCCCGCACACCGTGATATACACAGACGTACTTTGTAACAATTACTGGTGGAAAAAATCTCTCCGCGTCGTGGACGAGCTGAAAGAAACGCGGAAAAAGAAGAGAAGTGATGATGAAAAAGATGATAACCGCAGCCGAATGAAAATTGGCTCTTTGCATAGAATTCAACTGGGGCTGCATTTCGCTCTTGACTTTTTTCTCTCGTCAAGGCGCGAGAAGGCAAGAGCGCGTTCTCGCGTTATTACATTATTACGCAGAGATGTAGCGAGAGAGGCTCTGCAGTTTAAAATGCATCGATTTCGTGGGCGAAGTCGATCTCTTTTATAAGTACTTTATGGGTTGAGAAGACGGGTAAGTTCCATTATTCGAACTTGTTCACAGCTGGCAAGAGTCGGCATCGCAGTTGATCGCGAGATAGTTTTATGAAATACTTCTACTATAGAGTCTTCTATTGTAAGATTCAGTTATTTTTCCAAATCAACGTATATAATACGAGTATCGATGTCGAGTCACTAGATATACCAGCGTAAAGTAACGTCAACCGTCATAACGTCTGTCCCACTTGTTGTTTATTTTTATCGAATTTTCAAGAAATTATAATCATTGAAAACACTTAACCTTTACGAGCGAGAGATAGTTGAGATATTCAATGGTAAAGTTGCGAAGCCATAAAATATATTGAAATATACACATAAGAATTTTTGGAGAAAAACTTGTAAAATACGTATTGTAAAGAAGTTCGAAAAGTTTATCGTTGAATATGCTGAATATTTTGTTCGATTACGTAGTGGTATTATAGATACTTTTTGCAATAGAGAGCCACAAAATCGTTTTGTGCATAAAGAACTACTTTAGTGTACGAGAGAAATAGGCGTTTTAACTGTTAACAACTATTTCATACACGCAATTACTCAGAGTCTTATTGTCATTTTGATTTCTCGCTAACAACCTACGCGAAAAGACAAATAATAGCCTCTTTTTTACTTCTCTATTGGCGCGTACTCGATTTGTCTTCATTGCTGTACGATCTCTCGCTTTGATACTACAAATTAATTAAAGAGCCACACTGGCGGCAAGCTGGCCGACTGGATGGTGCTTGCTCGAAACGTCGGGGATACCTATACCTTATGCTTATACTTATACTTATACTTGGTACGCTTGGTATCGGCAGCAACTTCACTTCTCGAGAGTGAAAGAGACAAAGAGCAACGAGAGACGGGAGGAGTTACAATGCGCGAAGATAAAGTGAGAGTCAACCTGGAGGTTGAATTTATTAAGCGACACAAAAAACTAGCAAAATCGTTGTACATTACTTATTCGCGATATTTTCATTCAGAACAGTACTCGAGAAATATTATTTTGCATCGAAACAAATAAAAACATCTAATGCGCGCACGCGTATCGAAAATGTGGAGAGTGGAGAAAACTGAAATTTCCATCATAGAACAATATAAGCTGTTCGTAGTCGTGCAAGCGCATTTGTTTCGAGTTCTCTTATTCAGTATACGCCGAGCGCATATACGCTCCTGCTCGTGCGCAAAGCTTTGAAGGCATTTTCAATTCCAATTCAGATTTCTCGCGAAAGTGTTTCCACAAAAGAGACAACGGGTACAACTGTATTACGCATGTTTTCGTCCCGACATCGTTAAATCGGCTAAAGCTAAAAAAAAGCAATAAAATCAATCGCCGCAGAGTTTATAATTGTAACATTAAAATCGATATTTTAATATATACGCACGAGCCTTATCATCGAAGTATCTGGAGCTTTGTTTCGTCGCCGCTGTTGTCGCTGCTTCAAGGCGGGCATACACTTTTAAATAGACTATTATCTCTGTGCGATCTAGCGCTACCCTAGCGCAAATGCGGACATCGCACCGCGCACGGCCTCGTTATTTCGGATTCTCGTTCGTTCGACTAAATTTTACCGAGCTCGAGAGACCTTCAAGTTCCTCCCCGCTTCCTCATTAAGAGAATCATTAAATTTCCTTTGTTTTGCTTATGCGCCGGGAAGGAAGAAAACTGCTGCTCGAAGCTGAACGCTGAACTGCAGCTTATAGCCCTATAACTGTAGCCCTAGATCAGCAGTTTTTCGTCGAAGCTTTCATTTGCCACCGCATCTTTTCAACAGGCTAAAACAGAATGAGAGGCGGACGTCCCCGAGGATTGTATACAACGCTAGCTTTTTTCAAGCGTAGTGCGATATAATTTTTACTCACAGCTTCCGGAGGGAGAAAGCTTTCAGCGGAAAGCATTTCAAATACTTCGTGTCGAGGGATCTAGAGTAACTCGCGTGTATTTCAGTTCACTCAATTTCAGTGGCTTTAATTTCGAACTAATTTCAAAATCTACCAATATTAATATTCATTATTAATATTGGTAGATTTTGAACTCTGCCAAGCTATACTTTAGAAAAGACATCTTATTCGATACGTATATCGTTACTCGTATAATTGCAATTGTCAATGTGCTACTGATTGCCATACTTTTACTGATGATAGATGGTAGAATTCAGCGAATCGAGATGGGGGAAATAAGAATTAAAAATCTCACGCTTTATCTGACAACGTTCAAATAAACAGCCCGCTTAGAAAAAAGCTATAAACGTAATAGCTTTCGCAGACAAGACTTGGTATAAAACCACCTCCCCTTCCCCATTCTCAAAGCGTTTCCCGATCAGCGTTAAAGTACATTCGATCCGGTACAGTAGTTATGTTCGAGCAACCTACCCTACCTACCGGTAGAGAGAGAAAGCGAAAACTGATAGGGCGCCAAGCGAGCGGAACTGCCTCTGCGGTGATTTTTTTCTTCGCGGTTGATACAGCGCACAAAAGGATAAAGCAAATTATCGGCTTCCCATTGCCACGTGTGTGTATGCATATTTTACAAATATATAATTTTAGAAAATCAGGCTGCAATCAGAGATTTTATTTAACTAACCACGTTTAAGGGAGCAAAATTGTTAGTTAGTCAGTATATAGAAAATAAATTTTAAATTACTCAATTAAAATTTGTCAATATTTGTACCATCAATATTTGATGCCATCAATGTACTTATCATTTAAACGTATTCTATTATAACATAACAAACGTAGATTTGTTATAATGAAATTATTAAGAAGATAAACGATTTAGCTATAAATGGATAAAAAATGCATAAAAAGAGGCTTACAAAAATTGTGGCAAAGATTCGATTTTTATTTTGTGTACATATTATTTCGCACGGAAGTTATTCAGCGCAATAAGCCTAATGGGATTTTGCGGTGTTACTGACGTATTCGTACACAGCGCTCGCGCAGTCCGAGCACACGAGCAGAGTTAGCGATAAGGCGGTTATCGAGCCGTATTACAATGCATTGCAACTAAAATGCATCGTAGACTTTAGATCCGTGGTTGGATCACTTGCCTTTGATTTAGGACGTTCCGGGTTCGACAGTCGTCTTTTTTCTCTACCCTTTCGTCTACCCTTTTCTCGCAACTCTGTCTCTTCGCTTTAATTTCTGTAACAGCGCTATGAGTAATTTTCTACGAAAAGAGACAACAAAAAAAGCCGTCTTGCCCCCTTGAATTTTAATTCTCAAGTACTTACGCGACTCAGCACGTCGCCTCATCTAAATAGCTTCGAAGCTGAAGACTTTGTGATAAGTACTGATTAGTGTACCAAGTGTCGAAAAGAGCGATGGTGTCAGTTAACGTTGCTAACTTCGAAGTTGCGTTTTCGTCAACACATAGAATGAGACTTATTTTATACCCACGAGAAATATCATGGACTTTCAATCTACTGCTGCCTAACTGTTTAACTCGTTGCAGGAAAACAGGCAGATGTTGAATTCTTGAAATTAATGGAGTATATTAATGGAGTTACGGCAGCATATATATATAGCAATTAACTTGAATACTCGAACTATATTTATGCCGAGAACATTATCGCAACAACATTCCGAGCTTGCTATTTCACGAAATAGAACTCTATATGCTTGCGTTTGCTCGAGAGCGAGAGAATCGCGTTATCTATTTCTAGTATCGACTGATGCTCAAGTCTATTATCGATGCAGCGCAATTCCAAGCAAATCGCCCATAAACGACGCCAGACAGCACGATTGATTCGCAAAGTTCACGGGGGGTACGCACTCGTATGTAATGCATAGAAAAAATAAATTACGACGCTTCGTAATCGAGCAGCCAAGAGTTACGGGCAAAGTTGGTCGAATAGGTACTCCGTGTTTGATCGTTCAATACCGATTTTTCGTTTCTTGTTTACGCCGCAAAACGTTAGGAAAATGCGATAAAGCGACGATGCATAATATATAATGGAGCGACGAAATTGAAATTCGCCACCAATGCGCACGCTCTTTCTAGCCAAGCATCGAGAAGACAAACGAACAGATTTTTGGCCAATCAGTAAATCCAAGTTTTGTTCTCTTTTTCAAGATCCGGTCTTGAATCTCCACTCGATTCGGAGTGGTTTTTTTATCAAGAGTAGTAAGTAAAGGTCCAAATCTACTTTGATCGTTCCTTACATATATAGATCGGTTCATTTATCACGCTCTCTGGCCCCTGAGAATATCTATGAATATACGGTAGAAAGTTCGAATCGAGAGTAGCTAGACCGAATGTAAATTCCCGCGATATCAATTTTTAAAAAAGTAATAAACTGTCGAGTCGACCCTTTCCGAGTGTAAAATATATAATAATATACGCGTATGGAACGGCTCCCGAAGAGGCTAATTCGTCGAAAGAAGTTAGCGGCGGTTGGTAAACAACTCTGGCATAAATCTTCGTCATTCGAATGCGAATATCGACAAGGGAGACCGTAACGGATTCTCTTCCATGTCCTCGTGCGCCTGTACAATTTTGCCAAATTTCTCTATTTCTTTTTTTCGAATCCGGGTCAATGCAGCGAAAGAAAACATCCTCCAACTGTACATACATACGCATATACGTAGAGAACCGCTGCGCTGGTTCGTTGGCACTTTGGCAGGATTATTTATCGAAGGATTAAATTGCGGCGCTGGCACTGCTTACTATATGCGTCTACGACCTGACTAATGGCATCCTGTATTAAATCGCTCTAACTGTCTCAGCTGCATAGTTGAGTCAAAAAAAATGAAAGAATTATCAGCAGCTGTGCGTTTCGGTGTGTCTGCGGATGGTTAGTTTACGATATAATAAGCGGGATTTTCGACTTGATTTTCGCGATAGTCAAAAACGAGAAGAAAGAGTTTTTAATTGTGGGAAACGACTTAAATAATTAATTACAAAGAAGGTAACGACGTCGATTTTACTGTGAAAATGTCGACAAGCGGAGGAAGAAAGTCGCAAAGGCTTTTGCAGCAAAATTGCAAGAAAGCCAGATTTTCCGATAATGACTTTCTTTTAATCGCAATGCTCGATGATAGACGTTACTTAGTCGGAGACACTTTTCTCGACTATTCGAAAAGTGCCATTCTGGAAGATATACCTGAATGTGTTATTTTGATTCGATCTTTAATATAGAATTGCAATAAAATTATACGCATTAACTGTCTGTAACTACTATCTCTAACTAGTCCAACGTGAACAAACCAAACGAGTTAATAAGAAAATAATATTGATTCAATATAACACAAGATATCGTTTGTATAATACACTGAAGGAAAGCGCAAATAACAAACTTTTCAATATGATTGGCAGACTCTTTTAGTTAACTCTACTAATGGATGTTTTTAGAAGTTCGATTAAACGCCGTAGTTATTATCAAACATCAATTACTTTCTATTTTCATTCTTCTTCTACTTCGGCCACTAATGATTCTTTCGAATAATCTGTTAATCTTTACTTACTTTAAGAGCTCTTGGCAATTAACGGTAAGATGTTCTCTTACATATCCAAAAAACCACCTGCTACACGCAAACCAATACAAATCATAGAGAAATAACCTCGACACTCAACACTCGTACACCTTACAACATCCCTAACCGCAAAGAAATAAAAAGAATAAAACCATTTCTCCGCTGTTTAATAACGTATGCAAGGTTTAAGTTCACCGCAAGCCACACCGCGTTGGCATTATCCTTTGAGCTCGAGCTTCCAAGTGGAAAGTTCCGAGCTAATTATTGGTCGACTAAGTACGAGTGATCACGCTCACTTTGAATGGAATTATAGAAATTTCATTCACCCCGCCCTACGTGTATTTTCAATGTCTAGAGCTAGTAGCTACTACTGCGACTAGAGACACTCTTTTTCACTCTTTTTTTCTCTTTACTCGAGCTCGCGATATATATATATATATATATATATATATATATACACAGCCGAGCAAGTACTTAACTTTTTTACGCACTCCTCCGAAATAAAGAGGAGGTGAATTAAGTTTGTTCAGCTCGAGTCTTGCAGTACATTGATTATGGAAATCGAGGCGCGTTGTAGGCGGATTTTTTTTTCATTTTTTCAATTCGTTAACTGGACGATGCTCTTCGTTAATGCGTTTGTGTTTTATTTTTATAAGGCTATATTTTTCATCGATTTTTTTCAGTTTTAAAAACATTAATTTTTATCTCTCGGACAATCGTGAACAAGCTGATCGTGTTGCAAGCAATATACATAAAACGTATGTATATACATACAATGGAAATGAAGAGGCGTCAACACACACACCCACAGAGTATGCTTATAAACGCCTCTATCGATCGCGCAGTAGCCGACCGGACAAGTTTCCACATGCGCGTATAATTCCCGCCCCCTACTTTTCATCTCTCCCTCTCTCAGTGGAAAATGCGCGAGACAATACATCGTCGACACGGAGTGAGAGAGAGAAAGAGAGATAAGTAAGCGAGGGTATGGCGTACAAAGCGCGCCGCAAGTTTTAGCCAAGTACAGGTATATATACGATGGAGCAGATTATTGTCACGTCGTACGCGGCAAGTTTCGCACAAAGTGGAGCGAACGCGTCTCCGCTTCGTCTTATGAATCTTGTAACCGCAAAGATTTTTCCAATGCTACGTACGCACACTCACACACATATATATTGTTTGAGCCCAATACGCGACAGCATAACGTATAAAAGTCATAAATTCGAAGGGCGAGGGGGTTTACACTAAGATAAGTTAACTAGATGTATAAATATATAAATTAATATACATAAATAAGTAGAGTAGATAAAAGAAGTAGATGGAGCAGAAAGTGAAAGTTAAGTGCGCAACGACTATCCTTCTCAATATATATTGTTCTTGCTTGCCTCTAACTTTACGTTTCACGGAAATTGCTTGGAAGTCCAGTAGCTTCTTGTTGAATGATTTTTTAAGCTGCAGGACGTCGTATTTCATTTTAATACTTTTTTCTCTTGATTGTCATTTCACATAGTAAAAGTTCGAGAAAGTTCGGTTACTCGTTGCGTGAATTTTTATAAAACTGTTTAACATTTTGCATCTTCATGGCGTTCTTAGTCAGAAAAGCGTTCTTATAAAACTTGCCAGAGAAGATAGCGACCAGTAACTTAAAATAAACAACATTAGTTGTGTATTTTTACATTATAAAATATAATTTATCATATTTTTGCCGATACGACATAGATAATTGTCACGATTTACATTTCAAATTTCATTGTGAGTCAAGTTCTTGGTCGAGCGGAATTTACTATAAATTATTGTTTTATGTTATTCTTTTGAAATCTCTTGAATCGATTCTTTGAATCGATTTTATTGTTTAATCTACAGTAATTATATTTTATACAATTATATTGAGAGATTTTAAAAACAAATATAGCCTGTACTTGTGATGCACCTTTTTACCTATTAATGTATATGTTAACGGGTATAGTGGACACGAAACTATGGTTCCCTTTCATTTAAGCTGAACTTTTCGAAGTAAAAAATTACTTGAGGATAATTACTATTTAACAGATCCATAAAACATTTTAACTTATAATTAAATATTTCTCGTGCAATTCTCGTTTAAGAGAAGCGAGCTCGATAAAGCGAATGAAGGTAACATGCTAATCTCAGCAGTTACATCAAAACTTGAACCAACGTTTCCATTTCTCAAATTCTTCAACTTGGACAATGAATTGCAAACTTCGCCCAGACAATATAAAGGCGTAGAGGACTGGCTGTGAAAAGCAGCTTTGAATTATATAATAATAGTAGTAGTAATAATAGCAAAAGTAAAAAATGACGCTTTGGTGTAGAATCGCGTCAAGGATAAAGTTTACAATATCGGAACCGCGGTTATATGTAGACAGCTTATTACGCAACGAAGAATAGTGAGAGATGGCATTTTTTACTTTTGCACCGCTCTATTTCCACTACCAATTTCTCGAGCCAATAATCGAAGGAAAAGGATCTAGTAATTCAGCTGCTGATATTGCTGCTGCTGCTGCTGCTGCTGCTGCTGCTGCTGCGCGCGTTGATAAGAATGTAGCTATGGTTCGCAGCAGCGAACAGCGCTGGAAATCGACCAGATCGATAATAGAAGGATTTCATAATTTCGCCATCGCAAATCGATTATTATATTAATAATACATACTAATTCGGAAAGAGGTTTAACATGCACCGATTGTTCAGACGGATAAAATTCAAAGTTGCAACGGAGCGTCTGTTCAGAAGAACTGTCCATACAATACTCCAGGATGGCTCTCTCGAGTGCATATACACAAAGCAAGATATATTCATTTTCTAGGAGTTGTCGTGACTCCATCCCTTTCTCTAGTGTACTTCACAAGACTGAAGAGTTGTCGGACTAAACTCAAACTTTGACTACTTGACCGAGGATGAGATAAGATCTGACCACTCTCGCTTTATCTGGCGCACACGTACGAGCTGAGATGGCTTTTTTACATCAGAGGGCAAGTGTGATCAATAAAATTCGCAAACTCATTGAAATTGATTAAATGTCTCTCTTGACTCAACGACAACAGGTTACAACGGGTACAGTTCTCTTAGCACAAGAGAAAATACTGCACAATAGAGAATAAAAGAAATATGTTTTTCTCTATAAAAATACAATTTACATATGAACAATGATTTTTTCGCGAATCACCGTCAACATTTCGCATCTCTCATATAAGCTCGATAGGAAATTCTTCGCAATCTCGAAAATGAACGAGCGACAATTTTTTCTATCGCGCGCGTCAATCAATCCCGAAATCCTATCACCGCGCGCGAGAAGCGATTCAATTTGCCGCACAGTGTTTTACTCCTCCATCACGAAAGACCCTCGCGCAAACACATTAGAGCCAGTTATACCACCGCGAATTTCCGGAGGCCGAAGCGATTACCATCGTTCGCGCAAACCATACCGATATCGGATGCCACGGTACTGTTGGCACATGTGTATGGACATATTATACATATATATGTGTGTATGCACGTATGTTCTGCGACATCTCCCCGTCTACTTGTTGCGAAGTTGAACTATACCAAATGCAGAGCTGTTGCTATCCTCGCACATTCGGCACCTCGGGCTATGTATCGATATTTATCGTACGCATCACTGGCGTGCGTTTGTTCTAGCGGAGCCTTTATTACGTTCCTGTAACTCATGAGCATGCAACTGGAGTGTTTCATCCGTCGAGTATCACTGGCGAGCGGCTCATTTGCTACGTTAATAAGGCAGCGGATATTAATTCTAGATGAACATTTTTAGGAAGTGCTGGCGATAAACTATGTGAATTCCGATCTAATATGACTAGCTCGCGAATGTGTTTCGCGCTCAGTCGACAACGAGAAGCACTCAAGTAGAAGATACTCGTATTTCAGTGCTTCGATCATTATATATAGTCTCTTCAAAGGCTGTTTCTAACTTTTCCGAAAGTACAGACTTGCTCGAATCGATCGAATTATGCAAGAAAATATAATTATGGCTCATGCAACGTCGAATTCTTCCGAAAGAATTGCCGATGTTCTCGGAACTTTTAATCGAGGAAAAAATCTTGAAATGCGTTTAACTTCCAATGCTTTTTAAGCTGCTATGTATACAACTTCTTGGGGGAAATAAGATAACGTAAATTGCATATTACAGAGGCCCATATCGTATATATAGAAGTTTTAAAGTTTCGGGATATTGAAATATTCGCGCGATTAAATTTCGGATGCGCGAAACCGCAATTTTCTTTATTTTCCCTGCGTAACCCTCAAGCTCCAGAAATTAATTAAAATTAGAGCATATAGGCCCTACTTTTATTTAGATATAGTATCTACACAACTGCAGAAATAAGTCGATACATCGAAGTTGCTCAATATCTCTCAAAGGCTTACCTACCAAATCACGCACACACTTGTTATCGCTTACCATTATTATTATGTTTTACCATGCGCATATAAAAAATAAAAAATGTGCCCAGTTTGACATTTCGATAAACATTTATAAAACCAAAGTTATGATAAAATATTAATGTAATGTACAAAATTAAAGATGAAAAGAAAACTTGGAGTAAAAAAAATTGAAATCAGCAAGCTGGATGAAAATAATAAGTCGCTTAATATTTATGAGATAGCTTCACTTTCGTAAAATCATACAAATTTCCATAAAATTGTTTGGAAATAGGAAAGTAAAAAAGTATAAGGAAGTAGGTATTTAATTAGAAACGTCGTATAAAAGTACTTTTTGAACGAAAAGTCATAAAGCTTTGTCAAAAATGAATTGTCCCTCGTACGCAAAGGCGGCAGGATTTTTCTGAACATGCCATTTACTATTTCGAAATGCGGATAACTTTTGAAGCTCTTTTATTGTACTTTATGCTTGTTTCGAAGAAAGTTTAAATAAAATATCGTGTTCAAAGCAATATTTCAAATATAAAGAAATATTTTTGGAAAATTGCAAAAAACCGTATCTTTTCGAGAACAGCTCTTAGTAAGAAAGGGCAGCCTTTGACAAGAAATAATCTTAAGTTTGCGCAGTGAAAGTTCCGGTCGAACATGGCTATTCTTCCCTGCAGGTACAATCCTCGACGTGTAACAAGGTTTCCCGGGATTCGTAAGATTGCACAGCGGGGGCAATTATAAGACTAGTCCGAGTCAGTCGCACTTAATTGAATATTCGTCAGGACGCGACGTGACTTACCGCCAAGAATCGTAACTCTCCAAAACATCGGAGAAACGGGGCCTGATTCAATTAGCGCCCAAGACCGGCCCAAATTCCACCCACTATTTACTTAATCGACTGACGTTCGTACATGCGTGGACCAATTGTCGCCTCGAATGGCTTTCAATCCTTTTAGTATTGCTAATACGAAACTTTGTATTTATAATAATAGCATTATATAACTTTTTCGAATTATTGACTCTTAATATCAGATGTTATGAAAAAATAAACGTTTCCTGATGAAATATGTATATCAAAATAGTGTTTAACAGCATATTAAATGCGGAAAAGATAATTCAGTTCGTAGAAAGTTATGTGCCATGAATTTGGCAGCGGTTATTTTTTTATGTACGCGCTGATTTATGTGAGTGTTTCAATGAAATTTCTGTTCGAGACACTTGCCCTTAATTGGAAAAGTTAAATCTTCATTTTAACGATGATGTTTTATACAGTTGCCCACAGATTCGAAAATAAAGGCATTGCGAACGAGATTATGCATTCCATAACTGAAAGATTTTTTTATAATATTTCCGTTATTACGTTAGTACGCCCGTATGCGGATAACCAGGCGCGTAGAATGTGTGAGGTGGCCGTGAACGGTAACCGAACGGAAATTGCTGCCGAATAATAATGGATGAATTTGTTACGTGCTCGACCCTCGCTAAATTAAAAGGCATTTTTATACTTATAGTTCTTTTCTTTATTTTTTCAGAATATAATCACAAGGTTTAATTTTTACTCAAGGCTGGACAAAGAAGTAAGAAAGCTCGAGAGTAGGGGGATGCGGGGGGGGGGGCGTATCTCCCGAGATCTATTCCGAACGGAATTAGCCTGTGGAACAAAGTCGACGCAATTTATTTATGCAAAACCGTGAGTGGAGCTCCGAGGACCATTACGAGCGTCTAACGTCAGCTATCCAAACTGCAGTTCGCTGGCCACTAAACGAGAATAGTTGTGAAATTCCTCGGAAGTGGTCGCTTTCCACTCGCCTCACCTCTATATTGCCAAGTGCTGTGTTTACCTACTCTTTTTCCCTTACCTATGCGTTTACTAAATCGCAAATGGCATAATATACGTATATGGATGAGCAAGAGAACGTCTGCACTCGTATCTGCAATTTTTATATGACGCCTGAGTAGACGAGATGACCGGCAAATGTATAATCCGTGTTAGATCGTTTGCGTTTATACTCGCTTTGAGTCGCGAGATATTGCACTAAATCAAGACAGTACTGTAGGTGATGGTTCTTGAAATTTCAATTTCAAATGAAAATTCAAAACACGAAACGGATCACCCGGAAGAATCACGAATCCTTCGATTTCAGATGAATTTGCATTTAGCGTTTCGATGAATCGATGCTTGTCGAGTAAAGCCTGTAATTATTTACGATTGTCTAAATAATTTACAACTCGCTCTGGTTAAAAAAACCATTGTCAACGCAGTATCGCGCATGGTAAATTATGGATATATCGAAGACGATCAACCGCAAATTTAGTTATTTACGCATTCATCCCTCTGTAAGCACGAAGTTGAGTAACAAATAAAAAAAGCTCTAGAAAGAGTCGACGAACTCGCTGCTGTATTGTTTGTTGTTTACTGGATGCACTAATCCGATAGACATTTCTTCTATTACATTTCCGTTTCTATTAAGAGAGGTATATATATATTTTCCACCAGTTGGAAAGAGAACGAGAGAGAGAGAGAGAGAGTGCGACTTGAGTGAGAGACGCATACAATGGGTTTGCGAGTTCTCGGAGCTTTTTTCTCGCTCGAATGGGATGTTTCTTATATAATTGAGAATAGCTTCTTTTTCTTGAACCCAGCGTCAACGAAGTTTACGGAAGTTCTTTCGTACCTGGCAATTGAAGAGCGCGGGACCAAATTGATTAAAAATACTCAAATTGTAATGTCAAGTTGATCGTTTTTAATAAATATTCCAACCAGTGGCGGTAAGCCGCTAATGAGGTTGTTCGATTTGCAACATTATCCAATAGAACGATAAATGACGCGAGTAAATTGTACGGAGATAACAACAAGCCATGACAAGTCCATAAAATCTATCGGCCTTTACAAAAGCCGGTAAATATCATTCTGGCTATTTCCGAATAAAACTTTTATGAACTAGCGTCACTCACGAGTATGATAAATATTCTCAAATTTGCCTCGTCGCAGAGGCGATCATAGTTAAAAATGAAAAGTCTCCCTCTGATACGTTTGCTCCTTTCAAAAATGTAAAAAGCAAAATGCTTTTTACATTTATCCAATAGATCTCAACGAATGTTTTCGCTTTATTTGCTAATTCAAGTGGGCGTGCTGGCGCGTCGCTTACGAAATAAAGCGAGCAAATAGTAAATTGCCTACACACATACGCGCACGACACTAGATACGTATGCATTTCATGAATATTGCATTCGAAAAAAACTTTATAAGTTTCTTCATTTATTATCGTTCCGTCTCTGCAGCCCGCTCGCATCCGACTCGGACATCGAATTTCTCTTCTAATATTTATAACGCGAATCGAGCGCAGTCAGAGGTAAATATTAGTGTATTTTTCTCTAGTAGATTTGCAAAAAGAGCTAGAGAAAGAGTTAGAGAAAGAGATGGAGAAAGAGATGGAGAAAGAGAAAAAGAGAGACAGAGGCGCATTATCTTGAACTCCCGGAACAATGCGCGCGCAAAGAAGAGAACTACAGAGCCATGGCGCGAGAAAGAGAAACGTATGTGTACTTTGTCCTGGGCGTGTTGTCCCAGGAGATGCGCTACGTTCGCTCTGTCGCCGTTGTTGATTTTTGGCCGATGTACAAACACATCGAACATCATAAGCGCGAGCGTTCCACACCTTTTTCGAGTGCGTATCCTCCCTACTCGAATGTCGCAGCCTCGTCCTATAACTCTTCACCTCAGATGTCTATTTTTGAACACGTAAAGAAAACATATATATATACGCTTTTATTTACCTTATTCAGACGCGTCAAGGCCGCAGGAATGACGACGAGGAAGAAGATTGCGCCGCTCGCCCGGGCGGCATGTCTGACACCAGACTGATTCGTTTCACTCAACTATGTTTTTCTAGATGCAGCAGCGGTGGTAAGGCTTTGATGACAGCGGTAGAACAGGTGTAACTAACAATTAGTGACGCACAGCCGCCGCAATGTCACATCTCACACCGGCGTTCAGTAACGCATAGGGCAACACTGACTACGTAAAACATTCGATTATGCACATGTGAAAAAGCCTACGTTGAAAAACAATAGGGAGACGAGATGACATAGAGTACAGAGGCAGATAGAGGGAAGGACTCTCGCGATGGACGATAGTGAACGAGAAGACAGCGGAAACACACACATACATATATATATATATACAGGCATGTATATATATATATATGTATGTGTGCGTGTGTGCGTGCCTGTGTGTATTTGTGTGTGTGTGTGTGTGTGTGTGTGTGTGTGTGTGTGTGTGTGTGTGTGTGTGTGTGTGTGTATATGTGTATGTATAGGCAAGAGTACCGCGAGCTAGGCGCAGGACACGATGGCCCGGCCACTGCGCCGACACTGAGGAGGCTTCGCGCTGCAGCAGCACTGGAGCTCACCAGCAGCAGCCTCCCACTCCCTTATGCTTTCGGCGAACCCCGGCGGTCGCCCCACCAGCTATATCTCCTCCCTCTCCCACATCCCCAAGTCACCCTCGCATTCTTTTCGGTATATGTATTTCTCAATCACTCGCTATCTTTATTACGGGTGTGCGCAGCAAAGGTCCGACCAGTATACAATGTACTCTCTTTTTTTATGCTCTTGTTTCTCTCGTTTCTCTCGTTTCTCTTGTTTCTCTTGCTTCTTCATATACATTCTGCAAATACGTATACGCGTATATGGTTTGTTTCAAATTTCTCCCCCTCCTTAACGAAACGACTTGTACGCACGTGAGATCCCTTTTCGAGTATATCGATCCGAGAGAATTGGAAAAATTCCTACAGCGCTAAGACGCGTCCTGTGCAATATGTACATATACGCGTGTAGAAGGAGCACAGGACTACGCACGTCCTGCGCAGGCTCTAGGTACGAATACGGGGGCTCTTTATTGCGCGTTCGATGAACGAGAGCTCCGGGACCATTCACGCGCGATACTCGTTATCCCTTCCTCTCCTTCTCTCTACTCTACTGTGTATTCAACGAGATTGCCATTTTTTCTCACAGCTCTCCCTCCGCAACGGCGGATAAACTCTCGAGATCACGATGAAATACTTTAGTATAGTCTCTAATCGCTTTTTTTCACGGGGAGACGAATTAGAAGCATGACCGATCGCAGTACAGTGCAGACTAAGTCTATACTTCCGGGCTGAGATAGATTTTGACAGATCGAGAGAGGAACGTGTGATAAAGTTTGGAAATGATGTTTTAATCGATAGGGCCTTTGAATTGAAATCATTTACGATACTTTATTTATTTATAAGTTAAGCTGTCGAGCGAGTTCTAGAATCAGCTCTACACGCGTAACCGTATCCTTCCAGGAGTAGAGTAGGGGTAGAGTAAAGTAGAGTAAAGTTGCATCGCGGAGCTGTCGTCGTGTGCAAGAAGAAAATGAAAACGTTAACCGTCCAAACCAACTGATATTACATGCACGAACGGAGAAACGCATCATCGATCTTAACACGACGAAAGTTATAGAGAGCGCCGCACACGCGAGTCCTTGACTACGACTACCTGCGGCAGTGCCTTTTCATATCCGACGCGAGGTCAAGGTGAGACTCTCTTCCTGTCTGCGCGGTTCGCGCGAGGTGTTTTTCCAACTCCTCGGCGGGGGCTATCCTTCTTCGTTTTTAGCGTCAGGCTTTTCAACCGATCGATTTCAATGTGCTTCGTACTGTGGAAGGGAAGGCGTAGTAGTCCTTACCGCTGTGCGCTGCGGCGGCTGACTGCAATTAGGTATAAGAGCCTTTGCGCGGAATTAAAAAAATCTCTCTCCAACTCTTGCGTGCGCTGCGGCTTACTTTGGCTTTGACCTCTTACGCGAAGAAGATTGAGCTGGAATTAACGACGCTTGATTATATGGAAATTCAACGAGCTTTTCCGACACTTTTTCTACTAGCACTGTATGTTTAGTTTTTGGATAAATACGAAAAAGAGAATTCGCTAAAAATACTTGCTTGTGCTGCACTGTGACATTATTGCGAATAACAGCAATCGTCGTAGTTTGATCTTTTGTTGAATATTTTCACGCCGAAGAGCTTTCTAATAGGAGAATTGGAGCGTTTTAAAAAACGACGATAAGAGCGTGATTACACGCGAGACGCCGACACTAGACTGAACAGATGAGTGGAAGAAGAACACGGTGACAAGTGGTCAAAAGTGACAGTTTAAACAAAATATTCAGGCTTTCAAAGTGAAACAGTAAACTGTGCTATTTCTGCACTACTCCCCTAGTACGGATTGCCAGTACTTGAACAACGAGCCAGTACTGGCTCTTTACGCGGTACTGTATAACTGGCCCAATGCCGGCGTGACATTCTTGTGGCATCTCCTGAATTTTCATCTTTTGATGATTTCAAACAATTTGATGATTCTTTAAAAATAATATTATTATATATTAAAATATATAATATATAATGTTTGTTTACACAATGCTGGCACAAGACTGGCGTAATACTGGCCCAATGCTGGTTCAGTGCTATACTGTAGTGGTACAGTACTGGTTTAATGGTCAAGTCGTACTAGGATTCGAATTTAACAGAACCATTTTGGATTAGAATAATAGAATATTATCTACGTTTCGAGTAATATATGATAATTATTTAGAAATTTAATCGAAACGCCAATCTATGGCAATGAATTGTGGATTTCATCTGCCCATAATAATATTATGTGGTTATAACGTTAAATCCTTTACTGCACACATAACTGCTATAGACGTTAGAACTTGCAGTCCGTTACAGCTTCGTGTAAGCTAGCACGGTATGCAGACGCCGCACGATGCATATTCTGGCTACGCGGTCACCGGTAAATCATGAGATATTTATCCATCGTTAAATACGTCACGTACTGAAAGATTTAATTCGTGTATTCTAAATATATATAGCCGGGCAAATTAATCTCATATACCAAGCTTGAATCGACCAATGAAGGGCCCACCGTTTCTCATTTCCGACGCGCTCGTATACTCTATTTCATTAATGAAATCATCAAAATAAACGGGTCAATGCCGTGAGAAGATCTTTGACGTAATTCGATTTTTCATCCCATCTCGCAAATGGATCCACGTCGTCGAAAGTGCGAAGACGTGTATTTACTGCGACACCTCGCACCCAGACACAGTCGCTGCTCGAGCGCCTCTTTATCTCCGTTCCACGAACGCGAACGAAATTTATCCAGCGATTCGTCGAACGTGGCGGCGATTCTTCTCTCTTTACTTCAACGCCGCACGACAGCCGTCGATGTAAGTGTTACGCGACTAACGCCGGATAATGCTTTTTTCTCCGATTGGCTAGGTGCGACAGAAACTCAGTTTGATTAACGCTGATTTTTTTTCAAATGCAGAGTACGCCGAGTGGAAAAATTGCCGTAAGTAGTTCTGACGTCTCGCGTTAATTCGACTACTCGAAGAAACCTCGGCTGCATTCAGCTGATACCTGCACTTGTTTCAAAAACATTAAGAGATATGCACAGACAATTAGATATGTACAGTTTATGTAGAGCTGATACTAAGATAAAGAAGTTCAATCATGTTTGCCTGGTATTTGTTAATAATAAACTCTGTATCATGAACTAAGCTACAGTATCGCAGTAGTATTCCAGCATTAACATAATATATCTCTCAAATCTACAATACCCATTGATCGATCCCTTTCGAAATCCCAAAAAGATAACATCCATCGGCAATAAAGTCACTCCAAAAAGCAAAAAATCAGCACACCTAACTCGTGCAAATCTTTCAATAACCATAAATCACAAGCCCAAATCCTTTCTCTGTCATTTGAATCTCCAATAAGCAAGCAGTAGGCGGAACCCATCAACCCCGAATCTCCTCGTCATTTCCATCTCTATCACTCCTCTGTCATCTATCTTTCATCCCCCTTCTCTCTCTCTCTCTCTCTCTCTCTCTCTCTCTCTCTATCTTTATATATATAAATGTATAAACACGAAGACGAGCTTAAGTTGGAGAACGCGCGTTCGAAGCAATTTTTAGCAAAGCATCAGTAGAGAGCCAACACGAGAGAATATGCAAATTTCTAGGCGGATTAGGCGACGTCTGCAACGCACGGATACATGGATCTTCTGCGGTCTGTATATGTATAATGTGTATAGTCTCGCGCTCGCCACTCAAGTTTCGCGCTCTGAATTAATTGCGGGTCGCGCGCGCGCGCGAGAGAGAGAGAGAGAGAGAGAGAGAGAGAGAACACCTTACTTTCGCACCTCGAGCGTGCGAGGAATGCTTGTTTTACGTAAATGTATATATTATATATACTCGCGAGTGCAAGCGATGTAACTGCCTGGGGATTATATTTTCTCGTCGAGGCAGGCGCGGTATGTTAATTTCGAAATTTCGGTTTATTATATTCGTGAATATGCGATGAAGGCTAAGATGCGCGTATGTGTGTTGGAGTGCGTCATTTTTTTCCAACGATGTCGCTTATTGGGCTTGTTTGATCTACTTTTTGAAAAGTACTTCTTGATACTCGATAAAGCTTGTTTGCAACATTCGTAGCGACATTCAAGTATAATAGTATATAATAAACTGTTATTTGTTGCATTATACAGGACTACCATGTATCGATATACAGGACAGTACAGTACAGATAGATCAAACCTTCACCACTTCGCCTATTTATTATCAACTAAAATATATCACTGCGCCAGGTATTATTATTACTCCATTGAACAAATTTATTCTACACAATAGCTTAAAATGCAATTATTATTTGCCATGCTCCCAAAAAAACAAACTATTCAATTTAAGCTCGTAACAATAATTATAAAGTTTTGACTTTTCGCAACCGATAAGTCGCGCAACGAGTTTCGCCATCTAAATTCTCACCGGATTCTCAACGTTTATGATGACCGATCAACGAGAGTGCAGCGTATAAAGGTCCAAACAAAGCCAATTTACCGCGAGTTCGTCGCTGTATAAAGGTGTATAAAGAAAGCTTTATAGGAGGACGGCAGCAGAGACTGTTGCTCGACTATTGCAGAAGGACGAACGAAAAGTCGCGCTTCTTCGATGACAGCTCTTTCTCGCTCTCGGTGCAAGATCATTATTCTTACGCGTCATCTTGTTTTCTCTATTGTGTGTGTGTGTATATATATATATATCAGTCTGTCTTGCGATTTCTCAAAGCCAGAGAGCAGAAAGAGAAAGAAATAGGAAAGAGAAAAGAGCGCCGGCAGTTGTCACGTAAGTCGAGGGAGTCGTAAAAGTCTCGTTATATGGTTTTACAGGACAGCACTTATGTGGCTTAAGGAATAAAATTGAATTTCCTTCATTATACTTATTCTTGCATGAAAGCTCTCCTCGATTTGCAAATGATGCGAGCATAGGCTGAGTATATATAATATAGGCAAATTTTTGCCGTCTCGAAATCTCTATAGATTATTACCCATCGCACTGAAATACCGTACTCGGTTTTCTATCTGAACCGTTAACGAATTGCCGCGTATAAATTCTCTCGCCTTCTCGCAAAAGTCACTTGGCTAAACTACACGCGCTTTGACACGCGCACTTTTTTCCAACCGTCTCTCTGTCTCTGCATCTTCAAAAGTACACTGGTAACCAACGCGTGACAGTTTTACGGCTCCGTACGTCCCTAGAGCACGTACTCTAACTAATTACGTATTCTCAAGCAGTTAGACGAACGGGAGAATGGGGGACGGGGAACGGGAGAAAGGGAGCGTGTGTGAGAGAGAGAGAGAGAGAGACAGCACGAGAATGAATTTCCATTGTACGCAGGCATAATATGCCTAACAATATAGTTCGGATGCATCGAAATGCTTTATTTTCCAAGTTTCCTCGATTACGCGCATAACGTTGTACGCTTCACTTGTAACTTTTGAAAACCAGCAAGCGTCTCATATCGTAGCGCAACGTCTATCATTGCGCATTGGTCGGTGCGTCTAAGTCAGAGTAAAGATACGAAGACGGAGATTAGGCCTGAAGACTGAAACTTGGCAAGAATATTGGCTATCAGCCTTGTTGTTCGTTACAAGTTTAGTGCTAGATCGAGAGGCATAGATATACACTTAGGATGGAGAGCGAGTACTCGTAGTTTAGAAATAGTCTTGCATTTCTAAGAGTGTATGCGCATTTCCACGATAGAGCTAGGTAACTCGATACAACCGATGCGGAGCGTTCATCGATTTTTCGAAAGTTTCCGAAACAAAGATATCAAACACAATTCTAATGGAAAATTCAGTTTCAAGTTGTTTTCTCAAACCATTTCGCGCCACAATTGATGAACGTTTCATTCGTCCCGACTCCAACACCCGCTCGCAACAGACTCGTAAAGCACGCAGTCACTCGCAACTTGCCGACTTTCTAGTCTAGACATCGGAATTCTCAAGTTTTAAGTGGACTTTCGGTTCACTCCGCCGAATCTATAGAATTACTGTAAGGCTCTCGCTTTGAAGAAATACGCAAAATTAAGCATTGCTCAAAGCAAAGTATTTATCGAGCATGCAGCGAATGAGCGACGGCGACAAACGCGACGACTACGTGGATGTAACGCAGAGCGCGATAAGAGCTTCGAGTAGCTGAACTCACGAGAGTCGAGTTCTCCAGCCACTTTTTCAGACCTCTTAGCTTGTAGTTGCAATTTAAAGTTGCAATGCAAAAACACTCATGCTCTTACATAATTGTAGACGGAAAATAATCAACTTAACATTCATATTCTCAAATGAGTGAACTCTTTAGAAGTTATATAAGCACAATCCCTAAAAATAATATAAAAATAATATCCAAATAATATTAAGATAATACAAAAATAATAGGACTTAAATTAATCTTTGAAAGGTGTAACAATTTTTTGAAAAAAAAAAAAAAGAATTATTATTATCTACTGAAGTAAATCTCATTTACACACAGCTACGTTCAGATATATTGAACAAATAACTGATTCTAATCATCACGATCAAAAATCCTTGGATAAATTTCCAATTTCATTCAGAAATGATCGGTGAAGATGTTTAATTATATTCAAATGCATTATACTACAGGCCAATACAAGTACAAAGAAAACTAACTACTTTCGGCGAACAAAAAAGTCAAGATAAAAAGTATCAAGAAATCTGCATTTTTCAGGAATTACCGAAAATTAATTTCTCTAAGTCAGTCTAGAATGTTAATTATTATTTCAAAACAAACTCAAGGGCAAGTCCTAAAACTTGTTCTATCGTGATCTATTCATTATATCCTCATCAACTGTTTGTATCATCTTTTATTCGTGAATTAATTGTTCTTATTTTTTTGCTGTTCGGATTCAGTAGATTTCCAACCGTGTTTCTATTGATTAATCGTTGCGGTCCAAAAGAAATTACTGTGTGGTCGAATATACCAATAATAAAGTATAGATATATTATTATAGAAATATAATTGTTTATCATATTTAATAGCAATGTAAAGCTACAATTGAATCGATTCGATTATAATTCGATTTGATAATTTTCGAATTTTTTTAAGTGGGTGCGTGTGATTACACGGATCTACAATTCTCTGCAGCCATATATTATTCCCAATCGAATAACTCGATGTCTTTTGTCCCCCATCGCTCATAAACATTCAGCTGCAAGCTCACCGTGTCCCCTAACTCGTGAGTAATCCGATCCAAGCTGGTTCTCTCGTAAGCTACCGATGGTATATGGTATATCGGCTACCCTTGTGTGTAGCAGTCCTTACACATAACTGGATATACATACGTATATGTGTGTGTGTGTGTGTGTGTGTGTGCACACTTCCTCAACGCTATATCCCATACGATAATATCTGCTCGCGCGCAGCCGATAAGGAGAGGCTGACGTGCCGGCTTGCGTGTTTCAGGGGCATCAGTCGCACCGACCAAAAATAGCTAAGGAGAGAAAGAGTGAGAGAGAGAGAGAGACAATGCAGGCTGAAATCGACCCTGAACTGTGCAAACTGACTTCTTGAGTAGACCCTGATGATGTAAGTCGTACCAGTTGACCTTCCATCCAACCATTCCTCTGTATCCTTATATAATATGTGTAAGTGAAAGTATCGAGGGTGCCATTTCTGCGTGTATTGCGGTTTTGATTTAAGGCCTTCTTTCTGATACTGTGTCACTTGTTACATTTATATATAGTTCAATAATAAAGGGTTCCTTCGAGAGACGTTGAAGACCGATTGGCGAAATTTAAATTTTGAAGGCACATGCATAATGTTAGGAGATAAGATTATATCTATTGGTCAAGGTCTTCTCAAGAAACGAAAAAGAAGGGAACGTAAATATTTTGAACTACATGAACGAAAAGCTCGGTTATTATTTATAAGGTAAATAATAACAATTCGCCGATGCTAAAAGAAATTTTTTTTAATTAGGTTTTCACAATTTCTATAAGAAACTTCAAAGAAGTAGTACAGTCTAAAAGCCACGCACAGAAGCAAAAATAAATAAAGATACGAATTATCCTGAGTTTTCCTCTTCTTCATAATATTAGCAATCTACGTTTATGCGTGGATTTTTCATCGGCTTAAAAGCTTTACATCTGTTTATATGTTTTATACGTTAATAATTTATATCCTGGTAATTTAATTCTCTTAGAAATTGGTTTATTCCAATTCAAAACTATAATAATTTACTCACTTTTCGCATCCAACTTGACAAGTTTTCGAATTACAGACGACCATTTATAATCGACTCTGTAACTTTATAAGCCTAAGTATTATTTATTAATGATATTGAACATATTTTGTAATATAAAAAAATGTTTATCCGTCATTTTTATCCGTCTATTTAACTTTACGCCGAGTGGTGGCTTCTTGTATTCAGCAGTCGAATTGAATTGAATTTACCCTATTGCTACAGTAGGATGGTAATAGGCTTATTTCAAATAGATTTGTTTTGCTTTATTATATAATGCATCAATGAAGATGATTTCGAAATTTATGAAACAAAATTCAGTACCTCGTGCAAATCGAAATAATTGTTGAAATTATCGCATTATTGTTGCTCCACAATCCCGTTCCATTCCATTGTATATCTCACATTGTTCTAAACTAATTCGACATCAGATAGAGCTAATAATTCTACACGTGTACCATAGTTCTGTAGAGGTGATAAAAAATCCGATAGGGTAAACAAATGCAGACGTGGCTACATATATCGAGTTAGACATTATATTGTTTGCATTATTATATTGAGTCGTTTATATAAGCTTGTATGCGATGATAAAATTTTTTGCAAACAGTACACTGTAATACTTATTCGCGTTGCGATCGGTATATGAATATTATATACCGCTGCTACTTGTCAGTAGTACTCTTCTCGGAAGATTTGGCAATTATGTGGATCGCATGACAATTGAACAGTGCATGGCAAATGCGTGACGCAATTAATTAGAATTGCTCTTTAACCATACTCGTGACACAATGTTTCAAATTATATCCAATAAAAATAACAACTTCCTCGCAGTGAACATAAGCTTCTTTATTATTTCTCAAGGCGTATAAAAATATTAGTTAGAGCGCGACATCAAGCCAGTATGGGCATAAAAAAGAACTTTTTATATCCATGGTGCACGCGCAGGAAACATCGCTAGGCATACGTACATCACCCCCTACAGTTCGCATATCCTTCGCTAAACATTGGTCGCGCGGCGCTTGCTCGTGAAACGCTTGCTCGTGAAACGCTAGTCGCTTGGTACATAAATACAGACACGAAGTCGCAACGAGTTTTTCATTTCCGGAAAACACGCAACTGCTTTATTTTTTAACGATCGTACCACTCCCCTATTCGCTAATGTACACATCTCCTTCTTGCAAGCTTATTTTTAAATACAAATGCCCGGCCATAATCGTCGAATTCACCTTTAACGTTTATAATATTGTAGGACTTTTTAATTGAAAATGTTGAGTCTATTATATGTATATGGCTATAGAATATACTAATGATATATAGAGTTATAAACCGTCTCTATAACGACGGCGTTAAATCGCATCGGGGCTAAGGTCAGCTCGGCTTTAATAGCTCGAGGATCATTGAAGGTCTCGGACTCGTGCGCGCTCTGTGTGTGTGTGTCTCTCTCTCTCTCTCTCTCTCTCTCTCTCTCTCTCTCTCTCCCGTTTAACACGCGAGGCGCGGAAACAAGTATCGCGAGAGAAAGAGAGAGATTTACCGAGCAGATTGCGTACGTGCAGCGGCTGCACGCGTACTCAGGGGCAAGCTTTGATATATGCGGCCGATGACGCTGAATAATGGCCTTCTTAATCGGCGAGCTTTATCGAACCTCGAACGAGCGCGCAGGTAAACTCGTTGTTTACGCAAATCCCGCGCACGCGGGGATGAAAAATTCGCGAGGACATTTTCATTCGTTTTATATATTATTAAGGTTTTTTGTCGTGCCGGATTTTGCTATACAGTCGAATACGCGCCGAACTTGGGAATATATATAAGTGTGTGTGTGTGTGTGTGTGTGTGTAAAGTTTCGTGAATTATTCATCTTACGAAGAACTGGACGTGTAATTGAAGTTCGCTTGGCAACTTGCGGAGAGAATTACGTAATCCGCGCGGAAAAAGTTCCTTTACCAGTGCATGCGCGCGTTTTCGCACGCGCCAAATTTATCGAACACCTGATATGCACTATACGGTATACGAAGTAACTAAAGATGCAGAGTGAAAAGGAAGGTCGCGACTATGCAATGCGTCAAAGTCGTTTGAAGGAAGTGAGAAGGAGAGAGTTTACCGGTTTCGCCTCAACTTTCACAGTAGGAATGTAAGAATATAAATGTATAGACGTGAGTATGCGAATAATGAGTTTATATTTAGAATCTTACGTTTAATTTAACAACGGATCATTGCTTAAGATTTGTACAGTAAAATATAGAAAAATAAATCTGCACGCGAGTAAAAGTACTTTAAACTTCGATGTATCCATATACGGCTAGTATCCAAAACACTCGGACCAGAATTTATCCATAGTGTGATACAAATGTTTGGTTACGTGTCCCAAATGATGAGCTTCGTCGGGATAGCTGACTTGATCGTACAGGATATCGGCCTCGGCTAGAGCTTTGCTCAGAGCCATAGCCTGCTGGTAATGAACGTTGTCGTCTCCGGTACCGTGAATCAACATGAATTTTTTACCCCGAAGTTTTTCCACGCGAGGCATTACACTGCTGGCTTGGTAGTTCTTGAGGTTGTCGCTCGCGGTCGGCAAGCCCATGAATCGTTCCGTGTAGATCGAGTCTGCAAGCAATTGCAATTTTTTTTTTTATGTACGCGCCAAGTACGTTGCGCGCGTACGCGCGACTTCGGCGTGTCGCCGACTCACCGTAGTATATCCAATTGGTAACGGGAGCCACCGAGATACCGCAGTTAAAAACATTTTCATCGTCCTTCGTTAGAATTGTGGCGGTGGAATAGCCGCCGTAGCTCCAGCCCCAGATGGCCGTCTTGTTCTTGTCGATCCAGGGGAACATTTTTTGTAGTTTACTGTAAGGACGCAAAGAAGAAAAGAAAATGCGATTAGAATAAGCACGCGACATGCGAGCTTTCCGTTGATAAGCCATTAACGGCTAGATCGATTAGCACCGACCTACTGACGTTTATTTGATCTTCCATCTCGGCACTCCCAAGATTACGATAAACCGCGTATATCATCGCTGTGCCTTTGGAGCTGCTGCCGCGCCCGTCTATGCACGCGTGTATCACGTGCCTGTTGGTCGACATGTACGTCTCGAAGCCAACGGAAAAAGCGTCGTTGATTCTCTGGGAGTCCGGACCCGCGTACCTGTTAACGTTAACCTCGTTATTAAAGGACAAAAACAACATTTTCGTCAAATGACTTTTCACTCGATCCTATGTCGTGTATTAGAGGGAAAAAGAGCCGCAACGTCGAGCCATATTCAAATGTTCGGTGCGCCTGAAAATGGAAGCGAAGGCTAGTAAAAGGCAAGGCAGCCCGCGACTCACACATTAACCAGCATTGGGTACTTCTTAGCCGGATCGAAGTCTTGCGGCAGTAGCAGCCTGACCCTGGCGTTGAACCCGTTCGATTCGACCTCCAAATCCCTCTGCTGTGGCAGCATTCGCTTGGCCATCATCAACCGAAGCACATGACTGTTGGCCCAAGTGTAGAGCTCCTTACCCTCAAGATCATAGATCCTGACGGTCGACGGATCCGGGCCAGAGCACGTGAGCACATAGTGAGAGAAATCCGTCGAGAAGGCAATCGAGCTTACGAACTTGCAGGCATTACCTGTGACCAAGTCAGTTCAAATGTGCATAAGTCTTAAAGTCAAAGCCTATACTCCTAAAATTGTCGGCCTTTCCGCAGTAAACGGGATGGCCGATGTGCATTCGACAAACCTTGCCAGTTTGCAGCGTTGACTTTCAGTTTATTTTTCGAATGTTTTTTTAGAAAGGAATATTAAAGTCATACGAAACAATTAATCAAACCTTCAGGAGTCTTGAATTCGCAGGAGAGACACTTTGGCGCGATCGGGACGTTCTTCAAAGTCTCTAAACTGACCTCGTAGAGGTCCTTCTGTGATGGTTTACCAGGTGGACTTGCGGTGTAGTAGACCACTCGTTTAACCTCATTAATTCCGAGAAGCGCATGGACCCACGTCTGACCAGGTGTCAAATCTACCTTGTGGTCAAGGACACCGTTTAACAAGCGGTAGCTCGTTATGTGAGCAAACTCGCCGAGAGTTTTGTTTCCTGAAATCGTAACTTAATCAATGAAGCAGAATGATCCGGAATAAAAATTCAATTTCAACTATTAGTCTACAATTTTCAGAACATTCATATTCCACAACTCGCTTGCATACCGACCTGCCGGTTGAGTTTCGGCGAGGAACATGTAGCCCTTGTAGTATATCGGCGGGGCGCTTACGTAGGAGCTGAGAAGCCAACCGTCAGTCACCTCTTGAGTAAGCAGCGGCTGCCACTGGCCGGACAACGAGTAACTCGCTAATTGGGAAACATTCTGCAAGCGGTTTGACCAAGTGGCCACGACCGTTTTGTGGCCGAACCACGTCACTGCGTAGAGGATGGGTTCACTGTAGGGGCATTAACGGATATGCGTTTACTCGGCGAAAAATAAATTTTAATCTTTGAAAGTGAAAATTTATTCATTTGGAATACGTATACATGTATATATGTCTAGTAATAGCGCGAGGCGCAACTGGGTTACCCGTTCGAAAGTCCTGCATACAACCGTCTCATAAATCTCCGACAGTGGCAATTTAATAAATGCACGGTTTTAAGAAATTTAATTTTCCAAAAAGTATTTAATTTTCCAAAGAGACCGCCGTACGCCTATGCGATTAGTCGAAAAGAATAAAGTGAAATAAGAAACTCACTTTCCTACGATATCGGTCGGAGCCTTTAAGGAAATTAGCGACGATCCATGATCCGTCAGATCCACGAGGTTCAGAGTGACTTGCGGATTTTTCGTGCCTGGCTGAAATAACAAAAAATCATCAACCCCTACTTCTGTAGCGTTCTGTAGCGTTCTGCAGCGTAGCTTCATTTTGATAATTAGTTCTAACGGTACTAGGCGAAGAAAATGTAATAAAACGATGGGGAGAATATTGCGGTATTTTGATGCGAGTCGCAAATTTCGACGATAGTTTTTTCACTGTTACGTATGATCTTAGAAACAAATGATTGACACCTAGTTTACAATTGCCGTGTACGCATCATTGTAGAATATAAAGCAACGCACTGTAATAAATTGATATCTATTATGTATCTCTTTATTTCCGAATAGTTAGCGGTTGGCCTCAAAAGCGCCCTTGTACGTCGGATCAACCGCGAGAAAGAAGTGCCAAGAGACTTTTATGACTCGTTAAAATTGTCCGAGGCGAACACGCTAATCTCGGAAATATATGGCGGCTTCCTCGCCAATTCGCATAGCACGAATTCGGACTTATTCTTCTTCAAATTTATATTTTTGATGAACAAGTTTTATGCTCTTTAAGCAGTTGACAGTTTGATTCGCGAAGTTCGACAGCTGTGTAATATATACCATACTTGGTGAGTATTACCCGTTTTTCATTGTTCACTACGCTTCGAATTAACAGGTATCACCGACGAATTAATCGGTGGAGATTTTTTTACGAATGCTCGTAGTTTCGTAGTTCAATACTTCATTCTGTTGAGAAAGCGGAATCCGGTGGAAATATGCCACGTTTGAAAAAATATCGATAAATCTTTAACCCAACCGTTTAATAGCAAAATAGTAATGGGCAGGGCTTTTATGAATATTTTTCTTGTTAGTCTGCATTTCTGTGATTATATTTACGGTCGCGTATGAAACTCTTCGCATTTGTTTTAAAAAATGACATCACCGGTTCAGGCACATGCTCACCTTGGGATACCTAAACTTCTCTTCGTAAGTGTATTGATTCTTGAGATCACCAGGTTTACCGTACTTGACAATCACAGCCTCGATTACCTCGGTGTCGTTCATAGTGGCAAAGGCGAGATGTTCACCGGTCGGTGAAAACCACATAGCCGTATCGGTCGATAGAACCTCCTCTGTAAAGAGTAAACATCAATCGTCGAATTTTATTGCATTTCTTGCTGCAGAGAAATCATCTCGTAAAGTCGCCACAACATACAACTTCTCTATTTTCTACTCATAACACCGAGATAGCATCATTGCTCTACGACGCGCGTAAAAATGTCGCTCTCGACCTGCCTCGATCGAAATTCTATTTAAATGTATCTCAAATGGGGGGAATAGCCATACTATCGATAAAATGAAGAAGTGAAAAATACCTTCGTAAACCCAGTCTGGGACACCATTGTAAACCGACTGCTGTTTACCATCAAAAGTGATACGTCTTGTTTCAACGCCGTAACTTGCCAACTGATGATAGTAGATATCGTTATTTAGGACGTAGGCAAGTGCACTGCCCTGGGGTGCCCAAAATGCCGTAGAGAGTCGTTGACCGTCGGCCAACACTGATACAGACCTGCGAGAAAACAATGACCGATAAGATCGACTACATAAAGAAATGCCAAGTGGAAAATTTGGAAATAGATTAAGTGCTATCATATGCCGAATAAATACTATTCAAGTTTTGTAACACAAATAAAACGAGAAGTTACAGAGAAAACCCAATGACATTTTCTAAGCTATAGGCTTATTTAGTATAGTTAACGAAATCTTTATTTTTATATAAATATATCTCTTTTATTTTGAATTTTCAATGCAAGCGATGTTATTCAATAAGCGTAATTTTCCACTCGATAGTTCGCGTGAAAATAATTGCGCGGACAGTCTAATTAAGCGTGCGAAATTCCCCGAGGTAAGAGAACCTAAAAATATCACTTCTACGTTCTGCGGGATACATTAATTAATCAATTTCTTATTAACGCATAATGGCACCGATATAACAGCAAACAACTGACCTGTTCTGTATAGTGTAAATACTGTATACACTAAGAGACGAGTGTCGATAAACCTATAACATATAAATCAAAATTCAGCAATTTGTATTAAATAATTGAATTGAAAAGATATTGTAGGGGAAATTGTATAAAACTGAAGAACAGTTCCCTCACTTTTTTCGTCGAGTTTCGAATGAGCACGTAATTCCTGTCTGGCGACAAGTAGAGCTTCAGTCCACTCGTGTCGTCCTGTACAAAAGAAGAATATAAATGAAAATCGGAGCCGCCGTGTTAAAAATCCTACTTACCTATCCGTGACGTAATACAGTAATTTTCGGTCAGATTAGACAGACGCTCATCGAACGGCACAATTTGTTCGAACGAGTATATCGTATCAATTATTTTTTCGAGATACTTCGCAGCGATTCTAAAGATAGACTATGCAACGAAAAATATAAACAACAATACCTCGTACATTTGTCTATATACTTTTGCTATAAAGTTGCGTTTTAAGAAGAGCGCGTGTCTTGTATTTTATCATCTATGACACTGAGCTTGACAAACCTATTGTGAAGCTAAGTTTTGTTTTCGCTGTTTAAGTTTCCGTCTTCGTGACAAAGCATCAGTTAAGGTATCTGAGTTATCGCTAAAAATGTTAAAGATCGCTCAATGTACACGATAACAAAAGCTTATTAACGTTAACGTAAATTCTGAGGATCCGGGTGATCTCTTGGAAAGCGAAGAATTTTCGTTAACATGCAAAAGCGTAGCTCCGTAATGAATAGTCAAGTGGATTAAGGCTTTGCGCTTTGAAGAATTTTCGCGAACCAGCGCAAAGCGTTGAATATGCGTATTGAATTTTGAAATTAAGTCTTGTCTTGCAATAATATGTGTTTGCGTTCCCAAAAAGTAATATTAAACTCACGAAAATTTGATCCTTTGCGATGATTTCGCTCTTCTTCGTAGTCACGTCGAATTTCAGTAGCAGTTCCTCGATGCGGTAAAAGATTTCCGTTTCCGAAATCCAGGTGCCATTGAAGTAATCACTAGTGTAAGCATTCGATATGACATCGTCGAGAGAAAATGCTTTTTTCGCATTTGTTTCCGTCGTGGCGTTGGCTTCCGCATCATCGTCCAAGGAGCGAGCGTACGTCGAAATTAACAGTTGGAAACACAAGAAAGCGACAATCTGTAATTCCACAGAGCTCGTCAATTGAGTTTAGCCGAAATTTCGCTTAATGTCGCTCATATTTTCATCCGTTTCGTCGACAAGATCGAGAAAATCGAGAAAATCGAAGGAAAATCGAAGGAAAATCGAAGGAAAATCGAGCTTTGAGTTTATTGTAAATGCACTGGTTCTCTCACCTTACTCGGGAACATGTTGTCAGGAGACTACTCGCGAGGCAACTCACGATTCAGGTTTGCCGACCGGTTCCTCTTTTCGGACTGTATAAGCAAGAGTGACTGTTTTATAGCTGCTGCTTGGTCGTGTCGTCGCGGTAATGCTCCGCTGACATCCCCTTACTCCCTAAGTATATATACTTTTTTATCATTCGTGTCTGCATGCAAGGTATACAAGTGGATACAAGTGGATACAAGTGGATATGCTTCCCCCACTTTCTTATTTCATTCTCGTGAATTCCCAAGTAGCTGCGCGATCACTATCTGCGATAAGACGCTTCCGCGGCTATCGTCGGATTCTATTCTTCATTTCAATCTGAAAATCAAAGTGGAGATTTGCGTTATAAAGAAAGAAAAGTTATAAAATAATAAAATAAACGAAGTGAACGAATTGTCGGCACGTCGACTTCGGCGGTTGGCCAACGCACTAGAACTATTGTTTGTTGCTTTGACGGAATGGATTTGACGGAATGAATTTGACGGAATGAATTTGACACGGAATGAATTTGACACGGAATGAATTTGACGGAATGGCTCTGATCGATTGGAATTTCTATAGGTAGGACATAAAGTGTGAAAATGACAGAGTCCAGAGCAGAGCGCAGTAGGAGTACCTCGCGGGACAGCAACCAAGCGAGCAACTGCTATACGAGTCGCTGCTGCGAGTCTTGTTCACGCGCGGCTATTTATCCGCGGAAACGCTTGGCGCGGGCAAGACGGAGACGGCTGAAAACTCGTGGTTGACTAATAACGCGTACACGAGCGTCGAGAGGCGAAATACGACTGGCGCGTAAGAGTGACCGTAACACTCTTGTGATGTTGCTGACATCTGCGAAGCCCGTATATCATTAAGCATATTGTACATACGAGCCCTCAAGTTATTTAATACCTCGCTATTACGTGCGCGTCGCGCTCAATCGTTTCATCCTCCCCCGAACGATTACGCGCGAATTGCTCCTATGGCTAATTCTTTCGACCGTTACATTACCGGTTACATTATCGGTTTATTCTCTGCGCGATTGTCGCGGGAGACTTTTTCTCGATCGATATTCTCTACTCATTTAACCATCTATAATCTACACACACACACACACACACACACACACACATATGTGACCATTTGTGTGTTTTTTTTTAGATAATGCCTGCAACGATTCGTTCTTAAAGAGTGGAATTCTATACTACTGCGATAATTGCGCCTTTGTCAGAAGAAACGACGAGCGCAGCCTCGCCACGCTTACAAAACAATATCTAGGTCAGCACAGTCAACATGCAGATTTCGCAAACAATTCTAAAAGGCTTTTTAAAAAAGCAAAAAGCAGACTTTACGAGACAGTGTATTTATCATTAACGGAATGTCGGCGATCTACTGGCATCTCGACACTTTCCTGTTTCGTCGGTGCTGACATCTCTCGGTGCTCCCGTCGACTCGATACATACATTCGATACATTATCGCCATATCGCGAGCCAAGTATCGACGCACGTCGGCTAATGCAGTTTTCTATCTTATCTCAGCTATCGCGCGTCTAATATTTTGTCACGATTCCCCGCCTCGAAACGTACGATAATTCATACATCGCTGAGAAAATAAAAAGAAAAGATGGCTAATGCGTTCTCCGCTCTACGTATTCGCTTTCCCTGTTCTTTTCGAAATTACCTATTCGACGTATCGGTCACCGACTTCTCGTCGATAAAAGCAAAGTCAGTGACGGTCGTTCGTTTTTTTAAACTGACCGCAGAGCAGCTCGACTCTCTTTCTCTCTTCCATACGCATATGAGTCGAATATCTATAAATAACGGCGCTTCGTTCTACAACACCAGAAGTATCCTATGATTATCGCAGCTTGTAATAAACCACTGACTTTTCCACGCGCGCGCGCGCGCGCGCAGCTTGTGATCCTCGGTGCGTAATCCTACAGGATCGCCAAATTTTCTCTGTGCTTCCAAAACAATTGGGTACAGAAAACAATTGGCTAATAGCAAATCGAAAAATTACTCGCAAGGGTGTAAGTCCCCCGCTAATCGGATGTATTCCTCAAAAGTTTATTAAACAAGCTTAATTTAAAAAGAAAATTATCCAGATCGAGCAAATAGAAAAGTAATTATTGTTAACGAAGTGCCAAAGAAACAAACGTCCTAATTTTCGGTTTTTATAGTTCAAATATTTCTAAGTTTTAGAAAAAAGTACGATTATAAATTACTAATCTGCGTATTGGATTAGTAATTGTAATTATATATCAATAATATGAAGAAAAAGAGTTTTGGTTGATAAATTTTAATAAAAATTAGTTATCGAAGAATGAGCTGAAAAATTCTTGAATTATCAAAAAGAATCGTCGGAAAAGGGCTGCTGGTCGAAGGTTTTAAGCATTTGAGTAATGAAAATTGTTTATATTCTAAAAAGCTTTCTCCAGATAGTCATAACTTTTTAAAGAAAGCTTTGTAATCTTACTACAATTTCATATTCAATTAGGAACAAGAGGTAGATTATTCAACTTTCATAGTGTGACGGACGTATTCGTCGGTAACGCTCGCGCGGTCAGAGCATATATATAATATCAGCAGAGTCAGGTATAAGACGGCTGCGAGCCGTATTACAATGCATCGCAACTAAATGCATCGTAGGCGTTAGCTCCGATGTTACAGCACTTGCCTTTGATTCCGGATGTTCCGGATTCGACAATCGTCGTCTACCTTTCTCTCGCGACTCTATGTCTCTTCATTTAATTACCGTTAAAATAGAATAGCCGAAAACGATGAATTGAGCAACAAGTCAGAAGCGTTTAAGTAAAAAAATGTAGATTAACATAGTCGACGCTCGCGCTACGCACAAATAACAACAAATACACGGACGAAGTACGTATTAATAATGTAAAAAATTAATATTTCAGGTATTTCGGACCTGAAACATTTTTTCAGTATTTCTGTAAAGAAAAGAACAGTTTTCTTTAATACATATTCCTTTCAGTAGTAATAATTGTAAATAAAATTTCTTTTTCTCACATCAAAAAATATAATTTATTATACATTTTTTATTCAAGTGTCAAAGACAATATGTAAGTATGAATCTATTCGGTGCAGTTTTCAATAAAATGCCGATAAACAGTTTAAAAGTTTTAAAAAGTTTAAAAAGCTTTCGTATTTGATGCTATTTTCATAAATCATACTATACCATGTGAAACAGTATGAGTGTAAACATTGCAAGGGCAATGTATACAAAGGATAATATTTAAACAATTTGTTCAACCATGAAGTGGAAACAAATAAAGAGATGTAAATGAAGATGTTAAATCAAGTGAATTAGGAAACAAAAATTGTAATAATATACAAGCAGCTTGTTTTATAGTGTACAACTGTTCTATAGTATACAACAATAGATCAACAACTTGGAAAAATGTATGTGTTATTTACAACTATCCCATTTTCTAGTTATTTACCAAGTTAAATTAAAATACATGCAAAAATATATTTTTAGATTTTTTATTTATTTGAAAACAATTCTGGTTGTACATGTAAATGAGAAAAAGTTGTATATTTTAATGATCTACAACTTTTCCATCTAACTGTTTTGTATAAAATCAATAGAATTTGATACATCGTGGAAAAATCGTTTTTAGCGATTTTTCAATAAAATTCCATTTCGTTTCTATGTATTCGATCGGGAAAAATTTCACTAGACCACGATGGTAGGGTGAGGGGAATGTATCAAAACAATTTTTTTATGACCATTTGAAACTAGTACAAAAAAATGTGTAAAATTTAACATGATAAAACTATTTATTTTTTAATATAAGGCACTTCAGTATGACGGTCGTGCTTAAAAATTATAATAATTTTCAGCATTATTGTCCATAAAAACCGAGTGGGAAGCTCAATGTAACGAATGTAAGAAAGGATTGTTCTTGTTCGAAAGAAGCCAAGAAAGGAACCAAGAAAAAAGGGGCTGATTGTGCACCATCGCAAATATTTATTCCTTTTTTGCGTATCCAGTTGTTTCCTCTATTTTGTGGATTCACTCGTGTATTATATATTCGGATATTCAGTACGCTTGTACGTAGTGCTATTAGCCACGTTTGACTTTGATTACAGTTATGAATTTCCGTTGTTACGATGATTTATTCTTTAATCTGTGAATTGTATTTACGAATCAACGCGCAAAGTAAAGAGGAAATCGAGAAGAGTAAATTTTGCGTTTTGCCGTTAGAAGATGCGAATGTTATGTATATCTATAGTTTTCGATATAACCTCGTATATTAATGGACACGATGGTCAACAGTAAAGAGTAGATTCTTTGCGTAAATAAATATCGAAAAATGTATATTCTGAATGTGAAAACATATGTGACGAGTAATAGGAATAAGAGGTCAAATATTTTATTCTCGTATTTATTTTTAGTCAATCTAAACATACACGACATTATTCTAATTTTTACCTTAATCTTTATCCGAATTTTAATGACATGTATTCCAGGGTATGAACGATTGATACACTGCAATCGAAGCTGACGATAAATAAATGAAAGAAAAAGTTGAACACTTAAAAAGGTAGAGAATTTCAAAGTACAAATTAGCATATGTATGTGTACACGCACGCAGCACCCCCTACCGCGTACTCGTATTTCCATGCAAATTAATCGAAAGTGCACCGACCGGTACCGGAGACCATTCGTCTCTCGTATGTATATATACAGATATAAATAAACGTTCTTACGGAGAAAAAGTAAAAAACGAATCAGAACTGTCGCGTGTCCGTCTCATCGAGCATACGGCGAATCGCGTTTCCATGGTTGCGCGGTTTCTACAGCGCGCACTTCGACACGGAAATGACTATAGGCTGAATACATCCTCAGTTGTATAATCAAAGGAGTCGTATCATCCTCGCGTTGCTCTATTACGCTCGTTCGGCGTTTCGGATGAAAGAACGCCTGTAAATTCTAATTCGGAACCACGGCCTATTACGCTTATAAACTGAAGTGCGAGCTAGCGCGCGCACGTGTGCACATAACGTCGATCGGTTCGTGTTTGCCTTATGGATTCTCGGAGTTTGATGAATGCCGTCGATCGCTCGTATCAGCAGTCTGAGTCAGAAGCTTGCCCGAGTCGCGAGCGAGCTTTCGAGGCACCGCCGCGCTTGCGTTTCTCGTTCAAAAGCGAGAGCGAGAGCGAGAGCGAGCTTTCTGGTGACGCGACTGCACACCCGCGAATCGAGGGGATAACAAAAGAATAATCAAGTTACGCTGTGATAAATCGACGTGTGCAACTTTTGCCGCGAAAGAAATTTTCTCCATCGCTGCGCTATAGAGTTTGTCTTTGCAAAAGTTCCCGCGAACGCTCGCATATATATATATATATATATATATATATATATACATATACGCGAAAATATGTCTCGTCGTTCGCGAAGCTCAGAGCTTACGTGCCCGCATCAGCGCAAAAGCGTCTGTTGGCCGGATCAGGTCGAGACGGCGCGAAGGAGACCGAAGAATAATAAATTATGCGATTACTGCTCCATGAACGGGATATCTCAGTCGTCGGCGCTTGTGCAGCGGAACAGAGGCGCCGAGACTGTTTTTGGCAAATCCCTCGACTCGGCCAGCGGTGAGAGAGCTATTCTTTTGCCTTTTTCCTACAATGAGATTGATTTTTCGAACGAAATTTCACCTTCTTTCCGACGGCTTCAATAATATAAGCCTGATAATAACGAGAACATCGTATGTACATTGCGAGTACATGCGTTCTTTGAAGATCTCACGTGCACGGAAAAACGAACGACGACCTGAATTTCAACGACGGAAATAAGGTCGGATTTTAAAAATTCATTTACGAGTTTTGTTCGTCGAAAAAATGATAAGCGACTAGCCGATCGATAGATATAGCAATATTGCGTATTGTAGGCATTGTAGCTAGCTACCCCCTCGGCAAAGATTTCAGTTTCAGCGCAATAATTCAATAACTTGCCAAGCGCGTCGAAAATCACATCCGCCAAAGCGCGATTCTAATCGACGTCTGAATTCATTTTTCTCCTAGTCAACGCCGAGAGTTTTTAATACGTATATCGAACGCCACTGGATTGTTCCCACGCAGACAGACATATTACACACTTATATTTTCGCTGATTCTTGCTCCCTCCACGGTGAAACCGCTGTGTGCTTCTGACGCGCAGACGGGAGTCTCAACAGCTGGAGCTATTCTGCGCTCAACGGTATCGTGCATAGGCAGTCGTGTGCGCGTCTTCGAGAGTGAACGTTTTTTCTCCAAAGAATACATATATATATATAGTTACTTCGGGCGAATTAGCTACGCTCTATTCTCGATGCAACATGTCGAAGCTTGCGAGCTTCCGAAGCAAGAGCTGTCTACCTGCCGATCGGGTTTTACAACGACTCGGATTCAAATCAAGATAATCGAGTGTATACCGTTTGCAAAGAACAGAGTAAGGAGGCCGCGACGCGCGCGATACGGTTCGCGTCAAAGTGCACGTATACTGTATATACTATCCGAAAACAGCTCCGCTATCCTAATCACACGAACTCGACGATAGGATCTCTCGGGGGCAGGCTCGTAAAACCCGTTGCGCCTCTCTCTCTCTCTCTCTCTCTCTCTCTCTCTCTCGCTCTCTCGCTCTCTCCCTCTTGTTCTCTTTCACTCTCGGTAGGCAGCTCTAGACTAAGGCAGGTAGTCGCGAACGCGCTCTATAGCCATGAGGTAGTAACCGTCGACTCGTCGCTCAGTGCTGTATGACTACGCTCCTGGTGAACGGCGAGTGAACGCAAGTGAGGGAAAGAGAGAGAGATAGAGAGATCAGTGAACTTCAGGTGCTACGCGCACCTGCTTGTGAGCACAGACTGCGAACAGACGAATTTTTGCTCGCATTACCACTGGCATAAAATAAAGAGAAGAGAGCCATGGTGTTTCTCGGGAGAAAGGAGAAACGCGTCGCGGAACGCGATCGCCGGCTACTCGAGAGCATGGACGCAGTGCAGGACGTCAACAAAGTTGCGCACTACGACAACGGTAATACATACTATACACGGAATACGCGCTTATAAAATCATTTTCATTTCGCTCGTTTATTTGACCGACTATACCGATTGCTCTATACTCATTGCTCTTCTCTTTCGAATTCTGGGCGTGGATCGTCAACTCTTTTCTTTTTATAGTTACTCTCATTTTCAACGGATGAATATGTCTCACCGTGAGAAATTTTTCATTCCAACGAATCATTCTTTTGTTCTCTAAGAGAGTCTACGTAGAACATCGCCTTTGCCGTTCTCTCTTCTGAAACTGAACTCCGAGAGACTGCGCGAGAAGCTCAATGGTGAATGCTTCTAATGAAGGCAAATTTTAACACTGTTATATACAACGCTTGTAATTAATACGTTCTACCGAGAACATTGAAATCACTAGACATCGATCTGCATAGAAATGCACGAGCGCTAAACGGTATATTAAAGCTGAATGTGCGCAGTGTCGAAAGTATTCGTTTTGCACCTTCCGTTTAATTAGCTTACAAACGTCAATACCATTGACACAACGCAATGCATATGCGATGATGTTCTTGCGCACGTCAAACCTATAAATGTCCCTATTTCTCGCTGCTCCATGAATAAAGAATACATTAAATAAACAAATACATATATTTATAAATTGTTTCCGGTCTATCGTTTTCTGCTTATACAACTATATGTATGTCAAATCTCATGGTTAATCTTGTAAGGTCGTTTCTTATCCAACTCTTTGCTCATAGTGCTTAAGAGTAATAAAGGTCTTAATATAATAAATGCGTTACTTGCAAAAAATTAAAGTGTTCGTTATAATTAAACTGTTCAGTTTTAGTCATCTTCCTCGTGTGAATATATAATAATAATAAAAGACGAAAATGTAAAATATAATCTGAAAGATACACTGAAATTCGACCATGACATAATAAATCAATTGCTCAGGATTACATCTCATAATCCCTCGTTATACACAATGAAAACGCCCGTGCCAGCATTCAACGATACACAAACTTCATAAATCCCACTGACCACTAGCTGCAATTCTAAAAAGCAAAGGAATAAGTCCTCACCGTCTCGGAAGGCTAAACGACCAAATGTTTTCTTCCGCAATGGTCCATAAAAGCGTGAATCCCCCATAAATCCAAAGACACTACCTCCTCCCACGTCATCGCACAAGAAGATAATTGCCGGTCCGATAATAGTTTTGGCGCGAATCGCGTGCTCGACCGGCTGTTTCTTTCTTTCTTCGAGTAAATAGGAGACAGCTAGCCAAGGCACAACGAATCTATCGATCAGTGCTAACTTATTGCCGTTGCGTGTCCATTGGAATTGAAGTATGCTGGTTATTGAACGGTTTGCAAACTTGGATATATTACTATAGTGATCTGAAAATAATTTGTTTATTCACTCGAATGGTAAATTATACGGTTTATAATCCAAAGATCCATTATGGTTCAAAGTTTCATAACTCCGTTTGCTGTAAGAGTCATTAAAAGATAAAATTATTTAAAAAAGAGTATTCGCAAGCACTGAGAAAAATAGAGATAGGAACTTTGTCTGAATTTTGAAAAAAGTTCAGTGCCTACATGGATATATAAAGCTTTATAAGCACATAAAGCCAGCCATCTCACACGTCGCATCCCATGTAATATTCTTTGCTACCAAACAAGTTCCTATAGTATAATGGCTTTTGCAAATAACTTTGAAAAACATCAGCCGCATAGCTACCAAGCCTCCACAACGTCTTTTCCTCATTTTCCTCGTCTTCTCGCGTAAAAACTTTTCATATCATTCCCTGTAAGAAAAATCCAAAGTCTCTTCATGCAGAATATATTAGTTTACGCAGCTTGCATCTCTTTATGGTGTCCATAACACTTGCCCTCGGTTGGACATAAAAAGAATAAATGCAAATAACCCGATGCGATTTTTTCCATCCACGGATCACGCACAGACTCTTATTTTCTTCCCCCCCCCCCCCACCGCCCTCCCTTCTCACTCTCTTATTCAAAAAGAATCCTCGAGGTGCCACCTGTAGCTGCAATTATTGATCCATCTCGTCGAGGCGCCGGGACGTTTGCCACGCCCGAGATTATATCGGCCGCGCGCCGCTCAACGATTCCAGCCAGTGAATCATAGAAAAAGTAATGAGACGCTTCGTTGTTGCAGCGGCTTTCATGCGTTCCCGAGATGGGATAGCGCCGGCTACACGGCAAGCAGACGACCAGCCTGACCATGCAAGTCCAAGAATACAAGATAAAGATTTGATGTTTCTCGATGCCTTTATCGAGGACCCACTTGTGAGAACAATTGTTCTGGTAAGAGAATATTCTTTTCTATGAAATTAAAAACATTTTACTTTTCAACTACCTTCTTGTGTACCGTTAATAACTTCCGAGCTTTCGTGAAAATCAACTTTCGACACCTTGCACACTATATCGTTAAATGAAGCGATTGCTCATTCGTATATCGTTACTGCTGCCAAACTCAGGAGAAATTTTCCTATTAGTTTTGCCGCTAATTCAAAAGAATCTTTCTGAGAAGATTCTCTGCTTGTCCGTACGACGAGAAGCATCTTTACTTTTTCATTAGGGGATTTAATTATGCTGATGCGCACGTATCACAAGTTGCGTTAAATTTGGATAAGCCTCTTTGCTCTGTATTGTTTTTCAACTGCAGATTATGGAAAGCTCGGATTATGCATTATCCTTTGTAAAACTTATAATTATAAATTTTGTATAATATTTCGGTAGAGTTTTATTTTTATTTTAACACGCTTGTAAATAGCACAAAATTATTATATCTCGAAGTAAAGATTTATGAGATCACTTCCTGACCTGCGACCAGAAATAGATCTTTGATTTCTCTTAAATGAAATAAAAGAAAGAACCTTCAGCCTCGCAAGTTTACTTTCGAAATTCCAAAATTTTGTTAAAAATAAAAATGTTGATTTTTTTTGTTTCTTCTTTGTCAATTGAACATATTAATATTTACATAGAAATATTCTTCCTTTCTTTTGTTGCAACATTGCGTTTAAAAAGACATTTGAAATGTCGAAAATGATGACATAGTTTATATATAATCTCGTCAAATTAATATAATAATTAATTATAAGCAACCCCATCGACTTATCTATCACTTGAAAACCAATGTCAATAAGTTTTCAGTTTACAATAAAGCGCACTAAAAAAGAGCAGAAAAAATGCCACTATTACTATAACAGATCGTAAATCTGGCTAAAATATGTGTACGTATATGTGATAAACCGTATATAAAATCGCGCCGCTCGTAACATCAGAATAATAAAAAATATTTATTACTATAAACGTTGATTTTATTTTGCACTTTACGCAAATACAAAATAACTCCTTACTCTCGTAGGGATTATTACGAAGTACATGTAATGAAAAGTTCTCGACAACGAAAGCGCAAAAAGCTCGATGCATCGATTGAGAAAGCCGTTCTCCTGACATTTCATACAAGTACAATGTATAATGCATTACTTGAAATAACGCAGTGAAAAAGGAAAGAATTTCGGAGAATGTTTACTCTTGGTTTCCGAATGGCCATGACGATCAGAAATACGTCACACGCGTCAAAGAAAACGCAACAGCGCGATAAACATCGAATTTCGACGGAAATAAAAGTCTCGGTTGTGTTCGATTTTTTGTCATTCCACCGTCTTCCTACTCGTTTATATTAAAATAGCTCGTATACACGAGTGAGCTAGAATTTTCGACGCGTCAGATTGACGTCACACGTGTATATAGTAAACCTCGGAAACTCCAGCTGCTGTTTACTATGGAACTTGGACTCGAGCAGTTTCCGAAGCTTGAATAATGAAAGCATTGAGCATTGAGCATTGAGCATTGAGCATTGAGCAGCACGATGCCGATACCGAGGGAGATAGAGACAGAGATAGAGAAGTTTTAATAGCTTGGCGCTTTCGCGAATTTTAAAGTAGCTTGTTTATGTGCGTCGCCGAGAATTGCCCAGTCTTATCAAGCGTGTACAGCTCAGGAGCGCAAATGGAGCGAATGATCGTCGAGAGTTAACGCGGTGTGATATTCTGCACCTTCTGTACTACGAAACTTAATAAGACGTAATGTATAATGTCTCGTCGTTTATCGTTTTCTTTTTTGCCACTGAAAATAATATTTGTCCTGAGATCATTCAATCTTGAGCTATTGAACTCGTCAGTTGAATCGTCGTGACATTGATGCTCGTGGAGTGTAGAGGAATTTCGTAAAACTAAATTCATTTTTAATCTTGAAAGTGAAAGGCAAAAAATTGTGAAAGTCAAAAAATCAAAGCTGTTGTCTCCCTGTCTCGACTACAGTGACATAACGAGTTCACACTCGCACACGCGCCGAAACTAATATTATATGAACGCTTCGAGCGAGTGCGCGTTCTGGGCGTAAAAATAAACACGGCACGTTTCTGTATGAACTGCAAATTTTTAGCGAACTCGTTCTTCGAATAATCCTAATATATATTGACGCTGAAAAATGCTTTAAAACATAGTCTTCTTCCTTCTTCACTTGTTAACGAAAAAACATTGGACAAATGAGTTTTCAACTAGCTTTCCAAATAGATACAACATTTGAGAAAAAATGCGCTAGAATTGGAAGTAAAATTAGCTAGATCGATCGTTGAAACAACATATAGAAATGTATTGTGTATGTATATTACCTGTTCTAAAGAAAGTTCAACGCTATCTGTCGTTTATGAATTGTTTTATCGTTAGTACTGTTCCAGTTGACTCAGAAGCAGAAATCGAAAATAGAGTACAATCCAGTTACATTGTTTACGATAAATATATAATTCGAATCTCAATAGTGCAAAGATAAACCTTCTCCGCGGGATGAACTGTTGCGGTTCTCGAGGCCATGAAGAATTTTAAAGCCGCCATTACGATTCGCTCTGTTAAACACTGGGAAAAAACGCGCGCTAATCATAGACAATAAATTTGCTCTAAATAACTGCTCTAAGTCTGACAAAACGCCCTGACTAGTCACTTAGTCAACTGCTTTCCGTTTTTCCAATCGAAATATCGAGCTCTCTCGGAAATCAGTTCCGCAATCGCGCGCTCGGCGTCGTTAACGACACGTTCTACATATACATATATACATATGGTACACGTATGTGCGCAGAAACGAAGAAGAGAACCTTCGACCCTAAAGAAAATCGGACGCGCATACGTATATAGAGCTGAAAAAAGCTCTAGAAACGCGTGCGTCAGCCACGCTGGCCACACATACCGTAAAATCATGTATTTTTGCCGCCTACGACGCGATCGCGCCCTACCCCCTTCACCAGTCCAACGCGAGCTGTCAAGCGAGGCATATTATACTTTTCGTCTCTTTTCGTCCGATCGCGAGGTACACACACGCACACGCGTACACGCGCACAGACACACGCACACGAAAAACTTTTCGTCGTCTCTTTTTTTGTCCGCAAACTGCTGCAAGGGCACCCACTGTGCGTACGTGTGATATTTTCAGTCGCGACACACTTTCCGAAGAAGAAGAAAAGAAGAGGGAAAATATACACTTGTATCGAGCATGACCGACAAGGTGGTGTAGATATTATGTCACGTAATCTGTACACTATAATACGCTTACGCATTAAGCTTTTCACGAAACGAGATACAGAGCTACAGTTTACTTCTATTTCCATTTGCTAGGGAGCTTCAACTCTCTCTCTCTCTCTCTCTCTCTCTCTCTCAATGATAACAGCAGCTGTTTATACATTACATAATATATGCTTCAATGCCGGAATCGATGTAGCGCAAATTTTGAATTCAGTCCGACTGAAAAAATAACAGAAACGAAGCAAAGACAACATCGCGTATGTTTATGTTCTCGCGTTACACGCATTTCTATTATGCGCGACTTTAGACGTCGCAAAGTCACTGGACGCATAACGGTTCGTCGCTGCAGGTATAAGTATACATGTAAGTCGCGCGAAAAAAAGAAAAAGTCAAGGGAAGGTTACGTAATCTACCTAAAACGAGGATATATAATACGCACACAAAAGCCCCACGTTCTCGTGTATATTTACATTCAGCAGTGTGTGTCGGGTTTTCGGACGAGATGAACCGCACTGCTCACTTTCTTCTTTGAATTCAAACCCACGGCTACTTGACTATACAGGTCGCTTTCTTTCCTCTCTATATATAGATATACGTGAGATGGAACACGGCCCTTTTTCTTCATTCCAGTCGGCTTTTGTATAAAGGCGCGATTGCCCTCTGCACTTGTGCGCTTTAGCTATCGTATGAGTATGTGTCGTTAGGAGAAAATGTTTTTACTTGGATTAAGAGTACGGAACCTTTTTTATCTTTGGATTAAGCGATAAGATTTTCTTGTATACAGAGGGAGCACGTCGTGTAAAGTGTGTAATTTCAGCATCGGAGCGTCTCGTGTAAAGTATTATCAATTATTGTTATCGTTTATTTTTGTATTGACAGTTGACAGTTGTAGCCGAAAAAAAATGTATGAAATTCACCTCGATAAAAGATCGAAGTTAAGCAACTTCGATCGAAATTTTAACACGTACACAAGAGCCAAGGCGTGTCTGCTAATCAAAGCAATTAACTTGGAGACTGTGGTCTATTGCTTAGCTCTGTCTATATGCACATTAGTCCAGCGAACCTTTCTAGTTCTATCGATAAGTGTGAGTTGACCGCGCGAACTCGGTTAATCGCGAGGTCGCGAGTGCGCGCCAACGAGGGAGTCCCAGGCTATATATATATATATATGTTTGTTAAAACGACCAAAATATAGAACGATCTTATAACAGATTACGGCATGTAAACTGCTAGATCAGCTGACCGACGTGCACTTTTTTTTGTTGCTAAATAATAATTGCTGATCGAAAGGAAAATAATAACACTTGTATATATTATGTACACGCAGACAAAAATATATGAACTCATTAAAAACAAGAGCGAAACTGCTGTCGTTGCTGATTAATGTCTGTGCAGGCGCCACGCGATTTCGACTTAATTCATTATTCAGCAATCGTTCTCGGTGCAGTGTAGTGCTGAGCACGCCGCCCGGCCTCGTATACCTATATCCAGTAACATCAGAGCTCCGCGAGCGCGACTCGCGACTCTCGCGAGTGCTGCAACACGTGTGCGTAGTAGTAGTCTAGTAGTATACTACTAACTAATACTTGGCTTGGCGGTCGTTCCGTCGTTCGTGTATCGTGAATCGTGTGTATGCGTGTGGCGTGTGACGCCATGAAGACGCGTTCGTATTTCATGATCGTCATATCGTGAAGGGACTTTGTAGCATATAAGGTGGGGAGTATCGTAGATGAAAGAGAGAGAAAATGGGAACAACCAGGGACGGCTTAATGACAGTTTTCGCCTTGTGTCTCTCACAATCCTATAGGTGAGGTAAATTTTATTTTCTAAAAAATAAAAACTACAAAAATATGCGTCTCACATTTTTGTTTTTTGGCCCCCCTTACAGTGCTAAATTTAATTTCGTAAATCCTTTCAAAATCAAGACCTCCGCAGCTAGTCGGCGAATTTTCTCAAGTCTATCAAAGTTTGTTGCGCCTAATGCTGAAGGTTTTTTCGACCTATTGATACAGCCCTGGGACTTACCGCGAGTCAGTTTTTTGCTGTAACGGCTCCTTGCATACCAAGCGCCTTGTGTTGTATAGCTATAGGAGTATATATGTATCCTCGAAAGCAAGTAGTAGGTCCCCCACCTGTTCTCCTGTGTCTTGCGGGCGGCCTACGCTCAGGAGAGAAAGAGAGAGAGAGAGAGAGAGAGAGAGAGAGAGAGAGAGTGAAGGCCCCGGAATATAGGCGCGGCTGCACCGCCAGCAGTAGATCTTGCACCGCGTCTCAGCGACTCGCGCACGCGTGTAGCCCTCGTCCCGATCGATAATATATAGTACCTCGAACGAGACGCATCTGTGTGTACATACTGGTATACAGTGCAGTTTGACGGGTGCGTTTTGGCAGCTAAACGACTCGTAACGTAGACACTCGTTCCAGGAGCGTCGTACCAATCATTCGTTCTCCAGGTGAGTCACTCTCTCTCTCTCTCTCTCTCTCTCTCTCTTTTATGGTCGCGCCCTATCTGATGCAAGGATTTGCAGCAACACTGGTTCATGTATTTTATAAGTTCGGCAGTGTTGTGTGCGCATCGGGCGCGGCACGAAAAGTGAATATAGTAATATGTACAGACCGTAGGTGTGAGTTGGGTTACAAACACGCGCTTTCCGGTAAAAATATCAGAGACGTCAGTTTATCCTCGGACAGTTTCTTTGCAGCACTGTATATACATAGATAATAGCTTTGTTTCGGTGTTGGTTAACATTTGTGATTGTAAACGAGAAACCGATACTATAGGTAATACGATATGGGAATTCCAACAGCACTCCTTAATGACTATTCCGAAAGAATCAGATGGCACTCTTCGATAGTTTATCTGCGTGTAGTGTCGATTATTCTATATATGTGTTGAGAAATGTCGTCGAATTTTCGTCGTCCGCGAAAACTCATTTCTCGCTGGTGGTGCGGGAAAAGAATATCTGGAATGAATTTTTTACCTTGCCTCTGTAAAAATGAGGCGTTGAATGTACGTGATACAATAATGCTCGCACAATAGACCTCTGACCTCGAGTATATACTCGAGTACATACTCGTGTATATAGTGACTAATTTGTCATTGTTTACGAGGCGCGGAATTGATGCTCTAATTGATGAAACGATTATGGGGATATGGAGATACTGGAACTGTAAAGACAATAATTACCAGCATTATTCACACTCGTGTTGATTTCTCTATGTATTTCTCCATTTCATTAATGAATCTACCATACTGAATGTACTAACTTATGCGTACTACTAAGTTTGATTAACCGTGCGATGACGCCACGGTGACTGTAATGTCGAATAAAGGCCTTGGTCGATAAGCTTAAAGATGTTGATTATTTCTCCAGGCACAAGAGCGTTTCGAGCGACCTCCGATTCACGCGAGTCCAGTCTGCAATTCCATCGGCGATACAGTCCAGCAGATAAGTCGTGCCCTCGAGCCGTCTTGTAACCCAGAGTCACGAGAGCTTCTGCTTCTGTTACGAAGCAGACACCTTCGGACTCTGCTAGAAACGCACGACGCGGTTATAGCCGCGCGAATCGCCAACGATCAGCGGGGTCTCGAGGAGTTAAAGTCAAAGCCGTTGTTCAGGGCGATGCCTAGCAACGACGACACAGCCACCGAAGCTGTTCGGATCGTCGGTCTTAGGAGACAGCCCGACGAACCTCTGGTACATACTATTTGACGTTTTATTTATTGCTGTGAACATTGCCAAATGATACTCTTTTAACAATGACATAATGATTTTCAGGGACTAACGATTCAAGTCGACGAGAACGGTAATCTAATAATTGCACGAATCCTCGGCGAGAGCACGGCCGCGCGTCAGGGTCTCTTGCGACCAGGTGAAGTGATTCTCGAGGTGAATGGCAAGCTCGTGCGTAATCCTGACGAGCTTCAACTTGCTATCGCTGACGCTAAGGAGAACCTAACTCTTAAACTTGCAGCCGGCATCGCTTCCGATGGCAGTAAAACCGTCAAATCACTGGTAACTTTCTAAACGCTACTTGTCTTTTAGCACTAAATTTATCCATTTTCGTTTACTTTATACCCGATCCTTGCTTCACGTTAACTGTCTTTACTGATCGACGAATTTTCTTTGCTTGACTTGCGGTTTATAAATCGACGAAAGGACTTGGAGAGCAAGGTATTACATTCACTTAATTCGGCCAACGTTTTTCTCGTATTTCATTTCCTTTGTAAATCTGTCTATTATCACACATGTATTTTTACGTAGTTGTATTTTTTCATATCTCATATCTCTAGAGTGTAAATGAAGAGAAATTATCATTTTGTGTCATCGTCACACGTACACAAATATAAAACAAATTCACACTACTATGCGGAATCGGACCTGCTACATTAATGTATAATTTACGAATATCTTTGTGCACGTTTTATTATTTTTCCACTTGAATTTCTATCCGAATTTACAAATGAGTAAATCAATATTCATATGAAATTTGTATTCCTCAGTGTTTCATGCGCGCACTCTTTGACTACGAACCCATGGAGGACACGTTGCTGCCTTGTCGCGAAATCGGTCTGCCATTTCAAAAGGGCGACATCCTGCAGATTATGGACCAGGCAGACCCAAACTGGTGGCAAGCACGTCGCATCGAAGGCGATAACTTCGGTCCACTTGGTTTAGTTCCTTCGCTAGAACTTGAGGAACGACGCAAAGCCTTTGTTCCACCGGAGGCTGACTTTGTGCATAAAATAAGCATTTGCGGTACGCGTATCTCAAAGAAAAAGAAGCGCAAGATGTACCAGTCCAAATCGAATAGCGAATTTGACAGCGCTGAGCTCTTGCTCTACGAGGAAGTTACAAGAAGTCCGCCTGCTAAACGTATGACTCTAGCCCTCGTTGGTCCAAGGGGCGTTGGCAGAAGGACGTTAAAGAATCGTTTGATCAACAGCGATCCCCAGAAATATGGGACTATAGTGCCTTGTAAGTTCGATGTTTTATTATTTGACTATTTTTGTGCTCATCAAGAACCTACTATGAGAAATTTAAGGGAAAATGATGTTGCATTTTAAATTTTGTTAACTCGCCAGTTGATGAAGCTGTAAATGAGGAAATTTTTCGAATACAGCTAGTTCCTATTGGCTCTATAAAAGCGAGGAAAACTGTACTTTATTTAATACCAACTCGTAGAAGATTTGGAAAATTTCAAAGAACGTACTAAACAAATAAAAAATTGCAGTTACGTCGAGGCCACCGCGCGTGCTAGAAGAAAATGGTAAGAGCTATTGGTTCACTGAGCGTGAATCAATGGAAAACGACATCAGGGAACACCGTTATTTGGAACACGGTGAGCACGGTGGTCATCTTTACGGTACAAAACTAGACTCGGTACGCGAGCTCATCCGTGACGGCAAGATGTGCGTACTTGACTGCAGTCCTGCTGCTCTCAAGATTCTTCACAACAGTACCGAATTCATGCCCTACGTTATTTTTATCGCCGCGCCTGGAATGGAACAACTGAAGTCACTGTATGACCTAGGAAGGTCAACTGGTGCGAGCAGCCGAAACCTCACGGTAATTAGCTACTCGATAATATTCCATTATAAATGTTTTTATTGTGTATTATTTGACGTACGACATTTATATAGTGCAGCTATATTGGCTTATAATATTATACTATTGATGCTTGACAGAATTTGTTCTTAGATTTCTTATAAATTGGAGCTTGATATTAGTTAACGTTCGCAATTGTTCGTTATTATTTTCATATTTAGAGCGTGTTTAATTATAGTGAATATTTACATAGTTACACTGCCTAGTTTCTATTAATACGTCATATTATTATTTGAAAATGACACGATTGAATTACAAACCAATATGTATTGAATATAACATTCAATGAGTCTACCTTTGTTTTACGAAACAACAATAATTTCAGTTGAATGTTTAATCATTATCCCGAAATGAACTAGTTTAAAAATATTTTTAAATACTTTATATCTATTATCATACATTTTATTTGTGTCACCCTAAAGATATTGCTTATTATTTGTTTCTTTTGTTATGTAATACTGTTTCTTGTTGGCCTTGCTAGTTTGATCGACAGAGTTCCATCAGGTATAGCTCCAGACGTGCCAGGACCCTGGAATCGTTGGCCTCCGTTTACGAGGTTTGTATTTCGTTTGCATGCTTTATTATAAAATTTTGTTTATCTCTCTGTAATTTTTATTTCCATATCTTTACTATAAAGTATGCACTTTATTGCACATTTCAATGCGTCTGAAATATTATGCAACTGATAAAGAGGAGCTTTAACACAGATACTAAAATAAAGTCCTGGTGTTTATTAGAACATCGATAAAAGTTTTACACTATGTTAAAGATATAGTTTTTAACGTATAAAAATCTTGTCACCATATTATATATCTCCAACGTTTTCACTATGTGCACGAAGACAATCAGCAAAGAATGTCTATATTTAAAAAATGAAAAACTATTTAATAAAGTGGTTTAATTGTTCAAAAATATAGGAAGATGATTTAAAATCAACCGTAGAGGAGTCTGCAGCATTGCAACGTGCTTACGAAAAATACATCGATATGGTAATCGTAAACGAGGACTTCGATCATACCTTCCGGCAGGTTGTCGCGGCTCTTGATGCACTCGCAAAGGAAAGGCAATGGGTTCCAGTCAACTGGATCTATTAGTCACATCAACTAGCCTATATCAGCCAATTTGTATATATAAGGGAAATCGTATTTAAAAAAAGCAGATAATAGACAGACAGGCATTCCGCGTTTAAGTGCTCGCGAAAAACTTTTGATATCAGTCTTTATATCTGAACCTGTTTATTTTGCTACATTTTCTTTTTGTGTTTTGAAATATTATTATTATTATTATTATTATTATTATTTTAAATTGAACCAAGAAGTAATACTTTTAAAAAATTATTTTTTCCGTTGTCACTAAAAGGTAGGCACATTACGTAGGTTATACTGTTAAACAGTTATCTTAAAGCGCCTGTTATTATGTTTATATATATATAGTGCATTCGATTATGCGATTGATGTAATCGCAAATTTACCAAGTACAAGCTTAGTTTGAAAGTTAAGTAATTTTATGTAGCTTATTTAAATGGAAATCCAAAGATTTTCATTTTTATTGTATTCTTTTGCATCAAAGCGCCGTCCATTCATTAAGTATAAGTTCGTCGATGATTCATTTGAATTTAATGAATCTGAATATTATTAATATTTTTCTATGAGTTGCTTTCATTCGTCGATTTTACTTATTTTTATGACATTGATACGATATAATGCACTGATTAATAAATAAACTTATATTCCTGGCATGCGGTGCCTTACATTCTATAACCGCTGTAGCAGCTAATTTTTCGAAATTTCTGTATTTCATTTCATGCGTTTTTCTTTGTAATAACGTTTTTAATGATAAAGTGAAAATAATAAATATTGTAAGAATTCGGTCATATTATCAAGACTGTATAAATTTTGAAATATCAGCATGACCTTTGCTTAAAAATAATACTGCGAAATCGCTTGTGATACATTGCACGAAAACACATAATAACAGTAATTAACATTATTTTTCGAAACTAGTGCAATAAGTGCTATGAAATAACCATTTTCGCACTAGTATTGATTAATACTAATACGAAAACAAACAATCATCACAGTATGATAAGAATATGCATTATTTGTAGGGGGGAAATTTATGAAAAATAAATATATATATACATATATATATTTTTTTTACTGTAGAAAGAGTCATTATACAAACCGAATGTTAAATATCAAAGGATAAAAAGAGGCAGAATGATACTAAAACTCGTAAGCTAAACGATAACAGTGTACGGACTCGAAATAAATTTTATCAAAAAGTGTGATGAATGAAATGAATAAAATTTATAAAATCATTGTTACTTGCAATGCTATTTCTTATTGATCAATTATTTAAGCGTAACTTTAATCCCCTTATGATTCCTAATCCTTGATTTCAAATCATTAAGAAAAATTGGACTCTTTATTTGCCTTTAAGAAATGTTAAATAAGAACACCATTAACGAACTTCGCAGTAAAATAAAAATAAATGGCCAGGTATAGAATATTGAATGAAACGAGTAACTAAATAATGTTGGTAATCGGTTTTGGAATCAAAGTTTCTCTATCGCATGACAATCTCGTGCAGATTATTAACGAAGATAATACCTAATACCTTGACGACGTTTTATATAGGAAAATTGTTCTGCAATTGTAACGCAGTAGAATTCTGTGCATGAATACGATTGTAGAAAGTGAGTGTGTGCGCGATAAAATCGTATATTCTTATAATTCAAAGGCATAAAATGATCCACGAAAATGATATAATTCGACAGAGCACAGAGAATGTTCTTTTAAAAGAAGATCGTCTGAAATTCGATACTTTCCCCAGAAGCTAGCTAGCATAGAATGCGAGGAAAAACTTAGTAGAAAAAACAGTTAGAGAGTATCCATGAACATACTCATGAAGTGTATACATAAAGAAAGTGAAAAATCATCGGAATGATGCTACTCGCTAACGGAAACAACCTGCCTGTCAAACCTGATGACATAATTTCAACGGAATGTATAATCGAGCGCAGCCTAGTGTCTTTTATCAACTTTTTACTTCAAAGCGCCCATATCAATAAAACATTTCCAAGAGTTAAAAACTTCATAATAAAAAAAAAAGTAAAGTCCCTGTTGTCTGTTCATTCATAAGGATCGTGGACAGAAAGGATTAGCAACGCCATTAATAGAAGAAGCAATTCAATGGGCTAAGAAGAAGAAGAAGAAGAAATTAAAAGATTTGAACTCAGTCTTTTTCGCAAAGGTCTGCGCGAAAAGCAGAGGTGACGAGCCTTTTCAATTATCATATTCGTGCGGGTATCGAGACTCGGAAGATTTGCCGGAAGTTTACGCCGATACTGCTATGCACAATGTAGTGTCTCTTATGGCCATCAGTTTAAAAGACTATGACAAATAATATAATTGAGCAATATTCTTTTATATATATTATTTTAAAAGGCAATAAAATAAATGTGTTTTCTTCTTTCGACGCTCTGTGGTACGATTGGTCGTCGGCGAAAGTCTGATATATAAGATACCAGTTGCAGTCGTGCAAACTGCACATTGGCTTGTGATAATAATAAATTACTACCTAAAGTGAGAAAAAAAAATGAATGAAGGAACACGTGCTTGGATATTAAATAAAATATGCGCAAATAGCCGCGATATATACGAGTAATCGAAAATACACGAATCTTCTTCGTAACATCCAACAAACGCGTTACGAGAAATAGTAAAAAAATGAAAGGAACGATATCAGTATATACAGTATATATCTGACATTTTAGCAAAAGAAACTTATTTATCTCGGTATACAATATAAATGAGTTGCCGGAAAGAGAAGTACACCAAGACACCGGACAGTGAGATAATTAAGAGAACGGTGCTGGAACACCTTAGAGAAAACGTCGCGTGCCTGCTGGCTCGACGTCCACAAACTAACAAAATTCTGGGTTCGATTCTCTTACAATCGGTTAATTCGAATTTCAAAATGTCAACAAAATATTTCCAGCATAGACAGACGAATTCATCGGTTCAAGTAATAAAAGAAGGCGTTGATTCGAGGAAAATCTGACTTTTTTCATTACGATATTCAAAATATTCGAGATCCCAAGGTTGAACCGGTTTTCACGCAGATGTAACTCCGCGAAATGTGTCTCCTTTATGGCGATTCATCGTAATAATTACAAATTTATTCAATAAAATATATGTTATTTATGTTCTAACGTTAAATAAAGTAACGTTAAATCTCAACAAGTCTCTCCTCGAACTATAAGAAAAATCAACGTTTTTGTCGTTAAAATTGTATTTTCAAATGTTTATTATATATTATACCTTTATTATTTTTACTATAGTACATATACTAAGTGACTTTTTTGAACATATAAACGGAATCCATTCGCATGCATTGGCTGCATTTAATTAAATTCGAAAATTTATTTATATCCAAATGAATTAGGTATTATTGTAAAACTCCTTTAAAAACTTGCTTAGAGTACATAAAATAAAGTCACGATAAAAGTTCGAAACAATCAACCCGGCGATTGCCTGTAACGAACGAAGAGTAAAGTAGCTTATGTAGCGTAACTGCCTATTCTTAAAACATACACGCGTATTACTATATCTATAGGTATCGTAATGTCTATTAGACAGGCGATAGCAGGTGGCGACAGAGCTTGCGGGTTTGCCACCGCGGCAGGCGGTAGGCGGCAAGCGACGGCGACGAATCGACGACAAACAACGACCACGAGTCCACAAGAAGGAACAAGGAAATTGTGTTTTATGTGTAATATATATACAACACACACACACACAGCTTATAGTCCGTTTAGTGCATGTGTATATGTAAACGCACTAAGCGGACAAGCGGTGTGCCGTGTGCGCGGTTGATTATTTATTTTCTAAAAGTAGCATTCCGCCACCGGGAAGTACGCGAATGCTCCGAGGAATATGAGCATCCCGGAGAGGCTGCGTCAATTTGACGCCTACCCTAAGACCCTCGAGGACTTCCGCGTCAAAACTTACGGTGGAGCTGTCGGTAAGTTTTCTTCTTTTTGGTACTTTTCACGTGCAGATTAACCTCAAACGTCAATCGTCTGTCAAAAGATATTCTGGATCAAAAGATTCTTGTGATGACTCGCTCATCCTTTCAATCAATTATGATAATTTACGTTGACAAGAGTTTGTTTTGCGAGCCGAATTCGACGAGCCGTTGCAATCTCGTTCACTTTATTGAGAAAAGAATGCTGTGAAAAGAACAGTATTGAGTATTAGGATTCGAATAAGAGTCATTCTCTTTTTATTTTGTTAATACATATCTGTGGTGTTATTTTTTTCAGTGACAATAATTAGTTCCATTATCATGATTCTGCTCTTTTTATCCGAAGTCAATGATTACTTGAAACCTAGTATGAAAGAAGAACTTTTTGTTGATACTTCTAGGGGTTCCAAATTAAAAATTAATTTGGATATTGTAATCTCTTCTATAGCCTGTGATAGTGAGTGTTTGAACACATTTTTCTTTTTACATATTTTTCGAGTTTATTGCAATTCTTTCCAATTATAGTGTTGTCGATAGATGCTATGGATACAACAGGAGAAACACATTTGGAAATACAACATAATATTTTTAAGAGAAGGTTAGATCTTGATGGCAAACCTATAGAAGATCCTAAAAAAACAGGTAGAACATTGCCAGCTAAAAGTTTTAATAGTCAGTCTTTTCTAATGTACAAGTCTGTCATTAATTATTTATTTGTTTAATAGATATAACAGATGCCAAGAAAACAACTGAGAAGGTATAATGTACAAAGATTTTTTTAAATATATAATTATTTAAATTAAATAAATTAATTATAATAATTAGCCAGCAGAAAATGCTACTGTAAAATGTGGTGATTGTTATGGAGCTGCAAACGATGAAATCGGTATAAAGTAAGTAAATAAAGAAATGCGTTTTAAAGAGAAAACATAAATTATTATTATCTATCAATAGATGCTGTAACACATGTGAGGAAGTAAAAGAAGCCTATAGAAGAAGAAAGTGGGCATTTCATGATACTTCCAGATTTGCACAATGTAAAAATGATAAATCAAGAGAAATGACATTTAAAGAGGGATGTCAAATATATGGTTTTATGGAAGTAAACAGGGTAGGGGGAAGTTTTCATATAGCACCTGGTGACAGCATTACAATAGATCATTTACATGGTAAGAACTTTAATAATTTATAACATATCACAAAAGGAATCCTACTCATCGTCAAAAAAAAAATCAACTGTATTTTATCTTAGTACATGATGTTCAACCGTACTCTTCATCCCAATTTAACTTAACACATAGGATTCGACATTTGAGTTTTGGAACAAATATTCCTGGGAAAACAAATCCTATTGATAATACTACAGTCATTGCTACAGAAGGTAAATATTCCTCTTGTTTCTTAAAATTATTTTATTTTAAAAAAACAATGTATGCTGGAGTTTTATTATACCAGACAGTCTATAATTATTATGTACAATGACGTCTGTATACTAGCAACGAATACCAGTTCCAATAGCCATGAATGTTCCAAAAGTTCCTCCTCCTTGCACCATAGCTTTGCCAACATTGTTCACTAGTTCTCTCCCTCGAAGGCCATACCTAATACATTATTAATTATTATTTATACTGGAAGTATTAAATATCCTAATTATTATTAAGAACATACATAAAATTCAACACAAATATGTATGATAAATTCACTATTAATCATCATAACAGTAATAATACAATGTTTTAAAGTATAAATTATCAGTTTCAAAATAACTTTTTCATTGAGTATAAATGTTTAGATTATATCCGAATGTACAATGTGTATGTGTGTATGCGTGTATGCTTGTACCTTAATGCCGTAAATCCGCCAAAAAGTGCGCCAGAAGCCATTCCTACACAAAAACCAATCGTGAATCCCATTTTCATTCTGTCGAAACACGTTGGCCCCTGCTGATAAGCTCCGCCGGGAACGACTGGCATCGTTGTACTAAACAAAAGAAAGATTTGAAAAAGTCGACACGACAAAAATTCATTGCAACTGCAAAATTCATTGCTTAGCTTACGTCTTGTAGTTTTATTTATTAATTCGGTTAATATTAGAGCTAATCAAACTCGTAAGTGAAACTTATTTGCACTCTGTTTTCGGCTGGAATGAGGGAGTCGCCATATTGAATACGTGCTGCTCTGCATGTGTGTTGTGCGCACGCGAGAGATCGGGGTCGCCGGTCGTGGGTCGCGGGACAGGGAACGAGGGAATGAAGGAATGGGTTGGGGAAAGGGGGAATTGAAGTAAAGCTGAGAAAAGAGAGACAAGAAAAATGCGCACGCGCGTAATATAATGTATTTCGCAGTGAATTTGAATTCTTTTTCAGAATAGAACGAATAAAGCGATTTATATCTGTATATTTCGTCAGTCAAATTGTTTCATATTATCTACACACATTTCATTAATTTCAGGTGCAACGATGTTTCACCATTACATCAAAATAGTTCCTACTACTTTTATGAAACTGGACGGATCGATTCTTCATACCAATCAGTTTTCCTTAACAAAACATTCCCGAAGTATGAAACAATTTTCGGGAGAGTCGGGTATGCCTGGACTATTTTTTAGCTATGAGTTAAGCCCTTTGATGGTGAAATATACACAAACTGTCAGATCTCTTGGTCATTTAATGACAAACACATGTGCTATTATAGGTGGCACTTTCACTGTCGCCAGTATCATTGACGCTTTTATGTATCACTCAATACGAGCAATACAAAAAAAAATGGAGTTAGGTAAACTTAGTTAAGATTTGTTTGATAAAATTACCTTTGTTTTACATAGTCAAACATGTGTTTCTGGCATCTTGTATTTTTTGTTTGTACAAATTGATCTATTTTTATCGCATGGAATGCCGATGACAAATCCGTACACTTCATAGCACTTTGTAAATAAATGAATATTTAATCGATGTAAACACCAAACTTTTTGAAACTTTATCAAGTCTTCCAAGATCAGTCCTTTTTTCACTATGCCTGTACTTTGTTCTATATTTCTCATATATAGTTCAATTTAAAAAATAATCAAAGATGAATCGAATCATGACAAACGTAATGCTGAATTTGTCTTTACCTAATGCAGAATTATCTTAAGTGGTTTTTATTCATATAAAATAAATTATTACAAAAATTATTGTTTATTTGTTTACAAATATTAACAGTAACATTTTTTTTATATACATAACAGCATTATATTAACGCGTTTTCAAAAATAAATTGTATGTTTCTAATGCTGTTTTTGCTATGTCTCTACAAAATTCTTCATCAGAACCTACTGCAATTGACTTTGGTGCAATGTATCCTGGTAATGTACAATCGTATTGATTCTTTTTTAATTCAACAAGAAATTCATGTCTACTCTTTATACGACTTTTGCGACAAGTTAAAACATCCGATTGTGAAGCTATCAATAAATGCGATAATTTCATAGTGTTATGAAGATAGTTAAAAGTGTCAACAATTTTTTTTCGATCTGCAATGTATTGAAATGCAATGTAAATAAAATTATTATAATTATTAATATTATTTTTGTATTTAAAATTTGTTTATATACTCACTATTTAACCAAAGACGTGGCTTATCTAATAACAGAAGTTTAATTTCTTTTTTGCCAAATCCCATTTCCTCTCTAATAGAAAATGTATTTTCATGTATATGTTTAAAATTATAAGTAATAAGTTTTGGCTGTTTAGTTGCTAAAAATCGTACTTCTGATCCGTCTAATTTGAATTCATTCTGAAAATGTCCCAATCTTTCATCTATCTTTTTCGTTGCCCACAAAAGCCATGAAGGATTTTTTGTTACAATTCTCGCTATACTTTCTTTTGCAAATTTATGAGCTCTTAAATATCTAATTCTAGTTTTCATATCATCTAAATCTTCTTTTAAAACCAATGGGTTATCGGTTATAACATCTCCTAGACAATCAGCAGGTACACCGCAGTCATGGAGAAACTGAATGTATATAGGTAGTTCTTTTTCTAGATCTATACTGAGCAGAGCCCTCATGTGATCGTGATTTTTTTCGACTTTATATAATTTTATACCTAGCTTAACATATTCTTGAATCAGTGGTGATTTATCAGCATAAGCAGCAAAGTTAAAAGTAGGTGGAAAACTTGGACCAAAGTCTGAGATATCTTCATTACATTCATCAAGAGGTCCTGGGATACTAGCATTAAATTCTTGTGCAAATTTATCAACGTTAAATTCATCAACTGATAAATCATACTTTACCATTCCTTCAGGAGTTTCCAAGAACTTATACCTTGTCGATACTTTATCTTGGAGATTTAATTCCTTGATTGAAATATCACTTTGAATAGGAGCTAAAACATTCAAGTTGTCTACATTCTGAACATTATTAAAATCTTCCGATTCAATGACTTGACTTTCTTCAGTTCCTAATCGATCATATTCTACATGATTTCTTTCCAGTGATATATCAAAAGTTTTTATTCTTCTAGAGTGTACATTTCCTTTTTTAAACGAGCAATTAGACTTCTCTTCTAATTGAAATTGTTTCCTGCGTCTCACACATCTGTCCTGTCTACTCTCCTCAGATGGAGTTTGAGACTTTATTTTCAATTCATGTGGTGATAATGACGAAAATACTATTTTCTTACAATAAGATCTCTTAATTATGTCATAATTAATGTCAACAACAGTGTCGATGAAATTTTTGCTAATTGCAATAAAGCTTTGCAAAGTGAAAAGCTCATTTTACAAAGCTTTTTATTAAGTAATGGTGCAAGAATTTAACCTGCACGGTTTAACCGAATTTCATATCTAAAAATCAAATAAATATAAAATAGACAATTTGAACGGCTACACATCTAATATTCAAGAATATTTTTAACTACTTACAAATGTGTTAAAAGCCTTAGGATAAATTGTATTTTCGAAACGCATTGCAAATTTCAAAACTAACAAATTCACAACAATAATAACATGTGCGGTCTATCAGTCGCTTTCTCTCTCTCTCTGTCTCTCTCTCTCGCCGTCTTCGTCTGCTCCGCCATTTGCAAGTTTGCAACCTAACTTTAGCTGAGTTGTCAAACTTCTACTGCTCCTAGATCACCGATAGAAATAATGATTCCGAATTTTTCAATAATATAGAAAATCTCGACGATGCGTAATTATTTAAATGATTGATAAAGAAAACAAAATTAGTAAAGATGTTGCGCGGGTATGAAGGAATACGCTACCTCACAGAAAAGCAAGTGATAGTTTTCGATATTGGGAGTGCCTACACAAAGTAAGCAAGTTTTTACTTTTTGAATCTTCCTTCAATTGTAAATTATTTACTTTTCCTTTTTTCATGTTGCAAAACAGATATGGTTACGCCGGTGAAGCTGCGCCTCGTGGTATCATACGAACAGAAGTCAAGTGCCCAGAAAGCAAAGAAATTAGGAAAATATTTAATTACAAAGATGAGGATGACTTGTATCAACTTCTTGTTGAATTTCTACATTATATATTTTTCAAGTAATTAAATTTTTATGTTTCTTTTTTTAAAGCCTTGCATTTATCATCTAATTTCTTTTGACTTTTAGGCGCACAGTGATAAGTCCAAAAGACATAAGAATCGTTATCTTGGAGTCTCTGTTAATTCCATCAAAATTCAAGAATACTTTGGCAAAAGTAATGTTTCGACACTTTGAAGTGGGATCATTAATGATACTGCCAATTCACTTGGTCACCATCAGTACCCTGGGTATGGATACTGCTTTGGTATTAGATGTTGGTTATGAAGAAGCCACTCTCATTCCTGTATACGAAGGTGTGCCCATTCTCAAAGCATGGCAAGCTCTACCTTTAGCAAGCAAAGCTATCCACAAGTAAAGTTGTTTAAAATGATCATTTTATGTTCAGATTTAAAATATGAATGCAATCAATAACAATTACTTTATAGACGCATCTGTAAAAGTCTTCAAGATGTTATATCAGAAAAAGAATTGAATGAGAAAATGATAGAAGATATCAAGGTACAAACTTGTTTTGTGACAACTATGGAACGATCTATTAAATTAGAAAGCGATAAGCCACCTACACCTCCACCAAATGTCAAGTATTATACCAAAAGGACATTTGAAGTCCCTGGCACTGTCAGGGAAAATGCATTTGAAGTTTTGTGGGAAAGGGACAAAGACAACCTTAGTTTACCAACTATGATTTTGGATGCTCTGATAAAGGTACATTTGAATAGAATTCATACATAGAATTCATAGAATTAATTTTAATTTAATAATTAATAATGAATTTACTAAATTTTAGTGTCCGCTTGATACACGCAGACAATTAGCAGAAAATATTTTACTTATTGGAGGGACTACAATGGCAAAAGGTTTTACAAGCAGATTAAAGGCTGAACTTTTAAGTTTGGTTAACAGCAATTTATATGCAGAAAAATTGAAAGTGAGGATATTCAAATTTCACTCTGCACCAAGTAAACCAAATTATACTGCATGGTTAGGGGGTGCTATCTTTGGAATAGCAGATCTACCATCAAGGTGTATTTCAAAAGAAAATTATCTTGAATCTAATCGAGTACCTGATTGGGTTAATCTCATAGATAACAAGAAAGATGAAACATCAAACACAATTTAACATTAGATTTAATTTTTTAATATTATATTTTATTAAATTTAATCATTTTCATGCATTGGATGACTTTACAGTGTATAAAACGAATACGCGCGCAATTTATATATTTGTAATCAATTTTTGTATTATTCCTTTTTCACAATTATATTTAATATTTTGAGCAACTGTTTCATGAAAATAATAAATACTAACGTTTTATGGAAACTTTTATCATTTATTCTGCCTTCGTGCTTCCAGTCGTTTCATAAAGCAATGGAATAACAAATTAAATACTCGTTTTTATTCACAGTGTTGTTAACAAAGTAAGTTTCTCATTTAACTGCAGTTGTACTTTGATAAGTTGTGATAATGCCACAACCATGAGAAGATCCTTTACATTACTGTTGAACATGTTATCAAACTGGTCGCTACTCATCTTTGGTACAGAATTTACCATATCTAAAAGAGCTCGACCCACCTAGATAAAAAAAATTATGAATTTGAAAATTAGTTAGTTCTAATTCGCAAAAACAATAATAATATATACCTGATTATCTGGTAGTGTCTTTCCAGACAGTACATCGTCAACATACTGAAGCACACCATCCAGCATTGATGATAGTTTCGAACTAGCTTCGGCAATTTGAGCAATATCCATCATTGGCTCTACAACACCACCTGTTTTACCACTTTGAGCTTGAGCAATGGTTTTTGCGCACAACTGTAATCCTACAACTTCTGGATCATAGCATTGAATCTGTAAAAATGTGCAATAATAATTTAATAAATACTATAATATCAAATACTATCGCTATAATTAAGAATGTTAAAATTCATACCTGAACTTTAGCTGGTGTGAACATGCAACCATTTTTACCATTTGGCATACCCAATTTTACAGAAATATAGGCTTTTATTCCCATTCTTGTGGTTCCATCTAGTGTCGTGTCAACTGTTAAGTGAATTGGATTATTGCATTCACGAGCATAGTACTCATGAATGACATAAGAATGATTGGTAATCTAAAATATAAACATTATAAGAGTGCGTATGAATAATATTAACAGCAATTTAAAAAACAAATAACAATCTAATTGCTTTACCTCATTTCCAGTAGCCCACCAACCAACAATGTTTTCTTGAGCATTAACCCTACGATTGAGCTCATAGACATCCATGGCGTAGTTGAGCTCTGCATCAACTTGGTCCGCATATTCTTTGTGTGGTACGCTGAAGCAGTTCGTGACTTCGACAACACCTTTCTCAACAGTACCTGCAACATATATTTGGCAAGATTAACGTCAATCGAAAATATTTTTTGCTCATAAACATTTTGACACTGAACGAAAACTGCCTTTCAACGTTGGCATCACGGACGTATACCACTTTTATTCGAATGATTTTCGTAATTAACAGATCTTTACCTAATAATGTGCCAATGACTCGATGAGCTTCAGCACCTCGACGCTCATAGGCATCGACGATTTGAAATAAAACTACCGGATGGACTTTAACTAAGAGGTTAAGCGCCATTTTCGATAGGTCTATGGACGCGTGGTGGCGGCTGACGACGAAATCGAGAAAGGGAGCTAGACAACGATTCTGAAGTGAACTGACTTTATTAGCCTGAAGGAAGCTACAAGTTTATATTTATAATCGAAAATCTGCCAAATCGAACTGCTTCGGCGCGAAGAATTGACTTTTTATTTAATATATAATATATATATATTATTGGCAACTTTTAGATGCAATCAAGCGATATAATTACATGATCAAACAATATATATCCTATGTGCGAGAGCAAATCTTATACTCCTATAACCATCTTGTAACATAATGCAGAGAAAAACATATCAATAGTTTTCAGATTTTAACTAAATTTATATTTTTAAAAAACATAAGAAACATAATTAATGAAAAAATCAAAAGTTATCTCATTTCGATGAATTCTGAATATTTTTTATTTAAATCTAAGATATTTTTAGTACTTGGATATTTTCACAAAAATCTACGTTTGTATTGAAAATATGTAATTATGCAAATCAGCTGCCTTTTTTTCATTCAATTACTTTCAAAGTCTTATGTGAATATGCCCTATACTTCATATATTTATTATTTCTCTTAAAATATAAAGATATTTAAGATCTTTTTTTGTACTGACACTAGTATGTATCTTACAATAATTGAGATTAATTTAAAAAGCAAACACTAATGATTACAATTACAATATGATAATATAATATTTATTTTAATATCGTACATACTCTTAATATTCGTACAGTTAAAAAATTTGTAGAGTAATATAAAAAATCTAATAAAAATGGAGAATCTAAAATATATTTATAAACTAATTCTTAGAGTTGGGTACTATAAAAAATTGGAAAGTAAAACTATCCCAAAAGTTCTTAGAGCTTGAAAATATTATTATAGACATTATCTATTATAAATATATCATGGCAGTTTTAAAAAAGAAATACAGGTCGTAATATAGCCATAAGAGTTTGTACACTCCAAGCTTTACCAATAAGTTGCAATCTTCTAGTTTTTTGAAGATTTGCGTCGGTATAATGCATAGGAAATCCGAAAATTTGCTCCAATTCCGTCACCCACAGCATATCCTTTTTACCATCCATGAGAACTGGTTTCAAATTTTCCTTCGCTGTAATTAACATTTGTTTTTACAAAATGGAAGTATAAATTATACTTAAAAATATATTCGAATAGATTTTCTTTTAATACAATAGTCTATGATTGAAAAATATACATTTTTATTTAACAGTTCTTACTTTGATTTAAGGAATTCATTCGAGTAGTAACAGTCATTATTTTTTTAACAAGTGCTTGACGGTGGCAACGTTTTCTGAGAACGTCCTGTAGCAAAATATCGTTAACTTGATATGGACCCCAGGGTAAATTACCCCAGTACAAACGAGGCCTGTGCTGTGCTGAGAAATCTGCAGAGTCTAAGAATTTTGGTTCTCTTCCTAAGTTTCTAAAAGCATGAAATTAAACACAACCATATGTAGAATAGAACAATCTTTTATCTTATCTCACTTACTCGCTTATTTGAATTCTGAATTTTTTTGGCATCGATGCAACGTTTTCAAAAAGCCAGAACAAATGCCGCTTTTTATTATGCTTTTTAACGAGTTTCATAATTCGGACATAATCATAAAAAAGTATTCCTGTTCCCTCAGGATCTAGAAAAAATAAATTTTAATTATTATAGCTACACCAGTGTACAAAGACTTGTAATCGGCATACCATCGAGTCCTCTTCTTTTAGGATTTGCTAAACTTAGTTCATTGCAAGGTGATCCGCCAATTAATAAATCAATAGGAGTTATTTCTTTAATTTTTTTTTCATCTATGTTTCTTACATCACCCAATTGAATAATTTCATTCCCATGGTTGAAGAAACTTACTTGCATAGAGTCTAGATCGATTTCACTTGCGTAATAACATTCAATGTTGATTTTCAAATTTTTTAGTACAACAAGCCCTTCAATACAATAATACATTTCCTTAATGAAAAGAAAAAAGTAATATAATTAGCGAATATAGTACTTTTGCCATAATACCAGTTCCAATGCCGTCGAAAAGTGATAAAACTCTTATTTTCCTATTGCGATCTAGGCGTTCTAAATTTGACGGAACTTCGTCTTCACAATTTATACGGTATAGAGAGATCATTTTATTTCTCCAATTTCTTCGTACTTTGATAATGCCATTATTTTCATTAATTGAACAGGAATTGCATAGAAAGCAATACCATGGATGCTTTAAAAGAATTTCCTCATAAGATTCTGGGCAAATAATATACTTAATACAAGCGGTACAGAAAACTCTGAACATATAATAACAACAACAAAATAAAATTAATTATCACGCATAAGTAGGAAAAGTACCTTTGTAACTCATAAAGTTTACCTTGGACAACTCATATTATCACATACTGCTACTAGATCATCGCCACCACATAAAGTACAATAAAACTGAAATATAATTAATGTAATGAAATTTGTATAAAATCATTGGATCATTTTATGAAATATAAGATAGCCATACGCATTTTGCATCATTTCCATAAGCGAAAATTTTCGCACTAAAATCTTCCTGAAAATAAATATGTTCAGAAGTTATTTAACGCAATTTAATTCACGAATTTAGATAAATAATTACCAAACACTCATCACACAACGACGCCTGGAAGAACGGATGTTCCTCCAATTCTTTATCAGATTGAAAGCAGCTTATACATAACGTGTTCAATGGTAAGTTTCCAGAAAGTATCAATGTCAAATTTTCTATAGATTATAAGAAAAATTGTTATTTTTTGAATTATTATAATTATAGATTAACTTACTGCATGTTTTTATCTTCTGCTTTCTTTCCTCGCTAACAGGCTGATTATTAATTTGTTTTCTTAATTGTTTTTTTATAGTTTGAGAGTACAAATTGTCTTCATCCGGTTCTTTTAATTCTGCACATTTCAATTTAAATCGATCTTTAGAATTATAGAATTGGTAAATTACATCTTTGATTTTCCATGGCTCAGTTAAGTAACCCAATTTATCACAATAATCCTAAATAATTCAATAATGTCAGTAAATATATGCAAACTCCACAGCTACATTTAATATTAAGAAATTTTATAACAATACCTTAGCAGCTTGAATAACTGCTTTACAAAAAAGTTCATCTTTGGTAGAAGTAATTTTGCATTCCATTTTTTCCATTCCTGTTGGAAAAGTTAGAACTTGTCGGTATTGAACCTGGGACAATAAACATTCAAGGGAAATTTTTATTTTCAATAGCTTTTTACAGGACGAAAGTGTTTAATAATATGCCAAAATTTACTTGAGAATACTTATAATCACCATACCACATAACCCACTGGTGTGAAACATTTGGCTGTTTACGATTGAGATGTTGATAATCCATTATAACACCTGCACACACATACACACACAATATGTATATGACAGTATATTTTAATCAATAATATATATAACTATTAGTTTTTAATAAAAATGGTGATAATCATATATATAATAATAAAAAATAATAATAATAATAATAATAATAATAAATTACAAAACATTACATGGCCACCAATTGTATCCTTGCATTTTAGCCCATACAATCATGCCATACTTTTGATCCATTATATTTATTCCACCTTCTTCGATTGGTTTCTCAGGTTTTTCCATTTTTTTTATTGAATGTTTTACCTCTACTGTTTTATTCAAACCTACAAAAATAAAGAAACAATAAATATTAAAAAATGTATATAATTGGATAATTGCTTATTAATATTTCGTTAATAATTACGTTCTTTCTCTTGCTGACGTAAATACTTTTCATTTTTTTCTGAATTAACTCGTTTTAAATCATTAAGTTTATCTGATAAACTTTCTGGATATGGATAAAATAGCAATTCATCCACTAAAAATACAAATACCGGATTTGAGTTTGAATACATTTTTTGTGTAACAAAAAAATAAAGAAAAATCATTAACAATGTATACAATATGCACCTCTTACATTTATTTTTATGTGGTAAAATATTCTTTTTTATCCATGCAATGTACGGTTTAACTAAAGCTCCACCAATGAAATGTTCTTTTAAAAGCTTATGTAAGTGATAGAAATGTATTATTATATTTAATTTGATTGGATATAGTAAAAATTCTACTAAATTTATTATCAATAAAATTGCATATACCTGTATAGTTCTAAAGCATGCTTCCTCTTTCAGTTTTTTGCAAGTGATTTTAGTTTTGGGATTTGTTGCTAAATTGTCCAGTCGTTTTTCTAAATCGTTTGAAAATATGTCGACATATTTAGCATTCAACTAAGAAAACAATCAAAATTATGTTATAAATTAATCAAATTATGTATACATGTTTTTGGTATTGACAACTTATAAAATATTTCGGATGCCTAAAAATATACTTATCATCTCGACTCAATCGAGATAATTATCCTAAAACTATGTACCTCAGAAATTCGTGATTCACCAATCCAAGAAATCCATATCTTTCCATGTGAAGGTATCATACCAGCATCCTCAGCTTTAATAATTAATGCTATAATAAAATTTTAAATAAAAGTTAAATAATTCTAAATACATTCAAAACAAATGCTTTTTTAAAGATTAGTGTAGAAAAATTCTAAAAACCTCACCAGGCCACCATCCAGTTCTAAAATATCCCCAAACAAGTTTTCCAGGAGTATTGTCAATATATTTTACTGGCTTTTCATCTATGCTTTTTACCAAAAGTCTTGTAATTCTTCTTGATTCTTCAAATTCCCCTTCAATTATTGGTGAATCTTCACTTACAAGGACTTCTCTACTCTTCTTAAAAGAACAATATTTTTTAGTAGGAACCTCTACTTTAGATACTTCAGAAGTATCAGAAATGATAGTTTCAGACGTATCAATTTTTCTTTTATTAATATAGGATTTCCTTTCTCTGTCTCTTAATTTGTCAAATAAGTGATAGTGATCATCATGAGACAAAGAACCCATAAAACTGTCTTCATTCTCTATAAATAATGAATCCATACTTTCAATGCCACTATCTTCAGTAATACAAAAACTTGAATTGTTATCATGATTGTTAAAAGATAAATTATTTGAAAATCGATAGCTATATTTTTGTATGTTATCATTCTCTGAAGATACATTAGTGGTTACCATCTCTTTAGTGTTACATAGATTCATATAATTGGATTCATTAGAACTGAACTCTTTGCAAACATCGCTGCAATTGAGTTCTACACCACCATTGCTTGAATCCATATTTTCTGTGCTTGAGATACAAGAATCAAGATTAGTTTGGATTTTTAAAGCATTATTAAATTCTAGTATCTTATTAAACTGTGTTTTATCATTATTCTGTTCTTCAATACAGTTTTCAAACAAGTTTTCTGTATCATGCACATTATCCTTTGTTTTAATATTTTTTAATACAATATTAGTTTTATTAACATTAACATTTGATTTATTTGATTTGCCATAGCCATAATCATCGAATAAATATGTTGCCATTGTTTCCTTCCACAAACTGTCAGACCAATAACTATCATGACTGATCTTTTTATGAATCTGAAAAAAGTATGTAGTATTAAATGACTATGCAATTACTGTCTATATTTATAATAAAATGTAGATTATTAAAAGAATGATGAATGCGTAATTCAATAAAAATACTGTTTTAATATTATAAATATATCTAGTTATGAGCGGGATTACAGTAAAGTTAAATGCGATTCTATTATGTACAATATAAGTATAGTTATAGTTTTGCCGGATTTGACTTTGGTGCTGTACCTCGTATTTTAACATGCAACGGTCTTTCTCTCGAGAATTAATCAGAAATTCAAACACAAAAGTTAAATTATATTAATTGTACAAATGTGTATGTAAATCGCGCAGACTCCGAAAAGATTCTGGTAAACAATGTTCCAGCTTGATACGTTGGAAATCTATTTCTTCGAAATCTATCCACGAGTCAAGTTCCTGGAACGCGTTTTTTTTTTTTTTTTCAAAAGCCGTGTATCGAACAAAGCAAATCGATTCTTTCGTTGCAATTATGCGTATTCGTAAACCTTACGCCTATATAGAATATACATATATTAAAATACTTATGTTTTAAATGAAAAGCATAAAAAACATCTAATATTATATATGATATCTTGTGAGACATATACAAATCCATGTATAAAAAACATTATCCCATTTGAAAACTGGAAGCTATAAAACTCATAATCTTTTTTTTATAGCTTAAAAAAGAAATAAAAATGATAGAAAATTGAGCTGCTTACCGACATGAGATCGACCTCGTTGTTACTCGTTTTGCTGGCTACCGGCATGTTCGGTTACACGAACTCTCAAAAAAAGTGGAGAAAAAACCGCGCTGACACGTGCGCTCGCTTGGATGAAAGACTGTGCTCTGTTTGAGAAGATTATACTTTGATAATAGTGGAGTCAACTGTCAAGTGAAAAACACACTCTAGTGAGAGAACGTATCAGTCGAAGAGAAGGGGTACAAGTATATTACATTCTCCGATATTACAGACAAGTCGTATAAGTAGATTAGATACTGGTATCAGACGTAAATGTGACTACAAATTATAAGTACACGGAGCGATAGCGCGCGGGATTAAACCAGACACCACGGGGGCCGGGCATATCCCAATACAACAATTAAATGCAAATAAAAAATGCAAATAAAAAATGCAAATAAAAAATGCAAATAAAAAATGCAAATAAATATATGATAAGTGCGTTGAGCCAAAGGGAAAATCGATTCTTATACATATAAATTATTCATATTTTATACAACTTATTAAATATTGTTACAGAACTTCAAAATTATATATCTCTTTTACTGTGTCACAATTCGCGCTTTTTAGCTTTTGTTAATAATTCATAAAAATCACAAATTGTTTTACACAAAAATGATAACATTCTTCTATCTTTTCTATCTTCATTACATTATATTTGTTATTATTGCATGACATTTTATTTTAAAAAATTATTAAGATGTTTTAAAAAATTGTAAATCCAACAGCCTGTCCAATGTACGTCTATTTTGAATACGTATCTAATACGTATATTATCATATATGTACGTAGATACATAAATATTTGCGTGAAGCAACATATTGAACTCAGGGAATAGAACAAGAAAAACAACAACACTCAATACTTGATGACTTGATACTTGATACTTGACAGGCGGATATACCTATATATATATTATAAAACATATACACAATTACACACGTGTATTATACATAAACGCAAGTATCCCGAGACTCCCGAGAGTTTGCCGGTGGGTAAAAGCAACCAACTCGCATTTGTTTTGTTCGAATTGTCAGGGTAATTCGAAGGAAGTAAATTTTTAAAATAATCTTTTACTTATAATAAGGTATATACTATAAATGCTTGGTGACTTTTCAAAATCTTCGCTGTACACTTATTCGACTTTTGTGATCAAATGGTTGTGTACACTGAAAAATATCTGAGAAACGTTAATTATCGATGATTGATGCTGCTTACAAAGATTGATGTGTGTTCAATTGTAAGTTTCATGAAAAATTTATTCTTATTTCATTACTACTCAGGAAAAATTATATTTCTATAAGTTAATAAAAAATTTATTTCATTTATAAATTAATATTTACATTACAGATAGTTACAATATTTTGATTGTCATCATGACACCAAAAATTGATTCCAACAATCATAAAGATGATGAAGTATACTCTGATGTAAGGAAACAAATTTTGCTATCAGCAGTCAAAACAAGTTCTTTAGATGCTTTAAAAAAATTGATTGAATCGAATGGTTTGAAGCAAGATGATACATGGTTGGACTATGAACTTCTGCTAGCAGCTTTTGAAAGAAAACACAAGACTATTATAACGTTCTTGCTAATGAAAAATTGTCGTGTTAGTAAAGAATCTAAAATTGAAACATCAACTCCATTACATCATGCTGTGAAGCTAGGTGATTTAAAAATTTTAAAACGATTGTTGAGACAAAATTCTTCAATATTTCGTAAGGATGAAAACTTAGAAACAGCATTTGATTTGGCAGTTAAATCTGGAAATAAAGACTTTGTAGATGCAATGTTTATGCTGTACAATTTCAAGAATGCAAATGTCAATGACGAAAATTTGCTTTTTTGCTTTCATTATTTTTGCGAAAAGAATAATTTTTTAGCTATTCAGAAATTTGTTGATCTTGGATGTTCTGTTAATAGTCACGCTGGTTTAAAACTTGCTGCAAAATATCATGGCTTCACACCATTACATTTTGCTGTGCTTCATGAAGATTTAAATACTATAGCTTATCTTCTGCAACACCATGCTAGTGTTACAGAAAAGAACCATCATAATGATACACCACTTAACTATGCCTTTTATTTGCAACCAAGGAATGGTCTTATCATTGATTTACTACTTACAGCAATTCCAACAGATGCTATTTGTGCTGACCTCAGAGGCCTTTCTCACTTTCATATAGCTTGTACAAGAAATGACTTAAATAAAGTTGAGTTATTTTTGCAAAATGAAAATTTAGTTGGATTACAGATAAAATCAGATGAATATATCTATCCTGGTTATACACCACTACATTTTGCTGTTCAGTATAACAGAGTTAATATGGTCAAAATTTTGTTAGAAAATGGAGCTGATGCAAATGTAAAAACTTTTCATGGAGAAACAGCTCTTCATCTGGCCTGCACTCACAATAATGACAAATGGTATGAACTTATAGAAAATGCAGAATACAATCATGAAGATTATGAAAATATTAATTGGATGCCAAATCGAAAGGACCAAATGAGAATCATTCAGTTGTTATTGAATTATAAGGCTGATGTAAATGCTAAAGATAACAAAAATGAAACACCTTTAATCCGTGTTTCCCAAATTTTTGAAAATTTGTTACTAAATCATGATCAATCTTTTAAGCGCCAAAAAGAAAGTCATCTCTATGATATTGTATTAAAGGAAATTTACCAAAGAATATTGGAAATTATTAATATTTTATTACATCATGGTGCTGATATTTATAGTTGTTCTGAAGATCAATACTTGGTCTTACATCTAATAATGATGGCAAAAATGGATCATTCTGTAGAATTAGCTAAAGCCTTATTATATAAAGGATTTGATCTGCAAATTGCAGATGAAAATGGTTACTCGTTTCTTCATTGGGCAGCAATCACAAATTACAATGAGAAACTGGTCAAACTTTTTTTAGATCATAATGTGGATGTCAACGTTAGAAATGAATGTTTAGAGACACCTCTTCATCTGTCACTGGATCATAAGGATATAGATGAGTCGATTGTAAATCATCTTTTACGTAATGGTGCTGATGTGAATGCACAGGATCATGTAAAGTCCACTCCTCTTCATGCAGCCCTTTGTTTTCAAAACTATCGAATAATCAAACAACTTTTACAATATGGAGCTGATGTGAATTTGGAAGATGAATCAGGCTACACTGCTGTAGAAAGTTTTTCATTAATACTAGGCTCAGATGGCACTCTTCAAGAATCATTGAACGTGCTGCATCTCATTAAAAATCATGTACAGAAGTTAAAATGTCTGGGGCTGATGGTTAGTGACAAAATCATAATGCATTTTCAATATATGAATGACTTAATACCCAAAGAAGTTTATTTTAACTGTAATGATCATGATAATACATGTTTATGCAAAAAAGAACTTGATAAATTAAGGCGACTACAAGTAGACGGTTGCACAGATTTATTCACTATCCTCCTGAAGAATGAAAATGAAATGGCAAAACTTATTGAAGATGAAAATTTAGTGTACACGCTAGCTAGTATTGATGAGATAAACTTTCCACAGTATGGTTACTTCTTAAAATTGCAACTTGTAAAAGGTATTCGAAGGGCTATTTTAAATCAGACAATGCCAGATTCATTGAAATTTTTAACAGACTTGGATAAAACAAAATTATGTATTGACCATATTTCCAAGCATTTTAATAAGGAGGATATTGAAAGTCTAATTAAGACAGGTCATATAATTGTTTCTCCAGTAGAAAAAGAAATTTTAGATCTATTTCTGTTAGATGAGTTATTTACTAATATTAATTAAATTTGGCAATATTACTAAGATTCTTGTTGAAAGTTTTTTCTTGACTGATAACAATTTCTGAAGTTAGCAGATATTCAATTATTAGGGTTGATGTGCAAATTTAATGTTAAGTGTAAATTTTAATTTTTGTTTGTAATGTTTATTCATATTAAGTTGTAAATATTTTTAAATCAATCATGCATGTATATTTATGGTTTTAACCTTTTTGACGTTAACTTTCAATGTTTATTTTAATTTACAAAATGAAATGTGTATAAAGATGTACATACCAAATGAATAAATCAAAATACTAAATATTTTTATTTGTATATTTTGTATATTATTTATTAATTATAAAATATTATATGATCAGAAGTTAGATCTAATTAATATTTTGTGCCATATATTTACGATATTATTCTACAATATATAATCCTTTACATTATTAAATATTTAAAAAAAAATTTATACTATGGTCATAAGCTATTTAAAATTTTTCATTTTTTGAAAACTTAGTATCTGAAATTGAGGATAAAATTATTACAACGAGGAATAAGTAGATTTATTTAAGAAAGTTATAATTTTATTATTTTAAATAAACTCCAATTTTTTCACTACATTTTCGCAATATTTTTGTAATTATAAACGTTTATACAAGTTGATAAAATATATATTATTAGTTTTCTGTGGTTTAGTAACAGCATTGTACTAATGACCTTATAAGATCGCTTGGGATCCTCGCCATGACGTGATCGTATGATGGCCTGTTGTACAGGTATCGGTGCCCTAAAAGTAAAGGAGCAATCCACGTGATTAAAAGTTATTTCGGTTTGCAGTATTAAATAGTGTTTTTTAAAAAGTAGAACCAATTTACTATATTAGCTTTAAAATTACCTGTGTTAACATTAATAATTCATCTTGGGTATCAACTATTTTAACAGGAAAAGGTGAACCTGGAACAAGTACCCCTGCCCATCGAACTTCAACACGATAATCTCCAGGTTCAGTCGGATCGTAACGACATAAAATTATTCTGTCTTTCTGTGTTTCACGCTGCATCTCGACTCGGAATGCGCCCTTTGGTCCTCGTACCCTTACTGTTAATTGACCCGCACCAGCACCCCTCGTATCGCAGATGAATCGCGATTGGAATGTTGCCAGTACGCCATGCTCGATTCCAGGACCGTATACCCTTACCTAATAATTAACAACAATTAAATTTATTTGACATGGTAACATTTACCATCTGAATAAAATACAAATAAAGTATGGTTTTCTTATAAACCTTTGATGCATCTGGTGCTCCGGAAACCTTTAACGTAAATGGTGATCCAGAAACATGTTCTCCTGCATATTTAATAGTTAAAGCATGCCTTCCAGGTTCTTGTGGTTTGACATTGAGTGTAAAAGTTGCATCGCCATGATCATATAGTTCACAGTAAGCCACTTTATGTGGACCAACGCAATGAGCTGTCAATTCACCTGCAAACAAAATTCGTTAAATCAATGTTTAGCTTTTCATATGAAATGTGTAAGTGTACTTGAATAATATAATACCTGGTCCAGCTCGTCTTGTATCTATAAAACTTTTTATTTCTTGTCCAACAACTCCGTATTTCAGCCCTTGACCTGAACAAACAACTCGTGTTGCATCAGCTGCACTAGATACACTTATTTGCAAGGGACATCCTTTTAGTTGCCGACCGTTCCATGAAACAGTCATTAACAAAGGTTCAGATGTAAATGGTGTATAACTAGCTCGATAAACATTGTTTCCTATAAAAAATTATATGAACAGTAATATAATTTAAGCTATCAATAAAAATATTAACTAATGATTTTTTGAATTTAAAGAAAATTTACCCAAATGTTGTAAAGATACATCTATTTCATTTGTTGGTGAGAATATTTGAACTTGCGGCGTTCCTGTACCGGCTTGTGATCCATCAATTGTAAAGCTGACTTGTTCTCCACATTTAGCAGCCGTCAAACCCCTACCTCTTAACATTACCCTACTCGTATCTTGTGACATTGATGACTGCAGACAATGAAATAATATTTTTGTTTATATTCCTAGTAAGAATATAAATAACTATATATTTAAATGTTTATAAACATAGTAGTCATGAAAATTTTACTTCTAGTTCTGGAGCGATGGCTAATTTTGGCGCACCAGGGAAAGGAACGCTGTTGAATAGAATTTCCATTCCGTGTTCTCCAGCAGTCAATTGAGGTATAATTAATTTATGCCTATTATTCGTTGTCATTTCAAAATTCAACAGTTGATCGTCTATTCGGCCACTTAACTCTCCAGGTCCAGCTTCGGATGTGTCGAAACTAATTTTATTACCAGGTGCAATCTTCAATCGACCAAGCTCATCACAAAGTGCGCTCCATCCACCTGTCAATTAGAATACGATAATCATTTGCCAATTGAAGACAAAGCATACATCAGTGCTATTATCAAGTAATCAGTAATTACCGATAACACGAAGATTGCGAGTATCAATAATTCTAGGATGCCAGGGTGAACCGGGTAATTGTTGTCCCGCACATACGACTCTAACATCAAAGAGTCCAGGTTCGGTTGGGATATATGAAACATTCCACGTTCCAGGGTTAGGTCCAGATTCGACACTGGGCTTGGCAACACTGTCGGGACCATCGACTTGCACAGCGGGTGGACTTCTACTGCCCGTAACAATGAAATGAGCGGATTTACCAACATGGCCTTGAATCAGACCTTGACCCTTAGCGCGTGCCTGACCGGCAGCTTCGGCCACAACTATGATAGGACTACCAGGTACTGTACAGCCGCCGTAGTTGACGTTAATGACGTACGATCCAGCAACACTTGGTGAGAATTCAATCATTTCTGCTCCATCATTAAGCGGCCTTACTTGCATCGCCAGCTCTTGACCCAAAGGACTGGTTGCAGTTAAGTCAAGCTCGGCTACTCCCGCTTCAGCTTTGATGACTTGAAATTAAGAATTTTAAGAAATAATCCAGTAATTTATAAATGCAACATATTAAATGTCAAAATACATACTTTTCAGAGCAAAATGATCATGCACTGATATTGTTGTTGGACCGAGTTCCTGAAGTTTAATTTTACTGGCGTCAAATGCTTGGCAGAAAAATGGCGAACCTAATACAGGTTTAGCTCCATGCAGAACATCAATTTTGTATGTGCCTATTTGGAAACACGAAAAATTGTAACAAAAACCATACGAATAATATATGACCATTTATGTAAAAAACATATGAATTTGATTGAAATATAATAATGATCCGTTAACATACCGACAGAATTTGTGGTAAACTCAGCTAATAAGTTTCCGTCACGATGCTGATAACAGCGCACCGGGACTGCATTACCTTGCGGACTGCTTATGACCACGTCGAATTCTTTTCCTGGGCGTCCGAGTGTTTCAATGGAAAACGATGTGACCTTACCAATACAGGATTGATACAAACCTAATCCAGTAGCAGTCACTTCTCGTCCTCCGGTCGGACCTCGTACTGCTACCTCAAGAGGGCTTCCTTTAATGCAAATTACTCATTAAGTACTGCAATGTCATTTCAATCGACTATTTAATTTAAATTGTTAAACACACCCTGTATGTATACATCGTTGTATTTTATATGAACTCGGTGGGGCGCTGTTCTAGTTGGGTGGAAAATTATTTCATATATTCCGTTATCTTTTTCACGAACTAAACTATCGACTTCAGCACCTCCAGAACGAACGTTAACTGTAAGCTTTCCAGGTCCAGCTTCCTTCGGTGCCACGACTTAATAAAAATAAATTGTCATTTTATTGAACATTACGTATAATTTATTAATATAATTTATAATTATAATAATTTTATAGAATATGCTAACCAAAAATAGTTCCTGGTCTATGACAGACTGCATCAGATACTTCTTGTATCATAACCTTCGTAGGGTCGAAAGCTTGGAGAGATTGTGAACTAATAATTTTGGAACCTTGACTGAAAACTACGTTGTACGTTCCGACATGCCTAGTCTTGATTTCAACACGGTGTAAATTAGAATCGATTTTCGTTAAGTTACAAGGAATGATTATTCCATCTGGGCCTAAAAATAAAATATTCATCATATATTTCAAGTACATAAAAAATAAAGTAGGAAGAAAACAAACAAATAAAGCTCCTGTTTTCACCTGTAACTTCTGCAGTAATCGATCCACTCAAACCAACCATGTCCAAATCCATAAAAGCAGTATTTCCAACCCTAATCATTGATGGACCATCCAGAATACTACCAATTACTGGACATTTGAAGGGACTTCCTAAATGCGTAAATAATTTGATAGACATATATCTATATGTTGTAACTGCCACGTTAACTTTTTCTGTTATCATAAATTTTACACGTACCTGGTACATTGTCATCGTTAAAACTAATATTAACGTAATGGGTACTTGATGTTTGTGGTACAAAAGTCACGTCATACAAGCCTCGAGCGCAGGCGACTACTTCAGCTTTTACGGTATTATTTTCGGTACTCACTACAAGTTCAAGTGTACCTTCTCCAGCTTGAGCTGCATCCACTGTAAAAGTGGTTGCTTGACCTAAGAAAGCTTCACTCAATCCTGAAACATGCACCTGAAGTAAAAATAAAAATATGAAATTAAATACTCTTAAGCAAGCAAATTAATTTTAATCTGACATATGAATACTTAGCACGAAGTAGTTTAACCTACCTTAGTAACGTCGTACACATTGCAAGCGAATGGTGAGCCCTTGATAGGTTCGCCGTCAACGAGTACACTAACGTTATGGCGTCCGACCTCAGTGGGAGTGAAAGTAATCTTATACTTGAGATCCTGTGGCTCTATAGTAATCGGTAAGGCGATGTTCGAAGGCGGGGTAACGATTACGTCGGCTTTGCTAGACGGAGCTTGTGGGTCGACAGTGAAGCTTATAGGTTGCTTTACCGCAGCCATTTTTAGATTGTGACCTGAGATAAGGGCTTGTCCAGCTCCAACAACTTGACAGGTAAAAGGAGATCCTGGCACTGGCTCTCCGTTAAACCGCACGCTTAGACTGTGTAGAGCTGCTTCCTGAGGTTTGAAGTTTACTCGAAATTTAGCATTGCCTTCGCTTTGCACAAAATTTGGCACATTCTTGCCGTTAACTGCGACGATGATCTCAAGATTGCCTGCTCCAGCTTGACTAGCGTTGACTGGACAATTTTCACAACAATTTTCACAATTAGAATCGAAATATCATATTTAATTCATGTTTGTGCGAAAAGTACTCACTGCTAAAAAAGACAGGTTTGCCAATGACTCCGCTATTAATATCCGTAACCTTTACTTGATCAGCGTTGTAAGCTTTGACGAGAAAGGGACTGCCTTGCACATGGGCTCCATTGAGTTTCACTTGAACGCTATGGTCACCTAAAAATACATCGAACAAATGGGTAATACGATAAGTTTTCAGGACACCAGAGACATAAAATGAACTTTTATTTGCTAGATTGCCTAGACTAGACTTACCAACATCTTTAGGAGTAAAGCCTGCAGAGTAAGATCCTGAACTAATTTGTTCGATTTCGATCGGTAGACTCTCTCGCGTGGGAGCGAGAACGTCAACCGTTGGAGACGACTCGGCATCGATGACAAAACTGGCAACTCTATTGACGGACACCTTCTCCAGGGCTTCGGTGACGATGACTTTTGCAGTATCGGTAACCTGAATAATACGTAATACAGATTTTAACTAAAATTTTCTTTATAATCGACAGTAGAAAATTCATAAGCACATGTGCGATTGATACCTGGCAAGTGAACGGACTACCGGGTACATCTTCCCCATTGAAACGCAAGTCAACCGTATGAACCGTCGGCTCGCGTGGCGTGAACGAGATGGCATACGTATGGGGACCTTGAGCTTGAGCTGACGTTGGTACTCGGCCACCATTCACCGTTACTTCCAAATTTCCGGGTCCAGCTTGACTTGTTTCAACTTCAATACAAACAGGCGTAGATGAATTCCAATGCGATTCAGAGCTTCTCATTTTCAGAGTAGGAATGTGAAAGATCTTTTAATGAATTACCGAGAAAAGTGACAGGTAATCCGATAACTCCCTTCTTGGCATCCTTGACCTTGATAGCAGACACGTCGTAGACCTTGCAGCTGAAGGGACTGCCAAGAACTGGCAAATTGCGATGGCTAACCGAAATTCGGTGCTCGCCAACGATCCTCGGCGTGAACGCCACCGTGCACGTCGTGTCTTTGTTGTCAGTGACCTGGGCCGGTACGGCCTGTCCATTGGGTCCTACCAAGTCCAGCGCTTTGTTAGTCGGCATTATTATCGAAACGATTGGTAGGAGGTCGATGCAGGACGTAGGACCCCGATTAAGTACGTGTCTCTACATTCTCTCGTTTCTCTCTTGACCCGAGGAATCTCATTTTCGTCTCACGTTTCAACGCGGATTTCAAATGCAAGAGGCGGTTGTTTTTAAATACGACCAAGCGAATCGTTATATATATTTATATATAAGTACATACATATATATATATATATATATATAATATGAGTTGATATACAAGCGTTAATTTGTCACGCGACTCTAGAGAACGCGCCCTCGTGCACACGTGCAGCCCTCTTCAGGAGCGCTTAAAGTGCAAGCTTGACACTGAGACACGAGGGTGAGTCTCGATAAAGCACCTGTTATAAGTTATATGTATCTCGATTGCTAAATAATTTACTCAAAGACCAGTATAATTCATTAATCAAATTTACAGGCAATACATAGGGCAGGGCTGTGTATGCTTAAAGACTATATAATCGATTATCGGCGGGCAAATTGCGTGAGCGTATGGTAATATATGAATCTATAAATTCATATATTTTAATGTATTATATATTTATTGTGGTAAATTACACGAACACATGCACGCGTTCAGTCGTTCACACTCACGCACGCAGAGTCATTTAGCAAAGGTTCGTACGAGCGTGGGTGCGAACGTGACGAGATTATTCTTATCATGCAGCATGCAGAGTCGATTCAGCACCGAGTAGTATTTAGCTTCCTCCAGGTATTTATGATTAATTTAATCAGAGTCTTGAACACAAACACCAGGCAAATGTTAATTGATATGGCATTAACGAATGTGTCAAAGTTTGCGATAATAGTTGCGATAATAGTAGCGATAATAGTAGCGATAATAGTTGCGATAATAGTTGCGATAATAGTTGCGATAATAGTTGCGATAAAAGTTCATTCCAAGTTAGTCGTATTCTAGTATACATGTAAATATAGATTAATAGGGAACGTGTTACCCATACCCATCACCGCTCATAAAGATTGTTCTTGTGCTTCCGTTAGACTGCGCGATTATATTGGTTAAGACAACGAAAGGTGAGATTGTTCAAGAGATGTCTAGTAATGTCGTAGTCTGAAAGCTGGCCGACCTGGAACAAATAGAGGGGTGTGTCGGGGGAAAACAAAATGTAAATGGTACAATAGGCACATTGAAAGACATATAAAATCAATAAATACGTGTACTGTGAATTGACAAACACAAACACAACTAAACGGACAAACAAACAGACAAACACAGATAAACAGAAAGTATATTACAACTAGAGCAAATATAGAAAAAAATAAAATCACACACAAGGGGTTACAAACAGAGGAGTGAGAAAAAAAGTAAAGTTTTCACCTTCAACGTTAACTTCCAAATCTTCCAAGCTACCGGCGACGTTGCTCAGCGTCAGCGCACTCTGTCTGCCCAGGGGTGCCGTGCTCAGCGCTTGTCCACTGACAGTGACGTGCGCATCTGGGGCCACCCGTGCGATTATCGGGCAGCCAGGAACGGTACGCTTGTTGAACGCGATGTTGATCATATGTTCGCAAGCTTCGAACGGTACGAAGCCCACGGAAAATCGCGCATTGCCCTGGGGCGTTACCTGAGTCGGAATGTTCTGACCGCGAGCGGATATCGTAATTTCGAGATTACCCTCGCCAGCCTGAGACGCGTCGACGTTAAAGTGTTGGGCCTGGCCAACGCTGGCCCGACCCACGGGCCCGATTATCACGCGCTCCGCGTCAAAGGCCTTGGCAAGGAAGGGGGTGCCGTTGACCGGATGACCGTTATATTCGACGCTGACCGCATGGACGCCAACGTCGCGAGGCGTGAATTCGGCCGTGAAACCTGTATGAATGTCGCCGGTGACCTTGACAGGCAATTCGCTCGAAGGACCGCGAACGGAGACAGCGAGCTCTGCGCTCCCGCTGCCGTCCACGGCCATGTGGAAGTTCGCGGGCTCCGATACCGGGAGCAGTTCGAGATGCGCGAGCTCGAGACTCACGCGGCTCGTGTCCGATACGAGACAAACGAACGGACAGCCGGGGACTGGCTCGCCATTGAACTTGATGTCGATGTAGTGAGGCTTAGCCGCCTCTGGGGTAAAAGAGACCAGACAGCGGCCGCCACCCACAACTTGCACGTGGTTCGGCACTTCGCCCTCGTTTATTGAAATCTCCAATTGGCCTTCGCCTGCCGCACTCGCATCAACTGCAAACATTTCGTTTAACTATATCGCTAAGTAATGAAATAATTTTAATTTTTCTATTACAAAATGCCGTATTACGTTCGTGCATAATTACATATCATAGTAGCTTTCTAAAAATGCTTAAGTACCATTCAAATAGCTACATAAATTAGCACGAATCAGAAGAATCAAAGAGAAATGACGATTTGTATACCGATAGAAGATTTACAAAAGCAACTTTCTCAGAGAAAATCGTCTATTTATATAGTTTGACTGTAGCACTCGCTTTCGCAAAGGATGTATCTAGAATTTGTAAGAAAGAAAAAAATCATTGTACACACCTCGAAATTGGCAGGCATGACCGACAACGGCGCTCGGTACCTCGGTAACTTGAATAAGGCTGCTGTTGTAGACCTTAGCAACGAGTGGTCCTGCCGGTAGTTTCTGCCCGGCTATGCTTACTTCAACCAAGTGGCTACCAACTTCCTGGGGTGTGAATGACACCCGAAACTCGCCGGTACGACTGGGTTCTTCATCGATGCGTGCACCTATTTGACGCTTCGATGGTGCTGTAACGATACACGATTCCCGTGTTTATGAATGTCTGTGTGTTACGAACGCGCCATAAATCCTATTCTCATCTCACAGTTTCACTTACTCAGAATTTGTACTTGAATCTCGTTGCTGCTAAAACCGAGGGCCGAGAGCTCGAAGACGGCAGGACTACCAGCTGGGACAAGCCTAACCGAATCCCCGACGACCGACATCTTGGGGCTCGGCATTATGCCGACCTTCCACGGTGATCCTGAAATATGTAGGTTCCGTTAGCTTTTGCGGTTTAATATGTTTACATTCCATGCTCACTGAATCTGTAACTGAATTTACAGATTTCATCGACCAAGTAGAAACTAAGCTGACAATTCTATCATTCTTCAAAACTTGTATTTTCATCAAAATTCATGATATTTTCACTATTCGGAAAAAATCAATTGATTAATAGCGTTCAGTCGAGGAATCGATTATTTTTTTCGAAAAATATATTTACAGACATATAAACTCTTAGTTTATTTATTATAGTTTCAACTAATGGTATAATCATAATGGCATAATCATACGCTTTAAAATTTCATAATCGTGAAGTGCATTTAAAGAACCTAATTCCGTAAGCGCGATCGACAGGTTATCTCACTGTACTACCCACGGTCAACTTAATACGAGCGTGTATTTTCGACGAATTTCGTATAGTTATGCCGCGCATCTACCAATAGATATGAGAGAGCGAGAGAGAGAGAGAGAGAAGTCCTCCTTCTCCAGAACTAGCTCTCGGAACGACCACCTGCCAGTCAAACTCATTCAACCGAGTAAGGTCCTATGATACTATATCAATTTTTATTATATGTTTCAATCTACCAACTTTTACAATTCGATTTTATCAATTTTATCATTTTTATCTTAAATGCAGAGTTACATTAATTTAATTATCTAATTAAAATCATTTTTCGAGTACGTCAGTAACTAGCGTTACGGCATAAACAGTGGTAACTAAAACATTATACCATTTCTATTTCACAAGAACAAAAGTGTTTAATCATATCTTCCGATTGTAAAACGTACCGAAGAAAAAGAGTCGTAACGAAAGATCGATAATTCGGTTCTCCGTATCGACTTAGTATAATAAAAATATCCGTCACTGTTGTATCAAAGCTACATGTGCCAGTTCGATGAATGCAAAACTCAAATGTGCATTTACATTCCCGACTCGATTGTCATTTATCGACCGCTATGAGAACGGATTGAACAATTTAACCAGAAAAGGAAATTATGGCTTTATTTGTAAACTCTATAGATTGAACTTGTGCATGCATTTTAAGTTATTCGCTATAATTTGCAAATGGGCAAAATAATCTTGAATAAGTTTGTGAGTTTCCATTTCATCGAAAACCTCAGTACAACAAACTGATATATGACTCAAAAAATCGGACGTTTGGAGAACCGTTATAGACAGCTATATTAATGACATGCTAATGTCAGCTGGAACGAAAGAGTGTAGAAGAATGTGAGCAAGATGTGACGAGCATGTATTACATTTTAATCGTCTGCACGTCCAACAAAATGTAGATTTGAAAAACCTGCCTAAATAGACTTGTAAAAAGTGCCTTGATTTCACACATTTCACTGTTTTCCGGGCACTTGGCTCCGCTTCGCATTTCTCAATATGGCATTATACTGTACAGCAGAGTATAGTTTCATAATTCGTGGTGTAAGTGTATCCTCATTTTCCAAAAATACCTCAGAAGCCTCGTAAATGAAAATCTGGCAAAGCGACGTCAAGTCGCTGCCGTTGAACCGGTCTCGAGAACAGAACCGGCAAAGGTGTGTCCAATTCCACTACGAAGTATGTCATACACGCATACAAGCTTCACAATACTTCTCGCACAGCACATCGTGAGAAAATCGAAAGATCTCGTGCGTATATCAGGATATAGCGCGGAAAAGCTAGACCGATTCGCAAATTTTTGCTAAGTAATGCACTTCTCTCGACCAATCGTAGATCAGACCGGTCACATTCTGCGAGAGAGAGAGAGAGAGAGAGAGAGAGAGAGAGAGAGAGAGAAGAGGAAGAAAAGAGAAAAAAAACTATCGGTGTAGCGTAATGTACCTTGACGATCACCAGCCAGCAGTTTTGCCGGACCCAAGACCCACGCACTAGCTGAAAATAAAAATGAAAAACGAACGCGAGAGCGACGAACGTAGAAAGAAAAAATACGATTTAAAAGGGGGATTGCGTTCTCCGAGGAGGCAACGGCGCGTCGAAATGCAGATTACTGCGGGGCATTATAAAACGTCGTCGTCGAGAAGAACTGTGAAGCGCGGCGCGCGGGATCGGCTGTAACGTCAGCAGATCGCGATTTTCTCGCTCCACCGAGAGCGACGTGTTATAGACTGGTAACCGCTAGCCGAGAGAGCCTGCGATGCCGGAGAGGCCTTAACCGCCACCTCCAGAGATTATCGAAGAGAGAGAGAGAGAGGGGCCCAAGAGCTCAGGGACGGAACGAGCGGAGGCGGATCCCTGAACGTTGATCATAACTTGCATCCTTGGCATGTACATTCGGTTTCTTTATTTTTCCAACATATTGTTATAGAGTAGTGCACAAGGTTTATAGTTAATTATTTTATTGTTACTCTAGTGTCATCGAATAATCGTCAAGTTCATTTAATGTATATGATCGAAATTGGGCAATGAAAGCCACGGCGTAAGCTTGGATATTAATCGAAGAGTATTTGCACGAGAGTGTGTTAGAGAGAGAGAGAGAGAGAGAGAGAGAGAGAGAGAGAGAGAAGACGTGCAGTGGAATTCCGATACAACCGTTGAGTGCAAAATTGCACAGAGGGATAATCGTAGGATAGAGTACAGAGGAATGTCGCATCGCATGTGTATGTGCTACTCTATGGAGACATACGTGTACACACCCAGCTAACTATGCGACTATCATAGAACGATGTTCGATTATTAGTGAAAGCGTGCTAGTAGGCTAGTAATAGTTTGAGTCTCGAAATATACATATATAGTCTTAGTAAATTTTTGCCTAATTACTTAGTCTTTTCCCCTGCATTTCTTGGTAAGGAGTTCTATTATTGTACCTAAAAAATATCGCTCATATAGCATAAAAAAGTAGACGGTGACATAATAATTCTATACATCATATAGAAGAGAGACATCGACAACAGAGTGAAATTCAAAGGAACTTGCAAGCCTACGACTCTGCTTTCCCGCACAACGCATCTATGCCAGTGACTCTCAAATACCGAGTTTTCCTCTTTTGGCATCCAGTTCTACTTGTGGCCAAGTTTCTTGCTCCCGGCTCCCCACTCTCTCGCGCTATCTCTCATTCCTTCGCGCTCTCGCAGCTTACAGTCTCACAGGAACAGCGTAGGTATACGAAGGTGTATAATATATGAAAAGGTTCACAAGCATACGCACTCACACACTGCACCATTCATGGGCTCGTTCGATCTCTCTTTTTCTCTTTCATTCCATCGCAGACGCGCGCGCGCGCGCGCTGTGCGACCGTGCCTACTTTTCATCACAATAAGCGCGTGCGACTTTGGAAAACTGTGTCTTCGTGGAAACCGATTAATCGGCTCGTGACTATTGCATGCAAAGTATTGCTTCCCTCGTGGTTTAATAATATTTAAATGAGCCGTTTTCCTTACTTTTTCTTATCGGCGAAAAACTGGATCTATAAAGGAGTCTTATGCATAAATTCGGTTTACATGCGTAAAAACTAGACACAACTCACTCCTTTATTAATATTTCAATTTAACTTTGTAATACGCTGTAACTTTTTTTAATTCAATATGGGGATAGTCTCGAAGTTTACAGCTTACGAACTTCCTAAATAAGAATTTTTTTCTTCAAGATAAACTTAGAGCTACCAAACCCATATGCGTATCCACTAAATGCCGTACTGTAAAAAGATATAGTGCACATTTTACAAAGTCTACACTTCCTTCTTTCACCTTTCACGAAGTAAAACTTTGTATGCCATTTTTGTCTGACTGAAGTAAACAGAAATGGACCGTGGATAACTGTTATGAGTTTGTATACAATAAATTAAATATTCCAAAATTCATCAACGCTTACAACTTATCTATTTACATACGTATACATACAAATAGATTTGTATAAACGTCCAATAACTTTTATGTAGTCTCCAAAGTATTAGGTAATATTCTTTTATATTTTGAGGTTTATACCTAGCAAGTACAGAATATTAACGATCAAACAACATTACGGTGGACGCGTTTCCTAACTCTCAAGACTTGCATGAGATTTAATCTTTTTGTTTGATAAGCCGTTCAGTTTTTAAGCCAAAATCATTTACTTTAATACATCTCAATAAAGGAAACGCGAAGGAATAGCGCGAAACAAGCAAATAGGTTGTCGCGATCAGCTGTGTGGAAGATGCTTTACCTCAAAAGATTCAGGTCAATGGAACAATAAACAAGCGCGCGCGCGTGAAATCGCACGCGTCAATGACCCTCGGTCTGCACCAACTTAATTCTTTCCCATCGCCTTAGAAAAATCTAGATTTTTACATGGCTCATAAAAAATAATGCCGACGAATAAATGTAAAATAAAGTTACGTAAGAACAATAACGCATTTGAATTATTAGTGTGCAGCAGACTATATGCGAGAGTCAAAAGAGAAACCTACCGGGTACAGACTCGCCGTTGAAAGTCATCTCAACCAAGTGTGTGACAGCCTCGTGGGGAACAAATGATGCTAAAAATCGTTGACTGCTAAGCGTCCTCACAAAACTTGTCACGTGTCCACCATTCACAAGTATCTCCAAATTACCAGATCCAGCTCTCGACCCATCGACTGTGAAGTATACAATAATTTAATACACTCAAAATATAACTATCAAAATATTTTGTACATATAAATGGGGTCTTTAAAATTTGATAATTAACAAAAACGTCTAAAAAAATATCTTGACATTTTGAAATGTTTATAGTTAACAGAACTACTCTAAAATTTAACACAATTAACTTTTAAGAATACTTTTAACTTTGTTCTCTTACTTTCAAATTCTACGGGCTCATTAACTACGCCATTAGGAATGCTTCCAACTTGAATAGCTTTAGAATTATATGCTTGAGACCTGCAGCATAAAAAGAATAACGTCAAATACCTTATTTCTTTGAAAATAAACCTTGATTGTTAGATTTTCTGAAAAACAAATATCTATTAGTTAAAATCGCAACTAATCGATTTTAAATGATTATATATCAAATCAAAATTTTTATAAACACTTATTCCTGTTATTTTTTGACATTGTAGTTTATACGTACTTATATATTATTCAATTATACTTATAGTATATTTAATATTCCATACAAAACAGACATACCTAAATGGTGAACCCTTGATATGTTTTCCATTGTAGAGGATTTGAATAGTATGTTCTCCAACTTGATCTGCAGTTACAGTGTAAGTTTGGCCTTGAAGAGTTGATTTTTGTACAGGAACGGGTCTGCCGTTTGGCCCTAAAGAATTTCGATATCGTATCATATTAATTCTCAAAAATGTATTTTATAACATGTAGAAATAATGTCCTAAAGTAATAACAAAAATTAGTTACCAGTAACTATAACGGCTATTTTGCTTGCTTCCAAACTACTGTCAAGTGTAAAGGACGTTGGTTTATGAACTGCCAGCATTTCTAACGCACTTCCAGACGCTAACCTGTCATGGCCAGATGAATTGCGCAAAAGTGAGGAATCACTATTAAGATATTGCTGCTTTTCTTGAACAGTTTTCGTCGTCGTCGTCGTTGACGTCGTCATCGTCGTAGCTGATTCTGCCGCCGCAGATCTACCCATCGAATCAGGAGTATCCAACCCTAACGTATTATGGATTTTATTCTTTAAGATTCCTCGAGAATTCGACATAGAGTCAGTATTAACTTTAGGCGAATAACTATACTCTGAACTAGAAAACTTTTTTAACGAAGAATAATTTGAAGATGAGTTTTGAGTATAATTTTCATTTGTGTGTCCATTAACGTTATTCGTGGTTGTCATCTTTGAATTATCGATAGTCAGAGAATCATTAGCAAGGTTCGCCAGAGATTCAAGACTATTGTAAGAAAGAAGCGATTTTGTCTTTGCTATTGCATCCCAAGAGTCACGCCTTGCTGTACCGCCAACCATTGATGAAACTGTAATGTAATCAAAGCGGTCGTGGAATTTTCTTACTTTAGAAGTATTTTAATGAAATATTGAAAGAATAAATATTTATAGCTATAATTAGTATCAATATTAAAGGAGAATGATTACCTTTGACATTACTACTCGTATCTATAATGCCATTTTCAGTCGATCCTCGTCGATTGCTATGAAATTTATTGTAATCTTGGTCTCCGGGTTTAGGACTCATACTGGGTGACTTAGCGCGATCATAAAAGTTCGAACTAGACCAAGTAGGTGATTTATTGTGTAGTTGATTGTACATATTAGTAGCATATGTATCCTTCCGATCGTTTATTAATGGTGGACTGTGCGAATTTTTAGTTGTGGAATGGTAATTATTCACTCTATCGAAAGTCTTATTGTAAGTACTCGTGTAAGAGGATGGTGAAGGACTCTTATATATCGGAGATCTCAAGACCATAGGAATAGAACCATTATCCGGGGTGTGAAGTCCATTTCTTTTTCGCTCCAAAGACATAATGTTAGATCTTTCTAAACTATTTGTATGCGATGATTCTCTGGAACGCCTAGAGCTTCGAGACGTCCCGACTCGAAGTGAAAAAGGCGAACCACGAACATCTGAACCATTAAAGTATATATAGACGCGATATTTGCCTAAATCGCGTGGCACAAACGAGACTCTATATTTCATATGCGATAACTCTTGAATGAAGTGCGGGACAGACTGTTTGTCATGGACGATATCAATGACAATATCACCAAGACCACCTGTACCGAGAGCGTCAACGATGAAGGCAAATGGCTGGCCTGGTATAGCACCATCCAAGTCATGTAGCTGTACGCCGTTAGGATCGAATACAAAACAGGTGAACGGTCCACCCTGTATGTGTGCGCCTTTGTGTGTAATAGCTATACTCCATTCTCCAGTTTCATCTGGTTGAAATGTAGCTACGTGTACTCCATCATTTTCCCTTACTGGACAGCTTAAAGCACGACCAGCCGGCGACCATGCCGTTACATTTATGCCCTCTTGACTAGTTCCTAGAAAATACACGATATTTGAATAATTTAATAAGCAAACCTATTTGACACCAAATTTTATGATATAACACCTACCATAGCTATTGACTAGAACTTCGACAATGGATCCTATTGCGCAGGGATCCATGCCTGGCGATTTGATTTTGGTAAGGGGAGGATGTACTCGAAAATGATAAGGGCATCCATTTAACAGTTCACCGTCGTTGTATACCATTAGCTTTAAATATTGTTACCAAAGATACATTACTACTAATAAATGAAGATGATTAAATAAACAACAATTACGTTAATCATTTTTTAATTAACTAATCACGTACTTTATGCATTCCAACTTCAGTAGGAACAAACTGTCCTTTTCCATAAGCTCCATTCCATGACAGTCTACATTCTGTGCAGCCGTTGGGACCGATTGCCTCGCCACGAACGTCTCTCGTATTAACCTCCTTGGATAATAATTCCAGTTTAAAGTAGGCCTTTGGAAAATATAAGAAAAAATAAATTATAAATCCATAGATGAAGAATATTAAAAAATTATATAATTCTAGATCTAGAATAAGATGACTCACTGGTTGGTGAACTCTTGCCGATGTACTATCGATATGTACAGCAACTTGTTCACTCACTTGCGGTCGAGGTTTGACCCACTGAAAATAAGCTGCATAGGCCATAACACCAAGATGTTCGACGTTTTGATCTGCCATGTCTTTTGCTTTTAACAATGGTTCTACTCCTAGTTTTTTACCTCCATCAATACCTACGAAAAAAAATCAAAATTTTGAAAAATATTTTCATTCTTTAATAATTAAAAAATATGTAATATAATGATAATATTATACAGTACCCATTTGTAAATTATGTTCCCACGATGATGGGTTCGTGTCAATTTTATCATAGGCTGGCGCAGGACCCCCCAAATTTCTAACAATACTACACAGAGCTCGGCCATCATTCCAATCAGTCTGCATAATTTTGTTAACAAGGATGGCATTGAAAAAATAATAAAAATTTTACATAACACGATAAGTAGCATTTATAACAATATAATCTATCGAATTATATTTGAAGAATTACAAATTTTGAATTCTATAAATTCAATAATTTAATTAAAGAGAATAACTCACTGTAAAATTTCTAACAGCACTGTATGGAAGTTGTGAATTGACCCATCGAAGTGTAGAGTGAAAACCAGGTGAACCGTCCTTCATAAAGTACGATAAATAGGTCATACCGGATAACTCGTCTAGGTATGGGGAAGCGAGATATTCAGGTTGGAGGACCATAGGGATGTCAAATTCTCGTTTCGATATTTCCATTGCTTTCCGACAATTGTAAACGCTTAAAAATAAAGTTATATTATGAAAATGTTCTTACTTCGAAATATACATAAAAAATAATAATAGTTGTTGTACACACCTGTCATTCGGATCAAGTTGACGCCAGTGCGGGAAGAGTCCTGGTTTGCAATAATTAAGTAACGCACTGAGATAAACTCCTGAATTCCAGTCCGTCGTGAAATTGTTCACTCGGCACTCAGGTAGAACAGCCTTACAAAAATACATAACGTTAACTTAAAGTACGGAAAAATGTTGATCTTGCTTTTGGTCTCGCGAAAATCAATATTTTCGTAGAAATCGATTTCTCGCCAGAAAATAATTTGAAATATTTGCTGTATGTACTGCGTGCACTAACCTTGAGCCAAGAAAGCATGAGTTTCCTCGGTGGGAATTTCGATTTGCCTATTTGGTATCTGACAATGAGTGACCATATTAAACCTAAAATCAGCTTAAGGTTACCGTTGACGATGTCGACATTGCCTTGTAATGAAAACGAAATCACCATAATTAGAAACGTTACGTTAATGTTAAATTAAAAAATATAGTCGGGAATTATAAATACTATAACAAATACGTATGACAAATAATATAAAATCGTTAGTATTTTTTAAATAATTTTTTCAGATCAATCCTCATCACTTTTTAATGCCCGTAAATAATTTGTCTTTATTTATGTCTTTATAATGTCCATACAGAATTTTAAGAGCTATAACCTTTTTTATAAATATGCTAAAAACTTATGTTGCAATATGAAAAAGGCTTACGCGTGCGACCTACAAGCGTTAAAATCTCTGTTTTGATATCATTCATTTAAAGTAGTCGTGCAAATTTCAGACTGGATAATTTATTTTCAGCAGTGAAGTTTTCTTCAAGTTACTGCTAAAATTACAGTTGTACTTTCATGCAGAAGGAGAGAGAGATAGAGAGATAGAGCGAGAGAGTGGACAACCTACGGTGCGTCATGCAATACTGCAATATACAATATACAATGCAACGCAATTTATACAATAGGAATAAGTAAGAAAGAAAATATGAGGTGTTTCGCAAGTGGTAACTTCCGGGCACACGCCGCTTAATGATACTTCCCAGAGAGAAAGAGAGAGAGAGAGAGAGAGAGAGAGGTGAGGATACTAGAAAAGAAATAAAAATAATCGAGAAAGGCAGGGACGATATACGAACTGGCGTTATATGCGTAATCGTTAATAGCATCGCCGATACTAATAACCGGTGCAGAGAACGCGATAATAGCTGAATCATAATTAGTATACGAATCGCTTAGGGGGAAAAACATGTATATTAAATTCCAACTGGTGGTTTTGAACTCACCAATATTAACGAGCTTGACCCCGTCAGCCTCAACGGCCTTGAGCGCAGATGAGACATTCTCGAGGTAGTGATGCTGGTTTACCGGGTTAGGATTCCACTTGGCCAGTCTCTTGCAAGTGAGTATTTCGACGAGGGCACAGAGTCTGGTTCCGTCTCGAAAATCATCCGACAAATCGAGTACCGGCCCACAATCCCTTCCTCTATCCGATTGTTTGAGATGCTCGTTTACCCAGTTCCTGAAAGTATTGGCTTGGATGTCGACCCAGAGATCTTCGTGTCCTTTGATCGGCATACCCTTGGCCGCGGTTCCTTCCGCTGAACGGGCTACTAAACCCACGAGCTCCGCCGGCTCGAGCCTGTCACTCTGTCCCTTTTCCTGCATGATCTCGCTCTATACACGATCTGCGGGCACACGTAAGAGGACACACACCATATAAGAGAAGCAGAAAGAGCTGCTGACTGGTATTGTACAACACACCGCGCCCACGTTATTTTAGCGCAAGCATAAGTATACGAGCATTCCGAGAGAGACGAAATACCTATTGACTACAGACTAGTGTGCCTGTATACTTTTAATTGCGAAGTTCAAGTTTAGCCCTTTAAAGACTTATATATTGATTATTCTGCTTGCACCTTTTCCTCGACGCGAGTACGCTTGTTTACCTATGATATGATATGTTATTGTATACGAGAGCGGCTATACTTCGACCCGTTGAGGTTGAGGCGCCGACGGCCGCCACTTCCACAGTCCGCACACAGCGACACAATTCGTTTCTTCATGGATAAGACTAGCTTACCATATATATATATATATGTGATCTGCTCAGTGTGAGTGTGAACGCTTGCTTTCTTGCTAATCTTGCTTACTGCTTTAAGTCTGCTGCTCCTACTCGGTTACTCTGCTTGCAGAAGAGATACAGAAAATGCACTGTACAACACTTCTTATACATAAGATGATAAAATCTACTCACGGCTGTATGCGCGAGTGTGCGCGAGTGTGCGCGAGTCTGTGTATAAGAGTTCATATAATATTCTCCAAGAGAAACTGTATGACCTACCAAAACATCATAGTAAATATGTAGCTGTGCCGAGAGAGAGCTGAGAGCGTGCGCCATACGCCATATCGCGAACGGCGCGGACGCGGAAAGTCTAGAATCGTACTAACTAGTAACTACTGACAAGGATCGCCTCAAAGAGTCGCAATCGCAACTCGCAACTCGCAACAGGTTGGCAGTTGAATCGTTGGATGCCGCCGAGTCGCCGAGTCGCCGAGTGCCGCGTGACGTGCGCGCGCGAACGAGCTGAACTGGCCAACCTCCGACGATCCCCACTCCCGCTCTTTGTCGAATAATGTACACACCTATACGAACATGCAAAACTATATATATATATATATTAACGCCCCCGCTTTTCGGACGGTTCTTGTAGATACTGGTTTCGTAAGGAATTTAAAAATTTTATATTTTATGGATTTTTCGAGAAAATTAATATACTGCATCTAAATAGCTGATGCCGAACATTCTGAAATATGAGTAACAAGTTTGATTAGTGTTGTTGAGTCGAAATGGATTGTCACATACATCGACACGGTGAAAGTACTTTCGAGATATATTACATACGTTTTTACAATAAAAATAGTCACGCGTCTTTTACGTGTATAAGCAGTCGAATTTACTGACTATGCAAATTAATTTTTCTTTTTTTACAACAGAAAACAGACTTTTACATTTTATTTCTTACGAGAATAAAATCATTTATGCGCATTGTCATAAATGTCGTCGGAGAAAATAATTATGCGTCTTCTCCTAAATATACATTACTCTAATGATTTTTATTTTGTTTTAACGCAATTGAAAATAAAATACAAAAAATATGCGTCGAATAAAAAGTTTATTTTCTGATTATTCATTTTAGAAACTTCTGCACTATTAATAATCTAAATTATTAGTTTATGAATTGTCAATATTCATAAAATTTAAAAAAATATTTATGTAAGACATGCAAAGATATTATATACCACACTCATACTTCTCCTAGGTACTATAAGTATAATCAGTTCGTAACAATTCATACAATTATATGTATAAAAAGTCATACATTTTGTAAAATTTATTTTTAATTTTTTTAATATGTAAATTCAATTACAAAAAATGTCTACTATTATTTTTATATCCTTATAAAATGATAACAAACCTGCGCTCTGATGACGCATTTTTTATTTACATTAAACTCATAAAAAAATTAAAACATTATTTCATAAACACTATGGATGATTCACAGAATGTCTTGGACATGCATCAAGAGAATTCAATTACTTCTTCCAATACATAGAGTAAATAGGATAAATTATAATATGTTTATATTTCTTGTTGCTTTTGCTTATTTTCTAACAATTTAAATTTTGTACTCTGTAGTAGATTGTATGAGCCATATGTACAAAACTCGTTGGATGTGAACGGGAAGTAAAAAGCTCGAAATAGTGGATGCGACCTAAAAGTTAGATTAATCAATAGAAATATAGCACGTGTACGATTTATACATTATACATGAACTAAAAAATAATGCTATTTTATAATATAAATAAATGTTGAACTCACTTTGATGCATCTAAAAATTTAGCAGACTTTAAAATAGTAAAACGATCTAAATGTTTTGAGTAATTCGGTTCTAAAATAGTTTCCCTTCCTAGGTCTACATCCAATATAAAGTGGCATTTCTCAACATCGAACTAAAAGTTAAATTATTATATTCATAAAAATCTATCTAATCTTATAATAATTTTAAGGTAATTATCTGAACTTACGTATCTAGATGGCTCTTCCGTGTTTAAATCATTGAAATTTGGTTGAACAATACGCGTTGCATTTTCGTGATTTAAAAATGGTTGAGGCAATTGTCCCTTGAATTCAGATTTTAGATACTGCAATTTCCAACTAAAAAAAGAATAAGTAATTAGAGAAAGTAATTTTTTAATACATACAAACTTCTAATTCTTCTTTATTACTTATTGGATGGCAAAAAGAAACTACTTGGAAATCGATGCCACTCTTTGCCAACGCAAAAGTTGATGTTAATGTCTTTTGGAACTTGACCACTAACACCTAATTTATTAACTTCTGACATTATTTCTATAGGTGCACTGTAACCTGAATGAAATATGTAATTGAGATGATTAATTTATTGAATCTGATGAGTTACCCTGTAATCTACCTTTTAATTGCATTATTTACCTTTATACAGGGTATATGACCTAGATAACCCAAAGAAGCCAAATACTACTATTGCGGTTACCATGATGTGTGTTGTATATTGTAAATAATGACTGGAAAGTGTTTTAGCTTTCCAAATTTTTGATCGTATAAAAAAATACAACTTCTGAATAACATCTACTGTAATAGCGCCATTCAAACAAATCAGAGGGTATATAGGAAAAAGAAAACGTTCTTCCTGAAATTATAAAATTACATTATAATCAAGGATTTTTTAAATAATAATTATAAATAAAAAAATAATACTTTACCTTATGAGGTTGAAAAAAGAAAACAATGACCCATAGATACATAGGAGCTAATGAATACCAATAAGGTAAACATAGATTATGTCGCGGTTTAGCAGGAACAAAATAATAATCTAAAAACTATGACAGTCAATTATTTATTAAACTATTTTATTCATAATAATGAATTATGATAAACTTTATTAGTCTTACCAAAAACATTGGAGTAACAAGAGAAGCTATAAATACAAAATTAAAATTTAGTATCCCATTAATTACGTAAAAACTGAATTTTTCAGTTCCATAAATATTTGGTCCATGAGAAGTAAAGACATTATACATTAGGATATTTAATGGTGCAATAACTAATTTTCCATAGTACATGGAGTCTATTGAAATCATAGGTATCATAATAACAGTAGCTGATATAAGAACCCATTTGCAGAAATTAATAAAATATTTTTTTCTGAATAACATTTCAACTGCAATAGGTACCCTGGAGAAAATAAAGTCTTTTATTTTTAAAATTATTATTACCAATAATTGGTACATGAATTATTAATTAAATACCCAAGTAATGCAGCAAAAGGCCAACCAAGTAATGCTGATATAGCTGTAGCAAAAATAGCTAATTCATATTTGCGCCCATACCATGCAGCTATAGCAATAGTACTAAAGTACCTGAGTAAAAAACAATATTTAGTTCAGAAAATGAAATTGTGCAGTAATAATAATAATTGAATAAAAATATTATATAAAAGAAAGCTTACATTGAAAAAGATGATGGTAAAAATGCAGCACTAGAAATAAACATTCCGCAACTTAAAATAAGAAAAGCAAGTGTCAGTCTTGCAATATGTATACCAAATTCTCTGCAAACATTCCTAAAAATGTAGTAGTATTATTAGAAACAAAAAATTTAATTTTAAAAATAAGTTAATATTTAATTGGATTGTCTAACTTGTAAAAGTAAACTTCTGATAAAGCACATACTGTGCATAGTAAAAAGCGTACAAAATAAAATATATGTATTGGGTTTGGGTCCAAAAAATAGCAGTATAACTTTGCAGGCACCATATGTATTAATAAATACATATAAGATCGAAGTGCGTATTCTGGACTGTATTCCCAAGTTTGCTGTCCATTTTTATAGAGAAGAAAGTGACTCTATAAAAAAATAAATAATTACTTAAAATTTAGTGCTAAGTAGGTATATGATAACAATAAACAAATACTTTTGTTACATGAGCAACATATATTACACTCACCGGTTCCCAGTAATTGTATGTTTCATCACAATCTGTTATATGAGTCCAAATGGCTGAACAAAATCTAACTAATAATAATATTTTAAAAGCAGTATCCCCACCAAGATATGTAAGTTTAATACTTTCTGACGTATTGACATGTTCTATTTTTTCTTGAGGCCTAAACAATAATGTACAATATAATAATTTATTTCACACGTGTACAATCATAACTAATGAGATCGTAATGCTTTCATGCTTACAACCATATTTCAACGAATTCATAAAGTAAAATGACTGAATAAACATGTAGCTGACTTTATTGAAATAGAAAAGTAAAAACGTACTTGTACACCTTTTTTCCTTCATCTCGCTTGGATATTTCCTTTTTGAAATTGACAATATTGCGTTGACGTTGTTTAGGTGCCATGTGATTTAGTTTTCGATTATAAATTTAAGAGCAAGATAAAGGAGCTAACCTAAAGTGCTTGCTCCCAATGTAAAATATTTGTTACTTTAGAATTATTTCAATTTTTTCGGTTAACTATTTGATAAATTATTGAGATTGTACGGACACATCGAACCGGCAAAAGTCAAAATCAACGACCCAGCAATATATGATCAGCTGATCTGCTAATAGCCGACCAATCGAACCAGCGCAAACTCAAATCGACGTCTCGGACAATCGAACTTTGGACTGCAATTATAATGCACGATTCTATAATAGCGCATTTATTATACCGGTACTAATAATAATATATATTACATATATTTAATATCATTTCCTTGAGGTGAAAAAAATGTAATTTATTATAAAATTGAAAATTTTATAATAATTTTCTAATAGTCGTCCAAATTGGTCATAATATTCTCATTAGCTTGAAAATCGTCTATTATTTATTTTACTAAGAATATAATATCGTTAAGGGTATGAAAAAATCCCTCATAATGATTCGAACCTGCTTTTTTTGCAAATTCTGTTTTAAGTGACATTCTAACTTTCTAACCTCATCTTTTTCAAACGGCGCGCACGAAAGAAGACCAATTGACCAATGAGCGCGAGGCGAGGCAGCATAAGCACATTTCTGCGCATGCCCCAAAATTCAGTACACACGATACGAAATACGAACAACAGGACTCTACCAGGTACCTCTACAGTGTAGAGTCTACACTGGCTGATTGGCTCACAGTGTGCCCTGTGTGCCTGTGCACAGTAGTGAGCAGTGAGTCACTCGCTATCTCACCACTCACCAGCCTGAGTCTCTCAGATACAAGCAGAGGTTTTTATACGCGCGAACTCTTTTTTGTTTTTATTTACATTTGATAAGTTGAAAGATGCTGGATCGCGCGTCAACTATACTTCATTCAATGTAATACAAGAAATTGGAGTCAGAATTACGAATCTCGTACGTTATCAAATTGCACGATGGCTCAAGCACAAATCGATTGTTGTAAATCGGACGGCAGCAATAATTCAAGCAATCAAGAAAGTAGCAAATGTGTAGACGAACATGATGGTACAAGTCTTGGTGTAATTACTTATTCTTAACCTTGATGATTTTCGAATTGACAAACAAATTTTTCTTAAATTTCCATAGCCACAGTTTCTGGAATACCTGAATGTGCTGTATGCCTTCAAATTTGTATTCATCCAGCTCGTTTACCATGCAATCATGTTTTTTGTTACCTCTGCGTAAAAGGAGTTGCAAACCAAAGCAAGCGTTGCCCTATGTGTCGACAAGAAATACCAGCAGATTTTTTGGAACGTCCACAACTAGTAGATTTAGATCAAGCTCAGCAGAAGGAAGCTGTAGAAACTGAAGAATCGCACGAGGAGTATCAGTGGTTCTATGAGGGGAGAAATGGTAATTTCAATTTGTATAATTATATAACTTTAAAAATTATACATAAAAATTTCAAGTCTAAACAATGTTTCCAATTTCATGTAGTTCAATGCAATCAAAATAATAAAAATACTAACTTCATTTTGCAGTTAATAACATAATAATATTATAACATTTATAGGTTGGTGGAAATATGATCTTAGAACTAACATAATTCTTGAAACTGTTTATGAAATGGGAGAAAGTCAATATGAAATTACAATATGTGGCACACTTTATATTATTGATTTCCAACAAAATTGTCAATATAAAAAGTACCATCCAAGTCATAAACGACAAATAAAACGAGATCATAAAGATGTTCCTTGCAAAGGAGTTGCTGGCATTAGATAAAATCTTTCAATGAAATAATAATTCTTATTTTTTTATATTTAAATATTTTTGTACTTCTAACGATGATGATATTAATATTGTACTGATACTAATTTAATTAAAGAATCATTATTTTACATATTAAACAAAAAGTATAATTACTTTTATATTATAAAAATACTTATCAAAGAAGTAAGCTTTCTAAAATGATAATAACAAAAAATAACAATACAATTAAAAATTAGTTTATGTCTAACATCCTTTTGTTTATAAAACTTAATAAATGCGTTTTTATTTATGTAATGTTTTTTTTAATCCACTGTTTAACTGAAAAGATAATTATAAAGTTATCAAATAAATAAAAATTGTTTGAATCTTCTTTTTTAGTATTGCAATTAATGAAATTTCAAATAAAATTTGACATAAAATGTTATATTCAATTTTATGCAAAACAGGTTGGTGGCAATATGACCAGAGAACCAGCTTAGAATTAGAAACTGCTTATAAACAAGGAAAACGATCATGTGAGCTTCTTATTGCTGGCTTCTTGTATATAGCTGACTTTAGTTCAATGCTTCAATTAAGACGCAATGATCATGCAAGGAGGCGTCGTATAAAACGAGATCTTTATAACGCACCTAAAAAAGGTGTAGCAGGGTTGAGATTAAATAATCAACCACTTCGAGAGCAAGAAGAGTCACAGCAGCAAAACCTGGTCAGAGAAATACGTGGAGCTGAAAGGCCTATAAGTCCTGCAAGTGATAATACAGGTAATATGTATTTGTATTAATGTTAGCTTGCCATATATTAAGCAGTTTAGTAAACAAATTAAATTATTGCAATAACTAGGAGATGGTAACAACACTCCCATACCTCCAAGCAATACTCCCCAGACACCAGCCGGAGGAACAGCTAGTGGAGATGCTACACCTTTAAGTGCTACAAGACTATTGGATCATCAACGTCAGGATTCTTTACATCAGGTTTTAGAACAAATGCGGTCTTTAGTATTAAGAGAAACAATTTCATCTAATAATTCACAGGATTTACCAGAGACCATCGACAATCATTCATTTTCAGATCATTCATTATTACCCTGGTTACATCAGACGTCGACAAACACAACATATTCGTCAGATGAAGAGCATGCTTAAGAGTGTCATTAGTTGCATTGATCTTACAGAAGAGAAGCTCATTAAAGGAGAGATATAAGCGTATTAAAGTAAAGTGAAATATTTCATGGATAAGTGGATGTTAATATAATTGTCATGGTTGTTTATCATGATAGTATTTCATAAATATATTTATGTGTTCATATAAAGTCGTTACAATAATGGGTACTGTTCAGTCACAAACTACAAAGTTTACATTACTCGTCGCAATTTTTAAATCCAGAATTAATTTGTCAATATCTTTTTCTTGTTAACAATATTTATCATATGTTTTGGAAATAATATTTGTTTCTCTCAGGATTTTTACATCTAAAGAATAATTTATGATTTAGCTATGAGTAATTTAATAAAATACCTGCGTCAAAAAATGGAAAGTACTTTATAAATAAATTATATTCTTGCTGAATAATTTAAGACTTTTACGCAGTACCTAATAACTATAATTTATTAGTATAAAATATTTAGTTAATAAGATATTTTTTAACTGAAAATTTACATGTGTTTTAAATTTAAAATTGTTTTTATACTCTTACTGATTAATAAATAAAATCAGAAGAACTAGAAAATTGGATTACTGTTTAAAGAATTCATTGTGCAATTAATTAATAAGAGAACATTTTCCCAAATGAAAAGTAATAATCAAAAGTAAACCTTTGATTATTATAAATTATATAAATTATGATAATGATACAAAACAGATAATTAAATGATGAACTTGAAATTATATTTTTTATATTAAAATAGTATATATAGAAACAAGTACATAAAATTGTATGCTGAAGGTTTTATATACTTGTTTCTAAATATACTATTTTAATATAAAAAATATAATTTCAAGTTTATCAATTTATATGATGTATTTGCATACATCATATTGCAGTTGTAAACAATGTCTTCTATTTAGGAATTCTGTAAGAGCATACAATGTTGAAATATTTTTTGAACAACATTAACAAAGTACAATTACATGTGAACTTCATGAAAAATAATATTAAAAAGAATAAGTTACTATTTTACTATGTATATGAGAATTTTAATAATTACATATTAATAAAAATACAGTTCTTTATACTAAAAACTGTTTCATTTAGTGTTAGAACATTGTTTCAATTACAACACTTATAGACTGCTCTTAAAAGTATGTAATGTAATATTTTTCTATATCAAAGATAGCATTTTTTAAGTCATAACTGTCGAGTATTATGCAGTTCGTTGAAGAAGATGAAGAATTATAAAAAAAAAATTTTTTTTTTAAATTATACTATGTACTCACCATTAAGAAGTTACAACAAATCTAAATAGTTATGACAATAAAATTAAAATACTAGAATTTTATAAATACCTGTGTTTTCTTATGCAAACTATCTTTCTCTTGCAGATTGATTTCAGTTATTCAATTGTGATTATCTGGTGTAATTTTCAATAGTATAGTATAACCATGAAAACATTTCCGTTATTATAGAATTGAATGTAAATGCTCAATAAAAAAACATCATGTTTAAAGAAAAACTTTTAACAGGATTAAAGGTCAAACATTGAAATTAAAAGTCTAAATTTGTGTAAATTAACAAGTACTTTTGATATATTTTTATTGTACAAATTGTTTTCATCATGTAACAATAACAGTCTTAATTTCTATAGTACAAAAATATATGACGAACAAATTTGTTTCAACATTCTCATGCATTCATACAATTTATGAGTTTTTAACAAAATAGTTTTTTATACCATGTGAATTCTATTTTATATCTACATCATTATGAGAACTAGTCATTGAATTATTTGATATTATCTTAAACATTTATATTATAGTATATGCATAGCAAAGTATCAACCAATGAAATGAATATATATTGTTTAAAGTATAAACATTATAAAGTAAATATAAAAACATGTCTACATATATCTCATAAGCTGCTTATGTATGTGTAAGCATATATATTTACTCAAGAGTACATTAGATAAAAATTTTATTTTATCTACATTGATATTCTATTATGTAAATTAATTTTAATAACTTTGATAAAAATATTATTGCACCAATTAATTATTGCCTAACTTCACAAGTTAAATATATGTTTATAAAACTCCCGATTGATCCATAATTATAAATCGTTTTACTCAAATTTAAAGAATATACGAAGTAAGTTAATTTATAAATAAAATTAAAGCAGTTAATTTGACTTTGGTACTTCAGTAAAATTAAATGTTATACCCTTTATCTTTTTTTTTGCGATGTACTAATATCAAGATCACAAAAAGAATTTTGACTTTGTACTACTAAATTTTTTTTATGAGCAATTTGCAGCAGTGATATAAATGACAAACCAGGACTGAGTGATTTAGCAGTAGATTGAGGTAAAAATTGAGGTAACTGCTGATATATTTCACTAAATCTTATATTTTCATTCTTGTTTTCAATTTTTTGCAAAATTTCTTCAGTTGCTTTATTGATTTTGCGCATATCAATTTTTTTTGCTCTTTGGGAGTAAGGTATAAAAATTTTGGGAACTATTGATGGTAAAGTGACTAGATTATCTCCCATAAAATTTTCGTTCCTAGATATTTCTAATGCATCATTACTGCCTTCAAGTTGTTGGGTAAAATCATGCTCACCACTAATATCTGAATCAAATGAAATTCCACAATCAATCTTGGATAAGTCTAGACTGTTACCGAGATCCAAATCATCTTGGTCTCTGATGCTATTATTTTGCCCATCTCTTATCCCACTTTCAGATATTTTGTTTGCTTCTCCAGGTTTCAGGATATATTCATAAAATTTTTTATTATCCTGATCATCTAAGTTGGAAGGAAATTCATTTTTTTCTGCTGACCATTCAGCAGCATTAACATTTGCTTTCTTTCTTGTAATGTATTTTCTTGTACAAATGAATTCTTTTAAATTTCTTGAGTATGATAAGCAACCACTTTTGTTCCTTTTTTTAGCCACAGACTTGCCTGCTTTTGAATTTTTCAGAACTTTGACTTTCCAATGCGATGCTCCAGTGCAATCAAGCTTACTATTGAGTTCCATGTATGAATATTCACAGCTACCATTTGGATTATTTTTAATGATATCTTGGAAATCGATTATGTTCTCAACATTTTGTATGTTTTGTCCTATACTATTAGAGTTTTCAATCACATCACTGTAGTTCATGACTATATTATTAACCCTATCATTATAGTTTGGATCATCAAGATTGAAGTGAAACTCACAATTTTCATCTTCATCCATAGAGCTTGCAGACTTTTGGTCAAGATCCAACTCATCCTTTGGTAACCATCCAAGAAATTTAAAACCTGCATATGAAGGACATAAATGATCTGCTGTAAAGTCATCTACAAGGGCTGTTAATGCTTTAGTTATATTATATTTATCTGACGGCAGTCTATCAAGAAGAACATCCTTGTACAAATTCAAAGCAATACCCTGATTAGCATGGCATGGAAGACTAGCTTGAAAGAGCATGTCTGATGTTTGTATATCATTCTGAGTGTTTATAAGACTTAATGGATTGTAGGTATTTAAGTTACCTTTTAACGATTCTACAGAGGAAAAAATATGATAATTTTTTTTTTTCCTTTTCCTTTGGCGCTCACTCTGTATGTTATCATTATCACTGTATTCATATCCACGTTTCTCTCCCCTTTCTACGTGACCAACAACTTTCATCAGATCCAAGTGCACTTTATCAACTCTATACCCATATATTTTACTACTAGCATCCAAACAAGCACTAGCCATTTGCAAATTCGACAGACGATCATCCTGCTTGGTAAGTGAATAGTTTAGGAAGTCTATTAAATGCAACTGAAATGCATTCTTTTCACTAATTTTGTTCTCAGCACTGAGCTTGAGACATTGCATGATTTGGTCGTAAAGCTTGAGGCTAGATAAATTCGGAAATTTTGAAAAATAAGAAGAGGACTTGTGACTCCAGATAGACGACGAAAAGCTCTGCTCCCTCCTGGCCATTCTCTCCGTCTCGTCATCGTTCTCCTCGAGCTCGTGATTGTCTCGCTGGGACGGTCCTTGCATGATCCCATGAGACCACTTTCGTCTTATCACTGATACCTCTTGCAAAATGCAGAGACGTGTGCACCGTATTAATCAAAAGTAATAAGCAGAAGCCGGCTGCAATAAATACTTCAACTCCTAAAGCTGTACTCTAGAAGACACAGAGAGAGAGAGAGAGAGAGAGAGAGAGAGATACTATGTTATACTGATAAGAAACACACTGTAAAGTTTAAACCGCACTGGATTTGTTGTTATTCCTGTTTGCGATCAGCTGCCGATTGGACTTTCGCACATCACGCTCAAAAGATATATTTTATATAGGATTCGCGGCGCTTGCGCGGCTGTAGCTTGAAAAAGGCCATAATAAAATAGATATAATAATAATGACGATATCGATTTGATACCGCACAGTCGGCACAGTAGTAGCCGCCGCAAGCGGCATATATCGCGCATGGTCATGTATTATACATTGTATGAGTAATACACCTTCTTGACATATTTGGTCTCTCTCCCCTTCTCTCTTTTTCTCACTCGTCCACGCCTCTATCCGTCTCGGTTCTCGGTACAGTTTGCTCTTTCGCAGTCCAAAATTTCCACCTCTTTTTCATTCTCAATTAATCTTTCAATCAACTCTCCACAGTGGAAACTCCGCTTGACACTCATTGATATAGTTGTTTTTTACAGGTAGCCGCAGCTAACGCGGTAATAGCATTTTAAAAAACCTTAAGGTGATTTTTATTATTATTTCTCCGAATATCACTGGCCTAAAAAACAGAATAGATGTTTGTTTGGGTTATACTGGTATACATACATCTATAATATACCACGTGCTTGCGACCACTATCGGCACTACTGTTTTACGTTGTACCATCATATCATTGAAACTTGCTGATTCTATTTTGTTATCTTACTTTTTCCGGCCTTTGCTTTTTATTTTTTAATAATGTTGTTATTTTAAAAATTATGATTTGTATATTGGACGTAATATTTCATATTTTCTATTGTAAGTCTTACTACTTAAAAAATAACTATCTTCTTGTTAGGTAAACTTCTTTTACCAAGTCTTTTAACTCATGGGACTATAATCAGTTTCTATTCAATAATAGATGGGTCAACGAGATACACCACCATCTTCTCCTTATATGGAGGAGTTCATCGAAGAGATTGACGATGATATGGATGGAATTGCGGACGGAGAAATTGAAATATTGGAATCTTATGCAGTTGAAGAAAATGATGACGAAGGCAGTGAACAAATGGGAGATGAAGAAACAGAACATACAATAGAAAGGGAAGATGCAACTTGTATTTTTGAAAAGCATACAGGTATAATAACATTTTTCTACCAATGTTCAATTTTACATTGAGTAATAGAACTAAATTGGTTTCTTAGCTTCTATTTTCTGTGGATCATTAAGCAAAGATGGAAAGTATGCAGTGACTGGAGGTGAAGATGATAAAGCTTATATTTGGAATGTAAAGTCAGGAGAAATAGTTATGGAATGTTTAGAGCATAAAGACAGTGTAATATTTGCTGATTTTAGTTATGATGATGCTTATCTAGCTACTGGAGATATGAATGGCATTATTCAAATACGTAAAACATTGGATAAGACTCTTGTTTGGGATTATAATATGGGTGATGCTACAGTGAGTTATACATATATGACTTGTAACAATTAATAATTATCAACTACGCTTAACATTTTTTTATATTCTTAAATACGGATAAGATTTTGTAATGATGTATTATTAACAATTAATAATTGTTTGTTTATAATGTAAAATTAGTAAACATCTATCATTTATTTTTAGTGGATGCAATGGCATCCAATGGCACATGTTTTACTTGCTGGATCTGTTGAAGGCGAAATCTATATGTGGAAAATACCCGATGGAGAATGTAAAATTATTCAAGGATTTGGAAATAGAGCTGAAACTGCATGTCTTATGCCAGATGGTAAAGAGATTCTTATTAATTAGCACTTTGGATACGAATATATTTAAATAAATTCTAAAATAAATTTCAGGAAAAAGACTTGCAGTAGGCTATGAAGATGGAGTTATTCGCGTTATAGATTTGAAAACTTGTTCAATAGCAATTACGATTTCATCTAATAATGGTCATAATGCTGCTATAACATCTCTTGATTGTCATGTAGATAATAATTTAATTTTATCAGCTGCCGTTGATGGAAAAACTATTGTCAGCTCTGCAAATACAGGCAAAGTATGCTAACAAACATTTACATTTATAAAAATCATTTGAAAAAGTATTAAAGTGAAATGCTTCTATTTTAGATAATATCTATTCTGCAAGATTTGAAAACTTGTAGTACCCAAGACGATGAGCAGGAAGCTGCTGGTTTTGATAATTCAAAGGGTAACTGGGTAGAAGCTGTAGTTTTCTTCAAAGATGCTAGTCAACAAATTGCCGCCACTGGCACTCTCAATGGGGACATCTTTATTTGGGATGTGACGAAAAAAGTAATGATTAAATATAAGTTAAAATATTTCATTCTAATAGCGAAAATTTTTTTTTACAGACACTAAGGCACAGGGTTGATCAAGGAAGTGGAGTGGCCAAGCTATTGTGGAAAGAAAATACATCATTATTATTTTCAGCTGGTCTGGATGGAATAATGAGATGCTTTGATGGTAGGTCAGGTGAATGTGTACATACATTCCTTGGCCACACAGAAGATATTCTTGACTTATGTATATCAAAGTAACTAATTAATTTTAATTTATTTATATATTCGTCATTCTCTGGCAGATTGGCCAGTCAAAAATATTTTATTCTTCAAAATACCTTTACAAAGGTCTCAGGTTGAGAATCATGTTATGTTTCTAACTGGAAATTTATATTTTATATAAACAAGTTCTGAGCTTCGTAGATACTTTTGTATTAATAAAAGTCATCTTCATGAATTTTTTCACGTTGACTCATGATCGAACCTTGTCAAAATTGAATTTGAAGACTTCGATGACTTAGAAGATCCTGCTGATACCTGAACTTTGACATCCTGTAACTTCAAGAACTTTCGTGAAAAAAGTCTCAAAAAATATTCATGAAGGTAGATACAGTGCCAAAGATCAGTTTTATAAAAATATTTTGAAGAAAAAAATATTTTTGACCGGTGAATCTGTCAGAGAATGATGCATACATTGTGGGGAATTCTTTGTGAAGAAGCTATCCTACTTCTCCAAAATTTGGAGCAACATAATAGACTCGTTGATACGTCATTTACTGAGATTCATAGTTTTCATGAGATATAAAGATATACAGGATTTCCTTTTAAAAATAACAAATTTTTCTCTCGGAAAACTATGAGCCCAAGTAAAAATATTTCAAGAATAAAAATGTCTTAGAATTGATCATCCTTTTTCACGATTTTCGAAATTTTTAAAAAATCCAAAATTACACATCATCATCATTTCGAAAAAAATTGTGAATATTCTTTTGTGGTTTTTTTGTAAAAGGCCTTACAGCAATCTAAATTGCACATTCATACCTACAATGTGACGAATCAACGAGTTCTGCTAGATCTGCAGGTTGCTCTAAATTTTAGACAAAGGGGAGGGGTTTACAAAAAGAATGCCCCATATATTTATATTTACTTATTTATTTAAATTTACTATTTTTAGAGATGGCAAGGTAGCATTAACAACTTCTGATGACACTACTGCTAGAATTTTTGAAATTCATGAGCTTTGATTGATTTGCCCAAACTTCCAAACTTTGTGAATTTGCAAGATACGAATCAGCCAAAAAGAAGTATTTCTAATTTTTCTAATCCACAAGTCTTGCAAATATTAGGACAATTTATATTAGTTTTTAATTTTTTTATGTGTGGATCGTTTATAAAGAATACTTATAAAAAGGACTGAGATTATGCAATATAATTTTCACATCTTATAACTGTCTGAGTTATTCAGAAATTCAAAAACAAAATAACTATTTTCTTAAAACATTCCTTTGATTATAAAAGGAAACAAAACCAGTAATCAATCCACTGTCAATTGTTATTGAACTTTACTTATATATTAATATGCTGATAGAGATTATGAAATATTGCAATTTCAAATTTTTACTGTTAAAATTCTATATTCCAGTTTTCTATTTAAAATTGTACAAGTTTACAAAAACATTTTTATAAATATAGTCTACATTATACACTGGTTGTATGTTTAAATAAATGAATACAGATAAGCAACAAAAAATGGTTTCATTCAATTATATAAAGATTATAATTAAATTTCAGTTTTAAACTATTTCAATAATGTGTATCAAAAATATAAATTTTAATTTCTTAACTTTTATTATTAACATACATGATGCTACTAAAAGTTTAGCATTCATGAGGTATTTTCTCTTTGAACCATTCCAAATCTAAATCAAATTTTTTATGTTGCCAAAGAAAATGAGTGGGACCATTTGCTTCGCCATGGTTAAAATCAAAAAGTGAACTAAACTCTATTGCTAAACTTGATTTAACAAGACCTATGCCACCTGTAATTTCTGGTCCAGGATGGTACACTCTTCCAGTGCGTGGACTCATGAAAATTTTATTTGGTTGAAATGGAAACTGAGACAAAGATAAATTAATATCAAAAAATTGCGCATGCAATAAAAAAATTAATACAATTTTTATAATGTATACCATTAATAATTCATGTGCATGATTGTAACTGAAATGATCTTCTTTTTCACCAGTTTCTTTATTTTCTTTTTGTAATATACTAGTGAAAACTATAGGAAGATCATCACACCTGACATAATTGCGCTCCTTTCCACATAATGAGAGGTAAGGAAATTCTGTATATCTGTGAGTTTTATTTTCTCTCAGCCTCTTGAAAAAAAATTGCAAAAACTTTGTATCTGAAATTTATATAAGATAATATCTTCAAGTGAATTCAAATCCATCTTGTTAATTCATACCTTTAAAACAAGAAGTGAAATTTTTTATCCGTGTATCATCTAAGAAAAGCTATAAATAATTTATTATTCTGCATTTTACTTGTATTTCTAAATAAAATATATGATAATTTATTGTTACCATTCCTTGATGGTCTATATAATAAAAATATTCTCTGATTTGTGATTCTGGACTTTGTCCTTGTACATAATTAGAAGCATAATATTGCGAAGTTTTATTTTGACAACTCCGAAAAGTAAGACTTGAATAGTTTTTTATAAAATAGTTCCGTATCAACATAATTATTTTATAAACTTGTATTATTAAGTAAGTAAACACCACGTTACACAAAACTCTGTAACTGATTACTTAATGCACTCTTTTCTAATATCAAATTAATTAGCTTCTAAAATAGAGACTACTAGGCCAGAATAACCACGAAAATCGAAAGATGGAGCACTAGTATAACCTAGAATTTTACCATTGCAGCAATAAGTGATCCTTGTATCATGTACAGTGTACATATCAGCATACAGTAATGTTTCAACTAAACAATTATTTTCCTCAACAGCTATTTGTAAACTTGCAAAAAAAAAAAAAAAATTATAATTACTTTAAAATCTTTTTTGATTTAGCATGATGGTATTGAATTCTATTATAAATTTCATAATGTTCAAAATTAAATAGTTTACATTTCTAAATACTCGTCAATTTTTTGCAAGTTTAAGTAGAATATCAAGTAAATGAGAAAAATGTAAATTATTCAAAAAATTAATTAGAATCTTTGACAGGAGATTTATAATGTACTAGTTAAAAAGTAGGTTTGTTGATTTTATTGTGTATTTTATTTTTGAAAATTATAAACAATTATTTTTTCGCTGGTTTTTTTGCGGGCTTCGTGGATTTTGCGGCTTTGGTCGTCTTAGCAACCTTGTCTTTTTTCGTGGACTTCTTCAACTTGAAGAATGCGTTCGTCCTCAAAATGTTACGAACACGTTTCGCCCTGCGAAGCTTGAATCTGTCAAAGTCACTAAGTTCCACTCGCTGCAACATTAATTATTATTATATATTTGTTAATACAATATCAATGTTATTCAAAACTATATCATCTTTAATTGTTTTGATTCTTACCTTCTTCTTAGCTTCAACTTTTTTGGCCCACATGGTCTGCGCCCACTTTTCATCGATCTTTTCAGTTTCCCATGCTTTGCGAACCACTCGGGTTGAGCCAGTGAATGGAAACTTGATACAGAATTTGGTTAAATGAATATCACTTAACCTCATCTGTCCTCGAGGAATTTGAGAAGCTGGTCCATCGACCAAAACCTGTAATAACATTTACTTCTTAGTTTTATTTCTAAGATTGCATTTTGAAATATGCGAATTTTAATGAATTTCAGTTCAAGTATTGGCTTCAGTTATGTATCAGCCGGCAATTCCTATCAAGAATAAAGGATCATCATTGTAATTTTATGCGATATAAAATTTGTAATTATATTTTAAGTTGTAAAAGTTAAAGGGAAGCTATATTTTAAATAAAGAATATAGATAAAAACTCACTCTGTTCTGATCGATGACATCAACAATGCTAACCAGTTTACCCTGGTATGGTCCATTGCTGACATAGGCAATGCGGCCTGTTTCCACAAACCTTTGGAAAGGCTAAAATAAAAATTTTATTTATTAAAGTCAATTAATACACAAGCTTAGATTTTTCAAAAGATTTTTACTTAATCCATTGCTCAAAATCAAAAACGTCCTTTGTCTACAGTATTAAAGTGTTGAGAAAATGACTAACCTACTAATATAGTATATGCATACAAATAAATAAAGTTACGACAGATTTAGCATTAACATGAAAACAAAACCATTTTGGATATATTCAACAATTTAAAAAAAAGGCTTGTATAAACAAAATTTGAGTTTAGATTCTAAGAAACATACCATGTGGTTTTGCTACGATTAAGAGGTTAAGATCAAAATGCAAAAAAATGAAAAAATCTACAATTTTTTGACAAAACGATTAATGAAATTAGAAATGTATTATTAATGACAATTCGAGAAAAAGAGTCCAAATTGTTATGAATTATTGTGTTAATAGTTTAAAGCGAGAAAATTTACCAAGAGCGCAGATGAGCGATGCACTTACCATGATCGCCGGAAGTGAAAGATCCGACTGGCTACGCGACCCCGGCGCTTCATCTACGTGAGCAAAGTGAGATACTACTCGCTAAAATCAGTTTCTTTTTGTAGTAATCGATTCACCGCTATTGTTGTTTTTAATAAAAAAAAAAATATTTTTAATTCTATGAATATTTTTTTTCTTACATATTACGGTTTTCAGTGGTATATAATGATTTTTTAACAGCGAATGAAAATTCGTATGATCAACGTCGTATTTCGTACAGAACATATAGCTGTGAATCAAGCCGAAATAGTTATATTTATGAATTGAGCGCGACATTCAAACATTGAAATTCTCTATATACTTATTTTAAGAATATTTATTATTAGAATAATATCTATATTCTACACGAATAATACAGTAATCAAATTGTGCATATTATTTCTATATACAGCTAATGAATATTCAATAATCTTTACATTATAATTGGGATAGTAAAAGTACAGCGCGAATTGGCGTTTTCAGGTGTGCTCTTGTGCTCTTTGCTTTGAATTGTCTTATTTATGTTGGTATTGCGTACACATATACGTCACGCAACACATGCACTGATGCACACAGCGACACAGTCGACACAGACTTGTGTCACACGCACACAAACACTCACGATTTCACGAATTGCGATGCTAACTGTAGACTTTTCACGTCATTTTCATGCGAGGTTCTTCTGCGTCTGTATATCTTCAATCATATTGCGCAGTGAAGCGAGGAAGAGAGAACAGCGAGAAAACATTTTTTCTTACACGTGTTTAATTGTTTGATATAACTCAAGTTATCGCAACAACATTGGAGGACATTAATTAGCTAAAATGTCGCGATTGGATCGTAAGTTTGCTCTTTTTTGTACCACTATTTGTTTGACCTTCTCTCTTAATTCTTTTTTCTTGCACTCCTTTAGACGAACTCGTTTTTTTTTCTATTCTGCTGAAATTTTAATTCCATTTTTTTCGATATTTCCTTCTGGAATTCAGTTGATTTGTACGACTTTTTATTATTTCAGATGTATTACAAAAACAACAACAACTAACGGAAAGATCAGTCATCAAATCAGTTGATCAACACCAGTCTCAAGTTCAAAGTTGTCACAGAATAGATCCAAATTGTCATCCAACATCTTGTCCAACTCCAATTCAGAGTAAAGTTTTTTTTAATCCAGATTTTCCTAGACAAAATTCGAAGATACACATAAATCCAGTGGCAAAAGCTAATATTCATCTGAACCCCAATCGGTTAATACAAACAAATACAAATCCTCAAGAACTACATCAAATTCCAAGAAATAATCCAAATACTATTAATCATCAATGTGTTCTAAGAAACACTCCAAATACTGTATATGTAAATCCAGCAGTTCTGAACCAATCAAGAATTCCATTAAATGTTCCAAATAGTAGTGTATCAGTACCACAAAATAAGATTTCAAACAACTGGCATTTTAACCCAGCTGTTTTAAAACAACAAAATATACCAAGCAGTGTTCCAATTCATATTAATCCAAAATTTGTTGCAAAACCAATAGTTGCTGAAACTTGCGAAGAAAATAAAGCTTTGCAACAAAATATTGTACAAAAGATAGTTACTGAAAGTGGACCAAGCTTCTGTATTGCAAATACTACTAATTGTGCAAGTAGTTCCTTACATAGTAAATTAAATTTACCTGCAACTTCTAATAAGAAAAATCGTGTTACATCTTGTGCTCCAATTTCTGTAAAAAAAATAATACCAAGTAGTCGTATTCTAAAGAAAAGTCCAAATTCAAGTTTAATATCTTTATCAAAAAGGAAACTTGTAAGGGTAAAAAGAAATTCATCAAATATCTCAATGACAATTACATCAAATTCAACACCATTGAAAAGGAAAATTTCATCTTCTGGGTTGCGAAAAACAAAAATTTCTCCAAAAAATAAAAATAAATTAATAAAAATAAATAACACAAAACTTATAAGAGCTGCAGATACACATGGTTGGTATAAGAAAGAGAATGTTATAATACACAATAATGGGTAAATATGAATTAAAATGCTACTAAATATTTCATTATGATAAATTAATCAATATCAAATAAACAAAAATATTTTTTCAGAAATAACAAAAAAGTTGCCTTAGTTGATGGCATTATGTACAGAATTTCTCGAAATAAAATTGTTCGTAGTAGTCCAATAAGTGTAACCACTGTCAAAAGTAAGTCTTGTTTTTTTTATATATTTTTTTATATTACTGTATTGAATGAAAATAATCTATTTTAGAGCAACGAACTACAACTCAAAGTTCTCAATTCATAACATCAAGGGGCGGTAAAACACTCTATAAAGTAGACAGTCGTCTTAAAAAAGTTAACAACAATTTACCAAAAATTAATGTATCTAATATTACTTCTGTTTCTCCTGTTAAAAATTACAAATCAAATGCAAGGTATAACTGAGTAAATAATTTTAGCTTTAAAATTGGTGGAAAAACATGCTTATGAAAAATGTTGTTACAGTAATAAGGTCAAACAGAGGAGTTTACAAATTTTGCGCAATAAAATGCGCAAAAACAACCAGCCATGTTTATTGTTTCAGAAATATGGCTACTGTAATAATCAACTTCAAGGAATTTGTTCTAAAGTACATGATAAGAAACAAGTTGCTGTTTGTAAAAAGTAATTTTTCGAATATTTTATAAATATTTAATTACTCAATTGTGATTTTTAAAATGTTTTAAAGATAATTTAAAAAAGTAGTTGAAAATGAGTCGATTGCACCGTTTTGAAAAACCATAGTTAAAAATTCTATTAAATAATTTATTTATTTTATGATTATCATAAAAATTCGAAAATCATGATTGAAGAAATATTTATTAGAATGCAACATTATCTAGCTATAATTTCTTTACTACTCATTAAACATATTTTAGTTTTCTTCAAGGGAAATGCCTATCCAATGATTGTTTATTATCTCATGATATTGGTCCACAAAAAATGCCCACTTGCAAGTTCTTCTTAGAAGGATTTTGTACTCGTGAAGGATGCCCGTACTTGCATGTTAAAGTTTCCTCAAAAAATCCAATATGCGTCGAATTTTTACGTGGCTATTGTTCCCGAGGTAATGAGGTAAGATACAAATTTTACTATTTGTATAATCCAATTTTAATTTCCATTAAAATTTCTATTTTTATCTTTAAGATGGATAACAGAAAATGTGTCTTATCCATATATATATTAAAGGAACATTCATGATTAATTTATTAAATTAAAAAACTTTAAATTCAGTTTTTATAAATCATTTTATAAATCATTTTAAACTTATGTTAAGTAACTTCATTTACAAAGATTTATTACTTTTATGGAAACTTAATTTATACCATAGAAAGAGTTTCATTTAAGAATATTAATTCCATGGCAAGCCATAATAACAAAAGTTATTGTAATATTCAGTTGACATGCAAGAAGCAAACCAAAAAAAATGAATACTTAATTTTTATTACTAATAAGTTGATCACTTATTTTCTCATCCAGTGTCAGAATCGTCATATTTACGCGTGTCCGGAATTTGACAGAACTGGCGCTTGCAGTAAAGGTAAGTCTTGTCCATATCCTCACAAATCACATTTGACAAAGACAAAAAGGCCTAGAGAAGGTTCGTGTCGTAAAAGCGTGACAGCCGCGAGATCGCCAGAATATTCATCTTCTACATCTGATATTAAAACTGGTACACGTTATTATGATCTCGGTCCTGTGTGTAATAGCGATACAGAAGATTTAAGTAAAGTAAGGGTAAGATTGCTTAAAAAAGTGAAATTGATGAGTGGAAAACCCTTAGATTCTAGCCAAGAAAATGATGCTAGTTCGGATACTAGTTTAGATTTTGAGGAGGAACCCATAAAAATGTGCAATAGAAAAAAACCCATGGGTCCAGCTGATCCCTTTATTCCGATTACTTAGTAATTATGAAGTGTTGATTCAAAAAGACTGTAATGAATTAACAATAATTCTTTTTGTATAAAAATTAAAACGTGATATTTTGTATAAGTATTGGGCTACTATAGCAGAAGATTTTAAGACTAAGGTTTATTTATAAACTATGATATGATATTCATTAATAATTAAAGAAATTATATTTTCAATCACGAGATCTTATAACAATACTTTATACTTAATTATTCGAAATATCTGTATTATTTTTTGTAATTAATATAGACTTAATATCAAAAACGTTTTAAAGTGTTCATCTTTAAGCTTAACAAAATTCAGTTTATTCTTGGCTGTAGAAACAAGAATCACATCACACCATACAGCACATTCTGTGAAGTAACATGCAAATTCACGGACAAATCCACAGTGATTTATTCATTTTACATACATTCTTAAGTACATAAATATATTTTTGAAACCAATGTATATAAATGTTATAAGTATAAATTCAAATAAATTATCTTTGAAATAAATAACTATTTTTTTTATTTACAATGTTGTTATTTTTTTATCGCAATCCTCATTAATTGTAATCTGCTTAATTCTTATTATAAACTTTAATAGTTTAAAAATAAGCTATCAATTATTTGTTTTTTTTTTATCATGGTACAAAAGTGTCCAATTAGTCTCATGATTATAAGCTAACAAAATTGAACAGTGTAACAATAAAGAAATACTGTCTTCATCAACCTGTGATGATATTAATAGCCATTGATCCAACCAAGTTTGCATGCTCTGTATTGACATGTTTACTGGGTTTAGACCTCGAAATGACAAAGCCTGAAATTAAAGTATTATTATAGTACAACATGTATACTTAATACCTGAGTAAATAAAATGTGACAATATTGAGAATTACCCATCTGATAGCATCAAATCGTAACTTAGTAACACCACCTTCTCGTTCAATTGCTGTATCCATTCGTTTGATCAGTAAACCTCTTTCCCAAAGTCTTCTTCTGTTTCTTAATCCAAATGTACTCATTCCATGGATTTTAAGTAACTCTTTCTGCAAAATAGCATTTGAATAAATGTTTAAAATTAATCACTTATAAACAAATTGTTAGATTGAAATATTTAAGTAAAGCTTACAATATGTTTCCTCTTTATGCAGTTTAAAGAATAGGGAGGACCTGAGAAAAGTTTTTTACAATAAAGTATATCACTGGTGGTTGGATGAGTTCCACTGCCCAAGCAACCAACAATGTTTTTAAACGTAGTTCGAGATTCTAAATCTTGAATACTTTTGACTTTGCTCTGCACACATCTTAGTAAAGGTTTATTATGCCGAAGACGTTTCTTCTGTTCTTTCAGCATAAAGTTTAACTTATCTTCAATAGACCAATAGTGTGATGTCAGAAGTATATGGGGGAAATAAAATGCTAAAGGAAAAATGATGTAATTGGTAAAGGGTACAGCCGATATCAACAGTACTGGGGAGATTTTTATCAAGTCTTTAGGAAACGTAAATGCTAATTGCAGCTCTTCTCTATTAAGAGTATCAATTCCAAAATGTCTAATCTTCTTGCGTACTTGCAAGTATAGCTTGAGATCTGTGTAAAATTCCTTACTACCGATGCTGAAGACTCTGTAGACGTGCATCGTCTTTGGAAAGTTCTTCTCCAGAATCTTCTCGTAGTTCTTGACATAGTCGACATAGCGGAATATCCAGTACTTTTTGAGCACTGTAACGCGAGAATTTTTGGAGCTTGAACCAGAAGCATTAGACTTGTCTTTTTCGGTATGACCTTTCTGAAAGGTTGTCGAGCTGGTAGGCGAGGATAGCGCGAGATTCCTTCGACATAGGAATCTCGAACTAATTCTGAACATATCACGTAACAATTATTTAAAAAAAAAACACTTCTAACAATAGTCGTGAAGGAGCGTTTTTCCTAGCAGAAGCATCTCTTGTCACTAGCTCTTAGGTTAGGTTCATGTTCGTTTTTTTCAAAGGATATTTGCGAAAAACGATCTTGACAAGTGTAAATAAATGAATAAAGAGTTCAAGAAGAATTTGATTGGATGATAGAGATATTAAAATGTTCGAATATTAGCAGACGTAAGACTTCGAGGCTTTCTGCTGATACTTCGTAGTTTGTCGTGCTATGAAATTCGGTCTTCGGAACAATAATAGACACAGACTGAGAGCTCAGGCTATTGGACGAGACCACATCCACGATACACGTGCTGCTTTTGCAGCCAATCACGACACGTGCTAAGCCACGTGCGCGTACATTCGCAGTGTGTCAACTGTTATATATTATTTATTATATACAATAAATATAGTATGTAATATAATATTATATACTATATATAATAGTGAAATATGAAACAGCGGAAACTCGGAGAACATCTATACTTCGTCAATTCGATGTTCCATTCCCTTAAACAAATGCCGAGAGTTAAAAGAATAACATTTATCTTTTTTATATACAGTAATATTTATATACGAGCTTACGAAATTCACTAATATTACTGTCATTTGTTGTAGAAACAATAAGACTGTTTTAATGGTGCGAAAATATCTTACATATCTTGCATACTAACATATCTGCCATAAATATACAACTCTTGTGCAAGTTAAAAAACATCTATAGACGAGTGTTGAAGCTGTCAGAAATATCAGATCGTAAAGAATTCACGAGGAAAATCATTACGTGCACGTCTTTTACGTATGATGATAACAAGTAATATCTTTCCAAGATCAGATTTTTACTCGACTCAAAGAATACAATTCGAAATCTCTAATAACTCCATTAAACATTCTTACACTTCTTGCGAATTTCCGCTAGATAAAGAAATAAGTTGACTTAATAAAAGCGACTTAATAAACAGCGAGCGAGTATACAGCTACATGATACTAAAATAATAATAGTAATAATCGCAACAATAATAATAGTAATAATCGTACTATATCGTAGAGCACATTTTTCGCTTAAGGACACATTGGGTCATATATTATACAGAATAATGTACACGGAGACCGAGGATTTGTCCGTTTGGCATATCCGTAATCCTGCATAGATCGATCCTGCGTAGTTGCAGTATAAACTCAACTATCATCTATTATTTGTGTAACTGTCCCCCGTCGCTTACATAGCTGCAGTAGGTACTGCACAGGTCAACTTGCCTTAAAGCTCCGATTTAACGATCCCCTTTTCGTGTTTTTGCCGTAATAGACTCATCTTTAACCGACCCTGGTTGATCCTACAATATTACGAAAATTATTGTCTTTTTAAATATACCTGTGCAAGCTACGAGCAGTATAGGTATATTTGTTCGTGTAGTCAGTTTGAGACCCTGATGCCCCTCGAGAGCAGCTCATTCGTATTCTTTTCTTAAGAATGAACATTGGTATAAGGCGAATTATATTAATAAATATAAATGTTCTTTTGCTATATGCACTATATACGCAAATCTTTATACATATTGTGTATATAATAGGTATAAACTCGTAGCCTTTTAAAATTCGCTCGTTCAATTCCAAACGTGAAAACGACCTTTTCTTTGCAACCTATGCGGTGCGCGTATGTAATAGCTACTCTTTGTGGTATGCAATACGGCTAGCAGTATTATACGAGCACAGCTCTTATCAAAACAATGACTTGACAACCGCTAGATGTATTTGCGCACAGAATATAATATATCTCGTTCTGTTTGATATGCACATATATTTATAAAAGTATGTAATACAAAGTGAGTCTGCGTATATAATATATTTGAACTGTATTTATATACGTATTCACACATAATAGCTGTTTCTCATCTCGAGTCTCTCTTTTTTGTTTATTAAGTCATGGTTGAACAAAAAGAAAATCTCTTTGACATCAACGTTATAGTAGTTTATTACTTTGCTTCACGGTAAGTTTATAATGCAAAAAGAGCTCTCAATCAGTAGTTATAATTCCAGCGTATGAAAAGATGTCGTACTTGTGCCAGCTTGTGCAAAACGAAAAGGCGGAGAAAAAAAAATATACAAAAAAGCGAGAGAGAGAGAGAGAGAGAGAGAGAGGTATCCGCTAGACGTCGCTCCGCTGCCTTTTACAAAACCGATCGCACTGCTGCTGCTATAGACTGCAGCGGTCGAGAGCGCAATAACGCATTCACAACGGCAGGCACTTTAAAGTCCCGGAGAGCTGGTCTGGTCATCGGAGCTGTAGACAGAGCAGTTTACTGCACAGAGTCGCACTCTGCTCACCTCTCTCTCTCTCTCTCTCTCTCTCTCTCTCTCTCTCTCGCTCGTATCATATACGCATACGCATACGCATCCATATAGGTATATAACACTCGACCGGAGAGCAGCACCTTTCCCCTCTTTCTCCCTCTCTTTGTCTTTCTCTCCTCACACTCTGTTACTCTACTCTCTGCTGGCTCTGCTGCTAGCTCTGCTGCTAGCTCTGCTGCTAGCTCTGCTACTAGCTCTGCTATTAGCTCTACTACTGGCCTGGCTCACAACTCGTATACTCGCGCTACAGCACATACTACGTTCACATAGCCATACCTTCAAGTTTACTTATCAGCAGCAGCAGCAGCAGCAGCAGCAGTAGCACCGCCACCACCACGACCACCACCACCACCACCACTACCACCACCAGCCTCGGGCAAGCTTTGTAATCCTCGAGTGTGTCGGAGGACCGTCAGTCGTGCTCTCCCGGCTCTACCGTAGTACTTGCAGAACTTGGAAGACTCCCAGGTGCACCTAACCCTTCTTGACTCCTTTCAGTTTCTATAGTCTAGATTGCGAGCTTACTAATATACGTGCCGGGCAGGCTTCCGTAGCCATATAATATATAACGTGCCCCGATACATACAGCAGGGACGCGCCTAATATCAAGCCGGCGCTCATCGGCCTTCGAAAAGTCTCTAGGAAAACGGCTGAAGCCATTTTTTTTGCAGCCTTTATTCATATAGTACGTCTGATACGACCTTTCGGCTGGCTTTGTGAAAAATATCAAATTTCATGGAGTGTTGACCAATTTTTTTTGTCTAAACTACTACTCCCCCGCCTGCTACAGTGATCTGGTGAACATCTTTGACAGAGTTGAATTCAGAGGACTGTAGATGGGTCGTCAGCTTGTATTTTGTCAAGCGAGCAACGCTTCCTCGTTAACCTTGCAAAATGTTCGTGAAGAATATCCAACAAGGCACTGGAGAGACTGCCATGAATATTGACTGTCCATTGCAGGCCAGTCTTAAGAGATCCAGCAGTGCACCAATGATCAACGAAATCAGTGCCACTATGTCCATTACTTCGCCTTCCACTTCTGCTCCACCTAGGTTTGCAGTGATATATTCCCTTAATTTTAATTGATTCAACAACTTTTCAATTATAATATCTTTATTTTATTTTAGGGATGCTGTTACATCATTCAATGTTTTCTCCAATATGCCAAGAGCTAGAAGATTCAGTACCAGTGTATGTATCAGACACAATATTTTAACATTCAATTACTTTCCATAAATCTTTAAATATGTTCTTTAAAATTTGCATATCTTCAAGTAATTCTATTATATATTGCATAGTTGAACTATATATTATAAAGTTTGACTGTCTATTCAATGATGGATTTTGTCATTATAGAGCCCTGGTGGAGCAATAGGAATTGGCCCTAGACTCACTCCACGAGTAAATCAGTTGAGAAGAGAAGAATGCATAGATGTAGTAGCAGGGCGTGAAGCTGCACATGAAAAGGAAATTCACAGTGCAATGCAAATTTCTCAATCATGGGAAGATCTGACCTTTGAAACAGAAGGACTTTCTTTCAAAGATTCATCTACGGAATCGCCACCATCTTCTATGTTTGCTACATCTTCAAATTTATTGCCACAATTAAGAACAGATAAGCAAATAATACCTAAAAAGATCTTTGATCCTTTGACACTAAATTTATCACCTGGTGGTCCTCCGTCATGTTCTTCACCGTCGCCTACAAGATCTGGTTTGGGGCAACGTCAGTGTTATTCACCAAGTTTGCATGCTGTTGCTTGGAAAAATGGTTCTTTATCTCCTAGTCCAACTAGAAAGGCATTTGCCACAAGGTATGCCCAAGCAAAATTAACTGAAAGAATTGTTACAGAATCGATTTGACAATATGAAATACTCTAATTGCTCTTCATTTGCAGGAGAAGCTTAAGTCCTATATCCATTCGACCAAGTTGTCTTGGTGGTACTGGTGGAGCAATGAAAAGAAAATTCGAACTTGATGAAACTGTAGGAATGGATCGAGTATTGCAACCTCCTATTAAACGAGCTTTTAATTTAATAATGTCTAACCCATCGAGGTAAACGTTAAAGTTACAAACTAAATTATTATAGATGTTATTGTAGCTAATTGTTTTAATTGATTTTAGGGCAGAGAATATATCGAGTCCGTTCTCGTCAGTAACCGCGAATAGCACGGGATCAGTTGGAACTCCAGAGTCACTGTCTAGCGCAGACTCTCCGAACTTCTCGAATCAATTGGCTGAAGAAAATAGCCCATCATCAAGTCGAGCACTTCTTCAAAGTGATGATGCTAGCATGTCGGACAGTAATAGCGATCCGCAGCAGGTCAAATCAATGGACTCTGAGGTGTCAAACAGGCAGGAGAATTCCTGTGGTAATGACAATAGGTGAACAAATGTCATGACAGGACGCATAAAATTATACCATATCCAAACGCTTATTTCCTTTGTTAGAAAAACCCTATCAGAAGAAATGCAAGAGAGTGTGCTTTCGAATTTCAACTCATAATCTTCGATGGTGTAGATACCGTGCGCCAGGTACACGTTAAAATTATATGAAACCTAGTCGATATATACACAATGACGAAGTGCACGAATTGACGAGGTGCTTTGAGTGATGATGCACCTAGGCTGTTGTAATCTGATCTCGAATTTAAGCTCGACTGATCCCTTATACCGTCTTCATCAAAAGAATCTGTGTAACTTTTAAAAATCTTTACGAAATTCCACTGGTCAAGCAATGAGTTACTATAATTAAGATAAAATTGCTAGCTATGTAGTGAACACCTAAAGTTTGTATATTTTTCTGATTCTAAAATTAATATTAGATTAGATAATTTCAATTAGATATGATTATCCTATATATATATCATAAAAAAGGTTCAAATAGTTGTTATGAAATAATACCGTGTTTAGTGTTAACTACAAATTAATACATTATTCTTTTTTAATTTATACATTTATACATACTTTCATTTGTTCAAAATTAGTTATATTTTTACGAAACATTAAAATTATGGAAATTGTACCTCATACATCATACCATTTGTCTGCTAATTAAATGATATTTAAATTAGCACGAATAAATGTTTAGATAACATTGTTATACGAAAATTCTTGTAGTGACGATTACAGAACTGTTGATATTTTGCTGAATATTTTAAATGAAATGCAGCTACTCAGCCAGACATTTTCACTATTTAAAAATTATTTCACTGTTGGCTTGCACATGCATTTTGTTGTATTTTTTTTCGTGCAATAAATTTTTCTCTACAATGCACGAATTTTATTTCATTCGTTTCTTCTGCAAATCTTGTTATTGCCATTTATTATATTGTACCTGTAACTTACACAGGAATTTCGAATAGATTTTTAAAAGCTTTCGGTTTATTAATAGTTATTTCCTATTGTATGCACGCCCTTGCCAAATTAAATGTCTTAATCGATTATTAATCGGCAACTTATTACTAATGGTTTTGTTCGTATTGAAAGAAATTCATTACGGATATATTACTATAATAATCCGTTTAAGGACTATTAACAATAAGTGGGGCATAATACACACCAAAGTATACGAGTGTAAGTTGATGCCATAATTTAACTTTTGTTATTTATAATTCTATTACCGATAATAATTTTACAATTAAATCTTCGGGGCATGCAAATCAATGATACCTACTAATTGTATAAGGTTAGTTCAACTTAAAGTGTAATACATTTTGGAGATTTTTAGTTATGTAGTTTAGTTATTTCGCATATGTTTCAAAGAATGAAAAATATAATATAAGATTGAATATATTTTTAAAATTTTAAACAGGGTGAGCATATAAATAGAGCGAAAATACTAAATAATTTTATAACTAAACCATAATGTCTGACTGTAAATTGTTAGGTATGCGTGAATTAATACATGAACTTATACATTTAATGAATTAAAATATTTTTACTCTCTAATTATCTCCAAAAAGTTGTCATTTTATGTAGAATAATCTTGAGAAAAATATTTTTTGGTAATCATGACTACGTTGTATGTACATTTCGTTCATGCTTTTAACCTCGCTGCATGAGTAATGAGATATCATTTTATGTAAAGAAAACAAAAAGAAATTCATATGAAGAAACATTTACAGAAATGTTTATGGTACTTGTTCGAGTACAGGAGATTCCTTTTAGTAATTAATGGAATATATCACGAATATTATATACACTGTACAGTATCAAACGGATAATACACTATGATCGATATATTATCAAGACTTTGCAAACGATATTATGTTAATAAAATTTCTCGACACTACTAGTTTAATAACATTTAAATAAAATCATTTAACTAAAATAGTTCATCTGTTATTCTGAAAAATAAACCTTTTTAGATTATAAAAAATACATCTATATTGTTGATAATATTAATTAAAAATATTATTAAAATTTTTATATTTTTTATTATTTGTTTTTTCATACGAAAAGTTATTCCATTACTTCACAAAAATATCGATGGTTGTTTAACAAATACTTTGTTCAGAAGAGCCGATAGAGAATATCAATTCGTAAATGACAAATTATAACATTTATATATTACATGTTTTACATTATATGTTATAGACTAATTTGTCATAGTTGGCTGCAGTTTCCAACATATTCAAGAAGAAAATGTATACATTTTTAAAATCATAATAATATTTTCATATTGGTCAGAGTGCAATAAATAATGCCTAGGCTAATTTATGTTTTTGTCATGATGAAATTGATTAGGAATTCAATTTCGATTAAATAAATCTTTTAACGTATTTCCTACATTCGTAAAAAATTTTCCAACTGTTTTAAAAGATAATATGTGATTATTTTCCGATGGATTTTCCTCTTGCTTTATAATCCCCTCATATACTTTTTGGCCACATGATTGAGAATTTAAGTATTGGCTGTGACTGGTCTGTTGGACATGTGATAAAATTAATATAAATAATACAATAGATTGAACAAGTTTATATACCGCGACTTACGTGTTTGGCAATGTTAGACTTTGTTTGGTGGAAAAAGTGATTCTCAACTGAAGATGCTTCAGTTTGTACACTTTTCCGCTTCACTCCATCAATCCAAGATTTGATCCTGAGATTAACAGTGGGTTCAACTTCAACCGAAGTTCTTTTGAACCGTTTTAATGCAAGGAAACACATCGATCCTTCTGAAGTAGCGTCCGATTCTGTATCTTTATTTACGTAAATTATATTTGAATTGTTAGATAATACCTGTGAAAGTTTATGTATAATATTAATTTCATAATACAGATTTAATTAAAAGTACTGTAGTTGCATAATATAGTATACGTTTACCTCCATTGCTGGGTCATTTGCAGATAAAGGTCTTTTTCTTCTACCTCGCCTTTCAATGACATCTTCTTGAAAGTGCGTAATTTTCCTCATAGGTATTCGAGAACTACTGTCTTTCCGCAACGTTTGTCTACACTCAATATACTGGAAATACATAAAATATATCGAATAACGAAATCGATGATGAAGAATGCGTAGATAATAAAAATAATATATATATATATATATATATATATATATATATATATAACCTTCTTCACAGCTTCTTGGAGAACTTCAATCCAGGCTTCACTGTCTCCATTTTCAGAGTACAAAAGCAGAGTTTCCTGCATACAGACAACTTTGAAGAGCCCATTGCTTAATACTCGCTCGATATTACATTTATTCAACGGTAATATACAGCAGACTGTTAAAGAGTCTTCGGGACTTCCTTTACAGTAGAGTAAAGTATCGCTGAGCAATACGAAGTGCCTGCGATAAGATGTATTTCCGTTTCTCGAAACCCGCATCAGTGTCCCTTGTCGAATCAATTTCCGGCCCGGTTTGACTAGATTTATTGAGCCGCTTATGTGCTTTTGCAGTTCCAAGAGTTTCTGCGTATCCTCGTATTCTGCAACGAGAGAGTTTATGTGTCTGGCAACCTTCTCTATCTCAACCAACGAAGCTGCGAAAAGAATATAAAAATATAAATTTAAAGATTTGAAAAATAGCGATAAAAGTTTACGATAAATCCATTATTAACTCGAAGTACCTTGTAAATCGTTGTAGTCTTTTTGCCTCGGTGCGGTATGGCGCAAAACTTCCTGCAATAATAGCTTGTACCTTGGCACCCTCTGAATTGGAGCTATCAAAAGTGACGACAATTTATTACTAACTTCCGGTCTCGTTTCTTGATTCGATATAAACTCCGAAGTCGTTGGATCATTTTGTTGTATTTCCTGTACGTTTATAGCAAATGATCTTATGAATTCACGCAATTGGTGGACCAAATGCGATAAGAAATGGAAATAAAGAATTTCGTACCTGAAGCAAGATTAACGCGCGTTTATAGTTGTAGGCATAAACGGAATACAGTTTGAGAAAAGGTGCCAATTTGCAGAATGCTTGGGAAACACTCTCGGGATTCTGCTTCAATTCTTTCAACAATTCTCCGTTTACGTTATATAAAGTCTCGATATTTTCAAATAGCGTTGTGTAAGTATTGTGGTTCAAAAGTTGTTTTTCTTGTATTGGTCTCATGAAGAACTGTTTAACATATCAAAATTAGTACTGCCTTCTTAAGAAATTTGTCAATTTCAAAACTTCTATTTTACCTCCATGATCATTTCCAACTGTCGTAAATATTTCACTTCGGAACTTAAAATTTCTTGTATTGTTTGGGCTCTCAGGCTCTCCTCCTTTTGCATTAGATTTTCTTGTTGAATGTCATCGAGTGCTTTAAGAACTTGGGTAATGGAAAAAAACAGAATCTGTAGATGTAGTATACGGTGCATTGTATATGTATTGGGTATAGTTATGCGAATAGAAGACACTATTAAAAACGCACCTTTCATTCTTGTACGCGTGGTTAACATGTTCCTCTGATCAATTATCTCTTTCAACTCCGCACTCAAAGTAGTAGCCTTAGGAGTTCTTGGAGAATCCATGATAATGTTCACTTTTTCTGAAGTAAAAACAGAAAAAAACGTCAGTTACAGACAAAAAAATCTGAAGAAAATAGTGAAACTTACCGTTGGCGCTACGTCTGTGTGTATCGTGTAACGTATACAATATATAATATATAAAATATATATATATAAGACCCCGCGCAGCCTAGCGCAGCGCAGCTCTCCTTTCAGCTCAGCATCTGGGAAGCGTCAAACCGCTCCAACTTCTTTTTGAATCGACCGACTGCTTACTTGGACAATTTCATCGGAACGACACTATAACCGACAGCAACAACGCTCTGAGGCTTTTTCAAGGACGTCACGTGTAAAGGGTCGCTTTCAAAAAAAATCAAATTCTAAAGCAGTGAGAAATAAATATTATATACAAACGTTTCAAAATCTTAGCCGCTCCGTCATTTCCGTGAAGCCTGCAAAGCGCGAGAGTAGATTGATGCAATGTGTGTAGGTACTACTACATTTATTTTAGTTTTTCCGAAAGCACCTGCTCAAGCCTCGACGCGCTTCACTATTGGCCGACGGCCTTTTAACGAGAAATTGGGGAGGGAGCGAGAATTTCTCCAGCCGCCCGCGCCGCATAAGAGGGGAAAATTCAATATGGCCGATGTTTTGTTTGCGGGGAGAAGATGGTTATGGTCATGGTACTACGTCTCGTAGAGTCAGTAAAGTTCGCGCGGAATATGTTCGCTAGGTAGTGAGGTTTAGGGGTCAAGCCAGTGCCGAGTGGCTCGTTAGTGCAGTTCTCGAGCTGTCGCACTTATCAAAACGGTAAGCGAAGCCGAGAGAGTGAGAGAGAGAGTGAGAGAGAGAGTGTGTCTGTGTGTGTGTTAGAGTGAGTGAGAGGGAGAGGGGGAGAGGGAGAAAGACAGTGAGAGTAAGAGAGAGAGAGAGATTAAAAAAGCGCGGTTATAACGATGAACGCGACGAGCCTTTACGTCTCGACCTGTCGGCTGATTCTGCAAGCCGATAGCGAGGATCCGAACTCGTGGACAGATCTTTACCGACTCGTGCCCTACTTACGTCAGAGTCTCAGCTGTACTGTTTGCTCGAACCTCCTGATCGAGCCACATACGCCCACCGAAACCAACTGCCAGCACCATGTGTGCCGGGCCTGTCGCGGGGGCCGCAAAAAGCTCAAGCCGTCCTGCGGTTGGTGTAAGGATTACGACAAATATATTGAGAATGTTCAGCTTAGGATATTGCTACAGTGCTATAAGAAGCTTTGCGAGTATCTCACCAGCACCAGTATCTTCCGTTGCCTGGTCCTTGCTGTCTCCACCAATAATACCACCAATGGTATGCCGTGTCTAGGTGCCAGCTGTCTTACAGAACTTATCAAAGAAGGCGCAGGATTCAAGGACGAGTTCAAGAGCAATGCTGGCCTTTCTAGGTCTGCTTATTCTATCCTACCTTGTGTTTATACTACCAGCACCACATCTACTCAGACTGGCAGCTCTAACCCAGCCAATATAGCTGCTACTTCTTCTTCTACCTCTGCACCAGCTACTGCATCATCTGCTAGCAGTGCTTCTGATCCCCTGGCAATTCAAGAAAATCCTCCTGCTACGATCAAGACTGTCTCTAATGGCTCGTCTATTTATTCTGTGATGTATGCTGGTTCTGGCAACAAAATTACCATAAAAAGGAAGGCTGCTGCTACTGAAGAGTTGGAAGCTGTCGTGCAACCAGATCTGGACTTACAACAATCACAGCAGCAAGTTGGTATTGTCAAATGCATTCCTGCTTCTCAGCTTACTTACAATCAATGCCAATCTAAGAAACCTTCCAAGAGTAGCAAGGTAGATAAATTCTTATTAGCTTAAAAACAACTGTAACAATGTCAATCAATTCTTGAAAATTCATGTTCATCTTTCAGAAACCAAGGTCCAGCTCAACCAGAAGTAAAAGAAAAGGATGTCGATGTGGAAATGCTACTGCCATACCTGGAAAATTAACGTGCTGTGGGCAAAGATGTCCCTGTTACGTTGAAAGTAAGCCTTGCCTTGAATGTAGGTGTAGAGGCTGTAGAAATCCTCATACAAGAGATGGATATAAGGTAGTTCTATTGGATTATGTTTTTACACCACACATATAGGTGGTTAGACTAATAGATGACTTTTCAAATTCCAACTAATTGATATTCTTTTATAAATTTTAGATTCGTCCACATATACCAGAATTACACAACTTACAATTGCAATTGTCTAGTCCTTTAGACTGCGAAGGTTTAGCAACAGATCCGCTGGGGTCTGTGCAACAGTGTCTTTCAGTTTCGCCACCAACAATTCAAGTCCTTAATGTTTACTCAACGCCAAGAATGGAGATTGACAATGTATCGCAAAACTTGCCAGCTGCGCTTCTCGTTGGCGAGGATGCGATAGCCAGTACTGAAAGCGAAGCCGAGGACAGTGATATACAAATCGACGTGTGACGACGAATATAAATGCGAAAGCATAATTTGTGAAAAGTGATTTTTACGTGGAAGCAAATTCTCGCCAAATGACGTTTGATTATTCATGACTGCAAAAAACTTGCGAGGAGACGAATCAATATCTTTTTCACATAAATCATGTAAAAAAAGTGGTCGTAGTGAGTAACTAGTATGTTTTATAATCAACGTTATATATACATTTTATTTTAATTTCAAATTCCAGCCAATCGTAATTGACATTATTGGTTCCACAAAACTCTTGATGTCTTTAAAAGAGCAATGTACTGTAAATACTATTCCCAAAGTCATTTGTATGAAGCAGTGGACCTATTTGTGAATGGTCTTTTATTAGATTGAAAGGAAAAGGAAGAGTTAAGATTTTTATTAGTTCGCATAATGTTATCAAATTTACAAAAGATGAACATTTCTCGCGCTGTACACGAGCTTGTTCATAAACTTCGTAATATATTAATTGAAAAGATAAGAATGATCCGTAGCTTATGATTTTTTTAACGTTAGATTTGGGAACGAATAATGATGTTTTTCTTGTACTAACGATAATAATGATGACATTTAATTTTGCCTAACATCTGCTTAGGCAGTATTGTATTGTACATATGGTTAATATAGCAAAATCTAATTTTATTAAGAATGTATAAATGCTATCTTATCAAAGACTTTTAGAATATATTTTAAGGTTTAGAATGTTAAGAACTTTGTCATAGATGAAGTTAAATAATAATTAAGTCAGGTCACGAGTTACGTCTCAATATCCTGACTGATTAAGGTAATTTGAGAAAGCACATTAACTACTCTCGAAAAATCTAGTACAAAATTAAGTTAAACAATGTGTATTGCATTCAAATGGAAGGATGATACAATTGAACAGACTTTGTTGACATGATTTGTTACTTCGTGTAATCTGTGTTTATGGATGTCTTGGATAGAAACTGACCAGAATAAAGCTATTTTACATACTGATTGTTTTTATATGGCATACAAATAATAATAGGACGATTTGCTAATTTGCAAGGCAAATGAATTGGAGGGTTACTGCGTCGATAATAATAAAACAACATAGATTTCATGTTTACCGATATTTTTATTACAATTAAAACGTGATCAGTCATTTTATAAACGATACAACCGCTTGAATCCAACAACTCAAATATTACGTTACGCTGAAGATGAATTTTTTGCGTAAAAAAGATTTTTTTTCATAGAATTCATTAGGTTGAGTCACAATTTCATAGATTTTACGCGAAAAAGGGTGTACAAAATTTTTTTTTCATAATTTTGTTGAAACTAGACAGTCTTTTATTTTACTATCAAAGGGCAATGTCAATCTCGAAAATCTCTTCTATATGTGCGGACATTTTGCGATTTATGAATATGTGTAACTCATTGACTGATACTTGTATTGCTTTTATGAATAAGCTAAATAATTTTTACTATATGTAAAAGTTTTTGCATAGCGTGTCCAACGAGGTTGGAAAATACAGATTATCTTTTCTGTCAGCACATTTATATAGCCTCTCAACGAGAGATGCTTCATTCATTTCAAGAAATGGCCGTGCGTCAAATCCAATTCTTATAAAGTCTAGAACAAAAAATTAATCTTGATGATTTTTTTAATAAAAACTTTAATGTTAAATTAACGTGTTAATCACTTATTAACTCCTGTACAAACTAAAAGTAAGGAATAACTTAAGATAAATTATATTTACCTTTGATAATCAAAATAGAATATGCGCTGGCGGATATTTAAATGGTATGCTCGTCGAAATATGTCGTGCTAAGTATTCCCAGCCCAACGCTTTCGCGATTTCAATGATTTTGTCATCGACTTCTTTAACTGGCTTATCTTCATAATACTTTGTTAAAAGTTTTATATATCTGCCATAATGTTTGTTGATGTGCGCATGCCATAAAGAAAGAACTATCACCTAGAAATACAAAAAGTTAGTTATTAAGTATATCAGAATATAAAGAATGAAAGATTTTAGAATAACATTCAAGTTCTTTAACTTACTTTGTTATCGGTCGCCTCGGCGAATTTCTGAGCATCTCTCCAGAGATTGTTGACATTGTCGGCCAGCGCCTGTGATTCCTCAGCATCGTTTTTCCTCTTACCGTGTATATATAAACGCGCCATAGCACAACCCTTTTTTACCAGGGCTTCTATTAGGCAGTTTTTCTGTTTGTCCATTGCTGCTTTAATTTTGGCGGCATCAGGTCTCTGATCATTTTTGAGACCGTAATAGGCAAGGAGTTTTTCCTGATCAACTACCTTGATGATTTCGTCGGCAATAGTGACTATTTGACCAGAGAAATTAATAACGGCCTCGGTAATGTCATCGTGAGGCACGTATCGCGGGCAATCCGTTGAGTCCAATGACGTCAGCATGGCAGTGTGAATTGGTAAATGATCCGGGAAAGTTATCTTGAGATCACTGTAAAGCTCTTTTGCGTGTTCACCAGGTTCTGAGTTCAAAATTCCATAATGTTACAATATTATTTTTGCTTTATTTATTGAATTTTTTAAATTCAAAATAACATGTTAATGTAGATTCTTTTATAGTTTAGGTTAGTACAGATAATAAGGATTCAAACTTTGTGTGACATAACAACAGTTATAAAACTAAACTTGGCAAAACAAATTATGGATCCCATTCGTGATAAAAAACAAAATGGAAACAATTTCAAAACAACAAGGGCTTTTTAACTGAGACTTACTGACAGATGGAGCTTTAAGGTTCACCGAATTCCAAGAAAAATAAAATCGATGCAATTAAAAAATTGATATTCAAGTAATATAAAGTAATATATACCTATAATATGAATGTGTACACACACTTTTAATGATAAAAACATTTACTTAGTTAACATTTTATTCACCTAGTTTGGACAGCCAATTGCACTGCAGATCACGCATCGCTTCGTTGTATTCGTCCCATTTTGTAGATTTGTCTTTATTAATGTCATTTTTATTATTTAGTTGATTGGCAGATTTTTTGGATGGCTCTGACAGTACGAATTTAAACGGGTGCACGTCAACTTTTTTACCAATCTCATCTTTGCAGAATGTAATCGTACCCTGAAGATATGATCCTAATGATGCACCCTTGGAAATTCTGTCAAAAGGCAAGCATAGTCAATAAATGCACTTAATATGGTACATGTTTAAGAGACAAACAGTAGAGTAATGTAATTACTTTAATTATAAATAAATAAAGAGAAATTAAAAATGATATTCGACAAGGAATAGGGTCTAAAATCTAAAATATAATTAGTTGAACAGGAATTTTAACATACGTATTATGGAAATGTTAATATTATAATAAACAAAAATTAAAACTGGAGCTGAAGCAAATAAAAATAATAATATATTAATTTTAGGTTTGCGCTATTTATATAGCAAAGCTTGTGCATAGTGTAAAGCGATAAGCTGTGCAACCAAACTTTAATTAAATTATATATTCCAAACTCACATGATGTCAGTGCTGTGATGCAAATTAGAAAGTAAAAAATAGATCATTATGTTGAATTAATCAAAACTTAAATTACCCGCTTAAATTAAATTCAAAATTAATTATTTAAAAGGTAGATGTAAAGACACCACTCCCGTTATTAACACCTTACTTAGTGAGCAAAAAATTGTATAACTGCACAATAAAAGGCTTGCTAAATACTACAAATTGTGTGCAGACATTTTTTTTCTGGACATTGGACGACAATGATTTATCGATTTCAGACGTTATCTACAAAATACACGTAACTTTAACATTTGTACAATACTCACTTGCTTTCGTTAGTCAACGGTGCGATGTACAGTGGTAAAATGTGACCGGGTAATACCGAGGCAGCAACCATTTTTTTACCGCCAATAATTGCTTGTGACTGACTGGCATACACATCCAAAGTAATCTGAGAGTTTAACTTTTGAGTTAGAAGTACGGACATTTCCGTTAATCTCTCGAGTAATTCTCGCTTTTCATGTCGAACTTGCATTTTTAATGTGTAATCGCCTTTTTCAATTTTCGAAAGGGTATACTAGGGAATACATTTTTTGGTTAGTTAATCGTTTATAAATAATTGATAAATGTTTTTATAATGACTTTTCATGTTACTTTGCTTGGGTATGCATCTCCGCAACATATCAGTTGCTTATTAATATTATATATCATCCACATTTGACTCTCGTACTCGTTTTCGTACAGTAAATCACTTAGAAGGGCAGCATTGGGCGTTATTTCCGTCGCCTTCGCAATGTGGAATGTGTACGTCAGTTGCAATTCGAATATTTGTCGGGCAGGCGGAATGATGTCACGTGCCCGAAGTGGTGCAATTTTTGAGTCTATCGGTCTAAAATGAAAGAATAACTATTTAAAAAAAATATACTTAATAATGTAATGAAAATTTATTGTTTATTCGTTGAATTAACCTCAGAACTTGAACTGAGTGCTTAAGAGAGATTGATGGCACAACCTCCTCACTTCTTAACAGACTACGAAGCTCCAGTCTATGAATACCGTCACCAGATTGCATTGTAAGATCGCCATTTATTATACGAACACCGTGGAATTCTATGGTGTAATCAATGAGAATGTCACCTAAATTAGCCCAATACTTAGCAATGGATACTTCTAAAATTAAACCTCCCTGCACAGCGAAACCTTGAATTGTTTCTGATTGTGAGGTAATGTTGAGCATTTTGTTGACTTCCAAAGTTCTCGTGGATAAGCGAGGTTTTATTTGCATTGTATGGATAACGAATCTCCCAGTCTTATCTTTTTCTGTGGTCTTCAATTTTAAAACTATACACAGCATTAAATTATTAAATGGTTACATTCCTAAATATTATTTAAATATCGTTATCTCACCTGCCCATGTAGCATTATCAGGCACAACAATAAAATGTCGACGAATAGTGTTTGGTTTAAAAGGGATATGCGTGAAGGTGAGATTTGGAAGTGGCAGAGACGGAGGTATAGCCGACGGTTGAATTACGGTGATTGGTATACGAAAGATCGGCCCTTTGTCTATGTTTGTTACATCGTATGCTCGAATACTGTAATAATATTAATGCTACGGGATAAAATGGCATTGTATTTATTTACGTAGGAATGAAAATATTTACCATGTAAAGTAAGCTCCTTCGGATAACGAGGTACCATCAATTCTAATGGAAAAAGTTCGAGGCATGTACATCAGATCAAAATGAGTTGGGCATTGAACCCACGGTGCGTCGCACAACATTGTGAATCTCAGATTGAAGTTTATCTTACGGTTCGTATTCACATCTAATGTTTATAACAAAAATGTATAGTCTTATAAGCGATACGTAAAAATAATTAAATTGTTAATTTATTTGATTTTACCAATGTTTTCGGTATCCAAAAATGTAGGTTCCACTGCAATGGCATACTCGATCGGACGATCTATGAGACCTGATCTTAAGTGAATACCTTTGGCATAGTTATTTCCACAATTAATAGTGAATTTGATATCACGTTCCTGAGCGTTTGCATTGTTCACGAGATTTTCAAAAGCACGTTCGACTTGCAATAATCCTGAGCCCTGTGCAAACGGATCAAGAGTATCGACAAAATGTGCAGTATTTTCTAGAGCACGTTTGATACTGTAAGGAGAAAATTTGAGGTTCTTCGCAATCAAGCCAGAAATAAGTACAGCTGTAACAATGCCGTTATAAGTTTTAACAATATAGTAAAGTAACATTTGAATTTAAAAATATTTGTTATTTACCAACTGCGCCAGTAACATGTGGACTGGCCATGCTAGTTCCGTTAAGTAGTTGGCACTTTCGTAAAGTAAAATTCGGTACACTAGTAATAGCACCTCCTGGTGCACAAACAGTGATCCCGTGGCCACCATCAGGCATAGGTCCGCGAGAAGACCATGTAAAAGGCATACCAGGCATTTTTTCTCTCAAAGAATATTCAGCCATCATCATATCAGGTGAAACGTATGCACCCACACTAATAATACTGTTAGAATTGATGTCAGGAGGGGTGTCTAAAAATATAAATGAAGGTTTTGTGAATATCAATCGTTTTTATGCTTAAATTATGGTTGCTTGAATGTCTCAACTTACTAATGGTACACAAAGCCGGTCCCATATTTCCTGCCGACGATACCCATGTGACACCATATTTATCAATAACTTCATTCATCAGTTCACCAATTCTGCCAGCATTTGCCCAATGAGCTCTTTCTCCATAACTCATATTAATAGTGTGAATCTTATCCTTATAAGTCATTACTTTAATCATTGCTCTAACGATTGCACTTCCAGTTTCCATTGTATTAATACGTGCATCTCCGATAGTCAATGAAATTATTTGCGCGCCTGGAGCCACACCATTAAGTTCTGGATTATCAGGAAAATTGCCAGCGGCAATCGAAGCTACGTGTGTACCATGCTGTGCTGCAAAAATATGTACAATTATAAATTACTCATGTAAAATTTTGTCTTAGTATTATAACAGTTTAATTTAAAAAATCTATAACAAATCGCTTACAGCAAAGGCTGACGATTTCCAACGTATTTCCATCGTCGTGTACATTTATAGAAATATTAAGCTGGTCTTCTTGGGTCAAAGGACAATATTCCTTAGTGTATGTGTATTCTCCAAGCAATATCCCAGATTCTAAATCACCTTCTTCCGATGTGTCAATGCAAGCCCTATATATAATTTATTGTACAAATTAGTTTAATTTTCTGTTATGTAATAATAATATTTTTAAATTAGCTATGTTTACCTCCATATTTTACCATCATTAAAAACAATGCAATCATATGTTGGACCAACATCAATGTATTTCTTTTCCAAACTATTCAAATACTCCACACGAGCTTCTAGTTCCTCTTTCTCTAATTTCTCTTGGGCTGTTGCAAGTTGTGGATGTTTAGCTTCAAATTCCTAAGATAAAGAAGAAAATAGTTATTGAGTGATGTATTGCAGAACTTGATCACTGATCTTGAAGTTGAAAAAGAGATTCTAATTGGCACATTAAACAAAGAGGTCAATGTCTTTGCTCAATTAAAATTGCCAAATATAAATATAGTGACAGATGCATCTGAAAGCAAGCTGTTGTGAAATGTGTCCTAATTTATTATTTTCTCAAGATCATTGTGTGACATCTTATCATAAAATATTTAATATTGCATTGTCATTCGCATGATAGAAAATAAAGCACACTCACTTGCAAAAGTCTTGTAGCTTCAACTACAGCAGTTTTATGGCCATCATCCCATAATTTTTTCTTTCTGGATTGTTCAATTCTTTCACGCAACTTGTTTGGATATAAAGAATAAGCACTTTTCACTCCAAGATGAAATTCTCCACTAGGATTGCTCCAAGATCCTGGAATCTATAGAACCAGAAGGTTTTTAGTGAAAGTAAAAAAAAACACGTCATTACTCGCGACGAAAAAAAAAATATCATAACTCACCTTCAATCTTCGCCCGGTAATACCAGTCAGATATCCATCTATGGACTTGACAACTTTGCTAGTGTCAACGTCGCCTAATCCACTGCAATCAAATCTTTCGATGATTTTTGTTTTGCCGTCTGACGAAACCTTGAAAGATATTTTTCAACAGATAATCAAAATGTGCAATGGCTGCTGGATCAAAGCATGACTAAGTGAATTTGAAAAAAGAGAAAAAAATTCTTACCTGTAAGCCTGGCGCTCCAGGATCGACTCCGGAATCGAAGATAGCAATAATCGTACCCCTACCATCGTACTGGGGATACTTGGCCAAAAACTGCGAGACACCCGTTTCTTTCTTGGGCAGTAGGCCCCAAATAGGGAAGTTCAAGTCGAGGTTGTTCTCTGCCATCTTCGGAAGATGGGACTAAACCTTTAGTTCTCCCTATAACTGATCTCTTTCTTTTGCGTTTATTCTTTTCTCTGTGATTTTGTTGGCGTTCTTCTTTGTTATTGCTTATAATAAGCTTTTTCTTCTCTCTTTCTTTCGGAGAGAGCACCAATCCGCTCGCTACAGATTACTCCGGTCACTTGCAGGTTAGAACGGTAAACAGTCGTCGGCGTTCCAGTCCACTTCTGTTTACGTGCGTCTACGTCTGTTCACCACTCCGGCTTCTCTCTCTCTCTCTCTACCTCTACCTCTACCTCTCTTTCCTACTCTTATCTCTCCGGCTCTACCCAATGTATAATATCACTCCAGTCTTAGCGCACTCTATCTCTACGACGCTCGCGATTCGAGCTTAACTATCACCCTAGAACTCGGAGCCGAGTGTATCGCGAGCCGCGCTGCCAGCGTGGCTTTTATATGCATTCGCGAAATATCTGCTACGCATGCGTGCACGTGGAAAACTGAGCAGCACCAGCTCTGAGCAGTGACAGTACTGACAGTGAGCAATGAGTAGTGAGTACTGAGCTCTGAGCTACTGAGCCACTGAGGGATTGAGAGACTGAGAATGAGAACGAAACAGTCAAATTCAAATCGAGATCAAAGAGACCAAGGCGTCAAATACACAGTAGCACTGCAGTCTGCAAACAGTCTTTATGCACCGCGAATTGCAGTTCAATTCAACTTTTCTTCGTTTAATAACCGCGATTATTTTCAATCACCGGTCTACAGAGCTGGGAGCCGATATCTTAATAGAGCGCGTCTTATTGACTTATTCTACTTAATGCTCCGAGAAAAAGCGAAGCTTCCTTTTTTATTTACAGATAAAATAAAAATACGATTCTATGAAAATTTCTTTTATTACTTTTTTACTTTTTGGTTCTTATGGAAAAATATCTCTATTTTAAGATCTATACTTGTTTAAGAGTCAAATCCCAATTACATTAATTAACACATTACATTAATTATCTTGAAAAATAAAAACTCTTTACCTATTTAATAAGTTAGAATAAATTCATCCTAACGAGATATTTTTTTAACGTTTCAAATAAAGTAAACTTATTGAAATTTATAATAGAATTTGGTTATAATTAGAAAAATATTTGTTGAATCATTTACTTTTGTATCTTTAAATTGATGCAAGAATTTCTGACCAGACAGTAATCCAAAACACTTCGCCAGTACACATCTTGGTATAAAAGTTTAGCATTGCCAATAATAATGAGTAATGATCGAGCTCTGGTAATTGCTACGTTCAGTCTCTCCCGTGCCGAAACGAATCCAAGTGCGTGCGATATGTCTTCTTTGACTTTTTCGGAGGCTGTTCGGACAGTTGACAGAATAACGACATTTCTTTCCTGTCCCTGGAATTCTTCAACACTACCAATTTTTGGAATATCGATTTCAAGCGCTGCTAAAAGATTTCTTACGTTGTAAACCTGTCAAAATGTAGAAAATTTAGACTTAAAAATAAATGATTTATCGAGAGCGCGTAAATGAAATTGAACGCACTTGTTTAGAATACGGCGTGATGATACCAATATCGTCGGGCATCAAGCCTCTGTTGTATAGTTCCAAAAGATAAATATAAATTTGTGTCGCTTCTTCTGGATTATGCCAACTAGGGCTGTCTGCATCTTGTAAATTCGTACCGTTGACGTTATGGAAGATAATTGCTGGCGGAGTTCCCAGCCTTTTAGGCAACATATCGGCTAAACTATCTAGTAACTTGGCCTCTTCGCTATTTTCAGGATCGACCTATTGAAATATATATTCATATAATAAATATCCGAATACTGTATTCGGTTATCAGAAAATCAAATACATACTTGTGATATTAATTCGGCCTCGTAGAAAAGTTTATTAGGCAAATCAAGCAAATCTGGCAAGCTTCTGTAATTTATTAATAACTTGGTAACAAGTCGAGGATCGTAACCGAATTGAAAACCTTCAGGATCTCTATGATAAGGGAACTGTTGGAGTAATCGTACAAGGAAACTGTCGTTTAGACCGTAATACCCGGCCAATCGACTCTGATTAATCGGTCCTAATTGTTTTGGATCACCCGCCAGGATGACTTGAGTTGTATTTGAATGTGCCAAGCTTAATGGGATCATAATCTCCGGCTCGCAGGCCTGACCTGCCTCGTCAACGATTACATGCGTAAAATGGCCTGGCTTGCACCCCATGTTGTAAAGAATTCCAAGGGCTGAACAAGTTCCTATTATCATACGATGTTGACTCAACACGCTCAGCGTAACGTTCGTTTTACAACCACGAGGATCGAGAATGTTTACATTCGCTCTGCTTCCCTCGCTTGCTATATCAGCTGTTACACAGTAATGGATTAATTTCTCCGAGATATTTTCACTGTCGAGATAATGGCGAGCTACAAGACGAACCTGGAAAAACGATTTGAAATTGAAGAAAATATTTTGAATGCCGAATAAAAAAATATACGTACCAAGTCACCTGGTTTAAGAAGTTTACTGTCTAACAATCTTTCTGCAACAAGATTAGCTGAACTGTTTGACGGTGTCGCTACGAGAATACGCGATTCTGACATTGTGAATAAAATTTGCAAAATAGCTTCGCAAACTGTAATAGTCTTTCCTGTTCCAGGAGGTCCAAATATAACATATGGGAGTGGCCTTGCCAATCCCTTTAAAATATTTCTAACAGCTTCTTTCTGATACTTATTCAATCTATTGTTAAACCATTTTAATTTTCTTTGTGACAGAAGCATTTCAAGCGTCTTTACTTTTTCTTCGTGTGTAATTAATTCTTCTAATTCTGATCCATTGTACATCAATTGTTTGTCTGCATTGCTGCAATCCTCTTCTTCAATGAAGTTATACTGAGGCTCTTGTTGATTTACTCTTTTCGGAAATAAAAATTCTGGTCCAAGCCTGTTGATCACTGTTGATACGGCTGTGTGACAACGTTGGATGACAGAAGTCGACCCCTTGAAGCTTATTCGACAGTCTTCTCCGTGATAATTGTCGTGAAAACTTTGATGAAATTTCAAAAAAACGTCAGAGCTTCGAATCTTGTGAATATATCCTTCATACTTCTTTTCACCTAAAATGTATTATTATCATTTTTAGTTGATTTCGTATTTGTTAATGTTAAATTATTTGTTTACATACCACTGGTTGAGTCCCAAAGAAACGATACAATGACTCTGTCTCCAATAATTAGAGACGGACGTTTTTCAGCAAGTCCTGGTACATTCAACGTTAAAAATTCTGCACTTTTATGCAAAATGGCACTTTTCATATCAAACTTTTGCATATTTATAATTTGTTCTATTTCTTCTAAATACAATAAATAATCAAAACGTTTTTTGTAATTTTGTATATTCAAAGGTTCTTGTAAACAAGGCACTGACTGCATTAGCGCAAATACAGCTTCTGTATGAGTTTTTTGCTCCATTTTAATTTTATCTATAACTTCCCAAAGAATTTCAGGGATTTTCCATGTAACAGGACGAACAGCAATAAATTTCGGAGCTTTATATGGTTTTATTCCTTTGATATACATTCCCTCTTCATGAGCCTGTGGTATAATAGAATACTTATTATTTTCACGTTTATATGTATTGACAACTATCTCATTTGGATTTTCCTTGGCAGAATTGATACTGTTAACAGTTATTTGAAAAATTCGGGCAATTTTGAATTTTTTGAATTTGAAAATAACCATTTCTTCTGAAACGCCAACGATTTTGCCTTTGCATTTAAACTTATAAACAACTTGAAAGCCTGGTACTACAGCTTGCTGTTGATTTTCTTCAGGACTAATAAGTATCAACTGAGATTCATATTTTTTAGATAAAAATGCACATTTGTACAGTGTTTGTGTAACATTTCCATTATTTTTAATTACAACATCTACTTCTGTATCTTCTTTTGCATTCAAAATTATGCTCAAATTCTTGGTGATTTCAATGTTTTCTTTATCCCTTAGTAATTCTTCTTTTTCATCATTTGGTATTTGAGGTTTAAATTTGACTGTCCCTGTTTCAAATCTATTAGATACCTATAAAGTAAAAAATTGATTATTATAAAATTTCATTTAATACTATTGAAATTGAACTATTGAACAAACATTGATCCATAAAAGTATAAAAAACATACATCTTCCATTGGTACTACATTTACAGCTCGCCATCGCTGCTGTAGCCCTTGGTCACTTTCAATACTCTGAGCTATGACTTTATCTCCAACATAAGGTATGTAACCATCAGCGCAAACAGCTTTAGTAAATATTATACTTTCTTCAATCTTTCCTATTCCTGTCAATTCATCATATTGCATAATTTTTCCTATTTTATTGAAAGATCTGTTTGGTAATATAGAATCAACTTGCAATATTTCTCCATGAAAATTTGGTATTTCTTCATTGACTTCAACTAAGCACTCTATCTTTACCCAATCTCCAATCAGTGGTACAAATTCAGATCTTACATTATCTAAATTAACAACAATATCACGATTTTCAAAAAATACTTCTCTGCCACTGCGTTTAACAACTTTATCAACATAAGTTATTTTGTTAATATCTCTTTTATTAGAAACTTCAATATTATTGGTTACATTAGTTGAAGGTATAAACTTGACTGGTTCAATTTCATCTTGCTCCCATTCTGCATCAAATTTATAATCAATTTTGCGAATTTTTAAGTCTCCATCGTCATTAATCCTATAAGCCAGATAATATACTTTATCTCCCTTTTTGAGATCTTGTGGAACTACAAATTTAATTTCACACATGTAATCATTGTCTATGACAACGTACGTATCTGTAATGAGAGTGACTATTCCTGTTCTATTAAAACATCCTTTTTCTTTAGTACTAAAATTTAGTTGAGGCACTTCATTTGACTCTGACATTTGTTTTATATCTTTAATTTGAGCTAAGAGACTTTCAATACTTTCTTCTTTAACATATTCATTTTTATTACTATTATCCCTGTTAGTTCCGAATATTTTATTACTTAAATATTGCAGTACAGAAAACATGTTTTTAAAGGAATAAATAAGATTTATTTGAAAATAAAATAATTTGATAGTAATAGTCTATTAATTAATAGGTGAATACAACCATTCAGTTTCTTTTAAAATTTTTTACTCTTTTTTCAAACATTCCAATCTTTTCTTATGTAGTTCTTTGCTGTCTTGGTTTTGAGTTTTTTATTAAAACATCTGATTGAATTTGATTAATGAACTATTTATACTATATTATTCTGTACTGGTTGATTTTGATCTTTATGATTCTTGCATTTGTTTACATTTGATTACTGATCCTATTTAATGTAAATTAGTTGATTTACAGTTTGAAAAATTTGAAAATTCTTGAAATTGTTCTGTGAAGTTTATAACTATCGATGTAAATAAATAATAGCAAACGTGTTGTTGAGTTTATTATTTTATTCTGAAAAAAGACATTATAAATAATGAATTCTTATAAAAAAATTAACCTATCGCGTAGAAAGTACAATAGAAAAAATGAATTTCATCAATAAATAAGTTCAAAAACACTCTAATAGAATGTTAATAAAAATATGCAACGTAGTTTATTTTATAAAAATATATTGGAAAAATTTACTAGTTGGTCGTGCAGGAACACATGGCGCCGGTCAAACTATAATTATATGTTTCAGTTATGCATTTACGTACTCGTATATAATATACAAAGCTCTGTTATGTACAGTACGTAATTTGCGCCTGATGCAGTATACCTAATAGTAGGACAGTAGCGTATGCCATGCTGAACAAAGCTTTTCAATGTCATATTTAGTAACACATGTACTACACGCGTGCACAGTACAACGAATATAACTTTCATATAGTATATGTATATTTATTATATTAATTATGGTTCTGCGAATTCGAAGATTTTTGGTTTTGTACAAAAAGACATGTTTAACAATCTGAATTGTAATTGATTAGGTATTAGGTGCTAAGTGTTATCCTGAAGATAGTTGTATATTATCTTACAAACTTTGTAATTATTATTTTGCAACTGTAATTCTTTAAATCTGATGAATATCAATCTAAGACTACGCGGTTCAAGTTAAAGTGTGCTGAGTTTACCGGTCTACCCCCTTGTTGGGCAGTTCAATGGTTTGATCGTTTGGCGCACTCAATTCCATCCACCCGGGGACGGCGCGACGGCGGAGACCCGTGATCCGCTCCTCATCTCTGCTACTAAAATATATAATAATATATAATACGTATTGTGTTGCATTATTTTTATTTGTCGACTGCTCCTGGTTTTGAACGGGTTTAGTACTGGTTACGTTCTTTTATTTGTATACATAATATATGTTAATTTTTTTTATAAACAAAATTATATAGTAAAGTCATCTTCAGTATTTTGTCATCGAGTGCAAAAGCAGGGTTAGTTTAATTTTTATGTTATATTCGATTGGACGAGTGGATACTTGTAAATTACAAGTTGTACAACTGTCGCGATGATTTTCTCACCATTGTAATTGCGCGTATGCATACTTACATTGCGAAGCGTCATCGTATTTATAAAATGTTAACGAGTCATGAATGGTTTGAACTGTTTGAAGATTCTCAATATCTACGATTCTGGCACAATAATTGTTTGTCTGATATGTCGGCGTTTCGAGGTTATGTCATCGAGAAAAAAATAGATGAAAATAGTGACTGCTCAAAGGTCAATTATTTATGAATTTCTTTCTCGACAGTTAACAGGTTTTTGTGAAATATTTAAGTCATGATCATTCATAGAAAGATGAAACAAATACTTATTTTAGTTCTCAGCATCATTTTAGGTAAGGCTTCTTATCTTACTGATAGTTATCTGTTATTGAACAACCAATATATTGTGATTTATTTTAGTTTTAGGTATTTACAAAAGTATTGCAAGAATAGGTAGCAATGGAGAATTACCCAGCAGCCGGAATAGGTTGTCCAGTGATCGTATTACAAATATACTCAAAATGGCTAGTGAAACAAAAGTTGTTGATGTATCTGAAATCAATCACTTAGAAGAGGCAAAAAATAAGATACGAGAATTGGAGGGAAAACTAATTTATATAGAATCTAAACTGGAAAATCGAGTTCCGAAAAATTTCCCTGTAGTCAAGTTTCTCAATTATAAAAATCGAAGACGTATATTAGTGACTGGTGGAGCTGGTTTTGTAGGTTCACACCTAGTAGATCGTCTCATGTTGGCTGGTCATGAGGTTATTGTTGTTGACAATTTTTTCACTGGTAGAAAAAGAAATGTTGAACATTGGATTGGACATGAAAACTTTGAATTAGTTCATCATGATGTGGTCAGACCTTTATATGTGGAAGTGGATGAGATTTATCATCTTGCTAGTCCTGCTAGTCCTCCACACTATATGTTAAATCCTGTAAAGACTATAAAGACTAACACTTTGGGTACAATCAACATGTTAGGTGAGTAGCATATTTAAACATATCACAAATTGCTGAATACTAAAATATAAGTTTAAGTTAATTTTTATAAACCATAGGCCTTGCCAAAAGAGTAGGTGCTAAGGTTTTAATAGCCAGTACTTCTGAAGTATATGGTGATCCAGATGAACATCCACAGTCAGAAACGTACTGGGGCCATGTCAATCCAATTGGTAATTGACTTTATAAGTTGTTTCAGAAACATTATCTAAGAATAATTTGCTCTAATAATTGAATATTATTTGGAGGTCCCAGAGCTTGTTACGATGAAGGAAAACGAGTAGCAGAAACATTAAGTTATGCCTATGAACGACAAGAAAACGTTGCAGTTAGAGTAGCTCGCATTTTTAATACTTATGGACCTCGAATGCATATGAATGACGGCCGAGTGGTTTCTAATTTTATACTTCAAGCTCTGCAAAACAATTCAATAACCATCTATGGTGATGGCAAGCAAACCAGATCGTTTCAGTACGTGTCGGATCTAGTAGATGGATTGGTCTCTTTAATGGCGTCAAATTACAGTCAACCTATTAACATAGGCAATCCTGTTGAACATACAATAGAGGGTATATTGACATTACATTTTCATGCAGCATATTAGATATTATTTTTTCAATAGAGTGCATAAGATACCTATACTAATTTCAGAATTCGCGCAGATAATAAAGGATTTGGTGGGAGGCGCGAGTAAAATAGTTGCACTGGCTGCGGTTGAGGACGATCCGCAGCGACGAAAACCAGATATTTCAAGAGCTAAGAAGTATCTGAATTGGGAGCCAAAGATTACTTTGGTCGAAGGACTAAAGAAGACAATTACTTATTTCACAAAGGAACTCCAACGTTCAAAGTACTCATTGTCGGATAACCTTAAGAGGCCCTTTAAAAATGACCACGACATAATAGAACAGTTATAGTAAAAACTTTCTGCGATTATGTGCCAAATAATATGCCGTCCGAGCTCAAATTTCGGTAAATAGTTCGTTAGCTATGAAAATTTTTTAATTATTAATTTTTTAATTTCAGAACAATTAGATGTTAAGAGGTAACTTATTGAGTTAAGTTATGTCTAACAAGAATTTATTAAAATACTTGAGAAATTCAAGTTAAGCGATTGAATCATTGAATAATTGTAAGCAAAAACGGTATGTCATTAAATTTGTTGACCTTTTTTCAGCAATTTGTTCTGTTAAGTAAAAAGCTGTAAAAAGTAATCCACATTTAGTAGATTAAAAACATCAAATACGTGACTACAATAGTCCACGATAAGATCGTTTGTAAAAAAGCTGTTGTAAATAATGTAAAATTCGCCACTAAACTCGAAGAGATCCGTAGCTTTATCTGTGGACATGTAAGTTTCTAAAATAGATTATTAATGTAGTAAGCTAAGAAATGTAAATAGACTCAAGGGTTTAATAGATTTTTGAGGAAGAGTTATTATGAGTTATTAGGCTGGAATGGATTCAGCTTTCATTTGAAAAGGTATAAAAATAAATTTATAGACCATACGCAGAAGAAATAAGCCCGTCGCATACAATAAAAAATGATGAAACGAGGTATGAGGCTAATAGTACCCATCGAGATGCCCGTCACGCTCGTTTACTCTCAGTATCTAGCGATTGCCATGCTAATGTCAGACGAAATCGCGCGCGTTGTACGCTCATTTTCATGCTGACTAAAAGAAGTACATAAATAAAAGTGTACGATTATCGCTGCATATCTTGTCCGGCGTCGATTGAACGCAAGGAAGTCACACGCGAACAATGCGCCGATGAAATAACACACGATTATTCGGCGGTCGAGAACCTTCAAATAAGTCATACGTAAATACGAGATCTCTCTTGTTTTTTAATCCTTGCGAACTTTTTTAATATACATAGAAAAGATAGCGAGATTCCATTACGTACACGAACATTATTTTCAGATAATATTTTGTACCATTACAGTGACTTTTTAAAATTACTATTTAATAATGAAACTTATATACGATAAAGAATTTTAATAAAAATAATTTTTTCAACCTCGACGACTATTCAGTGTATCTTTATTTCGGGTGAGATGAAGCTTGTCTCTCTTGTTGTAGTAAAGCGAATTTGATCGTGACGCTTTTCGGAAAAGCGAGATTGAGCTCGTTCAAAGATACGAATAGAAGGCATGCCTCGGCGGTGCTCTTCGCTATTCAAGAAGAAAGATAGGAAAGGAATTATATAGATTGCATGAAAAAGAGAGAGCCGCCGCTGGCGGTGGTATAGGTGTATTCAGTACATAACTGTGTCAAGTGATCCTAGGCACGGCTAATCAATCCGCTAGTCTTGTATGGAAATTCGCGGCGATTATTGCGACTGGTTCGCACTCTAAGCGAGTCTTTTAGCTGTTTAGTAGTTATCTGTTTGAGTTTAAAAGTCTCTTGAATGCTTGAGAAAAGCTGATAGAAAGCGGTGATAATCAAACGGAGATGATACCGTATACCGGCGGTATAACGTAAACGGCGCTTCGAGTGTAGAATAAGCGAGTCGGAAGGGAGAAAGTGTCGCCGAACAAAAGACCCTTATTTATATCTTGACACGGTTCTCCGTATTCTTTGCCCTCTAAGCCATGTGTCCTCCGCCTGAATATTACACAGACTTTTGACGCTTCCTAAGGACTGGATGGGGCAGTAATTTCAACTTTCAGAATCGGTCCGTCAATACACGAGGGACGCTTTTCTATTGTGTTCTCCTATACTTACTGCAGACACCTCGTGTCAAGCAGTTGTCGTCTCCCTTTCTCTGCATCGTCGATACAGCGTACAGCCTCTCACACGCAGAGGGAAAATGCGCGCAAGCCCTCGACTAAGTGCTGGCTGCTGCTGTCGTTGCTTTATACTTGCACATGTATGTGCGCGTACGCGTGAAGGCACTCGAGACGCGTGGGAGCTTGCGGGGATCGTCTATTTACAAAGTAGCTGATAACTTCGTTTCCATCGTCAGTTGCTATTTGTCTCTCGTGGTTTTCCTTATTATTACTCTTACCTTTCTACGTTTGTTATAGATAGATAAAACACCTGACTATTCATGCGCAATCACTGTACGCGTTCACTCCATTATTACTCTTCTTCTCGCCATTGCGTATTCCAATAATTCGCAATATACATAGATATTTCGAAAATTCGGCTCTAATTCAATACTTAAATGTGCGAAGCTGCGTTATTTAACACACACACACGCACACGCAGAGAGAGAGAGAGAGAGAGAGAGAGAGTTTCAACGGCACAAGCGAATGTCAAGATGTATTTTAAGCAACTATTATTTGAACCAACGCTTTCAATTCTGTGCGCGTCCGTCGTCTAGAAATTCAAATGAATTTATGCGTATTTTTCGACTCTCGACATAAAGTAGCAGCTGTGCAGAGCGCGCAACGATGTTTTTATCACGCGAAGAATGCCCCCACGCGCGCGCAAGCTTATGCTCGATTGTAGATTATATTATGCTCTCCAGTCTCCTATTATATATACATACATCAGCCTGTATGTCCACGAGGATAGGCCTTTCTCGATTTGCATAAGGAATTCTTATGGGAGTTTGTAATCGAGAAGTGCTCAAGTTCATTCGTCAAAGTTTATCTATAATTATATTACACTGATTACACATGAGCTGTGCTGCTGTGCTGCTGTGCCTCGTATATGTATACACATATCTATTTATAAATTTGAAGCTTTGAACTTCCTCGCAATTCGAAAATCTTCGCGAGAGAACGCGGCTACACGCAGCTATAAAAAATCTCGTTTGCGCGTTACGATGTAGTGTCAACATCGTAAAGTTCACGGCAGCTGCAGCAGTTATATACTAAGCAGGTACAACGTGCACGAGCAAAAGTGCAGAGCCGCTCGCTCGTAATATAAGCAAACTTCGGGATATATGCATACACAAGCACACAAACTGCCCGGCAACCCGCCATCCCGCCAAGCGCCAACTAAACTCGTGACTCGTGAAAAAGTTATGTTTGTAAACACGGGAATACTTATACGGCTCAAAGTTTCGCGAAAAAATCTTGGAAACGTATACGACGCATAGAAATAGATAAACGTATCTTACACATACATGTACATTATAAATATATGTATGTAGAGAGACGCGTACAGAGACGTATCAACGTATACGTATGTACGAACGACGGTCGCGGGTCGAGTCGACGGAACGAAGCGAGTAAATATATCCTATATTATGATCAGCTCAGCTCGCACAGCGACCAGCGACGGAGATAGAAGACTGCAGTGCAGCCGCTCGCGCCACCGCCGGCGAAAACGGTATGTAGTACAATATAGCAGCTGCTGTTGGCATTAGTACCGTCGCGAGCGTCGCTGAGTTAGCATCGCGACGCGCGTCGTGGAGACACGAACGTCTCTGCACGTGTTCTCCCTTTCATCCTGAGCCTTTCTATCAACACGACAGTCGGGAGAATAAAGAATTGCGACCGAGAGAAGAAGAAACTGTTCTCCTGTGTGTATATATAGCTGTACTTTCGCGTTTCCATAGCTATAGCAATACTCTATCTGTATATAGTCGAGCGTGCGAGAAAGGAAAGAGAAGAGTGGATTCACTTGGATATATAGTCCCGCACTCCTGCTGCAGAGGGACGTATGTACTATATACACGGAGAGAGAAACCGGCGAACAAACGCACTGCACACTTATTATATAGGTATATCGTAAGGGAGAAAGAGAGGCGAAGACCGGGAACAGTAGTGACGGACGCGAAGGTCGCCGATTTTTCAACCGGTGAGTAAGTATGTACACGTAAATCCTTACGTGCATCATTTCTACTTTATCATTTATTCTCAAGCTCTACAATTTAATAATACAATTTAATGCACATATTGTACTGAGAATGCGAAATATATACACAAGGTGTGCGTTGATAAAGATTGTCGCGTAAATTAGAGGAGCGAAAAAAGGCTTTTATTGAAAGATTGCCAGTTGCGTGTTTCCATTGTCGAGTGCACGCGAGAGCCGTTTGGAAAAGGAATGAATGAACGGAATGACGTTTCTGAGAAAGACGAACCGACACTTTTATATTCGCTTAAATAGCTTTATAGACACGCGCAACATATTCGAAAACTTCGTCGTTGGAGAAATAGCCATTGCGTATGCACACATGTACCTATATACGTAGGTATACCTATATAGGTATACCTTGATAATAATAATACGTCTTCTTTTTTCACTTTCTTTTTTATACATTGTTTATTCTTCTCTTCCCATCCGGCGAACCATCGCCGAGTGTACATCAGTTTCGTAATCGAAATCGTCATTTTTCGTATTATAATATTTGTGCCTCGTCTTAGCCGAGGACGACGATTGCTGATAAAGAAGACTCTTATGGTCTAATCGTTATGCAAAAGCTGTATAATACAACGATGAGACAAAAATTTCAGATTCTTTTCAACAGCTATATTTATTCTCGACAGACTAATACATAGTTATGAGCAAATGCTTGTTATTTCCTTCACGTATACTGCAGCCGCAGAAGATAGATATCGATAGATTCGATGAAAGGATACCGCGTGCATTCTTCGATCGACCGACTCATCGAACGGCGCCACGCGCGGTTATCTTTGATTTTTCAAAAACCCGCGCAGCTGTCGAAAGTTTCATTCCCAAAAATAAAAGAAACGGGTTGTTCAAAGGGTTGTTCCAAGCTTACACCGAGCGGTGCGCACTCGCGCAGTCGAATGAATCACCCGGTCTTCCCTCCTGCACATTATACCTTCGTAGGTATAGCTTCATAGGCGCCAGGTAGAGGCGGGCTTTCGCCGACAGTAGACCGACACTACAGAGGAGAACTAATTTTACGCACACACATACACCGCATACGCTCACTCGCATAGGCTCACTCACGGATATAACTTATGCAACGCGTGAATCTGATCTCTGAGCCTCAAATATATATTTCGCGCCCACGCGGACTCACGGCTTTGGAATTTTTATGCGGGCTTCGTCCTTTGTTCGTCGTTTGCTGCGGCACAAGTGTTATACAGCCTCTTTGTGAGTCCGTTTATATGTGCGCGTGTCGTTTTGCACAGTCTTATTCCCTCGAGATCGCGCTGAAAACTTTCGTTTTAATCTCGTCGCATTCGTTTTATACGAAACGACCCCATTCGGTCCCGCAAGACAGGCCAAACATGCAAATTTCTCCCGTCCGTTATGCATACGTACATACAACCCTCCATCGAAGCCGATGTACGTAACGCGAGAAAAAAATCGTCAATATTATAAAGAAGGGGAGTGGATCGGATCTACAGTATAGATATATAGAGTTACGGTTAATTGATACTCCTCTCTATTTATAGGGCAAGGCAATTAAGTAAAATAATACCAGCGCGAAAGGTGAACGAGGGGGTTAATGGGAAAGCCAAGAGCCGAAACTCTGAGCTAACGAAGATTGATGTCGCGCGTCGCGTTATTAACTTATGCATTTTCTCGCTTGCGCCTTTCTCAGAATCTATCGCTTTTTCATGCAGAGCGAGATTCGCAGTTTGCATCGTATTTTTTTTCGCGATACAATTTTTCTTTTCCTACTTTTTCTCCGAAGCTGGTCACATTTTCTCGCGAGAACTTGCAATTGTATTTGGGTTAAGTGCTTATAAGCTGAGCCATACGAGCGAAGCAGCGGCGCTCATTACGTAAAGCACCCTCGGCTACAGCAGTTGCCTTTTTGTTAGAGAATGGCCTTTTAAACTCTAACTACATACACTTGATGCGCGCGTCCGTGCCTTTTCTTTCGAAGGCTCTTCGAATTACTAGTAGCGACACAGCGAAGAGGTGCCAGTCTGCCTATTTAGCAGTGTTGATGCTTTTTTTACGTTGGCCTTTATTTGTTAGTCAACAGTTTTGAAAGATGGCGCGAAAAGTCAAAAGAGTTCGATAACCGATTGGAAATGTCGCAAATAAACTGCTGCTAAAATGGATTCAATTTTATAGAAGTTATAGAAATATAATGTCATTCTGTCAGTAGTTCTGTATAAATGAATACCTGATAATTTCTACAAGAAGAGCAACTTCATCTGTCTAATGCACGGTATATACTATATACTAATTTGGTATACTAATTTGACAATCTCATTTATACACACATAGTTTTACATAGAACGCAAGTTTCAATTCCGAAATTCAGGTACACCCACAAGCCGACCAAACATCCCGCAGCTACTTTTTCACTCACGCACGCCCACTCGATACGTCCTCCTCCTACACGCAAATACACATACACAGATGTATTTCCCTCTGCTTTCTCTCTCGAGTACGTCGTCACAATTGTGCCGCGTTCGTTATAATCACCGACACATCTCTCCCTCCCGCTCTCCCTCTCTCTCTCTCTCTCTCTCTCTCTCTCTCTCTCTCTCTCTATCTCTATCTCTTTTTAATACAAGCCAGAGGTATAAACACAGACGATATTGTGCCCCGCACCTGCATCTACTCGAAACGGCTATTGTTTCGATGGCTTTGTTTAACCAGAAAAGCAGTAATTGTCATACGTGGAGGCGCTAAGTGCGTCGCTCTTGGATTTCCGACTGCGATTGATACGATGCATCTCTGGAGTTTGCGGATAGACGCGCCACAGCCGGATATTGTTTTATCACTGTTATTGCATTTTTCTTCTTTATCTTTTTGAAAAATAACCGAAGTGCTTATTTATAATTTCAAAATACGCGCGCGAATGGCAATTTTTACCGAGAAGTCAATTTTCCCTTGCTATCGTTCGTCGGAATGCAAATAAGTGCACGAGACGGTTTGCGGAGTCGTGAGAAAGGATAACGTTGTTGCGTGTGATCGACGATCATTTTCTACGCTTCGTCGATGTGGCAGAATCGATGAAAAAAAGAATCCGCGTAGTGTGCTCGGATTTTAGTTTTTTTAATAAATCGCGTGAAAGTCGCAGACAAGACACCGCGGATCTATCGGGGGCCTCTTATCGCACACTTTCTCTTTCGGCCCAATTACATAAAGTCGAGCATTGCAAAGCTATCCCAAATCCCCGTGTGTACAATAATAATCAAGCTTGAAAACACTATACAAGTATATATACACCCAATGACTACAATGAACCTGGAATAGGTCCGGTCTATGATTGTACACACATCTATCTATATACGTATATTGTATACTTATAGATATACACCGAGCAGTAAAAGCCGCCAGGAGGAATGCGGTTCGATCGGTAAAACAAGCTCGCGGTGCACATATACACAGTAACACGCACGCACACACACACACACACACACACGTATGATTTGCTAGTATCAAGTCAAAATTCATATGTATGCACATTGCACATTGCATATACATAGACGTATAGGCGTATCTCTAGAGGAAGTGCACTCTCGGAAATGATGATCGTCGGTGCTTGGAAGGAAGAAGAGCAGCTGCACGCAGTGTGTCAGTTAGGAGATCGATAGGCTGCATATGCAGTAGGCCTGTATAAATGCAACGTAGCGAGACTGTACTGTTGCATTTGTGTATATACACACATCTACGTATACATGTGTACCGGTATGCGTTGTAGTTTGCGTATATAACTTGAGAAGTTGAGAAACGAGCCGCTGTTTTGTCGATACTGCTATATAGGGTCAGCTGCTGCCGTCGTTGTTTCTTCTTCTCTCTGCGTCTCTCTGCGTCTCTGCGTCTCTCTGCGTCTCTCTGCGCCTCTGCACTCTGCGCGACTCTGCGCGAGCTTGTGCGTGTGTCTGTATATGCTGTTATACCTATACACATATACGCGCGTGCATGTCCTTTGTCGCACGTTTTTTTTCTCGCCGCCGCAAGACCTACCGTAAGAATAAATCGTATATAGAGGGGATGGTGTGTATGTATAGGGAGAGAGCGATAAAACGAAACAAAGCCTGAAAGAGCGAATAAGGATGATTCCAGCAGGGTATTCATACGTTATTGATTAGTTCCTAAGCTTTGAATAACGATACAGCCAGTTTACAGTGATCCTCATACCGTAGCTTTTATATATTACACTTAATACACAAGGTGTGCATTGCATATCGCATCGTTGGTATATATGGGTGGCTTAACCCCGAGACGTTGGCAAGCGACTCCGCCGTTTAAGGAACGTCGCGGGATACCGGTACTAGTACGGCTTGCTTGACCTTTTCCACACGAGAAAGAGAGAAAGAGAGAAAGATAGAGTAGAATAGAATATAATTTATTGAAGGTTAAGAACTAGAGGTCCTTAGTAGCCCAATCAGTATGTACATAAGCATATGCGGAGGATGGAGAGAGAGAGAGAGAATGAGAATGAGAATGAGAATGCGAATGCGAATGCGAAAAGGGTGACAGAGAACGTTTTCTTCGACGGATGTGGCGAACCGTCAATAAACAACCTGCCTTTGTGAATTCACGTCATTATCGAATAAACGACTTTGCTCCCGCTAGTACATATAGCGATTCGATTCTTCTCTCTTAGACACTTATAGTTTCTCCCTCTGCTCAACACCGTGCTTTTAATACGTGTACATCATACGCGTTTTATTTCTTCTAAGTGTACACAATTCATCGTTTTTCCCCCTTCCTTCAATTAAATTTCACCTGACTCCTCTGTACGCGGCTGTATATATCTTTTCAGTCTAACGCAAACAAATGCGTCTGATGGTGATATACACTTTGGGGAGTACTACAGAATTACAAAAGTTTTAATATCTGTAGATATAGCGCTATAAAAATGTATATATATTTTTAATTTTTCGAAAATAACGATTTTATCGGAACTTAAGGGGACGGTAAGCGTGCAAGCATAACAGATTCTCCTGTCCTTATTGCGGGCTACTTGCATTGGAAACAGGGAAGTGCCACCGCTGCATATTAGCCAAAGTGCACTTCAAAGCGGCCTTCGTCGGTCCGAATTTCATTCGAAAGATATTAATTGGCTGTGTTTTTATTTCTTTACGAAAGGCACCTATATAAAATAGCTTTTATAATTAGCATAGCGTCGAGAGATGAGTAAAAGTCGAGGGTAAACGAGCATTTCCTCATTACACATATATGACACATTCTCGAGTGGTTTAACTTTTTGAATGTTTCGTCGCCCAGTCGACGAAGGGCATGCGCGGAAAATGCCACTTTAATCCCACGCACGATCCGTCACGGAGAAAGATCGCATCAGCTTTTTTCTGTCTTTTATTTCTGTCTCTTATTTATCTCACCGGGCGTCGTGCGAATTATAATTCGCCGACAGAGTATACACATTTGAGATTCTGCGAAGGCCGCAGACAAGCGAAAGAGACGTATCAAAAAACTTGCTGCACTCTTTTTTCCGTTCCCTCTTCATGCACCAGTGCACACGCATTATCGAGAGATTTATTTCTCCACGTCAGGCACGTATTATGTCATATTCGACTTTTTCAGACACGTTGAGTTTCCTTAAAGAGCCACCGTATCCGGCCGCTAATTGTGCTGCAGTAGTGTCGCAGAGAACGCGATAATAAATCAGAGTCGCGAGGGTGTAGTGACAAGTAGCACGAGTTGGTGCACACGAAATTGCGACTAATTGGGCTGTATATGTAGGTGGTTACGTAGGCGGTTATGTAGGTGCTATGCGATTCTTTCGCGGATCACAACGTTTGTGTACAGTATAATATGCGCGTAGGAAAGAAATGATGAACTACGCTTTATAGTACGCTTTATAGTACAGATAAAGACCGCGTCCGCGCGAGTCTTATATATGATTACTTAGAAAAAAGATGAATGTACGCGAGGGGACAGGGCTCGTGGGAAAATCCGCCTGCCGGCTTCAACTCTTCGGTTTATAGGCGTCTACGTATATATATATATATATATAAATGCGTGTTCGCGCGAGCGTGTTATACGCATGTCCAGTCCTTCGGATGTTTTTATTACACACGCATTACTCGAGCCTCGTAAACGCGCATATACTCGAGATTATTCTCTGATAAAAGATCGGAGCACTTGAGAGAATCTCTCGTGGATACATTTATACAGAACAAAATTGATTCGTCGCGCGAAAATGATAAGCGAGAGAAGGAAAAAAGCATAATTCACATCGATGCATTCGAACTCGCGAAGTAATATGAATATACGTATAAACAATCATATACCTCATATACCTATGTCTCACCGAGCATTATTTTCGAGAAATCGGGTATGCTCGTAAGTAATGATTTCCACGACTCGTCGGAGAAAAATTTAGGCCGGTCTCGTCGTCACATGCCAAATATTTACTTTGCCGTCTTTCTCTCTAAAATTTCATCCTTTGCTCTTGACACGAGCTGCTGCGGCGCATGAATAAGAGGGGCACCGACAGCTTCTTCGTTTTTACTTCCGCTGCTTTCACGGCGCGCTTATCCCCGCTTGTTTTTCCCCCGAAAGCCTTTAGTTGATTACAAGTACACTCTCTTTTTAACCTACACTTATACATTCCTGTAGAACGAAAGCTCTAGTTTATAAACATAACGATAACCCATATTTTCTAATAATTCGATCAAAATGTGCCGCTTAATCACATGAAAGCTCGTGCGCGCGACGCCTTCAATTCAATTATATATGCCGATCTACGTCAGTACATGAGATGTGACCATACTTTATTGCTTGACTTAATAAACATGTATATGCCTACACACGGCCCTGCTCACTCTCGCTCGTTAAATTGCAATGAGGCTTCGGTATCTATGAGTCAAGTTGTGCAGTTGAAAAAAGTTCACACGTGCATACACACGGAAACACACACTTGTAATGTACACACATAGAAATGTGCGCATAGCCGAACGTTTTTCAACATGACAATCACGTTCTAGTCGTAAACTGCCTCTCGTAGCGCTTTTCTGTGTTCCTGTGGATTTTTATAAAATTCCCTCTTGTAGCTTTACGTCCTTTCTTTATATTCGCCGCTTTTATATTCCCTTCAATTTCTCTCCCCTTTATACATATGCAGACTTCTTTTGCCTTTTCAGTCTCGATGCCCGTAAAAATATATAGCACGCCAAGAGAATGAAAGAGAGCGAGTGTTATTTGGTTCACTTACGATAGTCTCTCCTGGTTAGGCCTTCCTTCGGTTGTTTTTTTCTTCATGTACTTAGATCGATAAGTAGCTTCCGACTTAGATAGAAAGAGAATGAGAGAGAGAGAGAGAGAGAGAGAGAGAGTGACGGCTAAAGCGAGTGTTATATCGATCCTATGTGAACCAGTCCACCCACTTAGCAAATACCTTTTTGGTTCTTACTTGTTCCAGCGGACGATGAAGCGAAGAGGACGAGCAGCCTAGACGTATTGCGTACACATACATAATTGACGGGAAGTAGTTTTAGCAAGAGAAGGAGAAGAAAATAAAAAACGATGCGTTGGCAAGCTGACATAGTCCTGTTACTGCTGTTGGGCTGTTGTAGCGCGAGGAGAGCAGCTGATGAACTACCGCCTGTTGAGGATGTCTTTGGTGGTCAGAGACAGCTTTATCACAGACAGCAACAACAGCAGACTGGACCAGGGCCTCAGTCTAACGCGGCGTATTTGCCATACTTGAACAGGGAGAGGAAGCCGAATATCGTGCTCATACTTACCGATGACCAGGACGTGGAGTTGGGTGAGTCTCTTGTGCTTTCTTTTTCCACACTTATGCATATAGGCGATCATAAAATCGTAATCGGTTTTAACGACCTTTATCAGGTTCGCTGAACTTCATGCCTCACACACTGAAGCGGATCAGAGACGAGGGAGCAGATTTTCGACACGCATACGTAACCACTCCCATGTGCTGTCCAAGTCGAAGCTCTCTACTGACCGGTCGCTACGTCCATAACCACGAGGTCTTCACTAATAACGACAATTGCAGCAGTCCCCAGTTTCAGAGGGATCACGAGCCGCACACCTTTGCCACGTATCTCAGTAATGCCGGCTACCGCACCGGTCAGTTCAGTTACATGTGCAATATACGATGATACTATTGTTAGAAGACTATTTGCTCTCTTTATTCGGTGTATCGAAAACAGGAATGCCCCTTTTCCCAAAACTCTTTTATCGCGATGGCGCCGGAGTACCGAATTAATCATCCTCTGCTCGCATGAGCGAAACTTGAATTTGGGAGAAATTCACCTCGTACATGTGGACAAATATAAGCGTGTGTATATGAACTATATATAAACGTAAGGCCATCAGAATTCACTGATTCGAGGCAGCAATGGCCGAATCAGTGAATACATTGGCGAGCTCTCTTGGCTGGGATCCAAAGGCGCCGCTGATTTCGCTGCTCCTATTGAACTCCACTGATACACTCCTCCGCTTGCTGCTTTTCCCTGAATATAAGAATTGAGAAATCGCGTGACTCCTGGACTCGATGCTTATCTCCCTTTTCAATCTATATATGCCCGACACTTTCTAGTAAACAGTGCTATTCTTTGGGAATTCTCGGATTCTTTTTTTTATAATTCCGACAGAGATGCGGAAAAGCTCTGTCGATACCCAGTTTTTTGAGAAAAATATCACTCGGCGAAGCGTGAGCATACGGTTTCGCGACAAAAACGTATACGGAAGTTTTCTCCTTTAGATGCATATCTTCATGTGCGTATAGACTTCCGAAAGAGTGGAAAAAGTGCGAGAGATTTGCTCGGTAAAACCTTTTAGAAAAATAATTTAGAAAGCACAGTTCATGGCCATTCTTCCATACGTTCTTTCGATTCATTGCATTTCTATATACTTAAAATCTTTTTTTACTTATTTTCTCATGATAAATTTATTCAGAGTCATTTATTATGCCTTTTTGTAATTATTTAATTTCAATACACGAATATTCGGTAGTTTGTCAACGTTGTGTCTTTTCTCGTAATTCTTCTCTGTTTCAAGAGAATTGCTTTCGCCGTATGTCGCTGGCCAGAAAACGCAAACCATACGCGGGCCTGTTTGTTCTGTCATCGATGGCGTTAATTTCTCGTAATCGCTTGGATTTTCATCGGGTACTTCTGTGACGAAATTGTTTCCATTTTCATTATAACCAGACAACATGGCTGTATCAGCGGAGGTATAGTCTTCGTTGTCAGCAGGTGATGAATAAGAAGTATTAGAATGCCCGCTTTCCCAAACACGTGGTTCTATTTGCCAAAACTCACACTCGTTTACGTATAACGTATTGATCTTGTGTATATCACGTTTGTTGAAGTCATCGTTTAGCGGGCCCATTTTTTCGAACCGATACTGAAGAATTTTTCAAGCATAATGGTATTATTAATGTGGAACTCACAGGGGTAAAAAAATAAGTTATTTTGCCTTGTTTATTACTAGCCAGTATTTTAATGAGATTCTTCCTTACCATCGGGTACATGGTGTGATGAAAGGAATCCTTCGCAAAAAAGTTCCCGCGCAAGTGCATAAGGCTATTCAAATCGTAGGGCAGCTGCGCGTTCATAGTTCGTGCCTTGCCAATCTCGAAGTAAGATTTCTTGTCCGACTGGATGTTATCCCAGCTAATCTTGATCCACTTGTCTCGACCCGGAGTGTTGTGCTGATCGTAGAAACCCAATACGTGCATCAGCTGATGCATCAGATCAGTCGGTCTTGTTAGACAGCTGAAATCGAGTTCCACGAGATTTCTGCCTCTCAATTTACCTATGAAGGCCCAGCAACCCCTATAGCTCTTTTGAAATTCGACGTAGTCGCGCTGCTTTTCTCGAGATTCGAACTTCACGCAGGTTTTTTTGTTGAACTCGTCTATTGTCTTCAAGATGAACAACTTCTCCGCCGATGCTTTAATGTTGAATTTCTTACAGATAGCAAGAATCGAATCGTTTTATTGAGAATACACGAAAATACTCACAGAAACCATCGGAAATTACGAAAGGAATTATACCCCTGGGCCACAACCAGATTTTTCGAGTATCTTTAAAGTAGTCCCAGCGCTTTATGTGTTCCCCAAATATTCCAGCCTCGTTTCGATTCCGTACTTTTGATGTCAAGTTCACTTGTGAGTGTGGAGGGAGAGGGGGGGGGCAGAAAAGGTAGAAAAACCAGAAACAAACGATTCATTCGATAATCACGTGAATTAACAAAGACAAGTTGTGCTTTGGCGGTAATACTGCATACTCACTACGAACTTCGCTGTTTTCCCGTCTCGTGTTAATTGTTTCCACATTTCTTACAGTCTCGAAACACGCGATTGCGAAGATGACTATTGACATGAATTCTCGTAAAGTAAGCATTCTTTCTTCATTAGTTCAGGTTTCTTGTCTTGATTGAATAACGACTTTGTGCAATTAATTCAGAGGCCTTTTTCAGTGTTTGCTCGCAACTATGGAATATTAATGCCGTGACTCGATGCAAATAGTCCCTTCGAAATTCTGAATGTTAAAATCTCTCGAAGTTGAATATACGCTGTTACGCACTAATTGCACTTGAAGCGAGTGACGAGAGTTTATTGCTCGTTTAGGTGAAGCGATAAGATTCCAAAGTTCAGGATGTTTTGAGAGTTGCTGTAACGCGCTCACAGTGTTAACGTATAATCTGAAAAACAGTTTGAATTCCTATAGCTATAATATCCGGAAATTCACGCATGATTCTGCAGACGCGGTTTATTGAAATTTTACCGAAAATTCGCCGCATCCATGTCCTTGAATTCCTTCGGTATAAGGGACGAACGACTTTATTGCTTGGAAAAAGAGGGTGGCTCTCGATTTTACGACACCGCGGCTTTTATAGCCTTTTCTTACACCGGGTGCACGCGTGTACGAAGAAAATGGCGTATTCGAAGGAAAAAATCTGACAGAAAATAATGATTCTCGAAGTTTGCCAAATGTGGCTGTCGGAATATCCTCCGCGAATAAGCCAATTTCGAAGGGAATTTATTTCCAACTACGTACACAGCGTTCGATACCGGCTTCTCTTTCTCTCTTGCAGCTAGCACGCGATTCCATAGCTAGGCCGAAAAATTGAATTGAGAACTGCGCAGTATTTTATTTATCGAATGAAGTTAATAGAGCGCAAAAGGGCCTCTGGTCGCGCAATCGAGAATAAAAGGGAGGGAGAGAGAGAGAGAGAGAGAAGGAAGAGAAACTCTCGTATCGGTCGTTGGCACCTCGCGAGCTAGACTGAAATAACCTTCTCTATTCTTATCGTTTGCTCTTTCTCTCGCGCGTTCGAGATGCGGCTATTTTCTGCGCCCTGCGCTTTATAATTGCTATCTACATATGTACAATTGTTTATACATACACACACACACACACACACACACATATATATATATATATAAAATGATAGCTTGATAATCTGTTGCATGTACCCGTACACATATACACAGGCTACTTTGGCAAGTACCTGAACAAGTACAACGGCTCGTACATCCCGCCTGGCTGGCGCGAGTGGGGCGGTCTGATAATGAACTCGCGCTACTACAACTACAGCATCAACATGAACGGCAAGAAGATAAAGCACGGCTTCGAGTACAACAAGGACTACTACCCGGATCTGATAGCCAACGATAGCGTGGCATTTCTCAGACAGAGCAAGCATAACTTCGCGAGAAAACCCGTAATGTTGGTCGCCAGTTTTCCGGCTCCACACGGTCCCGAGGATTCGGCGCCCCAGTACTCGGATATGTTCTTCAACATCACCACACATCAGTGAGTTCGGAGGGAAATACAATTTTTCTCCCCGAGACGACTGACGTTGCGCTCGTCGAAAAATATTTCTACGAATATCGCATGTGCTCGCGAGAGGTACAAAAGCAACGCGAGTTTAACGGATAAAAATAAATAAGCCCCTATTGTCATTTGTGAGCGAGTACGTAGTTACGGATGACAAGAGAGCGAGTAGAAATTGATATTGCACACATCGGTTCGAAAACTCACTTCTTTACCCTCGCTTAGTGTTTCTGAAATATTAAGCGCCTAGACGGACGTTATATAAGTTTCAACTCGCTTTTCATTCTGTCTGACACATCAAACGTGTAAAATATGCGCACGTCTGACTCTCGGAGTTTCAAATGACGACGATCTCTATGCATGTTTATTCAAGAAAATCTCATATCAAGGCGTGGATTATTAAAGTTATCCGTCGGCTCTGGAGATTACGTATGAGCGTAGACGCGACTTTAAGGAGGCAAGGAAAAACATAGTAAATAATTTACCTCGTCGATCATAGAAATGTTCGTGTAAATATGTCGAGCAGACGAGAATCTATGTTTTAAATTGTGGACAGGCTAAAAATCCTCTCGCTCAATCTTACCAGCAGAATAGTGACAAAGTCTTGTACGTTTTAGCTGTCTGTATATTTGAATAACGTGTAATTACATGCAAAACTCGTGTTTTGTAAAGTTGTCTGGCGACAGTTTCAACGTCTAGCCGCACGTAAAGAGGAGAAGGAGAGAGAGAGAGAGAGCGCGAGATAAGGCAGCTGTTTATTAAGTAACCCCTAAGAAAATGCCGTGGCTAATTGTTTGAGACAACTCGAGATCTTCCCCTTGTTCGCGTACGCTCCATACGCGTCCCCGAACTTTTGCATTTACATAATTTGACTGTACCTTTCTTTCTCTCTGTCTTGGCTGTTTTTATTCCGAAAGAGAAGAATGCTTATTAGCTAGGAGATTGAGCGTGAATTTGCTTTACAGCACTCCGGCGTACGACTACGCTCCAAATCCTGACAAGCAGTGGATTCTACAGGTGACACAAAAGATGCAGCCTATACACAGGGAGTTCACGGATCTTCTCATGACGAAGCGATTGCAGACACTCCAGAGCGTCGACGTCGCCGTCGAACGGGTACGTTTTCTTGCGGCCAACATCGTCGTTATCGCATATAGGGATGAAAAATGAAATAAATTCTCGGCTGGTTAGATTTATCAAGAGCTCAAGAGCTTGGGCGAACTCGACAACACGTACATAATCTACACATCCGACCACGGCTATCACTTGGGCCAGTTTGGTCTCATCAAGGGCAAGAGCTTCCCCTTCGAGTTCGACGTACGTGTGCCATTCCTCATACGCGGGCCGGGCATCGCGCCAGGATCCGTGTAAGTTCCTATCGTTATATTCCTTTTGCGTGCGAAGACAAGCACGCAAAAGGTCCTTCCATCTTTCTTTTTCTCTCTTTCACTCTCTCTCTCTCTCTCTTTCTCTCTGTCTCTCTGTCTCTCTGTCTCTCTGTCTCTCTTTCCTTCTCTGAATACCACCCAGCGTCACCGCGCTGGAATCCTCGTTATATTCGGCTGCGTTGCAGAGTAGACGACATAGTTTTGAACATCGATCTGGCGCCGACCTTCCTGGATATCGCTGGCGTAGAGCCACTGCCGGCGCGAATGGATGGACGCTCCTTCAAAAAACTCTTCCTCAAGTAAGTTCGTAGTCTCCTTATCGGTTTGATCGCGAATCGCCTCCTTCGTCGCATTCGCGCTACAGCTGATGAAATATTGTTTAGCAACAAACCGGGCCGACGATCCAAGTACAAGTGGCCGGACACGTTCTTGATAGAGTCGTCTGGTCGACGAGAAACTCCTGAGTCGATTGCAGAAGCAAAGGCCCGAGAAATTAGACGACAAGCTAAATTAGCGGCTAGTAGCACTGCTAGCAGTAACAGCAACGACGGCGATGGAGAAATCAGCGACGTTGAAGATTCATCGCCGGCCTCGAGAAGGCTCGCTGAGCCAGAATTAGGAAGCGATCAGGACTTTTCCGACGACGAGGAGATCGACGATTCGATTCTCGATGACGATGGTATAAATTATTTCAAATTCAAAATATCTATTCAACGATCGCTATTTCATGATCGCTATTTCATGATCGCTATTTCATGATCGCTATTTAACGATCGCTATGAAAGCAGGTGAATCAGAGCCAATATCGAGCGGAGTGCGTCTAGACAACGGCCTTGCATCTCAAGCATCGACGAAACACGCGCGACTAGCGTTCGAGTGTTCGCGTACCTCGGCTCAGGCGGATTGTTTGCCGGGTCAGAAGTGGCGTTGCGAAAAGGATGGTCAACGTTGGCGCCGTCACAAGTGCCGTGCGCCAACTAGCAGCCCTCTTGTTCCGATCCCGCGTAACGCTTGGAAAAAATGCGCGTGTTTCACTCCTAATGGCGTTGTTTACACCCGACTCGAAGCCGACGATTTTGACGGCCAGCGATTCCTCTTCGGTAAAGAGAGCCGGTTCATCGGACCGTACGGGCAGGTTCAAGCCATCGCCCCTAGAAGAGGTAAAAGAGAGATAGAGGACAAGCTAGACAATGAAAAAGCGAAAAACACTTTGCTGAATGATAACTGGGACGAGTATCCGAGTCAATACACTGCCGGCGATTTCGATCCCAAGACTCTGGATGAAGTAATAATTGGACAATTGGATGTCGAAGATATCGTAGCTAGGCATCGCAGAATACGCAGAAGTTCCACCAAAAAGGATAGCATCGAGCATGTCACCAAGATCATGGAGAGTATTGAAGAAGAACTCGACGACCTCAAAGCCAAGCACTCGAGCTCCGACAAACAGTTCAGACCCAAGTGCTCAGTCTTAGCCCGTGGTGACGTCAATTGCAGTCAATCCGTCTACAAGGACCCGAATGAGTGGCGAATATCAAGAAAAGAGATCGAGCAACAGATACGCAGCATGAGAATGGAACTAGAGACCTTGAAGGTTCGTATTTCTCGATTCTTAACCACTGCTTTCTCATTATCTCTGTATTTTAATCGGAAACTCGTGTGTTTTAGGAAATTCGACGTCATCTTATGCTTAAACGTCCTCAGCTCGTAACTAGTGGTACTGAGGATGATCCGGAACAGGAACGATTGTCGGACCTCATCGAAGAGACTAGCAATTCCGCAATTAACAATTCGCACAAGCCTCATGCGCCGCGGCATTCCAAGAATAGTACCAGTGCGCACAACCACGCGGGTCGACATCACCGCAAACACGAGAAGAATCCAGTCATAGACATGCAAGGAAATGCAAATAGTAGTGTTACTTTAGACGAGACGGTACCAGCACCCTCGTCGGTCGATACTCAACAATCAATTTTAGTCGCAACTTCGAGACCCAAGAAAAACGGACGGCGACAACGGCCTAGAGAAAACGCCGCCGACGCTTTGAGCCCGGTTACGGACGTGGACGATGAGAAGATTCAAAAACAGCCACGACGCAGAAAACATCATCGTCACAGGAATAATACTATATTGACCAACAGTGTGCACGATGACATTGCCGTACAGGAAACCGTTTCAACCGAGCCTCCACTACAAACTACAGTCTTCAAGCTGAGCCTCGCCGGAAATGAGGAGACTATTTCGGTAAAATAAATTCTGAACAAATGATAGAGATGCCAGTAACAATTTATTTTATGAGAATTATTTTTTTAGACGACTATCACGCCAACTGCGGCAAGCACTTCGAATGTGGGAAATTCGAGCAAATTTATCGACGAATCTTCGGATAATTCACTGCTAAAACGCGTGTCATCGAGTACTGGAAGCTCCATCGAAATTGATCCAGGTATGACAACAATTACAGATCTCCCCGGTTCGTTTATCGATGTGAACGACAGCGAGAAGATATCGCCCACTACGAGTTCGACATCGACAACTATAAGTTCCACATCGACTGCTACAAGTTCGACAATGACATTAAGTATAAGTGAGATGTCTGGAACTAGTACCACTGCGAATTCAGTAAGGAAGCCTGTTTCTAAAGGAACGCAACGAATGAGGCCTTCCGGAAACGTGGCTCACCGCGGGCGAAAAGACAATGTTAATGGTTCGTTGGAGACGGGCGATAAGTATAGGAATGCAACTTCAGTCACTCAAGAACGCCAACACAAATGCTTCTGCGAACCAGACCCTTATGTTAGGTATTTGAACGCACGATTGTTAATGGCCATATTAAGAATTAATAAGAATCGCGATATATGAAGATATTCATTTAATAGGGATGATAAAGAAACAGCGAAGGAGGAGAAGCGAAGATTGAAAGAGGAACGTATGCGTAAGAAAGAACGCAAGCTTCGAAAGAAAGCCAAACTGGAAAAGGAGTGTCTGACAGAGAAGATGAACTGCTTCGAGCATGACAATGATCATTGGCGTACTGCGCCTCTCTGGACATCCGGTCCCTTCTGTTTCTGCATGAATGCTAACAACAATACTTACTCCTGCATACGTACTATCAATGCCACCCATAACTTCCTCTATTGCGAATTCACTACCGGACTTGTAACATTTTACAATCTACGAATTGGTAATTAGTCCCGTTATTGTCTCTTCAAATTTCTTTCTTTCTCACCCGCCTCTATTATGTGATTTGCTGCAGATCCTTTTGAGCAATGGAATAGAGCGTCTTCGCTCAATCCTCTTGAGAAATCGTATCTACATAATCAATTAGAACATTTGAAGGGCTGCAGAGGTACGCACGATTGTACGGTCGGCAGTGCTAGAGAAACTGCTAGGGAACCACTAATTCAACATCAACAGCAACAACAGCCGAGGTCTATGATTAAAAGAAAATACGCTGAGACATTTGGTAAGTTCTTTATATTGAAATTAATATGTTTTTCATAGACAAATACAAAACTGCATCAATTCGAATCTGCATTACTATTTTAGATGAAACGTTTGTTCCATCAGCGTTGCAAATAATCAGTGACAGTGAATTGCTTCATTCTAAAAATCGAAGACGTAGCAAGAAATGGCCATAGTAAATATTCTCCTTGTTTAAATAAATAAAAGATGCTTCACGAAATCTTACATATATCAATGAACATTCTTTTCTAGCTCATGGAATAGACACAATAGAAGTTGGCAAAGCAGTAGACGATACCACGAAGATGTAAATGTCCAGAGAAGGCATCGCCATCACACGTAGAAATTAAATGTAACAACCACTGACTTTATTTTTTTCCGTTAGCACTCTTATAAAGTAATTGGTGAACTTTCGGTTCTAGTTTCATATTGCTTTGCACATCGCAAAGAAATAAATAAATACTGTGAAACCTGCAACAGCTTCGCCATATACTGCTAACAAACAAGCTATCAAAGACAAAGGTCGTTGATGTTAGGAATTTTTAGATAGAACCGATATAAGTTTGCAAGAAAATATAGAGATGGGCAATTTTTTAATTTGCTAGTTACGAGCGACGGATAAATGCATGTCAATATCATTCTGATTTGATAAATTAAAATAGGTTGATTTCAAGCAGACTGTCTTGACAATCAAAAATATGAAAATAATGTAAGAGCTTTCTTGAACACCAATTTATCTATCAATCATAAAAGTATTAAGCATACAATGCTGCCTATTGCTGTATATAACAAACAGCTTTCATTTGACAGTTGTCGTTTTTTTGTAAGTCCTACTTGGTTGGACCAATGAATACTCCTAATAAAGAATTCTGCCTGTATGTGCTATTTTTTGAGGGGCGTAATGGTTATCAACGAATTTCGACAAAATCAGCAAAAAAATCTACATTTTCTAAATTATTATTAAATATTGTTATTTTTAAATTAATTAATTTTTCTACACACTTTATACCACTGCCAAGTGTTTTTTTTTTCAAGATTTTTCATTACATAAAATTAAATTTTGTTTTTTCTACAGCGAGATACAAAATTGCTGCGTCTCCCTAATTTTATCTCTCTGTCTAGTTATACATTTTTTTACTTCTCTAAGATTCAGTATCTTAAGAACGATATTAATGTAACATTTTGTTATAGCATTGTAATTGTATATTTGTGTTAAGTATGGTATTTAAAAAAATGAAGGAAATACTAATACTGACAAAAAAAATTTTCCTTAAAAAATGTTTTATGAACTACCTATTTCTACTTAACATTCTAGTAAATATTTGTGATTTAAAAATTTTAAAATTATGCATCTTCGGTTCATAGAAATTCTTTTATGGTTTACTCTTGTTAAACGATGCATGTATGTATTTGTCAAAATGCGTGTCTCGGTGAATGTGTAAATCATATTATTTATATTTTTCAAAAATGTATTATATTTTAATACTTGAAAACAAAAATTTGGATACATCAGTAAGTTTTTTTTGGATTTTGATTCTTGATTTGATAATTGTAGTGTTTTTTTTATTTTATTAAATAAAAATATATGAACCATTTAATGCTTAAACATTTTATACTTATTTCCTAGCCCTTAATTATATAAACATTGCTTACAATATATTCAAAAGTCTAAAGATTCATCAAAATCACTGTTACTTTCAAAAATACTCAACATAGCTGGTTGATTCCTGCTTCGAGGACTAGAACTAGTACTTTCTCTGTATGTCTTTACTTTGAAATCAATAGAATTTATATCAAAGTCGTATTCATTTTTGTCAATTTCATCTTGTGGTAATTCTGCACTGGATGCTGCAGAGCTTTCTTGAAAATAGTCTTCGTCACTTTTAATACACGGTTCACTTATATCTGCTTCTAACACTGAGTTTGTGAATTCTTCCATGTCTTCACACGAGAATGAATGATTATGTGAATTTTGTGAATTTTGCGATATATTCTCAATATCATCACTTGTATAATATTCATCTTGAAAATCAGATTGCTTTTGTTCATTATCAAGCTTTTCTCCTTCGGCAACATTCATGTTTTGAACATTGACTCTGCAGTCGCTTGTTGATCCTTTGAAGTAAATCTGTAAGATACGAGAAATGATTGTTATTTCCTGCTAGATGAAAGTAACAATGATTGAAAAATAATTACATGTATTAAATCTTGTTTTGAACCACAAACTTTGCATTGCCATTTTTTTGCCTTTTTTTTAAGCTGCACCTGTGCAGAAATAAATGATCATTTATTAATTACCATTCATAGTTATGATATGCATAGTTTTCTTAAACAGTTTCGAAATTTCGACATTGACGAGGTTATATGCGTTATTTTTGTTTATATTTGACAAGTTTTATTCGCAACATATATTTCGTATTATTCAATAGTAATAGGATAGATTACCTGAAATTTGTTGCAGGAATAACATTTTAAAACCCACGCTTCTTGAGGCATTTTTATATTTAACCAATTCGTGAGAATTGCGCGAACCAACGGTCAGTTCGGAATCGTATCAGTCGGTCTGGCCGGTTAATTGTTGAAAGCGCGCGAAACAAAATATATAATCAGAGTGGCAGAAAGAGACAGAGCTATATCTCTTTTATCATATATGCGTGGTGGTGTCGCTAGAATCGTCGGCGGTAGCCTACCGCCGTAGGGTATCTAACGTCAAAATTATTTTGGTTACTTCTCGAAAATTAAGAATCTGACGTAGATTCCTCGCTACGCCAAAGTCTTCGAAAAATAATTGTGAAAATCATTTCCTTTGCGATGTTGAATTTAGGTGTTGATCATAAACAGCACTTGATGTTCCTAACTGAGCAGTCAACGCAGGGTAAGAAGCATAACCTCTAGCTTTCCATCCAATTACTTATCCTAAGTTATTACTATTTGTGTAAACTTTATCTAAATTTTATTTTTTTTAGTACTTCAGGATTTTTGCAAACTGGCATTGGATTATTTGAAAAAAGGGCCAAATTTGAAACTCTTCAGTGCTGCTGCCCGTGTGTATACTTCAAAATTACGGATATATCTTTGCAACAAACAAATTATTATTGAAAATAACACTGATATTATATGAAATTTTATTGCAGAGAAACTACAGGTTGAACCACAAATTATAAGAAATTCAGTTGAAGGTCTTCTTCAGTTACTATTCGAATGTTGCAAATCCAAAGTAAGTACTCAAGTTTTTATTGATTAGATGTCAGACTATTTATAATAATTGTGAAGTATATTTTTAGTTAGAAAAAGATGGTTTTCAAGAAGCTGTTCTTGGTCTAGGATTCTCTGAAGAGCACGAAGTTTTGTTACAGAAATTATATATGTTAAAAAAAGAAGAGCTCACAGAGGCTTTGTCAAACTTTGGGCTGAAATTACCTCAATACCATGACATGGATTGGAGATTTGAAGTACAGGTATTATATATAAAAAGACAACTAATTTCTGCAAAAATAAATCTTTTTTCAAGTGTATACTAATAGTTTTAATTTAAAATTAGATCGCATCCAGATCATTGCTTCGACAAGTAGTACCATTGGTGAGTCTGGACTTTTCCTTAAAGAACACTTCTGATTCAGGCAAAGTTGAGCATGTATTACTGCAAACAGATCCAAATAATTTACTTCATCTTGCCCAAGAACTTGAGTTGGCTGTACGGGAAGGCAGAAGCAGACACATACGAAGTGTTGCTAAAATAGTGGACTAAGATTTATATTTTGTTATAAAATTATAAATTATTTTATATGAATACTGTAGATAACAATAAATTTATTTGTAAAGGCTTACATGAGTAAGATACTTCATTGTACCAATGAATCCAATGAATATGCATTTCTTTATGGAACATAACTGCTTACAATAAAATGATTATTGAAATGAGCTTTGCATTTGAAGTGCATGCAAATGAGGTGTAACTCTTAAGGTACTAAGACAAATCGGAAGAGACAGGGGCTTTGCTCAAGCCAGTTCAACGTCGTCACGCCTTGAACTGCAGAAGGTTTCATTTGAATATTTTATACGTAATTGCATTGACCACCAATCGGCGGATTTATATAAAAAGCTCACTCGGACAGTAAGTCATTGCGCTGAACTGAATTGTCCAGTAACCACCGAGAGCGTCTATGTGTTCCGCGAAATTTATTAACTTTCCACGGTTCCTGAAAGTTTTCTCTCTCGTGCCATTCGACTAAGTACGTGGCCAGAAGTAAATGATCGTTGTGAGATATAGATTTTGAGCCAAGCAATGTGTGTCTGCCCACAGGATATGGAGCACCTAATTGCAGTGTCTGCGATGAATGCGACTTCGGAGTTTGCTAAATCTCCGGGATCGGTATCATTTGCCACGCCGACAATGATGACCACTGTCGTGGTCCAGGCTACTTCGGCGATCGGACCACACTTTGCGCGACAGATTATGCGAGGTGGTTTTGGTAATTTTACCGTAGTCGATAAGGTGCCTCCGGAGATGCTTCACCTGGTTGGTCCGCATTGGTAAGTAAATTTCTGGAATGTCAGTTGAAATTGAAAGATTTTTATCCACCGATTTGTCGTTCGCGCGCAGGTATCAATTTCCCCCCCTGTGGCCGATCTGGCATAAACTTTTGGGCTTCGTTATGATCTTTATTGGGGTACTCGGCTGGTGTGGAAATGGAATGGTAGTTTACATATTTTTAGTGACGCCTAATCTGAGAACACCTAGCAATTTGCTCGTTATAAATTTGGCATTTTCGGATTTCGTCATGATGATCATGATGTCACCACCGATGGTTGTTAATTGTTGGTTCGAGACTTGGGTTCTAGGTACTGTTCTTGGTCTACTAATGTTTTTTTAACTCGCATAATGATCTATGGAATACAAATGTCTCACAATGTTACTTGTAGGTCCTTTAATGTGTGATATTTATGCGCTGATCGGTTCGTTGTGCGGTGGTGCCTCGATCTGGACTATGACGGCGATAGCTTACGATCGGTATAATGTCATTGTCAAAGTAAGCAGTGTACATCATAAACGACATCCTTGAACCCTTAAATATAGTTTACAATTGAGAATGATTCTTTGAATTTTCTAGGGAATGTCAGGAACGCCTTTGACTATACCTAGGGCGCTTGTTCAAATAATAATAATTTGGACACATGGCTTGATCTGGGCAATGTTACCCTTATTCGGATGGAACAGGTGAATCGATTATAATTAACTTTTTTCTGCGCGCAAATTTGTGCTTATCGATAACACAAGAACTCACACCTCTCATTTAAAGATATGTTCCTGAAGGCAACATGACGTCGTGCGGTACGGACTATGTGTCGGACGATTGGCTCGGAAAGTCCTATATATTGGTCTACTCTTTATTCGTTTATTACACACCCTTGTTCTCCATCATCTACTGTTATTGGCACATCGTTGCGGTAATTTGACTTTTACGATCCTCGTGAAATCCATTAATATGGATAAAAACATACTCTTTATTCACTAGGCCGTTGCAGCTCACGAAAAGGGTATGAGGGAACAAGCCAAAAAGATGAACGTTGCCTCCTTACGATCTGGGGATCAAAGTGGAGAAAGCGCTGAGGCGAAACTGGCAAAGGTAACGCAGAGCACGCACGTAAGAAAATCTATTGCATCGATCGTGACTTAATACAAACCTTACGTTGAGTCACAGGTGGCTTTAACGACGATTTCGTTGTGGTTCCTGGCATGGACGCCTTACCTCGTAACCAACTACATGGGCATATTTGCCAAGCAAAACGTCAGTCCTCTTTTTACAATTTGGGCGTCTCTCTTTGCAAAAACGAACGCTTGCTATAATCCAATTGTCTACGCGTTCAGGTAAACGTTATTCTGAAAAATTGACGCTCTGAACGGATTAGATTGCATCAATAATATCGGCTAATGTTTATTCTAGTCATCCTAAATACAGAGCCGGATTAAAGATAAAATGTCCCTGTTTGGTGTTTGGAGATACGGAGGATAAACCAGCTGCGGCCAAAGCTGCTTCAGCTCCAGCTGCCGACGCCGCATCAACTCATAGCAAAGCGTGAACCAGTACCACCTAATCACATGCTTATAATTCGAATCAATCTATTTTTACTAAAAAATATTTTTATTTCTGCAAGGTGCGTTGTGGGAAACGGTTAATTGAAATATTCTTTTTAATAACGACGATTGTCAAGCTATGACAGAGTGTATCTTGTGATATGTTAATTTTTTACTGTTCGTAATTGTGAGCTGCTAATAATAAATCCTTGTGAACACTAAAATATCAACACGATGAACCTAAACATTGAAGGACTAACATGGATGGACTTAAGTAATTAAAGAAACGCTTTTTCTGTTTTTATCCGTATTTTGAACTCATACAGGGTTTAATGTAACTTACAAAATTAAATAATATAGGTAAAATAGTAAATTCAGATACTATCTACCGCCGGATTATGGTCTAAACGCGTATGGTACTAGAATAACCACATCGATGTTGTTCGCGCTTCGGCAAGTATAAAATAATCGGCACAATGTAAGTCGCCAACATCGACCCCCGACATCCGCTCATCCGTCGACCGGTAAACGACTCGCTTCGTGGTGAGAATCGAGTCATAAGGCTGTGCCGGTTGATCAGATTCGCAAAATCGAATCGGCGACTGCTCGGATTTTCATCTTCAATACAAATATGTATTTATAATAATAGAGTATTAGGGCAGCATGTTGATTGTGACATTTGATATCTTTCGTAGTATCGTTTTATCACGATGCACTGGCAAATTCTATTTCAACAAATTTGCCGTCTATCAACAGCAGCCCTAACATTATATGTAAACACAGTGTATGATTTGAGCGATTCTTCCTTGGCTCAAAGAAAAATCAATCTTTAAGATAGCCAATCTTTTTTCTGAGTATTATATACTTCATGTATACAGACCTCATTGTCCAAGGAAGAAAACGACTCGATCACAGATTTTCAATACAGAAGTGACATTCTCTTGGGTTACAGCTAGCTCTGCTATATCCAACTTTCTCTCTTCGTTCATTAGTATTTACAAGTTGCTTCTGAATCGCAGGTACATGCGTGTAACTAAAGTTACATATCAGCTTGATTCTCATTCTTCTGACCTTTCGTTACGTCGACTAGCTGATCAACGCAACGATAATCATCCCCGCAACGCAATTACGCGTTCGATTTGTCATGTTCGGTAACTGTGGTGACACCGGAAGTGGTGGACACCGCATCGGCACCACTGGCTACAGGTGCGTCTCCAGCGCAAGCCAACGATGGGAACCTTGCGAAGAGAGCAGCCCTATATTTGGGATGGCTGCAAGAGAATTATTGAGAAACATTGCGTTTAAAACGAGTGATTTCAGGTGCAGGAATGCGAGATTACCGAAGAAGCTTACCTTATACCGTAAACGATTGGATTGTAGACGGCATTGGCCTTGGCGAATACGGATCCCCAGATGGTGAAAAGTGGCGTGAGTCTTGCTAGTTCGAAGATGCCAGCCCAATTGATGACAAGGTACGGAGTCCAGGCCATGAACCAGAGGGAGATAGTCATAAGAGCCACCTGTGATAAAACCACACGATGAATGTTCCTTGATATACGTATATCGTTTTCTTGAATTGAATGTATACCAACCTTAGCGAGTTTGTTCTCTGCGCTCTGGGCATCTCCCTGCCTTAAAGAAGCGACGTTCATCTTTTTTGCCTGTTCCCGCATGTTCTTCTCGTGAGCAGATACAGCTTTGATGATGAAATAGTAGCTGTAAATGATCATGAACAGCGGCATAAAGTATACAAAGAAGCTATAGACCACGATGTACGATCTGGAGACCCAGTCCTTGCTGAAATAGTCCGTACCGCAGGCTGTGAGGTTGCCCTCGGGGACGTAGCTATGGAAAGTATAGCAATTTGAACAGTGAGATATTGCAAAGACATGGTGAACATGCCAAAATCATCCAATACACACCGGTTCCAACCAAACATGGGCGCGATTGTCCAAATGCTGGCCATCAGCCAGACTCCGAGAATGCGCAGCAACGATCCGTTGATGGTCATGGGTTTAGCTGACAAACCCTTGACGATGACATTGTATCTATCAAAGGCGATCATGCACATGGTCCAGATGGAACTGCAGCCGAATATGGAACCACAGAGTGCGTAAATCTCGCACATAAGTGGACCAAAGCTCCATGTTTCGTTGTAACAGTTAATTACCTGACGCATAGCAGAGACCGTAAGATAAATCAGTACGCGAAGATCGGTTTATACGACTTACCATAGGTGGCGACATGGTGAACATCATGCAAAAGTCAGAAAAGGCAAGATTGATGACGAGAAGATTACTCGGGGTGCGGAGTGATTTCGTGCTGGCGAAGATGTAGACGACCATGCCATTACCGATGACGGAGATGAAGCCGAGGACACCGATAACAAAGCCTAAAATTCCATACCAGAGTGGATTCATCGGTGGAAATTGGTACCAGTATGGATCGATCATGTGGTGGATCTCAGGTGGTGCCTTGTCTACCACGGTCTGGTTGTTGAAACCTCCGAAACTACCACCACCACCGCCTCCGTAACCGCCTCCGTAACCACCGCGCTGAGCCATCGCGGTCAAAGCCATGAAGGCCGGTCCCATGTTATGCGACGCCATCCCGTCACTGCCTCAACAATTGTATATGAATAACATTATGTATATCCAATATATCACATTACAGAAGAACTGTAGTGACCTGTGTACGGTGTCAGGGTGCGTTCAATCCAGCTAACTGATGCAGGCCGATGATGCGGGGATGCGGGGCTGCGCGATCGACACGACTCGTCGCGGGCGTGCCACTTTATTTTCTGCACCGGAGCCTTCTGAGCGTGCTCCTTAATGTACCCTCTCTCCGACTTGTGACATATAGCTATACATCCTCGGATCTTCTAAGTCAAAACTAAGCCTGCAAACAGTCTTAGACAGAAGAGCGTGAGAGCTTATTCAATTAGCTCGGATCTAAGAATACCTTGGCAAACCTTGAGCCTTTGGTTACGGACATTCAGAAGCCCTACATCACGCAGTGTCGTCTTCGACTTGACAAACGTCATTGCCTTCGCGTCTTCATACTGCTTTACTCGCGCTTTATGTTGGCGTTAACAGCGGTGTGGAGTGACATAGAGAAGGGAATTGGATAAGTTAGAGATAATCCAAAATTAATGTCGGATCAAAACTTCGTTCTATATGACTTAGGTTTCATCGCGTTTGTTTGCTTTTCATTCAATTCATCCTATTACACTTGGTCTTCTTGTTGTTTTAAGTTCATGTGAACTTTCAACACGTACATTGTGTCAATGTCTATTGATTTTCTCCTCAAAATAATGCAGCATTGTGCTTCTTTCTCAGACACGTGTAAGAATGAAATTCTAGCGTCGCGCTGATCTTATTGTTCGAAAGACACGTTGTTCGCATAAACAACATATCATCAGTTTGTTCAAACTTGTCTGTTGGATCATTTCAAATTTCGCGCTAAAATATATGATTAGATAAGAAATATTAGAAAATAATGTAAAGAATGAATATTCTACGGGCTTTTCCGTTTGCCCAACGTCATTACTTTATCGACTTAGGCCAAAATCTATACAGAATTGGTCAGACGCTATAAATTTTACCAAAACTTAATATAATATAATGATACAAAACCATTCATCTAAAATAAATACTGACCGAAACATCGATTCAAATATTTCAATGAAAAGACATTCAAGGGGTGAATGAAGGGCACACAAGAGGATAAGAACGTTTATAATTTGGTTAGTATAAATATTTAGCTAGAACTCGCATTATTAACGTTAAAACGTCGAGGATAACTTTGAAGCCAATTACTTCGATAATTAGCAATGACGTCAGTGAAAAGCATCAATAAAAGAAATGTCTAGTTCAATAATCTGCATAGAATTACATGATGATAAAAAGTACGTTTTTCCTAGCTAAATCGTACATTTTCTAGGATAAAAGAGAATTAAGAAAATGTCCAATAAAGCCTCTGCTTTGTAGAAAGCATCGCAAGGACTAGAAATTAAAAAGGCCAATTAAAAGAAAAAGTTGAAAGGGCACATCTGTTTCTCATTCGGAAGAAAATCGTGATGTGCGACGTTTGCACGAGTTATTACGAATTTCGTAGTAACATAAGCCCCTTACGTGTAGAAACCATAGCAAGGTTTAGAAACAAATTTAATGTGAACAAACCCGATGCTTAAAGTTAACATCACCTTGACTTTTCAAAGGCAAGTTATTCTGTAGCTATGGACAGCGGGCTATGCTTCATATAGTTTTCATTGTGGTATATAATATTGACTTTGTACTTTGATTCACTCATTTAAAATACTCATTAATATATTGAGACTCTTTCCTTTGCACTTTTTATATTTGAGATTAATAATCGAAAAATTGTATCTAAGCTCCCACTACTTGTTCACTCGAAGTGCAATATCTTTAAATGGGCTAGCAATATCAAGTTAGCTCAGAAAAAGCATCGCATAGAGCATAAAATGCATGAAACTACAAATAGTATATACTTATTAAATAAGTGTAGAAGATTGATTGAGGATTTCCCCTATAGTTGGAGGCAAGTTTTTCTCTCTTCGGCTCTTGGATCAGTATAATTATTTCTGAGTACCACACAGTACATTTTCCAAGTTTCTTATCAACGCTTAGTAGAGTGTAGTTTAGCAAACTACAAAAGATCGATAATAGAACTATTAAAGAACTTATCCCCTTGCTAAGTTAAATACGTCACGTTCGCAAGTCTGAATATCAGTTAATGTATTTGTAATAGATGATAATGACGAGTTTCCACAATGTATGTAACGACTAGTTTATTACAAGTTTTGCATTCACGATGAGATCGTACTACACTTCGTTTTATCTATAGTATGTATTCTGAAGTAAAGAAGTTAAGACGAATCATAGCATAAAACGCGAAGTAAGTTAAAAAATCAAAATTTAGGTATAAATAAAAAATGTAAGGTGCCATAAAAGAAAATAATATATATATATATGTATATATACTTCTCTAAAGTAATAAATAATGTATTTTTTAATGCACTTCATGTTTAATGCACATATTACACTAGTGAATATAAAATAAGCTCTGTATTTGCAATTTAATGTGATTCTACATTTTGTTGATTCTAATAAAATTTGAATAAACAAAATTGAATAAAACTATCTTAGGGTAAAGGAACTTAAGGAACTATTCTTTAATAATATTACATGCGATTTACTTTTCCGGTAGGTCAAATATAATTGGATTTTTATTCTTCAAATTTCACGTGTATCAGTTATTATTGTTGAAAGTCCTACACTAATACAAATTTGAAATAAATGACCCAACTCTTGAACAATTTGCAAGTAAACAAACATTAGAATTTGTTAAAAAATTAAATTTACAGTCGAGTTTTTTTAAATATTCATCCGGATTCGTGGAAAAAAACATGACTTCATTAACGCTTATGATAATGTTATTGTTAATGATAAGGCCGAAAGAGGTATTCAACTTCCATCTCAATATAACAGTATTTTATGTTAACAGTAGTTTAGTATATGCAAATCGTTCAAAATCATCGAGACCTTATCACGGATTGCAATAAAGACTCGTTAAAAACAAAAATAAACGATTTTATCTATAGTAATTATGAATTGTAAGAAATTGAAATTGTTTAAATTAATAAAAATTAAATTAAAAATAGCCCAAAACAGTTTACAGTACGTGTGAAACCTATTAAATTGTCACGTTAATTAAAAATATTTGTAAATAAAAATTTATAATAAATTATATTTATAAAATGTTTAAATTTATAAGTTAACATTTGGAAAGAACAAGACAGGTGCAACTTAGTCCCTGAGCAAAATAGGCACACCGACAACGTGTGTTAGAGTTTCTTTGCACGGGTACAAGGTCCATTAAAGTATCATGTCAGCTTATTTCTTGAAAAAATTTACTGCTTTCATCTACTTGTTTTAACTGAACATATCTCATTCATTTCCAATTTTCTCAATGTTAGAATAAAAATTTGTTAAAAAATATTTTTTTTTAATCAATTCTATAAGAATGTAAGATATTGTGTTAAAATGTTGTATCAATCACCTTAATTATACTCCAAAAAGCAGCATTTTTGAAGAAATCTGCACCTGTTCGCTTGTTTAAATCTAGACTTTTTTCATCAAAAGTTCACCAATCTATTGTTCGTCATATATTAAAAAGACTATTATAAATCTGACAGGTTGACTGAATAAAAACATTTTTTTATTAGAGAAATTGGTAGATAACTTTATTTCTAGCTAGAAATAGAGCTTGAGTCCCAACTTTTAATCTTCATGGGCACTTATGTATTCATCGAAGTCATCTTCATGAATTTTTTCATTTTAAAACTCACGATCGTGATCGAACCTTCTTAAAACTGGATTTCAAGTCTTTCGTGACTTAGGAAATTTTTATGACTTATATTTACAGGTTTATTAGTGTTTTATTTGTAAAATATGACTTATTTGTGTTTTTAGTGACAAATGTTTCCCTTTGAAGTTAGAATTATTTGAAAATTAGCTTAAAATGCCAAAATTGGTCAAAATGACAACTTCGACATACTGTAACATAGAAAACCTTAATGAAAAAAATAAAAAAAACCATGGAGGTAGATTCAGTGCCAAACTAAAGTTTAAAAATGTTAAAAAAAAATGTTATTTTGTTTGGCCAAACTGTCAAAGAATGCCATATATACATGTATATATATATAAATATGTTAGTCTTCATAACGTATAGAGAATCGAAAGAATGAAAATCTTTGACAACCAAATAGTAAGTTACCTATGATGGCATCGATGTGTTAGCGTCCGCTAAAACAGTTGGAATGTTTGATATTATCGTTAGATTTTTGTATTCGTTAATAATGATAGATGATAACCGGTTTTTATGATGGTTTCTAACGCAGGTAGTGCATCATTGTCCCTAAGTATTCTGGCTGAGAATAAAAAATGAACGCACGCGAGGAATACGAGAAATTTACTCTGCCGACGATGATATGCGGTCGTGCCATCGGCAGCTGGCCAAACCGCGCTGAAGTAGAAGGTCAGCGTAACTTCCGAGTCTTATGTCATCGTTTCCATCGCTTTCTCGTGATTGCCATCATGTTCGTACTCTCGGGAGCTGTCGTTATCGAGGGTATAGTCTACTTTGGCGAAGATATGGGCGAGACCATTGAGAGCGCACTCGTCAGCTCGGCCCTTATTATGACGTTTGCGCGAGTGGCGACTTTCGCCTGTCATCAGCCAGACATGTACTACATCCTCGAGACGATGAGGGAGGATTGGATCAGTGCGACCGTCGAGGAAAGAGCAATACTGAAAAAAAAATGTCTACTCGCCTTTAAAGTGACCAAATTCTTCCTTATAAGTGTTCTTTTCTGTGGATCTGCCTTCGCTGTGATACCATTACTCGAGGTTTCGAGTTCACCGACAATACTATGTTTCGATAAATCAGCCGAACGAATAAATAATGAAATATTTTTATTTTCTTTCCTTACACCGCACAGCTGAAATTCACAGAGGGTGGAAAGAGAGTACTCCCCTATCGTGGCTACTTCTTCTTCAATCACACGGTACCAGGAATATACGAGTACATGTACGCAGCGAGTGCGATGGGGGGTGCCATAGGATGTTTAATAATAGCTTTCGGCACGAATTTTTTTGTTATTGCAACGATACACGCAGCTACGAAATTCAGCATAATCAAAAGGGAATTTTTGAAAATCGATTCTTTTTCCTGGAGCAACAATAAAATCGTTGGAATGCACGTTCACCGGCACCGTCAATGCTTAAGGTGGACTGCTCTATACTGTACATTAAAGGCATTATTGCTGATTCTTGAATGGAAATAATGTTAAACAGATTTGCAGAAGCGGTAGAGAACACGATTAACTTCTTGGCGCTGATTCAGTTTGCTACGAGCACTGTTATCATATGCTTGGGTGGATTTCAATTGACTACGGTATGCTGCTCTATGTTCTAATGCTCGATGTTACATGTTCCGCGTTCTATGTTCTATGTGCAAGTTTTTACCAGATGAAAGAGAACAGCGTGCATTTGACTAAATATTCATCGTTTCTCAATGCTGCGGTGTCGGAGCTATTTATGTTCACCTTTAGTGGTCAGTCTTTAAAGGATCAGGTAATTAACGCTACGACCAAATTCAATTTAGTCTTCAATCATGAGTTTTTATTCCAATGAAGAGCGAAGAAGTTGCAGAATTCGTTTATAACAGCGATTGGTTAGACCGTATATTAAACTCGAATATGAGAATCATTATAGAGAGAGCAAGAAAACCATGTCTCATTACGGCCGGAAAATTCTGTGACATGACGCTTGAAACATTTTTAAAGGTAAAATAATACATGTTAATTAAAACATAATATATGTTAAATGTCCTTGGACATTATAATTATTCATTTCTAGGTGATGAACTCTTCTTTTTCGTACTTTACTGTGCTGCTGGCTATGAGGGAAGAATAAAGTTTTTCCCTAGTACAAATCTTGACTGTATGTAAGGCACTCTTATCTTTTTTATTTCACTATTTAATTGTTTAAGAGACCAAAAATGCCTGTTTCTCATATAATTAAAAATTAAACCTAAAAAGCTGCAGCTGAACTTTCGAACATAGATTTTAAAACTTCAATATTCATTTATGTCAATCCTAAGAACATAATGCAACGACTATTTCAATTGCTCAGCCGACAATATCTAATATTCCAATCAACAACATTTTCGTTTTTCAATCTCTTATAATTATTAATACACACTTTTCATTTCATTCATTAAAACCTTGTTGTACTGGCTGGTCAGATAAACCAATCTCTCTATTAATGCCGAAGAATCGTCGTGTTTTCTTTTCTCCTCAATGGTTTGCTTTAATGAATTATTTTCGTACTCCATTCTTTCTAATTTGTCTTCTAAAACGCTTATTAAACGATAAATTTCGTTTCTCTCTATATCTGCTATTAATTTACTGTGATCCCTTTTCATACATTCTAGTCTTCCAGTTCTTTTCTGAGGTTCAATAGATTCATCATTTTTATCCTGATCAGACATATCGTAAATTTGATGATTATCAATAACTTCATCTTCCAATTTTTCCTTCAATTGGTTCATTTCAGTTATTATTTTAACTTCAAGATTCTCTAATTTTTTTAAAACTTTCCTTAACTCTTTATTATCCTGTTTTAATTCTTCGAGAGTTTTATCAGTGTGATTTTCCAAATTTTGGTTCATCAGGGTTTTCAAAAGCTCCAAATCATTAGAGTCCAGTAGACTGCTGTCAAGAGTTGTATCAATACTGCTCGAAATCACGTCAAGATGCTCTATTATTTGTTTCTCTATAGAATTGAACTTTTCAAGTTCATCTGTTTTATTCTTTTCCATAGTTATCTTAAAAATATCCATAATATCTTCCTTTTTTTTACTTTCACCAGAATTGCTTTCCAGATTTGTTTCCAACTCTATCTTTTGCTCTTCTGCTATTGCAGCATTCAATCCATCTTGTTTGATTTTTTGAAGTAACTGTTCTTTTTCCTCTGCGGATGTCAAGCTGTCTCCTGCAAACCTATTATGCTTCTGTTCGATTTCAAAAATTTTTACATATAAACTGTATGCTTCTTTTTTCACCTACAAACAATAAATCATTATATTTCTTTTTTCATCTTTTAACAAAAACGTGAAATACCTACTGGTGAGATTTTTTCTTCTGGTTGCAGTTTTACAAGAGATGGAGAAGAATTTCTTTGTACCTCTTCTTTATTGTTTAATTCTTTTGATCGTTCATCATCATTCTGTATATAATTTTTTTCTGTGTTTAATTTCAGCTTGTCCAAACATGCATTGTATTCAGCCAATTGAGCTTGCAACTCAGTCATCTGTGCAGCAAATTCTCCAGATCTCTGATCATACTGAGGGTCGTCATCCATTTGTTCCATATTATGTCTTTCAATGTACTGATTTAAAATGAGTATTTCTTGCTTGACTTCTTGAACTTTAAATCTGAGTATTTGCTCGTAGTATTTTTTATCCTGAATCTGTCTAAAAAATGGATTCATTAATCAACGTGCAAATTATTTAATATAATGATAGTCTATTAATATTATTTTGTACCTGGCTGCTCTAGGATCACCTCTAGACGAGCTGGGTCGAAGAGTAGTTAGACTATGCTGTGTGGCTGGACGGTCGATAATATTGGGATGAGGAAAGTTTCTAGGCAGTCCAGAATTTATTCTAGACAAATTAATGCTACTCATGGTATTTAGTCTAGGAGCAATTGTTGGTGGTCTATTAATCATGCTATTAGCCGAGGGTGGACGAGAAACTGTATTTTTTCCACTAGTCGGAGGTCTGGAGATACCGTATTCTGTGATATCATTCTTTATTCCTCTGCGAGAGGTTGGCCGTTCCATTTTACTGTAGGATCTCGATACACCAGAGGAAGGTCTAGTTGATGACCTAGGTTGCTCTATTGATTCTGATTCTCTCCTCCACCTAGTAATTGGCCTTTCCCCAGATCTACTGATGCTCTGTCTGTCTAGATCCATTCTTCAAAGCCAGATCTATATTCCTAAGAAAGATGTTTTCCTTGAGAGTGATTTATCTGCTAAACATTGTTGTCCAAATTAAGTAACTATGGAAACCCAAGAAAGTAAACTAAAACCATACGTAAGCCTAAAAATCGTGTAAAAATGAGAAACAATAGTTTAAAATCTCCAATAAACGATGATGAAAAAGAGAATTAATAAAACAAGAATAAACTTAGATGGATCGAAGATGTCTAACAATAAGACAGCATTATCACCGTCAGGAAGTTGTAAGCATTGAATTTTACCGCGCGACATCAGGTGGTATTGGTGGTAAGTTATTACTGCGATCATTCATATCAAGTGAGTAATCAGCTGAGAAGAGAGTACTATATCCAGCAGATGTCGCTACTTTTTCCGTTCATAAAATATTCCAAAACAAAACGAAATTCTGCAGCGAACCAAGAACCAAGATCTAAACGGTTTTAACAGTTGACACGCGCTTCCTGATTTCCAGCAGTACAAGTAGCGTACGTTATACAGTAGGCGCTCGAAGTCGGATGTCTCAGCATCACAAACGACGAGTCGGAGTCGCATCATTTCCAAGAACGTCACTCGCGGCAAAGTCAAATTAATATAGTGCTATAGTGCACTAGCATCAAACAGATCAAACATCAAACTGCGAACGTAGTGTGGTGCAGTGGTGGTGCTGAGCTCTGTGTGTGAGTGTGTGTGTGTGTTTGTGTGTCATACACACATATATATTGAAAGAGAGAGGTACTACTCGGACAGGCTCCGCACTCCGCACTCGGCGGCGTGGAGAGCGCGCCGTCCAAGAATATCCTATCTTCGCGTTGGACAAGAGGCACACAGAGCAGCAGCAGCAGCCGCCGCTGACACAAGCGCGCAGAAAGCTGGTGCGTCGTTGTAAGAGTAGGGAGCGTATGGCCAGTCGCGGACTCGCGGCAACTATTCAGCAAGTGAGAAACAGTGTTTAGCGCGCAGCCGATTCCTCCGCAGGTCCGCGCGGTTTTTCTTCTCCAGGGTCAATGCAAAGAGGGCATCAGCATAGCCGGTCCCGACGATCTTAAGATCCATCGTAGTCCGGCGATAGCTTTCCAGCGCTCGACGTTATGCCTTTGTCAATCGGTGTGTCTTGGTAGCACGAATAATAGTGCTACTGAAATATAGATAGATAGATATATACATACATACGTATCTCTTTCTCTATATATTGTGCATATACGTGTGTATATAAAACAGCTTGTGTGCTGCTGCTGGTTTTTCGATCGGCTTCCATTTTACACGCACTCGAGGAGAGCACAAACGAAGGAGCCGCCCCTCGTTTTCCTCGCTAGCCAGGTGTTACAAGGAGGTGAAGAAGAATAACCGGCGATTCAACTAATACATCGTAGCTCTGGCAACTTTAACCAGTCACTATCTGAAGATGGACGAAGAGGAGGTCGATGGTGTCAAGTCGCCGATCAAGCGGCTCGGCTCCACGAGGAAGCTACTCGTCTTTAACAGTAAGTTTTTCTTTCTCTGTTTACTTATTCCGCGGTCGCACATTTCATCGTCGCTTCATATAACATACGTCAGACCGTGCGGCTAAATATAATGTTTAATAATATATGCTAGTGATCGATCAATCCTTGGGATTTTGTATCATTGTCGACTAAAAATCGAACTTTCATCTCTGATACACACATATATATGTATATATACACAACTCATTATTAGAGTGTAGTAAGACTGCAATCTACACGTCGCTTAGCATATATGTAATTACACGAAGTGAACGCAACTCCAATGCATACGTATATGTGTATATGCATATACATATACACATATATATTATATATACCTACACGCTATATAGAAAAGAATGAAATCAAGGCCAGTTGGAAGAACGAGAGAGGGAGCGATCCCTTTGAGTTCTCGAGGACGCGAGCGTCCCGTTTATCCACCGCACATAAAGAAGCCCTCGTGTTTATACGTGTGCATATATTAATAAAAATGCATGCATGCTGAATTTCACTCTCCGCTACGTCGTTCCCTTCTATTTTTTAGTTAATCGTTCGTTGATAAACCGGCTCTTCTGTGACTCTCTTAGCTTATAATCTCGACTATTGGAAAAATACGAAATTATACGTGAACGAGAGACAGAGAGAGAGAGAGAGAGAGAGAGCGCGCGTAGACACTTCCGCTCCTGTCCGATTAAAAATAGCTGCGAACGAAGAGCTCGTGTATAACCTTGACGAGGGAAGCGCGAATTCGGAGCTTTTAACTGACTATATCTCGTGTGGGACGTACACTTGTTGCGGTATAATGAACATTCTCGTAAGCGAATTTCACTGTTTCTCGTTAGTTTAAACGCAATAAACGATGGATGTGTGAAAAAACGTAAACTTGCTGTGAATTCGTTTTAGATTGTAAATTACTTCTGTAATCTCTAATTAGCATTATACACTCAAAAGAGCGAATCATTAATTAAACTCTTACGAAGAACTTTCTGATTGGCATTAGTTCAATTCATAAGGAAATAATAACAAAATATTCAAACGTTCCGCCATAACTGCAGTAATGACAAAAAAATAATACGATTTTTCTGTACACATGTTGTAGATGATTGCTTTACCGAATATAACAAATGCTCTTCCTTTTAACTTTAATTTCTGGTTTCTTGAAACTTATATTTTCCACAAAAATATCTATTTGCATCCTTGTATGAATATATCACTGACTAATCGTAATTACTAATTGCCAATAATTAAATATCATTAGAAGCATTATTTATTTAATCGTAACTAGAATTATTTGAAAATACAAAAGTATGCAGATACAGAATAACAAGGGAGGTTGAAGCGGAAACAGCATCCATCTATAAGAATTATGGTTCTTATAATAGGCGCGCAAAGATTGGCATTAAATTGACAACTTCTAAGACCCGCTTGTCGTACACACATAATTATGCTATTTCACGCATCTATACCTGATGTATCGGTAATATGAAATCGCAGAGCTGGATTCGTTAGACCGGGAAAAGTATGAGTGTGTTCTAGAGGAGTGTTATCATAGGGGGAGGTTCAATATTCTCCGAGTAACGACACTCGTGTCGTAAACAATGAATCGGGTCGCTGATTTAGATCGGTTGAGCTTCTTATACAATGCATATTCCCGCACACACACAGACGCACTTGCATACATGTAGTTAGACGAACAAACCGTTACATTCGGTAAGCATCCTTACAGTATATAGTTGCGCCACTCTGATTGATAAAGCTGATAAGCAAACATATTAAAAATCAATTGATTAAACTATTTATGCTTGGAAGGATGATGTTTTTCATCCCTCTACAGATAACAGATAAAAAGCTTTGCGTACACATCTTATTAGCCATGATTACAACTGCACACGAAAAATGTATCATCAATCGGTGATAACTATACTCTGATGGTAGTTACATCACACTGTACGCTTTCCAACTGTATACGTCTTCGTGTTCTTGCAAAATAAACTGTTTTAATATTTGGACTGTGTTTGGATATTCTTCAGAACGAAAATCGCAAACGCGTAACATGCTATGTAAGAAAACATCAACGACTCTTTGCTCTCGGACAATATTGATTCTGCTTTTATAGCAAACTCTTCCTTCTATTCTCGGAGGTTTAAATGCTAGCATAAGCAGATCAAACTATTCATCCATCAGACTCGTATCTTTTTTTTTTTTTTTTTAATTTAAATTACGACGCTCTTTCTTATTCTCCCTCGCTCGCTTTCTAAAAGCTCCACAATCGAGAGGAAAATGATTTTACCGTCAATGTCAATTTGTTTTATCAATCTTCTCGATGTAGCTTCAATAATGCTTATAATACCTCGCTTATTGTACATTGAAGACACGAGGTAGGTATAATGAATGAATCGGTGCCGCAAGGCCAGTCCCACGCGTGATAGCGCCATTCACAAGAGCGCGCTCGTGACCCTGTCTAAATATAACAGCAGCCCGAAGATGACACTCTCTTCGATGCATGCTATAGATTTTCATTGAGTCTGTGAAATATTCTATTGAATATTATATCCGATGTTCCATTGCACGTAGCAAATCATACGACAGTAAAAACGGCAGCTGCGATTTAAGTCTGTGCAAATCTCAGGGGGGAACTTGGATATTCTTTTTCTAATGTTTGTACTGTAAGTAGAAAAAAAACAAACAGAAAAATTGAAGAAGCATATAACAGTGAGTTTCTTTACACCATGTACCCATATATTTCGAACTTTATAAAAGTATATAGCCGCTGTAAATTTGTCATCTGCATGAGAAATGTGAATTATACAAAGCCAAAAAGGGGTACTGATGTCTTTCTGAGAAATACACTGTCGCAGTTATACGACTCAATGCAAACAATTGTGTATATATACTATATATACATTATATACGTATAATTGATCGCACCTAAATCGTTACTCCCTCGTTAAACTTTTATGGTGACTCTGCGACCATCAATAAAGATCGTTTACTTTCTCTTGGACGCAAGTATATCTTTAATAAATTCATCGAGGGATGATAATATAATATAATTCGTCAGAAAAAGCGATTTAAAGATTGACAGGGAGTAGACTAATATATATCTATATATGCGTGTATACCCACGTAATACATATATACATTTTTTCTTCGCTACATTTTGTGAGGCTTTTTGCGGTTGAAAATGAACTCGCGCACCCTTTTACCCGTTTCGAATTACCTTACTTATAAATATACTCGCACGTGGACTGAAGAAGCCAAATAATCTAACCTACAGATATACACTAAAAGCGTAGAAAATAAAATAACAAAAGATTAGATGAATGTCCGATCGGGAAATGTGATTATGTCTTGCTTTGTGAAACCTCTCTCTCTCTCTCTCTCTCTTTCTCTCTGTCTCTCTCACCCTCCCTCCCTCCTTCTCCTGCTCTCTTTATGTAATTCCGCTGTTCCAATGGCGCATACCAAGGTAGCCGTTGAACAAAAGTGACTACTGGCGCAATGGATGGTACACACAACATAGATACACACAATGTATGTAGGAATTCGAGCAAGGATGTATATACAGATTCTGTAGACGAACCGTTGCGTCTTCAGACTTGATAAATTAATCCCAAAGACTGTAGAACTCGCACGGCGATCCTACACCTACACCTGCTGTGCAAATACAATTATGTTTGTGCGCACGTGACTCCGTAAATACATATATCTCTGCAGTCCATTTAACCGAGAGCGAGATAAACTGAAAAAAAATCTTGCAAGATGCCGACTCAACGTAAATTCAAACGAGGGGACAACCTATCTGTTTACAGATTCATTGTGTTTGCACTGAATTGTTGCGCATGTGGGTTTATCAAAATCACCCGTATACGTACAGACGAAATTGGCCTTGAGAACATGGGAGACTGAAAGACAGAGAGGAATGGTCCAACAGACTCTCCTTCTAGCTCCAACAAGCTATGCGAATAGCATGAAGAAGAATCAGGACCGCGAACGAGAGAAAGAAGGAGGAGCGGTGGGGGGAGTCGATAGAGGAAGGGAAGCGAAAGAGAGAGAAGATATCGCGAGCGTGCCTCCCCTCCCGCGAGAAGTCTCTGTGAGCGGCGAGGGAGGAGAAGGAAAAGCAGCGCCCCTGCATAGCTGCGTGCGTGCGATATACTGTTCTGCTATAGTACGTGCACTGCTCTGCGTTGCAGTGTTCCTTTGGAGCTCAGTACTATCGGGCGAGTCTCTCCCATACCACTGCAAAGGTTCTCTCTGCTGTCGTCTCTCTCTCTCTCTCTCTCTCTCTCTCTCTCTCACGGTTGAGCATAGAGGAGAAAAGCCGTGTGAAAAGCAGGAAGGAAGAAAGAGGAAGGGACGGGAGGGAGAAAGAAAAGTGACGGAGAGAGAGAAAGAGCCGTTGCCTGGCGACCGGCCAGTTCGATCCCCGGCAGCAGCCACCCGCCATCTCGCGCTTCGTGTGTGCATGTACGTGTTGTGTAGAGGATCCTGTGCGCAGGACTGCAAGGAGCAGTAGTCGCGCCAGTGTACCCGTTAATGTGCACACAAGAGAATACAGTCCGCGTTGTTCTGTAACTTCTTCTTCCTCCGCCATTTCCGGGGGAATACTTTTGGCTCATTCTCTGGTAGTTTTCATCATGTAGATCGCCTATTCGTCGATTATGCAAAATTAGTGCGAGGTTCACTGTAAACGCATAAATCGCGCAATAGTGCGGCGTATCGAGTATCAATGATGCAGCAGTGCGACAGCTCGCGGAGACGCTGTCGCAGCAACTCCAGAACCAGCTTAACGTCGTTCTCGTCGTCGATGCCGTCGGTGCTTTGAAAGTCTTCCCTTCTTGTCTTTCATCTGCCTCTCTCCAGTCGTACGCCGCAGCATCACCGATCGTCGCCATGTTCCAGTGTATAATCCAGCAGAGGAACGGATGGATCCATCCTGCGAGTGCCGACACCAAAGACGTCTTCCCAGGTAACGCGAGACTTTCAGCCTCATCTCTCGAAACGCGCGCACTCTTGAGAACGAATGTATATTATAACGAAGGATGATGTACGTTCTTTGACTCGTCGAATCTTGTTTTGTTCGTGCCATAAGTATACTCGTGAACGATCTTGAACAATTGAGCCCACTTGCTGCGCCGCCTTCCCGGCGTGGAGAGCATCATATATATGTCTTGTATATATGTTATGCATCTGACGTGTGCGCACTCCGCGCGCCTTTTTCTATAGACTTTAGCATATAACTATATTTGCACGAGAATTTTCATTCGCGCGTCAAAGAAATCTGGCGTGAACTTCGAATAGAATAAAAAGAACTACACATAAGTGATGAGCATAAGCATTATACTTTTGTATAGCATACGCTACGAAGTTGAACGCTATCTATTTCATAGGATAGATCTACATCGTATACCGGTTTTTCTGTATATCTCAGGCCCTTTATCTGTCTCGTTCCCATATTATATACGAGCACGTACAATGACAGTCAAATTGCATTTCCTGTATGTGACTATAACAGTGATAATGAGTCAAGAGCATAGCTTGATTTATGAATTGTCTCTATCGGTTCGGACCCCTACAATACTGACCCTAAATTCTGCTTCCGATTACGAACCTGATACAGCTGATGGATAATTATATCAGCCTATATGTAGAGAGACTTTTCTCACACGCTCATCTTTTTCCGAGCGTGCGCGCTTGTACAATTCATCGAGAGATAACCCGCGCTTACGAGTGAAAAAACCGACTTCGTAAACGCAGGAAACAGTAAATTGTTGCTACGCTCGCGCATGCATAAAAGCGTTATGCATGTATGTAGACAGTATACATGTATATTGCATACTGTGCATTTCTCGAAAAGAATCGCGAAAAGCTTTAAAGTCACAAAGTTCACAACGGACACAAAAAAACGATTACTCAGGTGGCCTATTGATTGTCGATCAATTGGAGAGTTAGACCATGCACACGCGTCATCGACTATATAAGTCTATTCTGTTTTAATTGGCAGTTCCCGGGGTCTTCGCGCAGTACCAATATAATTGTTCGGCGTCGGGCTAATTGCATTCGCGAGGAGGCAGTCGCTCGACTCTAGAAGATTATAACGAGCTCCGCAACATAGTGTCTTATTTGTTTCAGCATTTTCCCAGTCATTCGAATTCTGCCGTATCTTGTAACTGTATTCTTTCCTTAATAGACATATATAATTCTTTTTTTATTTATTTGTACGTTGATGCTGATTAACTGAAAGTAATTTTAAAACTGCGTTAAAAGTATCTAGAATTACAATGATCCCATGTTCAACATAGATTTTACGTCTTTGACGACATGATTATTCTAACATTATGTTTCAACTTCAAAGATAAGCGCAGTAATCAGCTGTTCGTATAATAATGCATTATAATTATTATTATTGTATAATTCTGTAACTTTTGTTCAATACTCCGACGCGCGTTCGTCGACTTTTGCTTCTTAAGAGCGGAGCAGGAGTAGGAGGATTGAGAGAAAGAGTTTTAAAATTAGACGTCTCGATCCGAGAAGCAATGGCGCGCGCTATAGTGAGAGAGCACGAAAGAGCCACACGTTGTTGTGTAGACATTTAGTAAAATAACTTTGAACAAAAAGTGTCGATAAATGCTGCACGTGCATAGGTTCAGCTGGAAAGCGAAGAGCGAAAAATGAAAAACCGTATGTAGCGTGTGTGCATACAGTGCATCGGCGCGCGATCACACTCGACCTTTCTTCTCTCTTCCGTTCATTGGCTCTCTACACATCTGCGCATCATACATTGTAGTCAGTAGCAAACCAGCTGCTCATTCGCCCCCTCTTCTACTTACGTATATGCATGCACACACATGCTTTGCGTATACGCCGAAGGGGCACGATGTATTCTTCCGTGCAGGTTCGAGGCAACGCGCCTGTATCGTATAAACAAACGTGGTTAAGTACCAAAGTTCGCGTAACCTTCGCCATCGAACCGCTACTGACTTATTGGCTCGGATTCGATGACATCGTCAAGGAGTTTTGCTCCCTCTTCGGGATCAGTTGCGATGCTTCTTATAGCATCCCTCGTATTTTTATCTCGAAAACGTTACTCCTCTGGCGTTCCACGTGAAACGTTACACGCGAGCATAATCGTACGATGCACGTTAAGTGTTTATACCTATACTTTGTGCACTACAAAATCTATACTGCATACCAAGATTTCGAGAGGAAAAAATTATTCCCTTTTATAGCTGAATTGAATATAATGTATAGTATCTATGTCTGGGAATATAATAACGAATACGTTTATGCTTATAATAGTCCCGCAAAGTGTTGCATTGCTGGGCACGGAGAATACAGTACACTTAGAGCTGAAATAGGATCGAATGAAGCAGGGGGTCTTCATTGGATGATTGTTTGCATGAAACGTTAACATCGTCTCTCGAAAGTACGCGCAATGAATCGAGTATTGTGTCCGAATACTCTCGTCTCTATATCGCATAGAAGTTTCTAAACAACAGCGTAATTATTAGCGTGCTCTCGTCGTGATAAAAATAAATGCAAGTATCATTTTTCAAGAGAGATACGTGCATTAACTTCCCGAAGCTTATGTCTCGGGACTGGTCGTGTGTCATTGTATACGCTGTGTATAACAATGAATTGTATAGACACAAGTACTCGAGCGTTTTAATACTCATTTCGATGCAGTCCCTCGGCTAGGGAAAAGCGAATTACGTGCGCGCAATGTGTTCTTTATAATTCGGACGATAGAGGAAGGAAGTTGAGTGGCTCAACGTTAAGCATACTAATCGACCATTTACTAATCTATACGTACGTGGATGTCAATCTTCAAGCAATGTTGCACTTGCTTTATATAATCTATAGCTAATCTATGTGGATTTACTCTTATATCTATTGAATTTTACTATTTGTGACTACTACGTTTACTGTGAAGATAGGGCAATACCACCAATACTTCTTTCCAACCTCGTTCTCTTCGGTTGGAGTATCACGCAAACCTGCAATTGGATAATCATACTTGCAGTAGAAAATAATCATGGAAACAGGCTCAACCGACATGGAGCTTTACTTCATATAGCGTAACTCGAGCAATCGCGCGCATGCTAATTAAGTCTTAAGTTTGCCAGCATTAACAGCGTCGCAACACAATGAATAGAAGAAAAACACTCGCCGAGCAAAAGAGCTGTACCTAATCGCGTAAATTAAGTGCAACATAATTGTACTTAATTCACGCATCGCGTACAGAGCTCGTCCTATAGTTTAACCTCTTGTCCGTCCTTGCACTACTCTCTCTCTCTCCCTCCCTCCATCTCATTCTCTGTCTTCATTGTAACGATAAACCAACAAAAAATTCTTTGTCAATTCTCGATTCGTGAAGTGGTCAAGGATAGGCTATTTTTCGGAAAGCGATTGCATGGATTTTAAATTATTCATTCTCATCTAATATGAACGTTTAACAAGTATCAAAATATTATACTATAATTTCATTCATTATAAATTCAAGTAATAATTTAATTACGTTTTCGAATATTTAAAAAAATAAATATCAATGCAAGTTTGTGACGTACGTTCTATCGCCCTTGAAAAGCTCGATTTCTTTCATGTATAATTCAAGTTCACTCGCAGAGACAGCGGTTAAGTGTAGCTCTCTCTCTCTCTCTCTCTCTCTCTCTCTCTCTACTGATATATATATATCAATCTTGCATATCGAATTTCCTGTTAATTTATAGTGCGCTTTGATGTACCTGCTTATCAGCTGTCAAATTAGCTCGACGCTTTATTCCATTCATCTATATTATAAATCTAGCCATGACAACATAGCGAGCACATTTATACAGAGAATCGAAGCCTGTGTAATACCGCTAGACAGCGTCATTTTTGCTCTTTCACGTGAAAAAAAGAGTGCAAAGTGAGAGAGAGAGAGAGAGAACGAGAAGTAAAAGAAACGGTGTCAATCGGTTTGCGCTAATCCCACAATCGTTTTGATTCCTGATGTGTGCGCACTCGTTCGTGTACCTCCGTTTTCTATACACACTTATTGTCATAGATTAAAAACCGCATATACCCGAAGGCTTTGTAGCTTTAACTAAGGTCCGCTACCTAACCGCAGTTTAATAACCTTCCAATGTTACAAAGTTACCTCTGGACCCCTTGCACTACTATCTCCGTCTCTCTTAGCAGCGCGAGTCCCTTCACTCTATCGATTCACGATGTTGCTGCTGGTGCTTCATTTCTTTTTTCATCGCCTTTCTCTTTTAGCCTGCGCTCTCCCTCTCTCTCCTACCTTCGGTCTATCCACTCGTTTGTATATATCTACAGGCCGTTGCAGGTGCAATAAAATGCGCTCGAGCGCTTGTGAAACTGCGCGATCTGGTAAAACCTCGGCAATGCAGCGCTTGTTTCTTCCGAATGTTATGAGTCTTTGTATTTCTCTCTTTCTCTCTCGATCTATCTGTCATTCTACCAGCTCAAAGATTTTATTCGGTGCTTGAAATTTCATCGCGTTTACCCGTAAGATTTGTTAGGAAAAATATCTAGAGAAATATCCCGTTAAACTATAAATTATCAGCACTCGCCTAGAAATAATCGTACTAAAAAAACTTTTGGAATACATGAAAGTGCTAGTGTGGGTTAAAGTATAAGTGATACGCGGATATAAGACAAAACTGGCTCCCGGTCCAAGAGAAATCCATTTCGATGTCGCGTGCGGAACAAATAACAGTCGCAGCTCGACACTTTGCCAAACTGTGTGTGCGCGCGCGGGACTGTAATCCAGCGTTGTGCGCTATTATCGCCTAGTCTGGTTTAGTGACTCTTTGGTGTCGGACATATCGCTTTGAACTCTAAAATATTGAGTACGCAAGTGGTAAACGTAGACTGTGAGTGGCTCTTGCCTATAGTCAAAGATGTTTAAGATCACGCATCGACATCACGATTGGGAGACTTGGACGAAAGGTATTATATTATAGCGATATAGGTTTCTTTGTGCGTCGTGGCGAGTGAAAGAGACAACACGAGTAGTGCAGTGAAATATATTGAGACGCGATTGTCAATCTAAATAATCCAAGTAATTGTAACGGTAATAACGTCGAGAACGGTCGTTAAGCACGGTCGAGTATCAAAATAAATATTGTTAAACGCGTAATGGCTATCGCGTAAATCACGCGGCGATATTCGCCCGTATATATATGTATACGGCATCCGTGCGTTAATACCAGAACCTCTCCGGTTTCAAGCGAGACGGCGCCGAATCTATGGGGAATTTTCATGCAAAACGTTAGGAGAAGTGCCGTGAAATCTTATGAGAGATTGGAAAAAGCCATGAATAATGTAAGTGTACGAGTTCAGCTTCGTACTTCTTAACTCCTCTATCCCTCTCTCTCTCCGCCTCTTTCTCTCCGTCTTTTTCTCTCTGTCCTTTTCAATCAATCGATCAATCTCCTGAAAAGTACAGACAAAGAGAAAGAGAGAAAGTGAGGGGATAAAGTCTATGCTATTGAACGTCTTGACGACGTTTATGTAAGTAAAAACTGAAACGCACAGCCAGTAGTTTATTAGTTTCGCGGACGATCCCGTGGCAATTCACCAATTTGGCGCGAGCTCGAGCTGAACATTAGTTCGTTAATGTTCACCGATCTATATAGCAAGATTTTACTTATATGTATTTTCAACCAACGTCATTTCTCGCGAGAAAGTTTACAATCTTTCATTTTGTTTTTTTTTTCCTGTTCATAGTCGCTCTAATAACTTTGACAAAACAGTAATGACTGTGCGATCGAAAAATTTTTTTGTGATTCATAGTCGCGAGTTAGTGCATGCATTTATAGGTATACATAACCATACGTAGTACTAGTATTATAGTACAGCTATACCGTAGTAAGCGCCTTTTTGTTTCTGCCGAGACTGCAAAACGAAAGTACACGGTCGGTCGTTCTGTGAAATTTTAAATTGCGCAAGAATAGTGGAGTACATTTATAACTTGGATTTTTAACAGGGTTTCTCCGAAGAAATTGTAGAGCATTTTAGAGAGTACATTCGGCTTTTTACGTTATTCAAATAAATATAATCTATCTGGGCGAATCCGCAGCCAATAGGAAATTTCTTTCCGCGAGTCTAAGCGAGACGAGCTTTCGTTATATATATATATACGTATATCATTAAATAACTCGCTTAATGACGATTCGAATAATAAGATTTTGACACTGATCGATGACATTATCTTTTACTTGCGAAATGTAATCCTTACTACACTCCTTACTTACTCCTATTGTTTATACTCGTCAAATTATACAGCCTTAAGACTACAACAAGCGATTCATTTATGAGTATCATTGCAATTTTCAAAATTGTCCCCGACCGATTATGCGAGACATTTACTATATAATGTATTATCTAAAATAGTTCTATTATAATTGTCATTGCATATACAGATGTGATCGCATGTACAGGCTCATACCATATCTTGAAAGAAAATTAATTGAAATATAGAAGATCACAAACACGCAAGCCCATGAGAGTAAGCTATGTTTACATCGAAACTCTTCTGCCAAAAGTCTTTAGTGTGTGCGTGTGTGAAGTTGTGTAGCTGTGTATTCGCATACGCATTAGGGATTGTAAAGTTTTTTCCATATTCGCCGAAGTCAATATACAAACGCACAGTAATGACTATATACATAGATAGTAGTGTATAGTATATGTATAGAACTGTTATAACGATCCTTGCACCGCTATATGAAAGCAGGGGCATCACCGTGCCTCTCTTTGAAAAAAACTGAAATATCGTTTGCGTGTGCGCGCACACACACGCCTCTGTATATAGGTATATTTCGGTCATAGCTTTACACATCAGTCGCTGATGCTGTTGCAGCTGGTCGTCGTTTATTTCCGTCGGCTCATCGAAACACCGCTGTGGGAGTGCGCGTGTACGATGATTCTTTTATACGCGAGGCCCTTGACTCCGCGCCGACGAACGTGCGACGTATATGCGCGCGTTCGTTGTTCACGCGCAGTCGATGGAGCTCTTCTAGTAGATGTACCGTACGCGTGCACTTGATTTTTTGAACTAGGAAGCGCAAAGTCGTCGATCGAGAATCAACCGATTGATCGACGAGTAAATGCTTCTTTTAAGCGGATTGTGTATTTGAAAATCACTGCGATTGAAACGTTCATATGAAACATTGCAACAAAAATCAATTCTTATGTATATATAATTATATAATATGATTCAAGCCGCTTCACACATGTTTAACGCATCTTCTAGATGCGAACACATTCTTTACAAAGGTCCATTTTTTCAACAAATATTTTCAACGCTTTTCCCTACAAACATTTTTTCTTAAATCCGTAATACATAATATTCGTCGTATAGAGTAAAATAGAATAAAATCTTTTCATTCTTACACACGACCGCTCTACTAATCAAAAAGTCATATGCGAGGTCGTTCTTCTTTCTTATTCTCTCAGCTGCGAGAATGGCTGAAATGTTGTGTGGGGCATATTTCGGTATCACCCTCGACGTTCCGCTGCTGGTGCTGCTCTCGGGCGAGGAAGTGAATCACGCAGGAGGAAAAGCAAGAAAATCGATAATGCAAGTCGGTACTCGAGCAAGCTCTGTCTATATAGATTATAGCATATAGAATATGTACAAGCTCGTTTTGGGAGTTACGCGCGGGAACACCCACGCAGGATTTAGAATTTCGAGAAAGCATCGGAGATTATCAAACAAATTCTACTATTATCGGATTGTTTACACTGATCTTGTACAATTATCGTTATTTATAAACGTCTATATAGATTATCTAAAAAAAAGATAATATATATAACCAGTGTGTGGTTTTTACCATTGGATTTGGTAGCTCGATTTCTATAGCTTTTTTTTCTATCTCAAATAATATTTTTATCCCGAAGAGCTTGTTTTCTCCGGTCGGCGCACAGTGTGCGTACTGTATTACAGTATTCATGTCTTCAGATTTAGGCCAGTAGATTCTGAGAAGGAGAGCTGCTCTCGCGCGAGAGCAACACTTTGATTTCCGACTATATAGTAGAGGTACCTTTATACATATACATCGGTGCAGACGCCAGAGGAGAAAGTCCGATAATGCGCTTTTTACGAGCTGTACATCGAATCCATGTAACGGCCTGTATGTATATTACAGAGAATAAAAAATCCTCTATATAGGCTGTGCAATTTTCATATCGCACCGTTGTTGAATAATTCATGTAATTAAACTCGTCGTCGTCGTCGTCGTCGTCGTCGTCGTCATCGTCACAAGTTACCTAGTTGTTGTATTTTTTTTCTTTTCTCCAACAGCTATATCTTCACTTGGAGAGTAGGAGTCGAGTGCGTGCAAGGGAGATAAGAGTCCTACAGCTCTGTTCCTATGGCCACAGTCTTAAATTTCGCAGGCTTCCGAGAGTAGTGCACAATGCAGTGTGGCCGCCTCTGTGGCGCGCGCGCGCGCCCGTGTGTATAGGTATAAGAAGAACAGAGGGGGAAAGAACATATGGCGTTGGCAGTTTTCTCTCTTGCTGCCCCCTATAGCCCAGGCTGCACAGCTGCAGTGCAAATTATAATTTCCTCATCTCTTCGCCGGGCGTTTCGCACGCTCTTGGGGTATTATAATACATGCCATGAGCGGAAGTTGCTACTGATCCCTTGGCATAGCGAACAGTCCGTATTATGTTTATATGGACATTCGTATATACCTCATACATCTAAAGCTTCAAATGAGACTCGTTTGTCTTCTATAAATAGAGACGCGCGTTTTGAGCTTTGCACGCACGGCATTGCGGGTGTTGACATTTTACAGGTAAATCAAAATATCGTAACTAGCCCGCTGACAATGCCTTATTTGCCAGCTGTATTTATATGTAAACGATACTCTGCGCGTCGATCAATATCAACCGCGGTTCGTTAGATAAACGAGCGTCGATTGTTGAGTATAGGTATATATACAATCTTAGTAAAGGTATACGGCTTCGCGCGCTTCGCTATTTTCGAGCGAATGCAACGCGAATTAAATCCGCAGTTATAATTGTACGATTGCGGATGAAAGAGAGGGTATATGGCAGACATGGCGTAGCAGCTATTACTGTGTAAACATTGAATGAATGCGCTCATTCCCGACGGACGGGAACTTAGTGTATAATAGTAGCTATAATTGTCCGAATCTGTTCTTACGCTGGAATCAGATTCATCAGCTCTAGAATATGCTCGCTATGAGGAAAATCGAAGAGCTATTATTATTTGTCTCGCCTGCTTTAGTTATATTATTATTATTCTTATGTGCAATTCAGGAACGAATGATTTTCACACATATCGATGTACGAGATGTATGTATAGAGAATATATTGTATATGTAGGTAAATGTCCTTTTCCTTGCGTGAATTCTGATCAATATCAATACACAAATTAGGCGAATTATCAGAATGAATCTTTGTTTCCAATTATGGTTAAACGCGCATTTTTTCGTAAATTTGAGCCGGCTTTCATTGAGTTTACGAGGATGTCGCGAATCGGGACGGTGCGATTAGCTTTAATTTTTCTATTTCTCCTGCAACCTTAACATTTTTTTGCTAGATCAACAAGAATAAATGCAGAATAAATGACGCTAATTTTATATTGCATTTAAATGTGGGGGGGGGGCTTCAAGGTTGCTATTATAATAATTAACATTAACAAAGTAAACTTGTATTTATGCAATTATATACGCAATTATCGCAAATAAAGAGAAATAGGCCTCGAAATGAAGATGGCAATGAAAGTTGCAAATTGGTAAAATGAGCATTGAGAGTGAAATCTTCGTTTATTTTATTTTCTAAATTATGTACTAATCGAGTGAACGTGAACTACCTGCCGTCTGTTCATGTCTACTGTCCCGACGTTTCCTTCTCGGTATAAAAAAATCATTACTACAGCAAATGTAGGTAAATAAATAGAGAAGAGCGCGACCCGAAATCGGTAAAATGCGCTATGCGAGCCCCTTGAGCGCAACATTATTCTTGAGTGTAACGCAACTATAGTTAGTTATAACCTGTTTTTCTATACGTATAACGGGAAATACTTTTTTCTGTTGCAGACATAAGGCTGCAGCTGAACGAGCAGTTGCGATGCCTGGACGTGCGCATGGAAGCGCAAGTCGCGCTGGTCGCCGAGTTACAAGACTTTTTTCGCCGTCGAGCAGAGCTCGAGCTCGACTACAGCAAATCTCTCGACAAGATGGCCAAGAGCATCCAGATGAGGCACAAAGAGCAGAGGCAGAAGTACACACATCATTCATTTACCTATATTTTACTGTATTTGTGTGCCGAAAGCTTTGGAGCGCGGAATAAAAAATAATAAAAATCATTCGCAGGAGAGAACAATGGCCACTTTTCTCGTCGTACGCCTGCTGGCAGCAGCTGGTCAACGAAACAAAATCTCTGAGTCGAGATCATGCCGCCCTCTCCGAGGTCTACAGTACGCACCTCGTCGCCAGGCTCAACCAGGTCATGGAGGACGTCCAACGTATTTACAGGCGTGTCGGTATCCCCGTCCAATAGCATTTTCAGTACTCGTATGTATTTATACACTCTAGCGTGATTTCTCACCATATCGTATTATCGATCCAGTGTCGGGAGATCGGTTACGAGACGCACGAGGAAATTCTACGCGTGCTACACGAGCTTCACACGACGATGAAGACGTACCAGGCGTACCAGGCCGAGTCGCGTCAAGCCGAGACGAAGCTGCGAGTAGCCGAGCAGCAAAGAACGAAGCTTGAGGTCGCCAACGCTCCACCCGAGAAGCTCGCTCGTAGTAAAAAGTACAAGCTCATCGAGAAGGAGGTCAATAAGGTCTGCGATCATCCCTTTATTTACGTGCTTCAATAACGTACCGCGACCAATGTATTCGGAATCGGATCGTCAATGCTATGCGTGCTTCAATCGAGTCGACCTTGACTTTATAAGTGTTTGCGTTCCGACTGCCGACTATTAATAACGCTCGGCTATCGAAAACGCCGTGTAGTTTCAACGCCTGTCTATAGGTATTGCGTGCGTGTAGTCGGGAGTTAGACTGTGAATTTTTTCACAACGCCGCCGAGTGTGTCGAGTCTCGAGTGTCGTAATGGGACATCTGCTCTGGCAGAGACACTCTTTATACCTATAGGCAGTACTTTTAAGAACGCGCACATCCGAACGTATGTCTTCTGAAGAGTCGAATGTGTGCACGAGCTCGCTGTAATTAAAACTACATCGCGATACGGTTGCCCATATAGTGCTTTTTTATTTTCTCTCTCTTATAATTACTATCGCGAGTTCGCGAGTTCGCGCGGTCGCACTTCCGCGATGATTGCCTTTTCCTGCTTTGTTCTCTTTATAACTCATGTAGAGTACGCGTGTGCAGTATAAACGGCCGCCGGCGGCCCTTTCTCTCGTTCTAACGCACTGTTCCCTTTTCATCTCGCTTTCTAATTTCGTCTCATACACTGGAATCCCTGTCGCCGTGTTGCCTCTTTCCACGTCGCCGTTGGCTCCCGAATTCGCGCCACGTATAATTACCGTTGGATACGGGGCGAGAAAAAGCACAAGAATACATTTTAGGCATGAAGCACCGGTGCGGCCTACGTTGAGCGACTCGTTGCAAATGTTTAACCTGTCGCGCGGGTGCACGATTGCGTCAACGAGAAGAGAACAATCGGTTCTTTCGCAGCGCGCGCGGTAGACTAAAAAAAGCCGTGTAAACTTGGATAAATCTATCCATACGCCAATAATAAATACGTTCCGATGAGCCGCGTTCCAATAAGCCGCGCTACGGCCACCGCACACTCGATTAATCCGTTAAACGCCTCGTTGAGCGCACTTTAACTCACCCTGTTCGCGCGCCAACGCTACCATTATACACGTATACGTATATACACACACGCGCTCTCTTCTTTTCTCGCCCTTTCAACTCCGCGTTACTCTTATAGTCTGCGCGCGGTTTACGATATGTGTGCCTATGTAAGCGTGACTTTTTTTCTACAGAGGAAGAGCAAATACACTGAAGCAAAATTGAAAGCGCTCAAGGCCAGGAACGAGTACATCCTCTGCCTTGAAGCTTCTAATACGACGATACACAAATACTTCGTCGACGACCTCTCCGATCTCATTGACGTAAGTGTGAACAATTTCATTCTGTACACTCTGCAGCTGATCTTATACGATAGTACGATACTTTTTTCTACATATTCTACATATTCTACATTTCGTATACTTTTCTCTACACTGCCTCTACGCATGAGGAGTCGCTGAGATAAGCTCATTTTATAAATGTGTTTTAATACATGTTTCTCGTTGTTTTCAGTGTATGGATTTCGGTTTTCATAATTGTATCGCTCGAGCGCTGTTGATGCATTGTAGCGCGGAAGAGGGAAGGCAACGCTCCCTTCAATCCGGTGCCGAACAGCTAGCTGCCTGTGTCGGGGCTTTGGACTCCAGAGCTGATAAACAGAGGTTCCTTGAATCGCATCACGCGGCCTTCATGATTCCAAAGAAATTCGAATTCCAAGGTCAACGAGGAGACGATGTGAGTGAACAAACGACCGATAGATATGTTGCGAGAATTGCAACATTCCAATAATCAGTTGTATTGACACGGACTGTTTCCAGGCTCCAGAACCAGAACTACAAAAGGTGCTACACACTGAGATGGAGCAGAGACTTCAGCAGCTCCAGCAAAGGGTTACCTCGCTGAGAACCGAATCCGAAGAAGTGTGGAAGACGCTCGAGACAGCCGAAGCGAGTCTTCTGGAAATGCTGACAGCTAAGGATTACGACTGTTCAAGGTACTTCGGGGAGAACGCTATGCCCACATCCAAACCGCCCGAAACTGTACAGATTAAGCTCAGAGCCGATAGACAGGAAACAGAAGAGTTCTACCTCACGGTCAGTCCAGTTCTCAAAACAGTACTTACTTACATACAGTATTGTACTTAATTTTATGCGAGCATTTAACAAACGCGTCGTATTTTCTGCAGAAATTCCGAGAATATCTTCTGGGCACATCTAGAATAGCTCGATTAGACGCCAAACAGGAGTATATTCGTCAGAGCTTGGTAGTGGGCTCGAACTCTAGTCCGAATCCATCGATCGCGACCACGAAGCAGAAGCAGGCACGTCGGAAACGAATCGGTCGACTGCAAATGAATGGTCAACCTAAGCTCTTTGGCGGCTCACTTGAAGAGTACTTAGAAAGTACAAACCAGGAAATTCCGCTTATCATGAAGAGTTGTATCAGAGTGATCAATCTTTACGGTTTGCATCACCAGGGTATATTCAGGGTATCAGGTTCTCAAGTGGAAATCAATAACTTTAGAGAATGGTTTGAGAGGGGCGAAGACCCCCTTGCCGACATGACGGACGCTTCCGACATTAATAGCGTGGCCGGAGTTTTAAAATTGTATCTTAGAGAACTGAGAGAGCCGATTTTCCCCATCATCTACTTTGAGCAGCTCATGGAGCTTGCGCAACTCGATTCGAAACAAGAATTCGTCGCTAGGATGAAACAAGTTATTTCCAGTCTTCCAAGGCCGGTAGTCATCGTTATGCGATACCTTTTTGCTTTTCTTAATCAGTGAGTCTTGCTTTTGTCGATCAAGTTTTTATTCTTTCTCTAACAAACTCATTTTAACTTTATTTTCTCATTAATTCTTTACAGCCTTTCGGAATTCTCTGATGAAAATATGATGGACCCATATAATTTAGCCATTTGTTTTGGACCAACGTTAGTTCCCGTTCCCGAGGACAAAGACCAAGTTCAATATCAGAACCAAGTTAACGAATTAATTAAAAACATAATCACTCTTTGTGAGGAAATTTTCCCCGACGATATTGGAGGCATTCAATATGAAAAATACATCAGTAGAGAGCCTGATGATGTGTAAGTGATTTGTCAAATGTTTGTCGTTATTGAAATTTTTCATAATCACTTGAGAAAGAATGTTAATCGTTATTTTGTTCATTGCAGAGATGTTGGCGACTCGCCAACAGACCAGGTGCAAGAAGACATGGATTCCGAAGTGTATCCATCCGAAGACGGTGAGACTCGTTGTATTTATGTTGAGAAAAAGCGTCGAATATGGACTTTTTATCACTTGATATGTTATTTTAGAATCTGAGAACTTGGAAGCTACGGCGCAGTTTGATTTTAATGCGCGATCCGAACGAGAGCTTAGTTTTAAGAAAGGCGACACGTTAACGTTATATACGCAAGTAAGCAATGATTGGTGGCGAGGAGCGGTCGCGGGAAGAGAAGGTCTGATTCCTGATAAGTATATCATGCTGAAAATAAAGTAAATATTTAATAATAATTCACAATGCCATAATCAGTTTCTATTACTTTCTTCTACTTATTTTGAAAAAAAATGCTTTTAATTATGTGCAGAGATGAAGAGCGTGATAAAGATTTGAAATCATCCTCGAGCGAAGAATCGATGAGAAGGCGGGCATCTAGCTCGGCCGATAGCGTTTTATCGAGTAACAATTCACCCCTGATGGGACCAAGCAGCACCACAAGCATTTGGCCAGCAGCTGTAGCTTGTGAAACAACAATGACTGCAAATACAATGTCTTCGGATAGCTCGAGCGCATGTTCGATCATTCCATCAGTAGTATCGAATGTACCCTGCGTTTCATCGTCATCACAGCCCATCATTAGCCGTGAGGTATTGGAAACAACCGTTTAAACAATCTTCCCTTTTTCAATAGTATTTTTACTATCAAAATGCGCTAACTTATAGTAAATTTACTGGGTTATAATGCTATTTCTCGAAATAGAAATACAGGTGCATGGCTGTTTTGCTATTTTTATTTTCCAATTTTTGTTTTAATTTTGCATTTTTGTATTGTGTTTCCTATCAGAGCAGTGATACTACTGGAATGCAATTTTGTAGTTTCAACTCACAATCCTTTTTTTCTGACAAATGCGCACCTGCACTATTGCTACGCACAGCTTAGTTTTATTGCCAAAACGGTTTAACGGCGATGATGTGTTGTCGATTTAGTTTAAAGACGCCTAGAGTTATGTCGGATGTACGACAATTTTTATAAAATTTCGATTTTGATAGAAATCACAAAGTGTGAGACAGTTACGAAAAACGCGTTTACTATACTGTTCATTAGCAATATAACTCTAAAGACTGAATTTACAAAGGTTAAAATTACGTTTACTGTGGAACATTAGTAAAGGTAAATTATCCATTGATAAATCCTTGTTAATTTAGCTGATAGTGAAGAATTTAAAATATCTTTAACAGAATGGTGTACTTATAGTTAAAAACTGCAATTAACGTTAAAAATAGTTACGAATTGTTTGTACAGTATATGTGTAAATAAAATTTAAATATACAGTGATCCCTTGCTGCATGAGCCTGTTTCTACTTTTACATACATATATTTATAAATACATATTCACATCTGTGTCTTGTGACGCCTTGTCCTGAGTGCCTTGAGTTTCCATTTACACCTCTGAATTTGTCAGTGTTAATCTGGTTGGGTTGGTTGCTGTGTTTCCAGATATACGTTTAGTCAGCACTATCTAACTGAAGACAAATACGTTAAAAAAGTCTTAAATGTAAATAGATAATATCTGCTGCAGCATTGTTTGGCGGACTAAAAACTGTTCGATACTGTTACTGTCCAGTGTTGTGTGGTTTCTTTTTCCTTTTGTGTTTTTTGATTTCGTTTAAGGAATGTCAATTTGACAGTTCAGTTGATTTGTGAATCCTAGAATCCTGTAGAACAATGTCAATCCATAGACGATACCAAAGGGAATGTCGATTGTCGGAACTGCTTAAACAACGGACTCTCATTGGGCTTAGGTGAGTAAAGATAAGCCTTGCCCCCCATACTGCTATGAAAACTAACTTTCCATCGACCTTCCCTGGCAAAAAAGTTACATAACAATAGATCCGATACGAACGTTGAGATGCGAGTTAGTAGAATGCATTGCGTATGTGTTTGTGACGATGTGCTACTTAGATATTTGAGCGAAATTTCTGCGACCGTTGAACAAATTTTTTTCTGCCAGGGTTGGCAAATTCTGCGACACTCCATGTAGGTATTAGTTTAAATTGGCAATCATTTTTGTGATCGTTATATTTGCTGTTGTTTTTCGCCTCAGTTTGTACGACGACCAGCAGTCTTTCAATCCATTTTTATTATTGCATTGCGCTATGGTAAATTTCTGCATGACATATCATCTAATTCTTGCATGACTACTAAATTTACGCTCCTAACCACGGGTTTTCCAGTCTTTTTTTCAACTACTTTATTCTTTTATTTATTACAGTCATCAATACAGTAGACTCATTTTACAAATCAGATATCATAGTGAACAAATCTGGGTAATTCAGACGAACCACAGAAAATTTATCAGTATACACGGATAACGAAACAAATAAAACGTTATTTGTGAGAATATTTTACTCGAATTAATTGTCGACGTGAGTCTACAATTAAAAGTGAGCCTTTAAATGAAAAATCCATTAGATAAAATATTCACATTGTGTCGAATAACTTGAATGTCTGATTTTGTTATTTCACCATCCCTCGTGAAAAGTTATTACGTATGCAAGTCTCGAGACGCAGTTGAATAACAATCGCACTCGTTTTATTTTTCCCCTAGGATGCAGCGTGTCCGTTGACAGCAACGACGATAACGAGCGCGGCAGCGAGCGCGGCAGCGAGCGCGACGACGACGACGTCAAGCAGCGCTAGAGCAGCTAGAGCTTCGAGTCCAACGAAAGAAAGTCGCGGCTCGGAGGTACGAGCACGCAGCGAAGATACGTCCGAAACGGACTCGAGTTCTCGCTCCGTTAGCAAACAGCAGGAGTACAACGAACAAGTTATCGACGAATCAGGCGAGCAAATAGCGTCGATCGTCGAAGTGGACTCGAAACGAGGCGCAGCCAGAAAGCAGCACTGGAAGTCGCAAAGCGTCGGCGAAACCGGAGCCACGCTCGTTCAGTCGAGCTCGAGTAGCGGCAGCAACCAGGAGGAAGACTTCCAAGAGCACACGACCTTCTCGGCGAATCGAGAGCTCTGGCAGAGGCGAGCCGCCTCGCAGACCCAGTTGAATCCAACGATCACTCCGGTGCCAAAGAGCTTCCGTGCCTCCCAAGAGTTTCGCGAGATGCGCCAGAAGCACACGCCCGACCTAGTGATGGACTTGCCGCTCTCGGCTCAAGACCCCAGCAAGAAGTCAGCCTCGACGAGCAGTCTGAGCAGCTCCGACGAGGAGAGCCCAGGTCTGCGGCCCCGGTCGAGCGAGTCGGCATTGGCCACCACCGGACCGGAGTCTCCGGACATGAGCACCGCTGCCGAGCGGTTCGCCAAGCAAAACCAGTGCACGCTGAAAAAAAACACGAAGAGTACGAGCGACAACGGCAAGGGGCCGAAAATCGACGAGCCCGAGACCGAGCACGAGGTCGCGGAAATCGTACGCTCGGCCAGCTCGCATCAGATATCTCACGATAATCTGCCGCCGCTGCGCTCGCCGATACCCTCGAGATCGACGCCCAAAATCGCCGCCAAGTTCGCGGACATGCATTTGACCGGCGGCAGTCAATTGCAGGTCGTCTCGTCGTTCAAGCCGCAAGTCAAAGCCAAGCCGACGATCCTGCGCAAACCGGTTCTGCCGTTTCCGCACCCCCACATGAGTCCCGAGCTCGCCCGGAAAATTGAGAAACAAGCGACTCAGAGCACGGAGCAAGCCAACTGAGCGCTTTCGAAATCGGAATGTATTCATCGCTCACCCCCCATTTCATCTCGTCATTCGTATCCCATCGCACGTACTCCTTATGTTATCCTTATGTTATCGTCTCGTTTTTTCCGAGAGACTTATACGCGCTCGACGCCCGACGCATCGTGTCGCTTCGCGCGACATCCAATACTTCATCCCCCGATACCCCTCCCCGTGTCCCCGTAGACGCGCATACGCACACGCCTACACGCACACTCACACACACACACACACGCACACGCACACACGCACACGCACACACGCACGTACAATTCGACTTTCGACCACTGACCAAGCGCTCCGCCCAATTCTACAAAATCTCTATCTTTAATGTATGTAATGCATATTATGTATACCGAATATACTCTACAGAGTAAAGTAGAAAATTCATCGGGGCCGATGTGTCCCGGCATACCGGGTAACTGCGATGCCGATATTGCACCGACGTCGATTCCGAATTTATACTTTCCTAAAGATATTTTTTCTTCTTACATTATTTTTTTATCAAATGACCCACGAAACAATGTTTCTAGTCATAAAGCAAGAAATATGAGAAAATAAAAATGCTGATGTTGCGAGAGACACTGAAACAAATAAGCAAAGAAGCCATCGAAGAAAATTGTTTCATATGTAGTCATAGCCCAAAGGAATTTCGCAAATAAATCTATATTTGATTGCGCAACAAGGGCAGAAAAGTACAGCTATTTTTAAATAGTTTTTCTCCCCATGTTACATATCTCAAGAAAGGTATGAAAGATTCTTTTTATGGCTCGGTGCGAGACAGACAGAATTCTGCATTTTGAGTCACCCAGCTTGATAACGACTGAATAATTAATGAAAAACAAGGTGTGAAATTACTCGAAATGCATAAGTTTATCTCTAAAAGACAAGCATAAAAGACTCGTTCATCTTATATATCAGGACATTTTTTAGCGCGCGTGTTTAGAGGATTTTGACGAAAAATATGCACTCTAATTTTCCGACACATATATAAAATTGCTCATTTTTTACTCTATAGAGACACACATATTTAATGTTCCTTTAGTGCCAGTGAGAAAGAGTGAGTTTTTAAAAATTATTTTCAAACAGAGACGGTTAACGGAATAACGATTAGTTAGTGCTGGTATACAGGGAAATGTTTAGAAAATGCAGTATAAGTGTAAGCTAATTGTAAGCTAATATCGTTTAAGATATATGTAATCGATTGAATTGGAACTGAATAGAGAAGAGAGAATCGTGTCATGTTTGCTTGACGATTCAATTTTAAGTTTTTTATCGACATATTTTTTAGTGCTCCCAAGCAATGTTCGATACATATGATATGATATATATGATATATATATATATATATATATTTATTTATATATAAAGGAAAAAATGTACAATAACGCGAGTAACTATCCGTCATGATTGTAACACATGCTCTTCGTACTAGTAAAATGTGCTATTGAACATGACAAAAAGATACTCAGTATAATCATGCCTTTTCTTATTATCGCGATAACAGTGACAATTATACCGTATGCGAGATGATCGATGTACCGTGACGTAAGATATGCACTCAAGCGTGAATGCGTATAGTTATATAGGCGCGCGCATATATTCTTTAAACAAAAATCTTCTTAAAATTCACGATCATTAACAGCGTGAATGAATTATTGTATTGCGGTTCAGGGTGATCCAAAAAACAATCGGCGATGCAATATAGTAATAGCTTTATTACTATAATGCTTCTTGTAGTTTGTGTAACTGGGATTGAATACTTATTATAAAGGCTACACGTAATAGAACAGACAAAATCAAGTATTTCCCTACTGCAATACAAAATGCCAAAGTAAAGAAAAGCTGACTCCTTGTAACATATTTTTTAATTCGTAAACTAATTTCAGTTTTAAATTATATTTCTTCGCAAAACATGTAACGATATATTATACCTGTATAGTAATTTTCTACCTACGAATTATAGCGTTAAGATTAATTTTTAAAATTATTACTAATTGTAAATTTAATGTAGTTCTACTATCTTTATTAATTACTCCATGAGTTTTTATGAACAAATAATAGTGACAAAAAATCGCAACAACAGCAGCTCTTTCAAGACATTTTCAACGATGTTATCTTTACGAAGACCCACAAATATACAGTCTGTATAACTATTATTATTAAATTAAATAAAAATCCGATGTAATGTGTAGTGCTAGTGTTTTTTTCAATTATATCTCATTTATTATGTTATTGCTATATTATTATTATATTATTTATATGAAAACTATCAAAATCTGCGGTCTTTTTATTTCCTCAGAAAACAAGTATTTTAATCATAAGTGAAGAAATTCGAAGATTACTTTACTTTATCTTTACATAATTTTATATTTTTATTAAATTTATATACAAGCCTATTCTATTTATATATTATTAAAAGTTGCTTTTACAAAATTGTATTTTAATTGTACAAGTTATTTCTTTTATGCTTTACATTTTTACACAATCGATTTATACTTCATAGAACCGTCATCTTTAACATCATCTACTGATATATTTTCTTGCTCTTCTTCATCCAATTCAATTTTCTCCTCATTTTCTTTCTGTTAAGATAAATACAAATTCATAGTTAAAAAGAGATCATACGAGGTGCGTTCTTATCTATGTTATTACAAGTAAATTATTATACTTTTATTTCATAAGTAGATCTATTTGGTACAAAGTAAGTTTCATCATATTCTGGCCATGCAAGGAAATCGTTAAACAACTCAAACAATTTTGTTGGTGACAGTTCCTTGAACCTTGTACAAATGTCAATTTCTAGTCTGATTAGTCTTGGACCACAGCCAGGAACCCATTTCCTGTAAAAAAAATTTGACAGATTTATATTGCAGTGTAACACAGCTACAGAAAATATAAAAAAAAATCTATACTAACTCCATTTCTTCTATAACTTTTATACTTTTCGACCTCATAACATGTTTGAGAAAAAACCAAAATGACTTCAAATTTTCATGACTAATCAAATCAAATAAGTTACTCAATGGTTCTAATTTAATGATTTGCATTGGTATGTCAATTTTATTAATTTTCTGTTTTATGTTCGCTGAAGGCCAAGGGGCAAAACCATGCCTAGGTACTGAACCAAGATATTTGAATTTAAAAAACAAATGAAGTAGAACATTGTAATGATTGTAATATCTTAATAGTTTTTGATTACTGAGATTATTTGCTGTTGCTCTCTGGAAATATATTATAAAAAAAAATGAATTATGTGTTTATTTACGTAATTATTTTTTCCAAACGAAAATTAAGATGTACAGTGATTTAATGTACCTGCCAAATGTCTTCTGGTAAAACTAAAAAAAAAGTAACTCTTCCATGTTCAAACAATTGGGTTTGATTAAAAAAATTATGTATTATCAATGAATAAATATTTCTGCTTGGACAATATGCTATTATTTGCGCAATTGGATCATTTTGCCAAGAACGGTATGGCATATCATTAAAGTATATGTCAGCATGATTTTCAGCATTATGTTTGTCATTGAGCAGAGTTAGCCATGCATCGTGAAAATTTAAGATTCGTAGATCAATATGGTTGTTGTATTCAATAATTAATTTTCCCACGGGACTTTCTGAATGACAAAAACTTTGAAGTTTTTCATATAAATGAATGCAGGGTACACCGATTTGCAATAACTCAAGTGTTAATAATCCTATGCCTGGATTGCATTCAATAACAAAGGAAGAATTACGTAATAAATCTCCTGAAATCATCAAAGCAATTTCCTTAGCAGTCTTATGATCAAACAAGTACAATTTTGATGTAGGTGTACATGTTTTTCTTAATAACTTCTTTGGTATCTGTTCCTTGAAGTATTCTAAGCCAATTTCTTTTAAATAATTATTTACAGCATTAGATACTGAAACATTATTACTGCTTTGTATTGCAGTTTTTGGCTTTTGTTTTGAGACATCTGTGCAAATTGTGATGTATACATTCTGAGAAGTTGTGAGTAGACCTTGAAAATAATTCTTGACATTAAAATTTGATATAACTTTTCTACTGAACATTGTTCTTAATTCGCAGTTAGGTATAATCAATATAAAAAAGTAAGAAAAGCCTGAAACAAAAACTGGAGAGTACAAATTTGAGAAAAATAAATCCTTAAATAATAACGGTTTGTATTTTTAAAACATACCTGCATTTTGCGTAATTAATCATAGATTTTCCTGCTTTATAACTGTACTTATTTATACCTTTTTCTTTACTAGATAAAAAAAATTCATTTTTTTTCACGTGTAGTTTTAGCGGATCTAATTTCGTTCAGTTTTCTTCATTCTAATTTAAGTGAAAATGACTTAATTTTTTTCTTCCTCTAGTTATAAATAAATGTCTTCTATTCTTTTTTAGTGGATAGTACTTAGATCACATGTTAAACAAGCATTACGGCTTATTTCCGGCGTATTAGCAAAATAAATAGTAAAACGTACGTGGAGGTTATGAACTGAATACTGCATGTATGTATACGATCAGTGAGATGAGACTGCTATCGGCGCTTGGCGCGGGTTATTACCGACTAGAAGGTACGGCCAATTCACGACTGCTCACGGTATACCTTTGCTGTGTCCTTGTCAAATTGTGTATAATATTTTTAATACTTTTTTTTAATACAAATTTTGAATCTCTCTCCACATTTTGACAATACTTTTTCAACGTGATTTTCAAAGATTTCACTATTATATAGAAGTCTATTTCCCTCTAAAAACTTCAGCGTGTTCGTCTAACAAATTTCAAATATACGAAGTTAGAATAAACTATAATTAGGTATTAGGACTTAATTTTGACTATATAAGTTCTTTTTATAAAGTTGCAACGTGCACGAACGTGTGCTAGATGAAATTGATTTTTTTTATTAAATAATCATTCCAAAAATAAATGCTCGAAATTTAAAATCGATGCGTCTGGTCGGCAAAATCGCCCGACCGGCAGACATCTGTCGCGAGTCGTAGTAATTCGTCAAGAGTTTGTTTACATGTCAACTTTCCGCGCAATTATTTGCCACTTGACAAGGAAGTTTTACACACTAGTATATTATATAATATACTATATAGTAGTAGTATTGCACTTTTTTTGCAGAGATTTATGAAGACGAGAATTATTAGATCGATATAAGGGAAGCAATACTCAAAAAAATAATGAAAGTCATTGTGGTTTGGTGTAGTATTTCGCGCGCTAAAGCATGAGATTCTGCATATACTGTACTTTTGCTTCAAAACGGTAAAGATGGCTTTTATTTTTCGCAATTTGTATTTTTAATGATATGGAATGAGGTCAATGGGCTTCATAATAGAAACAAATTATAGAAAAAGTTCAAAAAATGGCAAATGTCGCCTTAATAAATTAGCCCCTTAAACAGTTATTGCGCAGTATTACCTTTATTGTTCATTGTAACTTTGTTGTAAATAGGAAATACTTGTTAGTGTTTTTTTCTAAAAAGTATATACACTCATGTTTATGAAGATGATAAAGTATTTATTTACAAATATTTTACAATGAATTTCTTATTGATTATTGTTTTTATATCGTCATGATTTATTTTAAGTATACAATATAAAATACAACTTTAATTTCTTCGTCTTCGTACTCGAGATATTCTCCAAGCATTGGGCTCTTCGTACTTGTTGTAAAGAGGTTCAAGTCGTTGATTCTTTTTGAATTTACTTAATTTTGTAGGATCGCTAAATTTGAAGAATGCAGGTGCAAATTCAACAAGCCATTTTGGATCAATTGTTGTAACTTCTCTCATGTACTCCTTTGTTGTTTGTACTAGTTCGTGATAAACTACCCATTCTGGTTGTCGATTGAAAAGTGCGCTACTAGGATGAATATACACTACTTGGCTATCAACAAGTGTTCGATAACCTTCTTGTGGATCTTTCTTTGCAGCATTTCTAAAGAAACCAGAACAAACTGCCTTTTGAATTCGAACAGTATTTTTTCCAGCTGAAACAACATCTAGCTTATGCCTATCCATGATGCCAAGTAACTGTTTACGCACATCTTGAGCCCTTTTCAGTGTCCGAATCTGCACAAAATTTTCATAACACCAGGCATTGCTAAATTTATTATTTCTCCATGAATTATACACAGCCAAAAGTGTTAAGTGATCTCCTTCTGCTTGATTGAATTTAGCTTTTTTCTGATCTGCTAATGCTTGTTTATCTTTAGGTCTGTAAAATACATTTTGTACAGACAGCATACTAACAATTGTCAATATTTCATCAGAACACTGAAGGTGAACACTCATTATGAGCATTTTGGAAAGATTTGGTTCTAAAGGGAACTCTGCCATTCTCCTACCGAGACGAGTTAAAAGACCTTCATCATCAAGTGCACTTAAACTGTGAAGAGATTCTAGAGCCATAATAAGTGATTCCACAGGTGGAGCATCCATAAAATCAAAATGCAACAAATCATTTATGCCCATTGTTTTCAACTGAAGAACCGTAGTGGCTAAGTTTGTTCGCTGAATTTCGGGCACAGGAGTTGGAAGCATTTCATCTCTGTAAGCTCTTTCTGTATATAATCTATAGCATTTTCCAGGACCGGTTCTTCCAGCTCTACCTGCTCTCTGTTTTGCTGCAGCTTGACTGATTGGAGTGACAATTAAACTATCCATTCCAGTTTTTGAATTGTAAACTTTTTGTTTGACAAAGCCTGGATCTACTACATAATATATACCATCAATTGTCAAACTTGTTTCAGCAATATTAGTTGCAATAACAACTTTTCGAGAACCTGGTGGTGCTGGCTCAAATATTCTAGTTTGCATTTCTGAAGGCAGTGCTGAGTAAACTGGTAATATAATCAATTCAGGAACATCTGGTCCAAGAGTTTTCATACGTTCATACAAAATTTCACAGGCTGTATCAATTTCTTCTTGACCAGTGAGGAAAAGCAGAATGTCACCAGGTGGTTCTCGTAAATGAATTTGCATAACTGTGATAAGTGCAGCATCTAAATAGTCTGTTTCAGGTTCTTTCGTGTACATTACCTCTACCTCAAATGTTCGTCCAGGAATAGTAAATATTGGAGCTTTAAAAAAGTATTGGGAAAATTTGACAGCATCAAGAGTGGCACTAGTCACAATTAATTTAAGATCAGATCGTCTTCCTACAGCTTGTTTTAATAATCCAAATAATACATCAGTGTGTATAGTCCTCTCATGGGCTTCATCCAACATAATAATAGAGTAGGTCTTCAAATCTAAGTCCATTAAGCATTCTCTTAACAACATACCATCTGTCATGTATTTAATAACAGTTTCAGGTCCTGTACAATCTTCAAATCGAATTGTATAACCAACTTCTTGACCAAGTCGACATCCAAATTCTTCAGCAACTCTGTTTGCAACCGACATTGCAGCTACTCTTCTAGGTTGCGTGCAACCAATTTTCCCTCTTGCTGTGAAACCCATTTCTGCTAAATATTGAGTTATTTGAGTTGTTTTTCCAGAACCAGTTTCACCGATAACAATTAAAATTTGATTATCAGTCACAGCTTTTACAAGATCATCTTTTAGTTTATAAATTGGCAGACTTTGACGTTGCTCTACTAAACTGAGATTTGTCTTTTTTCCAAAAGAACTTTTTTTGCCTCCTATAACATGTTTTTTCCATTCTGGCAAATCTTGCATTTGTAAACCAATTCCTCGCATGTTAGCTGCAGATGTTGAATTTTCAGCATCTGGAAGCGGATCAATCCAATTTTTATGCTGCCCAGCAGGGAGGGAATCTATTTCTTGTTCCCTTTGCAACATTTTTTGTTCACGACGTTCCTTGGCCAAAGCACTTTGCATCATAGCTGCTTGAGCAAGTGAGCCATCAGGATTTTTAACTATCCTAACAGGACTCAAATCACCCAGAGCTCTACCATGTCCATTCAAAAACGGTGGCTCTTCCTCTACAAGTTCTATTTCAACATCTTCTTCTTCGTCATCTTCTCTCGGTAAAATACCAGTTTCAGTATCGAATTCTGGTAATTCACTTCTATCAATACAGGATGCTGCAAGCATTTGCTTAATTTCCCATTTTTCTGGAGATGATAATCTTTGCACCCTTTTCTTTGAATATACTTCGTCTTCATCTGTATTGGTCTGAAAGTCTAAAAGAGATACTGGCCGATCTGGATTTCGTAATACTTGCTCGTCTTCCTCCAATTTACTTAAAATTGGATTTGGATTTAGATCATATCCGCTGTCCTGATCTACATCTTTCATGCTCAATGATACTTTTTGACCAGTAATATTTAGAACTTTAGCAAACACCTTCTGTCCACGAGTAACAACATCACTAGCATTCACAACTCTTCCTTCCCTTCGTAGTTGAGAGATATGAACCAATCCTTCCCAGCGTTTACGAAGACCATCTAATTGAACAAAACATCCAAATGGTACAATGTTGGCTACTTTGCCATTATAAATTTTTCCAACTTCAAGCTCCTTCAACTCTTCTGAAGCGCCTGATCTTGAATTAGAAAAAGATCGTTTCCGCAATCCAGATTCGCGAGAGCTATCGTGATTTCGTCTTGGACTTCGACTAGACTTTCGCCTTGGGCTGCGGCTCGACTTTCGCCTTGGACTTCGACTAGATTTTCGTCTTGGACTTCTGTTGGATTTACGCCTTGGACTACGACTGTACCTGCGTCTGGGACTTCGACTGGACTTTCGTCTTGGACTTCGGCTAGATTTCCGTCTTGGACTTCGGCTAGATTTGCGTCTGGGACTTCGACTGGACTTTCGTCTTGGACTTCGGCTAGATTTGCGTTTTCGACTTCGACTCGATACGTCGTCGTCGTTGGTTGTAGATCTATTTTTTCGTTCTGTTCTGTCTTTTTCTACAGATCGCTTTCTTTCGTGTTTTTCTAAATCTTTAGATCCAGCAAGATTTCTAGCATCTAGTTGCATCAGCATGTCATCTACAACATCACTTATGTTTGTTTCTTTCTTATTGTCAGTACTTACAGGTTCCTCGTTTGGAAGCGCTAAAGCAGGAAATTTGTGCGCTAAACTATTTTGTTTCGAATCTTCAGACTTCTTGGATTCTTTCACATTTTTGGGTTTCATGTGCTGAATGATTCTTAATAAATTAGCGACGAAAGAGTCCGAAAATTCTGCTCCATTTTCTATCAGCACAGTCTTGAAACTTTCAAATGTATCGTTCTTTTCAGATAGATGTATGATAAACTCCGCTAAATCCTTGTCATTTAAGCCCAAATGATTTTCCAATTCCGTGCAAATTTTTGATACCAATGAAAGATGCTCAAGCTTTTTAACTTCATCCATTTTTTATACTTTCGTCCTTTCTATTCTTGACGAGCAATAGCCCAGATATTCTCTCACTATTTCAGCTTATTCTTATTCAGAGTTCGAACAGAAAACAAAACAGCTCACATACTTAACCATATTAATAAATGTATATAGTGGCGTAGCACTTGCTCATAACTTAGGCTAGAAGACCTATTTACTATAGCCAGCCTATTGCCTTTGCCATTTGCCTGAGATGAGTAGAATAGTAGAGAGATCGTAGCAATGTTAAAAATGCGTTATGGATTCGATCATGACACCACCGTGCGGTAGACAACCGAACTATGTGCATCTCTGCTGGCTATACCTCGCTGCAATCATTGCGCATATTTATAAATTATAAAGTATAATATTATAAATACAATTAATAATACACATTTATTATGATGTCAATATGATCTTAAAACATAAACATTATTATTAATTGACGGTAAAATATTTGATTTTCAATTCTTGTAGAAGTTGGACAAACTTTCCTACCGTGAACATAGTTGTTTGTCACAATAATATTATATTTCCATTCGTCTTTTATTATCGCGCTCCATACTTCCGCGCATAGTGTTTTTGTCGTATATCAGAAATTTCAGTTCTGGCGTCGGCTTTTTTCAAACTGAAATAATTACGATAATAATAAGATTAATAAATTAGATTTCGTTTTATAGTTACACAATGCCGTACGCTAATCAGCCGACAGTACACATTTCTGAATTAACGGACGAGAATATAAAGTTTCAAGTGGAGGACACTGAGCTCAGGTAACCTATTTGAATAATTATACTGGCATAGTTTTTCGTTCAAAACGAATTTACAATTTTTATATCCTGAATACAATTATTTTAATAAAATTATTAATTTGCAGCGTAGCTAACAGCATGAGACGAGTGTTTATCGCCGAAACCCCTACCATGGCAATAGACTGGGTTCAAATAGAAGCCAATTCAACAGTACTTAGTGATGAATTTTTAGCTCACAGAATTGGCATGATTCCTTTGATAAGTGACGATGTATGTTATTTTTCGTCGTCACAATATTCCATTAATTTTATTATACGATTCTTCTTATACATTAAATGAATAACTATTTGATATACAGGTCGTTGACAAAATACAATATACAAGAGATTGCCAATGCATGGACTTTTGTCCAGAATGTTGTGTTGAATTTACTTTGGATGTCAAATGTTCTGATGAGACTACAAGGCATGTAACCACAGCTGATTTAAAATCTAGCGAGCAGAGGGTGGTTCCAGTAACTTCCAAGCACCGTGAAGATGATGCTAATGAATATGGAGAAACAGACGGTTAATTATTATATTCTATATGTAAATATTGGTATTAATAATAGTGAAAATAATAGTGTGCTTTTTCAATTTTAGAAATTTTAATTGTTAAGTTACGTAAAGGACAAGAATTAAAATTGAGAGCATATGCTAAGAAAGGTTTTGGTAAAGAACATGCCAAATGGAATCCAACTGCAGGAGTTAGCTTTGAGTATGATCCAGACAACTCCATGAGACATACATTGTTTCCAAAACCAGATGAATGGCCAAAATCAGAATATTCTGAATTAGAAGAAGACCAATGTAAATACAGAAATGGGATATATTTTCTATGATTTATGTTTAGTAAGAACTCACTTTCAATTAATTTACATCTTTTGTAGATGAAGCACCTTTCAACTGGGAAGCTAAACCAAATAAGTATTTTTTTAATGTGGAAAGCAGTGGGGCATTAAGACCAGAAAATATTGTTATGATGGGAATTGCAGCATTGAAAAACAAATTATCAAATTTGCAAACTCAACTGAGCCATGAAGTACAAAGTGATGCACTTAGTATACATCATTAATTAAACTTTATTAATTTTATCAATCTATGCACTTTAAATATATAAATAAAAAAAAATGTATTTTGTATGAGTATTAAAAAGTAGTATGGATCCGTTATTGTAGTTGTATTAACATTCTCAAATATTTAAGTTATCACAGACATGATGTAAATCATGAAATATAAAATAAATTATACTAATAATAAGAATAAATATAATTACCGAGATATATATATAATATATATTATAAATTTATAAATTTATAAAATATATGCTATAGCATATCTCTCAGTAATGTATATAAACCCTAATGCGTAAAAGTTCTATCGCACAATGAAAACTTGCCTTTAGCAGCCGTCATTCTTGCACAGTAGATTTTCTCTGTTCGGCTTCTGCTTATATGTTATTACTGGAAAGGAAGAGAAAAGTTGTTCTACTTTTTCCTTTATAGTGAATAATCATTAAAAATGATAAATACCGACTCGGAGAATACTGATATACAATGGGCGCTAGACCTTCTATCACCTGATCCAAATTATCAGGAGAATTTCATTTCCAAAAATTACCCTTGGATAACATGGCCTTTTATCACTGTTGGAGGAATGGCTTATGTCAACTGGTTCCAAGGAAGACCAATTTATTCTGGTAAATTTTTATCATGCGAATTTGATTTTTTATCTCAATTCTTATGACTATAATACATCATTTCGTTCTATTAAATTTATTATTCAACTACAACGGCATACCTTCTTAAGACTTTATATTATACTTATGATTTTCACTATAAGTTACTTACTTACAAAAAAAACTTTTCATACTTTATATACATTAGAGAATATGATTCAGTGAAGAATTTTGGAAAAAAAACTGTAATTTATTTTTAAATAATAGATTCGCAAAATACTAAACAAATTTTGATAATATATAACCTCCAAAGTTAACTTTCATATGTAGACTTAGTTATGCAATTTCACGCATAGAAGTTCAAACTATCAAAATCACAATGCAATGCAATATTTGGATTTATTTATTAATGAATATGTGTCGTAACATTTTATTAGTTGATAAATATATTTATTTTTATTAAATGTAAAAAATATTAGTAAATTTTTATTTTAATGTATTAAAATTAGTCTTTGAATGCTTTTATTTTTCATTTTCATTTTTTACTCTATTTCAGGTATACGCAGATTTGGAATTGCGCTTACTTGTGGTTTAATCACAGCTAAGGTATTGAAAGATGCTAAATATCACAGAGAAGCAGAACGTGATTCTGTTCTCCGACATTACATTAAGCTTCACCCAGAAGATTTTCCTCCTCCAGGTAAGAAAAGATATCAATTTTTTGTTTACAATACTTATTATAATATTTTATTGAATAATCTAATCATTTTTGTAGTTCGAAAAACTTTTAACGAAGAGCTCCAAGATTGGGTACCATGCCGTTAAATTTTTTGGTCAAGAGTCATGTAGATTATTGCTAATAAAGTTTCATGTAAATAAGACTATACTTTATAAAATTAAACAACATTATTTGCTATTCAATTAATTGTTCTTTTTTGCATAATAAATTCCAGATGATACATTTAAAAAATCAGAAAATGTAATTACAAGAACTATACAATAGTATTTCTTTCATTGTATTTCTTATATAGATTATTGGAAATGGGTAAATTAAATAAAACAAGAACTCAGAATATTTCAATTAAAGAATTTATTCTGAGCTGAGAGCAAGAACTGAGGGCTAAAAAGAATATTGTAAAGTAGAAAATACATTGGAATGCATTTTCTACATAAGAAACAATGATTCTTTTTATACTATAAGTACATACTACTTACTGCAGATGTTTAAGCTGTTCGTATACACATCGCGTAAGCAATGTGTCATCACGCACCATAGCGATCCTGAGCTATCCACTATTGTAAAGTAATAAAAGTGAGAGAAGAACCTTTCTCTAAAACATCTGTTCAAAATTTAATTTCGAAATAATAATAATAATAATAATAACTAGTTATTCCAACATAAATAATAATTGTGTAAACGTACTAATTCTGTTAGGGATTCTCAAAAATGTAATCAGTAATATACTATTATAGTTTCAGTTATAAATCTAAAGACTATTATTTTAATATGAATTTACTGATGATTTGTTAAACATTGTTTTTATGCGTTTATGGAGTTTCTAAAATGAAAAATGAATGAACATTAATTAAATTCCACATAGTTTATTTCACGCATTTCACATAAACAATCATCCAGTTTACAATTGTAGGCCATTTTATAAATTTGTAACATTATAATCAAAATATTAAGTTATAATTTAAAAATTCAACATCTTTCTAAAATTAAAGCAATTTATAATTTACAGCTATACAGTCATACCTTTCAAGATGATTTTCTTGATAGTTTTTATTATACATGTAATATGTGCGCGATTTTCACCTCTTACTCTGTAAATCATTCAAAATTTTATTATCTAAAAACTAAAATGACACAGTCATTTTATCCTATACATCATATTGCAACAATAAAAATAATTGCGCACATTTAGTTACACATTACATACATTGCTCTTATTAAGAAGAAAAATTTTGGTTCATTATGCCGATATTTTTTGGTACAATGATATTTCATTTTATTAAAAATCGGACAATTCAAATTTTTAAAATAGGTCCACTTATGATACTTTATAATACATGCAATATGCAGTAGCTATTCTAATACATATATTTATATATATATAATACAAATTAAGTAATTCTGTAATTTGCTCTTCATTACATTATTCATACATTGTTTTATAGCAAAGTTTCCATTCAAAATAATCATACCTTATTTCTTCAACATGATACAGGAAATGTAGGTATGCCATTCTGTTAAATTGATTTATTATATATAAAAAATGTATTTTGTTTATTATTAGAGCTCAATACTTTGAGGAAGAATCGGCTTTTAATATTTGAGGAAGCTTTGTATCGATTTGTTTTTTTCAAACTCGCGTAGTCTCATTTTCAGATGAAATTTCGGAATTGTATTATGAAAGACTTTATCTGTTTGTGCGTAAATATCCACGAACTTGTTCATAATAGCTACATGATCCAGGTTAAGATATTTTTGCGAAAATAGTTTCATTTAACAAAAAGTTCAGATAAAATCTGTTCAGTTCTGTTATGGGCCCTTTTCGTTCGCTCTTCTCAATGCGATCACGACGCATACATGCGGTTTATTTCATTTTGGTAACGCTCTTGTACCGCTTTTCGTTTTAATTTAAATGCTGCAGTAACGAGACCCATATCGGGAGACCACGTTTCCGTAACTAATTTCACAGCTCCTGGTACTTCGAACTTTTGAAGAGAGCCTATAGATCGCAAATCAAATGAAAATTAATAATAATCAAAGCAATAATAATTATAAATTTCTTTTCGAAATAACAAATATATATACAAAAGTTATATCGTTTAGATTTTACTTACATTTTTTCGAATATTCTACTAGCGCTTGCAGAACAGCTTTTTCTATATGTTGATTATTGCATAACTGTTCGAACGAGGTGGCAGTTAATCCTATACTTGAAGCTATTTCTTCAAGGTGACGATGATTTGGTACTACTAGAGCTACAGTGAAGTGCTTACTAGGATCTCCGTATATGCAGATGTTGTCTACTAATGGGCACGTTTTCAGTTCGGATTCCACTTTGCCTAACGAAACGTATTCGCCAAATTGAAGTTTTACCAAGTCCTTTTTCCTATCTACACGTGTACAAAGTACAAAAGATTATAAGCGAGTATAATAACTTGAATGAATAAATGAATAAATGAATAAATGAATAAATGAATAAATGAATAAATGAATAAATGAATTACCAATGATCTTGATAGATCCATCAGGATGAAATTCACCAATATCTCCAGTTCTGAACCATTGCTTTCCATCTTTGAAGAAAAAATCTTCTTGCGTTTTATCGAGAAGTTTATAGTAGCCTGCGGAAATATTATGTCCGCCAACTATAATTTCACCTCTTGGGTGTGGAAGATCGGTTACTCTGTAACCTGCTTCTTCCCAATTCTCTAGGCAAATATCGCAGATAGTAGTGGGTGCTCCTACTCTGCCGGTACTCCTATCGTAAGCTAATGAATAATAAAAAATGATTACTAGCTGTATTTCCTTTATGGATTTGTACATTGAACTAATGGCATCGCTGGGAGAATGAAACTTACGATCCATCACAGTTGCACAGGAACACGTTTCAGTTAATCCATAACCTTGTGTAACGATAACGCACAAGCACAATTTGACCTGCATGTGGGTTTCAGGACTAAGAGGAGCACCGCCGCTAAGAATCATTCTTACACGTCCTCCTAGAACCTGCTTGGCCGCTCCAAAAATAAACTTGTCGAAAATCGGAGTATCATAGCCTCTCTTGGTCCATTTCAATTTGTATTGGTAGGCAAAATTGAAAATTGCTTGTCTAAACGGTCCGCTTTTCTTCACCTTTTCATTGATTCCTTTCGAAATCCTGTCCAAAATAAGCTGCAACGATCGAAAAATTGTTGAATTAGTATTTAAGAGGTGCACTTCGGTACTAAAACAGACGATAGTACTCACGGGCACAGCCGTTAAACAGGTTGGATGAAGAACGCTAGCGTCTCCTTTGCAGCCCTTCTGAATTTTGCTACTAGAATCAATCATGGTCAAAGGTGAACTGTACCCGATGGGCACGCCGCTTAGAAGACAAACGCTTTCCGATAACAATTCGAAGACGTGGGCAAGGGGAAGGTAGCCCAAAAAGACATCATCGCTATTTATAACTACGGCGTCGCAGTATCCTTTCAGGGTGGCAATGACATTTTTATGCGACAGAATAACTCCCTTAGGTACACCAGTCGAACCGGAAGTGTACATTATAATAGCGGTATCATCGCTCGTAGGCGGTATCAACGTAACCGTCGACGTAGTGCCAACCCTGGCAACTTCCTCAAATGGAAGTATGCGTACGCCTTCCTGCAATATTATTTATGCAATATAATTAATACATCGATCAACGATAGAGGTTTATTAAAATTATTTGACATTTATCGTTTGAATGATTTAATATGCAAACCTTAAAGCCAGTGACATCGGCCTGTTTCAGTTGATCCTCCATAAAGATGATATTCTTAACATCAGGTACCTTTTGCAGGAGTGTTTTGAACTTGGGAAGCAGCTCAAAACTCGTGATGACGGTATCGACTTCCGTCTCGTTGATGCCATGACTGATAGCATCATCTCCAAGGGTTGAGTATATAGTGACGATCGTGAGATTTTGCTTGAAGCAAGCGTGGGCAGCAATCATCCATTCGGCTCTAGTTTCCGCGAAAATCACGACGTTCTTCTTCGTCGTCAGACCCAACTCCTTCATACCACGACTGAAGGACGCGGCCAATTTCTCGACTTCGACGAAGCTCTTCCACTTGTACTCACCCATTTTGTACTATTTTCGTCACAAGTTTAGCAGAACGTTAATTTCGTCGACAAGTCAGATTTCCAGTCACGCAAATACTAACCTTCTTGAAAATTCTGCCGTTCGGTTGAAGCTCGTCTTCCTCGGCGAAGATTTGCCTCGTTCCGAGGCAGCGCTTATTGCCGTGGTGGTTGGCCACGTACTTGAGCATTTTCTCAAGGGTATCAATCTTCTCGCGGACGAGGGTGGCGTGCATCTCGCCGATGGGATCGATGTTACGATACAAGATCGACTGACCGTCTTGGTTCACTGGCTTGGCCTTGATTCGGCGGGAAGCTTTGCGCTTGTCCCATGGCCTTTGGAGAAGCAGGTAAACCGGGAAGGTGAACAGATCGTAGACGTATGAAAGCGCTTTCACCGCCGAGACGGCGCCCGTAATCCAGAAGTTCTCCATCTCTCTGCGAATTTCGAGAATTTGCTTAATTTAGCTTTGCTGCCCTCGCTCAATACTGCTTCAATTCTAAATTCTCTCAATAATACGATATAGGCAATTTTAAACTTGCGTGCGTATGTATAATGCGTATAAGTTAAGTAAGTATCAAGCTGGTTTATCTCTCGTTTCCTTATACCAAACGTACCAATTGCAATATTAACATTGATCTGCGAAATGTTAGACTTGCAACTAATTACTTTATCAGGCACTAATCAACAATTATGTTATATTATATTATATATTTTCTACGTATATTTTCTACCTAGAGTTTAAGATCTTCTCATCTTTAAGATACGCCCGACATGCAACTAATACACATATATGTATGGACTATAGGGAATATATATTATTACGTGAAAATTCTTAGAATATCATCGACGAGGCATTCACTGCGCGCAATTGAGATAAATCAATACAAATCGACTGGTGAACAAAAAATCAAATTAACGAATCAATTAGCACTCGATAGAATCGTCTTCGATCGTACGCAACAAATATGCATGGGCTATCTGAGAGAGAGAGAGAGAGAGAGAGAGAGAGAGACAGAGTGCAATATAAATGCATAAAGAGATCTCGCTGAATTCATTGTTCGATATGATCACTTTACTCTCCTGGTATATTAAATTTGAATGCAAATAGTTGAGGGTCTTTTAAGTAAACTTTTAGCAAACTAAAGCGAATGTACTTGAATTCGACAAAACAGAAAGGAAAAATTCCTCTGTATTTCATCAACACGTGTACCTTTCCCCTTATCTTCCGCGACAACTTTACAGATAGAGTAACAAAGTACAATGTCCATCTTCCATATCTACAGCTGAGGCTTCATTTCCTGCTAATATTTAAAGTGTCCGTTTATACTAATCTATCTCTCAATGATTCTAAAGTTCACGTCTCACGTGCGCGCTCACATCGCATACACGAGTCTGGCTCCCAGATAAACAATATCAGGCACGATAATGGGTCAAGAAATCGTCATGCATCGGGCGCATGATGACACGTGGTTGCCTACACGTAACATACGTACAACGTTCAACGTACATACATATACATGCGTAGGTGATGGTATTATACCACAGACATCATCACATCCAAAGAGATCTTGAGACTAAGCGAACGAGTGTACACTGTACAGGATCGAACGAATCTTTTCGAACGATCGTTGATTTATCGGTCCTCCCATGTATGGAAAATATTTTTCATTCTATATTGCTTTCGAAGGATGCGTTGCAGTGCTTGATTACACGACTTTAATCAATCACAATGACTTTTTTTCACTTTTCTCTCAAATACAGATTATTCCAGCCGTTGTATGCATTGTACGTATTGCAGCGAGCAGATCATTTGAAGATTCGTCAGCTGTTAAGGGTCAAGTATGAAAAGTTGGTGCTAATGCCTCGTCGATTGCGAAGCGTAAATATACAGGCTAGGTAAAATAAACATTTACAATGAAAACACCTTGTAAGTGTATATGCATATAAATAAATTTCACGCGATAAGAATTGCATCTACTAATGAATTCGTTATCACCGTTGTTTTACGCATCAAACCAACGATTATAAATTGCGAATCATGATATAGAAAAAAAATGAAGTCTTACAATTTTGCAAAATAGAACGCAGATATAATGGTTATTCGATGTATCCTCTATATAAACCGTATTGCAAAGTCATACTTCTATGATATATGCCTACTGGTAAACTAAACTGCATAGCTCGTTTGAACGAAACATGTGCGCATCAATAACATGGGGACTATATAGTGTGTCAGTTAACCTTTTGTAACAAGAAGTCAAGTAGTATTCCACAGTGATCTATGGACATACGCGCTTCTATTGTAGAGTTTCTAGAGTATGCGATCCAGCTGTTATATGATTCGAGAAAACTTGACGTGACTAATACATACGCGCTTGGAGATTTTACCTTTAAAAGCCAATAAATAGCGCAAGTATAATAACGTATAACTATCAACGCGTTCATGTCGCTAAATTGAAGAATTCAGCAAAAAGCACGCGCACTTTGATAGTTAATCGTGCGTATAAATTTCTTTTTTATATATTACATGTGTCAATATCATACGTATAGCGGTTTGTCGACTCTTTGCACATACTTATGCATAGAAGTAACGATAAGTAGAATTTTCACTTTCTCGCCAAGCGCGTTACCGACAAGAGCTATTCGTATGATAATTGCTACTTTACATACTCATTCAGCGTGTGACAGTCGAGCTAATTTTCAATTACAACTAATTTCCACCGAAATCGAATATGCAATGTATCGTTGAACCTGTATTACGTGATTATTTAAAAAAAAATAGCGCGTCGATCTTACGCTCACATATAATACGTATATCAGAGTAGTTTGTCTCTTTAAATGTTACGCGTAGCTTTGAGTATCTTTGCACGCGCTATATGATCGAATAGCACGCACAAAGATGCTTGCGTTCACACGCGTAAAAACTGTACTCGGTGTCTTGTTTGTGCAAACAAGTCATGCCGAAGGGCACAAGACGCCTTTAAAATATAAATTACTAAATTCAAAATTTTAAATATTTATAATAATTTTAAATTTATAATGATTTAAGAGGTCTGCTATAAGTCCCTTCGGTAGCTAGTTACAATAGGAAATAGAATATTCATATACCGTAGGATTCGAAGTCAATCGTTGGATGTATTGAGCTCAAAATTGCTAGTTATACTATGTGATACCCTTTCAATATGAATGTAGAGATTCAGGATTGAATTTACAGGAAAATTATTAAAAATAAGAAACTATTTTTTAACTAATTATTAAAAAAATATACACATTTTGTGCCAATTTTTTTTGACCATTCGATTAAAACTCCCGACATTCATATTGAAAGGAGTGTATCAAAGACCATTACTAGCAAGTTTGAGCTCAATCTATCAATTGGTTTATTTCAAACCTTGCGGTGAAGCATTTCGATTAATCAAAGATTAATTTTGAGGAAAATTAAGTTGAACTTTACATTCTTCGAAAATGAGACTTCGAACAGTATTCCCAATACCAACAAATTCAGAGATATACCTTTTGGCAAGAATCCTATCTGCAAAAGGGAAATTATTAAAGTCATTCGATTTTCGTAAAAATGTATTTAAATGAAAGCTAATAGTTATTGAAATTCTTATAACAAATAGATGCAATACAGTGCTCGAATACTGAAATCATAACAGAAATACTTAATCCAGTAATGTAAATTGTTATATTAATGTACATGTAATAGTAATATGTGATTTAGAGCATATAATTATGTATTCGAAGAACTCATTTATGAGATGATTATAAAATAAAGTATTCTTATAAATCTTGTGAACATTTCATAATCTAAGTCATCAAACCCGTTATTATGTCCACTAAGTATATAAATTAATCATGTATTTTCCTTATTTGGTTAATATGTATTATCTTTACTATGCAAACTCCAACATACCATTGTACATTACTTAAATTTAAAAAAAGTTGAATGTCTTTGTAATAAATTGCCTTTAATAGACAGTTTCATACTGTTAAAAGGTATAACAGAGTCTGCTTCTAGCTCTCACTTTTAAAAATTTTGAGATTTAACTTGACAACTAAATTTTGAAAGCAATAGGTCTTTCAAAGTATTTTCATTTAAAAATTTAGACATTCCTACTTTCGACATTCTATTCAAGAAAGTATTTTTGTGCTTTTGATGAAAAATGCTTTCCTGAAGAGCTGCAAATTAATGGAAAACGGCTTAAACAAATTTTTCAAAAAGTTCGTTTTTTATTTCGCGAATAATTTTACGATGAATTTATAGGCAATACAAAATTGTTTTTTTTTTTTACTATTGAAAGGTGCGTATTGTTTCCTTAACTTGATACCAATTGAGCATAAGAAGCAATGATTTAAAAAAAATCAATTTCTCGAGGTTTTTTTATTCGCAGTGATCGTTGCGTTGACCGATTATCAACCCATAGGAGCAGTGAGAGATGTTACAATACGAATGCTGAGTGATATAGACGATGACTTGCTAGTTTAATATGGTCTCGGTTGGCTTTTTCTGCGTGTACTATCGCGATTGTAACGATGACTTTAAATATTTTGGATTTCTCAAAACCAGAAGTTCCAAGAATACATTTGCTCATTATGTGCTTCATGCTGCGAAATAAGACAGAGATGTCCATATTCTACTCCGTTCACGGGATCATCGTGTCGTATAACTCATCAGTGAACCATATTAGAAAGTGTGTCGATAGCAACGACTATCAGCTGTATTTAATGTATTTTATGTTGAAAGACTTTTTTGCTACTACGTTTTTTCATTCTTCTTTTTATTCGATCAATTGGCCCAGAAAGAGTATTTTCAATAAAAGAAAAAGTAAAAGAAGCACCGCTAATGCATGCATAATATATTTTGGATAATGAAACGAACCTCGATGAGCATTAATGTTATCGGCATTACAAAAACATGTGCAAATTAATATCCTAAGCACATTAATAAATTTCACAACATTTCACTTGCATATCTCTGTACTTATAATTATTACGCGGTCGAATACTCACGGGAGTTGTGCGCTTTGTGCACGCATGTAAATATACGAACTACACGGGCTATCAAAAATTTTCAAGGTAAGTCGCGTGACCGTACGACGATGACGACACGATGATATTAGACGTATAGCTTCGTATCAAAGTGTGCAACGTGTCGTCCGGCATATTTAGCTGTTTCGACCGCGATCCAATTCTCGAGATCGCTTCCCATTCCTGACTTTTAAAAATAGAATGTGATCTTGTTATTCAGACTATCTATAAACGGCACGATAAACACCTATTATAGGTAAGTTTTTTTTCTTCTCTCTGTCCCTGATAATTCATTGCGTATATAACGTATGCGCGAGGAATTTTAAAAAAAGTTTTAAAAAAGCGCCGCGGTGTTCAGGTACTTCTTGTGAGCCCCTCGCGCATTCGAGGATTGGCACAATTATGTAAATTCCTTTACATATGAAAGAGATGAAGAACCAGTTAACGTAATAGTATATTCTATTTTCCAATAGATGATATGGGGGACACTTAGTCTATATATACGTCATAGACGTATAACTGCATAAAAGTGTTCATTTCTTCTATTGATACTGATTTACCTTAGCTTTTTGTTAATCGCGTTGTGTTCAACATTTTAAATATACATACATTTCTTACAATACAAAGATCCACTTAACACACAGACGAATACTGAGATTGTGCAAGTCTACCAATCATGTATTTGGAGTATTGTTACAGAAATAATTATTACTTGTTAAAAGAAATAGTTACTGAAAAGTAATAAGTATATAGAATAACAAGGTTTTATGTAAAGAGAATAAACAAATAAGTGACAACGTCGATAGCGATACTATTCATATAAAACATAAGCCAAGAATACTTCTAATAAGTAAATAAGAAAATGGATACTTTAGAATATGCGCAAATAGACATGCAGAGCTCTTGACGTATGCACAGTGTGCGTGCAAACATCTTACGTGCAACATATCGTTTACATCAACTGTAAAAGTTGTTTGCTAACTCACTGTTTGTCATCGACAATCATGGTGTTGGCCGATCGATTACTCTTTATTTATTCCGAAAAGTTTATTCTTTTAGCTTGGGAACAACTGCAAAAAATCACAATCGCTATTGATGTTATTGCGTATTTCTTAATTTATGTTATAAGACCTGAATTAAGAATCTACAGTTTTTTTTTCAACATTGCCTCATAGTCGAAAATTGTTATACGAATTCATTAGTTTTTTTCTAGGAAACGTGACAACGTGACCTAAGTTTTATCTCACGGCTATAATGATTAAATTATAATCACAAAATATTGATGCAGTTTATGAGTTATTAAATCTCGTTTTTCAAGAGAAGACCATTGACAAATTTAAAATTTTTAATTAGATATGCGCGTATTGTGTGTGTGTGTGTGTGTGCGTGATCGATAAGTACAATATGAGAAAAATTCTCCACGAAGAGCATAAAAGGAATCGATTAGAAAAATCGTTATGACAAGTAAACGTAGGATACAAATGACAAATGAATATTCTGTGCGGGTATCATGCCTCGCATTATCATACGTGAAATCGTAAAGTAAAAGTAAACGCCGACTGTATTTCAATTAACAAGATTCCGTGCATTTGCAGCAGTGATATGGCGTATCTATATACGTAGATAGTGATATATCTTTTTGCAATAACGAATTTACAGTGTCGCGTGCGATGGACTGGCGTTATTCTCAGAGTTTCAGGTGGCCGAAAACTCGTAGCTTCCCGAGAACGCGAGCTCAGCACACTGCTGAGCTATATATCCGGTGAGTTGCGATGATCGGGACCAGAAACAGTAGTTGTCCAGCGATAAAAGTCTGCTCACTTCCCCTGCGCAGGGTCCAGACTTGTAGCTAATCCAAGTAATAAATAACTTCAATATCGCAATATCAAGAAAGATTTCACATTGGAATAATCGAAAAATTTGCCAGTTACAGTGTCGAGATGAAAAAATCGAGAGTAACGACAGGATGTCCTAACGACAGTACGCCCGCAGGTAATGGGTCCAAATCAAACTATTCAAGCCGGCTTATTATCAAATAAAGACGCGATTCATTAGCATACAAACTGCATACATTAGATACATAAACTGCAGGGATTAGCAACGGTTAGATGAATCAGGTCCCAGGGTCGGCTACCGAAATGCACTAGCCTCTATTCGCACTAGCCTCTATTCGCACTAGCCTCTATTCGCACTAGCAATTACAAAGGACGCGTTTGCCTGACAAGAAGTCGATGACAAAAATGTTCAAGTCAACTAAGCCCGCGAGGCGTGTTTCTTTTTCCCTCTGTGACTCGAGACAGTCTTATCGGTCGCTGATAGGAAGTATAAAGCAAACAGAATGCACTTGTGTTATCCTATGCCCGGTTTGTTAAGATTTTTCTGCTCGAGATGGCGATAATACAAGACTTATTGTTATATACGTGCCGAAACTTTCGTCCGACAAAAGAAGACTGAAATAAATCGCTGTTTTTCTTCGCGAACACTGATGCACGCGATGACACCCTGGCGCATCTACCGAAAGCTTATACGCAAAAAGTTTGCTAGAAATGAGTCCAGTAAAAGTATCGCAAAAAAGGAAGAGAATAAAGAATAAAGAAATTTTGGTACGAGTGCGATGATTTAAATGTGCACTAGTAGAGAAAGAGTAAAAAATAATCTGGACCCGGGCCCTTTAAACGATAGCGAACGCTCACCTATATCTCCCTCGAGTGTTCTTCGGCGACAACATAACAGTCCAATGTCGCGGCTCGTTATAATAGACGCACGAGCGAGTAGAGCAACCTCCAGAGACTAGGACAACGAGACAAACGGCGTACGACGAGGCGGATGTAGCGACGACGACTGAACGAAATCCGAGCTCACACTCGACAGATAGACTTTATAAGCTCGCTATCTCTCGAGACCCTCGCTCGAGACCCTCGCTCGATACCGCGTGAGGATCGGACCGCGGGCTAATCTTCGATCTTTGATCCGTCAATGTTGTAGTGGCGTGTTTTTGGAGAACACACACGTGAGTAATCTATGTAACGCGAAAAGAGAGTCGTCGTGTCGTCGATGCGATTACGCGATGTTGATCCTAGTCTTCTCTTTTTTACTTCTCTGCGATGAGAGAGTGCAATTAGTGAAGCATCATCCAGGGTCGAAACGAATAATAATCTAGCGGATCGCTAATGAACAGCATTGATGTGCCGATAATTGTACGGGTGCGCGATATGTAAGATCATCGTTACCGATGTTTCTTTTTTCGAATGACTCAGTACCACGAGATCAACGCGGGATCACTTTCGAGTCTTCAAGAACACTGAAAACGTTCGTGGTCTTGTGAAATTTGAATTTTTCTCTCATGCCTATATCGATTATACATATGTAATCTCTTTCGCAGATACAGGACGAATTTTATTGGCTCTTTTTCGTGAAACTAGTTTTCACGGGATCACGGACGACGGGACGACTAACCCACGTCACAATCACAACGTGGGAGCACACACACACACACACACACACACACGAAGGTATAGACGCGTGCGCGAATCGCAGAACGTTTCCGTACAAAACACAAGCGCCATGAGGTCATTCGAAATGATGAGGTTCTGCTTCTTAGCGGATAGTAATTTCATACGTAGTTCTAGATACATGTTTCGAGAGGACAGTCGTAAAAGGACGATTTGGAGGTTAGATCAATGAAATCAGAGATGACAGACTGACTTATGCAGCGGCAACGCGTTCTCCTTCTCTCTGACGAGCACTTATTATTAATAGATGTTCATTTTCCGCAACTCTCGTGGTAAACATAGCGGACCATCACAACTGTCAGAGTGATCAGTTGCTCGGCGCTCCTGCGCCCTGTTATGTTCTATATTACGTATGCGTTACCTTCAAGGTTCAGAGTTCCTTTATAATCGAAACCCTGTATATTATAGGTGCTTGAACATGTACGCGATTTTCCGTTTCTTCTCTTCTGCTATATTTATAACGTAAGACGATTTGACTCTGTAATACATAGAGAGTAGCAGAGCACGATTCGCACTATATTTCGAGAAGACTCACAGCACTGACTTTTTTCCCGATGATCTAGCGAGGTACTTCTTTGCGTAAAACTAAACGCAGATACGTAATACTTATACACTGTTCGTGCCTGTAAACGATGCAACTATTCAACAACACGCGCAAGGTTAGATTCGTTGTCTTTGTCTCGCGCGTTCTCTTTTACTCTGATCTGAACGACCGACCCGCTCACAGTTTCCTCTGTCGTGACTGTCGTTCGTTTCGCTCGTTCACTAGCTCTCTCTCTCTCTCTCTCCTTTGAGAAAAAATTAACCTAACCTAACTAGAGGCGCGTGCGCACCTCGCAGTGTCAGCTAGCAGCAGAAGCAACCGAAGGACTACGTTTCCTCTCGACGTCTCTCGTTTATATTCGGTTCTTGCTACTGCTATTCTACTTCGTTGAAAAAACTACGGAAGTAGTGTCAAAAAGAAACACGTGGATATGACGGAAAGAAGAATCAATGCATCATAGTCATCATATCAAAACGCCAGGGCACGGAATAAGAGTTCCATTTGATGATGAGCAACGTGCCTACACGAATATTTTTCTTAATACGAGTAATCGACTGATAAAATGAAGACAAAACGAGTGTAGGCGAGGTACGTGCATCTCTAACGCCCGTGCGTACATTTTTCTATTGCCTACAAACGAGAACTCATTTAACCTTAACGGACAGTCGCAATAGCGTTCAGTGCACTCTGGAAACTGTTATTTATATGTTATTTAACTGTTATGAATATACCTGGTTTATGGATTAATAAAAAAAATATCGTTGTTAGATAATTCGTTCAGCATTGATGGTATTGATGTTCCGAAAAAAGTTCTTTTTTCTAGCATAAAAAAAGAAAGAAAGACAGGAATGCGATCGGACAAATTGAGCCTTTTACAATTAAAAATGCCAATATATAGTAAATAATTATATAATCCGTCGACACATAGACAATGAATGAGTTAGTCTTAAAATGGCATCTACGCGACATAGTTGCGCGAGTATACCGTCGCTATGAGAGAGAACTTGTTGAATGCGCGCAGGCAAAAGGCTGAATCCATTATTACCTTTGAAATCTAATAGTACATCGTCCGCAGCAGGGTAATAACTGTCGAGCGCTGAGGATGGCCGTCACACTTTTCGAAACACCTCGCGTTCAAACGTCCGATTGACGACTACCGTCGCTTCACTTCCATGAGCGCGTATATAGAGCGGGCTTGAAAAACTGGCCTGTATAGGCGAGAAGCGGCGAAATGACGCACCACGAGGCGGCTGCCCCGTTGCCCGCTAAGCACTAACTGACAACTGACAACCGAGAACTGAGAACTGAGAACTGAGAACTGAGAACTGAGAACTGAGAACTGAGAACTGAGAACTGAGAACTGTGCTCGTAAAAGACTTATCTCAATGACGGTACTATAGTATACACAGGGCTACACCCATATAGATTATTATTACGATGTATTACGTTGTACCAAAGTTGTCGCATTAAAGGGCGGTGAATGGTTTCTAGCCTTGTGTAACAGACGTAAGGAGGCTCGAAAACACTAGCCGAACTGTTGACTGCGCACGAGAGCTCTTTTCAGCTCTTTTTTCGCATAAGTACACTTGTAGCTCTGTGTATCGCGCGCACATACAGCACATATACGCAATGCAAGTGCACACACAACGTTGATGGTCTTGATGGGACTCACGCGCGCATAAAAGCAGGCAAAGAAGAGACGAAAGACGAAAAGGCATTTATACGTGTGTTTACCTCGAGATTCGTGTAACCGTGTATAGATCGAGGATAGACGATAGAGTACGCAGTGTATCTACACTGCGCACTTGAGCTTGCGACAACAATCTGTATTTCAGCTAACTAACGTACAGAACGCAGCAGCGGTACTTCCACTCATTCTTATTTAACTCCGTCTCCACTGTGCTCTCGCTATTATATTATAAGTGATGTTTACACGGACGCGCCACTATTGTGCAAGGCCTCTAGCGATTCGATCGCGTTTACGGCTGTTAGACGGCGGCGACTGGTGAGAATCGGTGCCACTCGCGAAAACGCCTCTGCAAAAATCTCCCGAGAGATGCGCCGAACGCGCGCTGCCGTCCCCCCTACCCCTGTTAATTAGCTACGACGGCGGCAAACGTGAGCGAGCGAGCGCGCGCGCAAGTGCTCCATAACTGCACTTGGCTGCAAATTGAGGATAAACTAGCGCTCTCGGAGAGTCACGGTTCGCCGAGCGGACAATACAAGGCTCCTCCGTTCCACGGGAGCGTGGGTGCTTCATTCCTACCATACTTCTGCGAGTTTTTATGTTGGAGATCGACTTTTACTTTTATCCTTTTTTACGCTGCTATTAATATCAACATAGTCAATGAGGGTTTTGAGAATTCCGGGCTTCGGGCTACATAAACATTCGTAGCGAAAGTTCAAACATTCAAGTACTAATTTTATCATTATTCATTTAATCGTACAAAAGATATCGTCGTGTATATTACAATCGTTCAAATTGCAAGCCAACAGATTTAAATCGTCGACTTGTCAAATTCGTCGATTGTCAAATTTCAGTAAGGGTTTCTTTGTCATTAGTGTAAAAGTGCTGAAAAATTAATCCGGAAAAATGTACAGAGTTGCATCTCGCACTTATATCAGATGAGATATCTATGTATAGTCGAGCGCTAGAACATCGATACCAATCAGACGTATAAATAATAAACGTATATGAACGATGCAACCCATCGATTAATCAAATCCATAGCGTTTAATTTCTTGAGCATGCATTTATTGAACATGTTGTGAAATGCAGAAAGAAGTAACCTAAAAAGAAAAACTAAAGCTTTTAAATATTTATAGACAGAATGAACAATCAAGTAGTTTGTAATTTTCTTGGAACTTAGCATCCAATATTAAGTTTGTATGAATTCAATTGCAGAGCTGTGATACTTTATTATTAATATACTGGTATAGCCTTAATATACGAATCAAAATCTTCATTAGAAATATTCTACATGCTTTGTTTTGGCATAACGTGATTATTTCTTCGCGATGCAGTACATTTATGTATTGTAATACATTTTAATGCATATATAAAACACATTGATCGTTATCGAGCGAATCAATGATATTTTTAGTCTCAACTCAAGGCCTTTTTCTCAATCATCAAATCGATTAATCTTCCGATTAATCTTCCGATGCACCTAATCAGTTCTGCTTGATAAATGTATTTATCAAATACTTTTACAGTCCGCAGAACACAGTAGAGCTCGAAATGACTTTTTAGAGGTTCAGTCTCTAAGTTTAACGAGGAAAGAATTTTCCCAAGACGAAACGTCCTCCGTTTATTTCTGTCTCGAGAGTTACGACGACAACATAGACCAAAGGGACTCATCAGTACCTACTTTTAGCAAAGCTCGCTTCGAGATTAGATGCTCTGTGTGGCGTTCTCTCTTCTCCAGACAGCGTGGAAGATACGAAAGGAAAAAAGGACAAGTGGAGGGTGCCTTGCATGCACCATACTTACACTTCAACCCGGGAAGTCTATTCTAGCCTTCTCGGCGCGCGCGCCAGCGGCGATGCTCCCGTCTTTTCGGATTCGCGCTAGAGCTCAACTGGACCAATCGCGCATCGGCTTTTCCCAGGTGGGGACGTGGCGTGATCCGCGATGACGTCATCGTGCGCACTGCCTCCTTCTCTCTTGGCCTCGCTGTCTCAGCGCTCTATATGCTCCGACTTCAATCAATAAAATTGCACCAGAAGCATACTGCACGAGGACTTTCCGCCCCTTTACCTATCGTCCTTGCGCTCCTCGTTCGTTCGACACCTTTTGATTATGTGTTATTCGGTTGCTGATCTATTTATTGAGCCGGTATAGATTGTCGGTTTATATTTTTTTGTTTTTTTTTTTTTTTTAGATTTTCTTACTTACGATGTTTAGCCGGTGGAATTCTTGCTACGTTTATGCAAGGCCTTTTAGAAGAATGGAAACTTTCTGTTCTATTCTTCTGTCAATGAACAAACTTAAGCAGGTTCGATCGATTAGGAATTTTCCTCGTTTCAATAAGAAGTTGCTATCGGAGATATCTGCTTTATCGGTCACAGATAAATTAGATCGTATAAAGCTATTTCGCGATAGTACTGTAAAGGGAAGTAGATTTTAAAAACGTAACAAAGGCGTTCCAACATAAGCGGTTAAAAGTAATTTTCGAAATAAAAAGTACTACCAGCTTTATACTTTCTACAAATTAAAAGAGAAATAATGTAAAACGAGTATTGAATAAATACAAGATCATGACAATTTTGTTAAATGTCATGAATCTAAAGATTGAATAAAATGACTGTTATTTTTTAGTTAATTTTATAAAAAATTATTTTAAAGTAACAATGTCATACATTTTTTTACACAAGAATTATTTTATAAGAAGATTCGAAAAGGCCGTCTAAGATCTTCAGAATCTAATCCTTTCTCAAATCTACATTCTTAAAAAATTATATAAATGTCCATCTTATAATTTAATTTTTTTTAAATATTTATGATACGATCAGACTAATAATATATATAATGTTCAGTTTCTTTAATTCAACATCTATACGACCTTTAAGTCCTTTATTTTTGGTCAAATACCAATTAGAGTCTTTTTGCACTAAAACATAATCGTCTTTTAAATGTAAAAATGATTCCTCCTCACTTAAGCATGCGTTTGGTCATCTTCTACAAAGTCAGCCGCTTCTTCTCTTGTTACACACTCAACGTGAGAAACCTTGTTTCTAAACTTAACTCCGTAAAATTTGTTAGCATGTTGTAACAATTCTGGTCTGTATAATAATAAAGAGATAAAATAAAGAGATGCTTTAATATAATATGTAAATCTGAATGTTCTTATTCAGTACGTGTATTCATACCTGAATGTAGTTGTGATGAATTGAGCGTCGGAACTGAGTTCATGAATCATATCAGCTACTGCTTTTCTATGCTGTGCATCAAGAGCTTGATCGATTTCATCAAACAAATAAAACGGCGCTGGATCACATTTTTGAATCGCAAAAATGTTGGCTAATGCAACGAGAGATTTTTGACCTCCTGACAATTGATTCATTTCTCTCATTTCACCCTTGTGTCCTGTAAAAGACACCTTAATACCTGCGAAATAATTATAATTTTAATGATAAGCTGTACATCGTAACAACAACACACTTTTAATAATCATTTTATATTTACTTACCAACACCTATAAAGCGATCTGAATCTGCTGTTTCTGTCATAGTCTCGTCGCCGTTATCTTCACCATCGGCTGTTTTCATCACTAATTGTGCGTGACCCGACGGTACCAGCTTTTTAAAAACTTCAGAGAAATTTTTACTTACCTAAAAGATTATATAAATATCAGAACATATTTTTGAAAAATTAAAAATTATGTTATACATGAGCAAGATTGATTACTTGTTTGAAAGTAAATTGGATAGCTTCACATTTTCTTTGTTCGAGCACTAGCATAAGTTCCTTAATTTTCTCATCGGCTCTATCCAGTTCCTCTTTCCTCTTAACAAGTTTTACCTTCTGTTCACTGAATGACATAAATTGGTCCAAAGCCTTCTTGTTTACGTGACTACAATTTTTCACATTATTATGGAAGTCAAATTAATAATTTAAATAGTTTTTCAATAATTATAGTTTTTATTTTACCTATATTTTTTTAAGTGACTGTTAGCTTCTTCCATTTTCTTAAATAATTGTTTTGTTGACATATTACTGAACTTAGTATACGAGTCATTATTAGGAAGAGCACCGAGTTCTGTGATTTTTTGTGTCAGATCGGTTATATTTTGCTGAAGCATGTTCATTTTACTTGCTAATTTTTCGAAATCTTTAGCATCAGATTCCATTTTTTCTTGAGCCTCTTTTTCTTTACCTTTCCACTTTTCAACTTCCAATGCTTCTGCTTTTTGCTGTCCGAACAAACGATTGCGAGATAAATAAAACTACTTGAAATAAATAATATATATATAATTTACCTTTTTTGTTGCAGCTGTAACCTTTTCATTTTGGGCTTTAAATTCAGCTTGATTTTTTAACAGTCGTTTCTCAATTTCAGCTAAATGAGTATTCGCATTGTCAAGTGCTCTTTGCCGATCTTCGACTGAAATTTCTTGCAAAGCTTGATCTAATTCCTCTTTTCTACGAACTAAATTATTTGTTAACAAATTTTCTAACTTATTTTTTTCAGCTTCTAACTTCATTCTTTTGACAAAAGCTTCTTTGTTTTCCTTTGTTAAGCGCCTTATAGAATCGTTTAATTGATCAACCTGTATGAAATCAATATTCAATAAATACAAATGTTTGTGAAATTATTTTAATTGATAGAAAATAATCTAAAATTTCGCGTACTTGATGTTGATCTGCAACCGATAATTGTTCCATTAAATCTTGATGAAGCTCACTTTCTAATCCCTCCTTGGTAGCATACATAGCTTCTAAACTTGATTTACACTGTTGCAAACTTTTTTCTTTTGGAACCTTGTACCTTTCGATCGCACTTAGCTCTTCTTTCATTATACGTATTTCACCTTTCATTTTATCATATATATCTCTGTTAACATAAAATATTATTAAGAAAAATAAAATTGCTTAGTACTTTTAATTGGTAAATAAAATTGCTTACCTCGCTTTACTGTTCTTTGTTTCGGTACGCTGCATTTCGCTTACGTACGAACTAATATTACGATCAGCATTTCTGATTTCCTCTTTTAAAGTTGCCAATTTTGATTCCAAATCATTGATCTTAGCCATTAACTCAGACCTGTTTTTCTGTATTTCTAAACGTGACCTTAATGTATTGAAATAACCTCCAGTCAGTGAACCTTTTGAAGATACTTGATCTCCTTCTAATGTCACACAATCGAGACCAGAAGTACGAGCTAATGTAGTTGCGGTTTCTAAGTTACGGCAAATAAGGGTTTTTCCAAAAATATACCTAAGTTTTAAAAGGTATATGATTAATAATTAGGAAGATAATATTTTAGTCCGATAATATTTAGTTCATAATATACCTTAAGGCTTTTTCATAACGTTTATCGTATTCAAGTTTTTCTATCATTGGAATTGCATCTGGAGTTTTTGGATAATCGATAGCTCTCACGTGTAGTCGATTTAGTGGCATGAATGTTACTTCACCAGGTAATTTTTGATTATTCATTTCTTTTAGAATTTTAGTACCAAATTTATCAGTCTCAACAATGTGATGAAACAGACGATTTCCAGCTGTAACCTCAACAGCCATATATACACTTTTGTCACAGTTAAAATTTTCAATCACAGGTCCGTAATAACTGCTCACTTCGTGTACCATGTCAGGTCTTTGTCTACAAATTATAATAAATGTTTATACAGACATCTATATTAATAAAATTATTATTGATAACACAAATACTTACTTAAATGTGTCCAGTACTCTACGAACACTGTCTCTGCCATTGAGAATAGGTTTGCCGGCCATTGAACGCAGACTTTGATCAGCTTTCGCCAAGTCTTCTTTCAATCCTGACAATTCAAGTTGATAAATACTTTCTTGTCGATATCTAAAATTAAATAATTTATTGTATGCATATTGGGTAAATTCAATATAGTGCAGATAGTAACTGTATTGCTTGAAACGCTTACTGTTCTTTGCGTGAAGTTTGACATTGGTCTTTTAACTTATTAAGATCATAATACTGTTTATTATGTTCATCTACCGAAGTTTTCTGGCGTTCCATCTCTCGCGTATCGTCGCCGATTTTCTTTTCAAGATTAGCTCGTTTTTCTTCGTCCCGTTTTAAATCTTCGGAAATTTTTTTCTCGTGTTCTTCTTTATCTTTTATCTGTTTATTTAATTGTTTCAGCTCTTGTTGAATCCAATTATCTCTTTCTGCCTGTTACATTAATAATAATTAAGTAAATAATAATTGTATAATGGTAATTATATTTAAGTATCGCTTACGCATAATAAAATATATTTAAATCTTACTTTTGTAGTAAACTGACTTCCTCTCCCTTGTTTAGCATACAGCTCTTTACGCTTTTGTTCTTTTAGTGCTAACTCTCTTGTTATTTCCTCTTCCTTCCGCTTCATTTCTTCGTACTAAAAAAAAAATTAAAAACCATTAAACTTACAAATAATGAATATGTATTGTTCGTATGCATTGTGCAATATTTACCAAAGGTTTGATATTTTCTAATTCTGCTTCTTTTGCAGCAATTTGACTTTTTAATTTATCTAATTCTTCTTCAGCTCGTTTACGACTGTCATTGTCACCCCTAACTTCTTCCATTAAATCATTTCTCGTAAACGTCAGCTTTGTTTTTTCTTTTAATAACTGTTGCTGCTCAGCACTGTAATAAATACATATATAATTTTAAAATAGAATATTGCTTTTTTATATATACATATTGAACTGTATTATTAATTTTACGTAAGTGTATCTCGTTCTTCTTTTGCAGTTTGAGCTTCTTTCTTCGCTTCCTTGTGCTTTTTAGTAGCTTGCTTAACGTTTTCTTGGGCTTTTTGAACTTCTGCAGTTAGTTTAGCTTGTTCTTCACCACTCCTTGTTCGTGAATTTTCCAGTTCTTCTAATTTACGTTTATTTTCCTTCAATTCACGCTCATGAATAATATACTCAAGACTTCTTCGCTGTCTGTCCCATTTTTGATACTCCTTCAATTCTTCTTTTTCTTCTTCTAAAGTTTGTAACCTTTCCTCTGTAAAATAAAAGTGAACTCATCGTCAAGTCATGATACCAAATTTCATAATTGTATACAGTAGAAATATTATCGATTAAGACAATACCTATCGTGCGAAGAAATTCCTGAATTTTTTCAAGTTTTCCTTCAGTTTCTTTAAGAATGGCTTTTGATTCCTCTCTTCTATCATCATAGACCCTTGTTCCTGCTACTTCACGCAACAATTTTAATCTCATAGAGTCAGGTGCTGTGGCCATTTGATTGATCTAGTAAATGTAAACATCAAATAGTTATATTAATATTTTGGAATAACTTATTTTAATATTAGCATTGAATATTAATGTACCTTTCCCTGCTTAACAATATAGTATGGATTGGACCTAGAAAAGCCAGCTGATTCCAAAAGATTCATTACATCGCTTCTTGTCACAATCTTTTTATTAAGAAAGTATTGGTCCTTTTTGGAGCCAATAACTCTTCTTAAGTAAACTTCGTCCTTATCAATCTAGAATAATGTAATATATATAAGATATAATATGTTGAGCAATGAAAATGAATGATTTCTTTTGTACTAACCGGCAACCTTCCATCTGCATTGTCAAAAATTATTTCTACGTGAGCAGAAATCACCCGGGGTCCTGTTCCTTCGTGTAGCAAGCCCTGCCTCTGTTCTGGTCGTAAATGAGAAAACTCATCACTGAGTACAAATTGAATAGCATAGAAGAAATTACTCTTTCCTGAACCGTTTCTTCCAACTGAAAAAGTATTAATTATTGATACGTGAATGTTTAATATATTATATTGTTATAGATCAACTTAAATAAAAAACTTACCAACTACATTATGTCTAGGATCGAAAGGCTCTACAACCGTCTGCTCTCTGTACGATTTAAAGCCCTGAATAATAACCTAGAAAAAATACATTATGTACATATTGATAGTATAATTATGCTAAAAATACTAAAACAAATGGAGCATGTAGTTCAATAATTCCAAAAACTATTGCTTTTAAAAATTAAGTATCAGTCATAGGTTAAGTTATTTGCATTTATAAGATAGTGAATTGTTGAAATTTATAAACTTGGAATGTTAAGTAATCGAGTGAAGCATAAAACGGTAAAGCATCTACTTCTGTACTGATAAAAGTGCAGGTGTTACTCGGAAATGCGACTTTGTTCCATAACCATGTTTATCCTGTATATGATAGATGAAGAACCCACTTGTATGTTATGAAATTGTGAAAAGTTGATAGTCTTGATAAGAAATGACTTGCCTCGTAATTTGCTTTTCAACTAATACTATTGTTTAATAATAGAAATATAAATTGTACGCATAAATTGTTTATAGAAAGTCGCGTGAAACAAAGTATTAGTAAACGACGAAATGCTACATTAGAACGAAAGAAAATCTGTCAAAGCAACAATGAAATTTTTAACATACCTGTTTGATATACATGTTCTACGTTCACTGGATTAAATTAGCATCGTTCACAACAGAATTGTCGATCTGAACAGCAGCCAGATAATTGACTATCGCCTTTTATTTACTATTTTTTAGCGAAAAACATCACCGAAACCGCCATCAGCAGCATAGAATTATTATGATTATGATGCTTGCTAGACAGTGTTACCAACAAAATGTAACATTCTTACAGCCGGTACTCGTAGAAATACTAACATTATGGCGGGAAAGGCCGCGTCCGCGTATTATACTCTAGCCTCTAGTGTTCTAACTTCTCGATTATAATATATTCACTGCACGTTTCTGTAGCATATTATTATTGTTATTATTAATATCATCGTTATTATTATTATTATCATTATTATTATTACATCGTATAAACGCGTGTTGCAAATACTGATACCAAACAATCAAGTACAGGTGGAAGAGCCAAAATATTTTTTTTTTCTCAATAGTTGACTTCTCTGAAGAAAGTTCTATATGATGTATAGCTTTGTGTATTGCTTTGTGTATACATGATACATGATATATAAGTAGGTTATTAGCATTATATATGTAGGGGTCCAAGATGACACCGTCTATACCGACCGCGCAAGCAGGAGCTTGTCCCTTGGAGCGGTCTGCTCTGGCAAATCGGCTTTGGTCGTAGTGTGAGAGACTAGGCTCTAGGATATTTGAATCTGTTTTCTAAAAGGTCAGATTCAGAACGGACTTAACTACTGAAGGACTTAGTTAATAAAGCTCTTATTAACAACCGAGTCTTTCTGCTTGTCCACCTGTCACGCCTCTCCCCGCAACTTCTCCAAAGTCTTAGAGTTGTATGAGGTCAACCTGAGTAACCCTCTCATATAGTTTCTAAATATATTTCTTGAGCTGGTAACCGTTCGTGGTTGCCATATTGTCAGTTGGTAAAGTAGGAAATTCAAATATAAATTTAAAATATTTTTCAAAACATAATTCTTCCGAAAGGTAAATAAACAATGATAAAAATTCGAAATTCATTCCATATTTTTTCTTTATTTACTAAATGTTTATATACATAAATTTAAAAAAATATATTATTCAGTGTGGAAGCAATTTTCTAGCAAATTCTGTGAGTTTTGTAAATAATATTTTGGTTAATAGAGATTGGGTTGATTATTGTTCGTAAATATAATTTAGAATAAAAAATTATTATATTTACGGTTTCTTTTTAAAATTTTTCCAAAATTTAATCCATGCAATAACAGTACTACATGATGTCACTAGGGAAAAATATTAATTTTTACTATGACCACGACTAGTAGTAGAGAGGGCAACATATAAACACTGTGCCCCTTGAGAAGGCCCTTTTCCTCGCATGTCAAAGGAAATTTAAAACATTCTATTTTCCCTTATTTTTAATCTATAGGTATTTTTCAAATAAATCTGTAATAACTTTTCAACGCTTTTCGCATTTTCTCAATATTTTCCAAAGTTATTCTTTTCATTGTAGAGAAATAGTCGACCATACAATAAAGGGTCTTTTCATGCACATTAAAAAAAAAAGTTAAAATTATTTGTAGTTACTTTAGGATTTATGATTTATAAATGTAACTCGAAAATTTAAGTATTATACAAAGCTATTATATAAATTTAGAAAAAATATTTCATTCTCACAAGAGCATCATTGAGACTTTGAATTATTGTTTAAAAAAACAAACTTCTGTGCACACATAAATACATAATAATTATTTTATAAATGTCTCTTGGTTTAATGCATTTTAGACTTTAGGTATTTCCTTTTTTTTAGAAGAGTATTTTTTCTTATAAGTACTACTCGAATCCATTACATTCGATATTGCTCTTTATTTTGAGTCGCTGTGAATACTGCGTCGGTTTTTATTTGTCTCTTCAGATGTAAAATAGCCATTAGGACACCAAACTGTTGATGCCGACCTTGAAGTGTAGAAAACAATTAATGAAAGATTGCTCATTCTAGTAACGATATTATCGTTAATCTACAAAAAAATACAAACTTGAGACATTCTGGTGGCATTTTGTACACTTGATACCACATAATTATAGCTAAGAGTAAACTCCATGTTCTTAGCGGGCACAAGAGAGTCGCCAGTGTTCCGTAAGCAAGCCAGAAGAAGTAGATCATACTTATTTGCATCGATACGAGCAAAATAAATGGCACATGCTCCGAAAGTTTGAAAAAGATATTGCTAGATTTTCTCGGTGGGTTTTCGAGCAACTGTAGTCTATAAAAGGTGCTTGATTAGAACGAATATTTTTGAACTGTACATGAAAATAAATAATAATTTTACCGTCTATTGATACGATGCGCTACAATAAGGGTTAAGGGAAGATGGAAGGAAAACAACTGGAAGAAACCGTATGCGTAAGTAAAGGATTCGGGTAAAAAGGAGCGTCCAATAAAAGTCCCCCAGGCAAAAATGACTCCTGTATGATTGTCAATTAATTCGCCAATGACCCACGGTCCAACGAGCAAGTATATCGCGTATAATACTAGTGGATAGAACAGCCGATCAACAGTCGATAGGATCCAATGACTCCTTAACCACCATCGGAAAAATTTAATGCGTATCCTCGGTTGATTGATATTTCTTTTATGTATCACTAAAAGCAGGTAAACTGCTTAGTATTCGATCGTCAGTAAACCATTATTTCTAAATGTAAGTTCGTCATACTTACAATGGTAAGTGCTATGATAAATTCGTAGAGCGCATAAAGGTAAAACTAGCAGTACGAAAAGCGTTGCGAACAAAATCTGAAACTGAATCGATTGGATCTGTAAATATATGTATAAAGTAAAGGAAGAATCGTTTAACGATATTATATGCATATAGCACGCTTACAATACGGCTGACTTCGGACATGAGTATAATTCTCGGTAAAATACCAAACGCTAGACGACTTCCGTCTAAGGAAAACGGTTGCGTCGCAATTTTTTCCCTCCCGTCGATGTCTATAACTTGCAACTGTAAAAACCAGTGTCGAAATTAGCAATTCGTCGCTTACAAAATTACTCGTCGGAGTTGTTTTTCTTTCTCCCTTTATACCTGAATATGATGAATACCAGTCTTGTATTTTGAGGAATTCCACTTGGAAATGTAGAGAGGTCCCTTAATGTGTCTACAATTTAGCCAACTTTCATCGTTGATCCGCACCTTCACGGATTTAATATCTACAATAGAAAAAGCCAGTGCTCTGCAAAATGCAATTCAATGATCATTAAAAAGATGTAACGCTTACGTTTACCTTATAATGATTACCTTATGTGAGTAGAATCGATGATCGATTGCATATTCTCTTTGCGAGGCATCGCGAACTGTAAATTCTTAGGATTGGTGAGCAGCGCGACTGGCCAATCGCGATGCTCGACGTCTATGAATGAGAATTGTCCGTGGTCGATAACGCCGAGTCTGTACCTGTGAATTGGAAATGTAATTTACGTCGATCGCTAACTTTGTTTCATCGGCATAAATCATCGTCAACCAAATGAACGTTTCAGTCGTACTTCCAATGTATAAAAATGATTTTCGTTACACGTGAGCCAGTATTGGAGAGAGGGAAAAGCAGCCAAGCTGATTTATGGTACGCAATAGAAAAAGACGTGGCGATGAAAGGTACTATCTCTCTCTCTCTCTCTCTCTCTCTCTCTCTCTCTCTCTCTCTCTCTCTACTTTAAACGACATGCTTACAAGAGGGGTATTATATAAGACATTTGCATTGTATATCATTAGTTTTACAGTCAGAGAGTGATTTATTCCGATGAAGTGAGCGTCAACGTGTACGAGTAAAGAGAAAAATAAGAGTGTAAACAAGTGCGTAACACAATAGCTCGTACGCGTAAGAGCATTTCTCGACTACGCGACGACAATGCGGGTTCAATGCGAACACTTGTCCGGAAGTCACGCAATTCTACAACTATAGAGTAATAAGTAAGTGCTTACATTCTATTATCTTTCCAATCAGCCAATTCCAGCTCGAGAAAGCCAGCCTGCTGAAGAGTGTACATGTTGGGCACTGTACCTCCAAGCGTATGAAAGTGACCACACAGATACGCCATACTCTCCTCGTATTTACCTATATTCATAGATGAGAAGTAATGTATGACTAGATGAATTAATTAATGAGAAAACATAGAAAGATCATTTACCTATGAGAGACCTGACACCTCCGTTGTTGGGCGCAACGATACACGAAGTAGGATAATGTCCGAACCAGACTATGTAATCAGCTTGAGCATCTCTAGACTGATTCATGAGTCCGTTGATTTGATCTATCTCTAGCTGATCGAGAGCACCGACGAAGTTAAACGGTCTCTTTGGGCCTGGCTTGAGACAAGCGTCGACCGCGATGAAGGAGTAGAGGCTCGAGTCGCTATGCACCTGATGCATGTACGAACGAGGATGTTTACCCCCCTGTACCGAATAATTGGCGAAGTAGTTCTCCTTTGATTTGACATCGAAAACGTTGAAGTTGTCTGCACTCATTGAATATCACGTAAGCTTTGCAGTTATTCTGCGCGACAAATGAGAAAAAGCTCACGATTGAGCTCTTACCGTGATTGCCTCTTACGTCCAGCCACGTGGTTTTTTCGGTAACTCGACTGTCGTCAAGGACCTTCTTGTAGAATTGCCATTCCTCCAAGTATTGTCGCGAGCCCATTTTGTCCGATGTTTTTGCATCCGTCAAGTCGCCTGTTATTCGTCACGGAAACAATATTACAACAAATCAACAAATCAACAAATCAACAAACGTTCTTTCGTGCTCTAACATCGTGCTAGCGAGCTAAGTCAAGTAAAGTATCTTAAGATCATTACCAGATGCTAGAACGAGTTCGGGCTTGATCGAACCGACCGTTATGTCACAAAATTCTTTAAGCTCCGTTATTCTAAGTGGATCCCGGAAAATGCTTATGTGCAAATCTGTTATCTGCGAAAAGAAAACACGAGCGAGAAATTATAAGTTGATCAACGCAATCAACAGCAGCATATAGTGAATAAGGAATGAAATAAGAAAACTCACTTGGAGAAACCATACGAGGTGATCGGTCGAGTCCCCGATGTCGTACTTCCTCGGTTTCGACCATCTCGACTCGGCCGAAGTCGAGGCGGTCGTTGCAGCGATGGCTTGTGAATCGACGTCGATGATATTAACGACATTAGCGACGAATATCGATAGCATCAACACGAACATAAGAACCAGTAGCGTCAACTTGGCAATTTTCATTTCCTCTGGAGCTGACGGCGCGCCGGCTAATGTCCGCCAGACACACCGGGTATCTGCGCGGGTTTCCCACAATAAATGCGAAAATGCTTTTAGCGATCACGCGTATTATAACACATTAATGAAACAATGTTTTATAGCTATAGTCGAAAAAGAATCGCCCCGGTGATTGATTTCTTGCAACTTTTCTACGAGACGTTCTACGGGAATAGAAAAGAATGGTTCAAAAGTGAGAATTGAATTTGAACAGCTTCTCCTCGATGTCGCGCTGCTCGCGCTCCAATTCACTACGACACAATAAAGAGCAATCGACGTTCAATATACCGTGTATTTTTTGACTAAGCGCACGATCTCAACTATTGGATCGCTCAAGTACGCGAAAGCTCTTTAAGACTGCGCATCGACGAAGCAGACGACATATCGATTACAATTGATCGCTCTCCTTATTTTTAGATTAAAACGACGATGCACAGCAGGTAGGTAACGATTACATTCTTGATTAGGATTAAAAAAAGAACCGCGACGCGTAAATTATAGAATCGTTGGCGCGTGAGCGCTGCTCGCGCTCGTTCCTCTCCCCAAAGCTGTGGTTCCAGCTGTAGTTCCAGCTGTAGTTCCAGCTGTAGTTCCAGCTGTTTATCGATTAATAACATGACGTAAAGGCTTATACATCTTCCTTGTCTCCCGCATATAGCGAGCAGCGGGAGGGTGGGGATGTAAGTTTCGACGCGCGCTCGTGTATATATGCGGAAATCAATGCGAACGCGTCCAGCAAGAGAGGTTAGAAAAACAAACGAGCCTAAAGTTACCTCATCGGATTGAAAGATCTCGAGAAAAAGGAAAAGAAAGTACCGCAGTAAGTAATAAGCAGATGCTTACCTCTTGAGAGTCTTCCAGCGCGCTAGAGGTGATGCGAAACGAAGCTTCTGGCCGCCCGATGACGAGAAAGAGAAGCAGCGGCTCGGCTGCATCACATAGTTGTCGCCGCCTCGGAGCCACGAGCAGTATCGATAGAGTATCGTCAACAGCTGGTACAACGTCGTGCTCGTGGCGGACAAAGTGCGTATTCATCTTATCATCGAGTTGCCTTTGAATAATATGCGGCCCCTTCCTCTCTCTCTCTCTCTCTTGATATCACTCTTTCCCTCTCTCTCTGTCTCTCGCTCTCTCTCTCTGGCTGTCTATGAGTGGTATATGTACGACGCTGTTCGAAAATTGATACTCCTCGTCGTTAGACCCTTGGATATGAATTCTGTTTTGTGCTTTGCGCTCAGTGCTTTCGCTTTGTCTATTATATGTTTATGCGCAAGTCGCGCGACTCCTGAGAACATCGCCAAATCGCCATCTTCTATACTCTATACTGGCAGACTGGCACTGGCGTATATTCGAAGACTCGAACTCGTACAGCTGATTTCGTCAGAGCTAGCTCCGCGAGAGCGCGCTAGCTCGTATTGCGCGCGAGGTGTTGCTGATCGCGCACGCTTTTTGCACGTTCTTATTTTTCTTCTTCTTCTTGTGCTCATATATCTAAATATACATATATACATATATATGTGTATATATATATACACGTACTTCCACTACGCGCTTCGACTAAGTGCTTCGATTTTCTGAGCTGCGCATGCACCTCGAGTAACAGAGCTTCGCGAAGACGAATGAGCTATTTTTCAAAATTTACTCGGGGCTTCCTCGTTTTCTTTCATCTTCCTACTCGATTTCGATATTGCGAGCTTCTCTTTGAGACGCGCGAGCGCGCACACGGACTGTTTAAGTCGTAAGAGAGAAACATTCGCGTTGTTGGGTGAAAGGAAATTGAACGAGAGCTCTATAGTTGAATTCTATTATAGGAGAGCACGGGAAGTGGATATTTGCCGAACGTTTAAGTGATGTATATACAGAGACGGACGCGTTTTAGCCGGTTTGCTCAAATTCACTCCGAAATCATTGTCTTTTTAATTGGGTTTATCAACTCTTCTAGCCAACGCACATACTGTATGTAGTTGTTAAATTTTTCGAATAGTTCATTTAAATCGATCAATCCCATTGACTGTTCAGTGTCGGATTACTATCGCATATACTTTACGCATGAATTATGCGCATACACGATATACGCGGTCAAAATAACTCTTTGTCCAATGTTCAAAGTCATCCGTTCACTTTCGGCATCGCGTGCACATCTCCCTTTCAACTTTCCTACGCGACGATTGACGATGAATACTTCGTGTTCGTGTCGTGTTTCGTGTAACCGTAACGGTGTAACTAATAGGCGCACACACGTTCAATTCCAATACTACGAGCTTTCTATAAACATATGCGTGTATCGTCGGTGGAGTTGGTGGATCCTCCAATCCTAGGACGAAAGATAAAAAGGAATTTTTCAAAATTATTTACACTTTCGCGCAATCGTAAAGAGATGATCGACGAAACCTTGCCCGATTCTGGATTTAATTACAGTGTAAATATTAAATACATACGATAACCAGAGTGGAGCTGTGCAATTTACTTTTGAAATATCTCAGTAGGTCTTTTTCTACAATAATTATTTCTTCAAAGTCTTAATTTCGCTACCGTTTTTTCGCGTAAACTGCACGCGTCACGTGTTGCAATGAGAACGCATTACATACACGTAACTCTTCTCCCCCTCCCCTCTCTCGCCCTCTCTCTCTCTCTCTCTCTCTATCTATAAAGAAAGGAATACAAAGGAGGTAATACGTTCAGAATCCCACGCTTGTATGTGAAATTTTATTTTTTGGACTATTTTAAAAATTATTCAGAGACGTTCGCGATGTTTTGACTTTCTTAAATACAAGCTTGTATTGAGGCGAGGGGCACACGCGGCTTACTCGCTCGGACAGGAGAGAAAAACTTTCCAGCGCAAATCTTCCCGCAAACCGAGAGCGAGAGGAAGAGAAGAGAGAGTTTCGAAATATCGAAGGCAATGTAAGTCGAAAAATTCAAATACGATGATCCGTCATCCGTCGTATAATTGGAAGAACAAAGAACGCGCAAAGAAAAAGAAGGCGTATAGGTTCGCACAGGATTTTTCTACTTAACGCATTCGGCAAAATTGGCGATCGTTTCGCACTCTTTCTCTCTCTTTCTATAGTACGGCGACGCGCGTCCCGCCACGAGGTCTCGTTGCCCCGAGCCATGGGGCAACCTACATTAATGCAGTGCACTTTTACTCACGTCGGCCTTGCGCTGCAACGGCCTGAATACCTCTCCGCTAAAGCAGTCGACGGCCCGCATGTATCCAGTTGAAGTATAGGTATATTGTGCACACTATGGAGTAGTATAGGTCCTTTCTATATATCGCGCGTTATTTTCGAGCTCTGCTTCAATACGCGCAAGATCGATAGCGAGGGAGAGAGAGAGAGAGAGAGAGAGAATGAAGAAGCATATTTCGATGGTATATCTACGTGCAAGACTTTTCAGGTATGCGCGCAGCTTTTGAAGTTTATCTATACGAGAACGTCTCGTGCACGAGAGAAACTCTCTGACCGACGCGCACTCGGCTAGAAGAGGATTAGAGTTACGCTGAAGCCTGATGTAATCCGATGCGACTTTTCGCAACGGATTTTAGTTGCGGCTTACGCGCGCTCGATTGAGTTATAATTTCAAAGCGGTAATATCGCACACGATGTCTGAACCTAAATGGAATATCGAAATCTATAGTATATATTACGCTAAATTAAGCAAGAGCTTGCGTAGATACAATGTACAAAGATAGCAAACAGAAGCGCCTTACTATCGTTTATTGTTATCGAGTAAAAACAAATTCAAAATAATGCTTTTTCCGGAGTGGAGAATGACGGATAGATAATTGAGAGACATAGAGAGAGACAGAGAGAGAGGGGGGGGGGCGTCGTCAAAACATATATAACGTCGTCATAACGTATATATTGATGTGTTTTGTTACTAGAGAGCGCGTAAAAACAACTCTGCACCTTCGAAGGTCTCTTAATGTGCATGCCAAGCACTGTTTGACTCTTTTCTGGAATATCTCTTCCTACTCGCGGAAATGATCGTCTGCAACTCAAGGACACATTCGGAACCAGCGCGATGCGCATTTTTTCCAAGCCACGGTTCTTTCCGGCGTCCTTGCCTGATTCCCGTAGGTACTGAGCGCACTTGGAGCGCCGGTCAAGGTCGTAAGGCAATTTCGAACCCCTTTTACCTCCTTTTTCCTTTCTGTTTTTTTGCCGCTGTAAGCCGTAATTTAACACTGCGGAATCAGGATATGCGCGCGCACTGTGGTTGTTGTGTTGTTGTTGGTGTTGTTGGTGTTGTTGGTGTTGTTGGTGTTGTTGGTGTTGTTATTGTGAGTACGGTTTTTTCCCTTCGTTGTTTGGGTACAGGTTTGTAAGTGGAACGATACTGGAAAGCAGACTGACCTTTAGAGGATATCCTCTCTCGCGTGAAAGGTGCGGTAGTCGAGGTAAAACAGCTGATGCGCGGATGTTTGGGATACTCGGCATTGGCATGGGTGTTTACGGCTTTTAGCTTACGGCTTGTTCATTTTTCTTTCGATGTAAATCAGATAAGAAGAAATCGATTGTTCGTGACTCTGTTTCGGTATTATTCAATCGAGTTGAAAAACTAATCGAATTATGCTGGCGATAACGATTCTGTAATTCCGATTGGTAATCCAGTTCGAACGAGTTATATCAGAGAGAAGAAAAGACGACGAAGCTCTCGCGCGAGTGTGTGTGTATCAGAGAGCGTACCGCACCGACGACGGCTTTAAGTTGCAGCGCTTGAGCAATGACCTCGAGTGAATTTTCTGAAAAGGTAACGTTATGCACACGGCTTAATGAAACCAAGCTCAGCTATTCGATAGTCCGTCAAGAAACTAATATATATGTTGCAAAATGTTATGTTGTTCTTGAGCTGTAGATTATTGACGCGACTAATATACGATATTTCATTATGGATTTATAAAGGATCGCTTAGGTTTCGGAACGCATCAAATAAAGCAAGACGACAAAGTCGAGTTTTTGGGTTGGTATTTATGTACGATATTTATTTTCATTTTTATATTCTTTATTGTAACATTTTTATATGGGAATATATATTTATGGGCAAGTCAGAGAAGTAAAAAAATCAACCGGATCGGGGCCCACTTATACTTAGATACACTTCATTTCTTCTTTCCCTCACTCTTTATAAGTCAGTATTTATTTGTTTGTTTTCTTTTGCTTTTAATCTTTTTTTTGTTTCAAAGTTCGCAGGATAAATAAACGACTAATAAGTTTAACGCTTCAGTTATGCACATTCTTTATTCACTTAAACGCTCTATAATATATATATATATGTATAATGGGGAATTAATAACAATCTATCGTCGAGCTCATTCTCTACGCGCGCGCGCGCGCTTTATCATTCATTTAACTTGCATATAATTTCCCTTTCTTTTTTGTTTTTTTTTGCATTTCACGAAGTGTCCTCTTATACATTGCGTGTGTACATTGCAATCAAAAACATGTATACAACAGTGCATACATTATACAATGTTAAATTATACATTACTTTCATTTAAAACAATTTACGCAAATAATCATCATATATCCACATATATCGTCATCTCAGTTTCATCTCTTTTCAAATAAAACTAACGCGTGACAATTTTATATCGTGATAATACGTCACATCGTTATACATGGCTATACAATATCGATGAAAATAAATGCCAGCGTAATTAAACAAACACGGAGATAATCACGCGAATTATTACAACATATTTATATGTCAACGCATTGGGCAAAATTAACAACACCTCAAGATAATCTATAACGAGAAAAGAGAAAAGAAACGTAGTTGGAAAAAAACTTTCGTACTGTCAACGATTTTGGTATTATGTCGTATTATTGCAAAGAAACATATTAGAGAATCCGTCGGTGTATTTTGAAAAAAAGTCTAACCGATACCGATAGAGAGAAATCAAGTCTCTTTCAAATAGCAGAACGTTTTTTGCAATAGTATAACTTATAATACGTAATCAATGTAAAGCCATTTCTCCCAGTCAGATTTTCCTCGCGGTTTAGATTACATTCGAAGATACCGATTCACGTGGACGTGTGTTTGAGTTTTAAAGCGAAAGCTTCCTTCGGCTAGTGACCACCGTGCGAAGCAGAAAGAACAAAGGGCACATACATAGTATCGTAACAAAGTTTTTTTCGTTAAAAAATACAGTTCACAGTATATATAACAAAAATCCATTTCTCATAATAATAATGATCTCGAATTAGTATCGTAACAAAATTATCTTCGCAATCAAAAATATCTAATTTGAGAGTTACTTTATTCTCAATTAAATAATCATCGTGTAATGTGCTAACGAAAATAAAACGCAATGCAGACTGAATTCTAGTTTTCAGACTCTCGAAAGAAATAATCCAGTTGATCGAATATAATGTATATGATACTATAAAAAATGTAAATCGTGAACGACAATCAAAATTTCATTTAAGTATATTGTATTCGGGTATATATATATATATATTCATACAATTCTTTGCTGTCTTTTAATTTTCCTGAATTCGAAAATCGTATTGTTCTTCTCCTTTTTTCCTTTCACTCAAATTATATGCATGTGTGTGTGTGTGTGATGGATCGGGGTAACGAAACCCATACATTATCCAGACACGTTTTATTATCACAAAAGAGGACGATAATTCACTGACTGAGAAATTGGTGGATTTCTTTCTCGACGAGCAGGAATCGTTCTCGGATTTACAAGAAGAGTGAGAGAGAGAGAGAGAGAGAGAGAGAGAAAATATAACAAAAAATATAAATGAAATTGGATAAAAAAAGAAAAGTTCAGATTTTCAATACACTGTCTGCACGCATGCACAAACGAACGAATCAAACAAAGTTCTCATTCGCATTCTCTTATCCTTCGTAATCTCTGCAATCATTTTCCCTTTCTCCATGTCGAATGACGTTTCATTGAATTGCGCGGTTTTTACCATTGTTCTAAATCAATTGGACTACGTTCGGCTACATCGTACCTGGAGAGCACATCATATATAAGGAAACGAAAAACTTGCAGAGGTGTTTTTGCATGTATATGCGAGCACGTTTGAAATTGAATGATTCGAATCTATAACGATATATTTATAACATTGTCGTATATATTTTCAAAACGTTTCAATGGTGAAGAAAAATTCATCGTTCTAATGCATAGTCTTGTCCCTGCTTGAAAATAGTTATAATAGATTGATAATTATTAACGTGCCTCACCTGCTCGAGATAGTTTTTATTTTTGTAAAAATTGTCATAATGACTGATTGCGCAATCGTTTTTCCTCGTTTTTCTGACGCTCATTTCTCTTTTCTCGCATATAATCTCCCTCTCACATCTCTCTCACATCTCTCTCTCTCTCTCTCTCTCTCTCTCTTTGTCACGCACTTGTACGTCCTTCACTTTCTCTCTCTGTTTCTCTCTATCTCGAGTACATGATTACATAGCAATCTCGTGAAGGATAAATTATTATATTTTATAATACGGAAAGACAGTAAAAAACCAGTCGATGAAAAGGAGAGGAGCAAAAGAAACGCGTCTTTCTCTCTCTCTCTCTCTCTCTCTCTCTCTATATATATATATATATATATATATATATCTTGTATACTCAACATTCTTATTATAGTTTGCCTTGTCACATTTTACACATCAGACAGTCTATCGTTTCTTTCATTAATAATATAATAGAATATTTTAGTTTGTATGTTGTTTGTTGTCGCCCCTTAAGCGACTGCAGTTCTTTTATTATTACCTTGTAAAATTTGAATCAATGAATTTACTTTTTTTCCCTAATTAAATAGATTTAACTTTTTTTGACTTTTGTTTTGTGTATATTTTTTCTTTTATATCGTGATCCCCCCCCCCCCCCGCCCCCACATTTGTTTACTTCAATATTTTTTGAAAGATCACTTATTTTGCTATTTTTATCTATTACATTGATTATTCAACTCGCGGGAAGTTTGAACTGTTCTCCTATTTTACTTTGCAGCTCTCGTTACTCGATAACTATCGTTCGATACGAGGATGTAGCTGCGCGCAATTAACAAACCCGACCGATGTATATGTACGAGTGTGCTTCAGTCTCGTTATTTGTATGTTTTATTTTTTGTAATACGTTTTTTCCTAATAATCCATCTTGTGAGATTGTGTACTTTCTTTTGTCGCAAATATTTTGGCGATTATCTCGTTAGTCAAAAAATGTTACTGTTTTTTTATGTTTTTGGCATTACTATGTTTATTAAGAAAATAAGCCGCGCTCGAAAAGTTTGGCCAATAATAATGGCGGCGATTCTCCTTTACAATATAATCAATCGTATCTCATGATCATCGTTACATCGTCGCGTTATATCGTCGCGTTATATCGTCGCGTTATATCGTCGCGTTATATCGTCGCGTTATATCGTCGCACTAAAGGATCGCTTCGAATACAAGAGTAAAAATGAGCGTCGCCGTCGCCGTCGCTGTTGCTGCTAATAATAATAGTATCGACATCGTGGTCGTCGCAACGGACTTTTTCATTTTATCAATCTCTCTGCTCGCACCCTCCCTGTATGTACAACAGTGATAAATAATCATTCGTAATTCATGAGAAAACGCACGATCAACATCCTTTTAGGTCTTTTTCATCGATTACTCTCTAGCATGTAACTTAATAAGACTTATAATATTTATCAAAATATCTCACTCTCAAGACAAAGCCTGTGTCTCTTTCGTTTAATTATTTGTATTACAGTGTGGGTTTCTTTTCGCAATCTGCTATGCATCTCGAACTCGTCGATTTAACAACTTGTCAACGGATCTATAAATTCTATATATACAGTACACAGCTCGAAGTTCGCCGTGAGAGCACGAAAACAGGAACTGCCTTCGCATGGAAGTATGTGTACGTGCAAAGTAGTGTAAATAGCGAGTTTGAGCGAGTCCGAGAGCGAGATAAAAGCAAGGAGTATCCAAGCGCGATGCAAAGGAGAAAACTGGTTAGTCAACGAAAAGTCTTTCGAGACGCACACGATTTTGAGCAAGGTCAAAAAAGCAGCCCTTGAGAGTAAATAATGTGGCGTAATTCGTGGCGTAATTCGTGGCGTGTAATGCGTGGCGTGTAATGCGTGGCGTGTAATGCGTGGCGTGTAATGCGTGGCGAAAGAAAATCGAATAATATGCGCGCAGAACAGGGACTATGTCGGAGAGCGGGTATGGATGTGTATATAGGAGCACCGTGTGTCTCTTTGAAGCTTTACTTTTGCTCACGGCTCTGGGTACTCTGGGTACTACATAGTAGCTCGCTACAGGAAAGGAAGAGTGAGGGCGCTCTTTCTCTCCTCGGCTGTTGTATGTGTACGTCTAGCGCGCACTCAAACTCTCTTGAGAGGGTGTGAGCTAGCAACGGAGCGGCGCGCGCAGAGTAACGAGGTCAGGCTCTCATTCTCTCTCTCTCTCTCTCTCTCTATGTATGTGTTCACATACAGACAATGTACATGCACTCATACTCATGCGGTGGAAAGGCCACGATATCGATTCGGATAGTGGATTAGCGACTACTTTTCACGTAGCCCCGATTTTTTTCCGCCTCAATTTTTTTATTCTGCTTTTCAAACTTACGGTTATCTATACAAACTGCACTGGGCAATAATTCTCATGGATTTCTATTTGACATTATAAATGAAAATCTGCGCGCACCGACGTGTCTTCGAATTTTCTTTGAAACACCTTGAAAACATTACGTAAGCGCACCACAAGCAGTGGCGAACAATCAAATACTCATAAGTTCAGTTGAAAAAAGGGCAATTCATAGTTCGCCGAGATCATTCCTCCGGAGTAACGAGATACCGCGTTTTCTACATCGTGTCTTTAAAGTCAAGTGTAATTCTAGTCGCGCACGTGTCGCATTTATTTAATAAGTACTCTGTAAATGCTTGGTGCTCTGGTTTTACTTTTATCTCTTCCTCTCTTTCTCTCATTCGTCTTCTTTTCTATTTCTTACTTTCTCAACATTTTTACTACGAGAACATGGCAATCGATAAAATATAAACAATGACATCGACGAGCTCGAGCTGCGTGCTTAACATATACAGATTTCAAATCTGTTGGTTAGATTTTTTTAATTATTCTTTTGATTCGTTCCCCGATTTACTGTCACTTCAATTTCTTCAATTTCTCGCTTTTACATGTCTATTATGTTCTGTACAATTGTTACTTTAAAATTCTGTCTACATCGAAAAAACCTACGATATAGTGGTTTATCTAAACGAAAATAATGCTCACAGCCACACATTAATTAATTAATCGGACAGACAATTAATTAACATACTTGCATGTAGTGGATTTATTTTTTTCCCATTAAATCTTGTTTACAACTTGTTGATTACTTTAGTATTACCGTATTTAAGCGAGCACGTCGCTATTATACGAATTATGCATAATAGAAAAGAGAAAAAAAAAGATAAATCTCAAGTGAGAATCGATCATTATTCTACTCATCCCGCCTCTTCTTTAGAACTTTTCATTCCCGTCTCTTTTAAAAACGTTCTTTACGAAGCAGTAAACACACGAAGATATAGCCCTTCGTGTGTCGCAACGACGATCACACCTCGAATTTCCCGTGCTCCTGCAATATACTCTTTCACTCTCTCCCTCTCTCTTATCGTTTGCGAAATGTTGGAATGATTCTTCTCGCAAAACACAGCGCAACATTTTTCCTTCCTCTCTCTCTCTCTCTCTCTCTCTCTCTCTCTCTCTGTCTCCCTTGTTTCTATAATAATCTTAAATCAAGCTCTTTTTCATCTTCTACTTCATCTTCTTTCTGCTCTTCTCGTACATAACTTGATATGAACCACGCAACGACGTTATTAAGCACAGCACCTGTTGATTTAGAATGGCCATATCGAGAGAGCGATTGAAAGTAACAAATTATTCATCTTTTTCTTCCTCTTATTCTTCTTCAGCCACGCCATACTTGTCGTTATTAGCAGCAACATTCAGCAAAAGAAGCTACTTCGTACTTTAGGTGCAACAGCCATGTACGACAACTGTATGGGCTAGCGACTGCAGCGTTTGTCGCGAGACGAGACGCTTATATTTCCGCATCATCATAATCAGTTTTCTTTAAGTAAGCATCACATAAGTCATGACGAAAGAACGCTTTAAATAATACGACATGGACGTGTGGACCTTTGTTTTATCATTTACCTATACATCAATATGTTTTATAGTCTTTCGTTTGCCGTTGCCTTAACTCCTTCATCGACTGTAGTCCGCATCTTCCATCGACGACTATTCGTCTATATACTGCACAATCCAGTCCCAACGGTGATAGTCATCGCCTTGAGTGTTTCCATGTACTTGTCTTCGAGTGTAAATGTGTCTGTGTCTGCGTGTGTGTGTGCGCGCGTGTGTATCTGTGCAGGAATCGCTGAATTGCCGCATGGCTGACAGCTCGATTTTTCGACCTCTGCGGCCCGGCTAATTAAAAGTCTCTCGATGGAAAAGCTTGAAATAGAGAGTGCAGCATCGCGAGGATAAGGAGGGCTGTTAATGACTATCCCTCGCCACGCTTGTGAAGGATGGCTGAGAGTTGTAGTCGGTCGAGTAACTGGTAGTCATTGTGCTGGATGGAAACGACTGCTAGTGTCACTGGTAATGCGGCTTCGTCGTCATCTGGAATAAACTCATCGCATCACGATGAGCAGGCCATCCAGGAGTTGCATGTGCAGGTATAGCACGCGGTCGGTATAACGGGAGCATAGTAGTAGCCGTTGGCGTACACGTAGGCCGTCGGTGGTGCCTGGTGGTTGGTCAGTCGTTGCTGTTCCTGGCAGAGTACCTGGTAGGCCAGGCTGTCGATGAGGGCGAGTGTCTGTCGGCGTTCGTGTCCCATCAGGCAAACGGTAGACTCCTCCACAACGCTGTGCAGGAGCATCAGGTACTGATATTTGAGGGTCTCCTCTTCAGGGCCCACAAAGTGGTTCCACAGGTAGTTCTCGAGTTTGGCCTTCTGCTGACCGATGTCCGGAAAGTCGATGAAGAATCGCGAGCACATGTAACGCTCGAGGGTTTTGATGTAGTCTGCCTGGGCTGGCTTGTACATCTTCACTAGGAGGTTGCAGTATTTGAGGAGACCACCGCCTCTTATCTCCTCGGGATGCCTCGTCGAGATGAGCTTCTTCTGGAGGTGATAGAGCGCCTCGTGGAAGTCACCATAAACGGACTCGCCGACGACGGTGGGGTAGAGATTTTCGCCCATGGGCATCTTGCTGCACTCGTGAAAGAGGAGCAGAGAGTCGAGAACGATTTGGAAGGAGTCAACGGAGAACTCGAACTGCCGCCTCATCGTGTCGACGAACTTGAGTTCGACGTTCCTGTGGCCGCGCGAGTTACCCAGCGAGATCAGCGACCACCTGTCACCGTCATTGTTCACTTTCACCATCTTGCTGACGTAAGCCTCCTTGAGGCTGCAGGTGGTGATGCGCTTTGCGACTCACCCCCTCGGGTAGCAAGTCGAAGAGCGAGCCCAGCACCGCGGCCTTGACCTTATCGTAGTTGCGGCCGCTCGATAGCTCCACGCCAAAGATAAGGTCCAAGTCGTTGTAGGGCTGGGACTCGGTGGCGAGGACGTGCGAAGCCGCACCGCCGTTCAGCCTGATGTCGCGCACTTTCATGCCGGCACCGCCTAAGGCCGGGTCAGCTTCGAGCTTCGCCCTCACCACGGTCACAAGGTCGCAAAGCCGTACTTCCAGCGTTGGGAAGTTTCCTCTGCCGTGAATGCTGACGACTTCGTTCATTACGTCGTTCAGTCGGCAAACTTGTTCGTAACTAAGGACTGCGTGCCTCTGCTGAACCTCGGGGTTGTCACTCGACTTATATTCGATCTCCTTTTCCTTTTCCTTTTCCTTTACCTTTTCCCTTTCCTTCTCCTTCTCCTTCTCCTTCTCCTTCTCCTTCTCCTTCTCCTTCTCCTTCTCCTTTTTATTCTCCTTCTCCTTCTCTTTCTCCGTAGTAGTAACTATCTTCTTCTTCTTGTCCTCGGGTATGTTGTTGCCAATGGTATTGCTGTTAACGAGAACGTTATTGCTACTGGTCTCGTTGATCTGCTTCTTGCTGCTGACTTTGTTGTTGGGAAGTTCATAGCTATTAGTGCTTTTGTTGATGTTATTGATGTTGTGGCTGCTGTTGCTGCTGTTGCGATTGACCAGGTTGTTACTAACTACTTTGTTATAGCTCAGAGGGCTGCTTGGTGACATCGACTGTGATATCGTCGTGTTTTTACTAATGCCAACAATTTTGTTGTAAGCAACGTCATTCGGCGTCCCTGAGATATTAAGAACTTTGATGTTGTTACTACTGCTGTAGACATCATTGGTCATCGGCTTACTGCTACCGTTGACATTGTTGCTATCGACAGCAGCGCTGCTGTTCCTGTTGCTCACGCTATTGCTGTTGTTGTTGTTGTGGTTGTTGTTGTGGTTGTTGTTGTGGTTGTTGTTGTGGTTGTTGTTGTTGTTGACACTGCTATATGTCCCTTTGAGGTGCTTCTTGACGTTGCTTTTCTTCACGATAATGTCTTCGTTATTCTCTTCGTCGCTGCAGCTGTTGACGTTATTGTTCTCCTTGACATGAGCTCGAAAATCATCTTTTGCGACGTTCTTGGCCTTCTTGTTTACTTTGCAGCCCTCAACCTGGCAGGCGGACTCCATCGTTTTGCGTCCGCCGGTTCCCAGAGTCACACTGTAAAAAATCAAAGGATAAGCGTTAATAATCTTCGATATATACGTAACAGGTAGGCTGATTTATTCGAGACAGTGAGAAAAAAAGAAACGACGTACCGCAGCACGATATTCCTGCGATATTCCTGCGATATTCCTGCGATATAATCGCATTATGGATTACGCGACCCGCCGCCGCTCAGTGCTTAGTGCAACGATCCGTATACTACTGGCGGAAATGAACTTTCACTTGGAAAATATCTTACACGCGGCGCATTTATATTCTCGCAGTTTCGCGTCCGACAATTCCTACACGCGACGGGAAGACACGTGCCCACCTTCACCGGATGTATAATCAGACACATACGCATTTATATATACATAAACGCAGAATATACGTTACTCTCAAGGAAGAAAAACTCCCCTTCAATCTGCATGCCGAAGCCAACATTATTACGCGACTTGTGTAATAATGTAACTATATATAAGCCTACTTCGAAGATAAAACCTACAAGTAAGTATCTATTACACCGACCGTTTAGCAGCAGACTGTACGAAGGAGCTTCTGACCGTCGAGTAGCAACAGCCGTGTCGTCTAGGTATCGGCGGCTGAAGCTGATGCAGCAGCCAGTTGAGTGAAAGGAACTGCAACCGACAACAGCAGCAGGTATAGGAATCCCGTAGTGGCATAGTGCAGCTGCAGAGCACACAACGAAGCGATTTGCGAGCAAATTGCGCACCACGGTAGGTTGTACGAGCCAAAGACGAGCTGTATGCATACGACACTTGAACGTACACTCGAGAGAATTCCGCAGGATACACAGAGCAGAGAGTAAGGAAAAGAGGACCTGTCGGCAAAACTGCTCAGAGGAGACTAGTGCGTACGTGGCTGTGAGAGCCGATAGCGGTGGCGTAGTCTGACGTCACTGCGGGGGCGGCCCTCAATGAATGGGAGGCTGCAGCCGAGATAACGCCAATGACGAGCCACAGGGTGGCCCGGCTTCATTTTTAGACAGACTAAGGGTGCCGAACTACGTCAGAGCGAGTTCGTTAGCTCAGTTACTCACAGCGATTTGGAAAATATCACAAATAGCGGACTTCTCTATAATGTAAGTATACGTACATGTACGTATATTTCGAGAACTGTTGCACTTCTAATCTTGGAAGATTTACCGAATCATTGCCAACTTCGATGACGAGGAAAAAAGAGTGAGCTTCGATCTTAATAACAAAGCGCTCCGATAGAGGGGAAACCCCGGGTTCAAGGATAAAAAACAAAGAGATTAAGCGAGCGTATTTCCTCCGTGCAAACACGACGGAGAAACCCAAAAATAACTCGATAGAATTTCGAGGAGGCGAGAAAAATACGCATTGCTCTCTCTTTCTCGGCTTCTCGCAGCAGAAGAAGCCTTTCGCTAATGCGTATAGATAAGCACAGGACTAGATGACGTCAGGGTGGGCATAAAGAAAAAGGATAAAATAACATCGTGTCTCACCCCTTCGAGAGAACCTGTTGCGAAGGCGGATTCGAACAAATAAAGCTATACACACGCATAGTCTGTCGTCGACGTCGCGGAGTTATACGAGTCTTTTATTATAACGTTCTCGTTTCGATGGAAAGCATCGGTGCCTATGTATATACACTATGTATATACACTATATAGTGTACAGAGAGCGAAGATTACGTGTATTTACGAATGATCCATTTGTCGAAGCTTTTAGCTGAATATAAAGGCATAAATACGGTGTTCAATCTAGGATTTTTATTTCTCAAGAACGGTACCTGATAATTTTATAATCTAAAGTCAAAAGTGTCTGCCTTTCAAAATATCGCAATGGATTTTTTCGTCTCGACTGCCGTTGCTGCTGAGTCACGCAGTTTCTAAAGTCGAGAGAGAGAGAGAGAGAGAGAGAGAGAGAGAGAGAGAGATGCCAATTAATGTTGATGTAATATCCCTTCCCAATTTTGCGAATAAAAGTGCCTCGAAAAAGTCTTGTTTGCCCACCTTTGTATCGAATCCGAGAAAACCCACTCTAAAATTAATAAAAGCGGTTTTGTTCTGTATAATTATCTATACATTGCGAGCGGCGTATACGAACTGCGCATTCCACCTTCGCGCAGATTGACATCCACTCGCGCGCAAGGCTTGCGGGTAAGTTTAGAAAGAGAGAGAGAAAGAGAGAGAGAGAGAGAGAGAGAGAGAGAGAGAGAGAGAGACGGCGAGTGAGAAAGTGTGGTATCGATCGGTGGCGCGCGAACGATGCGTCGTAGTCACCGCTATATTTGGTCCATGCTTGTGAATTCACACACCCACGTAATTGAACGACACGACGCTGCTAATGCCCTAGCGACGAAGGCCTGCGTCATTTGCACCTCTCGCTTGCTCACTTTCGTTGAATCGTAATCTCATTCAGATCCACGTAGGGGAGAGGGAAGAGGAAAAGAAAAAACTCGAAGATTATTCCATCAGGATCGAGTTCTTTCCGAACTCGATCGTGTCGAGATATCAATTGAACGAATCAACGTAAAAAACTTTCACTTCAAAAAGATGATCATTGATCTTGAGTCTTTGTAGAAAAATCAAGTCGGAGAATGATGCATTATAGTACCATACGAGTAGTTGTGAATCCTAACAGCAGTCTCGAGGTCATACCATGAAAACTTACAAAATCTCTCCTGCTATGCTATTTTCATCGAGAATAAGACTACCAATCAATGACCGTAGACATTCTCTATGATCTGTATTGAGAGACGAAAAAAAAGAGTTGGCTTCTTCAACATCAGCAACAAGTGTATGTATTTATAAATTATATGCGATACTCGGGACAGAGTGTACATGCGGTGAACTTGTTAATAAGCTGTGTAGAAGAAAGAGAGAGAGAGAGAGAGAAGAGAAAGAGAAATGTCTTATCGATATTGTGGTAATTCTAATGGTATGCGAAAACTTTTTATATATGACGCGTATCGGAAGTTGGTATTACGTTCATCTCCTGTGCACTGACCTATATGTTCAACGAAGATCGCGAGATGACAGTGCTGACCGAAAATTGCATTTGGATACTGCGTGACTGGATATGTGTATATAGCGGATATATAGTATCATAAGTTTCTTCAGCCGTTCGCGGAAAAGTTAAATTTGTTGTCGTACACTTCGTTCTGGACAAAGAAAACAATCGTAGTTACGCTGACTTTCGTTTTAAGTAGAAACGCAGGCCAGATGTTGGTCAAACTCCTTCCTGATTCGAAACTATTTTTTGTTCATTTATTTGGTTAAGCCTATTAAAACGCCATAATTAAAAATATTAACATTGATAAGTGACGTACTAATTCAATTGAACAGGGTTAGATCATTGCGTTTCTAGCATTTTTTTTCTTTTTAAAGGGCAAGTGGAAAGTTTGCGCAATTACTTACTACAAACTTGTAGAGACTCATAATGCTTCCACAAAATACACACTGTGTTTTTACTCTATTGATGGTTACAGCTACATTGCTGAATGAACGCTTGAAAAATAAAACTCTGATTTTGTTCCTTTTTATTAACACGTTTCATAAATCTGGCTATCTAATATTAAGCCAGTCTTCGGGGAATATGAATTGGCAAGTTGCAAGCCATGAAAGAAAATATCTAGAAGTATTATATAGCCTTATGGAGAATAGAATGGGTAGTCATATTGAATTCTACAATTTGCGCTGGCAATACAGCATAAAAGTTTGAAGACCCATAGACAGAGAGAGAGAGAGAGAGAAAGAGAGTCTTCTGACTCCTCACATGTTCTTCCTTTGAGTATGAACATATTTCCTTTTGACTTACTTCGAAATTCATAGATTATAGTAATTAGTACCCTAGGTGTATAGACTTATAATTCGGTGATTATTACAACATTGCTAGTTCATTTGAAAAGTTGAATCAAAGTTATCGTTGTGAGTCACGCGTTGTATTGATCTGATTGGATTTCTTTTAATGCCATTAATATAATGATAATACCTATATAGACAATTGAAAAGCATGAGAGGAAAAATAATTTTTCGACGAATTTTCACTTATGCCTTGTATTGGTGTATTGGTGGGAAAGTTGAGTAGCCAGTATTTACGGGTACGACAATGAAAATGCCTAACCTACTAATTCACTTACGAATTCGCCTTGTCTTTCTCCCTGTATCGACCACGCTAAGTCATTCTACCTAACGATTTTTCAAAGACACGATTTTCGATGTACGATCTTTGTTCAACACAACTGAAACAGAATCGCCTACTAGGCATGGCTTAAATTCATTTTCATTAATTCTGATACGATTGTGAATTTGGTTTGACAACTTGATTTGCGGTTAAGTCCGAAGTTCATACGGTCAGAGAGTGTGCAAAGCCTCGATGTATAAATAAAGAGGAGTTTGGACCTTCGTCTGATTGATTTCATGACAAGACTACTGCTCTATACGGCAGGTTTTCCTTTGAATTGACAATGTCGCGAGTGCTTACTTACGCGAGTATCAAGCAGTGGAATCAATACAACGTTCTTTAGTTTATTATAAGACTCTATACGTATAATAAAGAATTTAAATCTACGCGTGACTGCAAAGAAACGGAATTGCAAATTTGGAAAATTTCCGAATCGATTTACTCGTAAATGAGGTAGTGTTCGTCGCACGGTTATTCGAACATATCCAATTTATGTTTCGCCTCTATACACAGTCTTGAACAGACAATAGTAGGAAACAGCGACGCTGTTGTTAAAGAGCTTTATACACGTTTACCGGCCTTGGCTCGATTGAAAACTTGAGATACGTCGTTATTTGGATCATAAGCATAATTTAGTTTCTTCGAATACAAAGATTATGCCTATACATCTTAAATGTGTTAAAAGATGAGGAAGTTCATTATAACGTTAATGGTCTTTACAAGAAAATAACAGGCAATATGGATACTTGTAATGGGCTCATCATTAGGTTGATCTAATGATCTTTTTTCTTCTATTACACAATCATTTCATACTCAACGTAGCTTATCACCTACTCAAAGTAAACGTCTCTCAAGTTGAGGCGTAATAAGTTAGCCGAAAAAAAGAAAACAAGACTGTACTAAACGACTCGTCGTCCGAAAAAAGCGTCTCTCCACTTTGGCAGTGTCTCCAAAATAAAATGCTATTTAGCACGCGGGCTCCCGAGACAGAAAACGTGAATCAGACCACGAGTGCAAAAATAGCGCGTCATCCGAGAGTGACCCGTCGCCCAACAGCAGTAATAGCAGTGGTGAATAATCACGTGGCCCACGAGGAGGGCAAAAAAAAGCGAGTCGTGTCGTGTCGGTCTCTCTTTCTGAACATGTATGTGTGCAAATAGAGTCTCGGTTCAATTGGCTAAGCTTCCGTTACAACTGAAAAGACTTCATCGAGTATCTCACTCTATTTGTGCCTATAAGTACACAAATGGATACCTCGTTAGTGCTTCGTTTATTATGCATGTACAATCAATGAATTCATTTTTTTATCGCATTAATGTTTCCAAGAGATAATATTAAACTCTAATGTATGTCAAAGTCACGATGTGTCTTATGACAAAAAGGTATTTCGATCAAGTATAAATAATATAAGGACAAGAATAAATTCGATATATTCGTTGAGATTTCACCACCTTTACTATAAGCTTTTTTTATTTTTTCTAAACGAACAATATACAAACTACAGAGAAATAGGAAAGGAGTCTTCGAGCATATGTATATCAACCCAATTAGATTGTTGATCACATCTCCCTTTCTCATTCACTCACTGCCTCGAATGCAAATCAATGTCGCTAAATGAGTTCCTCCTCCAGGAAAGCTCGGAGAAGCTTCTAACGGAGTTAGAATAAGAAAATTGTGCATGCACCATAGTTAGATATGGGAAACGAGAGTGTGCGCGTGCCTGCGTCTGACGTCGGTAAAACGTCTCGAGCGCCGCGCCGAGGGAGAGAGAGAGAGAGAGAGAGAGAGAGAGAGAGAGAGAGAAGGACGTCCTGGTTACGCGACTCGGCCGGTCGTTGCACTCGGCAACGACTTTGTAAGCGATGTGCTTCGATCGAGGCTCTCGCTGCTCTTGCGGGATGCATTCTTTGATGCTTTTAAGTGTATCAACGACTGCTACCGCTATTCAGTTTTACTTATTTTCACCTTTTAATTAAAAACGAAAAACTTTCTATAGTCAGAAAAAGTTTACGAAGCTGTAGCTACGCGCAGAGACAAGAATGTGTGTAACGTCGCACTTGCGCTTTCATGTAATTTGTTTCATTGAATTTGTTTCATTGAATTTGTTTCATTGAATTTGTTTCTCTATTCGATAGATCGCTGTTAGCTGCTTTGAAAATAAGTATATCTTACGTGAAGGAAAGTTATCGCGAGAGGTGTAGGGAGAAAAGGAATTCGATATGCAAATAATCTCGAAAATATTCAATTCATTAAGTTGATTCGATGTGATAAGATACTGCGTAATTCTATGAACAGCGATTATGTGAAATGCTTATCATTTCTGAAAAGTGGCGAGGAAAATAATTTTCCATTTTTTTGTTTATTTATCGAAATCGATTGAACGTGACGAAATGCGAAAGTGTTTTGAACAAGCGTAAAAAAGAGCGCGTGCAGGAAGTTGTGCCGATAAGATTTTGTTCCGAATCAGACATAATTTTTTCAGCACTGTAAGCTCTATAAAATTAAAAATCGAGGTCGCTTTCGCTGAAGATCATCGTTTGTTCTGTGAGCACGGACCAAGAACATGTAAGCGCGTAACGTGACGTTAACCACTTTTTTGCTATAAACTTGTTTATGCAGAACGGCTTGTTTATTCTACCGCGTTAACAGGTGAAATACCGGAGCTAGAAGTAATCAACCGCCCGCTGACGCATACGCAATCGTTTGAAATACCAGCGCTAATATCAAAATTCCAGATAAACATTATTTTAAGTTGGATAATACATCCTGAATGAAAATTCAAATGATTAGAATAAGGGGTGCAAACAAATGCATTAGAAAAATTAAGCAAAACTGCAACGTCCTTTGATTATAGGCCAATGTTCCGGTTATTCATGATGCGTGCACGCTACACTATTGTTGTACGACAGTCTCATTATAGAGACTAAGTTTTGTCAATAAGGCATAATTAAAATTACACGCACATGCAGTCTAATAGAACGTTAATTATGCGCTCTACCCGATGTTTTACGTATTTAAGTTGATAAAACGAACGATGACGCATTATTGAGATTTTCGCATGAATTCAATTTATATCCGGAAAAAGGATATTTCGTCGAGAATTTCTTATTTAGTATCAAGTAGCGTAATAGTATTCGCCATTGCAAAACGCAGTCGATTCGCAATCCGTCCGTTTTAAAGGCAAAGCAAAAAAAAGAATGCGCCAGCCAATGCCGTCTATATCGTGATTATAAAACTTAATTGACTTGACAATGTTCCAAGAACAATCTAACGAATGCTCTCGATGGTCCCACCGCGTTGGTGAAATAAATATTATACGTACTTAGAGTATAATTACTCCCGTTCGAGTAAATATCATTAAAATACGCGCCTGGCTGCAGCATTATTATTGGCATCATGGTATTCCGTATCCCTACTAAAAGAGCCCATTCCCTTCTACACTTACATAGCCTGCATGAATAGAATATATTTGTAATTAATGCGTTGGGGTAACAATGGCTTATTTAGGAGCAAACACGCTCATTTCCATAAACACGTTCTGCAGCGCAGCGGCGAAAACACCGGCGTTATGTAAAGTGATTTTTTTTCTTCACCGACAGTCGCTGAATTTTCGAGTCTCGGAATTTCGCGTCTTTCGACACAGAGCGTCGTACGTTTTTTGCCTCGCGCGCACTTACTGCGTCAATGAAATTCGCGCGCGACTTACGTCATGCGCGCATTCGAGCGAGCATTCGTGTGTGGCGCCGCAACGTTACGACTGCAATTTAAACAATTTCTTCGCTCTTCTCGCGTACTTGCGCATTTTCCTACGAGAATTGGCGAGTTAATAAAAAAACATAATAGTTATTGGGAGAGATGAGAGTGCGAAAGGTTGGATTTTTAATTTGGCGTCTACCTATGCAGAAGTGAGAAATTCTTTTGATTAACGACCTCCTCTGATAGACAGAGATTATTAAGTTGCCCCGAGAGCCTGGTGAAAATCAAAGCGTTGTATATGGACACGTTAATAGCTTCGCGTGGCGTTGCGTCGTATCGCTCAAAGGGCATCGATCGCCAATACTTTCCAAGCTTTCAACTCGGCGAATCATCTCTAATGCAGGTGAATTTTCAATAGAGCTTCATTAAGAGAATCACGACTTTCTAGTTAAACATCTTCGCATTATTGCGTTTGTAAGCCGCTTACACGTGATGCATAAAGTATATATATTACGTATAGACATACATGCATGCACACAAAGGTAATCAGCCTATAGCCAAGAGTGAGGTCAGTCGATGGTAAGAGGAGAGGAGAGCAGAAGTGTATATATGCATACAGATAAATAGCTATGTAAGGAGTCAGAAAAATGAGGCGGGAAAAGGATGAAAGGGGAAAGGAGCTTAGTGCTCCTTCTAGTACCAACTAGCACCAATGTGCTATCGTAAACCGTAGGAAGGTGGGGTATAGCGTGTGCAAAGTCAGAGAAACGCGGAGGGGGAAACCCCACAGGCACAGCGAGTGCAACACGAGGCTCCAAGAGGAAGCGATTCGACCTTGCAGAGGTGAACTCGCTCGGGCTTCGCCTCTACTGCGCGCACATGTGAGTCTGTTGCTATTACTGCGGCTCTACCGTATGTAACGCCACATGTAAATCCAAGTCGACGGTACAGTACTTCACGCATAAACACACGAAGCTGAGAATAGACGTTTTTTCCTTCATTTGCCCGCGCAAGAACTTTTACCGATTGAAGGCTTTTTCGCTTTTTCGACTAGAGTGAGGAGGCGATTATAAAAAGTATAAAACGGGAGTGGGGGGGGGGGGGTAGCAAAGTGGAAGATTGCACAACAACTTTGTTTGGCTGTTGTTACTACTCTGAACACCAGATGTTTTCGTATAATTGCATATATATTATATAGGCTCGAAGGAAAATGCTTGAAAGCTAGTGCTGTGTAAATTATGTAAAAAATTTGCAAGCGCACGCAGACTGCGTTCGAACGTATTACCAATATTACCGGTCACCTTGAGTCGCGCTCGAGGGGGTATATAATTTCTCTTCGCGATGCTAGTCGATACGCTTGGCTGAGATATTCTATGACTGTTAATTTGCTCTAACCAAATTCATAAGCGCTCTGAATAATTAAGCCCGCAATAAATAGCTGTGCTATGCGTGCAAAGCATGAAAGTTGAACTGCATCGATAATCCGAATATGCGTCAATTCTTACATAAGGTCATTTATATTTTATTTTTTTAAGAATATGTTCGCGCAATACTGCAATACGATGTGAAAATAAGCGAAATAAATAACGTATAAAGAATTATTTTTTCAATTTCATATTTAAGATTGCCAAATTCCTGTTTATGCGATAATACTGCGTTATGCTGTAATTGCCTTATCCATAATAAGGAGAATTACTTTCAAAACGATTTTAATTTGACTTATATATTGGTTTATATTAAAGTGTGTGTGACAAACATTTGTTTCGCTTGGCCATACCCCTACCCTCTAATTCTCGTGGAATCCTTAAACTCTCGATTCCGTCATGATTATTTCGCGATAATTACGCCAGTCTTCTGCATAATATATAAGATTTGAAAGAAAAAAAATGACCAATCGCGCTCATAACATCGTGCATTAAAGAAATGTCGGACAATCAAGCAAGAAAGTAGAAAAATAAGACAGTGACGAGGCTGTCGCACGACCGGCGCCTCAGCTGTTCAAGTAGTACATCTGCGCGATTGCAACCAGTGATGCAAGTCATAGTAGAGCTCGGCACGGGTTTTATAGTTGTCTCGATTCGCTTGTAAGAGTATGCACATGCGCATGTGTTCATTGACTTGTTTCTTTGATCACTTACTCACTGTTACATTAATTGCTGTACTGAAGGAGTTTGATTTCTCAGATTACCAATCGGTGGTCATCAACACCAGTAAATTTGAGATTCACATGATGCTACATTTACTTTTATCGAAAAAGTCCTAACACGTGTATCGCTAAAGAAACCCGAAGTGGCTCAGATTTTTTCAACATTTATAATAGATCGGCTGTATCAGCAAATGCTTGAACTATAAATTTATCTTCGCGGTTGTGATGGAAGCTTAAGACATTCCCAAGCTGCGTTGTGAAGATGAAGAAAAGGTTAAACTATTTTCGATCGGTATAGAGGGGATTCCATTGAGTATTATGCGAGAACTGTATCACAGTCTTACAACTACAAGCGGTATTACGCGATCGATTGCGCAACTTTCGGCACATTCTGTACTGATGGTTTACCGATGGAGATTACATCGAAATTGACTTTATAATTTATTTGCGATAGCTTAAATAATTCAATAGAACGTGCCTATAGATTTTGAACTTGGAAACACCGCTGAACTTTACGGCGAAGTAAATTATACATTGCACTTCCTTATACTTCCGATCAATCGGATACTTTATGCGTCGATATCATGACTGCGTGAAGAAAGAAACAAAATGATAATATTTTCAATTGGTGGCCTCTTACATTGAGCAGCACATCTATGAGAAGTTGATCCAGAGCTGAAAAACTTTCTCCGCGAGATGATTTCCGAGAAGATAGGAGTAAGCCAACAGTTAGCGAACCGTAACGGCTTTAACATTACGAAAATTTGTACTCTCAAGTAAAAATTATAAGACGCGCCGTTCCTCAATGTCGACATCCTCTCAACATTCTCCGTGAAGCCAATGAACCTCGGCAGTGTATCGGGGGCTGTGTACTTACCAAAAGAGAGGAGAGAAAGATTGATCGGGCAGAAAACAATGCTGCGTCAGTGCGAGGAGACAATATGAAACGCCTCATAAACGCTTGTGAATACACCATAACGATAAGCAATAAATGAACTCGGGCGCTCACGTACGACGATTTACGAGCGGCATAGTTTGGACGTGGCACAGTCAGCGTAACAGTCGACGCAGCAACGACAACGATGAGCGCATAAATTGTTTTCCGTCGCGTGTATTTGACCCTTATACGTCGTCATGGAGTACACTATTCTTATTCAAGTATGTGTTCAAGTGGTTCTTATAAGATTAATTTTTAAGTCGAGTTTTATTATTGTGTACAATTTTGTTACTACCCAGAATACTAAGAGCATTGCATTGTCAGGTGCAAGTACACGCAATTTACTAGCTTTAAGTAAAAATGAAGACAAAGAAATTTTGTAAAAAAATGTCCAAATAAGAGGTTAAACTGTTCTTTATATAAAAGCTTTCCTCGCCAAGGTGCTGCAAACAAGCACCTACACCAAGCGATGTTCGCATGCATATGCACGAACGCGCTTTAATCCGGCCTAGACTCCGATCGTACACTCTCTGCGCACACTCTCTGCGCTCATAACGACTTTATACTTTTCTTCTTCCTTTATGCAGTTGCGCAAAGGTATGCTCTACAGGTCGCGAAACGTACGTAAACCTCGCGTTAAGGGCTATAAAGAACGTTGGACATTTCGCGATGGTCCCGCTCGCGATGCCGTTGGATCGAGAACGTTACACCTTTCCTAAACAGCTTGCACAATATATATCTCTTACCTACCACCTAATCCTGTATGCATATCCTATTCGTTATATATATATATGTATGATGATAAATTTCATATTAATACATGTGTCCTACGTCTTTCGTACGGGTATAAAAACTTATAACGTTATTGCCACGCATTTTAAAAAAGACACAGGTTAATGTCCTCGAGAGTAGTCCATGGTATATTTCTTTATTTCTATAGAGGCAACAAGCATTTATGTAAAGTGTTTGAGGATTGAGTCTGTGCAATTGTTTCAGTAAGAACGATGATGATGACGATGACGATGGTGATTCGAAAATCTGTATGTGTTAAAGTAAATAAGTAGACAAGAAGTATCGACTTTATATTAATGAGTAACGCATATTATTATCATTGGAAAATGTCAAATTTTATTTCCTATCATAACGAATGTCGCTCAAGCTTCTAATGGTTTGCATTATTTTGACATTCGGAAAACTCTATTTTAAGTATAAATAAAACTTGGTTGATACTATTGATGATATTGATGAAAATATGTAGATAAGTCAAAATTTTGAACGACACGTTTATAGACGATATGTTTCGGAGTACTGCTTATGCAAATCTTCCGCGCTGTTAAACGATTTCAAAGAAAGCGCATACGACAAATAAGCGCCGTTCCCAAAGAATATCAGCACGTGTTAAACTTATTGAATTTGACTCTCTGATAAATTCAGCTGAAATACACAAGTTTCACCAGTCGAAAACAATTTTCACGAATGATAAAGCACTTACAACTTATCACGATAGATCACCGCTATACGCGTGCGTTATATATTATAGATATAATCCGTAGTATTTACGCATAGGAATTAAGTCCATAACCGCGGAATAGAATCGCGTTTATCGCATTTGTCTAGAGTAGAGAACTCTTTGTTTAAAGTAGAGGAAAAGAGAGAAAAGAAAAGGAATAAACGAATAATAAACGGTATATCGCGTGTATAGATATACTTAGAGGTTCGTAACGACACCTACTCTCTGTTGTATAACCACTCGTCAGAGCGAAAGAGCGAGCGAGTACTGAAACAACTCTTTCGGTCAAAGCCACGGCCTTCGAGATTACGTTGCTCGCTCGCGCGCACGTCCCGTTTGATAAGAAAATATCCAAGAAACCTTGACAGAGTCTTTGCCGTACGATAATTTTGCGAGCGTAGATTTGCCGGCTGGCTTTTTACCCCAGTTTTATTGCTTTGCGGGTCGAAAGACTTCAGGTGCAGCGGCTTACGTTTCACGTACGTAAGTATACATATATAATATGCTAGTGGAGCGAGTATGTATAGAAGAGCTGTAATTCTCTTCTGGGTACGAGCGAGTACAGAGATTTATTAAAGTGACGCAAGTCGGCTACTTTGATAAAGCCAAATCCGACTCTGGGCTGCCGATAGTGGTATGTTTGTATATTCGTCATGTGTATATGCGTTTCTCTTGAACTCTACGCAGTATCCGATAATAATAGATCGATTCAAAAGTATGCGCGCAATAAAGCATCTCGATTTGGATTTGAAAACTCGGAGGTCTTGTGCAGAGCACCTCCGGAGCAGTTGTGCGAAGTCTGGCTTTTTAAAAATAGAACACGCGTATACTGTTTAGAGTAAACTGGCGTACATGCATACTTGCACACTTGCACACACACTCCGTAGGCATTCGAGTTATTTCGCAATATGGCGATAAGTAGGGAGAGGAAGTATTTATAGTAACTAATAAACGCGAGCGCATAAAGCGCCAAGTCAAATTATCCTTCTAAGGATTAGATCAGAGGTGACTTTTTCTCGCGGGGTGATTAGCATCGACAAAATGCGCGTGCCCATTACGCAACCAATACAGCGGAAAAAGTAATACCTTTAGCGGAAGAATTTTCCAGCCGTCGCACGTGCGCACTTGCGCGCCGGTGAGTAGGGCTTGACTTTGAATACTGTTTCCAAGCTCAAGTTCTTGCGCGGTGGTTATTAGTGCTCGAAGCATTACACAGTACAAGTAGCACAAAGCCGTCAGATACGTCGATCTTAAGTCTCGTTGACTGCATGTGAGTATAAATAGGTGAATTTATTTTTCAGTGAACCTATTTTTCGAAGAGAAACCTATTTTTACCAGAATGGAATTACGCGAACTCTCAGGCGCGTGTATGTCGTGCATTTCGTAATGTTACCTTTAACCGAGCCTTTAACACGCGTTAGATAATGCTGGTTATTATCATGAATAATTTGGCGAAGGAAACAGTTTGCGCGCCAGCAGCAGAAAAAAAGAAATGATTAACCAACGAAAAAAATTCAATAGACCAATCTGTTCAAGTTTACTCGCGCCTTTCGCTTTCTCTTTTTATTGCGTTTTGCCGCTTCTTTCTAAAATATATTTATTGACACACCGTGTCACTTTATATAATAACGCGCATTTCTAATGAGAATTGATCTACTTTTCGAATTTAAAAAAAATGATATCATCGCAGTGGATGCCAGTCCTTAAATAGTTAATGGTTAACTCTCTCGAGCGCGTATTATGGGAACAATTCATTTATCAAGCACTAATAACTTCACAGAATTTACTGGTACCGCGCGTGCATATTTTCGCAAGAGATAAGTGTGCGCTAATTTAACTTACATAATACTACTCTCTTAATTCTTATCCGCATAATACAGCTATGTACAATTTTCGTGACAGCATAAAACATTAATTGGAAACGCACTTGTTTTTATAAGACCGCCGAGAGGTCATTTTGTATCTAACTATACTTACATAAATGTTTACAAAGTGAGTGAGAGAGAGAGACTCGCTCATTCGAGTTATTATTCAATGACAATTTCAATATCTGTAAGTGTAAACAAAATTACAAGAAGACAAATCCATCGTTTGATATTCATGCGACAGAAACTTGGCAATTATAGCTAAAGCTAAAATGTCCAGGGAAGCGCGAAACCAAGCGAAATGTTTAATTCATTGATCAAACTCCATCGCTTAAGTAACGAGATTTTTCGTCGTTTGAGAGTTGCTACGTGCAACATTTTTAAGCTCGTCGTAGCTTTCAAAAGTTATATTTATCAATTTTCTCTATCAGTGCATTCCACATACTAAACAACTATTTTATTATATTTATTATACCATACATTTTATTTGCGTTCGCTTAATAATCCCGTAAATTTATAAACAACTTCTGGACTCAACTATTACTAGCTTTACAGCGTTTGTTACAAGTACCATTGCACAGCAAGATTTGTTTTTGCTTTCTATCTTATTCAAATACTAAAAAACAGGAAATTTAAATTCATTAAACGTCACTTCGTTAATCTCATTTATTCGCTTAATCTCCATTCATCGAGCAGTCAATAATGTTGCGTGAATCACTGCAGAAGTTTATTAAATACACTTCTTTTTATCGCGGTAATTTTCCTGCACTACACGGCGGCAGCTTCATGTTCGCTCACTATACGCTAGGCTCACTAAGCTTTTGCTAGTTTATGCGATGATGAGCCGCGGAACGGTAATTAGCCTCACTCTTTTATATATGTGGCCACATCTATACATACAGATTATAAAAAGTTAGAATATCTCGTTGATTGAAAACACCGGCGCTGCTGCCTTCGCTACTCGAAGGTGCTTCGAGTGTTGTACAAAACTGTCGAGTCAGTTCACCTTCCACATGGGCATGAAAATATGAGACATTACACGACGACTAGTCAGAAATAGAAACTGCATTCGACGTGCCAAAAGAAAAATAGAGGTAGATGACGTTGAATGAGAGAGAGAGAGAGAGAGAGAGAGAGAGAGAGAGAGAGAGAGAGAGAGAAGATGCCTTTTACCTATGCCTCCTGCGAGCACGCAAGCATCGAGGAAAATATGGTTTTTTCAAGGAAGATTTGTATAATGGAGATACTATCGATCGATAACCAGAATTGCTCTTGCATCACAATTGGCAAATCGTACATTAAACTTTACAGTGTTGATTATCAAGCGGTTCGCATGATGGAAAATTCCATTATTCTCGCGTAGGTTGAGTTATGCGTGGTTTACGTTTTACGTATCGATTATTACAGCATTATTGTAAAGTAATTGCATTTTGAATATAAAGCAGTATATTTAAAAACAATGTGTATTCTATTATTTTCTGCTCAATAAATATTTACTCAAAACACATTTGCAGGCGTTTTCTTTCGATATTCGAAAAAAGAGTCTTATATTGCTAAAAATAAACGATAGAAATATTATTACTGCTCATCTTAGACACTGTTCAATGTAACAAATAATTTGTCCATCTAAAAGTTTTGAGTACATACATTTCTTTTTCTACAGACACATGCACACACACACACACACACACACACACATATCTCGCAAATCTTGCGTAGAATTTTCCAACAATCGCACGTTCGATCTCGCCACCTCGTTAAAGCGAAATAACTCATATAAAGCTTGCGTGCATCTCGTTAGTCAATATCGCTCGCTGCAGTGCAGAAATGCAGATCGTGCCCACGCCGTGATTGTTTGCGCATGACACGAAAACTATGCGTTGGCGGACTTATTTCGATCGGCATAACATTTTGCAGGCAAGGTCGTTCGCCGGTTTTTTATACTTATGGGGTACTATTTGTCAATCAAAGTGCCCCTCCTTCATTTGTCCATAATTTATTTAAGCGAATTTAATTCTAGAACGATTACAATTCTAAGCAATAATCTGCGCATGTGATGTCGGAATAAAAATGGCCAAAAATAACGAGATTTTACAATCACACGATATTCGTATACCATTTATTTAAGATTCTGAAATAATGATTTAAGTATCCAAATGAATGTTCGAAAAACGCCCGACAGCAAAGATATATCACTATCGTTTCTCGGGTTAAGTTGGATCAAACGAAATTTTTTTTAAGGAAGCTCTTTCATTGACAAAGAAATCATTGAAAAATACAATCGTTCCGTATGTTGTTTTGCAAGATCGACGAATTTACTGTGCATATAGAATGTAAATTATATACCTACGTATATATATATATATATCGATGTATGGACGCAAGAGTTTAAAATCACGAATGATAACTGTTACAATTTATGTGTCAGTGGTAAACGTTCGCTAAAATAGGGCACTAATTGGATAATGTCGGTTACCGACTATTAGATGCTACGCTATCGCTTCTTCATACATGCGTATATTGTAAACTCAAGATAGGAGACTTTATTGTTTTCTCGCACAAGCTATCGCAATATACTGCTGATTTCTTCCTTCTAATTATATTTCGCAGAAAATTATGATTGATAGAAAGTTGTGCACGCAGTTTTGACGAATGGTTTTGATTATCGGAAATTACACTATATAGTGTGACTGTTGTATGGTCGCGACAAGTCTCTTATACGAGACGAGAGGAAGCGGTCGACTCTTTAAATTCGTAATTATGTACTTGACTTTATCCTGGCTAAGAAATTATTAAATTGAGAGCTGGGACCGAAGAATGAAGCGCAGGGTATAAGTTAAGAAGTTTGCGAGTCTCTTGTGCGCGTCATTGATTCTTTCCACGCTGTCGCGCTATTATCATGCGATACGAATTATCGACAGGCTTTTTCCCTTAAATTTTTCCATTCAAGCAATCGACAGCTCGATATGTAAACCAAGTAATAATAGTACCGCACATAAATATATATTCATAAAAGCCACTGACAGAAAAAGCTTTATATAGTAGAGTTTGTATTCGCGAAATAAAAGATCGTCAAACTATTACCTGCGTCTACGAAGAGACTTTCGCATATAATTTTCTACGTCGTTAAACGCAGCTGTTTATTTTTTTAATTACCTGCGGACGTGATGACAACTTATAAGTTCTTGTGCTAGAAAAAAGGTGAAGCCATCGTTCTATAAACCTCGATAGTATGTATAGCTTATCTGATGTGTTATTATACAGCGAAACGATTTCCGCGAAAGATAGTTCGAATGTAACTTTCATTTAAATAGCAGAAAACGAGAAAGTAAGGACGGAGCAGAAGGTAAACGTAGTAAACAAAGATAGTAATATTATGATCAAATTCCTCGTCTACATCTTTCGCGCGAACTTAAAACGCGCACGTATACGTGCACGAGCTATTATATGCGTTAAACGGCTAATTTACGAAACTATAATTAAGATGCCGGAACTCATAAAAGGCTTGCTTTATCACACAGTTCAGCGTGCGCTCGCATATAGATGGAATCATATTTTCACTTTGTTTTTTTTGTTCATAGTCTCCCTGGAATCTCAGAAACTAAAAAACCGATGCAATTGAGGAGTCGTTAAGCTTTGGCTAGACGCGGCAGTGTAATAACCCTTAGTGAATACCAATCTCGCACACGCCGGATTTACATGTCTACCGAAGGTCAAGATTCTTCAACTCCTGCTGTACTACGGTGTTAACCAGCGTTGGGTCAAGAAATATGTCAACATGGCGTATTTTAGCTTACTCCTAGATTTTGGTAACTAGATGTATGTATATATGTTGAAAGCCATCGCACCGATACGCCGATTTGCCGAAATCATGTATCCAGAACTGTTTATATTTCGTGGTTGAGCAGAAACTGTACACTACTGGAATACAAGTTTTGACGACGTCTGCTACTGTGTTGGTGTACGGTAAGCCTCGAAAAGGAGAATAAAACGTAATTTAATTCAATACTTTAAGATTAATTAACTGAAAATTACGTTTTATTCTCCTTTTCGAGGCTTACCGTACACCAACACAGTAGCAGACGTCGTCAAAACTTGTATTCCAGTAGTGTACAGTTTCTGCTCAACCACGAAATATAAACAGTTCTGGATACATGATTTCGGCAAATCGGCGTATCGGTGCGATGGCTTTCAACATATATACATACATCTAGTTACCAAAATCTAGGAGTAAGCCAAAATACGCCATGTTGACATAATTCTCGACCCAACGCTGGTGTCAACTGGTTTCTCGTACTCTCGTTCTCTAACACATATACAGTACATTTGTACATTTATATGGATTGCGATTGCTACCGTTGCCAGTGAGCTCCTATCTTTTGTACCACTTATGTAATAATTTCTATACTAGATAACAATTTCTATTGTGGAACTCGTTCTCCGAATCGCAGAACTTCGAGTTATTTTTTCTGTCTTTCGATGAGCTCGAATTGCCCCGTCATGCGCAATCGGCAAACCAGTCCAGCCTGCGTGCGATAATGAACGAAAATATGTTTGACGATAAATAGGTCGCAATGTTTGCGTATAACATATATATATATATATATATATATATATATATTGGCGCGTACACTGTACGAGTGCGATGGGCATTGCAACAGAATGCAAACAAATCTTTATATACCATGTTTGTTCATCGATGAGAATGATAAAACATGCAAAATCTCTGTGCTTTTTAAATAATCTGATAAAGTTGATGATTCGTAAAATTGAACGCTTTTTTCGAATCGTCAACTTTATCGCAAGTAAACACTTTTCACTTTGAAACACCGAAGATAAGCGGAGGGACTACTTGCCGCGCGCTTTAATTGTGCGATATACCGACAAGTATGTTCGTTTCGTCGAATAGTTTCGAATCTCTTTTCATCGCGTCAATATTTACATTTACGAATTATCAGATTCGATTTCCAAACGAATCAGAAAAGCTGTTGTATTTATGTAAATATACACATTTATGGGATTATAATTACAGTTAGAAATCGTCGCTGACGATTCTTTGACCTGGAGGCAGGGCTAAAATCGATGCCAAACAGCGCTAGCCGATTTCGCCTTCTAATAACGAGATTGACTTATGCAAGTCCTACGTGTGAAGTATCGCAAACGCAATACGAAGCCCATATCTACTGAATTTGTTGAATTTACAGTGTAGATAAATCGAAGGTGTAAATAGAAGATATAATTCGATTTTTATTGAAGACAGATTGGAAATTTTACCCATTACTGCACCAACTGCGTATTGACGTATAATGCATTAAGTGCATTCAAATCGACGTTCATTTTACCAACTGGATTTTTGAAGTGGCATACTCAAGAAATGAAAATTTTTTTCTATAGGAGTGTCACTTTGTTTCGAATTGTTGACTTATTTCATATTATGCTTGTAAAGTCGTTCCGCAATTTACTCGTATTCTCTGCGTGTTCATTAAATCGTCGCTTCTCAATTTTCATTCAAAATTGGAGCAGTGTAATATGCCTTCTTCCGTATCTCTTTAGATAATCCTGCAATCGAGCATCGCATAATCCTTAGGTAGCAACGTTCGCGCGAGCGCGGGTACACACACATACACGCGCGTGCAGGCACTCGGAAAAGAAAGGGAGAGGGAGAGAGATGAGATACCGAGAATCGAGGCAACTCGAGGAAGAAGGGAGAAAGACGAGTTCGCTCTCGACGCTACGCCAGGTAGGACGGCCTCGACCCCCTCATTCGATCTTAAAGAAAGCAGATTTTTTGTCAATAGGTATCGCCGAGACCCTGTACGAATTTCGCGTATCCATACGCAGATGTTGCGTTTACAAAACGAAACTTTGTAGTGGCAATCGAAAATAAATGTTGTTTTTCATATCTCCCGCGTCTGCACGTTACGTAAAGAGTAGAGTTTTATTCACTTTCCGACAAGTCCGACAAGAAGTTAAACCAGTATGGCATTCCAGTCTGGCACTCGCGATGTCGAGGAAGCGCGTTCACCGAAAGAGATTAACGAACGTCGCAGTACGTAGCAACAACATAGTTGTGTGCAGACATAGAGAGCGAGTCGAGAGAGTTATACCGACCGGATATGGCGGTAATCGCAGCGGCTGTTGCAGCGTCGCACGTTCTAGAACGACGGTGACACTGCTACTGCTGCAGCTCCGGGTCTGCGCTTGCGCGCAATCGAGTCGACCGGGGCACATGTGCGTGATACCTTTTTTTTATATGTATTTCAATATGTGCATGCAGTAGTCCTACATTCTATTCCGAGATGAACAAATACAAAACGGTTTTGATGGCTGCAGTAAACGATTGTCTCTCGTTGCTCTTGTGTTCTTGGTTTTCTTTACGTTTACGTTTGCTTTTTACACGTTGAGCGTATTAAAAGTAAGCGTGACTCTAGTTGCTAAGAGTGTTTACATCATAAAGTGCAATTCTGGGTAATTGAGACATCGGGAAATAAAGTATTCTCGTCCACGCGCAGATACAACGAAGACAGAGAGAGAGAGAGAGGAAAGAAAGAGGAACTTTATAATTCGCGTGAATGAAGGAAGCTTAGGAGATTACGTAAGTCGGAAAAAATCGCAGAAAATATTCTCTGCTGCTATCCGGAAGTACGTTTATTTATTGCTCCTAATGACGAGAGACGCGCTCTAATCTCGGGACACTCTCAGTTTTCAGTTGCTGCTGGTACTACTGCAGGTTATTCGCATCCGCGGCTTATTATATCTCGATAAGCCGTAAAAGTGAAAATATTTCTTTCACGTGTATCGAATTATCATCGAAAGCGAGCTAGATCGAGTTATCTAATGAAATTCAGCGGCCTCGTCTCGTAACGCCGGGGCAATAAAACGAGTCGTTCCGCTCTATTTTTACACTACGCGACTATCATCATCTCTATCCGCTCTCGCCATCTCTTCAATGGAAGAGAAGGAAGAAATATTGAGCCGAATACACGCATATTCGCAGAGCCGTTGCACTGCGCTCTCTCTCTCTCTCTCTCTCTCTCTCTCTCTCTCTCTCTCTCTCTGGTTATACCTGCGCGGCGCAACCCCGTTCGTCTACCCCCGCCAGCTTCGGTCAACGAACTTTCCAGAAATCTCGCGAAATTCGCGCAGACGTCGCGTCCTCCGAGACAGCAGAAAAGGAAGAAAAAGAATTAGAAAGTTTGAATACTTACGTTTTGCTCTGAGAGGGCTCTCTCAATCGAGTTTGCTGCGGCTGCTTCGTCTTCTTCTTCGCGATGATGGCTATTAGATGGCACTCGTCAGTCAAAGGTGTAAATCAACGATATTACTACGTTGCGTTGAGAGAAATAGATGCACTGAGACTTCTCTGAAGGCGTTTGGGAGTGTGTGCTGTATGTGCTTGGAAGGTATTAACGAGGAAAAGAAAAAAAAATTGTAACGAAATAAAAGATTGATGTTTAGGAGAGTGTGTATGTAGGGAAGTGTAGAGTCGGAGGTAGTTGAGAATTCAAACAACGGGGCAGGTGAACTCCCTCTTTTCACCCTCGATATGTGCGGATCGGTCGAAAAGACTCCGACGACCTTCTTCCGCTCTTTCCTTCTGCTACGCTTTCTTCGTAACTTACGATATAGCACGGCACAGATGTGTATGTATATATACTCTTGTAGCACACGTGCCCGGTTTTGCTGGGTAATTTTTTCGTCGGTCAAAAAGGACGAATAATAACTATTGAGCCGAAGCAGCAACGAACACTCGCCTCGTCTTTGGCTGGGTTCTGCGAACAAACTACTCGTACACAGCGGCCCGCATCGATCGTCCTGCTACCGTGGTTGCTCGCTCTCTCTCTCTCTCTTTCTCTCTTTCTCTCTCTCTCTCTCTCTCTCTCTCTCTCTCTCCCTCTAGCAAGGAGAGACTAATCGAACGAATTCGCTGCACAACGAATGTTATACGTCGTATATGTATTTAAGTTAACCAACACGAAGAAGAGAATACGCCGTAGTTGTCAATTATCAAAGTAAATACGCGTTGCCATGTATGCTATTACCGATTTGTCTGTGATATTTTATATTTAAATAGAACGTGTTTTAGTTAGTAGTGCACACTGACTGCCGCCGCGGCGAAGTTGAACTCGCTGGACTCACAGACTCGCACCCACTGACAGTCGCCGAGTGGCTCGCAAGACTCTCTGCCCGGCTCGCTCTCTATCTCTTTCTCTCTCGCTCGCTCACTCGCTCGCTCTCTCTCTCTCTCTCTCTCTCTCTCTCCCACCGCTGCGCGCGCGGAAGCCGGGGGAGACGCACACAGTCACACGATCCGACCAACGTTACAGAGACGAGGCCGCCCCACTATACACCTCCTACTTACTACTCCGTGCAACGTTATCTATATACATTCGAGAGCGAGAGGAAAAGACTTACCGTCGACTCTGTCTTGCTGACCTACGTCATATCGGTTGCTGTTGCTGCTGCTACTTCCCCCACCATTCTCCACTGCTGCACAACTCGCGTTCTCTTTCTTCGTTACGTTGCGATGCATAAAGCTCGCTCGCTCTGACGCGCACTTCAGAGTTCTCTTCATGCGAAGCTTCTCTCTCTCTCTCTCTCTCTCTCTCTCTCTCTCTCTTGCTTATTGTCTTTAGCTTCTATTCGCAGATGTGGTTCGGTATTAAAGGTTCAGTCTACACTAGCGGTTTCTGTTCTGGCGCCTATCGCGTGTCACGTTCGAGTTCACTATGTGTTTTAGCTTTCCCATTTTTTCACATCCAGAAGTATTACAATATTACATTTTGTTTTTGGGTAAATGTGTACTGTATCATACTCGTTTGTTGGAGGGGAGTGGGGGGGGGGGGGGGTCGCTAAATCGAGATTGCCAACTAATGGACACTCATGCAACTTTGGATGGGCAGTGGAGTTTCAAGAATATAGTGGCTATACTTAAGGTTCCTTGACATTTGTGAAATATTCTATGAAAGTGTCTAGAAAAAGCTTGACTTTTTACTCTTTTACTTTTAATTGCATGAAAATATTCTTTGACTTCAAGTGTAAAGTCTATAAAAACCAGTCAATAAACTGAGCAAAACATTGACCGATTCATAAACAATAGAATACTATGAAAGTGAATATAAGTGCAATTGATTGCAACCCCATTAACTTGAACGATTTTGGATATTTGTTTTGGATTATGTTTCGAAAGCTGCACCACTACTGCAGGATTTCAAATTAATTGAATGAAATTGTACCTTGGTGACAGGCATTGACTTTCGTTCGTAATCGATCATACGAGTTCATTGAATATTGTTTCTCTTTCTCAATATGTGTTTTGCAATAAGTTTTCGTATGCTAAACGATAGCTTATCTCATTCCAAAGATTAAGAGTCATTTAAATTTGTTCATACTCTCTTTCAGTCTATAATGATTAAGAAAGTAAAATTCACTTCAAGTTCGTTGCAGTAGATAAATGACGAATACGGCAAGACACGTTTCAGGGTTTTCATTTACGGGACGTGAATTGTATCGCCAATCAAAAACACTATCATTTTGGATAAGCAAGAAACTTAGCATATGTTGGGATCTCAAAGCAACGACCGCAAGAAGTCAAAGCACCTTCGGTAGTAGTACTCGCGTACGTATGCACATCGTAAAGCTAGCATAAATCTATTCTGAAGTACTGGCCGCCGCATTAGTAGTAGCAGTAGTAGTAGTAGTAGTAGTAGTAGTAGTAGTAGTAGTAGTAGTAGTAGTAGGAGTAGTAGGAGTAGTAGGAGTAGTAGCAGCAGCAGTATCTCGTTAGTTCAGCTCTTCCCCACCACTTCGCGCTAATCTTTCCCTCTTTTTGGATCGGATTTTTTTAGCTTAGCCGGTCTCTCGCATACGCGTAGACGTCCTGTTGCTGTGCAGATTTTCTCGCTTCTCTCTTTCTTTCGTGCAAAGTATAAGCTTTATGTACATGTGAACATGCAGGCGTAAGTGTTATAGCAGCACGGGCTGTCCGCGTGAGTTTACTTATGGGGAATGCACGTAGGCGGTGGTCTATCGAGACGATTGGTTCTCGCGTGTCTTTATTTCATATTACTTTTTTGCTCTCTCATCGATTAGGTACGGCGAAAGGTTTCTACCAGAAAGAAGGTAATATAATAAATACGGTTTGGAGCAGCTAGTTGTGAGAAATGTAAAGGAATCAAGCGTATAACGTACAGATGTGATGCGCATCAGGTTTAGAAACATCGAACACGAGTAATGGATTATTTAATAGGAATTGCTATAGAAAATAATAAGCCCGACAATTTGGCTCGGCAACAAGTAAACATAAGCGCGCCAATAAAAGATCGCGCAGTATAGAAGTAGTTGCCTTTATTGCTCGCTCGCGAGTTCGAAAGCCATTTCCCTACAGCGAGTCGGCAATTTCAATTATAAATCTTTTTCACCGCGAGAGCGAATAAGATAGTTACGGAGTAGACAAACAGCTGGATCTATTTTCTCTGCGGTGCAACTTCAACGTGTTTTTCATCGCTGCACACACGCGCATAGCCTCCGAGGATTTTCAGCAATATGTTGCTTGTGAAATGCTTTATCGCTGTGCTACACCATTGCCGCCCCGCGCGATATGCAGTTGGAAAAAGTTGTCGATCCTGTTTTTCACGATTTTTCTCAAAAAGCGCTTATTTTATAATTACATAGATCAATGTGGCTGCTTTTCAAATCACGCGCTCCACCGCCACCGCTGCGGCGACGTACGTATCCATGTCTAATATAAGCATGTATTTTTAAGTGCGCAAACGACAATTCAAAATTGCAACCTCGCTTTTAATTGCAAACAGCCGGCAGCGCCGATCGCTTACATTACGTAGCGCGCTATGATACGAACGATCGGCGCTACTGTAGCTGTAAAAAATGCAGAAATACGCGCTTAAAAATTCTGCTCGAGTCCAGTGTGAAATTTCATTTTGAACATATGAGGAAAAAAGATTGGTTAGTCCCTGTGTCGATCAAAGTTGAACGTACATGCCTATTACTTCCTTTCTATTCCCATTCGCGTCACACGATTAGAAGGATAATCTTACTCGACACTTGTCACAATCAGGGCATATACCTCTCTATGTAAACGTATATGCAGGGACAGTTCTATACATCGATCGATGTTGGTGCTGTGTTTCGCTGTACTCCTACGGCGGTCGCAGAGAGAAAGTAGGCGTTCATGGACCAACCTCGATAACACCTGATAACGCGATACCTTGATTACGAAATTCACGCAATAATCCTTATACAACTACGTCGCGCGCTCGTTCGTTGCACGGAGCCGGTCAAACTCGAATTTTCGATTTGCTGTCTTTTGCTGTCTTTTTTTCTAAACCTCCTCCCGCGGTGCACGATCTCGCACTAATTGGAATGTAAGGTCACCACGACGCTCGGTTATACACGAGGAGAATTCTTTATGTGCTTATAATCAGCTGATGTTGAAAAGCTCCAGATCTCCTCAGCTGTTCTGTTTTTTTATTTATCGAGTCGTAACAGGTATTCCTATATATATATACATATATATATACTCAGAGATTAAAGCTTCGCGTTATTATATTGTGTTGCATTGACAAGAGTCGTTCCTGACGTCACTTCGTATACATTTTTGCGAGGCTACATAACTTTCTAAAATTTACGAGTCAGCCTAGCGAGCGCGCGATATAGTGGGGGATAAAAGTTTATTGAAAGCCAGTAGTAAAATTCACCGTATCTATAAAAATATAATCGCGAGGAATGTTCTTTTAACATGTGTGACGGATTCGCGCACGCGCACGCGCATTCTGCAGCTTTGTCGAAAGGAAAACATAATGCATCAACTCAAAATGGCGTTTCGTACTGTAATAGGCTATTGTAATAGGCCTTTTTTTATTTTAAAAGAAAGATACATCCTATATTTACGCAATGTGTATACATACTACTATAATATTTTATTACCGTAAGCTTTGAAACTGAGCTACTCCAAATTTTCGATACAACGTCATCGATGTGCTATAGCTTCTAATTAGATACGATCATTTGAATGCGAGTTGAGAAAAGTATCAAGGCTTTTCGCTGGATTTCAAACATTTCTTTGGTTCGCGGAAAAAAACTTTCGTAGAGCTATTTCGGTCGGTTTATTTTTTAGCGCAAGACTTCTCTCATTGTATTACTTAGCAGTGGTATATGTATACATACGTCATTACTGTCTTTTCCAAGCGACGACCTCCCTTGCGCTCGCGCTCTTTCTCACTTCGAGTGCCTCCTCCCCTCGCTTCTATTTTTTCTCTCCCGACTTGGGTTCTTTTTTCCTCGACTACTTCTTTATACATATGGGCAATTCTCTGACAGATTGGCAGGGCAACGATTTTTTCTTTTGTTTGGCACTGCATTTATAAATTTTGGCAATTTATGCCAATTTTCAAAAAATTCTAGACATACAGGGAAGTATTTGACACTAAAACACACAAAAATTTGTAGATATAGGTCATAACAATCTCCGAAGTCATCAAAGTCTTCGAATTAACCTTTGAGAAGTTTCTAACATGAGTTTTAACATAAAAAAATTTTAAAACATATTCATGAAGATGTCTTCGATGAATACTAAAGTATCTGTGAGGATTAGACGTTCGGAATCTATTTCTAGCTAAAGATAAAGTTAACTAGCAATTTCCCTTATGTTTTAATAAAATATGCATTTATATCATACGTAATGGCTTAAGGAGGCAAGATACCTTAAAAATGCAAATTATCAAAATTTAAAATGTTTATTTAACAATCTAATTACAATTTATACTTATTCTAGCTCTTCTATAAATTCTTTTTTTCATACGTCTAGTATAGGCTATCGATATAAGATTTTCTTATAAATCTTGTGAACACCTCAGAATCTCAGTTACATAACCCATTATTATGTCCACTAAATATACAAATTAATTATGTATTATCTTTATTTCGTTAATATATATTAACTTTACTTTGTAAACTCTTATATACCAATGTACAGTGCTGAGATGTGCATTTTAGATATGATCTGAGTATACGAGTACTATATTTCAGCTTTGTGTTTCAGCAGTACTTATACTGTAATAATTTTTTTATTTAATTAATTATTTTATTGAATTTAACAAAAAGGTTGAAGGCCTTTGTAATAATTTGCCTTAAACAGACAGTTTTATATTGTTAAAAAGTAAGCTTATAAACTTTTTGGTATATAGAATCTATTTCTAGCTCTCACTTTTGAACATTTTGAAATTTAACTTGACAACTAAACTATGAAAGCGCATAAATAGGTCTTTCAAAGTATTTTGCTTTAAAAATATAGACGATTCTATAAGTATTCTTGTGTTATTAATAAAAAATCCGTTCCTGAGAAGCTACAAACTAATTAAAAGAGGCTTTAAAAATGTGCAAATGTTCGTTATTTATGTTGTGAAATATGAGCGATTTCCCGTGGAAATAGGCAATAAAAATGTATAAACTATCTACATTTAGATTTACGGTTAGAAACATAACACGATTCTCAAATTTAGACCTTTATTGACCCTTTTGTATTCATTGAAGGTATCTTAATGAGTTTGTTCATATTAAAACTCATGATCAAACCTCTCAAAATTGAATTTGAAGAGTTTGCTGTATTTTATTTGTAAAATTTAACATATTTTTGAAGAAAAGTCTCTTTTGTGTTTTTAGCGCGAAATACTTCCTTAATAAGTTAGAATTTATTGAACATTGGTAAAAATGGTAACTTTGACGTAGTGCAACTTAGTGCTGAACAAAAAAAATATTTAGTCTGGGCAATCTGTCAGAGAATGATGCATATACAAATACTTTGTATATACGTATGTTCGTATGCTCGAGAGATTCCTCTCTGCTTCGGACGGATAAGTCATCGACGTTGCTGTCGACATGTGCACAGGGCAACAATTGCAAGTGACATCTGAGGATTATTGTGCGGTAAAAAGATGGACAGAGAATTAATACTACAGTTTTGCAATATTGGAACTATTATCGCTGTGCTATGAGTCACGCAGGTTTAAAGATTTCTCCGGCATACTAAGTGTCAATCTTCTACTATGATTGTTTAATACTCTGATGTAATAGTTTTCGCGTACCTTAGTAAATCCACAAAATACAGAAAACAACTCTGTAATTCGATGTTAAAAAATTATTCGCGAAGGTCTATCGACCCGACAACTTTTCCCTCATTTGAGCTCGTCACCCGATTTTCATTCCCAAAAAACGATAACTTGTTTATCGATTTTTCAAAATGTCTTTGAATATGGTGAGTATGTCAAATATTATTTCATAGTACAATTAAAGACTTTGATTAAAAATTGTCCAATTTATCATCATACACTCGGGTATAATTTTTCAATCTGCAGGTTCGGAGTTTTTTTCTTGTCTTTTATGAATTTGTGAAAATATACATATCGCATATGCTTTTTTTTTTAATTTTCTGTTTACTATTCTGTGGACTGCTTAGAAGTAGGACACTTCATTGCGATCTTGCGCGCGCGATGCTCGTTTGCAATTCATTTCCGTGAAGAGGGTTTAAAAATATACATTACACTTTATTGTCCATGAGAATATTTTTGCGCTACCTCAGCGAGCGATAACTATATCTTAGCAATCGAATACGTATAGGGCGGGTGCTATAAAAAAATATTTTCCTGGCAGCGTTTCCCTCTGGCTTCGTGAGTAACGCTTCGAAAATTCACCGAACAATATGACTATTTATTTATTATTTCTTTGTGAATAATATTCAGATTTTAATAAGCAATGTGGTCGAATACTAGATGTAAGCTTCATAGAAATAAATTTATTCAAATTAATTAAGGTATTACAGTTAATGTTTTTTATTAATGTAAAAATATATTGGTCTCGTACAGTGCAACGATCAAAAAATTGTTTCATCGAGTAGACTCTTTACGTTTGAAAATCGTTACAAGTTGGAAAATTCGAAAAATAACAAATGTTCCTGCGTGCCAAATTCCGTGATGAGTGAAAATATAGAAAGATGATTTGCAAAATAATATGTATGTAAGCTATATATATGAGTCATTCTCTGACAGATTGACCGAACAAAACCTGTAGATATGGATCATAACGATCTCCCAAGTCATCAAAATCTTCGAATTCTGTTTTGAGAAGATTCTATCATGAGTTTTAATACAAAACAATTGTTGGGGTTATTGATTGCTAAATAAACTATAGCACAGTCTTCCTTTTACGAATTACTTTATTGTAAATAAGTTCTATGGTACAGGTAATAATAAAATGCTCGGAGAAGCTAGTTGTAGTCGAAGCATTCGTCGTATAACCGCTCGCTAGCTCTTCGCGTCCAAGACTAAAGTAGCCCCTAGCTTTCCGATCAAGAGGAGGGCCTTTTTCCTCAGCTTGGGCTTAACAAAAATATGACTATTTTCCCATATGGCTTGTCTTTCGATTTTACAGTGCTACTTGAAGAAGTGCGGAATGCGCTTCTTCCGAACAACTATAATCCTCTATTGCTTAGCAAGCCTCACGTTTGCTACAGTACGGTTTTATTTCAAAACGATTAAGGTAATAACAGGCAATAAAGGATTATGGCAGTATGGGACAAACCGAAAAGACATTTCGTCGTCTACCTACACTACAAATATTTCTTATTATCTTACTGTAGATTTACTCCGAAATCGAACAACAATGTTAAAGCATATTCATGAAGATATCTTCATGAATATGTTAAGTTCATAATTATGTTTAAGAATACAAACGTGTCTGTGAGGATTAGAAATTGAGAATTTATTTCTAACTAGAAATAAAGTTAACTAGCAATTTCTCTAATATTTATAATAAAATTTGTACTCACCTTATACGTAATGACTTACACTGCACTAAATACACTAACAAGACTCTTATAAATCCATAAATCCTAGTCCAGGTTGACGATGAACCAAACTTATCAATCACTACACTATTTCATAACAATAACACCAAACTCCTTCGTTGAAAGTCATTTAGGTCTTCTGGATCAGTTTTGGAAAGATTTTTTATAAGTTTTTCAACATTGGTTCAAATTAAAGTCATAACATGATTCCCAACTTTAAATCTTCGTTGACACTTTTGTATTGATAAAAGGCATCTTTATCAATTTTTTATTTTTATACTAGTAATCGAATCTTTTAAAAATTGATCCATAATACCTAAATGATTTTCAACGAAATGTTTTTACTTACCGTAGAATTCTCATGAAATAGTGTAGTCATTAATAAGTTTAGTTGATCATCAACCTGGAATAACATATAAGAGTCTTATTAGTATATATAGGGTAGTTTAAGTTAATACGTATGAGGTGAACACTCATTGTATTATAAATATTATAGAAATTGCTAGTTAACTTTATTTTTAGCTAGAAATAGATTCCCAACATCTAATCCTCAGCGACACTTTTGTATTCATCGAAGTCATCTTCATGAATACGTTTCAACATTTTTTCATTTTAAAATTCATAATAGAAACTTCGCAAAGCTGAATTCGAAGGTTTTGATGACTGAGGAGATTGTTATGATCCATACCTGCAGGTTTGAAAGTATTTTATTTGTATAGGTTAACTTTTTATCTAAGATGAAAAGTCTTTTTTATATTTTCAGTGAGAAATGCTTCCCTTTCAAGTTAGAATTTTTTGAAAATTGACTTAAAATGTCAAAATTGGTAAAAATGTCAACTACGACATGCTGTAACTTAAAGAACGTTTATGAAAAAATCTCAAAAAATCCTGACAATAAATACAGTGCCAAGCTAAAGTTTAAAAATATTTAAATTAAAACATTTTTTTGATCGGCCAATCTGTCAGAGAATAACTCATATACATAATCACGATACTTCAACTTAACCTAATCGAAAAATTATCCAATAACGCGTAAACAACATTCATCTAAATGTTGTTCTTCATAGAGTATACGGTATAGACAAGTAAATAATTATCGTTTACAAAGCTCACAACATTCAATGTACTATGCAAGTATTATACGTTATGTAAAAACGAGGCGCATAGGTTATCAACACAAGTTGAATTTTTCCAAACCGTATAATATATCGATCTATATTGACCACTATAGACCGCATCAATTTTGAATAATGTATGTACTTGTATACCGTACAGACAAATGCGCATGCAAAGTTACACGCACACATTACATTCGTGCTCTCAAAGTATAGCGATCGCAACGGATAGCAATTACGACACATAAATAAGAGACAATAAATGGAAAGTGCAGCTGCAGTAGCCTCGGGTGTTGTAATTATATTCGAAAGTGCCGAAAAAGAAATTAATCTAATACGGAAAGAATTTCGAGCGAACCTAATCTGTACAAGCGCGCATGCAGATACACAGAAAAACGGGACTTGCGAGCTGTCGCGAATGGTCTTGTGTGCGCGCGCACGATAAGAACGAATCGGATAAGAACGCGCACGTGCGATAGAAGTGAAGAAAGCCACTGCTTTATACGAACGTCCGAGCTAAACTCGCAGCATTTTCACGCTAAATTTATCCCAAAGGAGACTCGAAATGGGCTTGGGAGTTCCAAACGGCGATACTGGGACGCGGCCAATATTCGCGCGTCGACTACGCGACACGTGAGGGACATTGTCTCGCGAATTTGCAACGGAGCCACCCATATAGACTTGTTGTAAGTCAATTCGATCAGACATTGGGAGACTATGTATCCATATACTTTACACAGGTACTCCACGAGATAAACAGTGAGAGACGAGTTAATGAGAGGGGAGGGGGAGGGGGTGTTCGCTATATACTCGTTATATACTTATTTTAGATCCTCTCGAAATGAATTACCGGCCGGCGTGCAACGGTTTTCGGTGCATGCGTGTGAGCCAGGAAGGAAATCGGATGTATATATACGCAAATGTATTCTATAGTTTCGCAGAAGTATTTATATCGTTAGGTTGTGTAAGAAAAGTTAAGAAAGATAATTGTCGTTGAGCTTTGGCAGTCGCGCAGTGTACGGGGACACTTGCGTGCGAGAACGTTTAAGGGGGCAAGACACCTTTAAAATATAAATTATTTAATTCAAAATTGTAAATGTTTATGATAATTCAGTTATAATTTATTTTGATTATAATAGCGGAAGATAGTTTTCCTTACAATTTGAGAGGTCTACCTCTTAAAGTGTCTTATAAGTCTCTTCAATAGCTAGTTACAATAGGGAATAGAAAATTCACTTACCGTAGAATTCAAAGTCGATCGATGGATTGATTCAGCTCAAAATTGCTAGTTATAATCTCTGATGTAGTCATTTCAATATGAATGTAGACATTTACAATTGAATGTCAAATTTGTTCTGATCATTCAATTAAACATCCCTACATTCATATTGAAAGGACTACATCACAGAGAATAACTAATTGTTTTGAGCTCAATCTATCCATTGGTTCCTTTCAGATCTTGCGGTGAAGCACTTCAATTAATACAAAGTCAATTTTGAGGAGAATTAAGTTGATCTTTGAAATCTTAAAAAATGAGACTTCCAACAAGATTTCGTATAACAAATACTTTAGAGATATACCATTTCGCAGGATAAAGCTGTCTGCACAAGGGAAATTATTGTACAGGCATTCAAATTTTTGTGAACATTTAGCAAAATAAGCAATGAAAGCTAAAAGTTATTGAAATTTTTATAACAAAGCGACAATACACTACTCGACACTCGAATCATGCCAGAAATACTCATTCGAGTAATGTACATTAGTATATTAGGTGTTTACGAAGGATTAAGTTCATAAATATTGGTTAAATAATAATAGTAACATGTGATATATATGAATATGTATATTTAGAGCATATGTATTCGAGGAACTAATTTATGAGATGATTATAAAAAATACACGAAGACATACGTTATATATCTGTGGGTTATCGACATAAGGTATTCTTATAAATCAATGTAAAGTAATGTACAGCCCAAATAATTGACCAATGTAGAGTACTGAGACGAGCATTTTAGATATGATCGAGTATACGAGTACTATATTCCAGTTTTGTAATAATACTGTAATAATTTTTTGATTTAAGTAATTATTTCATTGAATTTAACAAAAAAGTTGAATGCCTCTGTAATAAATTGCCTTTAACGGACAGTTTTATATTGTTAAAAGGTATGTCTATAAATAATTTGGTATACAGAGTCTGTTTCTAGCTCTCACTTCTGAACATTTTGAGATTTAACTTGACAACTAAATTTTGAAAGCACATAAATAGAATGAAAGGCTTTCTGTGTTATTAATAAAAAAATTTTTTCCTGAGAAGCTACAAATGCGAGTTAAAAGAGGCTTAAGCAAATTTATAATCAGATCGTTTTTTATTTTGCGAATGATTTGCAATGAATTTATTTAGAGCGCATTAATCCCAACGTGATATTTTAATACGAGAAATTTCCCTTAAAAATAGGTAATAAAAAAATCTTTTTTTTACTATTTAAAGGTGTCTTATCCCCTTAAAGTGTGCGATCTTCTATATCCAGTGTATCGAGTATATCGAGTATACTTGACGCTTTATCTTTATGCTCGTACTTTTAACGATAAAAGATGTGGAAGAAAATTGAAAAAATTGACATCCATAATAGAGCGCTCTGTTTGTTATGGACACAGAACGATGATCTTAAACGGAGATTTATTACCGTCGAGAAAGAACTGTACTCAGTCTTTTTCCTCGTAAATATAATTTTTTTCCTTCCTCGTGTCGGCGTTTACCCCGGGCAGAGCTCGTTAAGATATCGCGAGCACAGGAATTAACATCGTTGACGAAAGCTCTTTAAAGCGCACTTGTTAAGGCTCTGTATATCGCAAAAAAGTATATCGCAATCGTACATGTTCTCGCTGATCAATAAATAACGACAAATATTTCAAGCTTTTTTTCTGCAGTGTATATCAGTAGTATGGGCATATACCGAAATAGTAAAGAAGCCGGAGAACTCTATAAATAATTAAATTTAATTCCACAATTCATCGTATTGGACGTAATGATATTAAAAACCACTCGTCTTTATAACGATCGATAAATAATTAATGTGGAACATTAGTTTACAGTTAAACTTATAATTGCAGCTAGCAAGAAAATCAACCCGTTATTGCGCGTAACATGCGGGTATTTATGCGGCAATATTGTTTAAGATCTTTATAACCCAATCCTCACTCGAGCGTATACTTTCGTTTTACATCACAAACGTACAAATATGCGCGGCTCTTCCATTCGCGAAGTATATCGTCGCGATTCGCGCGAGTACGATCTAATAGAAAGTGGTCAAATTAATCACCTATTAAATGGTTTATCGGTTCCAGCTGTACCTTATTCATTTTAAATCCAATAACCAGCACGTATTCGACGCTGAGACGTTTGAATAAAAGAGAGTATTAGCAGGGGACATGATTTTTAGAACGCCAAAAAGTCGCCAGACTCGGCAAGAGTGCGTGCGACTGTTATACTCGCGCGCGGATCTATATATATAGATCTATGTATAGATACGCAGATCGGCTGCAATGCACATAGCAACGCGGTTGATATGTATAATATATATATATATATATATATATATATATATATATATACAAAGAAATAGACGCAGAGAGACATACACACTTATGCTTATATAGAGAGCGACAACAAGTGGCGCGAGTCGCCTGTCGCCTCCGCAAGGCCACTCGCTACGCTTGCTTTTTTCGCCTCTTTCATCTCTGTCTCACTCTTCTCGATGCTTTTCGCAAAAGCCGAGTTCTAACAATACATTGTATCGCTTTCATTGAGTAGCATGCGAAAGCTGTGTCACTCTTATGCGCGCGCGCGAGCGTATCCGCATCTATACATAATTTACGTTCCTTATACGTTCGAATAGTCTGCGTCTTTTTCAGATTGGATTGTCCATTGAATTATAAAGTATACTGCAGGTACGTATATATGGATATACGTATGTATAGTCACGCATACGCGCCAATACGTAAACTTTCCGCGAAATTTCTTTATGTATACTCCTGGCGGCGATTGCGATTGGAAAATAATTTTGCAGCAAGAGAGGTTGAAAAGGAGATTCATCGAGTACGTGCGGAGTATATGCACGTGTAGAACATTACATCACGCGCGACGTTGTTTCGCCGTGCACTTACTATTGCGCGGAATTGCGCTCGCGCGCATGCACGCGTATAGGTATATGCTATTACTATTGTAACGTGATTTACGCGATTATTGGGGGAAAACGCGCGCATGCACCGTTATTGAAGATACTAAAAATACTCGAACGCGCCCGCGATTTCCCTCGGGAGTTACGAATTATTTTCCTCCTCCCGCGTACAGGCTTTTTCCCGACGAACGCGACACTGGCCGGAGTAGTAAATCAACCGCAATTAGTTATATATCCTCGGTTTATCGCGATTGGTATATAGTTACATTATATATGTATATTCGAGAAAGCGTTCATTGCTTTGATTTTTTGTCCGCTTACGAGCCTAAATGAGCAAAACATTATGCAAAGCAGTAGAATGTGGAGAGAAGTGAGGATTTCCTGTAGAAAAATACTGTGCGTCTGTGTACAGGCGAGCCAGCGCACAGGTGGTTATTTAACTATTAATCATTTCCACGCTGGAAAAAAACTCGTTGCACTACCGATGTATGTGTGTATATGTGTATATGTACATTTGTACACACATATTGTAGACATATAAATATGTGATTACATATTCATGCACAACATAGTAGGTATAGGTACTACTGTTTCTGCAATTATTTTGAATAATGAACCGATATTTCAGTTTTTTCTTTACTTTGCGGCGATTGAGTTTACGGCGTATCTGCCGGACGAAAAACCTTGAATTTCGCGTATCCGCCGCGACGAGGATTTTTATACAGATAAAAATCCCAAAATTCTTCGCTACGTATAAAGCCAGTGATACAATACGAGTCCCCTTCTAGCTCTCTCCCTTTGAGAGAGAATTAGCCAATCTCGCGCTCGTCGTTTCGTTTGGCCGAAGAGAATACGTGCCCCGAAGGCTCACAACTTGTATCACCTATATGGTGATACAAGGCTGAAGAAAGATGCGCACGCACTGGCCGTATATAACGCGCAAAGAGCAGACGTCGAAAAAAAGACTGTAAACATGCTCGTGGAAGGATGACGCGTAGAAAAGCCGAGCTGCGCGCCGTGTCGAGAGAGCGCGATCGCAATCCGACAGAGTGAAGGTGGCAATCTGCGACGACGTCTGACGTAACGCGGACGCGGCAGTCGATCGTCGCAGACTTTCTGCGGGCTCGTCTGCTTTTTTTCTCCTTTTTTCTCGTTTCGTTGCTCGGCGTATGCGATCTCGCTATACGTATACTATATCATAGTATACTATATCATAGTATACGTATACTCGAGCTATGTTCGAGCCTACTCTAGATCCTCTGGATGCAGAGGCAAAAACGGATATTTTTCTCTTTCGATGAATATTGTCTGGCTATAATTATATAATTAAATAGATATTGGAAAAGAAAATTTTCTTACGGGAGAGCACTAAAGTAAATAGGCTCGATTAAGTATTTGGCGCGCGAATGAAGTTTCGAGGATGATATAACAGATAATAAGAGTATACAGTTAATTATGAAGCAACGTCAAAGAAGTGTTACGATTTCAAAAAGAAATTACTTTCCTCGAGTTGAGGGAAACTTTCTAATGCAGCTCTCAAACGTATACTCCATCGAATGCATTCGTTATACTGGCTTCCTATAAAAAACAATTAACGTTTCGTATATACAAACGTTTCTTATTGGCGAGTAGTAAATGTCTTTGGTTAAAAAAGCGTGGTTCTATGACGCAAAAGGCCATTAATGACGTTGAACTACAGCACGAAAGAATACATTATGACTATATCGTGGCAAGCAATAAATATGCAAGCTCGCGTCGGCAGTTTGTAAACTCTACACAACGTTTCATTTTTTCTCTACTCATTCCATGCATATTGAGCATTTTTTCAAATTTATTTCACAAGGGAGCTTTTGTCAGACTTCTATTAGGCTTTAGACGCTGTTCTATTATTTAAATCCGCAAGCAATTATTGCAGCATATTACAAGTCCTTCCGACACTCGCGGTCCCTTTTGCGAAAGAACCTGACTCGGGGATAATGACATCCACGAGGAAAATACGACTGAGTGCTTGCGTTTCATTCAATCTATATGAGCGAGAAATCAGATATGCGTATTTGCGCGTATTTGTTCGCGCTGCGCAGAGCCGTCAATTTAATAACGAAATTTGTCACTTTTCATTGTATGAAATAAAAATGATCCCCGATTTAAATGAGCATTATGAAATATCGCGCGTGTTTTCGTTTCCTGATAATGTTCACAATCCTTATTAATCACGTAGACATTATGTACCGACAGTAATTAAATAAACATATAGCTCGTATTCCATTCCGAGCGCGCGCGCGCGCGCGCATTCGATTTCACGCAATAACATGTTATTATAACGAGGGAATAAATAAACAAGCGCTTGCCAGGGAGCGTATAGAAAATATATGGAGGAATATAGAGGAACGAATAAAAATCTAGCCGTATCGTCCCGTCTAAAGCTTTGACATAAGCTTTCTTCGTAGCCCTCGATTTTTCAAACGTCGTCCGACAAAGACAACGGGCAAACAAAGCCTCAACTAAGTGTGTGTGTGCGTGTGTATGCGCCTGTAGATATGTATACCTATATATGCCTATACATATGCATGGAATCTATATACACAGAGCGACAGAGCGAGGGCAATAACACTAAAGGTTACCCTCTAACGCTCGGCTTAAGCACACTTGCCCGGGCCGAGCGCGCGCTTGAGTTTGAGCAACTCCTGCTCGCGGCGAATACTTCTATCGGAGACAGTACTGCGCGCTGCGCGGCCTTCAAGGACGTTCACGCTCGATTCGTTAATTGCACTCTCTGTGCACTTTTCCCCTGCGCGCTACTTTTTTGTCGAGATTTTTTTCCGTCCCCCGCGCTATAACGTGAATTCGCGAGGTGCAAGATCGAGGCACGACGTCTGCTATATATATTGGCACGCACCTCAGCATTAGGAGAATTAGACAAGCGACCAGCTGGTTCGGTCATAAGCCGCGATGGGTTTGTCAATGGTACGATTAGCACGGAGCAGCTGTGCGGTTTTAATGTTCCTCTCAGGAATTCGAAGTGCCTGCGCCGCCTTCTTGTTATTATTGTCACCTGCATTCTACTAGGAAAATGTTTAACGTCGTCGAGATACTTTTGAACGAACGCGAGGGGGGGAACTGGGTACATTGAGTGCAAGGCATGAACCTGCGCGCTCGCGCTATTCAATGCAGCTAACGAATTTTTCATTTTTTTTATTTTTTTTATTTTTTTTTTTATTTCTGTTCCAACTTTAACTTTACACATACTTGCGCATAGTTGGCAGTTATCGAGGGCTAGTCTGGAATGTATATATTTGGATACGGTGCGAAAAATGTGCAGTAAACTCGCGGTTATGAGCAAACACTTGATTTTCTTTCTTCAAATGGAGTTTTCTATTTTTCGGCAAAATATAGCTTTACTGTATAATGCATTGCGAAAACTCGTGGGTATAACACAAATGCGTGCGAATGCGAGCGCATGGACTAGGCTATCGTCACCTTTCGCGAATTTGAGTTATTCGTATCCTTTTTCGTCTAATAGCATGCGCTCAAAAACCTTTCTAATCTGCATGTCTAAGTCACTTATCGATCGGCTCGAAGAGATCGTTAAACGTTGACCGCTTATTGATATTAATATAACAGCCAAGGTGATTATTTATGGTATAGAGCGAAGAGTTTTATTCGTAATAATCTTTGCGTGATTTATTCTCTCTTGGCGATGTTTTTCTCCTCTCTGATGATGGAGTCGGGGTCGCTGGGGAGGAGGAGGAGCAGGAGGAGGGGGGGATTTTTACTTTTAAGCGGTGAAAGTATAAAGGGAGACGCGCATAATTACGTACGACACGGTATGTTATGATTTATTGACAGAATTTTCCGTATAATGTCGAAATTTTGGATTAGAAGCTTATTGCGAAACTCCGGCGACGCATTTATACTCAGACTGCAACAATTTTTCATTTTCCATTTTGATTACCGCTATTAATATCGTCACGTGGGCAACTTCATCACCGAGTATAATAACTTTTTTGACTCTTCGAATTAGAATATTTCATAGATGTTTTTCGAACGTGAATATAATAGCTAAAGCGCAAACGGACCCGCGAATTCACAGGAGCAGCTGTACCTTATAATTGTCATGTTATTTAACGAAGCCGCAGTTTAACGAAGAGTGCGCCTTATCATCTAAATAAATAATATGGAGTTTTTATTTATTTTTACCGCTATCTTCGATCTAATAAACGTAAGATAATTTTGCAACGCAACTAGGTACTTTAGTTTGTTCCACACAATTGTTGTCGATCATTACACGCCTCTAAATTCCATTCGCATTCAAATCACACCTACAGCACAGCCAATTTACGAAGCCTACAATAAAATAGAACCCTATTTCCAAACCGACGTTTCCAGGCTCGTTGATTGAGAAGCTGAAAATATAAATGCTGTGGCATTAATAAATCCGTAATTTCATTGAAAACAATTATTCGTGCGCGTGAGCGCCCGACAAGAAAGGCAGTTGCATACAAAAATAACACCGTCCGCAATCACATCATCTTTGCACAATATAGATACAGCTCATTTTCCTAACCGCAGATTAATGCTGCACCTCTATATGCCTTGTATCACCGTTATTAAAGTCGCTCGTATGAATTCAGAATAATGCATTTCATTAACTCAAGAAATGTAATCAGATCGAAGCTACTTCAAATCGTGACACGCCTCGTTCCTTTACGAAATTTCCTCCGTATCCTGCGTGTACAGGTTTCCTCGTTACTGGCAGTTGAGCGACTGCAAAAAATAGAAAAAAAACTAACTGCAGAGACTCATAAACACCTGCCACAACGATATATAAAAATCGTTAAATATTTCGCGCAGAAGAAAATATCGGAGAAATGTACAATTCAACGTTGCTATATATACATAGGAAATCAATCGCTCGTCGGCCTGTCTAATAGCTGTGTATATACGGAGAGCGGACAAATTTTCCACGCGCACAATATGAATTTTCGCGCACATGCTAGTAAACGCGTATACTTCTGTGATACTGGCGCTCGAAACTATTGAATAATAATTCTCCATCATCCATGCATGTATGTATAATTGTATATATATATATAGTCACGGTTGCACACAGAGAGAGAGGTTGGGCTTGATCCCGTGCAGTACATATTCATGAGCGTAGCTCAGTGGCGAGGGATAGATAGTCGAGGTGAGAAAGGAAAACTGGTAAAACAGGAAACCAATTTTTAGTCGACGAAAAAATGTACGCAGAATCACTGAACCGGTTTACGCAAACTCGCACCCGCTCGTCTATTATACATATACTCGGCATCTCTCTTCGCAACGAGACTTTATTTACGTCTATGTAGGCATATTCAATTTATACCCGGCGTTTTTGCGATCAGTTTTTCGAACATTATTTTTATTTGAAAGAGAAGAAGTTTGTCGATGCGTGTGCGTAATGCGGAACCTTCGGCTATTGTTTGACAGAGAATTTATTTTTGATATTCGAGCTGTTGCGTTGGGCACCGTTTAAAGCCTGTGTTTGTAAATATTACGATTTGTTGACGTATAGCCGTATAGTATAATGCGGATATGAGACTTGAACATTTCTTCGACGAATAAATAGCAATTTCCTAAATTTATATTTCCTAAATTTATATTATCATTCGCAAACGTTATAGGTATAGGTATGTATATATATATATATATATATATATATATATATATATATATATATATATCCATGAGCGATCACAAAGTCTATTGGCGCGATGAATTTCGCAAAGGTGAAATCTCCTTACTTACGAACGGTTAAACATATCGTGCCACGAAGATAAACTTTTCGATACTGATTTCGTGGACGATAGAATACGAGCTGAAAACAAATGAACGCTTGCACAAGAGCTAAAAATATTATGATGTCGTTATTAGAAAAGCATCTCAGACAGTTACTACTGACTTGTAGTTTGTATAGCATCTTCGCTATTAGAAAATTCACCTATGATACATGCGAAAACCAAAATAAAATAATAGTTAACAATGACTCGGCAACTCCGTGGCGCCTCATTAGCTGCACAGTTACGCGCATCTACACAAATGGCAATATTTCTTTTTTTGTATCGTCTTTTTCTGTCGCTGTTGAGGTAACAATCGTCTCGTCTGCGAATGTTTCTCGAAAAAGATTAAAGTCTTCGGGGTACTGAAGACGCGCAAAAGATTTCGCACTGAAATACAGCCATTGGCGCTTATGCGATCCGCAGGGCATCATTTTCAAATCTATGGCTCGTTTTTTCAAACATACACCATAAGACTCGTCGCGCGCATATATCATATTATATATATATATACATACTATATAGACGCAGGAGGGAAATCGACCACCAGATGTACAGAATGTACATGCAATTGATATCCCGCCGATACCTTTCTTATAGCCACTGCTGAAAATAAGATTCGGCTCTCTATATAGCATAAGGTCGTCCAAGCGTATAATCGGGAACAAGGAGAGAAAAGAGAATTCGCCTGACTGTACGATCAGTACGATGTACGAAAAGATAAACAATTCCCACACTCGCGAGTTCGCGAATCGCGACACCGTACACACACACACACAAACGAAATATATCTATGCATATGCATACACGAGCAAGCGAGTGGCGCAGCTCGGCGATGGTACAACTGCCCTGCCCTTGAGATTCTACGATCGACTTCAGCTATTTCCACTCGCGCTGGGCATACATATATGTGCGTACGCGTGAGTGTATGCGCGAGCAAGCGGCGTAGGAATTTAGGAAAGAAACGAGAGAAGGAAAAAGTTGCCGCGACAAAAGTCGTTTCTGCTGCAAAACTCACGAGATAGAAAGGAGATAGAAAGGAGATAGAAAGGAGCGATTTAAGGGTTTGGTCCTGCGTGCAAGCTGCAACAAGGGTTCGTTTGCAGAAAGAAAGAGAGGCGCCTATACGTATAAGAGACTATGACGTATATAAAAGTACATGAGCGGCCGATCGAGCGAAGCCTTTCTCCGGCGCGAGATCGATCTCGACGGGTATATAAGTATATAAGTATAGGTGCCGCTTTTATACAAGAAAATCGCTTTGAAATCTCGGAGAACTTACCGCGTCCACTGATAAAAGCCGATCGACAATATTTCCCGCGCGCTCTCCCTCTCTAATCTACAAGTATATAATATAAGAGCTCTAACGAATTAATTATCGATCTTATTATTATTTATCATTTTCTTATACTCTAGGTAAAAACACATAAAGTATCCCGTAAATGTAAATTGATGCAGGGACGCTCGACTGAAATCCCCTTTGCTTATGCGATCTCGAAAAGTACATGAAAATCGTTTGTAACCCCGAGTGCTCGCGCGTAAGTCACGGAATTACTTTCGACCCGTCGACGACTCTCAAGCGAGAAAAGTAGACACTCTCGAATGACAGTCAGTTTTCGAGCGCCACAGCTATAGGTATACCTCTACACACGAGAATAATGCACCATGGGCACACGTGCTGCCGGCATGACCTGCGCCGTTCTCTCTCTCTCTCTCTCTCTCTCGTTCGTAGCTTGCCACTCGAAAGTTGTTTAACGAATTCGCGAGAGCGAGAGAGAATACGAGGGGGAGATAAAGAGAGATAAAGAGAGATAATCAGAAGAAAAGGAATAGCTGCAGGAGCGCAATATCTGTTTGTGAGCGCGCGAGTGGCCTTCGAAACCGGATGACTTGAAACTGCGCTGGTAACGACGACAACGGATATAGTATAGATATAGAGATCATTTGGGTGTATCGCAATCTCTCACTGTGTTTTTAGATTCACGCGCATAATGAAAGGCGCATACAGTCTTACTATTTTTGATTGTTCTGTTTACACTCGCGAACTATGATCGGAAATTGAAGGTTTCTCGAGATATCCTGGCTTTGTCCCATCGACCTTATTTTATGAGTGCGCGTCGATAAACGAAATCGTATTCTTGACTTGGTTTTTTTTTGTTTTTCAAGGGCGAAGTCTCGAAGGTTTGAATATTCACAGAAATAGAAAGGGACAATTTTTGACGAGTGCCGGCCGACCTTCGCGATTCTCCTTTATTTCAGACAACTTTATTTTACAAAATGAGATAATTTTCGATTTGTTCACTTTGTGACCGACAACGTCATCCGAGTGGTAGGCAAAGACTTGAATTCCACTTTTTCCCCGAGAGAGAAAGCACTTTCAAATTTTTGAACCAATTGTAAGTAGTGATTAACGGGTTATAGTCAACGGATTTTGACATAATTTCTTGTAGTCTCCTTATTTGTAATCAGAGTTTTTTTAACACCGTGGCTGGTTATGCGCGCAAGAAAGAATGAATGTTCGCCGTTGGGACTTTGTTAAACACACCTGAGAACTATACGCAAGCTTGTACGAAGTCCAATAAAACCAGCGTGTAGTAATAACGTTTTATAGAGGTTCTCAGGTATCGCTTTTCGGTATGAACTCACAGATACACGCACACATATAAGTGAATGCATAACGAGGCGACGGGAAAAGAGAAAAAAAACGGGTAATACTGCACATCAATCGTTTGAGCGCGTATATACGTTGTGTTTCGGAGTTTTATGCCTATGTTAATCATACCCAGGGAATAACAGCTTCAATTTATGTAACAATTTATAACTCGAAGGTTTGCACATTTCAACCGGAACATTGCATATTCTACTGCGCGCTGTGTACATATTTGTCCGTAAATCTATATCTATCATCAAACCAAAATAAGCAACGAAACTGTTACAAAATGTATCGCTTTTAACTTACTGCAACTTCGTGCAAGCGCTAATACCAAATATCAACGATAATTAATCCTACTACAAGATATAAAAAAACTGTTCTGAATTTATTGACATCGGCATCATCCGAAAAAATTTATCTTATTAGATTTAATATGCCCTGTGTATTTTTAAATTTTTACAAAATGAAAGAAAATACAATTATCAGATTATTTTATCTAAGACAAGATATAGCATTTCAAAAGAACTTAAAATTGAAGCACCCCAAAGCCTCTTTTCTCAGCCAGAAGCAAACTTTTTTCATTCTTCGCTCTTTCATATTTGTAAGCACTGTACTTGCGCGCAAGACATACATATACGTTGGTATCAGCAACAGCGGCTTGAATTTTTCATATAAGTCCATAAACATACTTTTGATGCTAGTGCCTAGCAGGCTGACTTTATTAGTATATGTTGCTCTACATGCATTTATATATACGTAAATGTATAATAAATAGACTGCAAGTGAGTGGCCTTGCTGATCGCGTTAAATATACGTATGTTTATGTACAATGATAGTGAGAGAGAGAGAGAGAGAGAGAGAGAGAGAGTGAGCGCGTGTGTGTGTGTGTGTGTGTGTTTGAAACGTCCCTGAGGTCAATACGGCCTCTTGAATAATGAAGTACAGTATCTCACCGGGATATTCGACGGCCGATGTCACCTATACTCAAACCAGTCTACGACGACTCTATATACAATCCAATAATCGTCTACAACGCGAAAATAATAAATTTCAGCGCGTGGGTATGTGAAAGTCGATCGATATTCGTGGTGACCCGAAAAAAAAACAATTTCCGAATGCTAAACGAATATGTATGACAGGTACTCGAGTGATTTGCTTCGTATGGTGATCCATCATTGCTTCTATCGCTCGGTTTGTGCTTTCTTTTTACCATGCACTGCACGTATAAATAATACTATATCTATTGTAAATGTATGATAGGAATATGAAGTTTAAAAGCTGCGCTCTATATTTTACTAATTATACCGATTTTTCATAATATACTCTATAGATACAGACTATAACTAGTTTAGAGCATAGAAATATATTGTCCCATTTTGATTATTCGAAGAATAGAATTAGATCAATAAAACGATCAATCTAAAATGCAGCGAGCATAAAATGAGATTGTGCTATTAAATTCATTATGATGCGCGGTATTGCTATTGTTAATATTTAAACTTCTGATGGAGCATTTAAAAACCTTTTTTCATTTTCGTTCAATGCACTCTAATAAATAAATAGATAAAGTTTTTATTGCTGTTGCGGGCAATTTCTAAATATTAAATTATTTAAATTATACCTATAATAATTCAATTCAATACCATAACAAATGATATATTATATTATAATCTGCATGCATTTCATATGAATATTTAAAATATCAATATATTGATATTAAATTAGACTTCAAATTAACTTTCACATTCGCGTATACATGGGGTAATTTTCAAAACACGTGTATTTATACAAAAACCCTTGTAAACCATATTTCTTATATTATACATATATGTATTAGATAAGCATATACAAGCACATACATTAACGAGCATAGATTTAAGTTAAATATAAGAAAACATACAAATTAAGATATAGTTTTGATGTGTTTAGAATATTCTAATACACCGCGACAATTCTTACATTAATTACCATTAAATGTACAATGTTTTATTTCATGCTCATACTTACGATTCATTAATACTAATGAATATATTAAAAATATATTCTGCTAAATAGAAAATGAAACTATCTTGTACGCGTGAGAAATAGAACGTTCTCAGGACCATCAGAACAAACAAACGGAAGATAAGAGATCTATGCTATGGCACAACAGTAGAAATACTGCAACCCCTATAAAAACGAAAAATCTTCATAAAATGTCGAAAAATATGACTAAACAAATATCGTTACCACCCCTACAAAAATGTTCACACATTATAAACAATGTACATCCCAATGAATACTTATTACGCAACTCTGTAACGCAAAATTGACCGATAATCGAAAATACCAAATACTCTCTCAAGTAAATAACTTATACATTACCTATACAATTAACTATACAATGTAAGATACAATTATACAATAAGCTTGAATAGTATATAATCTTCACATAATAAAACCAGCATATATATTCTTGTACAAACTTACCCATACACTTTACATAAACAAAGTACCTATAAAAAATTATCAAAACAATATCATAACTATGAAAACCCTGAAAAATAGAAAGAGATAATTCACAGCATCTCTCTATTTTCATCCTAGCTCAGCTTTACATAAATTAAAAAGTAAGTGTTTTATTCCAACTACAATAATTAAAACTTTACCCACTTCAAATTAACTCACTCGCCAATACAAGTACCAAACTCTCTCTCTCTCTCTCTTTCTGTCTCTCGAAAATAGTCTCTTAATCTAAGCTCTATTTTCAATAGGGAAATACCTCATTTAGTTGAATTGTGTAGTCTTTACTTGTAAAAGTAATAGTGCCTATTTTACTAATTTCTTAAAACAATCGTACACACGGGTCGAATATCAACGAATTCTCCTAAGTAACGTATCATAAAACGTATAAAAGTGCTTATGGTCTTAAGCTGTTTGTTTAGGTACAAAACAACATTATTAATATACATTATGAACATAAGCAGATACGTAGATGTTTCTGAACCAAAAATAGGATAGTGTATAATCTTTGTGCATGTCAAGCTATCAAGAGGAAGATTATTTGAAGCTTATATTATACACTTCGTAGGCATCATATGTGGCATTGAAAATGTACTGTAAATAAGGTTCAATTTATTTTACCGTATAATTCATGTTTAGGTCATGTTCAGCTGAAAGAACGTATCGTGACTAGTGGTGTTATTGCCACTCATAAACGCCGAATATTTATGGATAAAAGCGTTTAATCTGTTCAAGGAATTTTATTTTGTCGCGATTATTTTTTGTTTCGGTGATGGTATTATGTGAATTTTGTTAATAGATTGCACATGCGAAGCGAAAAGTTGGAAGAACATACACGTGTAATGCAGTAGCGATGATGTAATTGAAATAATTAGCGTAGCACCAAGTGCAGATGAGAGGAAAGAGATAATAATATTTATTAGTTCTGTTTATATAAGTATAGATACGTATATTATGCAGGTATAGCATGTATAGAATATATATTATATGTATATACAAGCGAGTAAAATTGTCTAATAATAAATTTGATAATAAATTTGATGGGATTCGATTTGATCAGAGTTGTCCGCACGCGTATGCTATTCTGTTTCGTTATCGGACTCATCTGTTTACACGCGCACTTGATACAAGCTGGCATTTAGAAGAACTTTTATAACACCAGTAAAACAATGACGTTGTTAATGAACTTAATGATCGATGATGAGCTTGCGCACTAGAAGACCTGCGCACTGTAGTGTCGCTTTGCTCTGCATTATCGCTCTGCATTATTCATATAAATGTTGTTGAGTCACGCCGCGAAGTCCATTATTCGGAAATGTCCATTATTCTCGTTCTTTCGAAGACACATCTATGTTTCATCTACCGGCGTATATGCACCGCTTTATTATCTTTGCTAAAGTTTTGCGAAAACGGTGAGATAGCTATGAGTGATCACGTGTATTTTTCCATCACAGTTATTATGTAATAAGTAGAAAATTCGACAATTACTTCGCTCCGGTCGAGCCGCTTCCACGCATTGAGTTGGAAAGCGTTTAATCAAATTTTTACTGCGGAATCTTTTGCTGTGCGTATAATTGCTCGAATTGTTTTGCAACTGTATTCTTCAAGGTCTTAACCAATAATATCGGGAAATATGACACGTGCTCTAGCGAAGCGCGCATAATTATATTGATTTTCTGATAGAAATGCAATAATTTATTCCGCGCGTAAGATAATATAATAACAAGCCGAACGTTGACTGTTGGCTTTCGTGAAATTATCCATCTCTCTGTGTGAATTTAACTAAAAATAATGATAGCGATGGCTCGAAGCACCGACAATATAGTTTAGAGAGATTTATAGAGGAAACTCTGGATCGCTCTGGATCGCTCTGGATCGAAAGTTCAGAGGAAATTTCCATTGGTGAGCTCGCCGTCCTTAATATTTCTACAAACGTTCGAGTGAAAAATGCGCGTACATATACTAGCGAGATCCCCGGAGCAGCTGAGAAAAATTGGAAACAACAAAAACGCATCGATTGCAGCGCTGAAATAGCCGAATGAAAACATTATCATCGGATTGCTGTTTCAGTCTAACGCCCACATTACGACGTGGCGAAAAGTACGCCTTCGGCACGTATGTCGACCATCGCTGAGTCACGAATCCATAATAGCGCCAAATAAAGCAACTCGTGCAGGGTCGTATAATATGTGCTCACTGCACACGCATAGATAAGACGATACGTGGACGGGGAAGGAAGCAACGAGAACAGAATCTCTTCTGTTGAGAGCTAAGCGTACCGACGACCGAAGTATACGGATACTTCGGGAAGTTCCCCGAGCTTAGCCGGCCGTACAATTGTGTCAGTGCATTCCCGCAACGCCCCTGGCTTCTTGTTCTCGCAACGGAGGATAATCTGCTGCTGTTAGAGTCTGTCCCCTTGTGCGCTCGAGTCAAATGCCGCGGAGTATAAAATAAGCCGTGGAACGTCGTCAAGCTCTCGTCTTTAGCGTGGCGTATAATTTAGCTTCCGTTGGTCAACGCTCGGACCTGGCTGTGACTAACTCGCGCTCGGCTTCGACGTCTGAGCTATGTCTGTCTTACTTTGGCTCTCTGTCGTATTCTCGACTCTTTCTTCATGCGAGCATGTCTGCTGTTGTTCGCTTTTTTCTTCATTCCTCAGGCCAGTTCTACATCGAGCAACTAAAACTCCAGAGGTTCCTTGTCTTCGATCATTCTCTACTTGGGCCTTTTGCAAATTGTCAAAATAAATCTACAGTCATTGAGCAAATAAGCACAATATTTAACGCTTGTAATAAGCGGAGCAGGACTGCCATGTCCCGCGGAGAGTTTTTTAAACGAGAGAACAAACTCGGCCCAATCACCGGGAAGAAAAAAAGAGTGCTTGCAGAATAAGCCTAATTCAACTCGAGTAAAGCGAAAGTTATTTGCGCCTAGAGCGCGCACAGCAATGAAGTTGCCGAGAGAAACTGGTCGAGAGAGTAGGAGAGACACACACCAAGAGTCACCGCAATACTATAAATAAAACCGGCGACATTGTCAACTTCATTTCGTATTTTATGCGAGTAGTCAGCGTCTCTAGCCGAGCCTTCGCTAGATTCAGACTTGCACGCGTGTATAAAATAGCCGTCGGTTAATAAAGGATCTGCTTTTAGTGCGCATATATAATTCCGTCGGTTAAAGCTAGTCGCTCATAGAGATTTTATTGAGGCTTTTATACAATCGCCATAATATTCTTAACGAGAGCTGAAAATTCTTCTGGTGCCTGATCAAATTGTGTCGCAAGCTCCTTCGCGGCGATTGACGCGTGCCATTGAAACGTCTGCTACTTTATTATTATTCGAATCATTACTCTTTTCGTCTGCAATAAACTGAACTTATGATAATTGTTTTGATATAGAAAAAATGTACGTCGATTAGTACGTGAACGAGGTGTTTTACTCATTTATTTTCGCGGTTCATCGCAAAACTACGGTTTTCACGCGAGATATGGTATATCGTATAAATTTGGCGCTAAACTCGCGGTATTTAACATTTCACGATAGCGGATAATCTGGGTCACGATTAAAAATATTCTATTTTTTTCGCAATGTTTTATTTTTCCGCGTGGAAATGTACATAGGCTAATAAGCAGTACAGTGCCATCGCGCGAGAAGGTACGAGCACTTAATACAATTTAACTACTCGTACAATAAAGGTTTTTTTTACTGCTTACAGAACAATCGTAATAATCAAAAATCGGGACCTCTATTTTCAACAGAGTATGCAAAAAGCCGCAGCAATGATAATGCGCTTTGACTTTATTGGGGGGAGCCTCTCCCCACCCCTCCTTCCTCAATAAAATTTCTTACAACAAATCACGCACACGGATTAATATTTCGAACATATAACTTTTTCAGGCAGTAAACAAGTCTCCTTGTTGTTCAAGCGGTTATCGCTAACGGATAAGATAGGTTATACTTGGGGTATAGCCGCACAAACAACCTGTTCTAGTTATTTATTTCCCCACTTAAAGCGATTATCGATGCAAGACACTAATCGGTGAACCGCACGACACATCCGCCGAAAATAACGTACTCCTAACGGATACTTCCTAATTTCTAGATTCGCTAAGGTTTAATAAACTTTGAAGGAAATGCGTATGACCTTTTAAAAGCTGTACATTAATCGCTTTTGTGTATGTGTGTGTGTGTGTGTGTGTGTGTGTGCGTGAACGCTCGCGGTTGACGATAAGAGAGTGAATTCGGTGACGCATAGAGTTTTTATTATAAATCAAACGTCATGCGCCTGATATTGAAACAAAGATGCAAAACGTTCCGAGGCTTTGCATTTTAATTTACCTCCGTTAGTGGACACTCTATGAGCATCTGCTTACACATAAATATCAATAAGTTGCAAAATTTCGATGATCAGCTCATTAATGAAACATTAAAAAACATTGTGAGCAATGACTCGGTTTATCGAGTATATTTATGCAACTAAATCAGAACTTTTTATATAGTCAGTTTAATTAAATTCAAAACAATTTACTCGTACACAATTGAGTATTTCATAAATGGCCTATGCGTCTGGATCGCTGATAAGATACATTCTGAAATAAATATATTCTGATACATGGAAAAATTCGACTTATGCTTTTCTGTTATTGACGCTCTATTCGGGTCATTATTACCATTATTGCATCCAACATTCTCTGAATTTGTTTAACTTTTATTATTACGGGGTTATAATAATAGGCACGTGCGCAGGTATCGCGAATAGCTGCTCAGGTCGCGCGCTATACGTTATATCCAATAATCCAGTTGTGAAAGTATCAATTTCCGTTACGGGTGCTCTCGCATCGTCAGTGCTTCTGAGTAAGTATTTACAAGTCGTCGACACCTTAATTTGGAAGGCGATTGCGCACGACAGACATCTATAATCATCGACAGCGTCTATCGTCTCGTAAAAAGGCTAATTGGCTGGTATCGCGGATTTAAAAATGATCTCTGCACTTTCGTCGAAGAATTGTTAGAAAAATACGTCGAATTTAGCACAGTTTACACTGACTCTGTCCGTCTCTTTTTAATTAAAAGCGATAGTCTTATAAAGAAAGTAGACACATCAGTAAAAGTGAAGACTTGGATGTCAAGGTAAAGTCATCTTGAGAATAAAATTTCAAATAATTCTCTAATCCCTATTCCCTATTCCCTGTTTCCTACTCCCTGTTCCCTATTACTACGCTAAGGCTATTCAATATAAATATTGAAAAACATTATTGATTGATAATTTTCTTGAATTTTTCATTCATTCTTTCGCACAAGTCATCTACGGAAGTAATTTGACGGAAAGGCGTTCCGATCACCAGCCATACACCGCATTGTGTTCCCAGTGTAAATTCTAACGTTACACTCATGTGAAAAACATGAAAATTCAATCGAGGCGAGCCACCTCGGACTTATCGGTTCAGGGAGCGCAGAACAGCTGAGCAGCACTTCTATATGTGCACATATACAGCGATTAAAGGCGCGTCGATCATTGCGTAAGTCATCGGGGTTAACTAGTTTTATGTTCAACACGATCAATTTGTCCAATGTTAATGTAATGCGCATGAAAATCAAAGGTACCGGTGGGAGGGGACGATAGACAGACACATCTACGGTCATTATTCCATTTTTATTTTCCAACGTTGTGGCACGACGAAATTTTAGGATTTTTCGAAATTGCTTTTAGCCAAGATTGTTCTACGTGTACGAGCTTTCGAAATCCCCGTGCGGTGGTATTTGCATTTTAAATTAATATTTATCTGTATACGCGCACGAGCTGCTTGCTATATAGTATCCTAAACTATGTTATAATTTTTCCCTCATTCGACGTAATGTGCATTAATCAAGCTTTGAAACGTTTATCGTCAATTAAAACTATTACAACTCTATCTTGGTGGAAAAAAAATCTTTGTCGAAATTAGCGCGTAAAAAGTTCATTTACGCTAATATACAAGACCATTTTTTTACAAGCGAATTAAACTCAACATTGCCAAAGTCATACTCATTGTGGAAAACGTATGCATTTTAATGCAGAACAATGTTAATATGTGCCGATAGCATTTCTCAAGTTCACCTCGAGATTATTGCAAATAGCATTTACGTCGATATGGAAAGAAAGTAGGGGAATTATTGCTGATTATTTGTATGTACTCTCTTATGCTATTTATATACACATATTAGTATTACAGGTAGAAAAAATGACATTCAACGTGTCAGCTGTCACACCAGGCTTACGGGACTTAAAAAACATTCTTCAAAACGTTTTTTCACTCTGGAGAATGGTCGTTCTAACAAAAATGTTCAGTTAAAAAACTAAATGTAAATGCAAATACAGCATTTGAAAAGAATCTCGCATATTGATATGACATTATAAATGTTTTATAATGTCATCATGATTTCTTTAAACGAGGTATATTATTTAAATACGCATTTAAGATGTATTAAGTAGTTGTTTCAAAAGACCCGATAGGAATCGGGTCATAAACTTGAAATATTTTGCCGTTCCTACCTATATGCGAATGTCTATCATGAATTAACAGAAGTTGTAAAGCGATATCACAGTCAATGCATCACAATCAACTAAGAGCAAGTTCAACTATACATATTGATAAGACTGCTGTTTCTGCACAAACAAACTTAATTTTGCATCGCCTTCTATTATCGGCATACGCTATCTTACAAGTCATTAATTTCTTGTAATTCACTCTGTAAACCCATGGTAGAAAAAAAATCATAGAAAGAAACTTAGTAACTAGCTATCAAAGTCCCTTTAAGCTGTATACATTTTTCGTAGCTAGAATACGCGGAGTATTTATCTATTATGTGTAATAGATACAGCATTTCGTATTTTTAAACCTCTTTCAATAGCAATATTTAACTATTTTGAAAATCGTAGTGCAAGCGTAGTAAATATGAACTTTGCTTCTTTATTTAGTATTTATGTATTTATGGATAAATTAAGAAGCACAAGCCGTATGCGCAAACATCGTATAAAAAAAAGAATTACAAAAACATTAGTGAAAGCCTATGCTATACCTTTAAATTTTATTATTGATGGCATAAGCGAGTATAAGCCCAATAACTCTAATGATTTCTGCAACAAGTTAGGTTAATATTGTATGAAATAGACAAAACTGACAGTAATCAGTAAGTTACTAAAGATTCTTAAAAAAATACTTAGTTCGGAAATCCCACGGAGTTAAACAATTTTTTATATACCTCAGGTGCACAGAAAGAAATTGCAAAAAGTCTTGAAGCATGTGTTAATTTTAACATTGTTGGTGCTAGAATAAACAAGATTAAGCCTTAAGACTCTATAGCCAATTTTGTTTATAGTCAATTATAATCTCAAATAAAATGTTTGTGCATATTTTGTAGTGTCAATATTTTATGGTAATGTAAAACCAAAGTATATCAATAAATTTTGTAAGCCTCTTGTATGCGAACTCCATCATCTTTTGGCATATGGAGTAACAATTAAGTTACATCTTATAAGTCATTTAAGTCAAACATTTAAAATTAAGTTATGAAGTTTTACAGATGATACTCCAGCAAGGGCAATATTGGAAGGTATTAAGGAACGTACTATCTTTAATGGATGCGAATTATGCGACGGGGTTGCTCATAAAGTATAGATAGTATATATACTACATTTGGTAAGAAAAGGATAAATTCGTTTAGAAGTTTTATTGACATTAATCGACACATTGATGCATCTCCTTTACTTGCAATTCAGCCAAAAATTAATCATATTAATCAATTTATTATGGATTCAATGCATTTATTGTATGTATAGGTTAAATGTTAAGATTAATCGAGCATTGGAGGACTGGTGATCAAAAGGACTGCAAAAATCAGTATTGTACAAAGAATGGATTGACTCACAACAGACTTACAAGTGGATATACCTAAAGAATTTGCAAGACAGATGACATTGATTGATTGATATAATAAATACAAAGCTGTGGAATACAGAATTTTTATCTTATATTGTGGACTTATAGTTTTGAAAAAGATATTACGTCCATTCTTGCGCTCTTTCGAGTTGCTTGTAAAATGACGTTAAGTAAAAGTGCAGTATCTTTTATTAATTTATCAAGAGAATATTCAAACCAATTTGTTTACAGTTGAGAGAATAATATCGTAAGATTCAACATTTGTTTCGTTAAACATCTATAATTGGTATCACCTACTAGTTAAATTCCGGTATCTGTGCATCGGTAGTAAATCCAAAGTAAATCCCCTTATATTTTTATGAATGATGCATTCTCTTTAAGATAGAAAACGAAGTTTTGTTATACACCATTATGTTCCACTACTGCATTAGAGTCTCAACAGTTTATTTAACGGTGAGTAATAAAAAATAACAAATTTTATGAAGTTCCTTAAATTACGTATATTCAACCGGAAAACCGTTCAAATTTGTATTATGGTAATAAAATGTAATGTTTTTAATGTTAGTTTGATTGAAATTTCCAACAATGAATCATCCTGTAATTTCAGGATAATTCATTGCTGGTTGACATATATCTATGATTGTCCTAATGGACAATCCATTAGGACAATCATGGACAAACACCTATAGAGAATATGTTTCCTTACCACGTCGCAGAATTTATAACGTGGAAAGCAGTCTATGCGGTAAACTACGGAAGGTGACTACTAAATGGATTATACTTGATAAACAAAATTTAACGCCTATACAACATGAAGTATATGGCGTCAAATTGAAAGGAAAAGGATGTAATAGTTAGTTTATTGCATCGATCTACTGTTATACAATTCTAATTTTTTGAGTAAATACGAATATTCCATTTTCGTATTTTTTTATTATAAGAAATCTAAAAGAAGCTTTTAAAAAATTGGATCAATAAAAAGAAAAGGAGACAACGTATACAATGGAATCCGATAAGAGTCCCACCCAATATGAACAGAACGCTGTAAATCTTCAGTATTTATGGCACCTGTTCATCAATCATTGGCATTACATAAAAATATACAGAAAAGTAAGTTATACTTTTATTTTATACCTGTTACTACCCTGGTGAAAATTGATACCAACTATTTCACATTGATTGAGCAAATTTATTTTTTTTTTGCTTAGGTTTATTTGCCAGCCATATGCCAGTGGGCTGATGAAACTAACAAATCTCATAAAAAATCTATTAGAACTAATCTTTTCTTCAATAATATATTATTTTAATAATTCATATGCTCTATCGCGGATTTTTTGCATGAGTCAGGTAATTTTGATAAATATAAAGTTAAGTTATTTAAATATACACAGCGCATAAGCTCATGTGTGTATAAACATGTAAACATACATATAAACATACAGTGATAAAGCGCATGTTTTACGCTTACAGTGTGCATTCATTCAATGGTGTAAAATATATATAGATCGACCAGCCGTGTGACATTTTCTGTCATATCACTGGCTAACGGAAGCACCACTCGCTACCAAATAATATTGGACAGTGCTTGAAGAACCGACCATAAAAGTTGAATTAATTTTTACCAGAGTATTATATTTTGAAAAAGACTTATGTAGAAAATTCTTTAATACACTCGTCAACAAAATCTACTTTACGATTGATTGATACCTCATGTTTGCAGATCGAAATTATCTAATTTTTTACGAATTAACGCGTTTTTGTAATACAATTTTTAAAACGTTGTAAAATCGCTAAAGAAAGTCGTAACGGGCCCTATTTTTTTAAATTGAAGGGACAGAGTGAGTTGTACTTTAACATGCATGGGATTAGAATTTTCGAAAAAAAATCACTCACGCCCTAACGCACTTCGAAAGATTACGATTTTTTAAAATATAGTTGAGTAATTATTGAATCAAAATTAAAAATTGTTTTAAATGGTTTAAATTACTATATCTATAAGTATGCACGATTATTGTTAATAGGTTTGCCGAATATTCGTATAGGATCACAGAAATTCATTCAAAATTTACAAGAATAAATTAACTTTATCTTTATTGAATTTTTATTTGACAATTACTGAATTTATTCAGATATTGCTAACGTTACTTTTTACGATTATTTTGCAAGCAGAAAACACAAGCTTTGTTTCTACTGAAATATTCATGTGGAGCTAACAAGTAGAGAATTGATGCTTTTTTAAAAAAAAAAAAAAAAAAAAGGAATGCAATTTATGGATTTAATGGATTTTGAAAAGATGATGATATATATTACGTAAACTGAACATACAGTAAATTTTATAAATACAGGAAACTGGTAACCTCCCAGTCTGCCGAAAGAGTATACTACAGATGGAGTCAGCACAAAGCAGTGTTTATTTGATAATCCAGCCTATTAGATAATGCAGTATCCGATGAAGAAATATATAAACAAAAAAATATACAGTCCATGTAGAGGTGTATCCCGTTAACATTGTTTATATCCTTGTCTATCTATCCTGTGAACTCTGTATCGATTGTATAAAGTAGATTTGTACACGTTAGCCATAAGAAAAAGGGAATGCTGCTTGCATGCGATTAAGAGACTGGTGCACACTCAAATAAAAGCTGGCGTGAACGAAATAAAACGCTTATAGACATGAGTAACGACGAGCACGGTATAGCTTTTACTAAATATGAGCAAAGTAGGTTGCAGAGGAGGAGAGAACGAAGCGGTGCCAGCGTGGAGGAAAGTAGAAGTACACGCATACCCATGCCCACACTCGCGCACCCCCACCGATACACGAATAGAGAGAAAAAAGCTGCATGTGCGCGTAGATCTAAGTATATTTCAGGGACCAGACCAAGAGAGAACGTTATCCCATGAGTTCGTGGCGGCACGCAGACGTCGCTCTTGCCCTCGAGGCGAGTCATTAGCAGCCGCTTCGAATTCAAACAAATTGAATAATTTCTATTGCGCGAGAGCTCTCTCGCTCTCCCTCTTCCTTCAAATTTAATTGTTAGGTTGATTATTGGGTTTGCGCTTGTATTAACATCGGCATCGATCATGTATATTTAAATTTATGTGCGAGTTAAATTGCCTCTGTATCTTATGTCATATGCACACGAGCGCAGTATACACGGACAAATTGCACAATTTTTCTTGGCACTCGTCTACTACTAGATACAGGTATGCATGCGCTCTCTCTCTCTCTCTCTCTCTCTCTTGTACTCTTATTTTCTCGGCAGTATGTATAGACGAGTGCTCGAATATACTCGAGCGCAGGAAACGCGGAAGCACCTTGTGTGAGTTTTCCACGATGCGGCGTGCGGTGGCAGCGGCTGATGACTCGGAACCCGAGCGCACATACCTATAAATATAATAACGCGCGAGCGCGTAGCACCCGTAATCGCGTATTTCTCTTTGTCGGACATTATTCAATCAAAGGTGCAGTGCCATTGCAGCCGAAGACACTCGCGAGCCACGTGATGTTGTATACGAGTTCCTGATAATCATTTCTCTCGGCACCGCGGTTCTAAGCTAAGATTGTATTGTTGTTACGGGCTTGTTGCGACACCTGACAAGATTTTCAATTTGCTGTTACTGTTTAACCACTTCTGCTGCTTTTCTACTTTTTTTCTTTCTTTTTAACTTTTTTTCAGATACAGACATTAGGCATCGTGAAGTAATAGCATCGTGCTATCTGCTCCGAGTGGATTTTCGATTTTATCGTAAACATCACGGAAATCGACGAAACAATCAAGTAAATGCGCCCATGGAAACACCTAGGAAAAGTCTCGTTGTCGCTTGGTTGAAATAAGTTAGGAAACCTACTTACCAACTCCTTGAGATTTCGTTGGGATTTACAGAGATTTTCAAGAATGGATAATGTATTTCTATGAAAATCGAAAAATATTCTATAATTTTTTTAATTTTTACCTATACAACAATTGTACTTTGTAATCAATGTACAGTTATTGTATTATTGTATTTATAGCAGGTGCTTTATTTATTACAAATATATAAATAATTTTTACTATAATTATACAAATTGTTTTGTTTTCCTCGTTAAATATTATTGCAGGATCATGATCATATCTTTGCATAATCTGAGATATATTTGAATTTTTATATAATATATATAACATGATTTTAAATAAAAATATTGTTTTACTCATTTGACCCTTGGATTATCGGCACCATCTAGATTATTCTTCAGAGCAATTTTACGTAAGTTAAAAAAACGATGGAAGGTACAAGTACAAGTTTTAAAAGCTTATGTATAGGATAGATTAGATGTAAAAAATAATACATTTTTAACATTATATTCAATGGTTCAATATACCTAATATCCTATTTGGACAAACCCTTTGGTGAATGCATTGCTGTAGAGCGATTGCAAAATGCTAATCCAGCAATGTTATGCATTTATTTCATCTTTAAACTATGTAATCTGGATAATTTCTATTTTTTTAATATTCCAGCATTCCATCATATGTACAGAAAATTATTAAAAGTAAAAAACTGGATTGTTAAACAATTGTTCAAAAAAATTTAAACATATGAAAATGTCAAATTTCTTCTAATCATTCAATTAAAAATCCCTACATTCATATTAAAAGCATTGGATCAAAGAGTATTACTACAAATTTTGAGCTCAATCTATCCATTGGTTGACTTGGAATCCTACAGTCAGTGAATTTTCTACTTTCCATTGTAACTAGCTATCGAAGGGGCTTATAAAAGAGCTAGACCTTTCAAATTGAAGGTAAAATTATCTTCTGTAATTAAAATAAGTGTAGATTATAATTACATTGTTACAAATATTTAAAATTTTTAATTTAGTAATTTGCATTTCAGAGGTGTTTGCCCCCTTAATGTATTGAGCCAATAAACTAAACATGTAAAATGTAGACACGAATATTCCTGATAGATAATTTTAACATGAATCCTGCATGACTTTTTACTATTTTAGAAAATTGCTTAACAGAGTGCTCCAGCATACTTCATTTGTTACAGTTATTATTTGAGTACATAGTGCAAAAAGAAAATATTATTGTTATAATAGTTCAGGAAGAACAACTTTTTTCTCGTGGCGATTTTAATGACAGATTTATGGATACACTGCTAGATAACTTTATTTCTAGCTAGAAATAGAGCTTGATTCCCAACCTCTAATGTTCTTTTTCATGTTAAAATTCATGATCGAGCCTCCTCAAAACAGAATTTCAAGACTTTGATAACTTAGGAGATCGTTATCATCTATATTTACAGGTTTGAAAGTATTTTATTTGCAAAGTTTAATTTATTTAAGAAGAAAAGTCTCTTTTGTGTTCATAGCGAGAAATACTTTCCTAAGAAGTAAGAATTTTTTTAAATCTGGCAGTAAATGCCAACTTTGGCATGCTAAAACTTAGAGAACCTTCGTGAAAAAGATCTAAAAAAATTTATGAAGAATAGTGCTAAATTTAAGTTCAGAAATATTTAAAAAAAGATGGGAAAAGATTAATTTAAAACACAATAATTAAAGGAAGTAATTAGAGGAAGGGAATATATTTTATAAATCAGTAATATTAACTAGTAAGATTTAAAAATGTGTATGCTATAGATTTGATCGAGCCAGTTTTAATTGGATTTTTAAGTTCATATAATCTAAATAAATTCGTTTTTTATTTTCAATTCTTTTTCTACGCTGTTTTATGTCGGTGTTGATAATGACGATGTTTTAAGAAAAAATGCTAAAAATTGTTTATAGAACTCCTGGTAATATTTCGGCTTGGGAAAGATGTGGCTAACGATGAGACTTGTGTAGCCCCATGGATTTTCTTATCTAAAAACGCTTCCATTAACAACATTTTCAACTTTAGTTTAGAATAAGTTATCTCTGGGATAAGAAATTCAAATCCATGATTCCCTAAGCCAAATTGCTTATGCTTTTATAATCTGACGACACATTTAGTAACTAATGGGTACTTAAAAAGTTATAAACATTTTTGTTGAGAAGAAATTTTTACTAGCGATAAAAGTCAATTACTGCTATATTTGTTTCACAGTAATTGTATTTTTTATTTCAAAAAGTATTACTAAAATTTTAATCCTCAAAGCTGTTTGCACCTATATATTTTTAGTTCAATATCGTATGAACACTTGAACAGCCATTATGTATATATACACGTATGCAGACGTTTGAATGAAGCTCAAAGTTTATAAGTTTCTCAACCGATTACGTAAAGTACTCCTCAAATAGCTTAAGGACAATTTTCTCGTATATTTTAAAAACATAAACACTTACTCTGACGCGCGCGCGCAAGTCCATATAGTTGTGGCAGACTTGTAGCACAATTTTCAACCCGTTACGGTGCTCGAACGTAGCTATTAATAGCTTTTCGTCGGACTTTATGTAAGAACTCTTGGCATAAGAAATAGCTAAAAATCGTCGGTACTGTACTGGTATCGTTCGAGTAAATAACAAAAATGATAATACTAAACTCCATATCTATATGTATTATGCCTTTGGAGAAGCACCCTCCGTGTGTGAAAATATGTGAAATTCATCTCACAGAAATGTCAGGGGGGTTCGTAGCTTATCTATTTGATTGGCGGCGAATTTTCTCCGAATCTTATATAATATTAAAATTCAAAGCCAACGTTCGCAAACGCTCAGTGCGCCGCAGAGCCGTGCGGGCGATCAAGCGCGCTCAAGAACATTGAACCCAGCCAGATTACCTTTATATATATTTATGTACGTCATAATGCGCGCTGTTTGCTATTTTATCAGCTGCGGAATCATTCAACCGCGTCGTCGATCATTTACGATGCAATGCAAACAATTGCTCTCCATAGAGGCACTACTGTTATTTTCAAATTCCAGTCTTATATATATATATATTAAATTCGAGCGATGCCTTCGTTTTACTCGGCGCGATTCGTTTAACATTAATTATATAATTCTTCCGAAGATTCTTACGCCAAAGTGTCTCTTTATTTGTCCTCGTTGCGCAGTGATCGTACCAATTTTCTGACAGAAATAAAGCAAAGTTATTCAATCGAGCTAGTCTCATGTGAAGCAGAGAGAATAAGAAAGGTAACAACATTGTCATCTCTTTGAATATACATCTGAGATAGAGCATAGAGCGGCAAGACCGATTGCCGCGTTTGCGCTGTTTAGGTAAATAAAAAAATGTAATCTACAGAGAGAGAGAGAGAGAGAGAGAGAGAGAGAGAGAGAGAGAGTAACAGGTGAGCCAGTAAAAAAGCGCAGAGCGGCAACAGCCATGTAGTCGACCTTCAGAGCATTAATACAGAGTGGCCTAGCCGAGTCGTGTGGTCGTGTCGCCTTTATATACTTACACCTCTAAGCTTAGCAATAGCGGCAGCCGCAACAGCGGAGACTGTTACAAGTTGTGTGTGCGTGTGTTTGTGCGTGTGTTTGTGCGTGTGTTTGTGCGTGAGTCGAGCGCCACCGCTTGACTATCCTACCCGCGAGCTCTTGGCGCGTTCAGCCAACTTTCACGTATCATAATACACAGTGAAAGAATGTGGTTTCCCTTTCAAATTACAAAATACTGTGAGCGCGCACCGGTCTGTACCTATAGCACACCACTGCCACTATTATACCCGCTCCACACTTCCTTTAGCATTGAGAGAATTTTTCTATCGAGCTAACTCCTGGTATATGTCAGTTTCTACCTATGCGTTGCATTAAAAGTGGGGAGCGCAGTCGTCGGCTTCGGCTCTCTCAGCTGTTGTCTGAATTACGCTTAATTCGAGAGTACGTCTATATACCTATACTCTATATGCACTCGACGATTGCGGGAGCGATCGGAGCGCGATTTTGAAGGAAAGCAAGGCTAAGTCGCGAACATGTATAATTCTGCATAGGTATAAATATCTAGAGATCGATTCCCCGTCCCTTTTCGTTTTCGAATACTCAAAGGAGTTTCGTTGCTCGTGAAAATAGGCATAAGATTCACAAGACAATTTTGAAAGTCAATAAAATGGCACTGGAGCTTAGCAAATACTTCAATATCTATGGCAAAATTATAAATACGTAATATATAGAAATTAAAATTTAGCACTAGCTATATTAGAAAATGTATAGACTTTCTTTACAAGTGGAGCTTCATGAGCCGTTACTGATTTTTTATTAAATTATATCCTTTGACAATGGATCTATAACAGCACATATTGTACTCATTAATAATGCCACTATTTTTAAGCTAATGCTACAAAATGATTCTTTCAGTTAGAAGTTTCGAAACAATGAAAATTGATTTATAGCTTTGTGGCGTCTTTCCTATGTGCGCTGGCATGTAAGTACATACAGGCAGAGGTCTGCCACCTCTGTGTTTTACGTGAAAAACTATCACGACGTTCAAGCGTAACAGCGGTCAACGTGTGTTTTTCCATATATTCAGATTTTCCAATTATACAGATCGTTCGACGAGCATTTTTCTCCATTGAAATAACGGATTGGTATTATTCCCGCGCGACGCGCATTCTGCGCATAAATATATTCCCGAGCACAATTACGTGTAAAGAATAATGATTACCTTTTTTATCATGGATACATGCATACTTTTTTAGATCGATCGTTGCTTAATAATTCCGCCCCGATTGAGTTTACGGTCTTATCTCGCGAGACGTGCATACATTATTTTTCAAATACTGTGATTTCATTTCGCCGGCTTGTTATTATTTACGAACTTTATGTGCCAGCCGTCGCAAGTAAACGAGATATACATGCGCACATGCGCCTATATAGGCGCGCTTTTAAATTTCCCTCTCTGGAAGTAAACGAGCTTTGAAAAAGAATCGAGCACTCTAATCTTGATGCAAGTGGCCGTACTCGTATTCTAATTCTTGTTCTCAAAACTGTCTCGCATTCGGTCAGTCCGTATGTAGCTAAGTATCGTGCTTCGAGGAGATCCTTGATTTTCGATCGCTTTGAATTCAAAAAAATTGATCAAATCGAAGGCATCTCTTGAGCGAAGGAGGTCAAGGACGGTTGTTAGTGCAGTACTCCGACAATCCTGAACAAGCGCCCATTTAAAACACCGAATTGAGAAGCGAGCTCGAAAGAAAGCCCAGGAAGTACATAAACGTGGGAAATAAGAAAATGTATCGTTGCGACTCGATAAAGTGAAATCACTGGCAATTTGTTGTTTGCCGAGCGCACTAGCTGCTTGGGTCGTCGAGTATTTTTGCGCTAGAGCGAGAAATGTATTATATTACGCGAGCACGGCTAGTTTTATTACTGCTCACGTGTATCTGCCTCCGCAATAGCTTGCAGTCTTCATTAAACGAATTCTTTATTAGTTTGCAAAGCGTGAGAATTGATTTTTTAACGCCCGTTCTTATATTTTACATCGATAAGAATTTTCACGAAATTCACTTCTACTTATACGTAGATCTGCTATATATATATCATATATCATGTATATAACCAAGGCTAGTACGCGTTTCGCTTTACAATCGATGAATATGTAAGCATTATCATGCTTACATACGCGTTATTGCGATGGTTGGCAGCGAGAGAGATTGCAAGAGTTTGCGTGTCTTCCTTCTTCTGGGATAATTAATTATACGTAACATATATAAATGTATAGTTAAGGCATTGAGTTGTATATAATATGTCCGTCAATTGAATGGTAATGCGAGCGTTAATAGAATTAATTCTTAGAAAACTCTTAGAAGCGTATTAGAAATTTTCGAAAGAGTTCGCGTAATGCAGATGTAAAAATATGCAAGCGAGATTTTTCTTTATTTTTCAAGTCGAATTAAACACACTTACTTTCGAATCAAATATTTCATAAAGTACAGATAATAAATCAAGGCGCATACAAAAAGACATTGAGCTAATTAATGTGCTTCGATATAAAATCATGCGTTATATAATGATGTTGTTAACGATGTATTGATGTATAAGAAAACGAGGACATAGTAAGTTTAGGAGAACATTATAAATTATCAACGATTACAGTGTATAGGAAAATTAAGCAGCCATACGGAGAGATTCTCGATATAATCCAAATAATTGCGTAGAACTCGTTTAGCAGTCGACCACTGGTAAATTAATGATTCTTAAAGCTATTTTATATGCGTTCGCTAGAAAAGAGACTTGGTGCGCTTTTCAAATCGCTGCAAATGGCACGCGTGCCCTTAGAGCAGGTATATTATACTTGTGAATAATCTGCAGACTAAAGACCAGATAAAATTGTCATTAGCGCGACCGGTTTCGGTGCTCACGTGACGCGAAAGTGTTTTCGCGCGCAGCTTTGAAGAGAAAAAAGAATGAAACTCTTGCAGCAAACCGCCTTATTTTAATATTTTACGTTAATTATAATGCTTTACCGCTGATCTGCAGGCGCGTATACACAGGTGTGCAGGTGTGCAGGTGTGCACTTGTGCAGCGTAATTGATGTGCAGGGCTTCAGTATTCCAATGTATTTTTGACAGCTTCGAAACAACGCCACTTATTGGGTAGATAAAAGACTTCGTGTATGTGCGGAAACGGCGTGTCCCAACCGGTTACGCGCCCGATCGGAGCTTCCAGACTCAAAAAGCACTCTTCCTAAAATCGAAAGCAAGAAAAGAGTCATCAATCTGTATCGAGCGATACTTTGCAATAACTCCGTTTATAGGAATCGATATTTAACGGTGCATAAATATCGAATTCAATTAAAAGTACGTTTTATACTGCAGAAAAAGCAATAGCATTGTAAATAACGCTATAGGTAATCCTTCTCTTGCACAAACCTGAATCGTTGCCGTAATCTCGCTTCCGAATCCTTGGGTCAGCGGTGCCTCGTGCGAGACGATGCAGCGACCGGTTTTTTTCACGGACTGTAAAAAAGAAAAAAAGCAGATGGAATATGGATATTAATTACTAGTAGTTTAGATTCCTCTACACTTATAGGTATACAGCATCATTCGGCGAAAAAAGAATGAAAAATTCACCTTGCAAATAGTCTCAACGTCCCATGGGAGTATCGAGCAAAGGTCTACAACCTCGCAAGACGCGCCGAGCTCATTTGCTACGAGATCGGCAACTTCTAATAATACGTGTATTTGAGTTCCCCAACCGATCAAGGTAATTGCATCGCCTGCATCGAAAGAGAACACTTTGAAACTAGCTTGGATTACGTAATAAATCTAATATATAGCTAGTGTAATCGTATTATATATATAATACGATTATATATAGACAGAGAGAGAGAGAGAGAGAGAGAGAGAGAGAGCGACTTCCCGAGAACCAACCTTGTCGAACAACGTCTGCTTTACCAAGCGGTAATTTATAGTGATCCATGGAAACATCCTCTATGGCTGTGCGATACAAGATCTTAGGCTCGAGAAATACGCAAGGATCCGGTTCGTCTATGCAGCTCAACAAAAGTCCTTTGGCTTGAACTGGTCCCCGAGGAACGACCACCTTTCGGATTCGAAGATCTTGTATTGAGACAATATGAAAGGAAATGGCGCCAACATAATATAATACGATCGTGTTCAATCGAGCTTTTAATTACGAATTCATCCAATTCGTTTCTCAAACAAAGTATTGGAAGCTCGGATTGCGCATCGTTAATTAACAGCTTGGTGTACGTATACTATATTGTTCGCGTCCCCGGGTGACATGCTCGCGAGAATATTAATAGAAAGTTTGGCCTCATTTATCGGGCCATTTAACTGACCCTGAGTCCAGGCGTGTGTGCGAAGTAAGCTTCTGGACTTTGCGAATGGTAAAGAGCACCGTGTCCCACTGCGCCGCAAGGAGATCGCACCGTCAGTTTGCCGCAGTCGAATTGTCCGCCGCTTCGGTATCGGCACTTGGCTGCTTCGTTTATCAGCTGTTGATTCGACAGGAAAGAACGAGATATCAAATTCTTTTCACATACAATATAATCGCTTATTTAGAAACTGTACACATAGAAGGGACTTACCTGATCGAAAGCTGGAAATATGTAGTCGGCAAATTGAATTTCTGCAATCGCTGTGATGCCGACGTTCGCTAGGCCAATACCAAAGCCAACGATTCCCTGTTCGCATAGCGGTGTATTGAATACCCGTTTTTGGCCGAAACGTTCTTTCAGACCCATTGAGCACCGGAACACCCCTCCGAACTCCACGTCTTCGCCGAAAACAACTGGAATGTAAACGTAAGTTTTTGCATTTCGATTCTCTTGTTTCGGACACGTTTCTTCGAAAGTTCCAGATTATCGTAGAATTACGCGAGATGTTGTAATGAATGACGCAATACTATGGTATCGGCAGAGTTTAGAATCTAATAGTTTTGTAAATAGCAGTCTTGTAGTATTAAGATACAAGCTTGCTTTCGATGATTAAGCATGCGTATTATTTTTAACGTGACATGTAACGGTGATGTAACGAAAATGCTATACTTACCCGAGTTGTCGTCTTTTTCCAAAGCTAAGTGCATCGCATCGTTTACGGCTTGGTACATGTTCATTTGTTTAGTTTCGCCTGCGAAATAGGCGAATGATTCAAATAGATACAACTGTTTAACGTAACTTTTTATGATAGTAGTTATGATCAGAGAAAATATTGATAATTATCACCTGTTCTTTCGGTAACGGTATCAGGGTAGAAGGCGAAATGGGCATTTCTACAGTTTTGCCAATGATCTTTGTGCAGAAATAGCCTGAGAAATTTATTGGCGCGCTGTAAACCAGTAGCCGACTTACTGAGAATCATGATCGGTTGTCACTGTCCGTAAACGAGTGACGATAAGAAGCTCGCGCATTATCATGAGAAAGCTATTGACACGAGAGTTACATAGACCCGCCGTACGTAGGGAACCCCTCCTCGACCTCTCGAGTGATTTCCGTAATCAGATTCAGCGCATACAACTGTTTGTTCTCTCGCAGCACTTATTTCGGAATAACACAGGCTATTTTTTTCTCTTGACTCTTTAAAATAAATTGTAAAAGTGTTAAATATTTATAACGATATATAGTTATAATTCACAATTATTCGAATTTCCCTATAACTCGAAAGGTCTAAATCTTCTACAAGTCCCTTTGATAGCTAGTTATAATAGGGAACAGAAAGTTCACTTACCGTACGATTCAAAGGATTGCCTAGCCGATGGGTGGATTGAGCCCATAATCGGCAGTTCTTGTAAGATGAATGCAAGAAATTCTTATTGCAACTAACAATAACAAACAGTACTCGAACACTCGAATCATATCAGAAACGCTCATTCGAATAATGTACATTGTTATATTAGAGGTTTACGAGGAGTCATATTGATAAATATTTATCAATAATAGTAATACGCGAACTAATTAGTGACATGATTATCACAAATACATGAAGGCATATTTTATATGTCTATAAGCTATCGACGTAAGTTTTCTACTAAATCTTGTGATCATCTCATAATATCAGAAGTCACTAAACCCATTATTATCTCCACTAAATATACAAATTTATCATGTATTATCTTTATTTTCTTAATACATGTAACTTTACTTTGTAAACTCTTATATACCAATGTACCGAGATGAGCATTTTAGATATGATCTGAGTATGCAAGTACTATATTTCGGCTTTGTAATAATTACTGTAATAATAATAACTATTTGATTTAATTAATTACTGCATTGAATTTAAAAGAAATACAATGCCTATGAATTTGTTCATGCACATAATCTGTTTCTAGCTCTCATTTTTGACAATTTTGAGATTTAACTTGACAACCAAGTTTTGAAAGCACATAAACAGGTCTTTCAAAGTATTTTTCTTTAAAAAATAGAGAGGATTCTATTCAAGAAAGTATGCTTGTGTTATTGATAAAAAATTCTTTCCTGGGAAGCTTCAAATTAATTAAAAGAGGCTTAAAAATTTGCTCAATAGCTCATTTTTTATTTCTTGTATAATTTCGCAATGAATCGATCTAGCGCAGTAAGCCTAGCGGGATCTTGTAGTATGAGACATTTCCTATAAAAATAGGCGATACAAACAAATTCAGCTTTTTGTTGTTTAAAGGTGTCTTGTCACCTCAATGAGCTAAGTTTCAATACTATTTTAATACATTCATTTTTTAGAATCAAAAAACATAAATGTAAGAACTATGATAAATATAGAATTAATGATTCGTTGGCACACTCATGTTAATGGTTTTCACTTCTAAAAATTCATCGAGCGAATCAATTCCTCTGTAACAAACAATTCATGTGCTGTGAGTGTTAAAAATGTATTACTTAATCAGCGGTAATTTATGTATATTTCATTTATATCTTACAATTCTCGTCCTAATCCGGAAGTCTTGTAGCCGCCGAAAGGAGTTTGTGGATGAATAGCACCCCACTGGTTAACCCTGTGAAGAATAATTAAGCGAAAGATTGTCTTAGCTGGTTTTAATTATTATAATTAAGGTCTTGTGCGCTTACCAAACAGTACCAGCTTGTACAGCCTTTGAAAATTCTAAAGCAATATTTAGATTTTCAGTAAAAACACCGGCTGATAAGCCATACGATGTATTATTAGCCCGCCTTATTACCTCATCTAATGTCTCGAATTTGAATATGCTTTGGACTGGCCCAAATATCTATTCAGAACATTCAACGCTTTATCAACTAGATTCGACATTAAGCTTTGTATAAAATGTACACGGTTTGTTTAAGAACAACTTACCTCTTCTTTTGCAATGGTCATATCGTCGGAAACATCGATGAATACAGTGGGTTCTACAAAAAAGCCGACGTTTCCATAACGCTTTCCACCAATTTCACATTTAGCTCCCTCTTTTTTGCCAATTTCGATCAATGAGAGAACTTTATTAAAACTTTTCGCGTCGATCTGTAAATATGTTTTCTCATTAGTTTACGATGTTGCGTAAATTTTGCCAGTTAAAATCGAACAAAATTGAAATCTCACCTGTGGACCTTGAAAAACATCGGGTTCGAATGCATCTCCAACATTAACCTTGGATGCAATTTCAACGAACCTTTTGGTAAATTTATCGTATACACCAGACTGAACGAATACTCTAGTTGGTGCTATACAGGTCTGGCCCGCGTTTACGAAAATCGCGTCAGAAGCGTACTTAAGTGCCAATTCCACTACATAATAAATTGACACATTCAGTTGGTTTAAGATGCGCAATGAAAATTATAGATAAAAGGGTAGAGATGGGTACGTACGATTGGCGTCATCGAATACAACTAATGGACTTTTTCCTCCCAGTTCTAAACTGACTTTTTTTAAATTCGACTTCGCAGAGGCTTCCAATATAGTTTTTCCTACCTTCAAAGCAAATGCACAAGGTCAATGAGCTTGAACGGATAAAATGTTACTTTTCGTACGTTTAGTCGTTGAACTGTTAGCTTACCACGGAAGAGCCAGTAAAGCTAATTTTGTCAACGTCTGGGTGCGAGGAAAGCGCTGCGCCTGCAGTAGGGCCGTACCCAGGAAGTACATTTACAACTCCTGGAGGAAATCCGGCTTCTTTTACTAAATATGCTACGTAGAGCGCGGATAGCGGTGTTTGTTCCGCTGGTTTCAAAACTATCGTGCATCCAGTTGCCAATGCCATTCCAAGTTTAAAGCTCAAAAGGAGTACTGGATAGTTCCATGGAATTATAGCAGCGACTACACCGACGGGTTCTTTCCGGGTTAAAACGAATTCTTTTCCCTCTAATTGGTAGTGTTAAATGAAGATGATAATTATTTAGACATAATATGCATACGTTAGAAAGACTTGCACAATTGGCAAATTTATCATGTATTAGCTTACATATAACTCACCAGAGGGAATAGTTTGGCCGTGTATTTTGTCCGCAGCACCAGCAAAGTAACGAATGAAGCTAGCTGACCCCAATGTCTGAGAGTAAGAGTTGCCGAAAGGCTTGCCATTGTCCAAAGACTCCAGACTTGCGATTTCATTAACGTGCTCTTCAATGAGTTCAGCCAACTAATGAAAAATATTGTTAGACTGCGTATATGCCCAGTTGCACCGAATAATCATTCTTTTTTAATAATCAGTCATTACTTTGTACATGAGTCTTCCTCGAGCGGAGGATTGCAAATTGCGCCAAGTCGACCCCCTTTCAAAAGCTGTTCTGGCCACTTTTACTGCTTTATCTACATCGGCCTTTAGGAATCACGACGGTGACAGCATTAAGAATGTTATCTTTTCATAGATAGATAAAGAAAACGCAACGAAACATCTTTACCTGCTCAGCTTCGGATATTTTAGCGATTATTTTTTCGTTTGATGGGTTAACAGTGAGAAATTGTTTTCCACTCACGGAATCAACCCATTCATTGTTAATGAACAACTGCAATATAATATATCAATTGGAATGTCAATTAGATTCTATTCTAAATATTGTTTTTCTATTTGTATGTACATTGTTTATTATCTTGATAAAGTACATCGATGCCTTGCTGCAATAACCAGCTGGCTCAAACAATTAAATGTGTATAAATTTATAGTCGCACACTATCGTGCGAACGTAATAATGTTTATATGAAGTGCGCAATGCCAATATTGGGTAGCTTTCATTTTTTTCATTTTTTTGGCTGGTCATTGAAGCTTGTTTTTTAATTGGCCAGTTTTTCCTAAAGGCACCGACGTATATTCATCATTTTTATGTCGTAGTTAAACCATTCGGATTAATTCATACATGATATATCGTATTATTATAGGTAATATTTTACTTCACCTACCTTTGTATATTTAATTTCTGGATTTATTATTGGCTTTGGTTGGGGCGCCATTTTCAATTTTATGACACTCGAAAAAGCTAACTACTCAAGTCGTATCGCGTTGAATGGGACACAGAAGCGACTGAGTTGCCAAGAGAGTCTTTATATTGGACATATATACCGGTTTCCCCACTACCTTGTCAATGTGACCCTAACCTTTTTGACTATTATGTACACACGACATTCTGTTCTCGAAAATCCTGAATAAATATGGCATAATTTGTACTTTACTAATCAACATAACTGTTCTGCATTGGGTATTAAATTTTTAACCATTTTTAACTTCCTGTTATTTGTTTGCCTTAGATTCGGAAAAATTGAAACCTGAACTTCAACCTTTGACGTTGAAACCTATTAGAATTTTCAAAATAACTTCGACAAATCATACGATATGTTATTAAAATAACTGTAAGCAAACATTGCGCAACATAGTAAAGTCCACACACTGCGTTTTATGGCTATATACTTGGATATTATACTAATTTACATATTCTTTATTTTAATTGTTCACGCGGACATTTGTTCTTAGTAATAGAATATTTATAGAAAAGTTTTGAAGCTATTTTTTATTAATCAAGATTAAAAAAGTATCTTTGAAGGATGAATTTCATTTTTTACGTTGCATGATTTTGCACCAACATACTTAGTATATGTAATTACGGGAGGAGTGACGTGTGATTTGAAAATTTGAATACTAAATGACGAAATCTCAACTGTCACACGTACCAAGATTTGATAGCTCGATTTTCTAGTGTTTCTCTAGTGCGTAATTAAAAAACTTTTTTACACTTATCGACGTACCAGCTTACGATAATCGGTAAAAATGAGTTTGCTAAATTGAGACAAGGTTTATCGACTGATTAACAGGAGTGACATTATCGATGCAGCTTTTCTCTTTCAATATATATATATATATATATATATATAAGATGCCTACATATATGTCATATATATATATATATAGGCATCAGTCGCATAGTCAATTTTATTACAGCTTTGCGTGACTCAGATAATTGTGTATAATATGGCAGAGAACTTGTACGGCATACCGACCGAGAACCGGAATACTTCAGAACAAAGTTCGCAACTCGCTACTGTAGTTGTACGAGAGAACGCTTTGAAAAATCGTAGCCAATATTGAAGAAACATCAGACATGGATACTGCTAAACCGGTCATCAAATATACTAAGGTCAGACTAAGAAAATTTCTTTTCATTTTAATTCTATGATATACCCAATGTATTATAACCGTGTAATATTCCAACGCTTGAATTGGATATTCCAATTTTTTGTACAATGGCAGCCTTTATCGTCGAGCATTCAGAAAAATCTACAGGTTCTTAGAAATGTTAATTTCGTTTGCGAAAATAATTGGGTATACGCACATTGTTGCTATGATGGTGTCGACTATATAATGTATACGTTTATATTATTATATTAGTCACTTGAACTGAAAGTTGAGTTGAACGTATGATGCTGTAATAGATGTCTGTCCTGGTTACAAGGATAACATTAAGATGGCATGCGAATTCTTTCTAACTAAGAAACTACTTAATGTCGAGAATTCTTATACTAAGAAATGTACGGTATGCTGTACTTTTAGCTTTTCATAAACAACGAATTCGTGGATGCTACGAATGGCAAAACATTTGCGACGATCAATCCGTCGACTGGAGCAGTTATCACCCAAGTATCCGAGGGAAATAAGGTATGAATCAAAACAAGCAGCTTTATCAGCTATCTTTGCTTAAGTTACTATCTACTAAGAGATACGCGAGATTGCGAGTTCATTCGTGAAATCGCAATCTCGCTTTTTAACAGGGACAAGCTTTATTTTAAAAATATTTATCCAAGTGGAATATTTACGTTTCTCATTCTGCAAAATGCGATTTTTTGCGACTGTCATCTTAACAGGCAGACGTTGACAAAGCCGTCGCGGCTGCAAAAAAAGCTTTTGCCCGTAATTCGCCATGGCGAACAATGGATGCGTCTGCCAGAGCAAAGCTTATTCACAAAGTAAGTCTTGGAAGGAAAGTAACGATGACATCCGATTCTCGTAGTTACACTTAATTTTGATCTGTTAATCGTTTAGCTGGCCGATTTGATGGAACGCGATATCGATTATTTGGCGAGCGTAGAGTCACTTGATAACGGTAAAACTGTAGCTGACTCGAAAGGAGATATTATCGCGAGTATCGAATGCTTGCACTACTATGCTGGCTGGTGCGATAAAATTCATGGTCAAACTATTCCGGCTGGTAAGTATTCAAGTGAACGGCTTTACCGATAAGGACTAAATTCAATACAATATCGAGCAATCGATGTATTCTTGCAGATGGTGGATTCTTTTCGCTGACCCGCAAGGAACCTGTCGGTGTAGTCGGTCAAATCATTCCTTGGAACTACCCAATTATGATGATCGCTTGGAAATGGGGCCCAGCGTTGGCTGCTGGTTGCACTATTATTTTGAAACCCGCCGAACAAACTCCATTGAGCGCACTTTGCCTCGCTGCTCTCGTTAAGGAAGCTGGCTTTCCCGCTGGTGTCATCAATGTCATTAACGGATACGGACCAACTGCTGGTGCAGCTATTACCGAGCACTTTGACATTTCCAAGGTTGCATTTACTGGCTCCACTGAGGTGATTTCATGAGTTTTAATTGTACGTCGTTTATTACCGATATCGCATAGTATAAGATCAATTTTTTTGATTTTTTCATAGATTGGACGCGTAATCATGCAAGCAGCTGGAAGGACCAATCTGAAGCGAGTGAGCCTTGAGCTGGGTGGCAAAAGTCCTATAATTGTCTGCGAGGATGCTGATAGTAAGTAGTTTGTCTTTGATGCATCTCTAAATATAGAATGTAGCTAAACGATGCGCGTTTAACGTGATAAAAATAACTTAACAGTTAAGGAAGCAGCCGATATAGCTCATCACGCGCTTTTCGACAATCATGGACAAAGTTGCTGCGCTGGCTCGCGCACTTTCGTACACGCGAAGGTGTATGAGAATTTCGTTGTAGAGGCCAAGGAATTGGCTGCTAAAAGAAAGGTCGGCGACCCTTTCAATGCCGACGTTGACCAGGGGCCACAAATCGATCAGGACATGTACGACAAGGTCATGGGACTGATCGAATCCGGAAAGAAAGACGGAGCCACTTTGGTTACAGGAGGAAATCGCGTTGGTAACGCTGGATATTTCATCCAAGTAAATTGCAGCTTTTTCATAGAAGCTTTTTTTTGCGCACCTTCTATACGAATTAACTTGTGAAAATGTTACTTTAGCCGACGGTCTTCAGCGATGTCACAGACAATATGAGAATAGCCAAGGAAGAAATTTTTGGACCTGTTCAGTCAATCTTTAAGTTTAATGATATCGAAGAAGCTATCGAAAGAGCAAACAAAACATCTTATGGTCTTGCAGCTGGTATCATTACTAAAGATATTGATAAAGCTTTGACCTTTGCTAAAGCTGTGGAAGCTGGAAGCGTCTGGTTAATTTTTCTATAAATGTTCAACAAGTCACAAATTCTCTTACCTGTTATAATGCCAAAATAAATATTTTTGCAGGATCAATGGTTACGATATGATTACTGCCCACACACCATTCGGAGGATTCAAAATGTCTGGAATTGGACGAGAATTGTAAGTTATTGTTTGTCACAAAATATATATTAAACTACAACTAATGCTTTAATCAACTCTTATTTGAATTCTACAATAAGGGGTGAAGAAGGATTGCAAGAGTACCTTGAAGTCAAGACCATAACTATCCGTACGAGTGCTTAAACATTCTCTATTGATATATATATATATATATATCAATTTAATATTCAAAAGAGCTAATTTTACACTACTTATTAAAATATTCAATATTTTCCGTATTAATAAAGTAAGCAACATCAAATACACTTAATTTATCTTTATTAACTAAAAACGTTTATTCAGCCCTTCTGTAACAAGATCGTTCTTTTTTTCATAACTTTACAGAATTAAATTAACCACAGTATATGACTTGTAATATTTCAATCTGCAACAAATTAAAAAAGATTGGTGCAAGTTAAATAATAGATTACATTTCACTTTAAATACTATACAATTGTTCAATTCACCTACACATGAGTGACTTCTTATAAAACATCGGAAGGAATTCCAAGTTCTTCATCAGTGAATTGTTTTCGTGGATCGGGCAAAAATTCACCATCATACAAACCCTACAAGAAATAATTAATGCAATGTATCGTTGTAAAAAGTCAATTAAAATCAAATTTTCTCAACCCAAGATTTTCTCTTTGAAATTTATTGTATTCAAAACTTCATTAATGAAAGGGTATCACAAGGTCACAAGTATCTCTGAAAAAATAATGTTAATCCGCTGCACACAACTCTCAGTAGTTTTCAAGAAACATAGACTTTGATTTTGATACACAGTGCAAATTAGAAAAAACTATTTTGAAAAAAAATACGTACAATTATATGAGGCCATCCGTGGAACAGATTCCAATAAATCCACCACCAGCAAAATGCTGCACATAGTGTTCCTCCTCGTTGGGACCATTTTGGTGCAGGTTTGATAGAACGGTAACACCAGCTAAGATTGTTAAATAAATTTTAGCTAAATCGGTAAAGTTTAAAGAAAGTTCATCTAAATATAACCTACAAATTGGATATTTGAAATTACATAATGAATAGCCGTATACTTACTCGTCACTACTGTATCGAATTTGTTGACGCAAAACTGTCAAAGCTTTTCTGTTGGCCGGACTCGCCGAGATGGTCTTCAAAAGACCAACAGCTCTCGAGCCGATCATTTTCGGTCCTAATGAGATTTCAAATACAATGTATTACAATACAATCTTTCACGTAGTGAAAAGCTAATTTTTTCTCGGACTCGGATTCGGCAGTCAGTACCGAGTACCGACACGACCGACAGTACCGCTATCGAGCTACCGAGGAAAACCTACGAACTCGTGTACACAGCTGATGATGTCGACTGCAGCGCTGTTTGCTCCGGAACGTCAGAATTGAAAAGTTTACTGGTTTATCTCGAGGCTCCAGGAATTCGATCGGATGGTAACGAAGATCGCTGTTGGTCAAATTCATTTATTTCTTTTTTACTCTTAAGTAATAAAGATGTATATCGCACATTTCGTTACAAACGCGACATAAATTCGTGTATCCATTATAACAAAGTAAATAGATTTACATTCAGAGTGTGGTGAATTTTTTATAATTCAAACAACGCAATACCTATGTATTCTACATATACCTATATAGAATATATAGGTATACATATATAGAATATAATGAAGATTATAATAAGATTTAATATTAGCATGTTATTTTATCATGGTTTACATTTATTCTCTCCCTGAAATTCGAACTTCTGTAACAAATAATGTGATGCTATGCCAAAGCTAAACTTTTGTTTCGTAAAAGTATGTTTATTAAAAAAATTCAATTTAATAAGACCTATTATCGGATGTTGATATTATTACCTTGTGCTAATATCAAAGATATGATTTGCTTTTATTTTGGCTTTGGCGTAGACTGGAACTTGAGCAGTTTGATAGATTTCGATTCGATAGCCCATCAGGATGATAATATCATCTTCAGATGGTAGGTCTTATTAAATTTTGTTTTTTAATAGACTTTTAAGAAACAAATGGAAGAAAAAAAGTTTTACTTTTTACAATAATATATTATTAATACAGTTTTCCTTAAAGAGATTCAAAGTTCAGCGAGAGAGTACGCGCAAACTTTTCTGTAATATAACGTCACTGTTTTCAAAAATATTTAATGCGTCAAGAATTGACGTTAATTTTTAAAGAGTAATTATATTGACATATCGTGTGACATTTCACGACATATGAGTATTACATGCGTAAATACAGTCTCCAACGATCATGATATTCGAATAGTCGCGATGAGATATTTTTCATCAAAATTAATGAAATTGCTGGATATTCTTTACACATTTGTTATTATTATGTTCGTGCTCGTTTAGGTGGAGGAAAGTTTGTAAAACACTATTAGAAAATATTTTTTATGCTTTTTAATGGTTCTTATACATTTAAGATTAAATTCATTCATGTTTATAATTACATTGGTACTCCAATCAAAGCGAGGAAGAAGTAAACAAAGCGGAGAAGCTCATTGGACTTTTTAGCCTTGAGTCTTTCTCTACTCTATTGGTAAAATTATCGAGCTATACAGTACTATAGCAGTACTTGCTTAAAATAATTTATTATTCACAACGAAATTATAAATAATTTGATCGCGAATAGTCCTAAAACTCTTGAACATTGTATGTATACAGAAATCATTGGTAAATCGGAAATACATTCTATCGTGTTTTTATTGAGAAAATAAATTTGAATTTTTTAACAATTAATTTTAATTATAACCGAGATACAAGAGTTATAGGCTAAGCAAATGTTTTAAGAAGTATATTCATACTTTCGACTGACCGTATAAATGAATATTGTGATATAAAATTAAATAAAGTATTATTGATATTTGAGTACTTACTTAGTACTTAAATTGGAAAAGTATCCGTATTCTACTAGGGTAGCTCTGTATGTAACATAAATGATGAACCGTGGATCGTGCAGAATAATCATTTAATCATATTTTTATCAAACAAGTTCTCTCTTTCTTTCGAACAAATATAACATTTGAAAAGAGAAAAAAGACTTTGATCGACAATTGTAAAACGGTTAACGATCTAAAAGAAAAAATAATTTTTAAAAAATTTTAAATTCCGCATCGTGATACTTAATGGGTCAGAGAAATGGACAAAAGTCTTGAAAAACTAATTTCGGCTGTAAAAAATGAGCATATACTCAGCATCGCTTCTTTGAAGAGGAAAAGTTTTCCGCTCGTTCTCAATCCCGTACAAATGTTTATAAAAAGCATGAAACCCGAGTATATAAGAGTCTGAACTGCACATTCGAGAAATTGCTTTCCTCGTCTCGCGTCTCGATAGCCTCCATCTGCAAAAGCGGAAAAATAATTGAAGTAAGAGTAGAGAGCTGTAGACGCCGGCGGCAGTCGCCGGCAGTAGTCGCCGGCGGTATTCGCCATTACTCTCGCGACTCTGCGTATATATATATGTATATGTATAAAGTCTCGCGAAAGAGATAGAAAGCGAAAGAAGTCGGCTTCGCGTATAAAAGTTGGCTGAGCGATAAAATTTCGAGTCGAAGCTTCTGTTGAATCCCCCATTGGTCCGTAACGTCGTTCGAAAAGCGCGACAACCGTCAGCGCAGCCCCCGTCGATCGCTAGATTGGCCAAGAAGCCGTAATCTCGTCCCGCCTTTACAGCCTTAACCCCTCCGAGTCTTTTTATATACGTTACCGAGGGGTTGCTCTCTTTCTCTCTGGCTCTCAGCCCGAGGAGTTATATGGCCGCTCCGTATAAAGTCGCGAAAAAAGCCGTTCTTGGAAAAAGGTCGCGTCTGAGGACAGGCGTTCTCTTGCCCTGCGTATAAGTCCCCTTTTATAGGCCTGAGCTGCCTTTTTACGGCGTTAGGATCTGGCACTCTCTCGCTATCAGAAAGAGAGAGAGAGAGAGAGAGAGAGAGAGAGAGAGAGAGAGAAAAGCGAGCATCAGCAGCCCTTCCATTAAAAATCCAAGACTCCTCTCGTTTCCGTGGCATCTGCGGAGGAAGATTCTATTGTTTGGGCGCATGTTTGCTCCGGCAACGAGCTTTTCTCATCCTGCCGCTATTTACAACTCATTCAGCGGCGCGCACATTGCTCTTGGTTTATTGCATACGGTAGGTGCCGTGGTAGCCAGGGTCGTCGAGGTCGCCGGATCGAGTTTACCTACATTCTGGACGTATTTTTCGTCTATGGGAAGCGGCCGATTTTTCTCCGACTATGGAGTCGGATTTTTTATTGCACCGCCCGCGCGCGCGCGCGCGCATGGCAATATTCTCTTTACGCTCCTTCGCATAAGCTCGGCGTGACAGCGATGCTTGGCGCGATGCTTGACGCGATGCTTGGCGCGATGCTTGGCGCGCCGCTGCAACGCGTGCTCCACGTTCCTTTTTCTTTTACTTCGCCTCTTTATAATGGGTATACGGTATAGGCGAGAGGCCGCTAGAGCAATAATATACCTAGGGATTCGTCATCTCTTTCGTGTACGAGAGCGAGAAAGTGTATATGCGCACTTGGTCTTTTATCCTTGAGTCGGAAGGCTGACGTTATGCCCGTTGCGCGTGCTACTGTGTAAGCTCTGCGGAATCGAGTCTTATCTCAAAGTTACTTGCCGTCGCCACGTTCGATTTACACCGAGAATAGCTTTTGCCGCTTAGAGCACAACTTGAATTGGCTATAAAGAATTAACGAGCAGAGTATGTAATCTTGTTATATTTTATTTTTTTACTTTTATTTATTATTAAAACTAAGTTTTTTTTCCTCCTATGCGTTTCACTTGTAGAATTAGTTAACCGAATGATTTAGTATAATGTCCATATAGATACGCAAGATACGATCGGTGCAACACGCTATATCGTTTCACATCGATTTATCACATCGGTAAATCACATCGGTAAATCACATCGGTATATCATATTTCTAATTAATTAGCAATCTCTTTGTGATCTGCTGATCGTTACTCGCAATATCACTCAGACATTGTTTTAGTATTCGGAAAATCTTAGAATTTTCTCAATTTCAAACATCTTCAACGAAGCGCATATATTGCCATTGCACGAATTAAGTAGCTTCGTTATGCGGATACAAGTGAATGACTGTTATAAAGTCGGATTGGTTTTTCATTAAACTCGAGATGAGCGTGATTTCAAATTGTTTTTTAACATAAGTTTGTTTCCAACTTTCTGGATAATGGTTTGGCGAAGCGGTTCTACAAGCGCCTCTTATGCTTATTGTTTAGTGCCTGCAATATTTTAGACAACACTGTGTTTAAATATATTTATATTGCTGCATTACAATATGACGTATACATAATAATTATTTTAGACTAAGCAATGTTCCATTATATTTGACTTATATCTATAAAGTAGTGGTGTTTTGTTTTCCCTCAATGGCCGCATTTATATAACTTTTCGAGAAGAAACAAAAATAAAATAATAGCAGCTCTTTGAATAGTCATTTATGTTTCGAGAAAGATGCATAGTAATTTGAAATTGCAACATTGACGTATCAATATTTATAATTACTATAAATATTGATTCGCAACTGTATACTGAATAAACTAGAAGTCGAAGCATTTTTGGAAAAGCAGAAAGTAATACGAATTGGAATGAGTTTTATAACATATTGAGATTTTATACTAAGTGAAATTTAGAAAGCTTATCAATCGTTTGTCAATCAAAAATATCAATAATTTTAATGTCTGTAAATCAAGTAAGGTACATACGAGCGTTAATTGTCCGAGCGAAAATTTAACGATGCTCGCCTTATCACTATCGGTAAATTATATTCCTTGCCTACATTAGAGTCCGAGGATGGACAAATCGTAAGTCTTTTGGCGATTAGCGTTTATTCAGTTAATGACATAAACGCATTTAAACAAGGAAATCTCAAAGGTGAATGAAAATCGTTCTTCGCTTTTCTTGACTTAATCATTCTTTATTACATTTGTAGACTGCATCTGTATATAACGTTAAACAGTTAGAAGCTGTAAAAGGTGGTAATATCGTTAGGATACATTATTTCAAAGATAAAGGTTCTCAGAGTTATATATCAGCCAACTTAGCTGATATGCAACAATATTTTAAAGGACAATATTGAATTGATTCGTATCACATATAAGCAGCATGTGATATCATGGTTCAAATAATATCAAAATTTTCTACGTGCAAAGAAACATTTCTACATCTATAAGATATCCCGATACAAGAGTAGATACATTACTACAAATGTATACATTTTTATAAATCGATTTAAAAAACTTATACTGTCATCGAGGTCACTCCCCATTGCACAAATTATTCAACCTTAAATGTGACTATGCTTAAAAAAAGGTTTTTCAATGGTTTATTTGTTTTGTTTGACAATAAAATAAGTGCATTTTAATATTAGAATAATCAAGCTAAGTTATTGAACAATTGCACTAGTAATCTATTTGTTAAGACAATTTTTTAAGTAATAATAAATAAACCAATGCTATACCTATTGTTAGCGATAATATCGTTACTATAAATGATACGGGAATGTATAAATTGCTCAATTTCATTGTTAAATACTGAACGACTATGTAATTGACTCTCATAGATTTTTTCGTTCCCATTCCATTTAACTCTAAAAGAATGTCTTACTTAATACTATTTAAACGATTTCGGCTAATACATATAGACCTATATTTTTATGAATAACTCGACACGCCATTCTCAGTGACGTACATTAATTTTTCAAAAAAGTAAATATATTTCGATATTTATGATTTAAAAATAAATTGTTCTTAGAATTAGTAAAGGAATTATGTAAAATCGAAATAATTGCTCCGATCGTTCTGAACTAACCGCGGTCAAAATCAATCCTTCAAGATTAGACATTTATTTCACTAGTTAATAGAGAGATTTTAGATACATATAGATTGTAAACGAAAAAAATTTGAAAAAAAATCGTTTTTTTTAAATGTTTTTTTTTAAATAATCGATTGCTTTTTTGCAACATTAATTTATACAATCCAAATGGGCCTATACGAATGATGTGCAGAAAATGGCGTTTTTGTCCGAAACGGATAAATGTCATAGCGAATGATGTATAACTAATACAATAATACATTTTCTTCACATTGCCGTAAACGTATATGATCAGAATGAAATGTTGATGCGTCCATTCGATTCATTATATATTCTAAGAGTTATTCTAGCAAGATTTATTATGTTAAAAGCTTATTTTCTACTCTTCTATCCGATACACGCGACGGAATTCTATATAATTGCATTAGAAATGCGTATATATATGATTTGATACTGATAGGAATTGCTCGCGATCGACGCGTTTCATTTCTATAAGAAATGACATGCCTTGCTTTGTAGATAATCACACAATTACTAGAGACTTGAAGTGCCCTTTACACGTTCGACAACGAAAGTAAACGATGCGATAGTTCGTCTGTGAAAGTGAAATTATTCTCGATTTGAAAAGAGTGAATATTTTAACGCTCAGCTTTATAGTGTTACGTAACTATAGTGTTACGTAAGCACATTAATATTATTTTGTTATATCTAGCAACCGTCACTTGATGGACTCTTATCACTATCGAACAATATGGAAACGAGGCGTTAAAGAGGGAGCGCACGCGGGACTCAGAGTCAATCAGTCCCATAGTCAGGTGCAATCAGGGCAATCTAGGGAGGTGCAGTGAGTCGAGAGCCGAATATACAAGAGCAGGACACAAGATATTTTAGAAATATACTCATTTACTATAAGGACTATAAGGAAAACGTTGTGTTCTCTGCTTTCTGAATAAGCTTTCCTCAAGCTATTGGAAACGAGCATTTAGCGGTACAACCGAAACCCCACACGAGCGCTTATCGGTCAGAGAAATGCAGTCAATGTCTAAAATCATTTTTAATATTGATACACTTATTATAAAATAACGATGCACCGATAAGGAATGTTGATATATTTCTCATGTACAACTACTGATGATAATACATTTTGCTATTGTTTAAGTTTTGATAAAAATATACTTTTGCAATGCATTTGCAAAAGGTTTATACTTTTTTATCGAGATATTGAAATCTTGCCCATTTTCATCCGAAGCGGCGCACGAATCGGATGAAAGTATAGGACAGACACAGCCCTCTTTTTCTCGGGTAACCATGGTGACAAAGGTGGCCATCGCGTATCATGGGCGTGGAACGCCAATCCCAAAAGACATCAAGGACCTAGAACGAGATACATCTAATATTGATCCTACTAAAACTCCGATGTTTTATCCTATTATTTATAGATACCAGTTACTTACGTTTTCATTTTATTAGAATGCCATTTCTAAATGTTCGTGCATGAGTACGTTTTGTTTTTCATCAGCAAAACTTATTATTTGTATTTATCAAACCCACTTCGCTCGTGTGAAAGTTACGCAAGGAAAAAACCTTCCTATGCCATTCGATAAGTCGAAGCTCGAGCGTATAGCAAAGAAGTTCAGGTAATATTTCTATAGAAATGCCAAATTCGAAATTCAAATGTGATTTTGCATACGCAACGGAATACGTTCCGTTAATTTGAGTATGAATTCGAGTGCGTAAAATAGGCGACATCGTTTTTCAAGACTACGTTTTTCAAGACGTTTTTCAAGACGTTATACGAAAACAAATATTGCGATAAAGTATATAAGGCACGCAGTCACTGTATTTCGGTAACCAATAGACTCGTTTACATTAATTAATTTTATTATTCTAATAAAAAACCCTCTTACAATATTTTAACGCGTAGACGCTTGTATATAGTCTTCTATATTGTAGTATGTATAATGCATACAGTATTCTATAGTATTTTACTCGAGCACGTCAAATTTATACATATAATTAGAAAGATCGCAACTTCTCGAGTTCAGTCTAATGGTAATACGTTTATTTGAGACAGTAGCACAGTTGCTATAGAATAATATGATATAATTTGACAGAAATATGATATTACCCGTGAATTTTTGTCATTTTACCATTATTTTTTATAAAAGCGAATCTTTGAAAATGGTATCCTTAGTCGTGAGAATTGGCTGGTTTTGGCATTTTGTTCAGTATACATATAGGTTGTACTTGATCGCGAATAGATAAGTTTTTTGATTCTGGCTTGATTTCTTCTATCCATTCACCAATTGCATCTGGATCATTATTGATAGATATAATAACGCAACAATATACGAATTGTCTGCATTAATGAGTAAACATTTACTATATATATTAATTGTTACATGGAAATTCTATAATTCAGTGTACAATATTAATAAATAATAAATATTCTCAAAGAATTCGTTGGATTTGGTCAGTTTGAATTTCAGTTAGAGATACAGTCTTATACTTATAGTAGACTGTTATAGGGAATGTAGTTGAATTGTTTCTTCAGTCGATTGGTAATAAACAAATAAAATTTCCCCGGAATATTTATAGTACTTGTTTAAGTCTAAGTAAGCAAGGTTCATTAACATAGAGATATTTGAAAACAATTCTCGCAACGAAGATAAAAACAATGCAGGCGTAGTGAGAGACATCATTTTCGAAGCATACCGCGCGGTAATTTGAGATTTTTTTTTAAAGTTTCGGAGTCTATTGTTATGGTTACTGTATCGAGGTTACTTCGACGTGTCTCAACTTGCATGTATAATATAAGTATAGCAAAAGCGTGGATTAAGTAATCCGAACAATAATAGTGGCTTAAACAGTTCTATTTATTAGGCATACACATTTTCATATATCTATCCCATGCTTATCTTAAGTGTTAGCCGTGTATAAAACAATTCTAGGCGGGTATTTACCCAAATAGTCGCGGATATAGTATGGCCTTTACTCGGATGCTCTTGATTGTTTGACTTCGTCGCGAAATTGCGCATTCGTACGCAGTTTTGCGACGACGAAAACAAATAGAATGCTAAGGATTTAGCTAGTTCGTAAAATTATTTCGTTTACGATGCATAGGGGATCTATTAAATGAAATTTTCACAACAGCATTAAGATTCTAAAGTAATTGTCAGCGTAAATATTGTGAAAATGAATGCACGATTAAAATAATCATCGGTAATTGCTTGATTTTTAACCAAATATATACGATTAAGCATAGGTAGACAAGTGTTTTAAGAAATTTGCATTGGAGCTGTAGGCATTTTGAATAAATAAACCGAAAATAGTATAGTAAAACGAATAATATAGATAATTAAAGAATGTAAAAAAAGTTTGAGTGCAAATTATGTAATTAAAGCACGGCTCCAATAATGTATCTATAATGGTTTATTGTCGATTATGTAACGTAAATTACATTTGAGAATTCGGCTCTTCGTTTTCTGTTAAATTTTTCTTTAGTAAAAATAATTACGATCAAGTTTTATAGACTTTTCTTACGCGCAAATTCATTTCATATCGTTTTATGTTGCGCTATCGTAATTAAGCATGAAACTCGTAAAGATAAAAAAAAGTATATAAGCTTCTCGAACACAACAACTAATCTACATTTGCATAGTTTGTATATTATTTGCAGGTCTATTCGAGAACAATCCAACATGTTCCGTTTTGTCGTGATTGTGTTTCTGATATGTGCATTTGGTGGGTACTATGTCTTCTAATTTCATTCTAAATTACATTTTTCTTGTCCTCATAGAAAGTTATAAAAATAATGATATAATAAAATCCTAATTTGATATAGAATTGCAAAAAAATGTACAAAGTTAAAAGAAAAATTACCTAAAATTAATCGACCGTTTTTTTGTGTAAAATGAGTATATTGATTCACCTGCTATAACCTGGATTGATATGTCATATAGTCGACCAAAATAGAGTATACTCAGTTGCTGTTCAACAAAAAGTTCATAACTTTTAAATTATACTTTTGTTAGCACTACGAAATGTTTTATCCTCTATAACACCATCGGATCTTTTAAGAATAGGCCAAGCAATGCTGATCAATGCTACTTCGATCTTGATGGGTGGTGCGAATGACACAGCTGCGGCTAATTTAACGGCTTCAGTTCCCGTGGCAGGCAATGTGGTATGTCAAAGTTAATAATTATTTAAAGTGCAATTGAATAATGCGTCAACACTCTACTAAATGTCAAATGATTTTCAGACCGACTTATCGACAAATGGCACTACCTCTGCACCACCAGCAAATTAAATAGTTTAACTTATGTAATAAAGTAAAACTTGTTACTTGCATAGTAGATCTATAGTTTTATATTATAGCCTTTTAATACTGATTGACAAAAATAACGTACAATAAATAGTGAAGATGTGTTTAATAATCATTTTCAAAAGTCATAGTGGTCAATGTAATTACTGATTCGATTATGCTCTTGGCGCTAATGAATAATTGATTGTTAGCGCGAAACGATTCTTCGAAGAGGGGATGCTCGTATTCTGTTACATATATAAAATATAAACGAACGCTGTATTATAGAGATCTGTTTTATGTATAAAATGAAAGTTATTTGGCTTAGTCATCGTGCTCGATAAAGCCTAAGTCGCCAAGGGGCGAAGAAAGTTTCGTTTATTATCATTGAAACTACACGTTTTTAGAAGTTATCTACTTTTTGCAACAATTACCAGTACACGATAAAAACCTTGTCGGCAATGATCATCGTGCATTTGCAGTTTGCGCAGCAGATGGTAACGAGAGTCTCCTGCTGTACCGACATCCGCTCTCATCGATAGGCGTTACAAAAGAAAAGTACAGAGGGCACGAGTTAATTGCCCAATATAATAATTTAGGTGCAATATACAAAGATCTAAACTAACGTGAATGGACAAATTATTATTAATGACATTTTTTATACATCGCTCAAAGCAATTAACAGCCGCAAATTATATTATTATGCGTCGATAATAGATGCGGTACTATACATATTTCAGAAAGAATAAACGACAATTTCGAAATAAAACTTTTTTACCTAATATATAATATACATATTAATAGAAAATACTGTAGTATTTTTAAACAATAGCATACGCACTCATATATATATATATATATACACTCGTACGAATGGTTAGGAAAATCGTGAATATCGAAACTCAAGATAATACTATACTGATTTGAAATAATATTTCGAAATGAGTCAAGTCATGCGTTTTCGTTATTTTCTTTTCTTGAACAATCGTCGGTCGTGTACACGAGAAGAAATCGTCGCGACTATGTCGAAAAGACATTTTTTGTCGGAACTGAGAAGACGGGCTGGAATGCCCAGGCAGGTGTTTGCAATAGGACGGTGGTAATGAAATATCCAAACAGTACGTCGTGCTTGAAGAGCCGTCTGGTTCGAAAGAATCTGCAGTTCCTCGCGGGAAGCGGCTACGCGTCGCGTTGTAAGATATACAACGCGAAGATCGTTCCGCAGAGTTCAGTACAATTTTCAAACTTTTTCAACTCGACGTGCGCGTCTTCCACTCGACATCGGCCGATCTAATAATTTCATAACAGTACTTAGAGAATACTTTGGCTACGGTGCGCACACTCGGAGACTAAAGTGTCGCCTGTATAAATTACGCTCAAAAGCAAACGACAAATGCCATAAATATAATAATAAACCGATGGAAAGACGCGCGTTCGACTAATGAAAAAGAAATAAAAGCTTATATACCGTCGACACAATTAAAAAGGATGTATCAAGTGCCGTTGAAAGTGAGCGCGAGCAAGTGTGTATACATAACAATCGAACGCTTACATTTATGCCCGTCATAATTAGCTTCGTTAAACGAAAAGAGTGACCGAGGAATTAGCTTGCTGGTAATAACGTGGCTATTTATTAACACGTGAAACCAGACGCCACGCCACGAGGCCGACTCAAGTGCGCGCGCGCGCGCGCGGGCTCGCTCGCTCGCTCGCTCGCGAGAGAGAGAAAGAGTCTTGTTTACAGGCATCTTTTCGTTGTATCATTGCCATTATATTCGAGACGTCGAGCAAGGATATGAAGTGAACGCTTATTCGGCTACACGCACGATTTTCTGCAATTACCTCTGCGTATATATGGTAACGTAGACACGATCTGTCACGCAGATGAGATATAAAAATCTCTATATTACTCAATCTACTTTACGCGGCAATAAATAAAGCCATGTACGAGATTTTGAAACGCGCGTACGCTTTAATGTTTCTAGCTATCTCTAAGAGAGAATATTCTTTTCATTTTTCCTCTAAGCGTTTCCGATGTACTATATAAAGTCGACATTTTTTATTAAAATAACTCAATCGAACGTGCGCGTACATTCGAAGAAGATTTATAATAAACTTCAGAAGGGCCATGAAAACGATGATTTGCGAGGGACGTTATAATCGAGCGGAATTTAATTACACCAAGGATATTTCGTTAAGTTTCTAAAAAGCGCGTTTGCCAAACCAAAAAGGTTATACTCCCACCGCACACAAGTTCGTTCGCCGCTTTCGCTTGACTCGTCGCTCGCGCAGCACGGCTCCTTCGCAGGAAAGCCGCACGCGGGGGTACAATAAATTCCACCTTGGTCAGTTTGGAGTCGAAAAAAAAATTTCCGAGAAGAGGATAGACAAAAATCTCGCGGACTCGATCGTCCGCTATATATACACGCGTTGTAATTAAAAAAAGGAGAAGTTCTTCGAGAAGGGGCTATTATGCATATGCGTGTGTACGAGAACGCGGACAAGATTGAGAGAGAGAGAGAGAGAGAGAGAGAGAGAGAGAGAGAGAGAGAGAGGAGCAACGGCCATTTTACACATCACGAAGAACACTCTCTACCCGCTGGAGCTGTTTGTCCGTGCGTCCTCGGTAAAATTTATATCCCGCGATAATTCACTGTGAGGAACAGGACTGCATAGTGAGACGGACAGCCGGACCGCAGAGGAGAGAAATCCGCGGAATAAAGCGATTTCTCGCGTCCACACTAACTCGCGAAAAAGGTGCAACTACGACGACGCCGACGCCGCCGCCGACGACGACGACGACGACGACGACGACGACGACGACGATACAGACTCTCTCGCTCTCTCACTCATTCGCACGAGCTTGCAACAGTGCAGCGCGTACCTGCGGCAACAGCCTCTTAAATAAAGTCTCTTTACAGGCTGCCACAATGTTCGTAGCGACCACTTGCTGCTAGGTTGTTGGTTGTCGTATAACTCAAGAGGTGCTTCCGCGATGTTGATTGCACTTCTCTCGCTCGCTCGCTCGCTCGCTTGCTCGCACTCGCGCTCACCTCGACCACTGCGCGTATTATAGCTGGTTATACGGCCGCGACAATAATTGAATACATCAACGATGCGCTGCAATACTAGTTACACCTGGATCGGTCGAAGACGCGTAGTCGCGCGCCTTTTAATGCCACAACAAGGCATAGTATTTGCAATTTTAGCATGCGAACTCCGCGAGCTTCTGCCGTCGCTTGAGCGTCGAACCACAGAGTCCGACGGATTGCCTCGCGCCGACGGATCACGCTCTTGGGGAGGCGATCCTCCGTATACCTATAGAACGGCCAATGAAATTGCAGCGCAGTTCCCTATGGATTTCTCGCTTTCTGTTTCTTGCCTCGCATAAACTCTGCAATATAAAACATACGCAAATAAAGCATACGCTTAAACTCGTTTTCTCTTCTTTTTTTTATAATCGCAGTTTTAATGATTTTAATTATAAGGAGAATAGCTCCGGTTTGGTCAGACGCAGCACCTATTCCATTAGATTGCCTCTTTTTCCCAGGTCTACTCGAATCACACTGTCTTTTTATACAATTTTTACGAAAATTCCTCTGATTTATCGCTTAAATCAGCCATAAAAGCTAACACCAGTTGCTCAATTACTGTTCGCATGCAATCATTTTTCAAACCGTTCGCGAATATCTATTAAATTCTTCTTTAATCTCGACTCCACCTGAATCAAATTGCAATTTATTTTTTATCAAAATACGCGTTTTCAAATTTCACGCTTATAGTTCATGCTTGTGAAATTTCGGATATTGTGTAGCAAGGCGATATCCGAAACAAATACTCTTCCATAATGCTGCTACACGGAAGCGCGCATGCGCGCGCATACGTCATCAATTAAAAATAAAAAGACATTCCTCTTCTTGCCAAAGATATAGCGCTACAGAAGCATCGTAATTTAGTCGACTCCACGACAACTTCTCCAGAGCGAAAACGTCGCTCACTGCTTTATACAGCCAACCAAAAGAATCCATTTTCTGAAACCTCAAGCGCATACATTAGTAAAAAATAAAATGACTGCTCTGGCGTCGCTTTAGTAGCGTGGAGAGTTGCGGGGCCGAAATTCTCGGAATTGATCATCAAAAATCCAGTCGCTTGCGAGCTGGGAACAAGGAGGAAAAATATAGCAAAGAAGAACGATCAGTACGCATATATTTTCTATCGATTTACAAGAAATTTTTCTCCTGATGGATACACATTCATTTTCATCGTTCCATTGCGATAAAAGTGAATACCTGCCGTTTTTCGGCTTTTTTCCTCAAGGCATTGCATGCGTCTGCGCGTCGGCTATATTATATGGGCGTTACAGAACCGAACTGACCAGCGAAATAAAGGAGCCAATTGTGCACGGCTGTGTGCAGTTCGAAACTCACCTTCTCGCATGCACACAGACGTAGACACACAGACATAGACACACAGACATAGACACACAGGCGATGGATGATCGTTGCGCAAAGGCCTCACTTATCCTTATTCCCTGGGCATACCGGCCATTATATAGACAATGATGGTCGGCGCATAAATATTCACGCTGGCTACGGCCGTAAATGCTACCGTCGCTGCATGCGATGCTTCTTCTTCTTCTCCTCCTTCTTCTTCTTTCTCGCGAACACATGCCTTTGGCTTGCTTACGCGCGCAACCTTCGAATTTTCTTTTATGTCTTATTATTATATTATACGAGTATGCGCGTACGTGTGCGGGAGAGAGTAGATGCGATATACGGATATACATATATATGTACGCGCTGCTTTTTGACGCGCACGTGTATGTTATGAAAGCTCCGAGTTTTGAATAATTATATATATATATATGTGTATATATATATATAAACGATGCTCACTCTCTCGCTTGCGCGCGCATGCAGTTTACGAGCAGAGGGAATGTATATTCGTAATATGGCGCGAAAGGGAGAGCGTGCACTTTGTGCGCTAGATTGGTTTTTGCTTTTATTATATGAGCGTCGAGGATTTTGTGCTTTTACGGTCTGGAATCTGGTTCCTAGTTGCTTGACTTCGAATGTAGTTTGTTGCTCTGCATTTTATCTAGAAATAATTGAGAAATGTTTAACGCATAGAATAAAGCCAAGTGTTCATTGAACAGAGATTTGAAAGTGTGAGAATGATTTTTCGATCGTTGTATACGTTTACGAGAAGGGTGTAGGACTTTTTTAAAATATTTATTGTCGTGTAGCCCTACAGAACTATCGGAATTGTATAAATCGACGAAATCGTCACTCGATTTCACTCGATGATCCAGTACAGGTTTTGCCGAAATCACTTTCAGCCACTGAACGACATTCCTTTTTTAAAAAAATCTTACAAAAAATGTATCGCGGATCCGCAGATGGTAAATTACAAGTCGGTGCGAGACTGGCTCTCCTCCTCCTCCTCCTCCTCCTCCTCCTCCTCCTCCTCTCTCAATACATCCGTTTCTCTCTTCCTTTTTCAACAAACAGAATCGTCAGTAAAATTGAGCGGGCGCGAGATACGGAGTTTACAGTTACGCACACATACACACACGCGAAAAACCCGAGTCTCCACTTACACAGTTATCTCCTCGCAGGATCTTCTCTCTTTCGTTTTTATTTTACTACCTCGTCTCCCTTTCTCTCTTTCGCCTCTGAAATTCCCTCCCCCCGCGGACTCGTTTTTCCACGGTACACACACATGCACCGAAAGACACACGCACAGCTACTCTTTCTCGCTCGACTTGTTCTTCTTCTTCGTTTTTTATCCTCGGCCATCGGTGAATCGTTCGATATCCTCGTCGCGGCGCCCCTCCTTTTACCGGCCTCCTCTTCTTTCTCTTTGGCTTCTTTTTCTCCAATCCTGCAGACGCGCGAGAGCGCAGAAAGAGAAGACCGCCAGTGGCTGCGCATCCGTCAGCGTTTAGGGCCGAGATTACATTCCTCGACTAATCCGTTTGAGAGAGAGAGAGAGAGAGAGAGAGAGAGAGAGGCTTGAAAAAGAATGAACACGAGAGAAAGATTGAGAGACAGAAGGGAGCGAAATTTCGTTCTGCCGCAGGAATTTATGGTCGCGGTACCCGCGCGAGCGCAAGCGCGCTAAGAGACGCCGCTAAAAAATTGTTACGTTTATGCAAGTATTACGCGTGGGCTAAATACCTTTGTTCTCTCGTTCCTGTACATATTTTTGAGGATATAACTCGTTAATGTGTTCAACGCACATGCAGAATTCAAACGTTATTACTTTTATAATAAACGCTACTACATTTCCAATACTATTGTCTGCGCGGTATAAAAATAGCTATAATAGGATTTGGGCAGGAGTTCAAAATATTATAATAGGTGAATTATATCGCCTGAAAAGTATATACTCATATGAGCGATACAGCAAAAACTAGCCGTTAGCGAAACTCTTTACGAGCAACCGAACTAAACACTCCATTTTCTCCTTCACTATCAAACAATTATCCCATTCCCTCTCTCTCTCTCTCTCTCTCTCTTTCTCTGACTCTCTTTCTCTGACTCTCTTTCTCTGTCTCTCAGTCGGTAGTAGAATAAACCAAAAGATTATAAACACATCATTACACTTTTAAAAGCTATTCCAGAGCTTCGTTCATCGCTGTATTATCACTGTTTAAGCGTAATACGCACACACGCGCCATATTCCTCTCGAGTTAAGTATCGGTGCGAGACTCCGCTCTTCCTTTCGAATATATCCCACCTCCGCATAGAATATCCCAGCGCGACGAACTATACCATTTTCACGGCAGTTCACATGACATTATATTAGTAGCATTCCGAAAAGGCGGACCCATGCGTGCACTCCAGTATCCTCCGAATATTCTCGTCATTTCGTTCGCGTCACTGTTTCTTCTTTGCCTTTTAATGGCGTTGTCTCGTACCTGTAGGGGGAACATTAAAATTTTCGAGCTCACCGACGAGCGAACCGAGCGAACCGAGCGAGTGATTTGTGCTCCTGTCCTGCGACCTGAGCGCGCACAACTGGTTTCTTCGTCTCTCCTCGTTTTTCCCTCTTTGCGTGCGCTGTCGGGGTCCTCCGCGAATGATAGCGAGAGCGTATGGGCGAGTGGGTGAGAGCATCCGTTGCAGCTACTTTACTCAGGGGGAGTGGCTTTTTTCGAATGTCCGAACGCGCAGCCTTTTCTGTGGGATTAGGCTATTTATAAGGTACGTATAGGTATATAGGAGATCGATACAGGAAGCCTTTACAATGCACAGCAGGATTCCTACAGATGTGATTAAGAAATTCAACTTGTTACGCTTTATCTGGGCAGCTCTCGAACGCGGTTCACGTCGTTAATGCGCTTTCGTTTTTGTCGATCCCATGTTTTTATACCTGAGATACGGCTTTATAACTTTAGAGGTAATAAGAGGTGTGTGCCATACCTTACAGAGGGCCATTACGTTTTCTCGAAGAGCTTCGGTAGATTTTTGACTTCGTACGATATTACACGCCAAATAGGCGACGTCTTCTTCCTTATCTACTAATCGCACGCATCACCCTCCAACTCTCTCGCATGTGCTTGTTCTTAATTCATTTTTTGCAACGTTCAAAACCTCGCGTCGACTTAAAAAACGAGACAATAATTTATGCTGCGAACATCGCTAAATACTCTACTTAAAAAAATTTGAAGCTTTCTAGCCCGACCATAAACGAAACCGTAAAAATTTCGCAATAAACTAACACCAAATCTAATATTCCAAGAGGCGTCAAAGGTCAATTTCCGACGAGAACGTTAGCTCGTATAAAGCAGAGCTGCTCATAAGTACAGTTTTAAAAGCGAATCATCCCCGACAGACGTTACGCGGAACTCGTTTATATTTTAGACATCATCATTCTTCTTCTTCAACCGCGCGCAATAACGCCTGGCAAAAAACGACGAGTAAAGCAATTAATAAACCTCTCTTCTCGCCGCAAGCCATGTCTCGAATTCCTTCTCATTTTCTTTCTCCCCCGGCGAGTCTACTGTGTATCTCTCTAATGTAATACACACACACACACATAAGTACGCATGCGAACAATATATATAGGTATATATAAGTTCCGATTAAAGAGCGCAAGCACTGGTCGATAATCACGCGCAATCTTCCTAATTTCAGGGTCTATAAGCACTGAGGGATGCGGGTGAGGGGGTTAAGAACGAAAGGAAAACGACGAAAGAAAACAGAAAAAGCGACGAAGAGTCGGGCGAAGGGCCCCAAGACGAAGAGTCATAAATACACGTGTAAATATATTGCAGTCGTTAAGAGCGCGCGCGAGTGGTCGGCGCGCATGCTGTAAAATTGTAGTGTGTACCTGAGGTTAAATCATTAAATCACCGTGTGCGACTCTCGAGCGAGTGTCTGCAGCAATGCTGCTCAGAAGGCGCGCACAAAGCGAGAGTTTTGCCAGCTGACCGAGGGCCGAGGTATTATATTTTGCGCGCGGCGCGCGGCGCGCGTATTATATAGCGTGGGTGAGCATGCGCACAATAGCCTTTGTCGCTGTGTATAAAATATCTATATTTTTTTTCATTTTATATAACATTATAACATGCAGAAGAATCACTCGCATAATTTTCGGCAAGATGCATATTCCTCAAGCATTCGGTATTAAGTATTATTACAAATTCAAATATAATAATCGAAGAACTATACGCTAGTAAAAAGTCTCGCGCGAAGAAAAATATTCGCCTGCCACATACCTCAGGAGCCTCGGTAAGGGGTCGGTAAAAGACTTGGTAAGGCTGCGTTAATGACGCGATATTTTTCAAGAACTATCGATTGCGTGCAGGTATATAACAGGTATTGAAACTGTAAATATTAATCCGTCGTAACAACATCCGTAAAGTATGGACTTTGACAAAACAAATATGATATAACAAAATTATCTATATAAGCATTCGTTTCGGATGTTATTTTCCGTTGAGAAAATATTTCGAAAGTTTGTAGAAACCGTACGAAAGAAATATTTTTCCGCTTTAATATTGTATTGATGTATGAAACACAAGACCGACCGTTGATTTCTAGAAAAAAGTGAAAATTTCGAACCCATAACTCAGACCAGTCCCTTGTTTGGATGCTTGAAAAAAGAAACTAGGATATTGGAAACGCATAAAAAAGAGAAAACTGGTGCAAAGTGTCTGTCTGGCACCGGTCGAAGTTAAATCTTTGAAAGGATAATGAGTAGAGGGCTTCGTTCGAGAGAGTTTCGAGCGGCTATACGGAAAAAAGGTTTTTGTGTCGGCAGACCTTAATCCTTGCTCGCCATAAACCAATTAAGTTCGACCAGATTTGTGTACACTTTGCCTTTCCGGGTCACAGGTTATTATAGGTAGACGCCTAACATACACACAGATGTTTTTCAAAGCGTTTTCTCTTTTTTTTCCCCGTAGCTACTGTTTACTCTCCTTGCTCGTACCGTCTGCGACGCTACCCCTCTATAGATATATAGGTATGTGTGCACTCAGACAGACTGAGAAGGAAAATCGACGTTTGATTCTTACGAGGACCTGAAGAGATGCTTCGATCGGCCGATAAAACATCCGTTCGTACTCGCGCACACGCGTGTACGAGAGCGGAAAAACTTATAAGGACGTGTAGTCGAGCAATCGAGTGCGACGTAGTTGTGCACTTATCGCGCGCCAAACGATTGTCGAAACGAGCAAGTGAGATATCAACGCGAGAAGTGATAGTTCTCAAGGGAGGGGCTTTCAAATACTGCTGTATATGTCTGTTTATACGTGTCTATACGTATAGAAGTTCGTGAAAAATCAACGGTTGATACCTTCATGTGACTGTGTCGCGTGTGTACACGTATAACTTTCAAATGACACTTTTCTACAGATTTCACCAAATTGACCAAATACACTGAAATTTGACCAAAATACAAAAAAGTGCAGTTAATTGTAAATTGTAATTCTATAGAAATAAGATATAAAGAAAAACCCCAAATCCAAAGATACATCTGCATCGAGAGTTGAAGCTTTAATGATTTTTCCAACTTTACGTCTCTGAGCTGCGTGCGATAAAACTGCGAAAAAAACACTTAATGTGATTTGGATTGAAGCTTAATGTTGTAGAAGAAACGTTTCGGAATGCCAAAGGGTAATCACGACTGTCATTTCGTTGTCGAACGGTATATAGAAAGGCGAGAGCGAGAGCGAGAGCGAGAGCGAGAGCGAGAGTGAGAGAGCGCAACTATTTCTGTACATAAAAGAATAAAGAAAGAAAGAAAAAAAGAAAGAATGAAAGAAAGAGAAAAAGGGTATTCAAAGACTGAATTGCAGTAACTCTGGCTCTTCATCCGGCTCGCGCTCCATCATTCTTTCGTAGCCCGAGAAATTCCATCCGGACGAGCTATCTCCCTCGTTTCGCTTTTAATGATCGAGCTTTCTCGAGGCTTTTCTCTATACGCCTTCGTCGCGATAAGTATGATAAGAAAATACACGTAGTCTTCTCTGCGTGTAACCTGTTCTTCCGCAATACGCAAGCCGTATTACGCAATTCAGCTTACAAACCTTATTCGCAGTGCTGTATTATTTCGATTAGAATTTATGAAAATTTTACCATCCGCCATGCCATTAAAACCACAAGACACTTTCCAATTTTACGCATAAATGCTGCAATTGACGATAAGCTCAAGCGCCTGTTCCGTGCATACAATTGTATTATGCGGGACCACGCGTAGGAATTATACGCCCCCGTGGCGTTTGCGTTAAAAAAACAAGAAGGAGTAGAAGAATCTTGGAGAGCTTCAAGTAAACAGGGCCGAGATCCGGGATGCATTCACATTCATGAGAGGCTAGCCCGGCGTGCAAAAATGACGTTAGCTCGTAAAGGTTTTTTACGCAATCATGTACTGCGCGAGCGCGCTGCCGTATACCCGTGGAGTTTCCCGGGCGCCGGCGTTGCTACAAAGCCGCGTGTGTTCCATTAATATTTATAAAATTCGGCAGATTCAAAAATGAACAACAGTATGCAGTGAGAGAAAGAGAAAGATAGGCAAAAAGGATATATATATACATTGCGTATTGTGAGATCGACTTTCTCTCTCTCTCTCTCTCTCTCTCTCTCTCTCTCTCTCTATCCCTCTCTCCTTATTTAACGATCGCGACGAAAGTTTTTTCCCGTCGAATTGCTATCGCTATATTTAGCGAGTCAGCGCACGTACCGAAGCACACTGTTATATATAGATATATAACACAGTGTGCACATATATATACCTATATATACATGTTCCGAATCGGATAGTGCGAGAGGGAGAGAAAGAACGCTTAAGCCTCGCACTCGCGGAGATTCATGAAAGTGGCTCAGCGAGCTATATATCGCATTGCTCACAAAGCAACTTCCGCCCCGCTCGCGTTTTATGAGTCTTTCCTTCCCTTCGTCCTGGTGTCATCTTCTTCGCCCCCCTCGCGCATCGTTTTATCCATTGCGCGCCGACGGACGCCATTCTGCCTCCACTGCTGCTGCTGCTGCTGCTGCTGCTGCCGCCGCTACTGCTACTGCTGCTGCTCTCGGTTTTCTCTCGTTCTCTCGCTACGGTCATATAACTGATGCAAATCCCACCAGGCAGGCTCTCTCGTCGCGATCAACGCGCACCGTCGCCTGCCCATTAAAAATTGCTGTTATCAAATTTTTATGGCCAAGCTCTTATATAAATTAAATCAGGCTCTCGCGAGAGAGCTAGCAGTGGAAAGCTCCTTTTTTTACTTTTTCTCTCTCTCCCTCTTGACGCTACTCCTCGCCTGTGTATATATACGCTTGAGCGACGCGGTCGCGGGAAGAAAATAAAAGTCGATGATGCTTGAATTTGTCGCTTGGTTTTTCTTGATAACGATCCCGGGGAGCGCCTTCCCTGTATTTCTACGTACTGTATATACGTGTATTTATATACATCATGCATATAGATATAGATATAGGCATAGGCCTGTAATGATATATGAGATATAAATTAAAGAAGTATTTCTCGGGATATATATATCGTTTTCGATCGGATTCGATTACGTACCATTAAATCTGTCGATCTACGAGAATGTCCTAATCTCGAGCTCGAAATGCGTTTCGCGTGTGTTGTCGTTGCGTGTATAGAAAAAAATGCAAACTTTGTTGCCTGCAATAACAGTGAAACGCCGAGCGTAAAATCGCGCAGAGTCTGAATGCCTATTTCGATCCGGCAACAAAATGGCGTTTATTACCGTTAATAGAACACGCAGAATTTAATAAAATTTATTAGTTCGATCATTAAAAGTTCCTATGAAGGTGATTTACGTTCCGAAAGCAATAGCTAACTTGCCGACGTTAAAAGTTGCACCGCAATGCGACGTTATATTATGATGTATGTGTACAGGATCGAGTTTCGATTCAAAGACACATTATTAAAGCGACGAATTTATGCGTGCGCACCCAAAAATCGCGGACGCTGTATCGGTCGCTAAATACAATACTTTGCAGCAGACTGCCTCCCAATGACATACAGCATACAGACTTCTCATCCACGAGCATGACAAACTATATCGTTTCTACAAACTACCTATGTCGCTCTATATGTACGATTAGACTTTACACTCTTAGTCGAGCGACCAGCAATCTTGCGATGTATATAGGTATATTACACGAATAGAGAAGAAACTGAGCGAGTGAAAAGCTAGAGCAGCTCATAAATTTTCAATTTGAGCAGACTCGCTCTTCGCCACCCTCCGAAATCAGATTCAGACGGTTTAAGCTATGCGCGTACTGACGCGAGAGGAACGAAAAAGTTATAATCGAATGCTGCGAGATTTATCGCAGTCCCTACCTGCCAAGCTCGTTTATATAATAATATATACTTTTTACGTGTATCCAAGAAGTTATCGCCCTTGCAGACGCACATCTATATGTATGGAGTTCCGTTTCTCTTACTCGCAGTGCGACCGGTTTCGATCCGGGCATCTATACAATGAGCATTGTTACTTTGTAGCCTATCCGAGTACGACGCATGTATAGATGCATATGTTATATAGATGTAGAGATATATCCCCCCGTCGTATATATACTGTATATATGGTGTATATATATGGTGTAGAGTGTTCGCCATTTCTCAGGCACACACATGGCCGCGTGTGCATCATCACCCCGCCCCCTCGAGAAAAGCTCCTCCATAAACGCATACCCTTGTTGACTTTCAAAGTGGATTCGTCGTTATAACCGGCGACGCCGTCCTATTATTATACCGTCGGGGCGACCCTCGCGGGAAAATCCGCTCCGCAGGACATCGACGGGACAACGATGAGAATCGAGGAAGAATGTATACCGAGGTATATATATAGGCGAGGGGCAAAAGCATGGATATACATATACATTCTATTTATACATCCATCTCTCTCGGGTCCGTATTCTCTCTTCGAAATCGGCAAGACAAATCGCCGAATGCTCTCGAGTACACGTCTATATCAAGGCCTAATTGGTGTCGGCCAAGCATCTTTGAGAAGAGGGAGAGAAGAGTCGTCGCCTGGGCTCTATCACGCATCGGGGTGTATTTCAAGTTATAACTATAAAACCCGCGCTGAGAGAGAGAGAGAGAGAGAGATAGACATAATAAAACCAAGCCGTTAATGGTATCGCTAATAGAATCATGGCACTACCGCACGGGATCATCGTTGGAGATGCTAGAGACGAGCTAGACAGTCACGAGTTCTCAGCATGAATTAAATATATATATATATATATATATTCGTATAATACGTGAATTTTGCACTCGTAATCTGGATAGAGAGGAAGAAAGAGAAGAGAGAGAGAGAAAGGCTATATGTGCGAGCGTGTGGTCATGTGTGAGTATATATCTCTACGGCACGGTCTTGAATATAAATTGAAAAATTCTATCGCAGAGGAGGCGATATTTCAATGCCTTATCTTGGCTCCGGTGGGGCCGTAAATGTCATGCAAATGTAGTTTAAACACTTTCGCACGAATGTTGCCGTGCGTCTATATGTCTACGTGTTTGTGTACGAGTGTGTCTATGCAAGAGTGCGTCGGTGTAAGTGTTTAGGCAATGAAGAAAAACTTTTTTACACGCTTGAGTACGAGAAACTTTTTAAAAAATAATCAAGTCGACGAGGGGACTTACGTGCAAATCTGTGGCATAAATTTCAGCTTATAATGATGTATATACGTCTTATAGAATAGTGCACCCATGCAAACGGTGCGTTATTGAATATTAGGGCGTGGCTGTTAAGTAATTCGAAGAAAAATGATTTCCTCCGCGGAAGCTGGTCTAAGAAAAAGCTGGAAAGTTTTGCTGTTAAAAAGTTACACACTTATTTCAATACACACGGAATATAGGCAAAGTTGGGGAAAGGCTTGAGAGCGTTTTAACGTTAAAAGTGCAACTATCGTAAAGCTTTATTTTTATCACGTAAGTCTATTGTCATATCGATTATTTCCCATCGTCAAGTTACGAAAGGAATTATTCTCGTTAGCCGAAGCACACTTTTTCCCCTGAATATTCAACGAAATTCGCTAGTTTCTTGTTCCGTTCGCGAGCGATCTAGTTCTCTAATATTTTAAATATATATGTGTATACCTATATATATATAGGTGTGCGTGTGCGCGCGCGCGCGAAAAATTTCGAAGCATAGAATATAATTAGTAATTGAAGCTTGTCAGTGACGTTTATTAATTAAGACGGTCGATGCTCCAATTTCTCTATCAAAGCAAACGATAATGTTGAGTCGATACGACAGCTTACTCCATCATATACGTAGGTACATATAGTTACTCGCTTGAATGGCGGTGTATATTTTTCGCGAAATCATCCGTCGGTCTGTCCTATCAATATATATATATATATATATACGATAGCCATGAAAGTTTTGGAGAAAAAAGTGCAACAACGATAATAGATGAATAACTTGTATCTACCTATATTCATGTGACGCTTAGGCTGTCAGTTATACGACGGATTCCCGAAGGACGGTTATGGTATATTTAAATATTGACTCTATAAACATAACGCGCGCGTAAAATTTACGGGAGCATCGACACGGAACAATACTTTTGAACGTGTGCTTATACACGCAACACACGATAATAGATATTTTCTGCAAAAACGCATTAAACGTTTATGTCGTTGCGGTATCAGGAGTAAGTTTTAGAGAGAGAGAGAGAGAGAGAGAGAGAGAGAGAGAGAGAGAGAGGACGTATGCGCATGCACACATGTGTATGTATTCTCATTCGGACTAGCCATACACGTGCGTAAGCTACGCTGTAATAAAATTATATATCATATACACATCAGCACGCATGCAAGAATAAATACAATATAAATTAAAATGTTATCCACGTGTACGTTTATATATGCATGTATATATAGAATATTTGAAATCAGGTAAATTGCGCGTCATTCTCCGCATCGACTTTTACTGCGACTGTAACAGCTTTTTTCAAAACGCAATTCTCGTCTGCAATCCTGTGGATCTTATAGCAAAGGTGAGAAGATTTTTCACCGCTTAGACGTGGTTGTTTAGATTTTCCACGCAATATTCAAATTATAAATTCAGCGCAATGAAATAGCGTGTGAGAAGAGATACGTAACATAGCTTAAAGAACGGATTATTTATGAAACGCGTTACATCAGACGTAAATATTATGGTATATAAGCGAATTTCCTCTCCAAATCGCACTCAGTACAGTAGTGCGAGTGTATTGCATGCGCGGTGGAGCGCTGCTGCCTTCTAATTTATTACAGCAAGAAGCGCTACATGCAAAAAGATAAAGCAGCGCGGGTGGCTGCTATATGTACTCGGGACAAATCTCCGCGTGATATATACTAGGTAGCGGGCGGAACGAGCGCATAACGACCTGCAACAGCAGCAGCTCTGCTGTAGAGAGCTGTAAAGAGAGGAATGGTCCCAGGCTTATCCATTAAAATATCGCGCGCGAGCGATGGATGGTCACATATACTCACGCATATACGCACATGCACATGAACACACGGGTCGATTATTCTTTTGGCCTCTCTCCACTCATCTATATGTGTGTGTGTGTGTGTGTGCGTGTAAAGGTATGTAACCGTGTGAGGTCAAGGTGTGCGGAAGAATTTTTCGCGTACGGGTAGTTTTGTGGGGACGTTTCAGCGTTTTTTATTCAACTATTAGAGAGCTTGATGGTCCACCGGATTGCGTAGTCTTCTTTTTAATGCGTAATTGCGAGCTATGCGGCAATGGAGAAGGCCCGGAAGTGCGTCATTTCGATGTGTATGTTTTGAGCATTATCACGCAGTTAGCAGCTGTAATTTTAAAGGACACGAGACGAGAGAGAGTGGGAGAAGGCTTTTGATAACTCGTATTTTCGCTTGTCTGTAATCGTTTATGAATATATAGTCGCTCACTACTATGAGCGCGTTAGTGCTACGACATAGCTTCGATTACAAACCAATGTCTGGCGCAATTTTGATTCTGTCACCGCCAGTCGCTTTATTTTTCCGAATAAATACTTTTTTATGCAAGGATTTATAACATCGACTAGCAAAGCGACAATCAAGATAATGAACGCTTCAACGATTTTATAAATGTCAAATGTCTTTCATTTGACATTTGAACAATTAATTCGATATCATTACGGGAATATTAGTTATACAAATATATTGCCGATTCATTTGTAAAAACGTAACGGATTGTTATAAACTTTGTAAGAATGATCGACGTTACGCGCAACGTAAAATTGCATTCTCACGCACATTTACTTCTGATAGTTATAGTGTAGAGCTTTCAAATGCCATCTCAATTTTTGCACAAAAATTACGCGAAACTACCTTCGGCTATATATACTCGTTCCATGAGCTAATGCGCGGCGCACGTGTATTTATTATTACACGCAAAAGTATGCGGGCGAGCGCTCACGCGCGAGCGTTCACGGTCATTATATATTATACGCTACACTCTGCACTCGTTCGGTATATATAATGAAAAACTTTGTACCTTATAATGACGCGCACGAAATATTAAAGTGAAATAAGCGCGCAAAATCGGCACTTCGGTAATCGGCTCGCTTCTCTCTCTCTCTCTCCCTCACTCGGTTGCGTGTGCAAAAATAAGCGAGAGAGAGACAGAGAGAGAGAGAGATATGGCTGTGCGCCATATAATACGCCGTGTCGGTGGTTAAGAGCCCCCAGCTCTGCGCGTAATGGCGAGAGCCTCGAAAGGTGTGCGCGGCAGCAATACCGGACAGCATTTTCTCTCTGTCTCTTGTATAGCGTGGGGTTTATACAACACACACACATACACACACATATATATATATATATATATATAGAGAGAGAGAGAGAGAGAGAGAGAGAGGGAGAGAGAGAGGGAGAGAGAGGGCTATGCGTGCTGGCAATGATTTTGAGTTTACGCCCCGCCCGCTGTTGCAGCGCACAAAAGGAGAGGAGGCTGCGCCGTCGGGTGAAAAGTTGTGAGACCAGCGCGAGAATTGGTCTCTGCGCATACATACATACATACACAGATACACACAGACACACATATATATATATATATATAAAATGTATGTATGAGGTACGTACAAAGCGAGAGGAGAGAAGGAAAAAGGAGAGAGACGTTGATTTCTTTTTGGCACTTTAATGGGCCCATATAAGTCCGCTGTTGAAGCAGATGACAAGCTGCGAACTATGAGTGCGCTACAAGAGATGTAATGTTACACTATTTCACCGCGTTGTTCAACCCACGGCCCTCAGCGGCTTGTACACTCTTTTTTCACCTCTCCTTCCCTTCTCTCTCTTTGACTTTCTCTCTCTTCCTCTTCATTGCATCGTTGTTTTTCCGGACACCGAGTGATGAATTTCACGATCTACTCGTGTACATATGTGTGGATAGGATTGGGAGTGTGTATACATTTGAATATACACAATTGTATATAAATATAGACTTCGTCAATGGGCACTTTGCAATAGCCCATGTGTTACTTCGATTTCTGTCGGAAACTTCCATTCTTGCTCATCGTCTGCCTATAATTTAGTAATTGATTATTTTCGCGTAAGTCTCGCTCGAGCACGATGTTTGATTTCTCTTTTCTCTCTCTCTCTCTCTCTCTCTCTATTGCGCGCGAGTAAAGCGTGTGTATATATAATGTTTATATTAGCGAATGAGAGAAAGAAAGAGAGATTGACTGCCTTCTGATTGCTCATAGTTATGCATTTTTTATGGATATTTTTTGTGGGCTTTGAGTATGTGCTAACTGAAATAAAGTAGACAATTAAAAAAATGTAAAGCTTTGCTTAGTGCACCATGAAAGTCGTGTTAATTTCTTGTTTTACACGGCCAGTGTATATATGCAGACCGATTCAATATAATAACATCATTAATTTTACACTGTCGTGTAAAATTAATGTCGTTCAAGTTCACATTGGAAAAAATATATACGTACGTAATTACTGGAATTTTACACACTCCCATCACCTCCGCCAAATCCAGCCTATAAAAACCAAAAAAAGGGAATCTCGCGCGTCAGCCCTTTGAGAAATCCGCCGTGAAATCTCCCGCATCAGCTCTCCGCACATGTCGAACAAAGGATCTAAAAAAGAGGAAATCTCGAGAAAACGCATGGAGACTCACATTGTTAACATTGGAAAGTAAAGCGATTCCGGGAAAGCCCTCCAGAATAATGGCGTGCGCAACGCGAGCGAAAACGAAGCAGCAGCAGTAGCAGAGCAGCAGTAGCAGAGCAGCAGTAGCAGAGCAGCAGCAGCTCCCGCATCCCCTGCGTGACGTGCGGTTATTTATGCTCCGACACTCTCTCTCTCTTGCTCGCAATCCACCCCTGATGCAGCCTCCCCTCACAGCTTTCCCACTACTCTCGGTCTCTCCACCTCTCGTTTGGCCATTCGATTCCCCTGCTACTCTAGCCTACGAGTAAGTCTGATCATGTGAGCGTGTGTGTGTGTGTGTGTCCGTGCGTGTGCATACGTGTGTGTGGATAGTACACGGCGCGTGGGTGAGGGAGCGCCGACTTTGCGCGATTTCGAGCGACGAGGGTAACGTAACATCGACCGGTGGTTCTGTGAGAGGAGGGATGTGCGTGAGAGCTTTTATAACTGTACGCTGAGCGGGTGTATACGTAGATATACCAGGAACGCCTGACGCTGCTTCTGCTCCGCTAAAGTGGATTTCAGCGTTTTTCCGTGAATGCGCGTTCTAGCTAGATTTAGACAAATTTATACATATACATAACTCACGGCATTTTCTCGGATTCCATATGCAAACGCAACGAGAGTAATAACTATATACGTGTGGTCATTCTCTGACAAATTGACCGAACAAACATTATTTCTTCTTTTGAATATTTTTATCCTTTTGTTTGGCACTGCATCTACCATCATCAATTTCTTTAGATTTTCTCATCGAGGTTCTACAAGTTACACGACAATATCTAAGTTGGCATCTTCACCAATACTGGCATTTTCTGCCTATTTTTAAAAAATTCTAACTTCTCAGGATAGCATTTCTAACTAAAAACACGAATCTAATGAAACGCTTTAAAATCTGTAGATATGGACCACAACAGCATCCTAAGTAATCAAAGTCTTGAATTTTGCGAAGGTCGATCGCGAAGGTAGAATGGGAATCAAGCTCTATTTCCAGCTAGAAACAAAGTTGTCTATAGCAATTTCCATAATATTTAAAAGAAAATATGTGTTCGTATTGTACGTAATGACTTAAACTGCACTATTACGACACTGATGAGTATCTTCGGGTTGAAGCTGGATCAAGCTAGTCAATCACACTATATCATTAGAACAACACCAATGCCTCTCATTGAAACTCTTTCAATTCTTCAAAGTCAGTTTTGATCAAATAGGTTTGATCATTGCTATTATCATCAGGAAAAAATTCACAAAGATTCCTTTTATCAATGCAAAAGTGTCATTGGAGATCTCTACTTGGGGGAAGGTTAAGCAAAGGGAACATGCTCGTCGCGAAGAATAGGCAAAGCATGAATTAACAACCGTCGCGTCTTCAGTCACCGTCTCACGTGTGTATATACATATACAACGAAAACGAGAGATAGGATTGTGAGTCCTGTGGGAAATTGTAAAGCGTAGGATGACGACGGTAGTTGCGAAGAAGATAACTTATTTTATGCCTCCATTCACGTTTCTGGTAGCGTTATAACGTTTTTACCTAAACGCCGGTTCCAGTTTGTTCATCGATCAAAACGCAAGCGCGTGTTCTATACTGTTTCGCTCTCTATTATTCTCTCTCTCTCTCTCTCTCTCTCTCTCTCTCTCTCTCTCTCTTCGCCTACAATCACCCCGAGCGCGCAGGTGAGAAAGTTAATACGAACAAGTCTACTTACTCACCTTTATTGTTTGGCTCGACTGTAGAGATGAAGCTGCTGCGCTTATATAAAGTATACACTCACACAAGCCTATGCTATGGCCGTGAATTATTGCTCGAGAAATTGCGATTAATGATTCATGCAGGCGTAAAAGCACGTTCTTTACTTTTTAAGCTCCCGTATATAGCTACGGTGTGTGTATTTATAAGCGTGCAAGCAACTCGAGCTTTTTCAGCTATTGCCTTAGCAATCGTTTTCTCGCTTCTAACCTACAGTTAAAAAATTAATCTTAATAGTACATATATATCCAGAAAATACCGGAAATAACTCGTGTTACCTGGAAATCAAGAAATCGTTTGTGAGAGCGCACGAATTGGACATTATTTTTCTGATTTCTGGATGTTCACCCAGTAAAAGAAACAAAGTACAACTTCAACGAACCACTTGATTTTTATGACTAAAAGGGCAAAACTAGCTATTTCGGTTATTCGCATTTTTTAAAACGATAAACTATTTTTTAAGTAAATTATTCTTATAAAACACGATTTATCAAAATCGGATTCACGGATCAGAAGTTATTGGCGTATACAACTAGAAAACATAAACGTCTAAAAATCATACGTATTTCAATTAATTCGAAATTTGTTTAATTCTTCTTTAAATACTCATATCTCTGGTCTCGAGAACATTTTGCAAATCGATTTTTTTAAATTAAAAATTCGAGGTATTTTTTCAACTTTAACAGAAAATTATTCAATTTTATAACATTATGCAAGTTTGATCTCCTTTGACGATTATTTTTTTAAATAAAAAGTAGAAATACTGAGCTTTCATTATAAAAATTATTGAATACTTTTTTCGACTGCAAAGTTTGAAATCATTTGACAATAGACTTTAAAGAAATCTAAATTTTCTTCAAAATAACATGATTTTAGACATTAATCGTATGCTCATAAAATTTCCACCAGTATGTCTTTTTTGATAATACATTTTGGTGACTACACAATTTTCCAGCCTCTTTTTAGCTTTATAATTATTATTAAGAATTGACTACGCGATTTATCTTCAGATAACTGATTTTTCATAAAATTGATATGTTAATAACATTTTCAAATATTAATGAAAATTATATGATCAGAGATTAAACTTTAAAAGGTCTAATTTGCAAAATGAATAATAAAAAAAGACATACGGGTTGAAAAGTTATGAGCGTTTGAACTAAAATTTAAAGAACTGGTACATTCCGCAAAACGGTATCTGCTTATATTTCTTTTTTTACTTTTTTAATAATAACATCTTTGCTATTTATGTAATCTTGATAGTTAGAATCAATTTCTTTTTAACATACTTTTCAGGTAAATATTTTTGATTGACGAAGTGGTGGTGATGCACTTAATGAAAATTGGCGAAATCCCGGAAATAAAAAAAATACATTCATAGACATGTAAAAGGATCGATGTACCTGAAAGACATCTAGAAATGAGGGAAAGAGCGTTTGGTCGATATTGGCGATGGCTCGCGAATAATTTTTCAACTTCCAAGTACCGAATATTGTTTCCTATATTTTATGGAATTCGTCGCATATTAATACACATTTGCATCAATTCACAGAAAATGACTATCTGTTTTCCTCTTCCTTATATGTGTATATTATATATACATATATATTGGCGAGCACTTGAGGAACACGCCGCAGGACGGGGAGAAGCGCTGCTGACCGTGAAATTGAAAAAGTTACCAAGCTTTGAAACACCTCGGCGCGTTGGCAGGAGGCGGCGCGTAGAGCTCTGTAATTTGCCTTCGTAAAATACGCGCTCACAGCATTAAATCTCAAGACGCAGCCACAGTCTCTCGTCTTCGCGCGTTCACCTATAGAGAGAGAGAGAGAGAGAGAGAGAGAGAGAGAGAGAGACAGAGAGAGAGAGAGCACCAGCCAACCGTGAATTTATTTTCATTTAGTTACAAAAAAATTACATACTCGACGGCGTCGGTGCTGATCGTCAAAAGAGTGAGCGACGGTGCGTAGTTTTACACGCAACGAGAGAGTTAGCAGAGCAGCTGTCTTTCTTCCTCATCCATATTCGGTGACGGTCGTGTACAGCATCAATACACGGCGCACTGCTATCGTCCCCTAAAATGGCCGGCATTTCGTGTATACGTGCATGCGTGTATGCTGGAAGGCTGGCGGCGGCGCGAGTCGAGAGAATGATCTGTCTCTTTCTCTCCCGGGGTAGCACACTTCCGGTATACAAGTACCTTTCTGGCATATATGGAGTCTGGACGCCACTGTACGTGTCGTCGTTTTCGATAATGGCTATTTTTGCGAATCTGAACGATGGAAATATCGGTTTTTCCCTTTCTCTCTCTTACTCTACTTTTCTCCCTCGCTCTGTGTCTCTCTTTTATTTATTAGAGGTGGGGGAGGCGCGCGCGTTTTTAAGCTCGAGCTGAAAGTGCGCGTAGCCGGATGGGTTCGACGGACGGGTGATAAATCACGAGTGCAAATAGGAGATAAGTTATTTCGTATTTTTTCGCGTGAATCAGACGCCGTTCCGGGAATGTTAATAAGCTTTTGCGAGAGAGCGAGAGCGAGGCCGAGAGCGGCATTCCTATATAGTCTAAGCTTTGGAGATGCCACGATGGGAGGGAGGCATGCGTAAATAAACTGCTTCTCTCTATATCTATTATCTAATAATGGCCTTTCCTAACAATCTAACAACTAGCACGCGATCGTGGTTATCGCGACGATCCAATCGCGGAGAGCCAAAAGCGAGGAAAAAATTCGAACCTCGATATCTCTCGCGCAACTTATTTGGCCGCAGAGTCATGTAACAGTACGATACGACATTAGCTTTGAATTTAGGGTCCTGTGTATATCGGGTCGAGGATCGCAAAATTCATAGACAGAAACGAAGTGAGGTGACGGTATTCACTTATGGTCATCGAATCAAGGCATATGTATGTACACCATCTGTTATGCGACCGTCGGAGCGCGTATCAGTCCGCACTCAGAGATAGCACTCGAGGATTATAATATCCGGGGAAAGGCATCTCTGCGCTCAGTGCCGCTGGGCCGTCGGACGATTTCGGTTTATGAGGAAACGTAAAATCGTAAACACAAACTGTAAAGCTTCGATGCACCCTGCATTGAAGGAGTATCCGTCACTCGAACGGTTTCGCGTGCACACCGCATCGATATATGTGCACAGTTTGATTTGTGCGCGTAACAAAATTTTTTATCTCTTATACATCGATTCAAAAAATACAGCTGCGTAGTAAGGAGTTTGTTTTGAATAACTGTATAAGCCTACTATTGGCTGAACGCTTCTAAACTCATTTAAACAACGTATTTCAAATCGATAAAAATAGACATGTGCTCCAATTATGCAATTATTTGCGAAATGCTCTCCAACGCATTCTCAAAAAGCCTACTGTTACTCGCTTCTCGCTTGTAAAATCCCAGTGCCTCTCGAGTTTTATGAGTTTACAACATTCTCAGATAAGCCCGTGAAGCGGAGCCCTTTTCAGCTTAGGCTTATTAAAAAAACGTGCAAGAATTTTACGTTACGAAACATATCTTAAAACAAGGAATATTGGTACTACTTCGAAAGCTGCCAGCAGTTCCTCGCGAGCAGTCTGACAGTTGAGTTGTACATGCGTTGCGCGTAAGTTTTTCGATAGTTTTTCGTAGAATAACAATAACAAGCACAATGCCAATTACCTCAATAGGTATGAATGGAAAACGAATACGTCATGAGTAAACGAAAATTTTCGTTCACGATTCACGCGTATATATACCTATGAGTTACGATAACGAAACTTTCCATAAAAACAATAGTCCGCATATAATAGATAAGCGCGCCTGTCCATAAAGCAGACAAAGAGGGAGAAAGACAAGATCAGAATAACCACGCAAACAGCCGTCGTCCAATTTTCTGAAATGTGGCATCGCAACAAAAACAACGAGAACTACAGCAGTGTTATCCAGCAACGATATCTCTCTTCAACGTATATATAACAGACCACACCAAGCGTATTTCATTCTACTCCTTCCACAAAAAACACACACGCGCATCGCTGCGTCGCTCGAGAAAATTAATCAAGTCTCATTACCCTCTTCCAATTGCGAGGAAAATTTATCGCTGACGTCATGCCCAGCTTCATCTACACGCACACGCTCCCCTCCCTGTCTCTCTTCGCAGAACAAAAAAAAAGAGAAAGAGAGGTAGAGAGAGAGAGAGAGAGAGAGAGAGAGAGAGAGAGAGAGAGAGAGAGGAAAGCCGCGTGCTCGGCAAAATTCCTGAAAGCTCGGAAGTGTGCGTGCATTGGTGTCTGCGAGGGAGTGGCCTGCGCGTGAATCGAGCGAGGGTGAGCTTGCGCGCGTCGCTGCGCGAGATCCTGGGGATGAAGAAGCGGACGCTCGCCGGGGGTGTATGTGCGCGCGCGAGCGACTCCGGATCCGGAACCAGATCCTGCCTGGCTGGCTGCTCGTCCTCGCCCCATTTTCGCTTTGACTGCGATACCTCTACCAGCAGCGACAGCGGCAGCGACAACAGCAGCGGCTTTCGCACTTATGGCAATATTGTGGCAGAATCAGCCGCTCGCAGCATCCGACGTCTATAGTTTGAGCTGCAAATTTCAAAGTTTTGGCTCGTTGTTCGGGTAGAGGAAGAAAGACGGCGAAAGAGGGAGAGAGAACGAGGGAGAAAGGACCAGGAGTTGTTGAACGGAGTTTTTTCGGAAGCCTTTGTGCGGACCGCAGACTGGAGACGCGAAGAAGAAGGAGAGCCAAGAGAGCGGAGCTGCCGTCGGCAGACTGTCGGACTCTTGGTCCTAGGACTTAATATCGAGGAATATTGTAAGTTACTTTTTTCTTTTTGCATTTTCTCATATCGCTGTTAATTGGGACGATCGTATTGTATCGCCGTATACGTGCGATGCGCGAGAGTAAAAGTGTGATCGAGCCTAGGTGACTATTTGCCGCTGTTATTATTGTTTTGAATAAATGATGTTTTTGATAAAATTTTTCAATTATGTATTCGTTATTGGTAATGGAAATCTCGTTCCGTACCTCAATTTTATCACAAGTAATGAACGTATTTGTGTTTACACGAACAATTATTCAGTGTGTCGAACTGATTAAATTCCAAACTGAAAATGACTTATACTAAGCATTAGTACAAACATCACGAACAACAAGCACGTAACACCGATATCATAATAATTTTCACTCGTAAATGCACATCACCGTTAATGAAACAAGTTATAGTTTATACTTAAACGAACCACCGCTTATAATAGAGTAATTTTAAAAAATAAAAACTTGCTTGTCTCTTCTAAATCATCTAACAAGCCGACGGCTCGAACGTAGAGCGCATTCGCTCGTGCGCGATGCTGTAATTTTCCGCATTATTAACAAGCGTGAGTCGCATAAAATCTTAATTTTCTGTTTACCATAAGTTTCGCGAAATTTTTTTTCCATCCTCCCACGACGAGCGCGCTCGCGTTCGCTCCAGCAGCCGCCGATGCCGTCGCCGATGAAATTGTCGACAGAAACTTTTAATCGACAATAATATTTTTTATCGGCAATAAAAATAAATTTCATTGCCAGTAAAATTTCTACGCCAGGCAGAGCAGTAGCGGCACACTCAGCCGCGTAAACTCGAACAAACACGAGAAGCGCATCCATAACGAAATTAAACTCCATACCGATGTCAGGTAAGCGCATCGACTCGATCGCCTACTAGCTGCTTCGCGACTGCGACGGCGGCTACGCTCTTTCGGCGTTGCCCGAAACTGTACATACCTAGAGTTCTACCTATACCCCCGTAGCGGCAAATTTCCCTTTTCGGTAGCCGTCGGTCCCTTTTTTCTGTTTCCTTTCGTCACTGCGCACGCTCAACCCGGAAGAGTCTGACCGCGAAGCCTTTTTTTTCAATAGAGTGTGCATACACTCGCTTGTACCTAACCCCCACCTCACGGAGCTAACTTAGAAAGCTTCTGTTACTACAGTGTCTACGATTTTCTAATTCGACGCAGTTGCGCAAGGTATCCGGCAACAACTCGACCGCAACCCTTTGTTCGCGCGCGTCCGACCGTCGGAAGACACTGACAGTGTGGTGACGCTCGATGTGACACCGTAGCCGTAGGTAGAATCAGCTTAGCTGTTCGGTAAAGATGGTTGGGACAACAAATTTTGGCTCATGGGAGGATGTCTCTGGCAATTCGAGTGTTTTACATGTTTCTCGTACAGTCGCGTTTCCGCCAGTCGGCTTCAGCAGAAGGCTAAATAGTCGGCGATAATTTTAATTTAGATTTCAATATATGCACTAAAAATTTTAATTTATTAATCGATTTGTAAATCAATGCTCCTAGCTCAATGATATTTGTAGACTATAAAAATGCACAGTGCGTACGACTTACACAACTCGGCATATTTTTTATGCGAATAAGAACACAAAGTCTGATTGATACAAAAACTCGCAGTTGGCCACTTCTTTCCTTCCTACTAATCTCTCTCTCTCTCTCTCTCTCTCTCTCTCTCTGTACCGGCGTTTATACACTACCGTTTGGCATATTCTCGTCGTGACGCTTTCGGCCGACGCGGTCATAATGAAGTTGCACGAGCATGTTAATTGTCAAGTTAAACAGAAATAGGAGTATGAAAGCGTTGCGCATTTGTGTACATATAGTGTGAGTATGCCGGGGTCAGTTCATGTCTAGCAGCAAACATATACACACACACATATATGCACAGCCACCATGAGACGTAATGCTCATTCGCTCGCGTGATAACTGCTCGCAAAAGCTCTGCCAATGGCTCTTTAAATCAGTCTGGTTATGCTGTGCTTGCTGCGTTGCAATCGTTGCTTCCTCCTCGTACCGGCCTGCACCCGGAAGATTCTCATTCTTTTGAGATATATTTTACCAAAATAGTTATCGAACGTGTTAGTTTTGTTGAAAGCTCGCGCAAGTTCATTCAAAGCTTCTCCATTATAACGTAGAAAATTAATATAAGATTTTACGTCGGCACTTATATTTTTCTACTATAGCGACGATGAGCGCCCTTTCTTTTTTCTCTCGATCGTGTGAGCGCGTGTGCGTATAATATGGGGCCCCAACGTCATTTTGTGAGAAAGGACCATTGCCGTAGAGCGTTTGACGTGGCATTTAATAGATCGTAAAGCTTATTTGAGTATCTCGATAAATATAACAACTCTTGGTCGAGTAAGAGAGAGAGAGAGAGAGAGAGAGAAAGGATGGTCCGCACGTCTTAACGCCGCCATACATAATCGCGCGAGTGTCGAGTGTCTCGTGATTAAACGCAGAGGATATGTGTATGTGTTCTCGCGGATGCGAGCCTGTAGGTTAATTTTTTTTGCCCGCACAGCAAGAGAGCTTGATTTCATTCTTATATATAAACTATATATATATATACACATACATACCTATATACACATACATAGGCGTGTGGAAGGCCGTAAAGACTGATATAGAAAAAGTACAAGACTAAATTACATGGGGCGTTTTTGATGGACGTTTTTATGCACTCGACGAAGGTGTAAATCAGTGGCTCAATGTTTTAATACGTTTACTACCTTGAGTAAATAGGAACGAGCGCGCAATCCGTATTATTATTCAATTAAACTACGAATTTCATGAAATATCGGATTACCAAAAACAGCGATTATATTCTCGTCGTAATGAGCTGCAACGATGTATATACGTATACGACAGTCATCCTTAGCGCAATGTATATGCTATGTACCATAATCTACTCCAACGGTAAATCAATGAAGCAGATTCCATTCGAACGAAATTGTCAGTAAAATAATCATAAAGCGCGGAAGGACTAAGTAGATAAATTTTTAAATCCAGCGGAGGCCAAAGTAAATACAGGCCCGAGATACACGACCAGGCTTCTCTCTCCTCTCTTCTGACCCGTAGCAGCAGCAGTCGGATCGATTCCAGTTTCCGTGCGCCGCACCCGCTTCCTTCGCAAGCTCGTATATATGTTATACATATATATATATGGTTCTGTGTGTGCGTGTGTGTGTAATGTAAAACGCAACCCCCGTTGATTTCATCGTATCCGACGCTGTAGCCCTCCCGATTCGAAGAGGCAGTATCCAGCAGTACATGTATCCAATGCATTTGCTTGGAAATTGGCTTATGTCTTTCCGGAACATAAATTTCGAAAGCGTTTTAAAGCAGTGGATCGTTAAGAAAATCTCGATGGATTCGAAAAAATTTGAGGCAGTTTCTCTTTGTCGGAAATATAAAGCAGATCGCGAAGATGTCGGCGATGAGTTTTTTACTTCAATATCTTTACTCTCGTGAAAGGAAGATGATAGAGGTAGATAAGAGCTCAAGTGTAGTTAGTGCAAAGTATTAGAAAGTTGTATTAGAAAACTATTCTAGTGGCATATTATCCTGCCAAGATATCGTTTTTGACAGTAAAAAGAATATAAGAGTTTCGAAAGCCTCTAGAGGTCTATCGATCGCGCCATTAATCATGTACGTATGCGTACTCTTTCGTCTCGAGGAAGACTTGAGCCAATGATAATCGAGCCGAATCGTATATCATCCGTCCGCATCCTCTTCGTTCATGCTAGCTGCCTCATTCCCTAGAAATGAAATCTCAGACAGATTCTTCGTCAATGCACGTGTATGTATATATATATATATATATATATATATATATATACACGCACAATAAAGGTATAGAGAGATGAGGCCAAGGGACGTTTAATGGGCGCTCCCCAAAAATTTCCGTTCGAAAAAGCCACACCCCGTCGGAATGGCTTCTCACTCGCGCTCGATATTCGGAGGGAGGTGACTTTTCTGACTCCGAGAGCCTCCGGGGCCAGAGCTCGCGAGATAAATGCGGTTGCTCTCGCCAAGAGGAAAATCTCTCTCGTCTCTCATTGTCTTCTTCGGTTTTAATGACTCTGCTCCTCCTCGGCTTCGCCGTCGTCGTTGACGTCAGACTTGTTATTTCGTGGAGCGCGTGCAACTTAATTCTCGAATTACATCCTAAGAGAAATCGACTAGCTCGGCGCAAGCGACTAGGGAACCTGGTTCTCCGCTTTGTATGGTCTTGAGGAATTTTACATTTTTCGAGAAAGGGTCTATACTGGGTTGAATGTGTTCAGAGCCACGTGGGAATAATTCGGTATAATTAACAAGGGTATATATCACTTATTTTAAATAGATGGAAGAGACTGTGCGGCGTTCGTTGTTATAGTAAAAGCATGCTTTTACCATTAGTTTAAATGGTTTTGCTGACGCCTCGCATTTATTGAGGAGAAATAGGATGAGTGAGCGAGAGAGAGAAAGAGAGAGAGAGAGAGAGAGAGAGACAGGGCGACCTTACGAATAGTTATACGAATTTTCGAGTGATTATGAAAAACAAGGGACAAGAGGCTTGAGAGCATGGTCGAGCGTAGCAGCTTTTACCTGAGTTAGTTCAAGCCTCTGTGTACTACAAAACGTAACCCTCATTAAACTATAATCTACTTCTAATAGTTATACCTGCAATTCTCTAGTGAATGAAATATGTCGTCCGTAAAGCAAATTATTACTATATCAGCTTGCACTTACCTTCGTTATTTATACCCCGTATGGCTTATAAGTAGATTGCAGCACTTTTCAGATATATTATAACAGTCAGATACCTTCACACGAACCTACTGTACTCGGAGATGAGTGAGTCACGAGGGCACTCGTAGCGAAAAATCGTCATTTTCTTTTTTTTAGAATATCCTGCCACCGTAAATCTTTGAAAGCTACTGAAATAATATGTTTATAGAGACATTTTTTTGTAGTCGAAGTATGATCGAGTATAAAATAGAATATGTGCTAGTAAAAAGAAAATCAAAGCTCAAACGTTAAAACACTATGCATAGAGACTGTATAAATTATTTTAACGACGCATATTCGTGGTTATTTTAACAACTTCACACCTACCGTAAAAGATCGTGAAATTCTTTTCTACGCGTAAAGCGCTTAATTTTCTCATTCTGCTTTGTCATCAGAGCGCGCGTGCAGGGCATTCTTTCTCCTCAAGTCTATCCGACGCACGTACAACTCTGCGCCTCTAGTTGTCGTGAATACAGTCTTTTAAACTACCCAATCTTCGTTTCAAAGTTATGCCGCTATTTCTGCGATATTACTCTCCAAAACAAACTACTACTGCGCCTTTTCAATTCTCCTTGTTTTCTGCTTCGAATACATTGTCTTTTGCTCGTCTATTCAAAGCAACGCTCCATAATACGAACTTATCGCAAAGATATAATGTTATAAAATTCGAAATCATTCTTTCGTTCGTTGTGATTTCTGATCGCTTATGCTTTCATTTTTTATTTAACGGTTCGCATAATAATTTAAAGATATGAATGGTCGCAGTAGCGCGCCACATGCGCGTATCCATGATATTACGTGGGAGTGGATGTGTAAGAAAATTTGTAATGTTGCACTACAGCGAGCCACTATTTCGTTTAGTTCAATCTTTCATCCGGATGATACAGGCGAGAACAGCATACACCTCGGTATACGCATCGCGAACACGCACGCTTCACCTCGGATTGCTGAGTAGTGGGGATGAATATCTCGGGGGTGGCTCGACGTCCTCCCAAGCGAGTCCTCCACTCCTCGTTCGAGAACCAGCAGCGGCAACGGCAAGTCCTAAAAAAAGAACGGTGAGCGAGAGAGAGAGAGAGAGAGAGGGGGGGAGGGAGGGAGAAGAGCAGAGAGAGAGAGCTCAAGACTCGGGAGCGCGTGTGAGCCGTGTAGTAAGAGGCCCCGTCACACGTAGGACGTGTCGCTATATCGCGCTCTCCGGAGATATGCGTACGCAGCACACATGCCGTCGGCTCGCACGACTCGTACTACTACTGCACAGTGCCTGTGCCACGAAACAGTGCATCGTCAGGATTTCTCTTCCCCGCATCTCTTTGGATGAGTGAGTTTCACTTTTTACTCGAAACGACAACGGGACAAGCCCACCGCCGGAGTTGGTCTTACTGCTTTTGTGTTAAAAGTGAAATCGGCAGAACAATAATACTCGCATAGAGACTGCAGGCCGCAGCTCTCGCGCTCCAGATTGAACAACGCTTAGAAACTATCGAAGGCGGACATTCGTGTGGAATCGACAACGCGACGAGAAAGTTGACAAGGTATTGTGCCGCTCTCCATTTCCCTTATTCGTTCGCATACATAAGCCCGACAGCTTGAGTGAGAGGATTTTTTTATACGAAGGCGGAAATTGGTTTTGCGCCACAGTACAGAGGCCAAGCTTCCGCGCGCGTGTGCCTCGCGCGTGTGCCTCGCGCGTGTGCTTCGCGCGCCCCCAAGTGCGCTCGCGCCAATATAACGCTCGGCATAAATAATATTTTCGCCATGCTGCTATATATATACGCGTATACACGTATACCCGCGAGCTTTTATAGTGCGCGTCGCGCGACTCGTAACTCATTCCGTCGCGTGCGGTGCTTTACGAGTTTTGCGAGAAATACTTCCCTATCATCTAAATATGTCATCCTCACGGACGCCCAACTCCTTCTCTCTTTCTCTAAATTAAGAGCCGAGAGCGCGCGGGCGCAGCGACGACGAGTGCTTATGGGTCATCTCTTTCGCCAGCGGGTCTCACTTTTCTTTATACGCCCTGTGAGAGAGCTTTGTGAGTTATGTGCAGTCGAGCCGTTAAGTCGCGTTACGATGACTAATTGACGCCTCGATTGGCCGACTTTGATTCATGATATGCGAAAAGCGCGGGACAGTGTGGTAGCTATATCGGTAGACTTTATCAGCTCTTCTATGCCATTTTTTAAGTAGATAGGCTATCGAGAGATGCGCAAACCTATCGATAATGTAATTGAATTCAATTATTCAATCGTGCATTCAGGCATCGTCAATATTTTGAGCAACGCGAGTAGACGCTCCGCAATACAAGATTGAAGCGCTATCGAGGAAGAGTGATTTTTTCATGATTTATATTAATGGATTGTCACTCGAATGTTAAGTACATCGCGTACCCAAGCTTCTATTGCCGTTTTATTCGAGATCGTGATTCGCGTCGAGCCGTGATAAACTCTTTACATCGTTGAAATCGTAAGGACGTTTATGGTAAACGATCAACATAATTAGCCGGTTGAATTTGATTCATTTTAAACCTGCGAAACTACATGGGATTTTTATAGCGCCAAACAGTTTTTGGAAAATCAATAGAACGATTAAAATCTATAATTTGTTTAATAAACTATATTAAAATGCGAATAAAAATTTATGACCATGAAAACGCCTGTAAATTCTTTTATCTCCATTTCATTATTATGCGTGCATATAGAATAGAACTATATTCTGATAATGTGTATACAAACAAGTGAAAAAGTAAATATCGATCAACGGGCAAAATCTCCGATCGTCGTAATCGGCGTAATGCTTATATCGGGAGCATTATGTGAATCGCAAACGCGCGCGCACACACACACACACACACACACACATAATGTTGAAATACTCTCCGTACATTCTGTCTCGTGACAACCGTAGGTAAATTTACGAGTTGCAGCTTTATTTCTTGGCGTATTTAACTCATGGCGCTAGGAGATATTGCCGCAAAAAGTGCAAACTTATCTGTTTGCATTTCTTGAAGCTGCATAATTACGGTATATAATAATAATTACAATATTATGAGGTCTGTAATAGTACTTGCTTGTCAAGCTCCATAAAAGCCAGGTTATTATTCCGCTCATAAACACCTGGAAGCCTCGTGCGCGCATATACGCCTTCATGCCTCTTTACCTTTTCGTTTTGTTTTTGCATTGTTATCTTAGGATTTCTTATAACCGCGCACACTTAACCGTGCCTCTGGCTTCGGAACCCACGGAGACGTTAACCCAATAATAAGAAGCTATACCGTATATTCTCGCAAGATTAGGAAGAAAGTGTCGGATTCTGTATTATTTGCCAAATGATATTTTCGCAATGGGCGTACTTTTGCCAAGGGCTAGGGCATCAATCGAGAAAATCTTCGTAGCGAAACGGACCGAGACGCGATGCCTCAGTCTCAACTGCGCGTGCAAGTATCTATACCACTTTGTCTTTCTCCACTTCTCGTTCAAATACGTTCGACAGTGTCAATTCTCGCGTCTACGTTTACTTCGCGATAGGTCAATATTTGACGTCTTATACAGGCGCGAAATAGATAAGCAAACCTCTCGGTAAAATACGGATCACGAGCAACTATGCACACGAGACGGAGTTAGTTCCGACGGCGGGAACTTGTGTTTGTGTGCTTAACCTAGTCGGATATGTATTGTGGCATATGTGGCTTTCGATTAAATGCCATACAGCGAGAAAATCCGCGATGCACGCGTTCGTGGCACACGAAACACAGCTCTGTGAGAAACCTGCGTGGCAGACGATTTTTGCGCGTAAATGTGAAGCATACACGATAAGGAAGTCGAGATTAATGCCCGGCACACGATCGAGTAAAGAGTTTAGAAGCAATGGCTCATAATGCAGCTATATTGTACGCTTTATGAACAATTTTCATCTTTATGCTCGATTATATTCTTTAATAATTTATAAATTGCGATCGTTCGCGCGCGCCCGTAATGTCGCAAATTTTTACATTGAACATTCATTTTCCATTATAATGAAAATAATCGTTTGGCATTTTACATAATAGATGCATCTTCGATATGCCCCCATTCGTTTGAGCGCATTGGAAATACGCATGGGGGTATCAAATTTTCCAAACTTAAGTGCACTCGCATTTGTTGAAATTCCATTCGCCAATATTATGAATATTACATGGCGCTGGATCGCGATAAAACTAAGCCCCCTACCTGTAGTCCTAGCGCTAATCTACGCAATTCTAGACTTCTTATCACTCGCGTTCAACGAATCTTGTAATTCATATTAAGTCAACGAGAGCGAAATCCGTTAGCTAGTCCGAGATTTTTAGATTCTGGGACCGTCGATTCAAGTCGGGAGGTGGAGCTGAGAGTCGAACGATCTGTTTCACTTCCCCCTCCACCCACTCCGTCCCTCTTCCCACCCGCCACTCCCACCCATCCACACCACTCTGGAAATCCATAATGGCCGCCCTTAGGTGTCCCCACCGCTAGGCGGAGGTACTCGCCAATGGGAAGTCGCTTACTCGTTGTTCGATATGTGCACTCCCCCTCGGGTAACTTCAGAGATGCTTCTAGTTGTGAGCGCACCCGTTGCCAGGCAACCGCTCAGCGGCCATGATTATAACGTGCGCGCGCATACCTTAGAAGCCTCGCAAGAGTGGCTTCTATCTATATACGCCTCTCAGTCGGCTACGTGCTATGGGTGAAGGCGTATTATACTTGGGAAGGGTGGGAAAAAGGGAGGAAGGGGGGGGGGAGCCCGGTACGTTTAATGATTTTCGGCTTTTTGAAAGAGTATCATTTTTTCACATGGAGAGGGGGAATGTTATAGGTCATTTTTTATTCAATTATTTTTCTATTTATATTTGATGCGTTTCTAAACTCTATTTATGTTTTATAAACTCGAAACAAAAAATGCTAGAGGTTATGCAGATTGCAAATAAAAAATTCAGATTTTCTTTTCAATTGAAATAATCATTCTCAAGCATTCTATTAATTCTAATCATTTCTGTACTTACATTTTTATGTATTTTTATAATTATATAATCGCAGTCTAGTTATTAAATAATCTGTACTATTAATTACTATTATAAACTTTTTGCGAGTCCCGAAATCATCTGAAATTAAAAAAAACCTATCACTCGTTATTTATGGAATTGCTTTGGTTATTGAAATAATATTATCCAAAATATTTAGCATCAATCGGTTTAAAATACAAAATCAATATATTTAAGCCTAAGCCACAACGAGAGAGTCGATGCCAATTGCCCAGTCGATAAAGCAGAAAACAACATTAGCAATACACGGCATATGGGGGGGGGGGCACGATTCGAATCTTCCTCCCGATCGCTGTCCTGTTTTATACAACACGCCTTTGCACATTAGTTGACAAATTAATCGTCAACGCTAACTTTCTCCTTCCCGTACAACTCTCTCTCTCTCTCTCTCTCTCTCTTTCTCGGTCTGTCTGTCTGTCTGTCTGTCTGGCTATCTCGCTCTGTCTCTTCTGCGAATACAACCGGTATTAAAGCCCGCTTTTACCTCGAGTGTAAACAGTTCGCGACGAGGAGGAGTAGAGGCTTTATCGTTACAATTTACACCCTTTACTGTTCATAAATTTGAACGGCAAAGGAGTAGCGAACAAGCGAGCTTATGAGAAGAGTGACTTCGGTGATCGCTCGTGCGTGTGAGTACGCGTATACCGCATACAGCGTCAGTTTGCACGACTTTGCTCACTCTTTTGCGTAACGAGGCTCTTCTCCGTCGGCGTCTGATTATCCAACGACTCAATATACCGATGCAGTAGCCTTGAAAATTTCTCTCTGTTTCTCACTTAGTTACCGCATGCAGGACTCGCGCGCTATATACCCAGGGACTGGGAGAGGGTAACTCGCTTCTCGCCTCGGGTAACGCTCCATCGGTCGGTAAGTCAGGCACGTGCCGTCTTGCGTACCGACGAATGTTGGCTCGTATTACTAGCTTACAAGCGCGAGTTTCGCCGAACGAGCGTCGGTGGCGTTACATTCTTTTTCAAATCTATATCGATTTGCTTAGCTTTTTCTCGTCTGCTGCATACATTGCTCTCTCTCTCTCTCTCTCTCTTGCACTTCTAATCTAGCATTATACACGCCGAGGTCGCGGAATAACAATATACTTTTATTACGCTTTGGTGATAATAAAAACAATTCAGCGTAGCAACGATTTATCACGGTGCAGCGCACTCTGCAATATGTTACGTATTGCACGACACGGTTCAGGCACATGGAATACAGTTGTAATAATACGCTTTACTCGTACGTGCATGGGTAAAGGCCTTCGAAAATTATCATCCACCCGATGTGTGCATATATATAAACGATGCTTAGCCTTCGAAAATAGAGCGACAGCGATCGATTTCGCGTGTGGAGGATAACTGCTTGTATAATATATATGTATGTATAAGTGCATACGATAAAAGCATGTGTACAGCGTTGAGATAAGAACAAAAAAAATATGAAAAAAAGCAGGAGCTGACCTAGCTCGGCTTCCGTTGCAGCACCTTTTATCGCTCATTTTCCACGAAAGCCTCTGCACCTGTGCATTATCTGTGCTGATGTGCGTCGCGCGCAATTTCAGCATTAAATAATGTACAGGCAGCCGAGCGTCCTCTCTTTCTCTCCATGCCAGCATATCCATATGTACATATATATGCAGTTCCCGTTTGAGCGCACAGGGACTTACGCTAATTTTCTTCACGTAGTGTATATTTATTTTGTAGTCCCGTGACAGCATACGCCTTCTCTTTCTGCGTTCACATAGAGAGGGAGAGACAGAGAGTGAGAGAGAGAAGGGTGTAATTATGGTTGGGGGCTGGCCGACAATTCTGGGTAATGAGGACGATATGCAATGCGCGGGAGTGCTATCGGATGGTTCTAGTCTTAACTTCTCGCATTAACAAAATGAGAAGCTTAAGAGTATTATATATAGAGCCATAAATTTATATTTAAAAATTATTTTACTTGGATATTAGTTTGGAAAATATTTATTACATATATAAGCTGGATTTTCATTCGAATATGCACTGTGCGTCACTCGCAATGTAAAGGGGTAATGAAAAACAGCTCGGCTAGTTAATTTAATCAGATCGAGAATATAAAATTCATCCCATGGCATATAAATAAGCAAAAATCGTCCAGTCGGAGAAAACGAGCCGGCTCGTATCGCTAAGTAATGGCAGAGCCAGCTCGCAAATTCCAGCGGTCAATTAGCGCACGGCGGCAATTTGCGTGGTCGAGTCGCTACCAAAAAAATTCGAGAGAGAGAGAGAGAGAGAGAGAGAGAGAGAGAGAGAGAGAGAGAGAGGATGAGAACTGCCCGCGAGTCAGAAAAACCCGTCCGTAATTTTTCACGTGCGCATCCTGCTCGCGGTCTCAGCTCTCTCTCTCTCTTTCTCTTTTAAAGACCACCCATATCGAGGCCAGATGAGGCATCAGATCTATATATGCGCATCTCGCGAGTCCTCCCTTATAACGTGAATTTTTTTTATATTTTTTCTCTTCGCGGAATCAGCTTTTTCCCCATAATGAAGTATCTGAGTGAGAAAGAGAACCGATTACGACGGCGAGGCAAAAATCCTCCTCGATAATATTTTCGGGCACGCGTTACTCTCTTTCTCTCTCTCTCTCTCTCTCTCTCTCTTTCTCACACACACACACACACACACACACACATTTTTTTCTCTCTCCCGGTGTGCGAGTTTTTTTTCATTCCATCTGCGGTCCGATACGGAGTAGGTAGTAAATATGTCTCGCCGGTCCCCGGAGAGTCTAATCCGAGGAGATCTCGGCGCCAAAACAATTCGGGGGAGAGAAGTCTTTTTTGGGAGAGTCAGTGAGAAGCGAGAAGCGAGAAGCGAGAAGCGAGAAGCGAGAAGAGATCGACAAGTTCTCCCACCTTCGATCTTTGCCTCTCCTCCTTCTCTTTTTCCTCTCCGCCAGTGCGTGCCTGGCTACCATAAGCGTAGCTCCCTCTCACCACTCCCTTCTCCGGGAGCAGCGAACCGCTTGGCCGCATCGATTTCTCGTTTCCCTGGGCTACGCATTAAGAGCGCATGCGCTTCCACCTCCTCTCCGCGCGTCGGCACGTCCCACTCCATCGTTTGTCCGCCGCCGGACAAAAAGCGAGCGCGTGAGAGAGAGAGAAGATCGTCTATAGCGCTGCATGGCAACGCCAAAGCCTCTCTCTCTGTCTCTTATGTGCGCCGTCGGGAGATTTCCCGCGTGTATGCGTATACACATAGCTCGTAGCCCGGGAGCATGGGCGAAAGCGAAAGAAAAGCGGTAGCGGCGGCGGCAGCAGCAGCAGCAGCAGCAGCAGCAGCAGCTGAAACTCTCTGGACTCATTTAATCCGGGTCCTCCCACTACGGGCGCTCGACGTGGCGCGTAATCCCACCCTCGCTCTAGCGCAGCGTAGATCCATTATCTGGCCATCTTTATTCAGCCCCTCGGCTCGTCGAACTATACGCTGCGGGGGTGGGTGGGCTCGTCGAACTCCCTCTCTCGGGGGCTGCGCACACACGCTCGGCTAGCTTGGGCGCTTTTATGAGCGGGCACAAATCTCCTCATCAGGCTCCCGCAGAATCCACGACGTAGCCTTGGGGTTTCTGCGTCACACACATATATATATATACAATATGTATATATAGATAAACAGAGACAGAGACAGAGAGAGAGAGAGAGAGAGAGAGAGAGAGAGAGACAGCTAAAACGAACGGAAGGGTGAAATAGCGTGGTTTTCCTTGCCGGCGGCGTAATATTATGTATACGTATACATATATCTCCACCAACACAAATGAGCCGGCTTGATTCCAATTATTCAGTAAATTAAATACAGCCGAGGCCCTTTACTGCCTCCGTACTCCTCTATATGTATATGCGCATACGGGGAAATTTGAAGCAGCAGCCCAGAGAGAGAGAGAGAGAGAGAGAGAGAGAGAGAGAGAGAGAGAGGGAGAGGAAATTAGAGCGGGAGAGTTTGAGTTATGCGCGCTGTCGGGCTGTGTAATACAAGCCCGGTACTGTTCCTGCACAAAGGGTTGTTGTTGCCGAATATCACAGAGTATCGTCCCTCGAGCGACGAACGCGCAGCTGTGTGATATGGAGAGCCAGACGCGCGCGCGCGCGCGCCGGGGTGAGCTACTCTGAATTGTTGTCGTCGGTACAGAGCGTTATCTCTCTCTTGTACGAGTTTGTGCGAGCGAGCGCGCGCCCAGCTTCGATTTATCAACCCCATGTACACGCCATTTTCTCTCCACTCCGCGCGATGCTTATTTTATGCCGCTATACTGTGCGGCCTTATCGCGCCGACCTATGTTGTGAAACGGCCGTCTGTACACTATATATATACAACAAACAACCCCGACGTTGTTTTCGAGGGCACTCGTTTGTTCTATACGTGTTTTTTTTTTCTTTCTTGCGGCTGCGAAAATCGAGCTTGGCTTTTATTTGCAGAAAATTCAACGGTTCAAACAACATTAGGATATTTTCTAGAGGTTTCTTTTATTTACACGTGCGCGCGGTTACAATAAATATACACAAAGACTAAAAGCAGAAAACGATGAATGAACAATGAACTCTCTAACTATGCGGGGCATACTATGCGGATTCGCGTCGAGGAAATTCCTTCATCACCCGGTAACCTGCAAATTTCTTTCTTCGTTTACAACATAGCTTATGTATGAAAATAAACTTTCGATTCATTTATCCGAATAGTTAAGGAAAAATAGATAGGATTTCTCGAAGTGTCTACCTCTCGTTAACGTTGCAAAACCTCTTCTTCAATCCGTAATGAATCTTCCATCCATAGCGCGCAATAATTCCACATTAAGACATCTCGCGAGTGAAAGAGCTTCAAGTGCGCGTACTTGAGTGAGAGAGAGAGAGAGAGAGAGAGAGAGAGAGAAAGAAAAAGACGGGGTTATGATAATAAGACTCGGTTTTACGAACTAAAATAAATCCAAATCTTTATTTCATTCTATATGTATACATGATTCGCTCTGTGTATAAACGAGCGATTCTCTTCCAATTGCAAAAGTGTCGGTAGTGCAGCGGCTTATATACTCTCACGAAATCTAATTTAAATTCCAATTTATGGAGTATCTATAAATGCGACGTTTTCATCCGGCGTATAACATTTTTTCCTTTTTTTCATACTCCTCTCTCGCACTCTTTCTGTCTTTCACTGGCTCAGCACAGAGTCTGGGGAATATTCTTAACGACCTGTAGAGGCCTCTCTCACTCTCATTCCATATCGGATCCAATCTCCATATAAAATTTCTCAGGCTCTCGAGCTTCTTCTCTCTTACCTCTTTTTTTCCTCTCTCGCTCTCTCGGCTGATTATACGCGGAAGCTCGAGGATAACGCTGCGCCGCTTTAATTCGTATTTTCTTTGGGGACTGTAGCAGCAGTAGCAGGAGCAGTAGTAGCAGCAGTAGCAGCAGTAGCAGCAGCAGCAGCAGCAGCAGCACAGGCTCACTTTTTACGAGCGCGTATCTTCCTTCTTCCTTCTATGCCATACACGCGCCGAGAGCGCTTAGATAGACGAGCCAACTTTTCCGCGAGAGCTGCGTCTTTCCCGCCCCCTGTGCTGCCGCTCTTCTCCGTGCCTTTCTTCGATCTTTTCCGCCAAAGGGGAGGAGAGAGAAAGAGCTTCTTTCTTCCGCTTCGGCTAGCTTTTCGCGCGCTCACCCGCTTTTATTTCCCTCCTCTCGGTGCGCTGAGCTTCTTTCGACTCTATACAGACACACATCACGCACATATAGGCTTCTTTTGAGCACTAGGCTGAAATGTTGTTGATAGGGGCTTCGAAAGGATTTTCAGCAAAGCCAAATCGCTCGGAGAGCGTAAATTGTTTATTGTTAAATACATAGAGTGTAAAGACGAGAAATTTCACATCATTGTAGAACGCTATTAAAGAAAAAAAAAGATTCTACTCGTCTCTTGCTATATATGTATATACACACGACCGTACTCCATTTCGTATCTACATAAATCTCGGTAAATCTAGTAGAAAGACTGGGGAACGTTCGAAGCGCTATGATATAAAAGGCATCACATGGAAATTCGCGAAGCGAAGCAGGATTTCCTTTCATAAAATTTTCTCAAAATAAAAGGAGGACAAACGCCAAGCACATATCAGCGACTGACAGACGGATGGTCGCGCGGAAGAAGAAAAGCGTACTTCGGCGTAACAATCATCTCTCTTTGTCTCTCTCTTTCTCTCGGAGACGATATAAATCACAGGCATAATGCGGACAATTTTTCACTGTCCTCTGCGCTCGAGCGAGCGAGCGAGCGAGCGACAAATTCAAAACGGCATTAAACGCCTTCTTGAAAAGTCGTGTCATTCTCCCTCTCTTACTCTCTCTTACTCTCTCTCTCTCTTATTTCTGTTGTATACATTATTGTGTGTGCACGGAACCAGTCTGTCTCTCGGCTTAGTGGAAAAAGTTTGCCAACAGCGCGAGAGAGGAGGCTACTTTGCAGCCACCGTCAGCCGCATTGTAAAAATAAACGATGCCTGTCGGAGGGACAGAAAACAAAACGAAAGAATGGAGTGTTCTTTTGAAAAAAGCTTAAACACATGCAGTCCCATTGGTTCACACGGCGCGCCGGCAGTCGCATTATTTATACACATTATTTATACTACGTGACAAGGTTTCAACTGTATGTGTGCGCTGCGCCCATCTCCTCTAAAAAGGCCCTTGAGTCTCGGATTTCATTCTTTCTCTCTCTTTCCTTCTCTTTCCTTCTCTTCTCATTCTCTTCTCATTCTCTCCCTTTTTTAAGTCGGACATGGTCGACGGCTGCTATTGCTGCGGCAAAAGGCCTCGATCGCGGAGCGATAGCCATTACATACGGAGAAAAAAGGCGAGAGAAAGATCGAAAGAGAAAAAGCTCAGCGGACACCCCGAGGACGCGAGAAACGAGAGACTTTGCTGCCGTAGGAACGCTCGAGCTGTAAATTCGTACAGCTCTGTGTTCCGTCTTTCTCTCTCTCTCTTGGGAAGAGCGAGATAAAGGAGATATTGCTTATACACGCTCACGCGAGAGAGAGACCGGAGAGAATACAAGGACTGAGGAGAGCGAGAGATAGAGCCGTTTTACGCGTTCGCGACGCCTACGAGCTTTGGGAGTGGTCCGCTTTTTTCTTGTCCCTCTTTCACTGATAAGCTGACGACGACGAGCTTATCGGTTTATCCGAGTCAGTGTCCTTGTCTTTGGAATTTCGCAGAATCGATGCGCGCAAGACTCGTCCTGCTTTTTTACGCTGCCTGAGTTGCGAAATTGCGCGCAGGAAATGCAATATAGCCGTCGTAACGAGTGGTTATGCTGGCGGAAAATGTACAGGAAATAACTAGCTACGTTATGAAAGATCTTCGTTGACAAGTGTTTCTTCCATTTTTGTCTTTAAACTGTGAGCTAACACAAGCTAACATGAGCTAACATGAGCTAACACATCTCGGTGAAAATCGAGCCGCGTATCGTGCATGCCGGCGACGTATGTATATAGCGGCGTATACACGCGTTGCATTAACAATCGCGAAACAAAGCGCCGCGGGGCTATAGACGCGAGCCCGTAGCGCATAAATATTTGAAAACTTATAAGACCCGCAGCGCCGCTGTAGAACGCGTGCGCTCGATATACGCAGAGAGCGCGCTCGGGAACTTATAACGAATTCCATGTGCAAAAGCGCCGCATGAAAAGAGAGTAGAAAGAACCACGCACTTTCATCGCGCTAGCTTTTTCATATTTCTGCTTTTTATCGCTCGGCGGAGCTTGAATTTTTCGAATATTCCATCAGCGTAGCAGAAAGAGAGAGCGAGAGAGAGAGAGAGAGAGAGAGAGAGAGAGAGAGAGAGAGAGAGAGAGAAAAAGCCAGCTACGTATAATATTACCTCTCGAATGAAAAGCTTCCAAACGTGCGTCGCATACTTCACCAATTACGTCTCTCAGATTTTCTTTCATTCGCTATAGCCTTCGAGGATAGCCTTTTTCGCTGATCAAAGTCTCGCTCTCTCGACGTCGAGGTAGAAAAGGGGAGAGTTTTAGGACTACTTCGTTTAATCCCGACAAGGGTCGAATCTTGGGCGTGTATTCTGGTCGCGAATCCGAGAAATTCTTGCGCCAGCGGATCTTTGTATGTACAGGCCCCGCTGTACATAAGAGTCCTTCGATTTATGACGTCACGAGCTCGTCGCACGGTTACTTTTGCTTATACGGTGGCCATCGCAGAGGAGAAACGAGCTTCGCCCTGGATAAATACGACAAATATTTATTCTGGCCTCGTATCGCAAGCGAAGACGATAGCGATTTGCTCTCGTGTCTCATTCTCGTGGGGGTTGATGCTAGACATTTGTCTGATATTTTTATGTACGAGGCCCGGGGGGAGAATGCTCGTTGCTCTTCGCCTTTTTATCTTCTAGGAGTGGGAGTCAAATCATTTCTACGCCTGTTGTACGCCATTTTTTTTCTCGGAATCTATTACGGCTTTGAAGAAAATCTATGAGAAAGAGCACTCTCTAACGGGTGCGGTACACACCGGTTTCAGGGGCTTATGCAGTAAACTTCGTAAGTGTGTTGTGAGTGTCCAGTACTGAGCGGAGTGCATTCGTAAGGACTTAAAAGGGTCCGTTCGCTCGTTCGCTCGTTCGCTTTCTTTCGGTCCTCAATACTCATCCTAATACTCTGCGAAGGCCATCGGCGTGATTTTACTGTTGCGCGCGTTAACCCACAAAGGGGTTTCCCTTCCGTCAATACTACAATTTTTTTCTCCCACTTTTCGTGCATCGTTACTCGACTAAGGACTAATAGACTGCCAAGGTTGTGACGCAATACGAGTCGGGCCTGTTCCTCGTGATATTTTTTTTCGATGATTTTTTGCCTTTATTGTTGCTGGTCAAGCCCCAGAAATTCGCTTTACTCGCAGTCTCGTGTTCGACGCCACAGCGAACTGACGCGGCGATTTTCCTGCTTATCGGCGAGATTTTTCCTATTGCAATTCGACCGGAAAACCGGGGTTAGAAGCGTGTTAGGTGCGGATCCGAGAAGCCGATGGTAAACGTCCGACGGGCGGAGACCGAACGCGAGTTCGTCTGCCGTCGGATGCCGTTGGCGGAGGAAAAACGCAATGAGCAAAGCGCTATGGTGCACACTGCCATTGTTTTCTTGAGTGCGACTTTAGTCGGATGAAATTTTGTTAATTTTCCGTGAAAAAGTGCAGATTTGCTGTGAAATCTCAGTGCCGTCGGATGCGCCGTGTTACAGTGAATGTCGGAGGTTCAATTGAAACTGTAAGATTTGCATATATACAGACACACATAAACCACAGTGGCCATTTTCTTGCCACTTACATCTACAGTGGTGTGCTCGTACTCGTTAAAGATGTTTTTCTTAAATTGTTAAAAAAATCGGGTCGAGATCATTGCCATCTTCGAAAAACTCGCATAAAAACATACGCTTAAACGGGTGTGCGATCGCGCGATTCGAGAAAAATACAAGGCTATCTTTACAGTTCGAACGCGCATATAGCGACAAAATTTATAGATTAATAAAATCGAATGCGTTTTCTAAAAGGGAGCTGCGCTTCAGCGAAACCCGCGCGGACGTGCGCGAGCTCAGTGTTTCTCGTCATTAAATATTCTCGATAAAGTGCAAAATAATGTGCATTTCAGCGCGTCGGGCTGCGAAAACTACGTCGGAACCTGGCACTTCTTGCGCCTTCCCCACCGGTGTTTACAAGTTATCTTAATGATTTTTCACGAGCAAAAAGATTTCGCAATCATCGCGCAAATCGAAACGCCATTTCTTTCTCTTCTTGCCTAACGGTATCGGAGTTTTGCTCGGCGCGTAATTGCTCGCGAGAACGTTCGCCCTTAAGCGCGTTTGCAGTGACGATCGCGTCATTAAGCCTTCTTAACCGATTTACTCCTCCCAAGGCAGTTTAGAGACCAGCATTGACAAAAAGCTCGAGTATTGAAGGCGCGAGCGAGGAGAAGAGAGAAATCTTATAATCTTTATTCGCGTTTCGCGTATTTATCATATTATGCGTACTTAGCCTGTCGCGCCAATAAGCTGCGTTCGTATGTATTATGCGAAATTTTATTGTCTGCTTTTCCCTCTTCGTCCCTCGCGATGCCCCATGGTCAATTAAATGAAAGCATTTATTATTTACACTACACTACACTAGCCACGTACTGAAACTGGACTACGCCGAAGCGAGCGCTCGTTCTTTCATTCCTTCTCGATGAGAAAAAGGAGATTGTTTCGCCCGGAGAAGCTTTCTTGTAACGTTATATGTGAAAACAAGTTCGTTCTAACGCACAGAGACATTTTTTTCGCGCAAAGACAGTCGATTAGTTATAAAAATAGAAGTAATACTCATTTTTAGTATGCATTGACAAACCAGAGCGACGCGTTAATTTTGGAATTTCTCGTAAAATCTAAATTTTTTATTCATCTTCTTGTTTCGTTCTGCTCTCTCTCTCTCTCTCTCTCTCTCTCTCTCTCTAGTACATCTTCGACAGTAATATTTTTGTCGAACCAGCCGCGGAGCAGACAACCACATAGTTATTTTCAGAAAATCCAGAACAATCTATCAGCGATAACAAAGAGAACTGTTAAGAAAATCTTTTATAAGCATGCAGTAGTATAATCATTTTTCAACGCCGTTCTCCTGCGTGTCGAGAGCCGACTTGTTCTCAACTCACAAATATCCAGTCTCTCCTTCTTAGATTCTCTACTCTATAAACAAAAAATAAAAAAATAAAAATGTAAGTTCTTCTACGCACACCCGCAATTTTTGTAGTCAGATTAATGACGTAATAAAATAATTGAACGAGACGACTTGGACACGTGTTAGACCCGCGGGCTTGCCCTATCGGTCCGACGGCCGTCGGCTGCTGCGGTTCGATCTCACTCACTCTCTCACTCTCTCTCTCTCTCTCTCTCTCTCTCTCTCTCTCGTACGGATATACTGCACACAACATGGTGGCAATGAGCTTGCTACACAACACGCGTACTCTCTCTCGTGCACACGACTGTGCAGCGCGCGGCGGCTCTGCCCAGCCGCGGTTTACGAGGTGTTGCTCTCGTCCGGTTCCGGCTATTGTGTCGCTAATAAACGCACTTAGCCAAATATGAATATGGAACGCGGTTTGTGGATGAACGCCAAATGGCGGATTCCCATTTGTCCATTTGACTCTCCACAGGACTATTGCGCGTTGCGTTGTTTCACATCGCTGGACCCGACTGACTTAGGCGTATTTTACGTCCAATAATACATGGGTGCGTTCATTGAGTTTTCCTTATTTGCTTAACGTGCGCTTGACTACGATATTACCGATTATTGATTACAGTCAGTGATATATGTTTGGTGATGGAATTTCGAGAGATGATTGCGCTGATCATCGCGTTCTGGACATACTTACGACCAGATTCATTGCTTTAGCTTGGAATTGGCTGATTTGCGCTACGGGTATGTTTGCTCTATAGTGGGATTTTGGATTAGTCTGTTGACTCCTTGCATTAGCGAGCAGCGATGCTATTTAATCTTCTATACACACTTTTCGTCTATTCCACGAAATTCTCGGCAAGTTCAAATAATGTTAGACTATGAGGAGATTTTTCCCCTGCAATACATAACGTTGAAAACAAATTTATTTTATTAGAAAAATAATAATAATAACACGTGGAAAATAAACTATAAGGTTTTAAAAAGTTTTAAAAACCTTTTGCTCTTATGCTCAACATATTAGGCAAAATAAATATTTTTCCAGAAAATTTGATCATCAAACCTTTTTAGGTGCTATAGACATTCTTTATTAGGTTTTTTTTAACAAGGAATTTGCGATCAAATTGTAGAATACCGCTTATTAAATGAAAAATAAATATTAACGCACGTATGGTATGCTGAACAACACAACAAACATTTACGCAGTTAAAAGGTTATGTACTTTCAGGAATCCATATGCGGCGCAAAGACATTTTTGCCGTCGGATCGCCACCATTTTCAGTGTCTTTAAGGTGAGATTGAAAAAATTTACTCTGACGTTGTTTATTCGATTAGAAAAAATTCTTATGAATATTTACCGATCCGCGTTGATAATATATTTTCGCTTTAAAAAGTCGAAGAACTAAGAAATGAAAATTTTCATTGTTCCGCGTTGTTGTTGTAAATGGGTAGAAATAACAGGGCAATAAAATTTGATCGAGCAAAGAATTTGATCGAAGTAATGTACACGTGTTTACGAAATATAATAGCAGCAGTAGATTCGGACGATCGCAACAATGAAAGCAAGCTCTTTCTTCAAAAATTTGTGTTTATATAAACTGAGTGCCATAACCATAGGCACTTGGAGTCGTACATTGGTTTTTTTATACCTTCGCGCATCGTAACAATTCGCAAGCTTGCGAGATAAACTTTTATAATTCAGAATAAGTACGAGCATATCCATCTCTTTACGAACAGTGTATATACCGTTCGTCGAGTTGTTAAAGGAAAATTATGTGCCATTTTTATTTATACGCGAGTTTTTATTCGCCATCCGCGGTCGTTTCAATAAGTGAAAGCAATTTTATAATGAGCATGAAAAATTAATAAGTTTGTAAAAGCCGGACTCCGAGTATCTAATAACAAGTGCGTAAAGGATAAAACATATATAGCATAATGTATAATTGCTATATTTATGCAGCTTTCAATATAAACTAGCTTTATTGGCAGTCATTCATACGGCATTAAAATTATTAAAAACGTATAAAGCAAGTAATTGATGGACTTGCAAATTGTCCTTTACGATCTTCGAGCCTCTATCCCGGCTTCGCTCTCTCGTTCGCTGCGACTTCCTTTTGCGCGCTTTTGCAAAATCTGACCGCATGCGAAAATGCACGCAGAGGAACGAGGCACAGGGAGTGCGCGCGCGCGCGCGCGCGATAAATCACGCGAAAAAAGCTCCCTAATTAAGCAATTTCATGCAAGCACAATGGCGATTGCGGCGGCTGTGCTGATCAATCGCCTGCGCGTTCCCTTACCGAAAATTCCTTCATATTTTCGAGCTCCCGATGTATTCGTTACACCTGTAATTAAGTTGAATCATTCGGGGTCCTTGACGCGCTGCAGTAGCAGCAGCAGCAGCAGCAACAACAGCAGCAACAACAGCAACAGCAGCAGCAGCAGCAACTCCTCTTTTTTATAGCGGCCGTAAAGAGTGCAGCAGCGCGCGATTTTAAGGATACAGGAAGCGCCTTGTCGTGCAAAAAGAGCATCGAGCATCTTCTCTGTGGCAACGTGCAGCGGGTTTCCAAAATGTATCTCTTTTCCGGAGCTGCGAGCGCCTCGCGTATACGTACTCAGCGAGGTGTAGGGGAGTCTCAGTCTCTCTGTTGCCAAACGTGCTTGGCTATCATAAAGCCATTAAACTTTATTGTACCGTGCCATTAACTTAAATATTGCGACTCACGTGTCGCCCTCTTCTCTCTACCTTTCTCTCTTTCTCTCGTACGAGAGCATAGTCTAGAGTGAGGAGAGCCTCGCTCGGTGATTTATCACTTCGCGAGATCGTGACATAAGGCACGCCGACTTTTTGCCAGCCAACGGACCGAGAGCAGTCTTCTCTTTCTTTCTCTCTCGCGATACATGCATATATACCTGCTGGATTAACCATTGTATTATACTCGAAGGCCTTACTCTCCCGTTCTCTGCATCTATTTCAGAAACTCATACTCAAGGACGCGTCTCGCTCTCGCTTACGCGCGCGCACCTTTTTTCATTTTCCACGCAGCATTTTTTCCGATGAAGCCTTGAGTTGTTGAGTGCGCTCATTGTCCAGCATAGAAAGAAGGGGGGCACGACAGAATAAAAAATTTCTTTTCCTGCAACAATGAGCATTTCAGTACTGCATAGTGGACGTGACGAATGATCGCGGGTAATTAGGCGTTTCGAGTCAGGTGAACCTGAGAGAGAGAGAGAGAGAGAGAGAGAGAGTCGCGCAACAACTGCACATCGGGCAGCAAAATGGGCGCGCGTCTGGCTACACACTGAGTATTATACGCTTCCGGGTGGCTCGAGCTACTCGCTCTTTCTCGTGTACAGTCGGCAGTGCTGCCAGGCCAACGTATTATTAGAGAAAATGGCTTTTCGAAACAGTATTTGCGTAGTTCCGCGCGGGACTCGCGGTGTAATAGGCGCGCGAACGCGTAAGCGAAATCACGCAGTACTGAATTTCAATTCGAAGCCGTTGTGTGTGAACGAAGCGCAGCTTTTGCGTTTGCATTGCGTGTAATTTTAGCATCCGGCGCGTTCTGTCGTTTTCTTTTATTTCGCTTTAGATTGAAATCAACTCTTTGTGCATAAGAATATTTATATATATAGAACCGCGTATCTGATTAGTACAGGGAAAACGATCATTAGCGTGATTCATTGCTAACTTTTTTCCTCGCTCGATGCACTTGGCACGGATAAATTCGTTTTATTGGAAGGATAAAAAACGCGGACGATTGACCGATCGGACCTTTGCTTATCTAGTTGTGATTAAAAGCGATAAAAAAATGTGTACCGGGAAAGCGGTATAATCGTAAATACAGTGGGTAAGAACCAGATAAATTTTGCTGATTGCTCAATTATCGAGCGATACGCATTAATTTATTAGTATAAATCTAATTGGTCGAGCGACGAACTATTCTCTGCGTATTATGCACAAATTTATCTCGCGTCGAAAGCACAGTACATAACATTAGAACATTAGCCTCCCATATACGAATCACAGGCGCTGTCGCCGACTCCGCCATATTCTGCTTTCGGATTTGTTCCTCAGCCTGCAGTGCTCTCTCTGTCTCTCTCTCTCTCTCCGTTTCTCTCTTTCACTTTCTGCAGCACACACACGGCGCTGAAGAAAGCTCGGAAAGATCGACGCGAGCACGTATACAGACTTTCAACTGGCCCGACTTTAGCGTACATCGGGCTGATATATATCAAAAGGAATGGGTTAGATGAAGGCAGGGCGAAGTTTAGCGAACGCGCGCCAGCACGAGTGAGAGAGAAAGACGCTGCCGCGCTATATCCCCCGCAAAAGCGAGGAGAGTACAGAATCGAATGGAGAAGGAGTTTGAGGAGGGCGACGAGGTCAGAGGGGTGGCGAGTGCCCGCGCCGCGTTCTCTCGCAAGCGGGAAAAGAGAGGGAGACGGAACGGAGAGAAAGACGGAGGCCGCTGTTGCAGAAAAGGGTACGAACTTAGCACGAAGAAGATTTTATACGAGTCTCGGGGATTCGGAATGAGAATTTACGGGCGGTCTGCAGCGCGCGGAGGAAGGTCGAGGAAGAGAAAGAGAAAGAGAGAGAGAGAGAGAGAGAGAGAGAGAAGCCTTTGAAAAACGAGAAAGACTTGCCGTGTGAGCTACGGAGGAAAAAGACGACAGCTAACGCGGGGAAAGGAGAGGAGCTGAGGATTGTATGCGCTTGGGGGAGATAAGTAACATTGTTTCGAGTGAGACATCTCCGTATTTCTTTCTCGAAAAAGGGATGTGCATGTGCGATATACAGCATTCGCGAGCATGTAAAAATATACTACAAAAACGATAAAGATTCGCTTCGATTGCTCGACTGTGTGGGCCCCCATAAGTATGTAAATGAGAATATTATTCAAATTCAGCTTCGCGCGCAGCACTGTGTAAGAGAGAGAAAGACCTTCGAACCGTGCACACGCATGCGCATCAACATCTTTATGAACTTGTTATTATATACATACGAATATACCCGCAACCGATAATCAAAGAGCGGTTCGCTCTGTGCACACTGGCTACATCTTCCTTTTTGTACTCCGCGCTTTTTACCCTATCTCTCTTTACTGCGCGCGTCTCGACTTTCATTCGTTGCAGCTTTAGCCCTTTGGCGATGTATGTTGTAGTATGGCTCGCTGTATAGGTATATACATGCTTATGCACGCATAGGTAGAAGAGAAACGCGAAGAGAAACGCGAAGAGAAACGCGAAGAGAAACGCGAAGAGAAACGCGAAGAGTAACGCGAAGAGAAACGCGGGAGACTTGGCTCGCGGGAGAGTTTGTATTGTCCTGCGAATATCCACGTGTATGCGTGCGATGATATATGTAACAGGCGCACACGCGGGAGGGTTGTCTTGCTGAAACGAGAGGAAATATCGAAGATCGCGCGAGCCCGCGGCAGTATGCCTTATAAGTTGTCATGTTTAATTCAATACTCGAAGGAGGCTACGATCTTTTGCGAGAGGCACGCGGGGTTAAAAGCTGCCTGCTCGTATAGTGCGGCTCAATGTTTCATGCGCGACACGGTGGAGAGTGGCTTTGTTAATTATTCACTCTCTGCTTACTCTCCGTGCGTTCGCAGTGTGTAATACGTGACCGCGATGCTGTGTGCGTGCAACGCTTCATTCTCGGCAAGAAACTTTTTAACGCTTATTGTGCGTCTACGCAGCAGAGAAGTTTGCGTGCCGAGCAGCGAGAAGAGGCTTTTGAGAGCTGCAGCTTATTTATTTATCGAACGTGCTCGGAGACAACGCGAGCTTCAATGTTTAATGCATTGAGCAGCGCTCGATATTATATATTGTATACGGCTAGCGGGTGGCGAGTATATTAAAAGCGTAAAAATACAATCGAGCTCGCGCGGGCTTAGCGCAGAACGAATTCTCTCTCGGCAGTCGCTCAAATGCACGCAAGTCCTCGTAAAAGTCTGTCGCGTAACGAAATCTCGAGACTCGAGTGTACGCTATACATGGTATTCCATTCGCGGCTCATGGAAATTTCAGTGGGACTTCATTGAAATTCACGCGCATCATTCCGCTTCCCTCCCAGCTCTCGCTCGCGCGTATAGAGCGACGAGGATGTGTTCGAGCGCGAGAATCGAAAATCCATTGGAAGAAAAGGCTTATATTGTCGAACGCGAGCGCATATCTATGCAGCGCATCCACTCTCGCCTATATATCCTCCGCGTACCGCGGCGACGTCGTCGCTTTGCCTTCCGCTCGGAGAACGGCGTCCAGTCGATGAATAATAACGCTATGCGCATACAGCTGCATGATCCGCGTGAGGCAACGGCGCACACCGACGCACACCGACGCACACCGACGCACACGTGTTCGTGCGGGACTACGCTTCCTCTGAAAATCGAATTTCCGGAGCTTGAGCTCAGGCATCGTCCTCGTAGTACGTAGTCGTCGCATTCTCGCGGGGGTGGGAAAAAGGAAGAAGCTGGAGAGCGAGCAAGAAGCTGCGGCCGAAGCGTGGGAGGGGATCCTAGCTTCTATAGATATATTGCAGGGGTTGCCAGGGCGAGCTTATTGATCCGCCTCGTAGAGAAAGACGACGTTACGGAGGGGAGAGAGAGAGAGACTAGTCGCTGCAGTCCCTTGTGGCAAGGGTGGGGCCCCGGTAGCGAGGGTAGTTTTCTCGGCTGTCACGGGATTGGCCGGGGCTGAGGAAAGATGGCCGCCGCCGTTGCTACTGGCACCGCAGCCGGAAACGTGACGCCTCGACGACGGAGGTCTTTTCTTGGCTTTTCCCTCTCTCTCCCTCTCTCCATTCCTCTTCTCTCTCTCTCTCTCTCTCTCTCTCTCTCTCTCTCTCTCCCTCTCTCTCTCTCTCTCCCTTTGCACAGCACATCGTGGAGCGAGCAAGAAATAAGCCCGCCGGCTAAGAGATGCGGAGGAAGAGAAAGAGAGAGAGAGAGAGAGAGAGACAGAAGAGAACTCTCTCCCTTGGCGCTTTTTGCGAAATTTATTGCCGCGATATATTCGCATCCATTAGATGCCTTGCCTCTCTCTTTCTCTCTCTCTCTCTCTCTTTTCTTTCGCTCGACTTCTCTTTTTCTCTCGTTGGCCGGGTTCGCTTGTGGCTAAGTGCACTCTTTTACTTGAGATCCGGGGCGTCCCGCTCCTCGCCACTGCCGTACGTCTATACGTGTGGGCTATGGTACGCAGAGGACGCTCGCCTGAGTATAACTGCATGCGGATGTACGCGAACCGGCTTCCTTTTGCCACAAGCCGCCGCCACCGCTGCTGCGGTTTTTTTCTATATATACACTATATATACGTGCGGCGATCTTCGGGAAACGATTGCGCTGCCACTGCTTCTCTGCTGCCGTTGATGTTTGCGCTGCTGTTGCAGCTGCTGCTTTTTCTTTTATTTTCCTGCTAGCGTTTTCTGGAAAAAAATAAAGCAGAGATTCTTGTCAACAGAAATTAGTCTTTAACGGCTGGCTGCCACTTTGCTGTTCGTCGCTCATGCTTTTCGAGGAATTTTCATATAGGCGTATTATATACAACGTATATACAGTCGCGCTACGAAGCGACCTGCATGCGGTAAAGAGGGCATGTGCGTCGGCGAAGTATTGATTTGTTTTAGTGTTTAACAGACAAGCTTCGTCAATGATTTACGTTTTTTATACGCGGAATCATCGTTCGCACTTATCGCGCAAGGCAATCTGCGAAAAACTCTGCTTTTGTTAGAAAAAAAATAATAAGATTTTCCAGCTTTAATACTCGTGCACGATTTTTTTTCATCCTTTTTCATAATTTAAATTATTGTTTCTCCATATCGACGGGATAAATCAAAGCCGTAGCGATAAATTAGTTTGAAAGCAGGTGTTTATTTATTCGAGCGTTTAGCCGGGAGTTACAGCCCTGACGATTCGAGTGCACGCGCACGGCGTGTGTTCGAGAAAGAGAGAAAAGGCAAACTAATAAAAAATATACTATCGTGTTCTTGGTAAATAGCGCGAGCTGTGGCTACGTTGCAGTAGTATAATTTTTTGTGTACACATAGCACCGATACAAATTACACACCTCTGTGTAGCTTGCAAATCTTTATATATCTATCGGCCGATACGAATCGTCCTGGTTATATATATACATGACTAGATTCACGAAAAAAGTGCACTTTCTGCTGCCGGGCTCTTGGAATCGTAAAATCTTTTTAATGCCATGGGATTCTGAACCGATTCTATCTTGTTCGTTAGTTCTCAAAATACTGAAAAATGCGTACGCATGAACAATAAAATCACTAATTACGACTATCCCATTCGAACTATTGCATATTTTTATTACAAATAAACAATGAGAGCAAAATATGGAGTTATCTTCAGAGTTATCTTAAACATTACATTTTCCTTTAAATTATACATTTTTTTATATTATCCTCTACGAATCGAAATGCAGGCAATGAATCTTATACAATTTTTCTCAGACACGCACAAAAAGTATTTAATTTCAGCATAATCAAATGATTGAAACGTTTAAAAGTACACTATAAATATAATTAATTTCTTACATTTATGATATGATTCTGATTTTCATGCGATCGTAAAAAATGTTAAATTTATATATGTAATATGAATAGACGAAAATGTAGTACTCGTAAGATAATGCGAAACTCTATTTATTGATCAAATTAATCGCGTTTAAATTACAATTAAAGTTTGTTTTACCTCATAGTCGTATAAAAATAGATTTCTAGTATAAACTAATTTCATTGCAAGATTAAGCTCGTGAGCTAAGAAATAAATACGAAATTTCATCGACGATCGGAATAAAACTAACCGGAAAAGCATGTGATGCACAACAAAAAGTATGAAACTTTAAGCGTGCAATTATATAGAAGCGAGGCTCGTGTTACCAAGGATAGATTAGAAGTGGTATATTTAAGAAGAACAACCTTTACTTTTGTTAAGCTTTTGTTTATCAGTTTGAGATCAACGATATATTTGGTCAGAATTTTTTATCTCGAAAGGAATATTTTACGATCGTGGAACCGCAAGTGCGACAAGTGCATCTTTTCGTAGATTTCGCCTTATACATCGTATAACTATAGAGTATATATATACTCTTCTCGCGACATACAGTATACGGTATATATGCATCACACAGCGCTTCAATTACTGCTTTTACGGCTACTCCGCGAAACAACGTGTAAATTGCGCCTTACGCAACTCATTATAAGAATTGTATATTTAAAAAATAGTAGTACGCGCAAACAACATAACTAATGGATTTAAGCTCCTTCTCGCTCGTTCGCGGAAAATAATTTGATCTTTGAGGAAAATGTGTACGCTTGAGTACGTATGTGTGCGTGTGTATGTGCATATAATGTCCCTCGTAAATTACGGACCACGGTAATTTTTTCATAAATAATATACCGCGCGGCGTAACGGGCCAGCTCGTCGCGTCTATCTATTAAAATCTCCCTCATAACGTATTCCCGACGCGATAAAACACATCGCTGATAAACGATTACAAAGAAGTTATTATTGACTTTAAATTTATTCACTCGTATATCACCTTTTACTTTCTTGCAATCTCATACTCCTTGAGTCTTCAATGCTATAGGCGCGTATCGAGATCTCCCTCTCGCGAGCTAAGGATCAAGAAAAAGAAGAAGAAAAAGAAAAAAAGAAAAAAAGAAAAACAATGATTACGCGAGCTGCGTGTGTACCAGCGGGCGGGAGAAAAGAAAAGACATTTTTTCCGATATAGTTTCTTTTTTGCTCGCAAACATTTATTTCGGACGCGCGCATCTTATACTTGACAACCAATCGAAACTAATGGCGAGAGCATTAGCGACGAATTGTCAGCGTTATACAGGCGATATAACGTTGAGAGACCATAAACTCCTCGTATATAGCGTCGTTGCTTACATACCTATACACATACATACACACGTACACACCTATTCGCCCCTTATATTCGCGAGCGTGTGTATATATATCTATATGTATGTATACATATATATAGACATGTCAGTGCACTACTGGAGGTGTGTATGCACGAGTGAGTGTCGACGCGCGAAAGCGGATGTAAAATTTCGCAGGTAGCCCGATGCGTCATCGGTCACGCGGTGATACTTCCTCGTTTAATATACAAATGATGGGATGCTTTCGCCCAAGCGAGAGCGATCGTATTTTTTCTTCCTCGACGTTTCGTTCTTTTTTACACCCCAAGCTGGTGAAAGCTTCGGCGTGATTTGCGCTCGTTTGTTGGAATTAATCGATCGCATGGCTATTCGAGGGTAATTAGCGCTTGACACTGTATTCATCGATATATAGTAGCGCGTGCGGTGTGCATAGCATAAAGTGATTGAACGTTTCTTGACAAATGCAGGAGGGAAGACAAGGGAAACAGAGAAGGGAAAAAGTGGCTTGCGAAATGAAATATATTCTCATAACTTAATTCTCGGCTCACGTGCTTCTACCTAAATCCTGCTTGTTACGAGCAAAAGGAAAAACACGAGGGCCGCATTTAGCTCATCCAATAACTCAGTTTTCTAACAAACGTGACATTTTTCCCCGCAGCGGCAGCATGCTCTCTAAAATATTGAAGTAGTAAAACACGCGTGCTCGAGCCTCCAAAAATAATATTTCACACTCACACGTAGGTATACGCGTATATGCACAGGATTGGTCTTCGCCTCCCTCTCTCAAATAGAATATACAATTTTCAATTTCGCCAAGCGCGCATTACCCATTCTCGCAAAATGGACGACGAGCAGCAGAGGAGGCAGAGGCAACGGTGTAGTGTGTCGCGGTATTATGCAGAGAGCGTCGCTGCAGCGAAATTGAGAACTGGAAAGGCAGACCTTGCGTGGGTACGGAACAAGCGTACTGACAGCGCAATTTATCGTCAGTGAAACTCGCAAAAAGACCGACGTCCTTCTTCTTCTTCTCCTTCTTCTTCTTCTTCTTCTTCTTCTCCTCTTCTTCTTCTTCTTCTTCTTCTTCTTCTTCTTCTTCTTCTTCTTCTTTGACTGGTGCTTGTCTCTGTCTCTCGAACGGGGGAAGGGGTGGGGGTTTAGATCCTCTGTACTCGCGCGGCACTTATGCTTTCGAAGCTAGCAGACACACGAGAGGTTAAAGCGCGAAAGAGCATTTATATAGGCACGTAAGCGGAAGAAAGCGAGAGAGAAAGAGAGAGAGAGAGAGAGAGAGAGAGAGAGAGAGAGAGAGCGCAAAAGAAAGAAAAAGAACGAGTAACGTGTGGCATTCCAATGTGCCTCGACCGTTTCGGTTTTTATTTATCGTGATAGGCAGTGCGCAGAGACGATCTGGAAATGGAATCCCGATGTTTCCATAGCGGGTGATATATATTTTTTGCTATGTGGCCGCTTCGGGGATATGTCGAGTTTTTTCCCGATGCACTATTGTATATCGATGCTTTTTCTCGGAGCATCTAAAGCTACAGATTTATATAAAAAAGATTAAAAATCGTAAAGAAAGTCTTTTTGCCAGTTTGTAGAAAATACAATAAGTCTTCCTGAAAATCTTAAAAAAAATGTGTTTTGCCAAATTTTGGTATAAAATTGAAAATACTCGCTTAGACTAGAATAATAAACTGAATGAAAAAAGTAAACTCTACTAAACTTTGAATGCACGCAGAGACGTAGAGCCACTCGAGCCAAAAGTAGAACGCCACCTTATTGATCTACGTCGGGCTCGCCCGCACACACCGTCGCCGCGACCCCTAAACATTACCGCAAAACCCCAGGGAAAAAATGCGCACCCCGCGACGCTATTTTTTGATGAAAAATGGAAGCAAAAGAGAGAATAGGAGGGAAAAAATAGGTGTATATTTATATACGCGACGCAAAATCGAAGCAACCGTTGTATAGAAGCGAACGCGCGCGCAGGCTGCACACAGGTGTATAAATATACAGAACACGTGCAGAGCCTCCGGCACCGTGGTACTATAGAGAAATTCTCTTTCTTTGAGTCTTTCTCTCTCGCTGAGCGGTGTGTAATATTTTTTGAAAGATTCCTTGGGAATTGAGAGCGGTCTCACGTGAGATCGCGCCGAGATTGCCGTCGAGGGAAAAAGGAGCAAGGAACTCTCTGCGCAGCTCGACTGGCGGCAGTGGTCGAGGCCATTTGCCCTCATCCGCCAGGCGGTGGTGGCGGCGGTCGATACTGCGTCTCCACACCGCTTGCTGCCGCGCAGTGTTGCCGGCAGACTTCCTTGGAATTTGCACTTTTCCAGCGCCAAGCGCACTATACAGATCTTTGACAACAGCGCGAGTTTCTTCCATCTGTCCGCGTGCGAGTGTTCTCCATCCACGTGTACGTGCGACTCATCCGATTCTCGAGGATGCAACCATCAGAGAGTTATCCGAAAAATTGACCAACGAAAAATTAACTGCATTGCTTCGAGAATCACGAAAGACCTTCGACCGGCGAATGCCTTTGCTTTTTTTTCATGGCATTTCCGATGCCTCGCGCACAGGGTTGTACAACGCGCGAGCAAATTTTAGGGTGGTCTCGACCTTGTGCTCGGACTAGCTCCAACTTTATGGCCGGGAATAGGAAATTACGTACTCTATTGTGTATAGTAAGAGGCTGCACAGACACAGGGAGAGACAAAAATTGTAACGTGACGAATCCAAGGCGAAACGATGTATCGGCCATAGTAGGCCGATGTCGGTGTAAACAGAGAGCAGAGTCATGTAAGGGTTTTTGCATTGGAGCAGTATCTCTCGAAAAGGGAAAGCGACGACGGAGATCACGAGGCCAGACTCCTCTTCTCGTCGTTTATGGGCTTTCCTATGGGGGTCACGACGCGCCGCTCTATGGCTATGGATGCGCGCTCGCGCGCCCGTGAGCTGGTGTCATATTAACGTTTTATTTTTATAGGCCAAGACGTTTATTTAAATGCGCGATAAAATTTACGAGATATGAGGTATATATAGTGTACTTTTGCTACTGCTGAGGGTACATAACGAGGAATTGACCCGCCGGGGAAAGCCTCAATCATGCGAACGATTAAGTTTCATCGTTTGCAAGATCTGAATACGAGGAGTGCTCTCAAAACAAAGCGTTTCGATTTAATACATACTCCTTCTTTTAAGATTTATTTACAATTGTTAACGCGATACCCTTGGTACAATCATGAATATTCAAATTCAGCCGCGCGTTTGGTATAATGAATCCCACGCTATCGCGACGCAGCACACTTTTCCCTCGCCTAATGATAACTTTTATCTTTTACGTTCCTTATTATCTCTTCCAAATTACACCCTCGCAATAATTAATAAAAAGCCGCTCGTCTCTATTGGGTCTAAAAAAATCAGCAGCAAAATCGTCGCAAAAAGTGATAATACTCGATGATAATGAGAATGCGCGTCCGTCTAATTATATGCGCAAAACTACGAGACAAAAAAAAACAGTCAAGCGGTCCAGAATCGCGCACGCGTGAGCAAGTGAGGCGCACATCTAAGATTACACATAAGAAAGGGCGAGAAAATCGCGGCACGCGCTCGCTCGCGTTCATTCACTCTCAATTTCAATGTGTTTTTATTACGCCTCTTAAATTCGCATTTATGAGCTCTTACGTTCTCCCCCGCTCTCCACAGCAGCAGAAGCACATCCATCCGCGTCCATCCACTCTCTCTCTCTCTCTCTTTCTCTCTCACTCTCAAGAGAGTGCGAATGCGCTGCAGCGGTTACCGCTTTACATCTCTCGTGTGTGTATATGTGCACATACTCGAGACAAATCGACGACTTTATAAATATGACGACGACGACGATAGATGTTGCGTGATCTCTTTTCTCTCTCTCTCTCTCTCTCTCTCTCTCTCTCTGTGTTGCGTCTTTCTACATCAACACTAAGCGAATATTTTGCCATATAATGGGCCTATAAAAGGCGAGCTGCACGCGCTCCACTTAATGAATAATATCGCGATATTAACTGATGCTTAAGAACATGATGTTGTGTTCGAGTTATCATAAAGTTGAATGTACGCATTATATGATTTTATGTCATTTCTCTAATTTTATAAGTTTATAGAACTACTGCTCCTTGTCCCGCGGTGATTGATACGTCGTCGTATGATTTTTTTTATAATGCTTGAGCTCAAAGTACTTTATAAGCGATTTATACCGGCGTTGAAACCGCGTCGGTAAATTATTTTTTTTCTTTTCTCGAAACGCTGCGCTTTTAACGCGATTTTATTTATTGTCACAATGTGTCTCTCGAGTTCGCATTCGCATTCGTTGGCGCTCGGGCGCTCGGCGCGGGCGCGCTAACTTAATGCCTCCATAAATCAGTTTAACTTCTATTTTGCGACTATTTGAGCGTTACAGCTGGTTCGGCTAATTAAAAGGAAGTTTGCGCAAAGCACACACAGAGAGATCTCACATTAATTTAGCAGCTCGAGAGCGTAGTTTGAAAAAAATCTCCTTCGCGTTTATTCTCCTGCGCTGATATCCTACATAGAGATCAATCTAGACGCGGTAGTGAGTGCAGAGTAGTGCGGCAGCGAATCTTTGGCCAAAGTACGGGGAGGTGAGCGCGCGCGCGAAACAGAGGGAAAGAGAAGAATATATACTTTGTTTCGACACCCAGGCGGCAGGTATATAGACATCTATTGTTGTCGTTTTATGCTTTCCTTCGTCCCAAGGCGATGAATTTATTGCCGTGCAGTTTCAGAACTTTGTATCTGAAAAGCCGACTGACGAACGATGATCAGCGATAAGTTATGGCTTTACGAACCCACCGGACGTCGTCATTTATCCGCGGTGGCTGTCCATTTGCGCCTTAACTGCCTATAGATTACTCCCCTATAAAATAATAAACATAAAATACATTGTAGACGCGCGCGAGAGAGAGTGAGCGAACCGAGCCTTTGATTCCGCAAGTGCATCGGCTGTATGCTCGCGTTCCTGTATATTTCAATGCGAGAGCGAGACATAGCGAGTTTGCGTGCGCTGCAATCGTCAATTTTCGATTGAAGGTCTTGCGTGCAATATCGAAAATCGAGTGGAGTAAGATTTTCAAGAGACTGAAAAATGCCCCGTAATTAATGAGCTTGTAGCTCGTTATTTACGCGCGTGGATTATACAGCTTCATTTTTTCATATGGTTGGCGTATATATATAGAAATCGTCTTCGATATTACATAGGCGCGAGCAGATATCGTTTTAATTCTCGGTATAATCATTCCAATGCTACGTATGCGGTATATAGCACTGGCGAGCGCTCGTCGGAGCAAATAAATCTCAATCATCGATGAATTCCTAATGCCGGAGAAGCTGACACCGGCGCATAACTTGTAATACTTTTTATAGCTTGGTGATTGATTTACAAGCATTATATCCTACAATTAATGCTCGCGATCTTCCTATACGCATATAGAGAATATAATATGCGCGGCTTGTGTCCACGGTCAGACTCTATACACGTATACGCGAATGTATACAGTATCACACGAAACCGTTAAGCCTCTCGTGTGCGCGCGCATCGATCGAAGAAGGGAAAGCAGCAGCAGCAGCAGCAGCAGCAGCAGCAGCAGCAGCAGCAGTGTATAGCGAGGAGAAAAAAAATAAAATTCAAGGCGATCGAGAGAGAGACGAAAAAAAGAAGTGCGCTCACGAAAGACATAAATTTTCGTACGCATACGAGTTGTTGCGTTACGCCAGCGCGTCCGAAGTAATGAAGACGAGGCTACCTCGGTCGCGCAGAGAGCCGTATTATTATTAAAGCATGCGCGGCGAAGGCGGCCATGACGAGAAAAAGGCTACTCTTGGGGGAGGGAGTCAGTAAGAGGGAGAGAGAGAAAGGGAGAGGAGGCAGTTCACCAATTAAGATATCGACCTGCGGCCCGAGTTTTGCCAGGCTAATGGACGAAATCGATGCTTCAAATATATTTTGCCTACATCTCTCTTTTTATACGTCAGATAGACTCTGTATCAGCTCTTAGCGTTTTAATTAAGCATAATTCTTCAAAATGCTAATACTAGGACTTTGGAGTGTCGGAAAAGGCGATAAAGATCTTTGATAGCAACCGACGACGAGAGTCTTTCTGTCTTCTTTCTGTGTTTCTCGCTCTACATACGGCTACGCAAAGATCCAACTTCTTTTTTGGCGGCGTGAGAGCCTAGGAAGACAACTCAATAAATTTCGAAATCCTTTCACAACGTGGCTATAATTCAAAAGGGTTGCGAGTCGTCGCTCCGGCAGTCGGCTGTAGCGGAAAAATTCACCGAAACAGCATGAGTCTGTCTGTCCGTCTGTCCTCGAAAATAGACGGGAAAGAGATTTCATTCTAATGCTACTCTATACTGACAAAGCATAGAACCGTGTAACTTATTACGGAAACAATTATTCCAGGGAAAATCTGCTTTCCGTGCACCCAATTGTATATAACCCAATGCCGCGATATTATGATCTTGCCGGAATGAAAGTGTTATCGGATAAAGCAGTTTTCGAGGGTTTATTCGCACCCTACTCGCAGAAATCGTGCGGTAATGCGAATTATCGATAATTTATAGTTGCCTTTTATATCGCCCTCCGCGTACCGTATACGTATTCGCGCGAGCGAGAGTAATTTCAGTAATGGCTTTCCCTGGTAAGAATTTTCTATTCCGAGTGAAGCGTTTCACCTAAGAAAGAAAGCGACGGTGGCGACAGCGGCGGCGGCAGCGGCGGCGGCGTCGGCGGTTGTACGAAAAAAAACGACGGAGGGAAGAAGAGGATGAAGAAGAAGAAGAAGAAGAAGAAGAAGAAGAAGAAGAAAAAGAAGAAGAGTTGATACCAGCAACAGCAGTGGTAGCGGTTCTACAGCCACCAGGTTTTTGCGCCTGCGCGCAAGCCTGAGTAATTGCGAAAGTACATCGAAGGGGTAGCTCCCGGAACAATGTAGAAAAAAGGTCTGCCAGCCGTTTTCTTTCTCTTCTCTAGCTGCGCTGATCGTTTAAAGAGGAAGTAAAGTCGCTCGAAGATTGGCTATTTTTTTCTTCTATTCGACAGTTATATCACCAGAAAACAAAAGCACCTTTTTATTTCACTTTCTCGAATGGTTCGATGGTTATCCAGCTCGAATTTATTGATTTGAAGGTATAGTTCGATTGAGTTAGCTCGAGCAGCGATTAAAACGCGACAGTATCTCTTTTCTAGGTTATGTACCGCGCGTAATTGTTGTCAATATAATTTTCGTAGAAAAAAAGTGTATCTCTTGCTCTCTCCCTCGTTCTCTCTCTCTCTCTCTCTCTCTCTCTATATATATATATATATATATATATATATATATATATACAGATAATGCGCGGTGTATTCGAGCTTAAATATACTAATACATTACGTAAGTACAATTTTTACCATAATCATGGCTTTTGCTGAGTCAATATTTGAGAGAAAAACTGGTCGAGAAGAGAATTTTTATGGCACTAATAACGCGCGCGTCACTTTACAACGCAGCTGTGGTTAAACGATGGACAAAACATTGTTTAGTTCACGATAATAATCAGGTCGGGAGTTAAACTTGAGCAACTTCAGACCGCTTACATAATGTAACCGTAACTAATTATCATAATGAGAGGAAAAAGCTCCGGGGAATATATCTGAAAAGAAGAAAATCACTCTTATAATTATACTTTTTATATACGTATATTAAACAACGTAATCCCCCTATGACTCAGGCCTTTCTCGTCAAAACGAAACTGTCCTCTCAAGCACAAACAAGCGCCACGGTATATACCCAAGATTTATCGAGCCTCCACTATACGCGGTTAATAATCCATGGCACACAATACTTCCACCCCGTGAGACGGAATTAGTTTCTTCGCGAATATCTGCACTTTATATATATATGTATAAAGTATACATACGTAGACAAGCAGAGAAACAAGGGTGAGTTTAGATCGTCCTTGGCTTGTACGCAGTGTCCCTCCAGTGAATCAGATTAGTAGGATAGGGATAGGGAGAGTATGGCTCCGATTCATTATAAGCCCCCATACCGAGCGAGAACATCTTCCGGTGTGCTGTGCGTCTTATCCACGGGGCCCAGAAATTCGATATATTATAATATTTACGCGCGATCGTAAATCTGCTAAAAGTGCTATGACACATGCGAGCCGTCGCGGATGACGGGAAAACTTCTACGAGGACCAACCGAACGAGCTTCCGGAATAAAATTTGGGGTGTGGCGTGTATCGCGTGTCTCTCTGTGAAAAGCCCACACGAGTCACTTTTCTCTTTCGCTGCAAAATGTTATTTTGAATAAGTCCAATGCTTATTCAAAATGGTTCCCTCTTCCCCTCTTCACCTCTTCGCCACTTCGGCACGAGCAGGCAATCGCGTGTAGATTAATCACCGAGTGTTTGAGGCAGGGGCGCATATTCGAAATAATAAATCCGGCAGGTGATTTACACATATACATCATACACGCGACCAAGTTCGAGATTGGTAACAAAACAGCTGCAAGGAGAAAGAGATTTTCTAGTGGAGAGAAATTTTCATTTACTTAATCTAAGTATAATATAATATAATAATATAATGAACGACTACTGCGCAAATATCTAGCGAATTTATTTGATTAAAATTGGAGTAGAAGAATGGAAAGAAAAATGTCATAAGTGCATCGCAGCAGCATGCTGTAAAGACATACAGCAACGAGATATATGCAAGCTTTCTCTCGCGTATGTGTTAATTGAAATTCTTCGAGAATGGTTTTTCACGCTGCGCATTGGAATAAACGTCGAATAAACGTCGAATAAACGTCGAATAAAGCGTCGAATTATTAAAGCGATGCAGAAATCCCTTGGCTCCTTGAATATTTACATGGATGAAGTGAATTATCTCGCGCGCCGCGCAGGCTCGCATTGGTCACAGCCGTTTCCTCTCATTGCCTAGTCTCATTGCGATCGAAGAAAAACGGGGCTATATACGCCGGTCCCGGCAAGAAAAGTATGCACTGCGGCGATCTCAGCAGCAGAGGCGCGAAGAAGTATAATACTTTTCCGCGAATAATCTCTGAACTCTCTCGCGGCTGCCGCTCTCTTCTGTGCAGCGAACCGAACTCTATCTCCCACGTGAGCAGCTCTCGGAGGAGGCAGCGGTGGCGGCGTCGGCGTCGGCGTCGGCATCGACGACGGCTGCAACTCCAGGCGGCAGAAATGAAAGGTCCCTATAGCTCGTATTGTGCGCAGCCAACTGTAGACTGTACGTGTACACGGGCATAAAGAAGAAGTGCAGCACGAGCTCTAAACGTTTCCAGGAGGTGCGCCTTTTCCCTCTTCCTTCGATCGATGCCGAGCCACGGTTCTCTTTCTCTCTCACTGCCTCTATATACGTGTATATTCCGTGGCTTTGTCTTTCGCGCGAGCGATCTCGCTGTCCGTGTGTCTGTGAATATATATATATATATATATATATATATATATATATATGTCAAGACGGCTTTTGCGGCTTCAAAAGCAATGGCTATTGAAATAAAAGTACAGACAGTCTGTCCTTCTTCGCGGCGTAGTGACTCAATCTTCCAGAGAGCCAGCCTCCTTTCTCGCGCGCGCTCGCGCGAACCTCGTCGAGCGAGCAAGAGAGATGGCGGATTTCGCTTTTTTTTTGCAGCCGCAACAGCAACTACGTCTTTTTGTCCGCATGGCTAGATTGTGTCTTGGGATATTCTAGGCGGAGAGGAGATGACGGCGAGAGGCAATTTGCGGTTAAAAGAGTCATTGATCCGTGGACTTGTGAGGGGGAGGCCTGGATACGAAGAAAATGGTTTTCTTAGCCATGGAAACTGAGGATTTTAAGTGTTGGAAGTGCCATTGTCGTTGTTGCGCCTTGGACATAATTATGACGATTAGAAAAAGGTTGATGGAGAGATAAAAGTTTACGGGCGCCCGCGGGACGAAACAATGACTTTTTCCTCCGTATAGATCGCTATATACCTTCTTCTGCTATTATATACAACTTGTTCGCGCACAAGACGTTTTGTTTGATACAATAGAAATCATTGCGCCGTCGTTTCCTACTCGTTAAAACAACAAAATCGGATTCAAAAACAATAGAAATAAGAAGAAGATCGGTGAAGTGCAGCTCGTCGCGTTACAATGTCCCGCATAAACGCGCATTACATTAGATGGCTGAGCAAATGAATCGCGTGATTTGAAAAACGAACAAAGTAAAGGAGCAGGTCATGCGTTAACCGAAAAGAAGATCGGCGGCGGTAGCGGCAGTGGCAGGTGCGCTCAGACCGTATAGAGGGAATCTCGCGCTCCTTTTTACCTGGCTACTCTCTCCAGCGAATATTTAGCCGGTGGCCGTCTGATTGGCCAGCAACTCTTCTCTTTCTCTCTCTTTCTCATTCTCCTTTCGTACATCCTCTCCGTCCCTCTCGAGTAGCCAAGTCCCGTTGCCGCGCTCGGTACCAACCTACCGACCTTACGCTCTTGCTGCCGCGCCATCGTTCTCTTTGCTGTTGCTGTATATAGTCGCTACTCTCGCACGCTACCAGCAGCAGCAGCAGCAGCAGCAGCAGCGTATATTTCTGGTTTCGCTGCTTCTCTCTCTCTCTCCCACTCTTCACGAGTAGCAAGAGCAGCAGCAGCAGCAGCAGCAGCAGCAGCAGCAGCGACGGCGACTTATACTACTACGACGCGTTTAGCGAGTCGCGAGAGCCTCGGCTGTGTGGTAGCGCGAGCGCGTGTTGGGTGCACCAGTTGTTCGAGCGGCTTTACGGCTCGGGTCTCTCTCGCGCACCGCCAGTACGCTTCTTACCGACCGCCAGAGTGATCGATCGCTCGATTTTCTTGCCGCACGCTCGGAAAGAGAGAGAAAGAAAGAGAGAGAGAGATAGAGAGAGAGAGAGAGAGAAGGAAAGAGAGAGAGAGAGAGAGAGAGAGAGAGAGAGCGCGCGAGAGAGAGAGAAAGCGAACGCGAAACGCCTTCTTCCTCTGGCTCATCTTCTTCTTCTTCTTCTTCTCCTTGTTCTTCTTCTCCTTGTTCTTCTTCTGCTTCATCTGCGTCATCTTCTTGCTTGGTTCTTCGCCTTCGTCTATTACAATACAGTTATTGCACGTGTGCTTTAGCAAGTCTCGCGAGCGATTATTCGATCGAAGCTCAGAAACAGTACATCTATACATACATATATATCTTAAATACGTACACGGAAACATAGGAGACAGAGGCCAATATAATGACAGAGTGCAGTGTGCCCGATGTTCGCGTCAATGTGCACGAGCAGCAGTGCGTCTGCAGCCAGTGAGGAAAAAGTACTAGCCCGTGGACTCACGGCAACAACTTGGCTGTTTCAGCGGCCGAGCGGCCGGCCGGCATGGACTAGCCGTCGTCCGAGGCTAACCGATCGTCACCGACCACAAAGATCAATTGCCAAGTTTCATCATCGACGATCATCGACGGGTCGGCTTGCCAAAGGTGGAGTAATCAGCAAAGCCAAATATTGCACCTCGAGAAGGAAGGAAGAACGACCTCGCGCTGTTCGCGAGCCGCAGCGACCTCTGCGCCGTAGTAGACGACGCCATTACAGCCGCAAGGTAAGTACTTTCCTGTACGGTACGTTTGTCTATTTGCGTGTGAGCACAGAATATACGTTCTATGCAACTACGTGTATAGAATGCGCTACATATACGTACATATGCGTATGTATATGTGTATGTATATGTACCTGCAGCTAGAGGGCCATTCTTCCCTCTTCGGATCGCCCGATCAATCGTCCGATCATCCTGCATTACTCGAGCGAAAAACCAGCAAATTTCCAGATAAATCACGTTCAACTTCTCTCCGTAGCCGAGTTAAAGACTCGAGTCGAAATATTCAATAAAATGTTAATATTAATACAAGCTGATCGTTTGCTCGTGCACCCGCGCATTCGTTACGCGAGAAAGGATCATAAATCGACTTGAGAGAATACCGGGCTTTTTAACATTGCCCACTAATTTTTTTTCGATACTGACAACCTCGATAAATCTGGCGTGCATTCAAAAAAAGTAGAAATAATTGCGAATAAAAAGTTGGTACGAATCAGCATAGCCTGACGCTCACGACTCGCTTATTATTATATATACACGTCGAAAAAGCTCGCTGGCGTGGCCTCGGAATGATATGGCGCGGGAATCATGCGCGCCGCAACACCGAGCACTTTCGTGACGAAGAAACGCGTAAACAGTGTTTTTGTTCAAATTACAGACCGAGAATAGAGCGAGTGCACACACAGAGTCTGGGTAATAAAAACCGTGCGATCACTGGTAGGCGGGCTTTTTTCGTCGAAGCTCATCGACCATTTTTTAACGTCTATGTCTCCGAGCTTGAAAAAACACGGATATACGCGCGTAAATCTCTCTCGCATGGCATAGAAATGTTGAAATAATTGCGCGCATAGGCGTGAACTACACAACGTATATTCGATTCGCCGTTTCCAATGATAGTTTCAGTTCACGTAGAAAATAAGCGTAATGCCTGTCATTGTTTGCGATTCTCGTAAGGATAATTGGAATTTTATGCCCTTGCAACTACTTTCAGCCGCTTGGTTACGAGCAAATACTGGATGATTGTTCAAAGAGTCGTAATACAGCAATTTCGGAAAATTAGCTTGTTTCTTTGTCGTAAGTACTTGTCGCGCGCGACTTTGTATGGATAGATGGAAAAAAATCGACTTCTTCATACTCCCGCGAGAATTCGAAAGGATTTTTTTATTTATTTTATCAACTTCCTAAACCTACATCGCGTTAACCGCAGAATCTGCGTCTCCAATTTCGCACTAGTCTCGTTTGCCGCTTCCGTCGCCGTCGTGACTCCGAAGTTATAACTTTGTTGCGTTACGTACTTCTGATAACAGCTTTTCGACTTATCTGCAATTGCAGCCAGCGCAATAGCACTTATACAGAATGAAGAACCTTTCTTCGACGAACATTATATGAACTATAGTCGCTCTTTTGAAATATTTCGTTTCTCAAGCGAATAATTGCTCGCTGAGAGATAGCAACATTTTCAAAGTCTTACCCATAAATTTATGCACTATTTTTTATATTAACTACAATACATACAATCATACTGAGATGGAAATTTTGACGAAAAGAGTGTGAAATAACGATAACGCGAATTGAACAAATTTTGTTTTCCTGTAAACAAACGGACATCAAGTCTGTGCGGTGATATTTACGATTTGTGGCTTTTTAACGACACTGACGAGAATTGACTTTTCACTTATTAGGGCAATAACATTCTCGTTCATTGCAATATATAAATTTTTATTGAGAACGTTGCTTTACATGATTGCACTTTAATGTAAACTCTTGAACGAATTTGATCAATCCAACACGAGTGCACACTCCTTTTAATCGTCCTATAAAAATATCGCGTTTTTTTGCAATGGTAATAGATGAAAATGAGCAGACATTCAATTCAGTATAACGATTTCTTTTCTACAGACTAGCTCTGTGTATATGTACGCGCGGCACTAACCTATACATAAACGCCGACATTCATCCTTTAGCTCGGTAACGCTACCAATAAATCAGCTCTATGTGACTTTTATACATATTCTAAATTACAAATAATACGCGGAGAGATATTTACATACTGTTTTCACCTTCTTCGTTACTTTTTTCGCGACTGACACTATATGGGCAATGCCGATGCACGTGCTTCGTCGTGGCACTTGAAATTCCATTATTTCTGCAATATTACAGCTGCTGAAGCTAGCATTAAAATACAATATTTCTCTGCGTATATGTGTACGTAGAATTTTGCGAACGCGATCGGACTGTGCGTGCTCGTTATATTCGACGGAGAGTTTTTGATGCCGAAATTCCGCGCACACATGGCAATACACCCTTCTCTACTAATATCTCGCGAAGAATAAAAGCAGTCGGAATAATTACTTGAATCGAGCGACGGTGCACGCGCGGGCATAGACCGTGCGGGATCTTCATTAGCCTCTCGGAATTCCGAACACGGTCCGGCCGTATCCATTAACGAAGGCGCGCCCTGGCTGCGTTCGCGCGCGCGTACACACACACTCACACACATATATATATGAATATATATATATATATATATATATATATATATTACGTGTGTATATACGAATATCGTTTGTACGTGTACGTAGACGTATACACACGAGAGAGATCGCAGAGAGTCGAGGGAGAGAAAAGGCGCCCACCGCGTCGGCACAGGCTGGAATTACAAACGCATGTAGTTCGTTTGGCGGCCGTAGTTTTATGGGCATTCTATATACCTACCTCGACTCGCAGCCGTGCAGCCGTTCAGCGTATACCTATATGTATAGGTCTGTGCACGTGTACGTCTATGTATGCATATACACACGTATGTATGTATACGGAGCGCACACGTTCGACATTATTTAGCTCGCTCGCGTATATTCGCGCGCGCATTCCACTTTCCGCACACGCGCATCGTCTCTTTCTCTCTCTCTCTCTCTCTCATCCACTGCATACATACATACGTACGTTGCAAAGTGTATGTATGTATAAAATAACGACTCCTCTATCTAAATTATACCGCGGACGCTGATTATACACGCTCGGCGCTGCAGACCGGGCGTATAGCGCTTCAGCCACCGCTGTGTAATTCTGTGCGCTCTGCACCTGTGGGTTATTCCTGCGCGTCGGCTACTTTCCGCGCGCGCGATTTTCTCTAGCGCTATTTTATATATACATGTACACCGAGTCGAGATGTGTCGTTTCCAACTAAGAAGCTTGTCCTGTGCGCCAAGGGAAGTATAGCCAAGCCTATAGCTAGTTATGGACTTTAAAAGGACATTTTATGTTGCCGACATCGGCGGCAGTAAGCACTTTAGCTACTTTAGCCATTTCTTTTTCTTTTCTTTTTTCGAGGATATTATATACAAGAATATATTATGTTCGCTGTTTGAGAAACGATTCAAAGGAGCTGCGCGCTTACGAATAATTCATTTGAAACGTAGTCTTTGATCACATCGCTATAATAATCGAAGCTCCACTGTACTCGTTTGTGCTCTGTTTATAGAATGGTTAAGCATTCTCATGTGTCCGAAAAAGTCTTTGATCTCGACGTGCTTATTTTCCCGTGAGTCCGCGGAAACAAATCGGGCCGTCGGCCCCGCGTTCTCTCAGCTCTTCTTAATTACAAGCACAACCGTTGCCCACCCCCCCCCCCTCCCACCCTCCCTCACCGTTTCCATTATCTTTCTCAGCAAGCGCTGCACGCGTATGTACATTTCTCTCTCTTTCTCCCCTTCGCAAAATATCGTATCTCCGTCCTTCGCTCTTGCGCAGAGCCGAAATGCCTCGTCGCACCAACACGCGCGTCTGCATCTATATACGCACAACCCTGTGCTCAAGGCGAACTAAATAAAATTCAAAATTTATGGAAAAGCGGGACAGGTTCTTCTGCTGTCTGCGGATGGAGATAGGGGAGTTATATCGAAGAGGAAAGGGGGATAAGCCGCGTGGGAGGTGTTCACGAACGACGACGACGACGACGACGACGACGATGGAAATTTACGTACGTGCCTGTGTAAAGATCTCTCGACCCTAGAGATCGTGTCGAGTAGGAGGAGGAGGGCTGACGGGTTAGAGAAGGGGAAAGAAAGAAATGGAACTAAAGTGTTGAGCAACGGAACATTTTTGGCATCTTTATGAGCTTTGTTGTGCACGTATGAATAGAGTATATTCTCTATACGTTGGTTGCTCTACCGTTGCCTGTAGTTCTTTGCGTTTTGTACTTCCCTTTTGCCTCGTTTTCACGAGCGAGAAGGATGAGTTTTCGATTGGACGTGCCAAAGTGAATAGAATTTCAGGCTCAATCGGAGGAGGTATCGCAAACAAATTATACTTTTTATCGCCTTGTAAAGTTTTCTCTCTCTTTTTCTTTCTCTCATCTTTTAAGACTTTGTATGTACAATTTTCTATACATTATGAGCTTGGATATACAATACTTTCTGAAATTTATCGCGCAAGAGCTCGACTGGCTTCGAAAAATTTATATTCGTACAAACGCTGGGCGAAAAAAATTCGACGAATATAATTATATACCCGGGAAAAGTGACGTCATCCGATTTTCTCGCTTTCATACATCAAAGTGGCAAGTTTAGCGGTGTGCATCTCGCGAGGCTAATCTGACATTTTGACTGCGCCATTATATCTGCAAACGAGAAGCAGTGTTTATGCTCACTCGAGTCAACCCAGTATATACGAAAAATTTGCCTCATTCCACTGTAATGTCTAGCTTCTTGCATTACGCCGGTTAGTTACACGCAAGTATCAAGATCCCACGTATAACATTTTAAATCACGATTCCGCATAAATTCTAGCCGAGTCACGAGAGCACTGCGCTCACGACGACGTCATTGCGCACGCATGCAACTACTTTTCTCAGATAGAAGGTAGTAACCAAAAAAAACCGTTTTCCTTATATACACAGACACGTACACATCGTAGAGGAGATCGCGAAGGGAGGGGGTGATAGTAATAACAGGTCTACGCGGAACGAATCGATCGGTTGTCATTTAGTCATTACATACGCGCGTACGTGGATGGGAAGGTGTGCTGCTGCTGCTGCTGCATAGTAGTTGGAAATGAGTCCGCGAGCTCGTAAAAATCCTCCGAAACGCAGGCAATTTCCGAGAGAGAGAGAGAGAGAGAGAGAGAGAGAGAGAGAGAGAGAGAAGTTTTGCTCGCAACTTTCTCAGACTCTCTCTGGCGCGAGCGAGTGTATATACGCCGCTGGGAAAATACTACGGCTGAGGCTTTTTTGCCCACACATATATACAAGCCCTACACACACTGCGTGAATGCATGTGCAGTCTCGCAGCTGTTATTTTCTCTCTTTCTCTCATACCGTTGTACGGCCGCCATATATCGATTATGCAGGCCTTGGAGCTTCGACGATCGATGATAGACGATTATATGCTATGAAAAATGTTATTGATAGGATAGTGCGTACGCATACTCGCTTCAAGGATAGCAGTCTCTAACGAGTATGTGTATATATATATATCGAGTGTGGAGATTTTAATGAGCAGTTGCTTCCGCAGCGAGCGGCGAGCAGACAAAGTTTCTTACGAAATCTCCGGCCAAGGAAAGGAAAAGAAAAGAAGTAGCAAACGAAAGAAAAAGAGCGAGAGTCTTGGAAAACAAACGGCGCAGAAAAAACAGGATAGACGGACTCGGCTCGTCTATGAGCGTTTAGGACCATCATCGCGGTACTCCTCGAGCTTTAAGAGCAATTAAGCAGGCTGTATCGGGTAACGTCGTCGTCGCCGCTGCCGCCGCTGCCGCCGCCGCCGCCGCCGCCGCCGCGCGCTCTATAGTCTCTCTATACACGCTCGCGCGCGCGCGCGCTCGCTCGCTCACTCGCTGTATTCTGGACTGCAGCAGGGAAAATAAATATTTCCCACGAAGAGCCGGAGATTCGCGGCCGCGCTCAGCTACAAGTAGGCAATCATTATTCCTCGTAAACTTCAAGAGGCGCACTTTTACTACTACTATATATATACTACTACTAGTACAACTCGCCAAGGAAGCTGACCCGGTTCTATACGCGTACGGTAGCGCGCGCACGTTTTGAAAGTCACTGACACTCGCGGATTTTTCGAAGCGTGCAGCTGTACCGAGTCTTTTTGCAGCGGGGAAAATTTATTGCGCGCATCGGAGATTTTTCAGAGGCGCAATCAAAGGCTATTTTTATTTCGCCTCCGGAGATCAAAGAGAGGAGATTATTGTACTTCTTTTCATTATTTTTTTTTCTTTTTTTCCTCTACACTACCACATTCGTTCATGGGCGTGGAATGGAGTTGGTGCAGCAGCCCGATGTCAATGTTTACACTTTCTCTAAATATCGCTCGTAAATCTTAACGACTTCGGAGTCATATTGGATTGTTTAAAATTCTATCGGGCCTCGTGTAGTTACAGAGAGGGAGAGGGAGAGAGAGAGAGAGAGAGAGAGAGAGCGCTAAAGCTGGTTAGCAAGTAGCAATTTTATAAATCATTATCATGCATTTGGTTTTTTTATTGGCGAGTATTTTGTTATACTGACTGCGGGCTCTTATAACTACCGATAAAAAGAATATTACTGTTATCGATAATTGTATAGACATAGTGTGCAGGGTAATTTGGCAATTGAAGCCAGTGCAGATTAATCTGCAAAGTATAATGAAGACTTTAAAGCGAAGATTTAAATTTTCTTTTTCATTCGCAATGATATTGATGATGATCATGCTTAAATGATATTATGAATTAAATTTTCATTATTCCTAAACGGAGGGGATTGCTTACTTCTTTCAAATCAAATGATAGACTCTCGGTGAGTCTTTGTGAGCTAAAATAACAATCACAGCATGTCGTTAACGCAGAATTTAATTAGCCAGATTCTAATAATGAAATTATGGACGGGAAGAAGTGTACAAAATAACTAAATTTATCGTTTATCGTTGTTAGAATAAATCATCGTAACATACGATGATTAAAAAAATTAAGAAATATTCATTGAATAATAAAATCCTGTTAATATACGTATTTCCTCCGTGAATAACAACCTCTATTCAAAAATTTCCAAGAACTAGTCGCCACGTCAGGTAGGAAGAATCTTATAGAAAAATCACAATTCGCTATTCCATTCGTCCGAAAACGGATTACTAGTCGAGATTGAAAAAATATCAAAGTGGAAAATAACCTTAATCAGTATACACAGTAGAAGGCAGAGAGAGATCAGTGAGCCCGAAAGAGAGCATGGCTGCCGCAGAGCCACGGCGTCGGGCGATGGCGCAGTACACACACACACACACACACACACACACATGTGTGTATATATATATATTTCATTGGCGTTCTCGCTTTTTCCCCTCCGATTCCAGTTCTCTTTCTCCGGCTCTCTTTCTCTCCCTACGGTTCCCCCTTCTCTCTTTCTCTCTTATACCCTGCCCCCTTGACTCGTTCCGCCATGCCTGCAGAAAAGGCTGCCTCGGAAAACGACGGGAGCGAGAAAGAGACAGGCATTCTGGACACGTTCTCTTTTTCGCTCGGGTTCATTCTTTTTTTCTTCGTCTTCTTCGTTTCTGTGTACAGTCGAATATTCGCTCTGGTTCTTCTCTTTCTTTCTCTTGAGATTGAGTTCAAGTTAAAAGAAGCGCAACTCCAGAGTTCAAATCAAACCACCATGATATTAGTAGACTCGGTTTGAGGGTATGCACACGCGAAACGCCTTGAAATTTGATATCTTTCGCGCGTATTCTGTTTGGTTTTTGTGTTTTATCGATGTTTTTTTTACGCGGGCTACTTTACGGCTCTTGCTTTTCGACGATTGTCTATCGTGTGTGGTCAGAAACATTTGTATTTGTTGGACGTGTTCAAATTCCGATTTGGACTGCATTTTCGTTGCGTCTGCATCTGTAGAGACGAGTGCAATCATTGCTATATCATTAATTTTGCACTGCGCGAATGAGTTTCTAAATTATGTTCAAGAAGCAAATGCGTTATTCATCAATATAACTGTTCGCCTGAGATACTATATATCGTCATCGTTATGCAACGTGCACCACGTTTGTATCACATGTTGTTTTCTTGGAACTTTCGATGCAATATTACATACCTATATCTGAAAATCACAATGACTATCATAATCTCGTCATGTAGTTCAACAATAACGAGCGTATGCCACTCAATCCTTTCACGGCTCAAGACAACGGAGAAGGAAAGTTACCTTGACATAAATGTATTCAAGTTTTCCGTTGCGCGTCTAATCATCGTTCAGTCCGTATGCAATCATTACAATATCTTTATGACGTAAAGTACCATTATCATAGAGCTGCTAGCGACGTAGATAAATATTCCAAGTCTTCTCTCTCTCTCTCTCTCTCTCGCTCTCTCTCTCTCTCTCTCGCTCTCTGTTTCCTCTGCCGGAGAAGCTCGAGCACGCAAAATGCCGGAATAAATTACTCGAGCACTACTTTAAATTTTAACATTTGCGCATGCAAAAATATGATATCTTGAAAAGATTCCGGTATAATAACCCTCGCTCGTACGCGATCGGATGACAACGACGATTGTATCTCACAAAATAAAAGGACGAGGAATATTTCAGCGCCACACTTATCGAGTTGTAAATCCTTCAATTTATAATAACGTACCCTTATAAATTAAGTTCGTGCTCGAGGCTACTTCGCATGTATAGCTTCGCGATTTAAATAATAAAGAAAAGAGAGCTGCAAGACCAAAATACCGATCATAAAGCCGTTCTCTCGGCTCGATTGCTTATTATAATTATCCAGCGCAGCGCGCCTCGTGTGCGTGTATACACATCGAAAATTGCGGTGCATCCTCCACGCACGAAGACCCAAACTGAGAAGCTGGTCCTGATCTCTTACAACACACGCATACACGTCGTTGTATAAGTGTAGGTATAATCGAGGCTACAGCGAGAGAAAACGCAGCAGCATGCGGTGAGCATATGGGGCCTCTCTCGAAGGTGCTGGTGCCCACGCATACCTTATACTCGGAGATGTATATATACGCGTTGGTATATGTGTACGCACACACACACACACACACACAAACACACTTATACATATGCGTCTCTCTCTCTCTCTCTCTCTCTCTCTCTCTCTCTGAAGTGCGGCCATTTTGAATTCCTCGGCGTTCCTGCTGCGTGGCACAGAGCGCCGCCGCCGCACGACGACAAGCCTGAGCGTATGTGTGTGTGCTGAGTATGCTCTCACGGATGCGCTTCTCTCCAAGATGGCTTTTATTTTTCAAGTGTCAAAAACTGCGAGAGTAGGCCCTCGCGAGCAATATTCTTGATACTTGATGTTCTTCTCGAGAGAGTACAAGAGTGGGTTTCGTCTTGGTCACTACTCTTTCTTTGTTTCTTTTTTTATTAAGAGGGGAGCAAAAAAATACAAGTTTAACACGGCTTCGATGCTATTTTTTCATTTTCTTCGATGGTGTACGTATACGCTCCCATAAGATATAGAACTCGCGGCGAATTCGTTCGCATACGTTAGTTTAATCATATTCTCCCTTTATTGCGGCGATTCTTTCCGCATATCTTTGTTTCGAAAGACCGACATTCTCGATGGTTTTGTCGCATACATAAAAATCTAGTAAACTGGGATAGCTTTTTGTTTGTTGGGAAACTTCCGAAAATAACTATTTTGAAAAGCAATTAGTGCGAGTGAAAAAAATATTTTCACCCAAAGAGTAATTGGATGGGGACTAAAGCCCAGAGTGGCATCTCTAACTTCCTGTTTGAGAAATTCCTTAATTTTAATGCCACATGAAAGGCAACCTAACGGCCGGAGGACAATAGCTCTGTTACCCTAGCAAGCGACCTGACCCTGGAATTGCAATTTATAACCGGGCCAAGCTCTCGGAGCCGGATGCTTAGTGTAGACCGACTGCACTTTATTAGAGCAAAAAATCTTGCTATCCCTTAGTCGAATTAGAGCTTATACTCGCTGCCTTTGTTCGGCCTTGCATCCGAAGAAAATGCTCGAACAATTGATTTCGGAGAGACATAGGTATATCCTTGAGGTATAGCTGTGCTGGACTATTGAGGACATTGTTGTCGGTACAATACCGACTCGTGGGCTCGCAAGGAAAAAAAATTCAGGGTGATGGGATTGAGTGACCTTGTTTCGAAAGAGAAATGGCACTTGTTTTTTCAAGAAAGTTTATTTGAAATCTCAAAGAGTTCAAGCTAATTTATGTAAATATCGTGAACGAAAGTCAATATGCGTGATTGTACACAAATCATTCGTTGCCTGTCCGTACTCGACGGTTATCTACTTGCACGTACTCACATACGCATCGCCGGGATTTATTTCTATCTCTCTACTGAGCGTCTGTATTAATATATATATATATATATATATATATATACATATGTATGTACGGTACTATATTATTGATCGAAGTTAAGCAATTATTAAGAATCGTAAAATAACATGTAAAACGCTTGGTTGTCTGCGGTGGATCATTGAAGAACGAGATTTATACAAAAGAATGGCGTTTTAGCGAATATAATTGAATTATTAGATGCGATGAAACGTAAACGTAGAAAGTGCAGTCGGAAAGCAGTAACTCGTCCTAAACGCCGAACGGACCATAAAGCATCCTTTTTCATCACAGTATAAAGTTTTACGCATGTTTTCATTCATTTCTCACAGAGAGAAAGAGAGCGGCGGGCGCGCGTGCTTGCATATATGGAGCTATAGTCTCTCGCGCCGAGATAATAATCTTATCCCGAAATTGCCCTCATAAAGCAATAAAAACCGATCGCGCGCCGATTTCAAAGGCAAAACTTCCGCGTTACACACGAAAGCTTGGTCATCAACATAATGACGCAAAGGAGAAGAGAAAAAAAGGTTACTTAATAAGCCACCTAAATACCGCTCTTTCGCCTCGCTCCCGTGAGTACAGAGCGCACATGTCATCGTATGCAGCGCACATAATATACAAAGTCTCGGCTTCGTTTAGGGAATAAATGAGCAGAAGAGCAGCGCAGCGGCTCGAAGAGGAGAAAAAAGAAAGACGAAAGAAGAAAGAAGAGGGAAAAAAGCGCGACGCGCGGTGTGCTCGCTCGCTCAGTGTATGGTTATACCCCATAAAGCGCCAGAGTCCAACGGTATCGCGCACTCGCTCGCTTGTAATTACGATTACGACAATCCGCCTTGCCTGGCTAATTGTTTGTTGCTAAAAAAGAAGGCCTAGGCTGCGCTTGTCCTCTCTCATCGCCGTGGGCTTTATTAGCGGCTGAAATGCTTAATATATGTGCTTACCCAGAGCCGAGCGCGGACTTGTAATTGGTGTCCCGCCATTAATGTGCGTCTCGCCGCCGCAGCCGACGATCTGTGCAAGATCCGTATACGGCTTGAGGAATATTTCTATCTATACGAGTAGAAAAGTAGACGGTCGCCACTGCAATTAACGACTCCTTCTGTTGCTGCTGCTGCTGCTGCTGCTGCCGCTGCTGCCGCTGCTGCCGCTGCCGTTGCCGCAGCCGCTGCAGGTTGCAATCGCGAGTAAAAAACCGACGGGGGTATGTATATGCGTGTGCGCGGCGTAGACGAGAACGCAGTAAACAAATTACACAGCGCATGCGCACTGGGTATTAAATTGAGATGCTTGAGAGCGTCGTTACGGCTTTGAACGCTTCGAAAAAATGACGGAAGTTGTTATGAAATTGGATCCGATGTTAGGCCGCGGTTTTTTTTCTTCTTACGGAATCGCCTCTGGACCCTGTGCCAGGACTAGGGGCTATTTTTTCCTCCATCTTATATCCGGCTTATCGGAACCTACCAATGCATTCTTTCGGCTTTGTTAAATGCGCGCCTTGCGTGCTTGTATATACTTTTGCTGTAGAGGGACGTTCGAAGCCCCCACATCTCGCGGATGCGTCTGCATCGAAAAATTATAAATATACTTGAGCAGCCAAGATATACTCGGATTATTTGTCGTACAACGAGAATAGACTTCTATATCAACTTCCTATGTTTAGACCACGAGCAGCGTGTGTGCAAGATCGCGTCGGCGCCTTAACGCCAGGTCGTTTATGACCAGCGACACGTTCGTATAAACTTTAATTCGCGGGTCTTAAATTTTGTCATCAACAATTTCCGGGAAGCATTAGTTATTAATACGCTCTTCGCTTTAACAAATTTATATTAAGATTTCTTGTTTGAGTGCTTGCTGTGCCGCGGCCAGTACATAAATCAGACTTTCTGTTGATTTAATTTTTTTCACGAGCACAGTCCGTCGGTATATAAGAGGTTATAAAAGTATTTTACTGTAAATAAAATTGCCGTTTCCCCCAACAATGTGTGTATATAACTCTAAAGTTACGCAATCGTTTAATTTCCTTTCAAACCTGCATCTTTAAAGAGAAAATATTTTTTTACTCGCGACAACGATATAATTCATTTGATCTTTCCTTCGTATCGAAATTTCGGAAAGATCTTCAAAAATATTACTTTCTCTACTCCCGCAAATGTAATCATTCGCAAAGAAGCTAGAAAGTATACTTATACTGCCTCGCCTCGTCTTTAACTAATGCAATTTTGAGGACAATATAAACCACCCCTCTGTTTACGTCGGCGAACGAGCCGCCGCAGAAGTTTATGAACCTATTTCTTATTCTTTTTTCCTTCAATCACCGACAAAACAACTTTTTATTTCTGTAGTGGTCCACCCTCTTGCTTGTCGCGGAGCCGACGTCATTCCGCAATGTATTATATATATATATATATAAAGCGATAGCGAGGGGTGATATGTAATTGAGAACGATATAGATGAAAGAAGTGTCAATCTCGTGGCGATTGCCAATGTCTTTTACCGACATGAGATTCCCCCATTATCGACCTGTATCGTCATCGCTGTGTTCCTCCCTTTTTCGGAAGATGGCAGTGGCGTCGCCGAATGTTTTTTATACCGAGCTTGCAAGGAAGAATGAATGAACTTCAAAGTAGGATGCTAATGAATATTGTGAATCGTAAGAAAAGAGGTTACCTGCAAAATTTAGCACTACACTCAAATTATTCGAATAATTTCTACATATTTTTAATTTTTCAACTTAAATAGATGTATAGGCTTGAGCAAGGAAGTTCTAATGAAAGAGATTTGAAACTTGCTTAGATTACAAAAACTTGCAAATATCACGTACATATTTCGAATAGAAGGGAATAATAATAGACTTAGTAATGCAATACGTATTTACAAACTTTATTATGGTTATATGGCAGAGGAAATGAATTCCTCGCAACGTATATAGAATTATACATCGAAGTAAAGTGATTTGATGACAGACGAAAGAAGAAGAACGCAAGAAAGCGGTCGATATAGCCGAAAAGGGCCATTTGAGTTGAATTTTCTATTGTTCCCAAAGCAAACATCCAATCTTCAGATCGAGCGTCGTCTCGGCATAACTTTTGTTATTTACGTTTTTTCCGCCTCTCCATTCCCTCTTGATTTTCTCCACTACTACCCGTACTACAAGCTTCTCCTTTGATGAGATTTCGCTAGATACACTCGTACACGGGTCTTGGCATGCACACGCAGCATTAGCCTCTACGGTGCCATTCATTTTTATACCCCCATTTCCATCTTCGTTCCATTTACTTTCTTAAAAAGATTCCATCGCGCGCGGGCGCTTCATCCATTTTCCGTATAACAATGATGGCCAGCAGTAGCAGCAGTAGCGGCAGTAGCAGCAGTAGCAGCAGCAGCTATACACAGTCGAAGGGTAGCATCATCCCCGGGCCTTTTTCCCATTCGTTGCTGCCGCTGCCTCCCTTTTAGCACAGCACATTTTCCCGACTGCCTTTTTCCGGTGCTCCTTACTTACACTCGTCTATCCAGCAACATCTTGGGGGCTGCGAAGGAAAAAATGCTAAATCGTCCGGTCTCTCTTCCTCTGTCTTTTGCCTCGGCATTATTTATCGCCTCGGTTGCTTCTTCTCTGCCCCTTGCGAACCGAGATCCTAAGCTCCCAGCCAAATCCAGAAAAACCAATGTGGCTCGTGGCTCCAGCCTTCGTCTAGGCTTCTCCTTCTCTACGATCCTCTTACGTACCGTAAGAGGTAGTTAGCGAAGTCCTCGTCTCCATCCTCTTCAGCCTTGCTCCAGCTGTGTGTTCGCGCCTATATCAAATGATATTCGATTTCTTCTCATCGCGCAGACGCGCGCGGCTGCCGCCACCGTTCATTTTTTTGCCTCGGCTAAAGGAGGGAGCGAGGCTTTTTGTGAGCCTTTAGATATGGCACTCACGTAGGAGTCCCTAAAATCAACTTCCTTGGATTTATCACGGGTATTTTAAGCTTCGTCTCGCAGCCCCACACAGACTTCTGTTGTAGCTATAGCTCCTCGAGGCACGTTCAATTTTTTTTTTCAACTTACAGACCTTCTGCCTTTTACATATCCCCTGTATTTATTTTTCTCTGCTGTTTTATCACTGAATCGAATAACTTTAGTGGAAGGTCTACACAGTAGCATCGCGTCACGATTCTTTCGACGAAATCCAAAATGCTTCACGGAGAAAAAAAACTCAAGAAGAGTTTAGTCGGCTGGGACCCGACAAAGTTTTATTTAAAAAGTTTCTCGCTGACTCTTCAGCCTAGAATTTATAGGACTGCGCGTTTCGAGCAAAGGTATAGCGGGAACTAAAACAAGGATCGACGAGAAATAGAGAGAAAGAGAGAGAGAGAGAGAGAGAGAGAGAGAGAGATCTCGAAATCGCAGATAGAAAGATTCAGGGACTGAGTCAGGCAGATAGCAAGTGCGAGTGAGATGAAGAGTCGGGGTGAAGAGTGGGAGTGAAGAGTCGGGGTGAAGATTCGGGGTGAAGAGTCGGGGTGAAGAGTCGGGGTGAAGAGTCGGGGTGAAGCTAGCTGCTGCCTCTCATTAAGCCAAATTGTCTCCCCAGGATGAGCTTCCTTAATTACTTGGCCCTCTCCGGAGGCGCGTGTGCCTTTTACACACGCGTTTCTGTCTCCGCGCCGGACTCGAGTTCCTCGACAGCAATTTATTTCTCGACTCTCAGCTCACGTTTGATTTAAGGCTGATGCGCGTCTCTCTCGGTGGGGCGGTTTTATTGAACATCGTCGCGTATATTGAACTCGAATTTCCGAGTGCTTATATACGTATGTGCATTTGAAATTGTCAGAGTGCAGAAGGAGCCACGCGATAAAAGGGAGTAAAAAAAGTAAAAAGAAGTTTTTCGAAAATTTATCGCCATCCCGACGACATAGCGGTATTATATACTAAATACGAATGCTTTTATACGCCGGCTCGCGTCTCGACGATCGCCGATGGGTTTCACGATTCCTCTTGCGCTCGCCAAAAATTCTTTTCATCTGTCGCGTGCATAATCTCGTATGCCACGCTTTGAAGAGAAAATATAGATCTGCACCGGTAATAATCACGAGCCAACATAATCAACTCTAATTCTATATCAATGAAAAAAGTCAATTATCTCACCGAGCTTTCTAAAAGATAGGTAGTTTGGCCACTGTTAATAAAGATATATCGTAGAAAAAGACTTCGTCAGGCTTGAGAGAAAAAGTAGAATAAGCCATGAAGACGAGAGAACGAGGGTTGAGCGATTGGCGAGGGAGCAAGGGCGGCGCGACGGTAAAGCCTCTTGCGAGAGACGCAGAAAGAGAGTCGCGAAGAGGAGCCAGGAGAAGCGAGATAAGGTAGTGGATGGAGAGGGCGGGCGCACCCTCTAAATATGCTAATACCTCTGGCGCGGGGTAATGAGTTCTTCGCGCCGTGTGATCCGGCTGCCGTCTACTATGCATACATATTCTGTCATAAACACAGAGAGCATAGATCGCTATATATACGCATCAGCCTGCTGGTGTCGGGCTCTCGAGACGGATGAAAGAGCAATCGCTGGATCAAATTAAGAGCTCGCATATTCACGGTTCTTCGTACGATTACGATTAATTTTTTAACGTATATATTTATTAGCATCCTCGATGCTGTACAGATAGAATGAACGAAGCAGCTGCAAAATGTGTACAAAGAATATTTTCCGCTATTTCATGTTCTTAAGTAAATGTAATAAAATTACTTCCAAAACTTAAGCTTGCCATCTGACAAATTTTGGGGCGCCGATCAGTCAGGCAGGTGCCTAAAAATCAAACGAAATATCGACTTCTATAATATTTTATATTGTGACAGTAAAATATTTCGAAAAGTTTACTCGCTGTTGAAATATAATTCAAATAAGTACACAACAGCTGATACGGAGCCTGGGTACGACTCACGCAATCAGGCAATCAGCTTTCATATAATAAGTCGCAACTGTTGGCTAGCGCAACGCGTCATATCCAGAGGGGGAGAATCACTATAAGCCAGCGGCCATTTATTCAGGGGACCAGCGTTAATCCCAGGACACGGAATACAAACGCAGGTTTCGTAATTTCCGCAGGCCTTCCAACTCTCCCTCTCCGTCTGTCCGTCTCTCTCCGCCTATATCCGGGATTGCCATCTATTCCCTTTGCCGTCTCTCTCTCGCTCTCTCTCTCTCTCTCTCTCTCTCTCTCTGTCGCTGGATTTCTCCCCCCGCCCTCAGCGTCCATCACATTTTCAATTTCCACCACGTTTCCCGTTTCCTGCAACCGACTGCCGGAGCTTTCCCGCCCGATGACTGCCGCTAATACCGTGGCTCCCCCCATTGGTCGAAGCCGATCCGGCTGTTCAGATAAACCGGCTAGATCGACTCGATGGAATCTCTCTCTACGGAATAAAGATATATATAGGTATATACACTCGCTCACGCGCGCACACTCACTCGTACACTTGTACGTATGGGGGGAGAGAGGAAGAGATTGTTATTCCGCTAGCGAATCGAATTTTTCTTCGACTCGTTCATGGCTACTGGATTTTCCTTTTTCGGGAGAGAGAAACTATCCAGTGTTTACCGGGCGGAATGCTAATGATCAAAGATCGAAGATTTATTGCATGCGGCATGACGATCGTTCCTTTGTCTGTCATTGATCCTTGCTCATTCGAGCAACGTGACTGAGAAGTGATATAGTTTTCCTTTCTTCAAAATGAAAATTACACACCCGTAAAGGAGATAGATCTTATATGATTTTCAGCGTATTATACAATTCTAGAAGATTAAATCGTTCCGTCCCTTCTGTCGTTGACAATTATTCTTTTCTTCATTGCTCAGCTGAAGCATGTCAAAACGTTAGGCTTTGAGATGGCCATCTTTTCTCCATTTATCAACAGTGGTGCACTCGGGGCCCGCTATGACGCGAGCGCGGACGTCGATAAATTTTCCAGCGGCGCTCGAGGAGAAAAACAGAAAACTGTCGCTGCGTATAATTTTTCAGATTTACAACGGAAAATCGTGTAAAAGCAAAAGCCTCAGCTGCGATAGCGTGCCCGTGCTTCCATTATACAAATAGTCACGTATACAGACGGTAAGCTGCGTCGCGAGCGCGCGTGAATGAACAATTGAGGGGGGAGGATCGCTCGAGCTCGCGCATTATCGACGCGACTTTAATAGCACGCAAACGCACGCGGCAGCAGCGCTGCACAGTCAACCCCAAAAAAAGACGTCAGCCTCGCGCCTGTCTTTTGGAAAATCGGAAGCAGGACTAAACTCGCGTAGTGACGAATGACTCGCGCGCCCCGAGGAAAAACTAGACTAGACATTTTTATAGGGCCATCAAATTACGCCGACCACCCCATAAAATGCTTAAGCGGACTTCCGTGCAAGAGTCTTCTCTCTTTTTCAGTCGAGAGATGCGACTAATGTCCTCCGGCGCCACCTGCGCGCCGTAGGTATACGTCGCGTGTATATATATATGCACGCGCGCACAGCCACTCACGTGTATAACCGCGAAAGAGTCGAAAGAGAGAGCGAGAGGCTGCGTATATATGTATACGTATCGCGACGGCGGCTGCGCGTTGCTGAGGATCCTCTCGTTATGGGACGCTCACCTGGCCCGCGACGGTCGCGGCTGCTGCCACGTCGTACGCACGCCGTAAACGCGACGCGCCGACTCTCGTAAAGCGTCTATCGCGTGCGAGAGCAAGATTTACCGATTTACAATGGCTGTGCAGCGAGCGCTCGAGGCTTTGTATATATTCCGTGGATCATTGGCTCTTCTCTTCCCTTCTATTACGGGGATGTGTGCGAGTATACGAGAGCGAGATTTTTTTCATTACATTCCTTTCCGTGAGAACGATAATAATCGACACGCGATGAGAGTGTATAGAAAATTGATGTACGGTTCTCGTTAGGAGATAAAGCGAATAAAATGAATTGCTCCTGTGACGACCAGCGACGAGTGACGCAACATCCGCGATAAAACTCGATGCGAATATATGGCATCTACATTCTCTATAATATGTATTATGTGCATACTCTGGTATATACATGGCATATACATGGCATATACATGGCATATATACATGGCGGGCACATCGCGCGCATCGCATCTGTCCACGAAGACGGAGCTCAGTCTGTCTCGCGAGTGCGAGATTAAACGAGCATCGTCGTGCTTCTTCGAGAGGATTGCCGTACAAATACGAATATACAGCGTATCTATACCTATAATGATAGGCAGAAGTCGATGGCCGACACGTACAGCCTGGCGTCGTTAACATTGGGCGCGCACGCGCGCGACAAGAATAAATGTCGGCCATAATTCAATAATATAATTAAATCCTTAGAGTTGGCTTCTGCGTGAGCGCACGCTTGCTTTTATATACACAAACACACACACACACACACACACACGCACACACGCGCGCGCGCACATATATATATATTCTGTAAACGTAGGTATTATATGTGTATGTATACTTACGTGTCTATATACACAAGGTATATGGTAGCGCTAAATGCATACGTATATATATAAGGCCACTTTGGCTTTATTGTGGTCGATTAATATATGCGTCGTTAACGAGTAATTGCCGCGCGCGCGCACGGTGAGCTAAGTAGGCATTACACCTCGACATCACACGAGTAGTAGTCTTTCCAAGCTCTGACTTTTAGGAGCGTGTAACGCGCCGCCTCTTGAGTTTTATATAAAGGATTGTATATAGAAAAACCGCAAACTTCACATACATATATACGCGGATATATACACACACATACACACACACGCACGCACACACATACACACACACACACACATATATATATATATATATATATATATTATAGAGCACACTCTTTACATTGCAAACTATGCTAACTGAAAAAGTACATAAAGTATAAGAACCGAGACGGAGAGAGATAACTCTCGCTTTTTCTTCAACGGCGGCGATGTGTATTTGACGATCCATCAGCTGTCGTTTATAGATAGTGGAAAGATTTATTTTTCTCTATTTTTGCAAGTATAAATGAGCTTCGCAGACGCGAGAGCCCCGATGCAAATATATCACGCGTAACGGCGATTTAGTCGAAGTTGTTGAAAATATACCTAAGTTATGACGCCGTTTATGCGCGCCTTCCTTTCAATCGATATATATGCAATGGCGTTTCGTAATATTCAACTGGACGCTCGATGACTAATAGAAAATTCGTAATCGGCAAAAAAAAGTATCTCGCCGAAAAATTATATATGCCAGATTCGATAAATCATCGAGAGAAAGGACGGTAACCAGAGTAACATCGAGTCTCTCTCAATGTATTAAAGAGGAGAAAGAACGGGAGTGAGGGAGAAAAGAATTAGTACTCGACGGCCCGCGTATAATCCGCAAGTCTTTGCTTTATCAGCCCGACGTCGCGCGGCGCGTACTCGACGTAAAAAAAGAAATTTACCGTCGTGTCCGCGATGTTTCCACGGCGATATATTCACTCGCTCGCAGACCGCCTTTACGATATTATCTCTCTCGTCGCTGGCTGCTGCTGCCACCGCTGTTCGCAATGCCGCGTGCACGCCATATGATGCGAATGAACGCACGCGCGATCGCATGCGCCTTTCGAGGCTCGACAATCGCGCACAGCGCACGTTTATGTATACGCGTGCACGTATTTTTTACGTGCATTACTTTCGATCCGACGTTCAAGCCGTACGTGTTTTCTGATCTTCGATTCGACTATCCCGTGCATTTGCTACTTCTGTGTATTATGTAAAGAGAAAAATCCGAGAATCATAAAAACAACCGTTTGTGCAGGCGAAAACCTTTTCTTTACAAGATCGTAACGTTTCAATCTAATTATTGAACGCTTTTAACGATTTAGCGCAATCATTAATGTACTGTCCTTTTTTCCTTCGATTGTCGATAGCCACAGCCGATAAAATGTCAGAAGACTCTAAATTTTCCTCCTCTAAGCTCTACACGACTTATAGGTGTACCACGGTATATGAGAAACTGGAATGCGTCTGATCGACATGGCTAATCGATTTTTATTCGTGTTAAGATTCTTACATCGACGTATTAAATTTATCATAATTTACAATTTATAAATTAAGACGTTGTTCAAGAACGTAAATACCTGTAATAGTATAGATTATGTAGTTTGGGCAATAAGCTGTGCAAGCAGCACACCTTTCGAGCGCTGCAGATCGAAACCGGTCTGCGCAATACTGATCACATAATTTTACTACTTTATCGATAGATTTAAACGGAACATACGTTCGAACATAATTCAATGCGATTCTTTTGATTCTATACTCAGCTAAAAAGGATTATCCTATGCGTACTACCCGAGTATGTATATCGCACAAAAAAATGTTTACCGCGAAAGGGACCACAATGTCAGTGAAACATTTTATATATTTCGCGTGCGTATCTCCCTCGTAAAAAGGCATTTTTGCGATCAAGCCACTTGGCAAAATTTATTAATATGGATCCTCTCATTTTTTTTCCTTCTCATCGTTCTGCTCTGCATACTCTTAGACACACACGCGCGCGCATGCACGCGCACAAACAAGTATATACATATGTGTTTGTGCGCGTATGCGAGCACTCTATCGCGATGAACGAAAAAGTCTCGCAGGCGATCACGTTGTCAAGACGCGCTGCTCATTCTGAGTCTCGACGAGAGAAACATGGGGCAGAGAGGGACCACCCACCTACAGGATTGGCTGATTACCTTATGCGCGGAATTCATGCTTTTACGCAGACGGAAACTCTTCAAAGGGATTAAAAGACCGCGTGCGTATTATAAGAGTAGAGTCTATATCTATATCAAACCGTCAATGCTAATTGGCAGTAAACCCTTCGAGAGAAAACGATTGAACGAGATCAATTCTATATTTTCCTACGAATGAAGCAGTGACTTCGAGCAATTTTCCCTCGTAGTTTTTCAACATTGACTTATGCGTGTAATTATGCGTTTCTTAGCAGTTTCGAATAGTCGCTTGACTCGATCGCGAAATCGCATATTTTCGAAAATAGCTAATTTAGCGACGATGGTAATAAAGATTTCTACAGAATATGCAGCAACACTATAAGCAAACTGAGCATTCGTGTCCGAAAATGAACCTCCATACATCAAGAACTCGCATACAAAGTTGTATCGTTGTTCAACATGTGTACACTGTGAAAATAGAGAATTATGTCTCTCGTTAACGATGCGTGTTCAACAAATGTATGTACTACGTTAGAAAATAAATTTCATTCATTATATATAAATTGCGACGAACGCAGTATTTACAAAAGTTTCTAACCAAATACAATTAATAAGACGACTCAATCGAGTAGCAATCAACCGCTTAATTGTTTAAAGCACTTGATGGCGCGCTTAGGCAGAGGCGGCCACTCGCGAGACGACATCATTATATACTCCGATAAGTGGACACTTAGGTCTTCGGAGTCTCTCGAAACGGATTTTTCACGGGAGGAGCGATTTTTGCCGTCGTTAATGCCTTTAGTACCCTCTTTGCTTTTATGTCCCCCTTCTGGAAGTTCGATCCGTCGCTGTAACGCGCGAGTGAGAGAGAGAGAGAGAGAGAGAGAGAGAGAGAGAGAGCGATGGAGAGAGGGAGGGAGGGAGGCGGGGGCGTCGTCCATCATGGTAACTCGCGAATAAAAATAAAAAGGAAAGGAGATGCCACTTTGACGCAGAACGATTCTCTCTATTGCTGTATATACAAGCCGGCGTGTATATTCCCCAAACGCTGCCGTCGGATCGTCGTGGATTTTCGGCGGTTGAAAAAGAAAGCGGTTAAATTGATTTTACGAGCTCGCGCAGCATCATTTGCGCGAACCGACAAAACAGCGAGTTTCCAAAGCAAGTTTATATACGAGCGTGCGAATCTTTTTCTCGGCAAATAAGACATTTCGTCGACCATTAGCAATCCGCGGCCGCGTTATTTTGTACAGGAAGTGAAAAAAGAAACAGCAGAGTTCTCCTGCGTTTCGCACACCGAAAACTATAGCACGAGCGCCCGGTACGCTTTTTGCATTTTGATCGGATATTCTCGCAATATTGCCGACGGCAACGGTTTTGCTTTTACATACGTATCTATAGTATATAACGTATCTCTGAGCCAACGATAGTATATGATCGCTGAAAATATTTCGGAACACACGGCTACGTATATACCTGTATGTAGTGTGTGTACGCTTTTGTATACGTAGTGGCAAATATATATACACATATTATGCCTCTCGTAAAATTAAGTTTTTACGATCGTTTTATGGATGAACGAGTAGCGCGACTCGCGCTCTGTACCTGATGCGCGTGTGTACGCGTTTGAGCGCACCTTGACGCGAGAGATATCGCGGGGGTTGCGGACAATCACAGCACTGTTCGATTCCTTAACGTCAAGCGCATGTCCTTCTGTACTGTACTGATGCGTTTATGCGACATATTGGAATAAGACACTTTTTTGGTTGGGCACGCACTCAGCTTTCCTTTTGAACGGTATCACTTAATAGAGAAGCACTTTACGCACTTATCGAAAAATATCTGATTTGTCTATTTTCGGCTATCGATTTAGGAGCAGTGCCATCGTTGGTGGTTTTGGACGAAATGAGCTGGATCTCGGTGAAAAATGAAAGTTGCCCAAACGAGTTTCACCGGACAAGGGGATGCAACTTTCTCTTGAGAAAAAAATTAGAGTTCCGTGGGTCTACATCTGCATGCGCTGCTGCTTTCTAATTTTTTTTTTCCAAGTCTACGTTCCTGTGAAAGGTCGCTCAAAACTAAAATAGTCGGTCAGTGATTACTTTGATATAATTTTCTAGTACGTCGACTTCAAGGTACGCGCGTACCCAATCGACCTTTTCTCACTCGGTATCTCTTTCATACGAGGCGCATTGCTCGTAATGGGTATAATTTTGACAAAAGCTATCTCCCGTCGCCAAACAATGGCTGTCGCAACAGGAGAAAAAAATCGAAACAACGTGTATGCCCACAACAATGCGCGATCATAATGAATCACACGTATCCTCATGAATATCACACGCGCATTATATGTATACGTATACCCTGGACCTAAGAGCCTCTATCTTCCGAGTCGTGTCCCAGGCCCGTCTCTCTGTCTCTTCCCGCTCGCTCTCTCTTTCTCCCTCTCCTCCCAGCCAGAGCTACATTAATTTTCGAGTCCCTCTCATTTCATTTCATTTCTTTTGAAGAAGACATCAACTCGTTTCACAATGCGGACTTTCCTCCTCCTCCTGAACCGTCATATATAATTCATGGGATGTATATGTGTGCCTATACGTGTACCCTTGCAGTCTCCGATCTTCGAGAATCCGAACAGCTCGACAGCCGGCAAACGCTCGCACATGTCTCTTTCGCTCTTTCGCTACGCTTAGATGCGTATCTGTATACACTAGGCAGAGATGTATAGGTATATATAGTATATGTATATAAGAGCCATTGCACGAGGCAAGAGCGGGACAGAGGAGCGCATGGCGTCGAATCTGGTGCTGTCTCACGGATTCGGATGGGCGGCAGCGGCGCGGCTCTTCTCTCTTTTCTAGAAGCCGGACCGGCGGCAGCGGCGGCCGCTGCTGCGCTACAGAGGTGTATGCGCGCAACATAAATATGCGAGAGGGGGATGAGCGTAAAAGTCCCGATCTAACACTGCGTTCTGAAAATGGGGCAGACTGGAAATGAGAAGATCACACAAGCGCGCGGACGCTTCGATGCATGTGATGTTCTGCGCGCACGCACACTCGTCGTCTCCTTTATAAAAAAAATGTGATCACGCGTTTGAGATTTATGTTATATGTAGAAGACATACTTGTTATGTTAATTTTTCTGTTGCATATCTTAGAGTTCGATCAACTTTTTCAAAACCCAATGCGACACGAGAGACTGCCTTGGACTTTACTCCCCCAAAATGTGCTAGTGCAAAAACAAGTTTACGACGGATCCTTGCCGTGGCTCTATTTTTACCCAAGATAAATATATTTTTATCATGCTTTTCTCGATGCGATTTCGAGACTAAACTTTACGATTCCTTTCCGAAAAAGAAAACCACGAAGCAGCCGCTGCCACGGTCTAAGACCTAAAATCCGAGGCTTCGCAAGCTCCATACGCGCGCACACGACTCGCACGATCTTATTATATTTTAGTTGAATTATTTATAGAGCAAAAACTCTCTCTCTCTCTCTCTCTCTCTCTCTCTTTCTCTCTCTCAAGTAATGTATAGCATTTAGATTCTGCAGTTTCTATCTGCATTTTACTCTCTCTCTCTCGCGAGAGAGAAGTATTGGCATAACTTATTTTTCCAAATGCGTGTCATCGACCTATGCAGTCAATAAATCATCTCGTGCTACATCAAGCCATAAATTCCGAGTGATTAGGACGCCTAGTGCGATTTCACGAAGAACATCCTATGTAAGGAAAAGAGTCTTTTCCTGTGGGATAGGGATATAGTATCTGCTTTTGTACACTTGAGAAAATAAGTTAAGTCACATGGGTGCCGCGGTGCTCGTAAAGTTTAAAATACAAATTCATTTTTTATTTCAAAACCCCAGGACTATATACAGCTGTCACGCATCTAGGCGTCTGCCAACTCGAGTAGTTCTAGTACGATTACGTTTAATTTTCTCTTCTATGGCTCAAATGCAGGTTCAATGAATAAACTCTTTCGAGCATGAGAAAAATGTCCCACGTGCTTTCGACGCGAAAAGTATTAAAAACACGGAAAAGACCGAATATTTAAAACGTAGTATTATCTTATATATGTCTATATATATCAGGAGGCATCGCAATCTAATACGACCTACTATGTTTATTACACCGACCAGAAAGTTTATGCAAAACGATTCGCTAAAACACACACGTCCTTCTTTTTTCTCTCTTGCTTGATCGAAATTACGAACGGCGGTGCTATATAACAAAAGCTCCTAGCTCGAAAGAAAATATTTTGCTGTTGGTGTCCGACGAAATTTAGCACAGGCAACCTAGAGCGAAGAAAATAGAAAGATGAGAAAAGAGAGGGAGAGAAGAACGTACATATATAGGTATACCTATAGGAACTAGTGCAGAGAATTGAGATGGAAAGAGCAAGAGAGCGAGAGAGAGCGGCTTTGCCCAATGACGACGGTTCCCATGACGACGCGACCCCAGGAACACGCGAAACGTTCTTGACATCCTTGACTTGAGTTTGGCTCTTGCTATACTCGCTCCGCTCGAATTCCCCATTGTCGTTCCTCGTCACAGCGCTATGTGTATGTATAAATATATATAGTTATACTATGCTGAATATCTCTCTCCCGTTCTCTCCATGCTATTCTACAGGGTTGGCGACAAACACAAGTCCAGACTGCCGCTGACGAGTTACCCCATATTTCTGACATTCGATCAATCAGCCGGTTTTCGACTCAATGACGCTTCCCAATCACATTATTTGCTCCCCTCCCTCCCTCCCACTCTCTCTCTCTCTCTCTCTCTCGCTCTCTCTCTTTTTCTGTGAGACGCTTCTGGTCTTATTGATCAATCAACATAGTTCAATCTTTATTAACCTCGCTTTAGTTTGATTGGGTGAAAGCAATTTATTTCTTGAAATCCATGAAATTGTCTGAAATAACAATTTAAATATAAATAAAAAATTGTGAATCTAACTTAAAATGGAACTGAACTATTGAATAAAACTAATTTATGCGGTTTCCCAACTCACCAACAGCTTAAACGAATAAACCAGCGCCCACAGAATGAAAAGAGCACGAAAAAGGAAATCCCCCGAAACGTTGGGCATACTGCACTGCCATGTTGAATAGGGAGCTTGCGGCTCGAGCCATAGGAAGCGCGCACCGGATTCCCAGCCCCCCTATTGGCCCGCCGGTTGATCTGTGTGCGCTCGAGACGAGAGGCGGGGGTATACGTAGCACCGGCGAGAGAAAACGTCTAAGAGAAAGAGAGAGAGAGAGAGAGAGAGAGAGAGAGAGAGAGAGAAAGCGCGTCGAGACGCCCCGGCCGAAAACACAGATCTAAGTCTCCCCCGCCTGCCCTCGTTTTCTCTTTTCCCAACGCCCCTGTGTAACCTTATACACCGTGACACTGCCAATTTCCAGTTCGTGCATAGCTTTTCTCTCTCTTTTATTCCAACATGGTTTTAATTTCGACGAGTTAGAAGCCAAGATTTTTAGTTATCAGAGATGGTGGTAGGTATGCGGAAAGCGCAAAGAAGGGTTGATGTTTTTTAATCAACGCTCCGAGGGAATTAAATTATGCAGATTCGTACGAGCGCTACTGCGCGCAAGCGAGACAAACTTTCGATGGCTAAAAAGTTTTCTCGTCTACGCGCCGTTCGGGACTTTCGGTGTTTATTATGGTATATAGTCGCGGGGACTACCCCTTGTGAATTCATCCTATCTTATTTTCTCCATTCGAATATTACATGAAACCCGCGCAATTTTCCTATATACTTTTGGCTTTTGACCTTTTTCAAGTGCACGCGTTCACACGTGCATATTATGCAGGCAGCTTTCACGTATATTACGTTACCCTCTCTGGACGTTTATTAATTAACGTATATTCGAGTACGAAAGGTGCGTGTGTGTACACGTGCAGCTACTATAGGTACATATCAGTACTATATAGTAGTATACTCCGACTTAAGTGCATATCATATCGATGTATTGAAACAGAAGCCGATGACGTTCACCTACATACCGCTCCTCAGCCGCCGGGCCGTAAAATACTGATGAATTTTATTGGTAATAAATTTGCGCCGGCTCGATTGCGTGCTGGCCATTTGTATTGGTACTTAAACAATGGGTGTGGTGGCAAATGATTGAGAGACCACGTGCTTTTCCGTTTTCCGAAACTCTGTATATGTGAACGCACGCGCGCGTGTCTGCGAATAAGGCAAGTGGATCGCATACCGCATGCGTATACCTAGGCAGACTTGTGTATGCAGAGACGAAAATAAGGGGAGAGTCCAATTTCGCAGCTGGCGATGGAGGAAGAAGAGAAGAAAAAGTAAATCGGTCGGGATTTTCCGTCGCCTGCAACTAAAGCCATCCCCCAAGGAGAGGGACTAACATGAGAGAGCTTTCTCGTGTTAGTCCGACTGTGTAAGTCCGTGAGTTTCGCTCAATCTATATATTATACACTTGCCTCTTTCTATTGCCGCGAAAAAGTGAGAGAACTATTTCCTCGCTCCAATGCGGGAGCTGTAATAGTTCTCCCGAAGAGAAATTACAATATTAAAAAAACAGTCCTCCTCCATAATACTGCTTTGCATACCTCCGCGTGAAATCAATATTTTCGCTCGTTTTTTCCAAGGTAATATTTCACATATGCACCCTCCCGGATTTCCTTCATATGTTCGAGAATTAGAGAGAGAAAGAGATATTCCACTCAGCTGAAAGCACGTCGCCGAAGCTTTTATCCATATTAAAGGGGAAAATTTTCTAATTACTCGTATCACACCGGGTATAGCCATTATGAAACAATTCGCAGTGCCTGCCGAAATGAATTCTGTCCCCGGAGCGTCGCTGGCTGCAGAGCGAGCCCAATCTCCCGGCGACTATCCTCTTAGTCTCGCTCCGCCGTAAACTCGTGGCGCGCGCTTGCCATCCGTAGCCAACCAGGAGCTAGATTCGCCTTGACACTTTGCTGATATAGCAGGAGAAAAAAGTTCGAATCTCAACGAGGAACGAAAATGGAATATGTTTATCTACATAATACCTGTATAAATATAGGAGCAATAGTGTATAATAATAGTCGACGACCAGAGGCTAGAAACACTCACAGGCCATAATCCGAATGCAATATCGCACGACCAAAGAAAGAAGGCACTCAGCATGAAACTAAAGAGCACCAGCTCTCTCTCTCTCTCGTCTTGCCTACTCAAAAGCGTATCGTCATTATATGGGGTGGCGCCCATTAGCTCTCTCTCTCTCTCTCTCTCTTTCGCTCGGCTACAAGCCACGGAAGTTTATACCTGGCGCGACATAAACCACTCACCCCATATAAAAGTCATGGCCGCGCGGATGCCGGCTACGGGTCTGATGGCCTACTGCCGAAGGAATAAGCCATAGTCGCTGTTGCATGTCTGAATAGAATTTTAATGTGCAATAAGTATGTGGTTTCAATGAGATCATCTGTACGTCCTCTTTCTGCTTACAGGCTGAGGTTTTTCTTCTTGGACCGGTAGACAAAAGGCCTCAAAGTGTTCGGCGCCGTGGAGAAGTCGTACTACCCGTTCGAGCTGAGGTGAACTTGACATTTTCTCTCGTTCTTTCGTTTTATCTTTTACGGCTACATCTTTGTACATACTATTAGCTACTGGCTATGCTCGTTAAAAAAACGTCACGTGACAGAGACGCGAGAGAGCGCGTGTTACGCCGAGTACTATAAGAGCGGGTTCTAATCGCATTGTTTCTATTAAACTCGACTTGAATTTATGCAAAATATGCATACTGTATGTAACTCACGGTTCTACAGAGTAGTGTACGCGCTATCATTCACCGCGAAGCCTCGCCGCCTCTCTAATTAAACTTTACAAATCCGCTGTAAAAAAGGAATTTATCACCCAGCCAACGTGTAAAGCTGCTCGCATAACGTGTCGTCCGTTCTAAAGTTCAAGTTTACTTATCGTGCTCTCATTACACTCGACATTTACGAGACGCTGTCCATCTTACGTGCGCCGACGCCGACGCCTTTACCTCGCACTGACGCACTGTTTGCTAATATTTCAGGTTCTCCCGCGTGTTCCCGCCTGCAACCCTGGCTGGTTTACAAGGTGAGTCTCATATAATAAGCACGCGCATACGTGCGTCTTATACTTACGTATTTATTGTACAAGTGTATGTATGTCAAAAAAATACGAAGGAAAAAAACTGAGGTCTTAGACTGTATTTGAGGCATTGATGGATTTAGTCCTATGGATGCACTGTAAAATCATGAACAGAAGCAATCCGCATAATAGAAGTATGACACGCCTAAAAAATAGTAGGTTTATCTCTCTCAACGGGCACGATCGACTCTCGATTGAGCCGTCGTCGAGCTTCCCGAAAATTCGGGTCAGCTTACGCAATGTGTCGTTCTCTCTCTGTTGAACCGAAAATATTCCATCCGTTTACGCAAAAATAATCCGAAGATGAAGACAAGTCCAGTCCGAGCAATTATATTTCGGATGTAAAGGGATTGCGCAGTGGTTAAACGTCTCTCTATCCGCGTCGAGTGCGTAAAGTCACGTGTTTATATGCAAGAGGAGCGCGTGGGAAGTCGGCGAGTCGCGCCGTTATGCCGGTAATTAATACGCGGAGAGCTGCTCTCTCTCTCTCTCTCTCTCTCTCTCTCTCTCTCACTTGCTCGCTCGCGCTCTCTGCTGCTGCTGCTGCTGCTGCTGCAGTGAGTGATCGTGGCGGCAAGCGCCCGAGGAAGGTTTTGCGGCTGAAGCTGTTGTCAGACCGTTTTATTTTATTGCTCGTAAAAGTACCGAGATTTAGACTGCAATACACCCGCGCGCGCTGCGGTGATGTGTATAGGCGACCGTTATACTCGCGGCGAGCTTGCAAGCTCGTCTTTTATCCTTCTTTATCTGGACTTCCTGTCTCTCTCCTTCTCGCTCTCTCTCTCTCTCTCTCTCTCTCTCTCTCTCTCTCTCTCATTCTCTCTCGCTCTTGCTTCCTCTTCGTAGCACTGCGTTTGCGTGTGGGCTGCGCACCGGACGTGGAATCTATTCGTCCCGAATGATCGCGTAGTAGTCTCGGACGCTTTGCCAAGTGGAACGGCCCGAGTTGATTTCTAGATTGGCTACTACTGCTGCTATACTATGCTGTTGCAGCCGGCTGACGCGACTCGATCTTGTTTGCTTGGCTTCCCATTTCTTTTAATCTACAGCCTTTGAGCCGAGCCTTCGCTACTTCTGAAGTTATTTAGGTCTGTTGTTTTATTTGTTTGTTCGACTCAATGATGATTATCCGAATGTTCGTGTTTCATCTTGTTTACTCGGCGCGAGCTTCAATAATTTAACAAGCATCAGTTTTTCGAGAACGTCGCGAAGGCCGCTTTAAAAATAGACTAATTTAAAAAATCGCGAGAGCGAGATGAATTGACCTTGAGAGGAGCACTGCGGAAGGGGGGAAGAGGGAAAAAATGAAGTGTACAAAAAAGGAGCTGCAGCCAATTAAAAAGAATTGTCCGCGCTTGCCTTTGGCTTCGGGCCGAACGTTACGATCCCCTAATTAAACGGGAAGCTCTTCACTTGACTTCCGTAATTCTTCGCCTCCATAAATCCAAGTCGCTACAGCTAGTACAGCAAAAGAAAAACTAATTCTGCCTCCGACGGAAATGAAATGCGCGAGCGTAAACCCGCCTTCTTAATACACTCGGATCTCCCACGCAGCGTGTAGAGCAGTCGAAGCACGTATATACCCTGCAAACGCCTCAAAGTCACGCTTTCTCTATGCTTCTCGCTGCAGAAGGGTCGCGCTATCTTTTCGGCTGTATACACATAGAGGGTAGAACGAAGAAGCATGCATTTGGGTATCGCTCATACGTGCAACGCTGCACGAAAGAAGGCGCGAGCGCAGTACCGCTGAAGTCAGAGAGAATGAGAAAAAGAGAGAGAGGGAGAAGTTTCTATGTACTGCAGCGTAAAGCGAGGTAAGGGAAGTGTCGGAGGGGCGGAGGGGGGGGGGGGCACGGCTCGCGTGTGTAAAGCTCGTGTGCGGCGCGCGAGCGACTGCTATACTCTACGGGTATCGGGGGAAGGTTGCCGCGAACACCGACAGATAGCGCGCGACTCGCTCGGCGCTTCGGAAGTGAGCAGAGCGAGCGAGCGAGCGAGCGAGCAGCGCGCAGCTCCGCCAGAGCTCAGTTGTCGCTCAGTTTGGCTCGGCGAGGCCAACGAGGAAGAATACATACAAGCGAAAGAGAGTGTAACTCATTGACACGGGGCATCCCCGCGCATGTATATTCTCTCGAGTCTGACAGACGTACATGTGTTGTACATTCTTCGCCCAAGATCATCATTGCTTTCGCTGGGATTTTGTGATCGTGCCTACCAAGCCCGAGGGAGAAAAAAATTTTTTTTTCCAAGGACCGACAATTCTCTCGCCGCGTAATTAAATCTACGGCCTCCTCGACTACCTGGGATACTGCGCCGTTCAGTCCTATATATAGCAGTAGCAGTAGCAGCAGCAGCTGAAACGCAAAAAAGTGAAACCCAGTGTACTGTACATCGAACAGTGGGTCGAGGATTTTTTTTTCCGTGAACCCTTCTAACGAGTTGCGTCAACCTATTGTGACAGACAGTGCGAGAGAAAGACAGAGAAAGAGATTTGACCTGCAGTGCACAGTGTGACATTTCGAAATGATTCCGCGCTCGCTTGAACAGAGTTCGGAGCTAACCCTCGGGATTATTGCTCCTCGTCCGAACAGTTTATTGCATCCCGGTGCATAAAAATAGAAAGCGAGAGTGCGAGGACGGACCGAGGGAATAGAGAAATAAAGACATAGACGATCGAGAGAGAGAGAGAGAGAGAGAGAGAGAGAGACTCGAGTTTTCATTTAGTGTGCGATGTGTATACATTAAAGTTTTTTTCCTTCGTTTATTCTTCCGCGAGTATTTAAAAAGAGACTGAGATAGTAGAGTTAACTCGCTCACCATATACGTATAGATACACACATACATACATATATATATATGCGTGTGTATGTATACATATACATATATATGTATATATGTATATATGTGCAGCTGACAGCTGTGGAAGTTACGAATACGCTGAGATAGCTAAAGTGAGTTTTCTATTTTTCTTTTTCATTCTGAACGCATCATCAAAAACCTACGTCCTATCCATCTGGATTTCCATCTGTCTGGACTACCGAAAACGGAACGCCAACGCCAACGTCAATGTGGACAAAAACAACGACAACGATAACTGCATTCACGGCCGCGCATCTTGTACGCGACACGTGACTTTGCGGACGCGTGTGTGAATGTGCAAAACGCCGCATCGGCACCTGTGCTTCTGCTTCGGCAACAACGACAACGCCAACAACTACGACTACGACGTCCGTCATCGTTATCATCGCCGTCTGCGCGACGCCGCATCTGCGTTATCTCGGCCGCACCGACTCCCGATCCTTCTGCTGCCCCTTCCACCTGCAACCCCTACTCTCTACCCTCAACCCCCTCCCCGCGCACCCGCGCGCGCGCTCCGTCTGCAATCGTCGACTCGACTGAATCTACCCCCTCCATCCGGTATCCCGCGCGGCGTGCACGCGCTTTCTTTATTTACCTCTCGATCTCTCGCGCGCGCGCTCACCACGACTGTCGCGGGCGATGACTCGGCTTGGACATCGGTGAACATCCGGACACGCTGATCACAAAACACTCTCAATTCTCCATCACCGTTGAACGTCTCCACCACCAATACCATCACTACCACAACCGCCGCCAACGTCACCACCACTGCCACCACCAACCACACACCGCTCTCTTTCTCGTGAACAACCCACGTGCGTGGGATCGGCGCTACGACGATATTAAAATCGTCGGCAAACAATCGCGATTTGCACCATCGCCGATCACGTGGCTTGCTCAACGGCGACGCTGTACGACAATGTGCACGCCGTGCCGCTATGCGGCTCCGGCGTGGCTCACCCTGCCTCCGTCACGCCGATGGGGACAGTCACCGGAGCGGGGAATTCCACCGGGTTGACCTGGTGGAACATGATGAACGGTGTCCCCTACGAGGACAGCCCGCCACCCGTAGCACCGACCTCCTCGCTCGTCTCCCTTCAACAACAGCAGCAGCAACAGAGCTCGAACCCCGGTTCGCACCAACAGCAGCAGGCATCGACGCCCACCTCGCCGGGAGCACCCTCGTCGGCAAACACCTCGCAGCAACAGCAGCAGCCAGCCCCGACAGCCAGCGCCAGCTCGACCTCGCCGAGCGCCTCCTCGGTCGCGAGCAACAGCACTACGGGTCCGCTGCACATACCCGCGAAGCGATTGACCGCGACTCCTGTCCAGGGTCAGGTCTCAGGAGCGGGTGGCGCTTCCAGTTACGCGGACGTCAGCTGCGCTCCGGGCGAGCCGAACGGCGGCGTCGTCCAGCCCGGCAGCGTCATCCGACACTCGCACTCGACGGGCTCCAGCCAAGGTACCGGGCCCGCCGGTTGGGCCAGCTACAGTCCCCACCACCCCCAGGAGTCGCACTACTCGACGGCGGCAGGCACAGCACAGGACTCGCTGAACCACCACCAAGCGTACGGGGGCACTAATCCCCCCACGTACTACACCAACCTGGCGAGCGACCCGAGTGGCACCGGCGCCCCCGGCGCCAATCAGCAGTCCTCTTCGAGGGACCAGCGCAAGAGCTCGAGCTTGACCAGCTTCTGGTCTCCCGCCGCCTCGACGACGGGAGCCGGCACCGGCGACTACAAGTCCTATAACTCGGGAGTAGCCGGCACGGCCGGCAACATCGCCACCACGACGTCCTCCACGGGCTCCTCGGGGGCTGACCCCGCAGTCAGCTGCCACCAGAGCTTTTCCCAAAGCTGGTGCAACTACCCGCCGTACTCGACGTCTAGGCACCACCACTCGGTCGACAGTGCCGCAGCGGCTGCAGCGGCCCACCACCACGTGCACGGCCAGGCCGGCGTCTCGTACCTCACGCCCTCGGCAGCGGACGACCGGGGAAGGGTGGCCGCAGCGATGGTCGCCGAGGCAGCCTTCCCTCACGATGGCTACGGTGGCCTCAGGAACTACGGGGCTCCCGAGCCCGTAACCTCCAGCCCGTACCCGCCTCCAGGTAAGCATCGACTCCGACACTGTTCTCTCCTTTTAGATAATTAATATTACTTACATTTATCGCGTCTATCGCTATAGTTCCCTAATTTCGTAAACAAGAAAATTAACCAGCGAATCTCGAATCTTTCGGTAATGAGCGCTCAAGCAGTCTGCGCGATATCGAAAAATCGAATGGGGGCTTTAGGTCAGGGTCGCCGGTAAGATCTCGCACACGTGACGTCCTCCTGCGGGACTTGACGCGCGCCACTAAAGTCGTAAAGTCAACGGTTTTCCGCGCCGTAAATTAACACTAAAATTTAACACGCTGCCCCATGGATTACTACTGCTCGTCTCTTTTGCTCTCGCCCTGTCGAAAAATTTCACAATCTTCACGACGAGATCGTGCGGTAATAGTAACGCTTGCTGCAGCTGCACTGCACCGCACTGCACCGCACTGCACTGCAGGAACATCTAAAAAAACCGCGAAAGCAAAAATCTCTTTAACAGCGACGAAACGGCTCCACGAATGGCCAATAAAACGTTTTGTTTTGACTGGCGCACGGGCCCGTTCGCGAACCTATCGATAAAAACCGAAAGGACATGTATGAGCCATTACCCCCCGCGAACGGACTGCGTCGAAGTGGGCTGAGGGGGGTGACGCGGGAGAGAGCATTAAAAAAATTTTGTAGCCCGTAATACGGCCTATGAATCGCGCTATAAAATTCGAGCGCGAATAATTGTCGTACTAAAAAGTCGAGTCATCATTCATTCATCTAGCCCAGCTGGTTTAGTAAGCGAGAAAGAGAGAGACAGCACTGCCTCCGTTTAATTCACTCTTTTACTCTTTTTTCTTCTTTGATGTCTCTTTTTCTCTTTGTCTCGCTCTCTCTCTCTCTCTCTCTCTCTCTCTCTCTCTCTCTCTCTCCCTTACTCTTTACCACCCAAGAAAAAGAGAAAGAGAGAGAGAAAGACCCTACATCGCTCATGAAACGTCGCATGAGCAACAACGAACGGCGGCGGGTTTATTGGCGGCCGTAACTCGTAAACGTTGGCGCGCGCCTCCGATCAGCTGATCCGTTCCATGACCCATGCGTCGAGTCAGTCTCTCTTTTCGCACTCGTTTTCTTTACGTTTTTTTTATCTGTCGGGTTTGCACGTCGATGAGCCTCGTGAAAAAAATATATTTTTTTTAATTATCGGTGCACTTTATCGATTCACTCTAATTAGTTTTGCGACCGAGTCTATATACCGCGAACTTAGCAGATCGATCACTTCCATACTGCGATCCCAGAATTAGTGGGAACAGTTACATTTTAAAGTCGAAAATAAAAATGACCATAGTTGTATATAATCGGTCGTGCACAAATTTCGATACTGACAAATATACTCGCAAGACTGTTTTCAACAAATATTCCGATTCCGTCTTTTTTTTTAACATAAAATAATTCTTTAATCAGAGAAAAAAGTCAATGAAAAGTTGTTCGAAATTTCCCTGTACGTAACCTTCAGGAAAATGAAAATAGAAACGGGAGTATAACGGAATCTTGCTACGCGCCGTCGGTAGTTTTTCCGGTGTCCAATAGATGGCGGCTGCATTATCGTTAGCTCTTTCAAACGGGAGATCCTTCGCACCGCCAGCGGCAGAAACCATGAATGTTTCGTGTATGTCTGGGCATCTATATATACAAATACTAACGTGTGCGCTCCCCTGTTCTTTCGCTGCGTGTAGTCTCGAAAAATGACGTCGTTAGATCGTATATCCTCTCTCTCTCTCTCTCTCTCTCTCTCTCTCCCTCTCTCCCTATCTCCTTCTTCCTTTCTCTATCTCTCTTTCTGCTGCTGCCGCTTGCCGACTTACTACTCGGCACTATACGTAGATACTGAATATACTATACACACAAGCGTCTCGTAAACATTCGAATGAAAAAAAAATAACTTTCGTATAGACAGACGAAAAAAGAGAAAATGAGAGAGAACATCGCGTGTGTCTCATCCAGACTGAGTTTTCTTTATGAAGAGCTTAATTTAGTTTAAAATTTACTTGTCGAGATGAGCTTGCTATTTTGATTTTGAAAAGAAAATTCCTATAAATAAATTGTATATGAATGTAATGACAGATTAGAACTGCTAATATGTTGTTTTATCGTTTAACCTAAACTCTTGCTGTCATAGAAATTTCGTAAAAATAAAAATTTAAACAAGTACGACATCCGTGCACGCAGAGAAATATACAAAGCTAACTGTCCTTTGATGCGGCCGCCGGAACTCACCCTAGGAAAAGGCGTCCCCATATTCGTAAATCAGCGAGGACAATGCTCGCTTGCACGCAGTCGATATTGACTTTCTCCCCGAAAAAGAGAATCGGTATCGAGCAATGCCATCCCGAGACTTTCCGTTTTTCTTCTCCCCATCCTATATTATTCGTCGAAAAGGGAGAGAGAGGGAGCATGGATGTGTCAGTTTGAAAGGTCCAGAGGCACAGGAAAATCCCCCCTTCTATTCCGCTTACCTATACACGTTCAAACGTTATGCTAGATTCGGGAGAAAAAGCTCAAAGCTATATTGTGTGCCCTGGCACTTTTTCTCATTGTATTTCGGGGGAGACGGCAAGGAAAATCATTTCCCATTTAGATGAACGTACCAATCGTTTCCTATCTTCAAGTTCTGGGGACGAGGGAGAGTCGATCTTCATTACTTTCTTTCGTTAAATTACTACCGCGTTTAATCGAACCGTGCGTTTATAAGAAAACACATCGTTTGTTTTTTATTTACATTCGCGCAAAAAATCATTGCGCAACTCGAAACGTACTTGAGCTCTTAGAAGTGAAATATATAATTTCTGGAAAAAAAAACAAGCAAATTCTAAAATAACAACTTCAACCTTCCACCTATTTCCTGAGCTCTCGCGCGACGGCATTCAATGCGCCATTGTCTCTATACTCAAGCTGCATTTTCACTCGACCGCGATTGCACCATTGTTTCAAGAGAGGCGATCATACAGAGGTCGAATCATTGGAGAGAACATTGCAAAGACTCGAGCGTTCATACATACACTGATGATATAATACTAAAAAAATTATAATATATATATAATATATATATATATATATATATATATATATATATTACCAGTCAAAGATAAATCGGAGATCGCTCGAAAGCACGTGGTCACGAAAGGAGAATGCGAATCCTGACCTTAGCCGTGCGCGTGCGCTCACGACAACTTGCATATTTCCGCGTTTTAGTGGGCGATAAATTCCCGTCGCTTAAGCAATCGTATATAGCCGCGCTCGCAGCTCTCATTGCATCTCTTGCGTGGGTGCCGCGAGCGGAAAACAAAGGAGCCGCGCGGTGGAGGCTAGAACTCTAGCACTCAAGAGAGCAAGAGCAAGCAAGAGAGAGAGGAGAGAGAGCGAGCGAGCGGGGAAGTTAAAGCCGCGAGAATAGCGAAACGGAACAGTTTATGCGTCTGGCGGTAGGTCGTAGATAATATCATGAAAGGCGATTAAACGGCGACCGTGTATACATGGATCGCTGTTGCTGCTGCGGCGGCTGCCACTGCTGAGAAAATCATGAATTTAAATCTCAACCACGAGCAGCTCTATTAACGATGATCGAGTTGGCGCGCGAGACTTTCTGCGCGTGTATAATATCTTTGAATTCGATGAGATGTTAATCGTGGGTGCGCAACTGACTTATTTACGAGCATGTACTCTACACATTGAGCAACATTACAATCGTGATTAAAATTGTTCATCTCTTCGATTTGCATGCTCGTGTGCGCGTAATCCTCTGATTGAATCCAACGTGTCTATCGTTTAGCGATAATTTATCTCGAATGAATTATTAATTTTTTCAATTGGAAAAAAAGGGAAAAAAATTAATAATTGTCACAGTCATCGGCGACTCGACGAATTTTGCAATCACATGGATCTTTCTCATCCGCGAATATACGCGTAGATATAAGCTCGACTGTATATACTAGCCATTCTCTAAAGATCTCGCGCTGTCCCCCCTCCCCCCCAGATATGTTCTTGGTACGGGTAGTAGAGCGCGGTCCAATTATATCATACCGCTCTTAGCTTTGCCGGCACAAAACCGTGCCGTGCCGCGCGAGCACGCTGCAGCCTTGGCGCACTCAACATATCGCCACCATTTGTTTCCACGAATCATCATCAACGCTCGCGATGCTGCTCCTGTCGGAATGACGACACGACTGTACACTGCTATTTAAGCGCAAGAAAAAAGTGGTACACATATGCACATCTGAGCTGCGCGCACAACCTTCACTGTGTATACGCGTACGCAGCCATTACAATACCGGAGACAAATTTTAAACGTCAAGTTTGAAAATTAGCGAAATGACGATCGAATGCAGATTTTACTGTGGCCGTCTAAAGCAGAAGCATTTTGAAACGGAAAAAAGTGAAATATAAGTAACCGATTAACGAAGTAATTACTCTCGACCGAAAAAAGCTAGCCCTTGTACGAAATTTATGACTGTCCGCGATAATGATGACGAGTCTTCCTCTCTCTCTCTCTCTCTCTCTCTCTCTCTCTCTCTCTCTTTCATTTCTCGCAGCGGTAAGGAGCGATAAATTGTCAGTGCATTGATATACGGCACGCATGCGCGTGCACCGTACATGATACCGAGACGCGCGTTATGTCCCATCTCCACTTAATGGTAAACTCAGCTCTCTGAGCGTACCGTTACGCGATAATTTATTGCCTCTGCGCGGATCAGAGCCGTCGATTATTTATTTAAGAATGATGAAAATATACTAATAGATGCTAGAATCCGAATTTGGAACGGCTAGTGGAAGAGAAGCATAGTACAAAAGTATATAACGAGGGTCACCCAGAAAGCAGCGCCAGCCGCTACTAACGGACCTATGCACTGCTATCCCATGGCTCTCGCGCGATCGAACCTCCTCCGCCGCCGCCGCCGCCGCCGCCGCCGCCGGAATGCTATACGTCTATGTATAATATAGAGTATACTATACCTCAGTACTATACAATTAACGGACCGGTGCAGCGGCAGTAGACGCGCGAATGAACAGGTCGATCTTTTTGCGCCGGATTTTTTTCGCCTGCACTCCATACGCGGCCAAGCGGAAACGCATGGGAGATGAAAGAGATTCATGTCTCTTCGACGGAGTATGCGATTGTTTTACTCGTCGAGAATCGAGATGATCTACGAGAAATCGCGGCCGCGGGAATATCGCATAATACTTTTGTTCGCGACTTCTCTTAGAGAGAGCTAAGAATTCATAATTATCTTTATATAATATAATACATGTTTTATTGACTGATATGCATGCTCGTAGAATAAAAAAATGCGTTCTCGAAACGCAGAGGGATATTTTGTTGGGCCAACTAATTGTGTTAAGTGATGTGGGGTTCCTCCCCATCCTCCTTGTTTCCGGCAGGTGGACTCGGCGTAGGAGTAGGCGTTGGGATCAGCGGAATGGGTGGCAGCGGCACGAATCCCCTCGAGTGGACAGGGCAAGTGACGGTGCGTAAGAAGCGCAAGCCCTACTCCAAGTTCCAGACGCTGGAGCTCGAGAAGGAGTTCCTCTTCAACGCATACGTGTCGAAGCAAAAGCGCTGGGAGCTGGCGCGCAACCTGAACCTGACCGAGCGCCAGGTGAAGATCTGGTTCCAGAACCGACGTATGAAGAACAAGAAGAACAGCCAGCGCCAGTCCCAGCAGCAGAACAACAACAACAACAGCCAGGCGAACAACGCGAACCACCACAGTGTCGGAGCCGGCCACCATCACTCGAGCAGCGGTCACGCGAGCGTCCACCACGTGGCGGCGCAGGCGCACCACGCCAACGGCTCGGCCAAACACCATCAGTGACCCGTGGTCTTCTCTGGCGTCGCGTTCGGCCACAGTCCGCACGCCGGCTCCAGCAGCTCAGCCACGGCCGTGTCGGGGCACGGGGCGCTGCACGCGCCTCAGGCTCAAATGGCCCAGGTCAGCGGCTCCTCGTCCTCCGGCTCGTCGAGCGCGGTCGCGGCCGCTGCCGCCGCGGCGGCTGCCCTCGCCCACGTGGCTACGCCGCTGCACTCGCACGCGGGACACGCAGCCTCGCACCAGCTGGCCGGCTCGCACCTCGCGGCCGCTGCCGCCCACCAGCACAGCACCCTGCAGCTGCACCAAAACGCTCATGGCCTGGCGGCTTAGGACGAGCGGCAACAAGCGGCGCCGGACCCGGTAACGCATCGCTCGGCAACGACAACGGGTCTCGCCGCCAGAGACGATTCGCGTCATTTGTACTATCCAGCAGCAGCACCGCATCATCATCAACACTGTCATCATCCTCATTATAACATGCAGCCGCAGCAGCAGCAGCAGCAGCAGCAGCAGCAGCAGTACTATTACCCGCAGTCGGAACAGCCCCAGCAAGAAGAGCTGGCGGCAGACTCAGCGTCCCCATCCTCCAATTACTCTACTACTAATGATTCGACCGATTCGTCGCGATACCTGGTTTTCCTCAAGAGGGAGTACGCGCAGTCTGAGCGAAGAGTCAACATCGACTGGCTGGAACCCGAGCAGGACGACACCGCGGCGACGTCTAGCATGCAGGAAGCGGCAGCGGATAATCGACGTCCTGCCGACAACGACGATCCCTAAGGTATACAACAGACAGTACTTGGCCCCCCGTGTAAATAAGTGCGCGCGCGTATGATACGATATATAAACATGTATATGCCCGAGGAACGCCGGGGACAAAGTGCAAAAATCGTGAGAGTTGATGCGAATGCACGCGATGCTCCTATCGTTTGCGGGACTCGACATTACAATATATGGACGTTGCAAATACATACCGAGTACGAGACACGCGAGCAAACGCGCGCGACCGCGAGACTGTGTATTGTTATACATGCCGATACGCATTATATATATAAATAGGTAAAGGATTGCTTGTTTTTATTGTAGATGTGAAGTAATTTTATCATCAATCATCATCTAATCGTCGTACTTAAGCATTGTAGACACACACACACACACCCCACCCAATGGTGTGCGACCAGATTTGTAGCTGAAGCCGGACGGTATCCCCCCCCCCTTTCCCCCCTTGATCGTTTCTTTCATTGTCTCTCGAAAAGACACGAGCGAGTATAGTTTAATGCAAATAGTTGTCGAATAGTTAATGATTAATAACGATGTGAACTGCGCGACACACGATGCAGCACTTGCGTGGCGTTATTGTACGATTGCGCGTGTGTGTGCTAGCGAGAGAGACTGAGTGTGATCGTGCGTGACGACGTTGTACAGGGAATGTGTGTTTTTCTGCGTTATATAAATACATAATATACATATAGAATTATATAAATATGGAGATATATATGAGGGAGTGAGTGAGAGAGAAGAAAGGGAAAAAGAAGAGTTATACAAAAAAATGATGTATGAGGAATTAAAAATAAGACGACTGCGTAGTCGCGGTCTCCGCTGCAGTAGTGTCTTGAAATACTTATATATTGTCAAAGCTCGTTGCCGGCGGCCAGACACTCCGCGCACTCGCCTCTCACGAGCAATCATCATCTGTCCAATTCGTAAACTCGATAGTATTCTCTCCTTGCAGATTTTAGCCTATAATATACATAGCCTGAGGCGGAAAGAACACGAGTTATTAATGAAGAAGAAACAATACAATTTTTAGCGTAATTAGTGTCACTTATAGTGTGTACCGTCGCCCTTCCCCTGCCCCTTCCCTCTCCTTCTACCCTTTACTGACCTCGTGTAACATTACGTTGTCCTCTAGCCCCGTTCTACGTGTCAGAGAATAGCTTTTCTTGCTCTCGATTTTTACCTTCTATAATTTTCGCAACTTTACAGACTGGATGGATAAACTTTTAACGTGTACTCTTGAACAAATATTTCGATGTCTATTATACGGTTAGTCCGTATCGTCATACCATTAGTCTGCGTTTCATCTGTAAACAAATTTTTCGTCCGTGTAGAATCTCGATTGGATATACAAATGTTGTTATACATATTTTTCTACCGTCTAGAACCTTCGACAAACTTTAAGGCACCCATCCAGTCTGCTGCGTGAACTTTTTCTTAGACGTAATTTGATAGTAACGTCAGAATGAACGGACACCAATGTAGTTGCAAGTATGTAGCATAAGCGGATGAGAAAAATAAAACCCTCAAAATGAATAGAGTTTTGAAGTTTAAAAGTAAAACAAATTGTACACTCTCAACGCCTACCAAGAATAGCAACCAATGTACCTACAGTTCTTGACCCTGTGTATAGAATTACAATGTTAATGAAATTCAAATCACGTGCTAAATCACAGTTGGCTAAACGATCCACGATATTGACTGGAGCAAATCCGCGCGTGAGCTCAAACGACATTGAACCCGGTGAAAGAAAAATTTTTCAAAAGTTTGATCTTATTCGATGTTCTTGCCTCTGAAGACGAATTAAAATAATAGGCAACAAACACGCACACATACACACTTACACGCACACGCGCACACACACGCACACACACACACACACACACCAACACATACACACTTACAGAAACACTGACATACGCACACGTAGAATAGACACAGAGAGACTCACTTGGCTCGCCCGTGCAATTTTTCGGTGCGGCGCTTATAGAGCCAGGTAGACAGAAGAAGAATAAAAAGTATTAAGCTCTGTAAAGTATTTCGATTTTAAATAAGAGATTCGTCGCGTTTTGCGTTGTGTCTGCGATTTTCTAAGCGTACGATAAATGAAAACTGAAATTAATAATCGATAAAAATAAAGCCTCGGTGTTGACGCGACGAGACATCGAGCATTGCAATCCAAATCCAATCCCCCCTCCCTCCTTTGCGTGCACGAGAAAGAGACTCGAGACGCACAAGACACACGAGGGTGTATAGGTAGTAAAGTGAAGGTTCATTGCAACATGCCCCAGTAGTTCTCTACTATCTTAGTTGTAAATTTTCGCAAAGTCGCCGCGAGAGCGTGTGTCTATTGTTTTCGATATGGAAAATCTCGATAAGAGTGCGAATATACTTCTCGCAATCGGAATTGTAACGGAAGCGCATCGTACGAGTGTTGAACGAAAACTTGCACTAGATCAAAATTTACCTTTGATTCGTGTAGCGAAAAGTATTTACTCGATGATTCTGGCAATTTATTGTGACTGACGGATCGATGCGCTTCGCGTTGCTCTTCTCCCCCGTGTTTGGCATTTTTAATTTAACCGATATGCAACAAAAGTAAAATGAAAAAATACTGTAGACGCGTATGTGACTGACTAGGAAAATGCGAGTACGACGAGTGTGAGCGTGAATATAAGAAATAAAAAAGCTGCGGTTTGCGCGCGAAAAACATAAGATGGTAGGGCCAATAACTGGCTTATTACGCATCAGACGGCCCCGTGAAACTGGGTCCGGACAAGTGTATAGTTCTGCCGCAGTACTATGATAGTTATTCTGTAACGATGATAATATAATATGGTATAAGTAATGAATTTAATGAAAAAAGCAGCAGAGCAGACGGAAAGAAAATCGAAGTAAAACTAAAAAACGTAGAAAAGAAAAAAAAATATAATACATGATGAATCCCGGTCGCGACCCAGTCATCGCGTCAGCTAAGCTTTTCGGCGCAAGTTGTAATTAGTAATAATAATTATTATGTCGAGGACACGATGTTTATGATGATTATTAAGGTTATGATTATTATATTATTATCATTATATATATTATTATTGTGAGCGTCACGTTAATATTATGTTATTGTTTTTATTGTGTGTTGTTTTGTATGTATCAGCCTACAATAATAATATTATTATTATGACGATAAAAAAAATGATCCATTCATAAAGAAAAAATCATGGTGTTATTAAATGTGTATATTATCTTTGAATCCGTTGCTGTAGATATTTTCACGTTACTTGACGAATCACACCGTGTATGATTTTAAGCGATTGTACTTCCAATCCCAGTTCTCCCACCTCGTTGTTGTTCTTTCTAATATAAAAATACATTAATATTGAGAAGGTAACTTTAGTCGATGTTTTTTTTATATCATGTAAACGATGGCAAAAACGGAACGTTGTGTTTGTAGAAACAGAAAAAAATGACGAAACGCTGAAAACTGAAGAGTTCTGATCGATTAGCTTCAAAGTATTTGCTCTGGTTTGAATTTGGGTCGTGATCTCATTCGCGTATTTAGAAAACTATGACGTGTACTGCTGCTACACCGCGTTGCACACAGACAGTTCTCAGATTTGAAAAGCAGCAGCAGAAGCAGCAGCAAGAAGACGGCTCGGAAATGACGTCCAAAAAATATACAACTTCGGGTTTCTTCTTCGAGACTAATTATTATATATTATTCCTCTTATTATTATTATTATTATTATTATTATTATTACTATTACTATTATTAGGATTATCACTATTATTATTATTATTATTATTATTATTATTATTATTACGATTATTATCATCATCGTCATCATCATCATCATCATCATCATTATTATTATTATTATTATTATTATTATTATTACGATTATTATTATTATTCTTGAGAGAGAAAATTATAGTTATCAAATCGACAAGTCAATGTATTTGGATATGAAAAAGAAAAGAATCAAAAGTTTGAAAAAATAAAGTAATTGTTTGTGTCGCAAAGTGCAATAAACGAGTTTTTTCATAGTGCCAAAGCAAAATCGAAGTCTACGATTTCAGTTTAGCTATTATTATCCTTATACGAGTAGTGGTAGAGCGAAAAAAAATCATCTATAAGATAGACGTTGAAAATTTCTCCTAGCATATTGCTATTATCGTGTATATTCAAACGTTTCATGCGAGAACAATTTTCGTTTTATAAGGAAAAATGAATTATCGTATTACGACAACGCTTATTCCACTTTTGAAAACACGTATGACTGCTCAATTTTATGTATCATAATAATTGTATGTGCGCTCTGTAAATAAAGGCATGTCTTATAAACACCATTAAAGGATGAACCGTTTTTGCAAAAAATTATTGAACAAATGACAACAACAGGAATAACTTGAAAGTATAATATTTGATCGTTACTTCAATAAAGTCGCAAAACCTACGGCTGTAGGAGTCGAGTCAGCGATGTTGCGGTAGCGTTCATCGACGTCAAGGTAAGTTCGCTTTCCATATTTGACTTTGCGCAATTTCCTATACCTATACTCATCGAAGCCGCAGAACTTAAGCTCCTCTCTCAACTGCATGTGCATATATATACAATATTCATGCGGTAGACCAGCCGCGTTTTATCTCCGCGTGGAATGAAGAAAAAGACGGATAATTATAAAGCACCAGTCTCTAGAGAGGAACGACGCATACTATTATCGGGAGCGTTATCTGCCGTTCCCTTACCTTGACCAGCCTCTATAGTAACGGCCTGTGCGGTTGCTTCCAATTACTGCGACTTGATGCACCATTTCTGTAAGCGAGGTCTCTCGCTAGGGATACATTTTCATTTTACCTACCTACCTACACCGATAACTATACCTATCCTCTGGTCTGGAAACAGCACGAGGATAGGCCTTAATAAGCTTACTGCTATTCGATCGACAACTTGTTTACAATTTCCTTGATTACATACATTACAAATTTTATTAATTCCTCTTTCAAATATATTGATATTTTCTCCAACGAGTTTCGCATTCACTTTTATTTTCGACTCGACAGGACGCCAACGCATGTTTCTTAACATTCTCTCATTTTCTTTGCACATTTTCAGATTCCTCGAATATCTATATATTCAATATGAAGCACTTCCAATTAGAATGCAGGCTTCAAATTATTTTACAACAGTTTTAAATTCAGAAATCTCCCGAATAGAGGTATACTCTTTTTTTAATGAAATTTTAAACGATAATTATATGCTTATACTAAAATAAAGAATAAATAAAACGTCGCACGCTGAAATATCGAAACGCAACAGTAAAATCTAAATTGGTAGCGTATAATGAAACAATATAAACTCGACCCTTTTCTAACTGCATCGAATCTAGAGAAGTATCTTTGAAGTAGGTCAGGCGTATAACTTTCTATAGCTAGAAAAAATGGTTACCTGACAAAGGAGTGAAAATAAGTTAGATGAAGCGAGTCAACACTGCCGAGTACTGTAATCCCCCCTAATCCCATCCCTCCTGACTTCCGTTGGAGGGAAAAAAATTAGAAATCTCTTTTTCGAACAGCTTTCTAATACGTTTGTGTAATTCCGCCCTTAGCTGAGATTTTCAGTCTGCATTACGGCCTGGTCAAGGCCGGTCGAACCAAGCCTTTATTATGCGAGAATTCAGAAACGTTCTTTCCATGTGACATTTTTATATATTCGAATATTTTAATTCATTAACGCTCGTACAATAATGTATAAACGATTCAACATATATTTCTTGATAAATAGTTGTTTAAAGTCTGTGAAGGAAATCTCGGTATTTTTTTTAACGAAGGTATGTGTTACACCAACGTCAAAGACGCTGAAGAAAAATAATACATACATGTATAATTGGTATGCGAGAAAAATATGTAATCGTAGAATTTATCGATCATCTGTAATTGCTACCGCTATTATGAACGAATTATACGGCAGTAGTCTTTGTCATTCCTGCACGGGCGTCGGGAAAATGAGTAGCGATTTGCCTACATAAAGTATATAATAATACCAGCATGCATATATATATCCAACATATCGCGCTTCTTTGCGCTAATTACGCAACTTTCGACGTACATAGTTATATTTTCTAATTACACATAAATACCGCGTTCACCTACATCGTTTCATAATACCACCGTCTGCAACAAAGTCGCATACGCCTGTATACTTATATCTATATACCTGCTTTGCTCGCGACTCGCCGAGGAGATGCTAATACTAACAAAGCAAAAACATTTTCATTTGAGAAAAATATTGACTAATACTCTGACGCATTTTAAGCTTCAGTTCCCACGAGGTTACAAAAATTAACCTTCACTTAGTTTTACGCAATTGTGTTGAGGCTATCTCTATAATGTTCTGGCGTATTGCATGTCAATATCGACAATCCCTACAAGAAAATTCATCATAATTTATGAAACTACACTACTAAATCATTCAACTACTCTCTAAACTAATTTTCTGATTATATTAAGATTATATTATTTCTACATGCACTAATAATATTGAATTCATTATGGGATATAGACTGCGGTTCTGGTTTATTCGAAAGCATATATGCTCAATATCATTCACCCGGCCTTCAAAGATCGCGCTTCCATGTCAATAATCGACGAGAAAATAATTTATAAAGAAAAATATATTATATTTTATCAACTCTATTTGTCGATCATCAAAACTAAGATATAAACGCCCGCTCGCGAGTTTCTCGAGTTCGATGCCATATCGTGTCCCAGTATAAGTATACTTGTACAGTGTCCTTCCTGCTGCACGCTGTTAAAACTGCAAGTAATTAAACAGTACGAAGATGGAGAATCCTCCATCTTCGTACAAATTTCTCGTTAGACAAACCTAAGAATCTAGCACATTAAAAGTCTAATTCTACAACGGTCAACGAAAAATGCTTTCCATAATTATAAAATAGGCAATTTTTCTCAAATTATGTAATTCTAAAATATTTACTTTTTACTGCAAAGTGTAGCGCTATATTAAGCTAACTATGTAGCTATATATTATATTTAATATAACGTTTACAACGTCTATATAAATCGAATTTATATAATTTTCTTTCTCTTTTTTTGTATAAATTTTGTAAATTAATATGATTTTACGCACATCGATAGGAATAACATAAACATAGATCTCATACTATTGAAATCTTACACATACTTTAATCGGATTCAGATATTTAATATGATATTTTAGTTATTTATGTCCGCACACCTAAACTAGTACACAATCATAATTTATTGCTGAGAATAGTTTAATTTTAACTGTTAAATTGCACATAAGCTATTTAAAATCTGAGAAAATGATGTATTGTTTCAATATCATGCAAATAACGAAAAATATATTCATATAGAAAAAACGCAGAATATTTTGAAAATAACGCGTGCCAATGTGTAAGAAATTAGTAACAGCAAATGTCACATGCGCGAATGTATATTCATAAACACGCGTCTCAGTTTCCGGTAACGTATCAATGAACCATTCATGGAGTAACGATAACATGCAAAGTTTATTCAACAATACGACATTGTTCAATGTAAATAGTAAATCTCGCTATATATTGCGTTCGTACTTTTTGTAAACAATTAGAATTCGTTTATCAAAATAACCAGTGTGCTAATTTATATTCAAAATCTCTTCATCCGTGTTATCGTCCTAATTCATCTAAAAAAACCCGCTCTATCAAACGCACAAAAGACTAAAAAAGGTCTCGCGCCAGTAAGACGCGTCAGTCCAGTTTCTCTCTTCGTGTCCCTTCGCAATTATCCAACCTCCCTCCCTCTCTCTCTCTCTCTCTCTCTCTCTCTCTCTCTCTATATATATATATATATATATATATATATATATATAGGTATATGTATACCCCCTTCCTCGAACTGTGAAACACACTCCCTAGCCAGGAGGTCAATAAAGAGAAAGAGAACTTAATTCTGAGGCAGAGCAGCAGGCAAACGAGCCGCAAACATTTCTTAATTCCACGATCTTCGATAATAAGCATCGTATCTCATGATTCCCACGTCTTTCAGAATGAAAAATCTCGTCTCCCTGTCGTTCTTCTCTTTCACTCTTTTATACATACATCTAAACACGTACACGAGTTTCTCGACAGATTTGGCGATGCTTCTCGGAATCTGAAAATGGCGGGTTGCCATTCCTCGGTAAAATGTATTGCCACACATAAAACAGCCACTTCCTGTCAAAAATTTTCCGCCCCCAATAATCTGACGTATCTTTTTACTTCCATTGTAAATTTATGCGCGTTACATGTATATGCGATTAATATGAACATTTGCAAATAGCTGCGGAATCTAAGAAAGATACTGATGATACCCTTCTATCGAAGCAGCTGCACTGAGGTATATAGTACAGGATATCGTGTAATATCCTAACAAATGGATTATAGGGAATGATCTCGTTTTCTTTTGCGCGAGCATATCCAGCATCGTCGCATGCCGCAACTTCTGCACGCCACCTCGTCCTCCTTTCGCGCGCGCCTCGTTATACGCTGGCTCGGATTGAATTTTGGCTCATGCCGAGTTGACACTGATTCTTTTTCTCTTACTCACAGTTATGCGACGGGTTCGCATACATATGCACGTGGCGTATACTATAAGGGTCAGCAAATATAGTTGGCTGATCGCCAAAATGGGGAGCAAGACTATATAGAGAGAGACGAACGATGGATTTTCGTTCTCGGAAACGAAGCTTGCGTAGTTTCAGGGGATTGAGTCGTTGGAGGTGGAGGTTTCCCGGATAACTCCCTGTGGAGAGGCGGGAAGAAAAATTGCGCGAGCAGACCGAATCGGCTCGTTTGCTTTTATTTAACTTACGCGCACCATATATTTCGCTTAGTGGATGTATTAGAATATGATGTTTTTGAAGCAGTATGGCTGCCGTGTCCCGTTAAAAGCGAAATATACAGATTTTTAGGGGCGACGAGTAAGGTTGATGATAGTCGTATGAGATTTTGAAAAATTCAGAATGGCTTAGTAACACAGAATGTACGACAGCAGATATATAATATATATCAAATGCCCATATCGAAAGATACCTATGGTATTCTTTTCGATTTAATTATTATTTTGAATTGAAATTTTTCAGTATATCCTTATTTCTGATATATACACATAAATAAGCTTCGAAACTTTGCATACTATCAACATTCTATTACGGAGTTTCGACAGTCCGAGAATCGGATATATGCAGATGCTAGATTTATAATTTTGTTTTTGAAAAAAAAAAAATTTAAGTATAGCTAACTATATGGTTTGCAGAATTTGTATCTTCTAAAAATGAACAATAACATCTGACGTATAATCCTCTTATTTCGACATTTTATTCCACTGGTTAAATGGCGGAGCTACTCATCGTAATAAAATAGTTTTGAATCCTCTAGACGTGTCATTGGTCAAGAGAAATGTCAGAAAAAAGAGAATCACGAAGACGCAATATACAGTGTATGAGATTGTAAAGATTTGTAAGTAAATAATATTTTTAATAACCCGTTTCTCCGCTCGTAGGAAAGATATGACGCAGCCAACCGGTTCTCCTTCTTCTTTTTATTCGGTTCTCTCATTCGCTCCTCGAGTAGGCAGTCCTTCGAACCTATATCGTGAGTCCTCTCTTACTGCTTTATTAAATGGCTAATGTTTTTTTTCTTGGTACCAAAGCCACGTACATGAACATTCGTATATTATTTTCGAGGGCACTAGCTTGTGATGTTTAAAATGCTTACATGTCCGTAAAAAAATTTGATTAGGTATAAATACTCGCCGATAGCTTTATATAAATGCCATGTTTATTTTCGTATAAAAAATTGAAGTCGAAAAAGAAATGCAATAAACGCGTTCCGACAGTATAATACTACGGAGCATTTCACTAGAGGCTTCCTATGATCTTCCAAGGGTGAAGTCGCACTTGCAGCAAACATCTGTGTGGGAAAAGTATAACACGCGAAGAAGCATCTGTCGAACGAACGCGCTATACCAAAATCTCAGAAGAGTTTGTGTCGTCAAGCGCATCTATACGCATAAAAATCTCGTGAGTAGAGGACGCGACTGAACAGCAAGTTGCATATGAATGTGCATCGAAAGGAATGAAGAGAACGAATAAAAGTGAGTGAGAGAGAGAGAAATTTCGTGACGAAAACATCAAAAGACACGTACGTGGCATCTTCGGCGCGCATCACAAAGAGCGAAAGAGGAGGCGCAGCCTTTCTCCTCCCTCCGACTCGATACGCGCGTTCTTATATAGGATATATCCTGCATCGGGATTCGTCGACTTGTTTCTATTCCCAGAAAGTCCTCGACTATCGGCGAAAGGCCCCGTATTTACAATGTAGGTGTGTGTATACCGCATTTTAAATTATTGGCCCTAATACAAGCAACGCCATGGCTGCTGGTCTCGCAGCGAAATTATATTGCGCGAGTGAGAGAGTGAGTGAGAGAGAGAGAGAGAGAGAGAGAGAGAGAGGGAGAAAGACCGAGCAAGCAACGAACGTATTAAGTATTTAATACGTTTTGGCGCATAAATCGTTGAGTATATGGGGCATTATTGGCCGGTACGACTGTTCGACTCTTTCCACGTGTCCTTCCTTCTTGTTGCTTGTCTTTCGGGCTGCTTTGGATCCTTTTTTTCATCGCGTTCCTTGCTTCTACTATGCCTGCATTCTTCACGGTGGAATCGCCTTCTCTTGTTGGTTCTGCGGGTATAATAAGCTTTCCGAGTGCGCAAGTGCTTGTCTGCTCTTTCCTCGAGGCACAATTTTCGGCTCTTATTGATAGCGTGTTTACGTTTGAGCGAGTACTGCGATTTACTCATACCAAAAGTGCACTTTTGAATAATTTTTCCTGGATCTCATCGACGCGAATATCTTTTTTCAAGATTTTATCAGACTCGATAAAGTATACGATTAAAATCCGAATGGGATAAGTTCGGAGTTCCTCGTGTGCATTCGGTGTGTTCGGAGTTGATCTCGCTGTGCCAACTTTCTCAATAAGCTCGTTGGAAATTTTCCGGGTAACTTCACCCACTACCCGTATGAGAGATTTAATTACTCGCGCTCGGGACGCATATAATAAACGTCGAAAAACTTGCTAAACGTTGTCCCGCAGAGCCGTATGTAATTACACCTCCCACGAACAGGCTACCGTTTAACAAATTGCAGCCGAAGATTGTCGAAAAAAATCGATTACGCCCGCAAGCGTCTCGTAAACCCGATACTTAACGGCGGCAACAACGGTAAACAAAATAAAATGAAAAAATATCAAAAGAAACGATGCACGAAAAATTTATTACATATGTGCCCTCTCGCTCAAACTCATTTGCATTCGCTAGTATAACATCCATACATATTCTGTCTCCGCTCTTTTCATATACAAAGTAGACGAAATTTTCGACGAGGCAAGATTTCTCACACGCTGGGAAAAAA